>CM035850.1:180390443-181858553 GCA_020510985.1 Pholidichthys leucotaenia | reverse complement strand
CCTAACCCTAACCCTAACCCTAACCCTAACCCTAACCCTAACCCTAACCCTAACCTAACCCTAACCCTAACCCTAACCCTAACCCTAACCCTAACCCTAACCCTAACCCTAACCCTAACCCTAACCCTAACCCTAACCCTAACCCTAACCCTAACCCTAACCCTAACCCTAACCCTAACCCTAACCCTAACCCTAACCCTAACCCTAACCCTAACCCTAACCCTAACCCTAACCCTAACCCTAACCCTAACCCTAACCCTAACCCTAACCCTAACCCTAACCCTAACCCTAACCCTAACCCTAACCCTAACCCTAACCCTAACCCTAACCCTAACCCTAACCCTAACCCTAACCCTAACCCTAACCCTAACCCTAACCCTAACCCTAACCCTAACCCTAACCCTAACCCTAACCCTAACCCTAACCCTAACCCTAACCCTAACCCTAACCCTAACCCTAACCCTAACCCTAACCCTAACCCTAACCCTAACCCTAACCCTAACCCTAACCCTAACCCTAACCCTAACCCTAACCCTAACCCTAACCCTAACCCTAACCCTAACCCTAACCCTAACCCTAACCCTAACCCTAACCCTAACCCTAACCCTAACCCTAACCCTAACCCTAACCCTAACCCTAACCCTAACCCTAACCCTAACCCTAACCCTAACCCTAACCCTAACCCTAACCCTAACCCTAACCCTAACCCTAACCCTAACCCTAACCCTAACCCTAACCCTAACCCTAACCCTAACCCTAACCCTAACCCTAACCCTAACCCTAACCCTAACCCTAACCCTAACCCTAACCCTAACCCTAACCCTAACCCTAACCCTAACCCTAACCCTAACCCTAACCCTAACCCTAACCCTAACCCTAACCCTAACCCTAACCCTAACCCTAACCCTAACCCTAACCCTAACCCTAACCCTAACCCTAACCCAAACCCTAACCCTAACCCTAACCCTAACCCTAACCCTAACCCTAACCCTAACCCTAACCCTAACCCTAACCCTAACCCTAACCCTAACCCTAACCCTAACCCTAACCCTAACCCTAACCCTAACCCTAACCCTAACCCTAACCCTAACCCTAACCCTAACCCTAACCCTAACCCTAACCCTAACCCTAACCCTAACCCTAACCCTAACCCTAACCCTAACCCTAACCCTAACCCTAACCCTAACCCTAACCCTAACCCTAACCCTAACCCTAACCCTAACCCTAACCCTAACCCTAACCCTAACCCTAACCCTAACCCTAACCCTAACCCTAACCCTAACCCTAACCCTAACCCTAACCCTAACCCTAACCCTAACCCTAACCCTAACCCTAACCCTAACCCTAACCCTAACCCTAACCCTAACCCTAACCCTAACCCTAACCCTAACCCTAACCCTAACCCTAACCCTAACCCTAACCCTAACCCTAACCCTAACCCTAACCCTAACCCTAACCCTAACCCTAACCCTAACCCTAACCCTAACCCTAACCCTAACCCTAACCCTAACCCTAACCCTAACCCTAACCCTAACCCTAACCCTAACCCTAACCCTAACCCTAACCCTAACCCTAACCCTAACCCTAACCCTAACCCTAACCCTAACCCTAACCCTAACCCTAACCCTAACCCTAACCCTAACCCTAACCCTAACCCTAACCCTAACCCTAACCCTAACCCTAACCCTAACCCTAACCCTAACCCTAACCCTAACCCTAACCCTAACCCTAACCCTAACCCTAACCCTAACCCTAACCCTAACCCTAACCCTAACCCTAACCCTAACCCTAACCCTAACCCTAACCCTAACCCTAACCCTAACCCTAACCCTAACCCTAACCCTAACCCTAACCCTAACCCTAACCCTAACCCTAACCCTAACCCTAACCCTAACCCTAACCCTAACCCTAACCCTAACCCTAACCCTAACCCTAACCCTAACCCTAACCCTAACCCTAACCCTAACCCTAACCCTAACCCTAACCCTAACCCTAACCCTAACCCTAACCCTAACCCTAACCCTAACCCTAACCCTAACCCTAACCCTAACCCTAACCCTAACCCTAACCCTAACCCTAACCCTAACCCTAACCCTAACCCTAACCCTAACCCTAACCCTAACCCTAACCCTAACCCTAACCCTAACCCTAACCCTAACCCTAACCCTAACCCTAACCCTAACCCTAACCCTAACCCTAACCCTAACCCTAACCCTAACCCTAACCCTAACCCTAACCCTAACCCTAACCCTAACCCTAACCCTAACCCTAACCCTAACCCTAACCCTAACCCTAACCCTAACCCTAACCCTAACCCTAACCCTAACCCTAACCCTAACCCTAACCCTAACCCTAACCCTAACCCTAACCCTAACCCTAACCCTAACCCTAACCCTAACCCTAACCCTAACCCTAACCCTAACCCTAACCCTAACCCTAACCCTAACCCTAACCCTAACCCTAACCCTAACCCTAACCCTAACCCTAACCCTAACCCTAACCCTAACCCTAACCCTAACCCTAACCCTAACCCTAACCCTAACCCTAACCCTAACCCTAACCCTAACCCTAACCCTAACCCTAACCCTAACCCTAACCCTAACCCTAACCCTAACCCTAACCCTAACCCTAACCCTAACCCTAACCCTAACCCTAACCCTAACCCTAACCCTAACCCTAACCCTAACCCTAACCCTAACCCTAACCCTAACCCTAACCCTAACCCTAACCCTAACCCTAACCCTAACCCTAACCCTAACCCTAACCCTAACCCTAACCCTAACCCTAACCCTAACCCTAACCCTAACCCTAACCCTAACCCTAACCCTAACCCTAACCCTAACCCTAACCCTAACCCTAACCCTAACCCTAACCCTAACCCTAACCCTAACCCTAACCCTAACCCTAACCCTAACCCTAACCCTAACCCTAACCCTAACCCTAACCCTAACCCTAACCCTAACCCTAACCCTAACCCTAACCCTAACCCTAACCCTAACCCTAACCCTAACCCTAACCCTAACCCTAACCCTAACCCTAACCCTAACCCTAACCCTAACCCTAACCCTAACCCTAACCCTAACCCTAACCCTAACCCTAACCCTAACCCTAACCCTAACCCTAACCCTAACCCTAACCCTAACCCTAACCCTAACCCTAACCCTAACCCTAACCCTAACCCTAACCCTAACCCTAACCCTAACCCTAACCCTAACCCTAACCCTAACCCTAACCCTAACCCTAACCCTAACCCTAACCCTAACCCTAACCCTAACCCTAACCCTAACCCTAACCCTAACCCTAACCCTAACCCTAACCCTAACCCTAACCCTAACCCTAACCCTAACCCTAACCCTAACCCTAACCCTAACCCTAACCCTAACCCTAACCCTAACCCTAACCCTAACCCTAACCCTAACCCTAACCCTAACCCTAACCCTAACCCTAACCCTAACCCTAACCCTAACCCTAACCCTAACCCTAACCCTAACCCTAACCCTAACCCTAACCCTAACCCTAACCCTAACCCTAACCCTAACCCTAACCCTAACCCTAACCCTAACCCTAACCCTAACCCTAACCCTAACCCTAACCCTAACCCTAACCCTAACCCTAACCCTAACCCTAACCCTAACCCTAACCCTAACCCTAACCCTAACCCTAACCCTAACCCTAACCCTAACCCTAACCCTAACCCTAACCCTAACCCTAACCCTAACCCTAACCCTAACCCTAACCCTAACCCTAACCCTAACCCTAACCCTAACCCTAACCCTAACCCTAACCCTAACCCTAACCCTAACCCTAACCCTAACCCTAACCCTAACCCTAACCCTAACCCTAACCCTAACCCTAACCCTAACCCTAACCCTAACCCTAACCCTAACCCTAACCCTAACCCTAACCCTAACCCTAACCCTAACCCTAACCCTAACCCTAACCCTAACCCTAACCCTAACCCTAACCCTAACCCTAACCCTAACCCTAACCCTAACCCTAACCCTAACCCTAACCCTAACCCTAACCCTAACCCTAACCCTAACCCTAACCCTAACCCTAACCCTAACCCTAACCCTAACCCTAACCCTAACCCTAACCCTAACCCTAACCCTAACCCTAACCCTAACCCTAACCCTAACCCTAACCCTAACCCTAACCCTAACCCTAACCCTAACCCTAACCCTAACCCTAACCCTAACCCTAACCCTAACCCTAACCCTAACCCTAACCCTAACCCTAACCCTAACCCTAACCCTAACCCTAACCCTAACCCTAACCCTAACCCTAACCCTAACCCTAACCCTAACCCTAACCCTAACCCTAACCCTAACCCTAACCCTAACCCTAACCCTAACCCTAACCCTAACCCTAACCCTAACCCTAACCCTAACCCTAACCCTAACCCTAACCCTAACCCTAACCCTAACCCTAACCCTAACCCTAACCCTAACCCTAACCCTAACCCTAACCCTAACCCTAACCCTAACCCTAACCCTAACCCTAACCCTAACCCTAACCCTAACCCTAACCCTAACCCTAACCCTAACCCTAACCCTAACCCTAACCCTAACCCTAACCCTAACCCTAACCCTAACCCTAACCCTAACCCTAACCCTAACCCTAACCCTAACCCTAACCCTAACCCTAACCCTAACCCTAACCCTAACCCTAACCCTAACCCTAACCCTAACCCTAACCCTAACCCTAACCCTAACCCTAACCCTAACCCTAACCCTAACCCTAACCCTAACCCTAACCCTAACCCTAACCCTAACCCTAACCCTAACCCTAACCCTAACCCTAACCCTAACCCTAACCCTAACCCTAACCCTAACCCTAACCCTAACCCTAACCCTAACCCTAACCCTAACCCTAACCCTAACCCTAACCCTAACCCTAACCCTAACCCTAACCCTAACCCTAACCCTAACCCTAACCCTAACCCTAACCCTAACCCTAACCCTAACCCTAACCCTAACCCTAACCCTAACCCTAACCCTAACCCTAACCCTAACCCTAACCCTAACCCTAACCCTAACCCTAACCCTAACCCTAACCCTAACCCTAACCCTAACCCTAACCCTAACCCTAACCCTAACCCTAACCCTAACCCTAACCCTAACCCTAACCCTAACCCTAACCCTAACCCTAACCCTAACCCTAACCCTAACCCTAACCCTAACCCTAACCCTAACCCTAACCCTAACCCTAACCCTAACCCTAACCCTAACCCTAACCCTAACCCTAACCCTAACCCTAACCCTAACCCTAACCCTAACCCTAACCCTAACCCTAACCCTAACCCTAACCCTAACCCTAACCCTAACCCTAACCCTAACCCTAACCCTAACCCTAACCCTAACCCTAACCCTAACCCTAACCCTAACCCTAACCCTAACCCTAACCCTAACCCTAACCCTAACCCTAACCCTAACCCTAACCCTAACCCTAACCCTAACCCTAACCCTAACCCTAACCCTAACCCTAACCCTAACCCTAACCCTAACCCTAACCCTAACCCTAACCCTAACCCTAACCCTAACCCTAACCCTAACCCTAACCCTAACCCTAACCCTAACCCTAACCCTAACCCTAACCCTAACCCTAACCCTAACCCTAACCCTAACCCTAACCCTAACCCTAACCCTAACCCTAACCCTAACCCTAACCCTAACCCTAACCCTAACCCTAACCCTAACCCTAACCCTAACCCTAACCCTAACCCTAACCCTAACCCTAACCCTAACCCTAACCCTAACCCTAACCCTAACCCTAACCCTAACCCTAACCCTAACCCTAACCCTAACCCTAACCCTAACCCTAACCCTAACCCTAACCCTAACCCTAACCCTAACCCTAACCCTAACCCTAACCCTAACCCTAACCCTAACCCTAACCCTAACCCTAACCCTAACCCTAACCCTAACCCTAACCCTAACCCTAACCCTAACCCTAACCCTAACCCTAACCCTAACCCTAACCCTAACCCTAACCCTAACCTAACCCTAACCCTAACCCTAACCCTAACCCTAACCCTAACCCTAACCCTAACCCTAACCCTAACCCTAACCCTAACCCTAACCCTAACCCTAACCCTAACCCTAACCCTAACCCTAACCCTAACCCTAACCCTAACCCTAACCCTAACCCTAACCCTAACCCTAACCCTAACCCTAACCCTAACCCTAACCCTAACCCTAACCCTAACCCTAACCCTAACCCTAACCCTAACCCTAACCCTAACCCTAACCCTAACCCTAACCCTAACCCTAACCCTAACCCTAACCCTAACCCTAACCCTAACCCTAACCCTAACCCTAACCCTAACCCTAACCCTAACCCTAACCCTAACCCTAACCCTAACCCTAACCCTAACCCTAACCCTAACCCTAACCCTAACCCTAACCCTAACCCTAACCCTAACCCTAACCCTAACCCTAACCCTAACCCTAACCCTAACCCTAACCCTAACCCTAACCCTAACCCTAACCCTAACCCTAACCCTAACCCTAACCCTAACCCTAACCCTAACCCTAACCCTAACCCTAACCCTAACCCTAACCCTAACCCTAACCCTAACCCTAACCCTAACCCTAACCCTAACCCTAACCCTAACCCTAACCCTAACCCTAACCCTAACCCTAACCCTAACCCTAACCCTAACCCTAACCCTAACCCTAACCCTAACCCTAACCCTAACCCTAACCCTAACCCTAACCCTAACCCTAACCCTAACCCTAACCCTAACCCTAACCCTAACCCTAACCCTAACCCTAACCCTAACCCTAACCCTAACCCTAACCCTAACCCTAACCCTAACCCTAACCCTAACCCTAACCCTAACCCTAACCCTAACCCTAACCCTAACCCTAACCCTAACCCTAACCCTAACCCTAACCCTAACCCTAACCCTAACCCTAACCCTAACCCTAACCCTAACCCTAACCCTAACCCTAACCCTAACCCTAACCCTAACCCTAACCCTAACCCTAACCCTAACCCTAACCCTAACCTAACCCTAACCCTAACCCTAACCCTAACCCTAACCCTAACCCTAACCCTAACCCTAACCCTAACCCTAACCCTAACCCTAACCCTAACCCTAACCCTAACCCTAACCCTAACCCTAACCCTAACCCTAACCCTAACCCTAACCCTAACCCTAACCCTAACCCTAACCCTAACCCTAACCCTAACCCTAACCCTAACCCTAACCCTAACCCTCTAACCCTAACCCTCTAACCCTAACCCTAACCCTATAGGGTTAGGGTTAGGGTTTGTATATATACATACATATATATATATATATATATATATATATATGTATGTATACTTGGTGCTCTTGTTTTTTCTCTTGCCTTCCAATTGTTGCTGAGTGTTGCTATCCCTGTGCTGTTGCAATCCTGGAATTTCCCCATTGTCGGACTAATAAAGGCTTATCTTATCTTATCTTTACTATGTTTTGGTAAACGGCTGACAAAACAAAGCTTGTCTCACTGACCGCTGCTCCTCCACATTGAAAGGAGTCAGTTGAGGTTGTATGGGCGTCTGATCAGGATACCTCCAGGACGCCTTCCACTTGAGGTGTTTCGGGCACGTCCCACTGGGAGGAGACTCCGGGGCAGACCCAGGACTCGCTGGAGAGATTAGGTCTCCCAGCTGGTCTGGGAACACCTTGGTATCCTGTCTAAAGAGCTGGAGCAGGTGGCTGGGGAGAGGGAAGTCTGGGCTTCTGCTTGAACAGCTGCCTCCGCGACACGCTCCTCCTCTCCTCCTATCAGCTCCTCCTATTCTCCTTTCAGCTCCTATCAGCTCCTCCTCCCCTCCCACAGCTCTTATCAGCTCCTCCTCTCCTCCTATCAGCTCCTTCTCTCCTCCTATCAGCTCCTTCTCTCCTCCCACAGCTCCTATAACAGAGCCGTTAAAGTCACTGATTACTTCCGTGACGCTCATAAATTTATTAGGTCTGTTAATGTGCTAAAAAGGCAGGTTAGTCTGGACCTCCTGGATGAAAGAAAATGTTTTCGCCTTAAAAAGCACCTAACAGCCCTGCGTAAATCAGCAGGAGGACAAAAGGTCAAGCGCAGCCGACAGATGAAATAACTTACCTGGCCACAGCACTGACGAAAGCCGATACTGCATCTCGACAGCTGATGGCAGAATGAGAGTGTGGCGAAGATGAGGGGAGCATTTTGCAGATGGGTGTGTTCAGGAAAGAGACTCGTGGGGAGGTCCGAGCATCATGGTATGGGGTGCTATTGCTCTGAACCACAAACTAGGCCCTATGGTGTTCCAGAATATCGGTCATGGTAGAGGCAACGGTGTTACAGCTGCCCGCTACATCAATCGAGCGCTGAGACCCTTCATCGTACCCCATTTCGGTCATCATAGAAACCACATCTTCCAGCAGGACAACGCTCGTGCCCATACTGCCAGAGCAACGAGAGACTTCCTCCGTCAACATGGGATACAGACTCTTCCATGGCCTGCCCTCAGTCCTGACCTAAACCCGATTGAACACTTGTGGGACGAGATTCAGAGGAGACTCAATGACGTTCGACCAAGGCCGACAACTGCAGCTCAACTCACTCAGGCGTATCTGCGAGTATGGGCCCAAGTTCCTATGGCCTTGATCAACCGTCTCATCCACTCCATGTACAGACGATGTAACGCTGTATTCAACGCCCAGGGAGGTCATACATGCTATTGACTTTGAGATCGTGCTGTAGCGCCACCTGTCATCACTTTCACTTCAAACTCATGGAACTTTATCTCTAAATGCTGATGATCAAACATGTCCATTTTAAAATCATTCAGTCAATTATTTTGTTGTTTACATTTATGTGAATTAAACTGATTACCAATTTTGAAAAAGGGTGACGTTTTTTTTGCGGTTCAGTATATAACATGGGTGGCAAAACAATTTTTCCATCAGGCAAGCCACATGTAACAGGAGGGAGGTCCAAATTATTTAAACAGTCTTTTAAGACATCAACATTATTAAAAAACAGAC
Source organism: Pholidichthys leucotaenia (assembly GCA_020510985.1). NCBI lineage: Eukaryota > Metazoa > Chordata > Actinopteri > Cichliformes > Pholidichthyidae > Pholidichthys > Pholidichthys leucotaenia. The sequence continues at coordinate 181,849,540 of CM035850.1, read as the reverse complement.
GGTTCTTAAAAAATCAATAGCAGTATAATGAGCAGCGATATCAGCCAAGCGTTTACTGGTTTTCCTATGGAGGTGACAAACCCTGCAGGTTCAAGGTAGCGGTATGCAGGCAGCATGCGTTATAAGCATATTTACTGTCTGTACATATAGTTGCATTTTAGGTTAGTAGCTCATGTAAGTGCTATAAAGCCAATAGTTCAGCCATTGGAGGTCATGCAGGTTGTGGAATTTTACACAATCCGGACCCCAGACAATGTTGTCACAGCATAAGCAGTGGATGTTGACCTGTCGGGCTTTTTTAAAGATGAGCCATCAGTAAATAGCTACAAGGAATGTATGGCTGTGACGACAACAGTCTAGCTGGTGACAATATGGAATGGTTGTCCTGCTGTGAAACCCCCTCCACGGCGTGGGGAATGTGTAGGATAATAGAGGGCCTGATCTTACTATTATCCCATAAATAATAAGAAAGTGGTCTGTATTGCCCAGCATGTATTTGAGTTATAATTGCAGCAATATGCTTATCCTGGGCACTACAGAAAAACAGAAATTGGATTGGAAATCCATTGGGGTGAGAAGAAGAAAATGAAATAAAATAAAAGTCCTGTCCTAATTTAGCAAGGCTAACACACATAAGCATCAATAGGCTCTTTATGTTCAGTCCTCAATTCTAAGTTGGAGGCTGGTGTAACGTTTGCATTTTTTTTTCTTTCTCCTCCTCAAAATGTCATACACTGTAGCTAGGCTGTCAGTTATGAAAGTATGGAGGTGCAAATATGGGAGGTGCAAGTATGGGGGTTCCCCCTATAGCTCAAAGTGCAATGAGGTGTTATGAAATAGCGCTTACGTAAATAAAGTTGAATTGAATTCATTATCAATCATTTATTGATAATTTTTATGCATTATCTATTTTTCTGAGGGTTACTAATTATTTGCTAATTTCTTTGATACCCCCTGCTTTGATACATGAAGATGCACATGCAGCAAAGTTACAGGGTATATGCTTGATTCTTTTACTGAAAGGAAGTGTGCTACCATTTTTAATTTAGATGAAAATGTGTGAGTAGCCCAGTTCCTTCAAAAATAAGAGTTCAAATAATCATAGCCTTTTTTGTGACATTTCTTGAACTAGTTTACAGATTACATTTTAAGAGAAACAAATAACTATCTGTGCATTTTTTATATGCTTCAGCATTGATGAATAAGATCAGTTTGTCCAGTTGAACACAGATGGGTTGAATTTGAATAAATGAATAAAGATTGCACCACACTCTTTCAGTCAACGGAAAGGTGGACCTTTTGCCTAATTAGAATTTGATTTAAATTTTTACCAGGAATATACAAAATGATTTTTATATATTCCTTGGTAAATTATGGGGTGAATGTAGTCTACCCTGACCCAGCTTGGCCACTGCCGAATCAGGAAAAACACATTCCTCCTTACTGTCACATTTCTGAAATATGATGTTGCTGCACCATTTGTGGTGAGTAATATCAATATAAAATCATATAAACATTACATTTGTAAAGTTGAAGTCATTTGAATCAGTACACCTTATGTTATCTACAATGTCATACAAAGTTTATACTTAGCTTCAAAAAATGTTTATCAACAAGGATCCTTTCTCCAAGATCCTTGTCTGATAACCCATAGCCCTTGGCAAATCATATGTGTCACACGTCAGTCCTGCACTGTCATGTTTCAGTCAAAAGAAAAAAAAGGTCAGTAATGCATCAAAATTGTATTTAAAAAATATGTAAACAGTTTATCACGTACGCAACATTAATCAAGACCCCACAAAGGTAGATTGAAAAGATAAAAACCCCAAACCTTGTAAAAATACCCATATTTAGACCACTTTTTCAACACAGATCAACCACACACATAGAGAGGATTGTTTTTATTTCCATAAGGTCGAAGCAGCTCCTTCCATTCTCTCAACTCTGCCATAACACAAAACTAGTCAACTCCTTCTGCTCAAGGCGACTATTTTCAGATATCTATAATTTCAAACATTTCTCAGAAGGATAACAATTAGACAATCAATCCTTTTACACCAAAAATTACAAACAGTTTAAAAACCTGCTCCCTCCGCCTTCGCAGAGAACTCAGAACTCTCATCCCTTTTTCTCACACTGGAGCCGTTTACAGAAACAAAAACAATCCAACCTGCAGCTGCCTCTATCTAAGACTCACACACACAAAAATGAAATAACTGTTTCTCATTGTCCGTTTTAGCGTTATCCGGTTCTGTTGCCACTTAACCCGACCGTCTTTAGATCTTATAGTCTAGTATCGATATCTTATAACATAGAGTAAAGTTATTATTATAATTTTATTTACTTCCTCCTTTTCCCAACTTCTTGGGCTTCTTTTAATAACTTGCTGTATGGACCCTCCTTAGGATCACGGCATTGATAAGCTGGGGGAGGATTATCTTTTTCATTTAATAATGGTTAAATGCTCGGTTGGTTTTGATATTTATCTTATTGTTTTTATCTTTATTTTAGTTGTAAGTTTTACTGTTGATGCCAAGGCTGCGCACTCATCCACATCTAATGTGGGATTGAAGGATTAGTCCTTTTCCCATTTGTTCAGATGTTTTTCAGGATCCTTTATCTGTTCTTTTTCTTTTAACCAGTCATTGTAATTTTTTAACTGTTCGACGCGCTGTCTGCTGTTTTTTCTGCTGTTTAGTTTTTTGCTTATTCTCTTTTTTCGCCACACAGTTACCCATTTTTCCCTTTTTTCTGCTGTTTTTATTATTTTTTAAACCCCTTGATAATGCCACAGGAATTAAAATGTTTTACCAGGAAAAGTGTGAAGCGCCGTCACACTACCATTACATCATAACCGCAACCTGATATTTATTTTTAGTTCCAAACCCGGGAATTTCAACCCAAAACTTATTTTCAGTTCCAAAACTCGGGGATCTCAACCCAAAACTTATTTTTGTCCCTGACTGGGGATTTCAACCCACTTTTTACCTCGTTGCAACTACTTCCGCGCACTTTATTTACCTTTATTTACTTTTCACGTTAGTCACTCGTAGTTGGATTTGAAGATTCTTGTAACATGTTTAACATTACTCACTCAAGGCTCGATTTATAGAATCTTCTAAACGGACATATAGTAAATAATAAAAAAGACGTCACTTACTTTTCTTTCTTTTAATCGAGGAGGATGGGCTTCACTAAACGACGTCTAGAGTCCCGCACAATCCAGATTTCCTCAATGGGGAGTCCAATACTGACTGTATGCAGTCAGACCATGCGCATGGATTTCCAACCTGGAAAGCACGTCGCCTCTATCCGTCGTCCAGATATTGCCCACCCGGGTCACGGCACCAAGTATGTCAGAATCTGGAAACTCAGAGTGATCGTATGTCATTTCGTTACCTCAAATAAGATTCATGACACAAGTATATTCCTCATGAGCTCTTTACTTGCAAGGAGTGCCATACCTTTAACAGAAAATGCAGCACTGGCAATAAAAAAAACAATCAGGAAGTATTTATACATAGTCACACAAACATCTACTGGATACAATTCACAGTCATAATATGAGTATACAAAACATTGGCCTGGACTGAAAACAACATGGCCTTGCAGGTGTTCCCCAGACTCAAAGTTAATCATAGTCACAGCATTTCATAGGAAAACAAGATTAATTCTCCCTCACTCCCAGACCCCTTATCATGCACATAGTCTGGTCTGGTGAGACATTTTAACTTCTAAGCACATTTTAATGAAGGACACTCAATAGGTCCACTTATTACCCAGAAACAATACAGTATGCTATAAACTCATAGAAGATGCATGCAGTATACATTTTAATCATATAAGATGGTTATGCAATGATAATGATGTTAGTAATTATAAAATGATAAATGATTGAACATGCATGATAAACAATTTTCTGACAGTTACTATACTGTTATCCCTACATGTTGTATACACGGTGTATGTGAACGCAGATCAACAGCAAGCCAAACTCGTTTTTCACGAGCCAGGAAACCGAGCGTCCTGCTCCTTTATTCAGTTTTCTAGACAGCTTACAGTTCTTTACAACTGTGGCTTCAAGAGCTCAATGAAAAGCCGAGTGAAACTGAAATATACACTACCGTTCAAAAGTTTGGGGTCACTTAGAAATTTCCTTATTTTTGAAAGAAAAACACTTTTTTTCAATGAAGATAACTTTAAACTAATCAGAAATACACTCTATACATTGCTAATGTGGTAAATGACTATTCTAGCTGCAAATGTCTGGTTTTTGGTGCAATATCTACATAGGTGTATAGAGGCCCATTTCCAGCAACTATCACTCCAGTGTTCTAATGGTACAATGTGTTTGCTCATTGCGTCAGAAGGCTAATGGATGATTAGAAAACCCTTGTGCAATCATGTTAGGTCTGCAATGCTGTAATTGCTGCAAATGGAAGATTCTTTGACGAAAGCAAAGTTTGAATGAAAAAAATTATTATTTCAAATACAAATCATTATTTCTAACCTTGTCAATGTCTTGACTATATTTTCTATTCATTTTACAACTCATGGTGGTAAATAAGTGTGACTTTTCATGGAAAACACAAAATAATTGTCTAGGTGACCCCAAACTTTTGAACGGTAGTGGAAACAGAAAATAAATACATCAAAAAATGGCTAACATCAAAGAACTTACACAGAAATTAATTATAGCTGCTACTAAGACAAACAATACATTTTCGCTATTTACATATGTTAATTGGACCGCTTGTAGCAGCGTTACTTATGCTAACATACGGCACTCTCGGTGTAAAGCATGCTAGCGGCTCCTGGGATAGGACTAATTCCTGGAACAACACATTCACAAACGATCCCAATTTCACGTCTAACAAAACTTAAAACTGTCTTCTGAAAAATAAGTCAACACAAATCAGACTTACAGCCATTGCTTTCGAAGGTGTAGAAAGGGGTATAACACAAAGGAGGAGCATTTCAGACATTCTTAGGCAGGTTATGCTTTCTCCTTTTTTCCTTTCTCTCTCTGACTAACGTCTGCTTCTTCTACCCATAAACCACAGCAGCTACTGGCTGCACCTTCAACGTAAAATGCGGGTAAATTACCACTAACTGTATAGAAATTATTTTTAACACAATGACTATTTAGATAACATAAATTATTACAAATGAATTATGATATTTTAATATGAACTTGTGAACTATTTTTAACTTCTATAGAACACACTCTACTGAGGGCAGAACACTCCCCACCTCGCATTACTAATGCCACTACTTCTTCTTATCTATTACTTCATTCTCTAAGAGCATAACAACATCTGAGATAGGACGTAGGTAAGTCTTTGAAACACCCTGGGATGATGTCCTCACTTCGACCTTTCTCACCTTCCTGTCACTGCTTGGAAAGGTGGATGTGACGATGGCCATTGTCCATTCATTTCTTGGTGCTTGGTCCTGTTTCAACAGCACTATGTCACCTGTCTGTAGGTTGCGGTGTGTTGTATGCCACTTGCGCCTTGATTGGAGGGTGTTGAGATATTCGTTTCTCCAACGGCTCCAAAATTCATTGGCTAGTGCTTGCACTTGTTTCCACTGGTTTTCGAGCAGGTCTTTTCCACAAAAGTCTCCTGGTGGAGGGGGAACATGCTGCTTTTGGGTCAAGATCATTGCAGGACAGAGTAGGGATGGTGAGGAAGGGTCTGTTGAGATGGGAACTAAGGGCCTTGCTTTGATTATAGACGTTACCTCAGCCATTAAAGTACAAAGCACCTCATGCGTCAAACGAGTGTGTTTGTTTTGCAAAAGCATGGAGTCCAGTATTCTGTGAGTGACCCCAATCAGTCTTTCCCAGACACCTCCCATGTGGGAGGCATGTGGGGGATTGAACTCCCATGTGCAACCGTTGGCATGAAGATAGTTGACAATGTTGAGAGGGTTCTTGTTTGGTTGTGCCATGCCTAACTCCACACTTGCTGCAATGAAGTTAGTGCCTCTGTCAGATCGCATTTGCTTTGCTGGGCCTCGTATTGCGAAGAATCTGCGTATTGCGTTTATGCAGCTGCAAGCATCCATAGATTCAATGACTTCAATGTACACACCTCTTGTGGTCATAGACGTAAAGAGTATTGCCCACCTTTTTCCTTGTACAGCTCCACCTCATGTGTGTCGAGTGACTACTGACCATGGGCCGAATACATCCAACCCGACATATGAAAATGGAGGGCGTGTTTTGAGTCTCTCAGGTGGGAGATCTGACATTTTCTGAGTCTCTAGTTTTCCCCTGAGTCTCCTGCACGTTACACAATGGTGGATAATGGACGAGACCAGTCTTGTGCATCAAGGGAGGCAGTTCACGGAAAGCGCAATTAGGCAAGCCGGACTGTGGATTGTAGGTTGCAAAACTTTGGCATGATAGTGACGGACAAGCAGTTGAGTTATGTGATGCTTGTTTGGGAGAATGATTGGATTCTCGGATGCTGTGTTCAATGAAGCATGTTTGAGGCGACCTCCAACCTTGATGAGGCTTTCACTCATATAGGGATCAAGAGCTACAATGGGACTTGAACTGCGGACGGTTTGGTTGGCGTGGAGAGCAGCATACTCGTAGGGAAAGACGTCTTTTTGAACAGACTGGAGGATGAGGTTACTGGCAGCATCCAGCTCCTCTGGAGTGTGTGGCTTGCTACATCGATGCCAGCCCCTGCATGAATGATCTGACAGGTTGCTTGATGAGTGAGAATAAGCTTGGTGAATTAGGAATGCAATGGAACGTACTAATGAGTTCCAACTTGAAAAGCGCTGGAAGCATTCTGGTAAGGGCCTGTTCTTCTGAATGTGACTAGAAACGGTAGCGACTTTTCTGATTTCAGAGTCTACTTCAGGCTCGATTAACTCAAAGGATTCAGGTGTTTTGGATTCAGGTGGTCTGTAAAAGAAGTCTGGTCCCTTAAACCACATAGTGTTCATGAGCTGTGATGCAGGTATTGACCTGGTGGCTAGATCAGCTGGGTTTTGCTCTGATGTGACGTAGTGCCACTGTTCATGGTATGTGGACTGACGTATACGATGAACGCGATTATGCACATAAACATAGAAGCGCTTTGAATCATTGCAAATGTACCCAAGAACCACCTTGCCATCACAGTAGAATTTTACAGCATTTGGTTTGTGATCAAATTCGTCCAGAATTAGCTCTGCCATCTCAACCGCTAGAACTGCTCCACAAAGTTCAAGGCGAGGTATCGTGGGCTCTGGTTGTGGTGAAAGTTTTGCTTTCCCAAGCACAAATCCGACTTCGCATCATCCTTCTGCATTGACCGTCTTCAAGTATGCTACTGCCGCAATAGCCCAGCTTGAAGCGTCGGAAAAGATACACAGTTCGGTGTAAGTGGACTTAGAGAGGGAAGCTGGTACATAGCAGCGTGGCACCTTGAGGCTGCTAAGATCTTGGAGGGACATTTTCCATGTTTCCCATCTTTCCATTTTGTCCTGAGGGAGAGGAGCATCCCAACCTTGGACACCATTTGACAGTTCACGTAACAAGAGTCTGCCTTTGATTGTCACTGGTGATGCTAGTCCCAAGGGGTCGAAGATACTGTTAATTGTTGACAGAACCCCGTGGCGGGTGTAGGGTTTGTCATCAACAGCAACCTTGAACGTGAAAGAGTCAGTGTTTATGTCCCAGCACAGGCCTAGACTTCTCTGAGCTGGTAGAGTGTCATCGCCGAGACTCAAGTCTTTAATACCGGTGGCCAGGTCTTCTGGCTTGAAGGCTTGCATGACTGAGACACTATTCGAGGCGATTTTGTGGAGCTTGAGATTGGACTCGGCCAAGGATGTGCACGTGCGCTTGAGCAAGTCTATGGCTGCAGATTCTGTGGGGAGCAAAATCAACCCGTCATCTACATAAAAGTGTCTCTCAACAAAGTGTCTTGTGTCTGCTCCAAACTTTGGCTCGCCTTTCTGGATAGCCCTGTGTAGGCAATAAATAGCTACCGCTGGCGACGGGCTGTTTCCAAAAATGTGCACCCACATGCGGTACTCCTGCACCTCTTTTGACAAGTCATTTCCCTCGTGCCACAAGAACCTCAAATAGTCTCTATGGTCTGGTCTGACTAAGAACCCATAAAACATTTGCTGGCAGTGACTGCAATGAGCTCTTTCCTAAACCGAATCAGCACACCGATGAGGGTATTATTAAGGTCTGGGCCTGTTAACAGTACTGAGTTGAGTGACACACCAAATTGCTCGGCACTTGAATCAAAGACAGCCCGTTTCTGACAGGGCTGCTGGGGATGATATACCCCAAAATTGGGCAGGTACCAGCATTCAGTTTTATCGGTGATGGGTGGAGCTATCTCTGCATGATTGTTCTCGAACAGCTTGTCCATAAACTCTGAGAACTGTTCTTTAATTTGAGGGTTTTTTGTTAAGTTGCGTCTTAGTAAGCAGAGTCTAGGCAATGCTTGGTCCCTGTTATTTGGGAGTGGCAAGCGAGGAAACTTGAATGGCAGAGGAGCGATCCAGTTGTTATTTCCATCCTGGTGGACTTCTTCCTCCAATATCTTTAGGAAGGTCTCATCTTCGAAGGACACGGCACACTTGTTATCGTTCTCTGTGCACTCAAAAACTTTGTCCCCAAGCTTTTCTTCCATTGCGTTGGGTTTTGAGCTGCGTTTAGAGAGGCCGTCCTTGTGCTCCCCGCCGTAGCATGGTTTCTCTTTGATGTTGATGCTGTTAGGACAAGGAGTGAAGAAGGATGGGCGTCCGTTGGAGAGCATGTGGGTCTTATAAACATTGACGGTTGGCTTGTGAGCATTAAGGCACACCTCTCCCACAATTACCAAGCCTAGGTCCAGGCATTGAGCAAAGGGAGCATTGTGGGGTCCATTGACATGTTGCCTTACTTTGTGGACTCATAGGATGTCTCTGCCCAGTAAAATTGCCATCTGAGCATGTGGGTCGTACTTGGGGATAAGAGGAGCGAGGTGTTTTAAGTGGGCGTGAGCAAGAGCGTCTTCGGGCGTAGGTATTTCATCCCTACTAGACGTTATCTCGTCACATTCAAGAAGAGGAGGGAGGTCTAAGCTTGGGCCTCAGCCTACTGGCTCGATTTGGAACCTCAGTGCTTCCCTGCCAAGCATTTCAGTTAAACCAGCACATGTTCTCATGAGGTATGTCAGAGGGTTATCCTTGATCCCAAACAGCTCGAAGAATTCAGGACGGGCCAGCGATTTATTACTCTGATCGTCAAGGATTGCATACATCTTAACGGAGTGTTCTGGTTGGCCTTTGGGGAAAACTCGAACTAGACATACCTTTGAGCAAGAACGTGGGGGATTACCTTTGCCGCAGATCTCAGTGCACCGTGACGTTACCTCAGGTGGTGTGTTGTCTTGGGGCTGAGGCTCTGGTTCAGGTCTGTTTTCTGGCTGGGGTTGCTGACTTGAATCGGGATGCATGGCAGAGCAATGCCTTTCACTTTGGCACTCCTCGCACTTGAGTTTCGTGTCACAGTCCTTTATTACGTGCATGGGAGAGCAGCAGCGAAAACATCGTTTGTGTTCTTTGAGTATGTTTCGCCTTTCTTGTAGTGGTTTATTCTGAAAAGCTCTACATTTGGCTAGAGGATGCATTTTCTTATGGACTGGACAGTAGCGTGTTAAATCGTCCTCTTTAGTACTAGAGGGAACAGTTGTGTCGACTTCTGTTTTGTTTACAGTTAGAGGTGTTCTGTAGCTAGTTTGTTTGAATGGTGGTCTCTCACCTTTGCTGAAGGATTGGCTGCTGCATGTCGCAAAACTTGGGTCATTTCTTGCTTTAGCCTCGTCTTGGACAAACTTTACAAAATATGAGAAGGGAGGGAAGTTTACATCATATTTTTGTTTGTATTTTGAGCCCGCGTGCAGCCATTTATCTTGTAAACTTGGAGGTAACTTTTCAACTATGGGCTTAACCCCACGGGGTGTGTCGAGGTAGGCGAGACCTGGGAGATAAGCTTCATTTTTAGCGACCCGCAGCTCTAAGAGTAAATCTCCAAGATCCCTGAGTTTTATGTTGTCTCTGTTCGTAAGGCGAGGAAAGTTATCTAGTTTTTTAAACAAGGCATTTTCTACTACTTCTGGCGTAGCATAACACTCTTCCAACCTGTCCCATGACAATTGGAGAGCAGCTTTGGGGTTAGTGGCATAGACAGCTCTGACCCTTTTAACGTGCTCTGAGGACTCTTTACCAAGCCACTTGACTAGGAGATCTAACTCCTGGCTATACGTGAGACCAACGTCTTCAGTTGCATTTATGAATGACGACTGCCATGCTCTAAAGTTTTCGGGGGTGTCGTCAAACTTAAAGAGTCCGGTTGTGATTAGCTCTCTGCGTCCGAGGAACCTAGCAAAGACTGCCATAGGTGGGTCACCACTGTGGGAAGCATGGTAGCTGTTTGGCCTGACATAGTCTCTCGGTATTTTTTTTTTTTTTTTTTTTTTTTGTCACTTATTTGTACCCGTAGGTAGATTTGGTTTGCAGTCTGGTGACAAGCCACCGGCTGCTAGTCGCTGCGTGCGCGAGCGCCCTAAACCTGCATGTTTTTGGTATGCGGGAGGAAACCGGAGAAATCCCGGAGTAAACCCACGCAACACGGGGAGAACATGCAAACTCCACACAGCTCACCGTTGGTCGGGGGCTGGGATCGAACCCACGATCTCATGATCCCCGCGATCCCCCGGCCGAGGGTAAAACTGTACTGCCACAGTGCTAAACCACTGCGCCACCGTGCAGCCCAATATGTCGATGGATTCATTTTTCACGTACGTTTTCTTGAATGCTGGTGGAGAGAGAGTTTGTTCGGGTCTTCTCAGAGTGGATAATTGCGCCCTTTGTGCAGGTTCGACTTGAGGTGATTCTTCTTCAGCTGGTCGCGCCTGTGACTTTAGCTGGATTTGGTGGTGCACATACTCCATAGTTCTCTGTCTGACAGCTTGTAATGAAATTGCGCTCCTTACACTCTCTCCTTCGTCTTGCCCGGCAGCTGCAGCAGCTTCTAGAACTTCTGCTTTTGCTGTGGCGGCCACTGTTTCCTTCTCTATCTCCACCATCTCTAGATCCAGTTCTAGCTTTGCTTGTTGCTCTGCTTGTTGCTTTACTTGTTCTAGCTTTGCTTGTTCTAGCTTCGCTTGTTGCTTTGCTTTTCTAGCTTTGCTTGTTTTTTAATTTCTAATTGTTTCTTACTGTACGAGGCTCTAGCATTGGCAGCTTCAGGGGAGGCTCGTGCCATGATGGCTGCTTCCAGCACGCCGGACCTCGAGGACAACCTGGAGCTAGAATGTCTGGAGCTGGAACTAGCGTTGTGTGATGATTTGGCTTCGGAGTTCGCCTTTTCTTCTGCCCTCTTGTCTTGAGTGTCATCCATCGCTGTGTCATGAATCTTATCTTCATCAACTGCTGATGTGGCTTTTCACTATACTGTTATCCCTACGTGTTGTATACACGGTGTATGTGAACGCAGATCAACAGCAAGCCAAACTCGTTTTTCACGAGCCAGGAAACCGAGCGTCCTGCTCCTTTATTCAGTCTTCTAGACAGCTTACAGTTCTTTATAACTGTGGCTTGAAGAGCTCAATGAAAAGCCGAGTGAAACTGAAATATAAACAGAAAATAAATACATCAAAAAATGGCTAACATCAAAGAACTTACACAGAAATTAATTATAGCTGCTACTAAGACAAACAATACGTTTTCGCTATTTACATATGTTAATTGGACCGCTAGTAGCAGCGTTACTTATGCTAACATACGGCACTCTCTGTGTAAAGCATGCTAGCGGCTCCTGGGATAGGACTAATTCCTGGAACAACACATTCACAAACGATCCCAAGTTCACGTCTAACAAAACTTACAAAATTAACAAAACTGTCTTCTGAAAAATAAGTCAACACAAATCAGACTTACAGCCATTGCTTTCGAAGGTGTAGAAAGGGGTTTAACACACAGGAGGAGCATTTCAGACATTCATAGGCAGGTTTTGCTTTCTCCTTTTTTCCTTTCTCTCTCTGACTAACGTCTGCTTCTTCTACCCATTAATCACAGCAGCTACTGGCTGCACCTTCAACGTAAAATGCGGGTAAATTACCACTAACTGTATAGAAATTATTTTTAACACAATGACTATTTAGATAACATGAATTATTACAAATGAATTATGATATTATAATATGAACTTGTGAACTATTTTTAACTTCTATAGAACACACTCTACTGAGGGCAGAAAAGTTACCCTATCTGGCTTATTACTAAAAATTAGGTCAATCAAAGTTTGTGAATTTTTAGTCAGTATGGTAGGTTTATTTATTAATTGTGTCATTTGTGTAGAATTGGTAATATCTTTCAGCTTTTTTCTTCATGCTTCATCGAGCCAGTTTATATTAAAATTACCCATTAGCAATATTTCCTTTCTTTCATATTTCTTTAACCCTAGAACACTAATGTTAAAGCTAGTAACACTAGCATCTCCATTAACATCTAGTGAAAATCACCCTACGTTAGTGTTCTAGGGTTAAGATTTCGGCCAAACCAGAATAAAAGTCATTAGTTGCATTTGGTGGGCGATACTCAGCGAGTACAACGAATGACATTTGGGGAGATAGCCTTATTGTGACCCCGACACATTCCAGAGTTTGATCGGAGGTGTCTATCTGGTAACTGTCAATGCTGTCTTTAACATAAATCAAAACCCCACCCCCTTTTCCTTTCCCTCGGTCTTGTCTGTAAACATTGTATCTGGGGATTGTAAACACAGATAGAAGAGTCATGGTGTTCATCCAAGTTTCTGTGAGACACAGGTAATCCAGATTTGAGTCTGTGAGTAAATGTTCCAGTTGTTTTGTTTTTGAAATGACGCTGCGTATGTTTAAATGCCCTCCAAATATTCCCTTTGGCTTTGTTTGCGGGTTCCACAGTACAGATGCATGATTGACAGTTTGAAAAAGTTTGGTTTTGTATTGTTTGAAGGCAACAGCCATCTGCAACAAGTTTAATTGGTTACAGCAGCTGTTGTTGTTTGTCATCTTAGACACATGGAATGCATTACCTTGAAATATTCTGATGGAATCGTTTCAAATACAGGTCACTGGTGCTACTGCTGCTGTAGTCACCTGCTGCGGCTGCTGGGCATCCACCCGTCCGGGGTTCAGGTGAACGTCTCCACAGAGCAGTAAAATAATGGAGAGTAAAGCAACATTACCCCGCTGGACTTTTGTCGGAGCAGCTCTCCGTGTGTGATGCATGTTATTGTTAGTTTGAGCAAGTGCCCATCCTCCATCCAACACGTTGGAGTAGATGATGTACTGGCTCCAGGAGTCCAGGGGTACAGCTAGTCGGTCAGATGGATCAGCTGGATGAGTTCCTGTGCATCCACGGGGAGCAGCCCAGCTTCCATACAGTTGCGTGATAGTGAGAGCCATCAAGTAGAGCGCTACGATTAACACATTAAAAGCCTGGGCTTTGACGCATTTTGTTGATGGCCACAGAATCCAGGTTAATTAGTGAATTTGTCAAGTCAGGCGGCTTTCTAGATTTCATTTGAAAAGGTAAAGCATCAGCACCTGCCAAGCCACCCCTCTCATAAGAGGGGATTAATTAATTGGTGACCTGTTCAGACAAAAAAATCTTAACATTTTGTTTTTGCAAGAAACTCATACCACTTCAGCAGATGAAGTGGACTGGGGCTTGTGGTGGAAGGGTACTTTTTTCACTCAGTCATTGTACAAATTTTAGTGCAGGAGTAGGCATTTTGTTTGGGGAATCTGCAAATGAAATCTGCAAATCTGCAAATTGCTTTTGTTAGCTCGAGATTAGATTATTGTAATTCTTTATTATCAGGTTGTCCTAAAACATCTTTAAAAAGTCTTCAGCTGATCCAAAATGCTGCAGCAAGAGTTTTAACAGGTACTAGAATGAGAGATCATATCTCTCCGGTTCTGGCCTCCCTTCATTGGCTTCCCATAGAGTTTAGAATTAAGTTTAAAGTCCTTCTTCTTACTTACAAAGCTCTAAACAATCAGGCTCCTTTTCATTTAAAAGATCTGATACTACCGTATTATCCTAACAGAGAACTACGCTCCCAAAATGCAGGATTACTTACTCTAGAATCTCCAAAAGTACAATGGGAGGCAGAGCCATCAGTTATCAAGCTCCTCTCCTGTGGAACCAGCTGCCAATCTGTATTCGGGAGTCAGACTCGATCTCTGTTTTTAAGAATAGGGCTAAAACCTACCATTTTGATATAGCCTACAATTAGGGAGGGATCATGTGTTTCTGAACCCTCCCTTAGTTATGCTGCTAATAGGTTTAGTCAGCCGGGGGACCTCCAATAATGCACTGGGCCTCACTCCTTTCTTCACTCTCAATGAAATATTTTTATTATTTTTTTTTTTTTTTGCTGGTCATTAACATCTGTTTGTTCTCTCCCATAGATTGAGTCCCCATTGTGCTGTTTGATCTCTACATGTCTGTTCTTTTCATCTTCTCTGTCCCCTCACCCCCCAGCCAGTCGCAGCAGATGACTGCCACTTCCTGAGCCTGGTTCTGCTGGAGGTTTCTTCCTATTAAAAGGGAGTTTTTCCTCTCCACCGTCGACAAGTGCTTGCTCACAGGGGATCGCCTGATTGCTAGGGTCTTTCTGCAACTGTGGTGGTTCCCCCTTCAGTTGATAGTGCTATGAGATGACTGTTGTTGTGAAATGGCACTATATAAATGAAGTTGAATTGAAATGAAACAGTTTTATCTGTAGTGGAGGTAGTGAAGGGCAGGCTGTTCCTTGTTAGGGCCAAAATAGGGAATTCCGTGTTTTTTTTGATCAACGTTTATGCTCCAAATCACAGTTCTGAAAGAGTTGCCTTTTTCAATACACTGACAAAAGCATTGCAGAGCTATCACAAAGACCAACTTATTGTTGCTGGTGATTTCAACTGTACCTTGGATTTCAATCTGGATCGCACTAATGCAGAACCTCTCTGCAGTCTTCTCAAGTTTTAAAAAATATCACTGTACAGTTCGACCTCTTGGATACATGGAGAGTTAAACATGCAAACACTAGACAGTATACCTGGGTCAGAGTTACAGATGATATGGTCAGTGCTGCTAGATTAGACATGATACTGTGGAAGATTCCTGGGCCAAAAGTTTGAGAAACATATTCTAAGTCCAGTCGGTTTTACAGATCATCATCTGGCCTCTGTGGTGTTAATTAGCTCACCAGGGGAAAGAACTAAATCTTATTGGCACTTCAATAATAAGCTCCTTCAAGACATCACTTTTTGTCAATATTTTGTGTGTTTCTGGGAACACTGGAGGACTACAAAGCCTCTTTAGTTCCCTGGAACAGTGGTGGGAGGTTGGCAAGGTGCAAATTTGCATTTTTTTGTCAACAGTATACTGCGAACTCGACTGCCATCATCAAAACTAAAGTCGGTGAACTTGAGGACACTGTCAAGAGGCTGGAGGAGAGTTTGGTTAGGTATCAGGATTCTACCGCAGGTCCTTTGTTGCAGGAGAAGAGATCAGCCTTGAGCTCTTTCCTGCAGGAAAGAGTGAAGGGGGAACTTGTTAGGTCACGGTTAACTCGCCTGCAGGACATGGATGCCCCAACATCTTTTTTTTCTTCAATCTGGAGAAGTCTGCTGCAAAAAAGAAATTGATGACTTGCTTAAAACTCCCACATGGCCAAATGACTACAAATCCATCTGACATGAGGTGCCATGCAGTGGATTTTTATAGGGCCCTGTTTGGTGCAGAACCATGTTGTATAGAACCTCAAAACCAACTCTTTGAAGGTCTTCCCAAGCTCAGCCCACAGGACAGGGCTGCTCTGGACTGTGAACTGACTTTGGATGAGTTAACTGTAGCAGTTAATCAAATGGCTCTGGGACGTGCACCTGGACTTGACGGTCTTTCTTCTAACTTTTTTAAGCATTTTTGGGATATTATTGGATCAGACTTGTATGACGTTCTAATTGCCTGTTACAGAACTGGAACTTTACCTTTCTCCTGCCGGTGTGCGGTACTATCTCTGCTGCCTAAGGAAGGGGACTTGGCCTTGCTTAAAAACTGGAGGCCTGTGGCTCTTTTTTGCACGGACTACAAGATGCATTCTAAAGCCCTGTCAAATAGACTGAAAAATGTATTGGATTTAATCATAGATAGAGATCAAATATATTGTATTCCTGACCGAACCATTATGGACAATATTTTTCTCATACGTGACGTTCTCCATACGTACGTTTATTTCTTTTATTTTATCATGTTTAATGTTGCAGCATTGCACCGAAACAAATTCCTAGTTTGTGTACTACATGAACAATGGCAATAAATCTGATTCTGATTCTTCATCTCAGTAAATGTTATGATTTAGAGTTCGGTATTATGTCTTTGGACCAAGAAAAGGCTTTTGATAGGGTTGACCATTCTTATTTGTTTTCCACACTGACGGGGTTTGGTTTTTGCAATATGTTTTTGAGGTGGGTCAATCTGTTATATACTGGAGCTGAGTGTTTGGTAAAGATGGGGGCAGGGCTGAGTCGGCCAATCACTGTACGTTGGGGAATAAGGCAGGGTTGTCCTATCTCAGGTCAACTGTATAGCTTGGCTATTGAGCCTTTGCTGTGCAGGTTGCGCACTCAGCTGGGTGGTTTGATTCTGCCGGGGCCCTCCAGTAGTTGTTGTCCAATCGTCTTGTCTGCTTATGCGAATGACATCAACATTTTCATCACATCCCACAGGGATGTACAGCATCTGGAGGACACTTTATCTATTTATAAAAATGCATCTTCTGCCGGGGTAAACTGGGCCAAGAGTGAGGGTTTATTGGTGGGGCAGTGGTCACATCAGGACATTCCTCAGCTACCTGGAGGTCTTCTGTGGGGGAAAGCCGGTCTCAAAGTGTTGGGAGTATTTTTGGGTTCTGAGGACTTTGAACGCAAGAACTGGGAGGGAATTAAGGAGAAGGTGTGTGCTCGCTTTTCTAAATGGAAATGGTTGCTACCACAGCTGTCATATAGGGGAAGGGTTCTGGTCGCCAATAATCTGGTCAATTCTGCTCTTTGGCATAGGCTTATTGCTTTGACACCACCCAGGGGCCTGTTTGAGGAGGTTCAGAAGATCATCGTGGATTTCTTTTGGTCTGGTCAACATTGGGTCTTTGCGGCTGTTCTCTACCTGCCTGTTGCCCAGGGAGGACAAGGCCTGGTGGACATACAGTCCAAGATTGCCTGTTTTAGGCTTCAGACTGCACAACAGCTCCTTTACGGATGTGGGCCCCGCTTGATGGACACTGCAAAACTGCTACTGAGGAGAGTTAGCCGCTTGGGCTATAATAAGAAGCTTTTCCTCGTGAAGTCCAGGGAGGTGGACCTTACTGGACTTTCTGCTTTTTACACATCTGTCTTGCATGCATGGTAAGTCTTCACCGTAGCCCGCATTCCTGAGGAGACACCAGGCATGTGGCTGTTCGAGGAACCACTGTTTTTCAATCAATTCATGGACACTCAAGTGCTGCAATCTGTTAGTCTGCAAACTTGTTTAAGAGAGGCACACTGTACCAAGCTTGGTCATCTTATGAAGATGTCAACCACGTTGAGAGAAACGCTGGGGAGGAGTGCCAACATTACATCTGTCAGACTGGTGCATAGGGTGATGAAGGAAGTGTGTGCTGCCCTGCCACGACCACTTAGAGCCTTTGCGGAAAACCGTACTCTTTCCAATCAATGGGATGAGGACACTGTGTCCGACTTTCCTGCCCTTTCCATAAGTCCAGCTGTGGGAGAGTGGCGGGAGGGAGAGGATCACCTGCTGTCCTTCAGAATTCCTCGTCTGGGCAAGTTCCAGTTTGTGGGGATGAAGACGATGTATCACATCTGTGTGAAAGTTCTGAATCTGCGCTCTCTGACGGACCTGAAAGAGTCGAAGTGGGCGGGGTTTTGGGGACCGGTATTCTCCCTGGAAGGCAGCTGGCGGTCCATGTACAAGCTCCCTATTGAGAAACGGATGGCAGATCTCCAGTGGAGGATTGTTCATGGGCAATAGCTACGAATAAATACAGAGCACACCTGGAACCTAATGTGGGGGAGGAATGTTTGTTTTGTTCCCAAGTTGAGACCCTGGAGCATTTGTTTGTTCAATGTTTTCATTTATCTGGCCTTTTTGATCTTCTGAAAGTGTGGTTTCATGATTTGGGTGAATGTTTCTCTTTTGGTTTGTTTTTTTAAGGTCCAAATTATAAAGTGGCAAAGAAATCTGTGCACACTTTGATGAACTTCCTATCTGGTACTGCTAAAGTTGCAATCTGGCTAACAAGGAAAAATCGGACTACTAACACTGACAATGTGGATCCTGTGTTTGTTTTCAAGGCCTTGTTAAAAGTCAGACTCCAGGTGGAGTACTCTTACTATAAAATGGTGGACAATTTGGAGGTTTTCACCAATAGATGGACTGTAGGGAATATTTTGTGTTCTGTGGGAGAGGAGGATGAGTTTTGTTTGCACTTTTGAAATGTGAGACGTTTGGTGGAATGATATTGGTTATCTTACATTTTTGAATTGTACAATAAAGGGATTTTTTAAAACTCAACTCTCCTCCTATCAGCTCTTCCGCTCCTCCTATCAGCTCCTTCTATCAGCTCCTCTTATCAGCTCCTCCTTTCCTCCCACAGCTCCTATCAGCTCTTCCTCTCCTCCTATCAGCTCCTTCTATCAGCTCCTCTTATCAGCTCCTCCTCTCCTCCCACAGCTCCTATCAGCTCCTCCTCTCCTCCCACAGCTCCTATCAGCTCCTTCTCTCCTCCCACAGCTCCTCCCTCTTCAGCAGCTCCTCCTCCAGCTGCTCTAACTCTGACGATCATCTCCTCCATCTCAATGTTGTCTGGTCTGCTGAGACTCTGCCCCCTTCTGGCCTGCAGAGACATGACATCACACAGATGTGACTGACTGCATCACTCCTCTCTCTTCAGTTCAGCATAAGGCTGAGGGCTTCATTGTCACAGAGGACTACAGTACCTTCCAGTAGAACCACAGGACAAGGTTCTCCAGCAGCAGAACCAGCGGCAGGAGGATCCCTCTGATGATCAGACCTGTGAGATCTGATCAAACACATCACAGTCGTCACGCAGCATCATCAGTCCATCAGCTGCCATTAAACTGTGCAAAGTGTCCTGAGATGACTGGGTCATGATCAGCTGCTGGAGAAATGAATCGGAACTGAACTGGTGGCTGTGGAGCTTCTGAGCTTCTCACAGTCCAACGGTTCTCAAAGAACCAGCAGTTACCATGGTAACTGCAGTGCAAGTGGACTTCCTGTCCAGCATGTGTAAGCCAATGACAGCAGTCCCAGTGTGATCCCTAAAGAACAGCATGGATGGACAATGAGGTTTTTTTTTCGTTTTTTTTTTTTATCGAGTAGTTCAGTCAGCAGTCGTACAAGAGGTACGAAGGATAAAATAAAATAGTAAGGGTAGCAAAGGTGTGTGGATGATCTCCAGTCAGTCTGGACTCATGTTCTCCACCGCTGCATGGAAACAGTTAGTGTGACACATTAAAGTCTTTCTTCAGCTTACCTGGCACAGTGACAGACAGCAGGCTGCTCTCAGAAGAGAAGTTTTGAGAGAAAACATAGACGTGATAAACACAGCTGTAGCTTCCCTGGTGGGTGGGCTCTGCAGCAGCAAACAGGAAGTCTGCAGAGTGATTGACGGCCAGCCGGGTGTAGTTGTGTGCTCCGTCTGAGGAGGTGAAGGTGAGCTGGAACGAACCTCCTGGGTACTGTGGCTGGATGGAGCAGCTGATGGTGAAACTGGAGCCTTTGGGCACCTGAAGACCCTGCTGCTGGTCCTGGGAGACCCCATTGATGGATGCAGAGATGTTGGGCTGAAGAAGCAGGTCTGCAGACACAGAGATGATGGAAGGTGAGGAGACTGGACTAGCTCAGAACCAGGAGGAGTCTGATCCATGAGACTAAGTCCTGATTAAAGCAGATTGGTCAATATCACTGGGACTACATGTGGACTACAAACAGGAATCAGTAAGATTCCACTTCCTGTCACATTCCTCATCTTCCTATTAAAATGTGATGAGAGAACAATCTGGTGATTTCTTTGTGTGTTGGACCATCTGGTGGTGTCTTCATCCCTGTGGTGGGGGGTAGAGTCTGCTGCTGTCTGACAGCACCATGGCAAGTTGGACTGACAACAGGAGCATTCCACTTTATGGAGGTCTGATCACACTGATCTGAATGAAACACTGGAGAGTGCACGCCCCATTAGTGAATACAGAGCCGAGTGAAGAACCCGGGCCGCCATATTGGTACATCCAAAATACTCAGCGAGTCAATGGAGAGTGAATGGGTTTAGTAGCAAACGGAGCCACTTTTACCTCAATAACTTCCCAAAGAATTAACAGATGTTGAACTTCTTGGTATGGAGACACAGCTGATAATCTTGGGCAACCAGTGATCAGAAAAGTCAAGCCAATGAGAGTAGTTCTGTGAGGAATCCATGCAGGAAGTGTGTTTAGGCATGTGGTCATAATAATAGTCCTAGATGAGCAAATTAAAATATCATGCAGTGCTTTAATCTGGCTATTAAGTGCCAAGGCTTAATCTAATTAGCACAATATGATGCATCAAATTGGGGGATTCTAAATTGTCCTCAGGCATGACATTGAGAGTCAATGTTGTCTGTCTCTCTGTGTTGGCCCCGCGGTGGACTGGTGATCTGTCCAGGGTGAACCCTGCCTCTCACCCAAAGATGCTGGGATAGGCTCCAGCCCCCCGTGACTCTAAAAGGATTAAGCAGAAGAAGATTGATGGATGGATGGATGGATGATGACCAGCATGCTGAATAAATTAATGTAATTATCATGCTGGTCATCACCCAGTGTAAATATCTGAACTCTTAATTTACCTGTGATGGTGGTCATCAATGCATAATGGTCATGATGGTGGTCCACACATGATGACTGAATTATTCATAATATGCTGACCAGGAATAGTGATTACCAAGGACACCTAAGGAGGACGTCTGATTCCTGATCATCTGACAGCCTTTATATCTGCTAAATTATTCCTGATGCTGGTCGTCAACTACTGATTACCAACCAACACTGGATCAATTCTACATGCCCATTTCTGTTGATGACCAATCACCTTTAACTGCACCATTGCCTAGTCCCAAGTCCACAATGTGAAAGCAGGAGGGAAGGTGTCATGTTTTGGATCAGAATCCTAAAACAGATGAAGATAATTATAGAAGAATTAGCATTAAGGACTCTTATTCCATTTTTTGATTTTTTTTTTTTTTTTTTGATTTTGTATTTTGTATACTTTATTGATCCAAAGAGGGGAAATTGAGGGCACCCACCTGGATGGATGAAGCAGCCACGGTACTGCACTATCCTTTACCATTCACACACACATTCAGACCTAGGGCCACTTTAGAGTCTCCAATTAACCTAACCTGCATGTTTTTGGCCTGTGGGAGGAAACCGGAGAAATCCCGGAGTAAACCCACGCAGACACGGGGAGAACATACAATCTCTACACACATCACTGTTGGTCAGGGGCTGCAATCAAACCGGGGATCCCATGGCCAAGGGTGAGTTGCTGTGTTGCCACAGTATTCATCACAGTGTGACAAATTATTTCAATATATGACTCACATGATGAATGTGAGAGCAAGGATTCAGTGAACCCAGCCCGGTATGGGGTTACCGGGGCCCCACCCTGGAGCCAGGCCTAGAGGAGGGGCTCAATGGCTAGCACCTGGTGGTTGGGTTTCTTCCCATGGGACACAGCTGGGCTCAGCCCGAAGGAGTTGCATGAGTCTGCCCTCCAGTGGGCTCACCACCTGCAACAGGGACTATTGGGGTCTGGTGGTGGTTGAAGGCAGAGACGTTGGTGGTCTGATCCCAAACTTCCTAAACTGGCTTTTGGGACTTGGAATGTCACCTCTCTGGTGGGGCAGGAGCCTGAGCTGGTGCACAAGGTTGAGAGATTCCAGCAAGATGTAGACAGCCTCACCTCAGCACACAGCTCTGGTTCCAGAACCAGTCTCCTGGAGAGGGGCTGGAGCCTGGCCTACTCAGGAGTTGCCCCCGGTTAGAGGTAGCAAACAGGGGTGGGTATTCTTGTATCCCCCCCCCCCCACACCTTGCTGCCTCTATACTGGAGGGTTGTTTCCCTGTGCCTTTGAGTTGGGAAATGAATCTTTACCATCATTTGTGTCGATGCACCAAATGATGGTTGGTATCCTCTCTGAAGAGCTGGAGCAGGTTCCTGGGGAGAGGGAAGTTTGGGCTTCTCTGCTTGAACTGCTGCCTCCACGACCCAGGCCTCCAAGAAGCGGTAGAAGATAGACGGATGGATGGTTGGTTGGTTAGTCTATACTAGTTAAGTAGACTATCTATAGCAAGTCCTAGATCTACATCCTCACAGAAAATATGTGAGGCCATTTTTCTCAATTTTTTTACTTCAGTTTAAATAGGACCTTTATGAAAATGTTGTGATGCCATATTTTGCTAATTAGATTAGGCCTAAGCACTAATTTGTAAGATTAAAGCACTGCATGATGTTTTAATTTCCTCATCTAGGACTATCATCAGGACTATTATTATGACTACATGCCTAAACACACTTCCTGCATGGATAACTCACAGAACTACTCTCCTTGGCTTGACTTTTCTGATTTTCCAGCTGTCCCACGGCCGCTAAACATAATGTCAACTCCATTTCTATAGTTCACCGGTTGTCCAAGATTATCAGCTGTGTCTCCATTCCAAGAAGCTCAACATCTGTTAATTCTTTGGGAAGTTATTGAGGTAAAAGTGTTTTTGTTTACCACTAAACCTGTTGATTCTCCATTGACTTGCTGAGTGTTTTGGGTGGACAACAATGGCGGCCACAGAGTTTCTGGTGACTTCACTGTTGCTGGCCAGTGCATAACCCGGTGTTTTATTCAGGTCAGTGGTCTGATCAAACTGACTTAAAGTGATGCATTGTGGGACTGAAGTGGTGCATGATGGTTAGAAACTTTTGACTGACTTAAGACGCTGCTGTCAGGTGAACTTCAAACCTCACAGCCTGTATCATTATTAGACTGATGCAAACCAATTGTTGTTAAAGAAATGACTAAATGAAACAGCTTTTCATTGGTTATTTCAATACTCTGCCAGAAGTCAGAGGTGAATGTGCACATTGAACCAACAGTAAAAAGTGGAGATCAGTGTTTTTCCTATGACAAGTGATAATATTCATACAAGGTTCAGCCTTATGAAATCATTTTGTGACTTGACTGAACGTTATGATTTTTTGTTATTTTCAGGACTAGACAGTGGACAGATAGGGACAACACTGGGACCAGTGAAAGGTCTCAAAATATTGAGAACTTCTTTCTAGTGAAGAAAAAAGTAGCTCCAGCAAGCAGTGAAGCAAAGACTGATGTCAAGGATGAGAGCAGTGAACAGCACTCATCACTGAGCTCTCTGAAAATCAAGGTATGGACAGTATAGAAGAAGCTGGAGGGAGGTTACATCAAATGACCAGACTAATACATGGGGTGAGAGGTTGTCATAATCCCCTCTGGTGGGCACAGGGGAATCAGTGGACTCAGAGGTGCGGGCAGAACTCCAGCGTAACATAATTTATTACACAAAGAGCTCAAAGAAAGAAAAGACAGCACGGGGGCTGAAAACAACTCAGGACATGAAATATATAACTTACAGGAAACCAGCAGGGACAGCAATACAACGTTACATTAACATAAATGATGCCTCTCTAGACACACAGACAGGACCCAGCACATATAGACAGGATAATCAGCACAACACAGAACAAGTGGACGCAGTCAAGAGCAGCAGGGAAATGATTGCAGGTGAGGGGGACAGGACAGGCGGGGATGCACAGCCAATCACAGACAAGGGAAACACATGAAACGTGACAATGAACATACAGGGCAAAAATGCAGGAGCAATACAGAGAGAGCAGCGGCTAGGGGTAGGGAAAACATGAGGAGCTGGAACATTGGGTAGACAGGTGCGCACAACGCCTCAGGACCAGACAGGGGATGACACAGAAGATGATGACAGGGGACTCAGAGGGAACACAGACTGCCAATAATACAAAGAATCAGACAGAATCTCATAACAAACAATAAATGAACATAAAGTGTGTGCTGGATCCTAGGATCAAGCCCAGATTATGACACAGGTTTAGCTTTAGTTGGTACAGTATATTATCACAGTGACCCTTTGATAAGCAGGAAGTCAAAACATTTTTATCATAGTTATTAAACTTGGATTACTGTTGATTAAAATTTTACATAGTACACTGACTTGCAGTAATAACTGTATGAATTTTTTAGAAACTATCTGGTGATGAGGATGAAGCCTTATCGGCATCGTCTGCTGGTCAGCACTCAGCAAGTGAAGGTATCAGTAGTTCTATAGATACTCTGTCTAGATCATATTTCTTAATCATCATCATGTGTAACAGGTAACTATAGACAATAATTTAACTACAATTTTGATGCAGTAATGGCATTTTACATGATTGGCCCTTTTCCACTAGAACCTACTCAGCCTGACTCGCCTCGGCTCTACTCGGTTTGTAGGGTTTTCCATTAGGACCTAGTTCGTGGTACCAGGTACTTTTTTAGTATCTACTCTGCTGGGGTTCCAAGCGATCTGAGTTGAGCTGAAAATGTGATGTCAACAGACTGCAGGTCACTGATTGGCCAGGGTGTGACGTCAGTGGATGAGAGCAACATCTAAGCAAGAATCATAAAACGGCATATATAAATTCAGCAACAACAAAACTTGAGTTTTTATTATTTCTGTGATAACGAGATTAATGGCTACGCATAAATCAACAGTGTGGTTCAACAACAAGGTGCAGACTCTTCTGTGTTTGGTGGCTGACGAGAGAATTGAGAGGGCGCTATGGGGCTGAAAAGTCCATAGAGGTCAAATTTGACCAAATGTGGTGTATTTTTCAACAGTCTCACCATCGGTCCACACACCTCTCCCATCGTTGTTGCAGAAGTTGGATCCCTGCCGCTTAAAAATAAACCACATTTGGTCAAAGTTGACCACTATGAACTTTTCAGCCTATGAACACTTCAGCCCTGTTGATGGAGCGACCCGAAATGAAAACAGACACAGCGGCGAACAGAAAGCCAAAGGAGTGTTTTGATTGGTTTAGATTTGATTAACCTCTCATTCAACTAATAAGAGCCTTGAATTGGGTTTCTGAAACCTTGAAGAACCAATGACTGAAAACCTAGCAAGAAGGACCTCCCAACCAACGGCTGAAAATCCAGCGAGTCAAATGAAGCAGAAAAGTTCAACGATTGAAACGCGTGCGTCCCGTGCGTAAAATCTGTTTGTTCTAAGTCGCTGGGTGACACATTGAGACCTGTGTGTAACGGTAGAGTTTGGCAGTCTTTTTTTATTACTGCTGTTATTTGTTTTGAAAAATCGTTCGCCAAAACTGCAATCATGGAAGCGCAAAACCGCAATAATGGAATCATGGTTTGACTGGGTCACGTGACCAGAACCACGAGTCCGTAACAAGCGGACCATCTTCATGTTCGTCTGACAATGAGGAACAGATGTTCGCCAACGACACTGCTGTTGTGGACAGGTAAGTGTTACAAGCTAAATTATTCTTTATAAATGAAAATAGTAATAAAAATGAGTTTTGACCGATCGGTAATTACAACAGTGCGTCTTGGCCACGTGACGGACCGTTGACGGACCGGTTTTTGTGCACCGAGCTCCTCTGTAGTGGGGGGGGGGGTTGTTATCTCTCTACATTGCAGATATTTTGGTATAATTTTTATTGCACTGTAGGTTATTTTTTCTTGTAAAAAAAGGCCACACATTTTTTACGTGGCATGCTTCTTTGTGTGGGGGGCTTGTTTGTTCATTCATGAATGAATGAACAAACAACCCCCCCCCCCCACCCACACACACACACACAAAGCCCTGAATGTCACCTTTCATTGGAGCCCAAGATGGAGCTTCTATGTTGAAGAATTCAAAAGTTACAGACGTTTTTCCAAACTGTGCCATTTGGCACAATTTGGCACACTTCAAAAACGCCTGGGAACAACCTGAGAAAAAAGCTGTGCAATATATTCATATTTTGTTGTATTACAAAATTTTGACCTCAGCTTGATAACACTTGGTTCTACATTTCTGTTGCATTTTCCAGCCACTATCTGACAGCTGTGTGTTATTTGCAGGCATTTGTATCTAAAAAAAAACACCAAGGCGAACTTTATTTTCTTCAGATTCAGTATGTTTAGATGACTGTTACTCAGTGGCAGGAGCACTTAGAGAGATTATGACTGTTTTGCCAAAAAATTCAGTGTTTTCTTTTAAATGAGAGCAACCCCATGAAGATGCTGCAAAGGGTTGAAGAACATTTTTTGATTTACTTTGGGTACGTTATTTTTAGGCGTTTTTAGGGAAATTGAACAGAGTGCAAGGGGTTAAGAATCTTTTATGTCATGTATCCCATTGGTGGCAAGCTCACTTTGAGCAAACAAGGATATCATCGTTGGCTCCTGTACGCAGACGAGGAGCTAGCTACTTAGCTAGCTAGCCATCAATGCTAACTCTGCTTTGCTTGTATTTTGCACTTGCTGTAATAAGTATTCACTTCTGAACGATCCAAGATGGCGCCCACAGCGGTCGACATGGTGCTTCGCTGCGCTCTTTGTTTTTGTTTGTCAATTGTGTGTCTGCTTGCACTTATACCCGTGAAGAACTTTTAAATATCAGGACTTTGACCCCCACGGACCTCCTCCCAGTTTTTCTAGCCCCTGCCGCCGATCTGGTTTATTGTTTGGCTCGGAAAGTGAGACGGCGGAAGAGAGGAAGACGAGCGGGCGCTCTCGTACGACTTCGCAGGAGAGGCTCGCGAACGGCGCTGCCTGGCATATTTCTGTCCAATACCAACTCTCTCTCTAACAAGGTGGATGAACTGAGACTGCTGATGCGTTTTAAGGACC
This sequence comes from Pholidichthys leucotaenia, assembly GCA_020510985.1. NCBI lineage: Eukaryota > Metazoa > Chordata > Actinopteri > Cichliformes > Pholidichthyidae > Pholidichthys > Pholidichthys leucotaenia. Next base: position 181,822,488 of record CM035850.1, on the reverse strand, counting down.
TCGCCTCCTCAGCTGTCCTCTGCTTTACTGAGACCTGGCTCCGGGAAAATATACCGGACAGTGCGCTGCGCCTCGACGGCTTTCAGCTCTTCCGTGCTGATCGTGACACAGAGCTTTCCGGCAAGACCACAGGAGGCGGTGTCTGCTTCTACATCAACTGCAGCTGGTGCTCTGATGTAACGGTAATTTCCAAACACTGTTCTCCTGCCTTGGAATTTCTTGTTATCAATTGCAAGCCCTTCTATTCCCCGCGGGAGTTTGCTTCTTTCATAATGATCGCTGTGTACGCCCCTCCCGACGCGGACACGCGCAAAGCTCAGCGCGTGCTCGCGGATCACATTCAACACACAGAGCGGAGTTTTCCAGACTCGCTGATTATTGTGGCTGGCGACTTTAATCAGTGCAATCTGAGCCACGATCTCCCCCGCTACAAACAGTTTATTAAATGCCCCACCAGAGGATTAAACACACTGGATCACTGTTACACCACAGTGAAAGACGCATATCGTGCTGTCCCTCGAGCTGCGCTGGGATTATCTGATCACGTGATGGTTCACCTCATTCCCACATACAGACAGAGATTGAAGCTCACTAAACCTGTTGTGAGCACTACGAAGATACGGACCAGTGATGCTGAGGAGAAGCTGGAAACGTGCATGGAAATATCTGACTGGGGCATGCTTAAAGGAGCCACGCATGATCTGGATGAGTACACGGACACTGTGAACTCATATATCCACTTTTGTGAAGAGAACATTCTTCCATCACGCACCAGGGTGAGTTACTCTAATGACAAACCCTGGTTCACAGCTAAGCTCAGACAGATCAGGAAGGAGAAGGAAGCAGCGCTGAAAAGTGGAGACAGGGACTGCTACAGGGAGGTTAAATACCGGTTTAACAGAGAGCTGAAGAGGGCTAAATATGTATACTCAGAGAGACTCCAGCAGCAGTTCACTGCTAATGATTCGGCTTCCGTGTGGAGAGGACTGAGGCAAATCACCAACTATCGACCTAAGGCTCCTAAAGGTCAGGATGACAAAGCCCTTTGTCAGAGACTGTCCCAACACTATGCCCGTTTTGACACCTCGTCATCTGTGTCCAGCTCCCCCCCTCCCTCCAGCTCCACAGCCTCCACATTCCCTACTTCATTTAAGGCACCCCCCCTCCTCCCCCCTCCCCTTATCATCAGTGAGCAGGATGTGCTCAAACAGTTCTCAAGACTGAACCCGCGCAAGGCCCCCGGCCCAGACGGCGTGTCTCCCTCCACCCTGAGACTCTGTGCGAAACAGCTGGCTCCTGTATTCACAGACATTTTTAACACCTCCCTTAAGTTATGCCACGTGCCGTCCTGCCTCAAATCCTCCACCATCATCCCTGTCCCCAAGAAGCCACGGATCACTGGACTTAATGACTACAGACCTGTAGTGCTCACCTCTGTAGTCATGAAGTCCTTTGAGCGCCTGGTCCTGTCCCACCTCAAGTCCATCACCACCCCTCTCCTGGACCCGCTGCAGTTTGCCTACCGAGCCAACAGGTCTGTAGACGATGCAGTCAACCTGGCCCTCCACTCCATCCTGCAGCACCTGGACTCCCCGGGAACCTACGCCAGGATCCTGTTTGTGGACTTCAGCTCCGCATTCAACACCATCCGCCCCGCTCTGCTCCGGGACAAGCTGTCCCTGCTCAACGTGCCTGACTCCCTCTGCAGGTGGATCATCGACTTCCTGACGGACCGGAGTCAGCATGTGCTGCTGGGAAAGACTGTCTCAGACTATACTAGCATCAGCACCGGATCACCCCAGGGCTGTGTACTTTCCCCCTACTCTTCTCCCTTTACACCAACTCCTGCACCTCCAGCCACCAGTCTGTCAAGTTGATCAAGTTTGCGGACGACACCACCCTCATCGGGCTCATCTCCAACGGCGACGAGTCCGCCTACAGGAGAGAGGTGGCCCAGCTGGCGTCCTGGTGCAGCAATAACAACCTGCAGCTTAACGCTCTGAAGACAGTGGAGATGATTGTAGACTTCAGGAAAGTCATTACTCCTCTGCCCCCCCTCACCCTCTCAGGCTCTCCCATCACCACTGCTGATTCCTTCCGCTTCCTAGGCACTACCATCACCAGGGACCTCAAATGGGAGCTGACCATCAGCTCACTCATCAAAAAAGCCCAGCAGAGGATGTTCTTCCTGCGGCAGCTGAGGAAGATCAAGCTACCCACCAAGATGTTAGTGCAGTTCTACACAGCCATCATCGAGTCCATCCTCACCACCTCCATAACCGTGTGGTACGCAGGAGCCACTGCCAGGGACAGACTAAGGCTGCAGCGCGTCGTGCGCACTGCTGAGAAGGTGATCGGCTGCAAGCTCCCATCTCTCCAGGATCTGTACATCTCCAGGACCCGGAGGCGTTCTGGCCGGATCATAGCCGATCCCTCACACCCTGGTCACGTACTGTTTGCCCCCCTCCCCTCTGGTAGAAGACTTCGGTCCATCCAGACTAAAACCTCCCGTCACATGAACAGCTTCTTCCCCTCTGCCATTAGACTGCTGAACACTAAGTGACTCTCGTGCACCATGTACAGCAGCTCAACCAGACTCATGTCAATCATCACTGTTTTCTTCCTGCATTACCGACTGCACTATATAGTTCTCCACAGTATCTGCTGCTGGCTAATATATATTTTAACTGTTGACCAGTATCACTTAATCTTATCCTACACTTTATTACATGTATAGTTTATTTCTCTTATCTTATCATGTTTAATGTTGCAGCATTGTACCGAGACAAATTCCTAGTTTGTGTACTACATGAACAATGGCAATAAACCTGATTCTGATTCTGATTCTGATTCTGACTTCTGACAGCAAAACGTCAGCATGTCAACAACATAACGGGCCGCCTTCCTGTAATGAACCTATCCACCCTGATGTGGTACTCAGTTGTAATGGAAAACGACCTAAACCGTGTCGCGGCAAGTAGAGTCGGGGCAAGTCGAGCTGAGTAGGTGCTAGTGGAAAAGTGACTGATGTTACCAGATGCTGAACCTGGTGGTGACTGGAGTAAAACAGAAGTAATCAACAGGAAGTCTGCACTTTGCCCCCGACCTTGAGTGGGAGTGACATAGAAGACCCAGATTGTTCAGATCCCACACTGACTCAAATAAAGGGCATATAAGCTTTACCCTTACACTGAAATTGATGAGGACAGCCTTAAAATCATTTTTGATGATCTATTTGGAATGACCCGGCTGGGACTTGAACCCCCAACCTCCCAGTTGTGCGGAGGATGCTCTATCAACTGGGCCACCGCTCCAAAGACCATATAAAAATGGTACTTCCTGCCATCTAGCTTGGTGCTCAGTGTAATAGAATGAGGGAAGGAAAAGTTGTTTGTGGCAGTGCCTTGCATGGCAGCGACTTCTCTGATTCTACATGTGATTAACATTGTAGACAGGACAAAGGTAATTTTGTTCTACTGTACATGATTGGCTGAATGGACTGAATGACAACAGGGATTTCTTCTTCTTCATGATTTTTAAAAATTTTTAAAAATCCCGATTCAGACGTCCCAATACCCAACAGAAGGTTCAAAGCAGCCATTGTTGAAAGTTTTTTCCCCACATGGTCCAGGGTGACAGGAAGAGGGCCTTCAACAGCACTTGATACTTGCTCCACCCATGGCTTGAGTTTTCACAAAGAAAGAACTCTGTGTACTGCTTTGCTAGCAGGAACTTTTCTCTTCCTGATGTGCCTGAAACTCCTCTGACATCAACAGGAGGATGCTTCAACTAGAAGAAGGCCATGTGTCAAGATGGTGGATTTGATGGATGGTTCATTCAAATAAATTAATGCTCAATTTAAGTCAGACAAAATTTATAGTTTTTAACAACCATCACAGCAACTCAGTATCTAAACTCTGTGTAAATGGTGTAGAGATTGAAAGGGTACTCGAAACTAAATTTCTTGGAGTAATAATTGATAATAAACTGTGTTGGAAGTCGCATGCAATACTACACAGAGTGAAATATTTGCTCAATCAACCCACATTATATACTTTTTATCATTTATTAATACTCCCATACATGACATATTTTACTGAAGTATGGGGAAATACATATAAAACAAACATATCCAGTCTTTATGCTTCAGAAGAGAGCTATTAGAATAATAAACAAAGCTGCTTACAGGGAAGCAACAAACCCACTTTTTCTTGGATTCTTAGCGTTAAACATTATTACTGCAGTTTTAAAGGCAACCAGATCTTTCAACTTGAGAGCTTTTAATTTATCACTGCCCACAAATATCCAAAAGTTGTTCCAAATAAGGGAGAAAAGATATCATTTCAGAGGAACATGTATATTTCAAAAACCTTCAGTGAGAACTACCACCAAGCAACACTGTGTTTCAGTGCAAGGAGTCAGATTTTGGAACGCTTTTGGACCTGAATTAAAATCATGTACAACGCTTGGACAATTTAAACAAAAACTAAAGGAAGAAATACTCCAAAAATATATACAAGATGACATGTAAAATCACATAAGGATTGTGATATCCAGTCTGTGTTGTGTTGTTAATCAACGTCACTGGCGTCATCAACTCCAGCTGCGCACAGACCAACAGGTGTTAATCAACGGCTGTTAAAAGCCAGCGTCGCTGACAGCCCGGCAAGGAGTCATCTGTCCTCCTTGTCAGAGAATGAGCCTGAACTCCGCTCTCTGGTCTCGTCAGGAATTTCTCTTGTCTCGTCTGGAACCTCTCTTGTCTCGTCAAGAACCTCTCTTGCTTCATCAAGGACTTCTCATCAGTGTCAACCAAGTAAGAGAACAATTTGCTACTCAACCCCTTGTCTATACCCCTGTGCACAGGTGGACCTCCTAGGCGGCGGACCTGCGTCCCCAGCTGATGGGGTAACGCCATCTTGCACACGTAGCGCTTCGCTACCACCACGACTACCGGTACGTCTTGATCCTCAGATTCCAGAACTGTTGTTGTATCAGTTGCAGGAGTATTGGCCACCGCTATCAGTGGAGTCACTGTCATCATTATCAGCTATATCATCATCACCACGTTCTGTGGAATCACTAACCTCGTCATCGTCAGGATTACCATCATCCCGGTGTGTGGAGTCACAGCCGGCGTCATCAGAAGGACTACCCTCATCACAGCCACGGGTGGTATCTCCAGCACGTTCATGGACACCTTCACCTTCACGTTGCACGGCCGCTGGATCTCAGCAGGGCGAAACCTGTGCTGCACTCAAGTAAGCCTCTCCATCTGTAGCTCATCACGAGTGTGGAACAAAAGTAATTGTTTTCTGCTTGTATGTTCCAGGGTTGCCGGGTCTCCGTCCAGGCTGCTCAGCTCCAGTGACCAGAACACTATCCACGCACTCACACACGCACTACACACTCTCACTATCAAATAAAGATTATTGTCACTATTTGCCCGTGTCAGTGTCTGTCTCCTGGGTCCTAAATCATGTCAGTACGACTCCGTCACGTTGACCCAGTGGACAGTTCACTGTCGCGCCAAATCAACACTCTTAGCGCCCGGGTAGATTTACTAGCTCACCAGTAGACAGTAATCTTAAACCAACTAACCTTAATTAATGGTCGGCTGGATCGTCTGGAAGGACACCAGACGATTTCCCCGACCGTAAACATCTCAGCCCCTGCAGGCTTAGCATCTGGACAAGCTAACACCTCCTCGTCCTCTCGCCTCACCCCTATTCCCACACCGGCCCGGTTCAGCGGAAAGCTCAGGGAAGCTCGAGGATTCCTATTACAATGTGAGTCAGTTTTTCTTCGCGTTCCGGGAGATTTCACTCTTGATTCTAGTCGGATTGCCTATGTCATAAATTTGCTGGCAGGAAGAGCCTTAGACTGGGCGTATTCAATCATTGCTAAACCAAGCTATTTCCTGCTTACTTACCAGGAGTTTGTGACTGAGTTTATGTTCGTGTTTGACCATACTGATAGGGGTGAGGTGTTGACAGAACGGCTGCTGAGCTTACAACAGGGAAAAAAATCAGCTGCTGATTACGCTATTGACTTCCAGGTCCTTGCTGCAGAGATTGGGTGGGGGGAGCCATCACTGTGTGATATTTTCCTACTTAGTCTAACGATGAGCTAAAGGATGAGTTAGCGGCAAGGGACAAACCGGACAATTTGCGGGATTTGATTGCCCTAGCGGTTAGTCTTGATAGCAGATTAAGGGAGCGGGTGGCTGAACGGCGTACTACTTCCCGTTCAGTTGAACTCCGCCCTCGCGTCCCTAACTCTCCTCTTCTCGCTTTACCCGCATCAGAGGAATCCCCGGATCAGGAAGCTATGATCATTGGCCGGTCTAAAGTGTCAGCAGCTGAGAAACAACGCCGCAGGGATCAGGGCCTTTGTTTCTACTGTGGGAAAGAGTCACATGGGGTGTTCGAATGCCCCAATAAGTTAAAAGGGAGGGCCCGTGGATTGCAGTAGGGGGATTCACGGGCAAGAACTCAGAAGAATCCCTTACTTGTTGTCGATTACCTCTCAGACTTATCCATACACATACAGAACACTCCACACTAGCGTTAGTAGATTCTGGAGATGAGCAAAATTTCATTTCTAGAGACCTGGCAACCCGGATGGGCCTTAGCTGTCAGACTCTAGACCCCCCTGTCAAACTGATCACCTTGTCTAAAGCGTTTTTGACCACCGTTGCCCATCAGACAGCCCCCGTGTCAATTATTGTATCAGGAAATCACAGGAAGGAAATTCAGTTTCTAGTACTGCCCGTTTCTTCTTCGCCCATTATTCTGGGGTACCCCTGGCTGCGCCTACATAACCCCACCATTGACTGGCAAGCTGGGAGAGTAACGGCATGGAGTACATTCTGCCTTAGTGCCTGCCTCCAATCAGCGGCGTGCACCCCATCTGTCAAGGTGCCTCTGCCTGATTCATCTCCACCGGACTTGTCCAAGGTGCCAGAGGTCTATCACAATTTGGGGCTAGTGTTTAGCAAGTCTTGGGCGTTGACCTTACCCCCCCATCGTCCTTATGACTGCGCGATCAACCTGAAGGCTGGGGCCCCTCTTCCTGCTAGCCGCCTTTACAGCCTATCAGCCCCAGAGCGCGAGGCCATGGATACGTACATCAAGGAGTCCTTGGCCTCTGGTATCATCCGCCCGTCATCTTCGGCAGTGGGAGCCGGATTTTTTTTTGTTGGAAAGAAGGACGGTTCACTACGCCCCTGTATCGACTTCCGGGGACTGAATGAAATCACAGTAAAAGACAAATATACTTTGCCTCTGATGAACACTGCTTTTGACTCCCTCCAGGGGGCATCCTGGTTTACTAAACTGGACCTTAGGAATGCCTACCATCTAGTGCGCATAAGGGAAGGAGATGAGTGGAAGATGGCTTTTCGGACCCCCAGCAGACATTTTGAGTATCTGGTAATGCCGTTTGGGTTAACTAACGCTCCAGCTGTCTTCCAGCGTTTGATAAATGATGTATTACGGGATTTTCTGAACTCGTTTGTTTTTGTTTATCTTGATGACATTCTCATCTTCTCCTGCACACTAGAGGAACATCGGGTGCATGTCCGCAGGGTACTACAGCGCCTCCTGGAGAACCAGCTGTTTGTCAAGGCTGAAAAATGTGAGTTCCACACTGATCAAACCTCTTTCCTTGGGTTTATTATAGCTCGGAACCAGGTGATCCCTGACCCGGCCAAGGTGAAGGCGGTTGTGGATTGGCCTGCACCCACCTCCAGAAAGCAGCTTCAAGGTTTCCTGGGGTTTGCTAATTTTTATAGGAGGTTCGTGCCAAACTTTGGTAATATTGCCCGTCCTCTGACTGCTCTCACCTCCCCTAAGACTCCGTTTTGCTGGAGTAAGGAGGCAGCTGGAGCGTTTGAGAAGCTCAAGAGGGAGTTCGCCTCGGCCCGAGTCCTTACTCAGGTGGACCCGAAGCTGCAGTGCTTGGTGGAGGTCGACGCCTCTGATTTGGGAGTTGGAGCGGTACTCTCCCAATGTTCTCCTGAGGACGGTAAGATTCGCCCTTGTGCTTATTTCTCTCACCGTCTCACCCCTGCAGAGAGGAATTACAGCATCGGAGACAGGGAGTTACTGGCAGTGAAACTCACCTTGGAGGAATGGAGACATTGGCTGGAGGGGGCTGCTCAGCCGTTCGTGGTTTGGACTGATCACCACAACCTGGAGTAACTCAGGACGGCGAAGCGCCTGAATGCACGCCAGGCTCGCTGGTCCCTCTTCTTCGGCCGTTTTAACTTTACCATCACGTACCGGCCGGGAAGCAAGAACGGTAAGCCGGATGCCCTCTCACGGCAGTTTGACACACCATCCTCTGAGGACCAGGAGACCCCTATCCTGCCGCCTTCCTGCGTCGTGGGCGCCCTGTCCTGGGGAATCTGCAAGACGGTTCGCCAGGCTCAGAAGACCAAGCCGGATCCCTGGGATGGGGGGGGGGGGGCGCTTGTTTGTTCCACGCACTATCTGGGGCAAGGTGATCGAGTGGGGTCACGCTTCCAAGTTGGCTTGTCATCCTGGAGTGGGTCGGACCGTGGATCTCCTCCAAAGGACCTTCTGGTGGCCAGGGTTACGGAAGGATGTTGTAGGTTACATCCGGGTTAGGGTTAGGGTTGTAGGTTACATCCATGCGCTCAGTGCGCCACCGGGAAGACGACATCACCCCCCCCCCCCCCGGCGGGCCTGCTACACCCGTTGCCGGTTCCTTCACGCTCCTGGTCTCACGTAGCTATGGACTTTGTGACTGGTTTACCCATTTCAGATGACTACACAACGGTTTTAACCATCGTGGACCGATTCTCGAAGGCAGCCCATTTTGTGCCACTTCGGGGTTTGCCTTCGGCCCAGGAAACAGCGGATCTCCTTGTGCAACATGTGGTCCGCCTTCATGGCATCCCTGCTGATATTGTGTCAGATCGAGGACCTCAGTTTGTATCACAAGTTTGGAAGGCTTTCTGTGCGGCACTGGGAGCCACAGCCAGCCTGTCTTCTGGTTATCACCCTCAGAGCAAAGGCCAGTGCGAGCGGGCTAATCAGGAGCTTGAGGCCGCCCTACGCTGTGTCATCTCCTCCTGCTCATCCTCCTGGAGCAAGTTCCTTCCATGGATTGAGTACGCTCACAACGCCACAATCTCCACGGCTACGGGCGTCTCCCCATTTAAGGCATCATTCGGGTTTGATCCTCCACTGTTCCCGGAGGATGAAAAGGAGGTAGCGGTTCCTTCAGTCCAGGCACACATCAAGCGCTGCCGGCGAGTTTGGCTCCTCGCCCGCCAAGCCTTGCTGAAGACTACCAAACGCAATATCCAGGTGGCCAACCGGCATAGGAGACCTGCCCCGGACTATAAGGTGGGTCAGAAGGTCTGGTTGTCAACCCGGAATATTGGTGTACCGGCCGAAAAACGTAAGCTCACTAAGCGCTTCATTGGCCCCTACACCATTAATCGTGTTATTAACCCTGTGTCTGTGCGCTTGTCTCTCCCCTCTTCGATGCGTATCTGCCCCACCTTTCATGTCTCCCAGGTCAAACCGTACGTCTCTGATCCACTGTGCCCTGCTCCCGCGGCTCCCGCACCCCCGAGGATGATCGATGGCCATCCGGCCTGGGGGGTGACTGCCATCCTGGATGTCCGCAGGCGGGGTCGTGGTCTTCAGTATTTGGTGGACTGGGAGGGCTTTGGACCGGAGGATCGTTCTTGGATTCGCCCAGCGTTGATCCTAGATAAACAGCTGATTCGCGATTTCCATCGGGCGAATCCAGGTAGGATTGGGCAGGTGCCTGGAGGCACTGCTAGAGGGGGGAGTACTGTCATGGCAGCCTCTGGGCCATCATTGGCGTCATCAACTCCAGCTGCGCACAGACCAACAGGTGTTAATCAATGACTGTTAAAAGCCAGCGTCGCTGACAGCCCGGCACGGAGTCGTCTGTCCTCCTCATCGGAGAATGAGCCTGAACTCCACTCTCTGGTCTCGTCAGGAATTTCTCTTGTCTCGTCTGGAACCTCTCTTGTCTCGTCAAGAACCTCTCTTGCTTCATAAAGGACTTCTCATCAGTGTCAACCAAGTAAGAGAACAATTTGCTACTCAACCCCTTGTCTATACCCCTGTGCACAGGTGGACCTCCTAGGCGGCGGACCTGCATCCCCAGCTGATGGGGTAATGCCATCTTGCACACATAGCGCTTCGCTACCACCACGACTACCGTGGTGGTAGCGACTACCGTGGTACGTCTTGATCCTCAGATTCCAGAACTGTTGTTGTATCAGTTGCAGGAGTATTGGCCACCGCTATCAGTGGAGTCACTGTCATCATTATCAGCTATATCATCATCACCACGTTCTGTGGAATCACTAACCTCGTCATCGTCAGGATTACCATCATCCCGGTCTGTGGAGTCGCAGCCGGCGTCATCAGAAGGACTACCCTCGTCACAGCCACGGATGGTATCTCCAGCACGTTCACGGACACCTTCACCTCCACGTTGCACGGCCGCTGGATCTCAGCAGGGCGAAACCTGTGCTGCACTCAAGTAAGCCTCTCCATCTGTAGCTCATCACGAGTGTGGAACAAAAGTAATTGTTTTCTGCTTGTATGTTCCAGGGTTGCCGGGTCTCCGTCCAGGCTGCTCAGCTCCAATGACCAGAACACTATCCACGCACTCACACACGCACTACACACTCTCACTATCAAATAAAGATTATTGTCACTATTTGCCCGTGTCAGTGTCTGTCTCCTGGGTCCTAAATCATGTCACAAGGATGAGTCTAGGAAGGGTAGATTTTAGCCCATTTTGGATCACGTGACTACAGAGAATAAAGTCCATTGTTTTTAATCAAGTTTATTTCACAGGCTCCAGAAGTGTAGATTGTTTCTGATACGTTCCAGCACTGAGTGGCAAAAATAGGTGTTTGCTTTAGTTTGTCTGTAGGAACAGATCCAAACCACTGACAATATTCAGTCCCAGCAATCCAGAGAGGGCCTTTAATAATACCACACCATTTACTGAACTATAGTGATGTGTGGCTGATGAACAAGGAGCACACAGAAGTGAAGGACTGGTTCTGAGCCTTTTTTTTTGGGGGGGGGGGGGGTAAATCCTCCCATCTGGTCCATCAATCTCCAATGGAATGATAAGATGACACAGACAGGGTCTCTGCACTACTGGGACTGAAAATATAGATAATTTTTTTCAATGTTCCGCTGCATACAAACTTAAGTGTCCACTCACCACTGTGGAACCGTGGTGAGTTCTGATCCAGAACATCATAATACCCCCAACCCCCCCCACCCCAAAACGGTGTTCCACCCTGTTCTGACAATGTGCCCCAGCCTGGCCCCACATAAAAAGTTTCTAGAGCCGCCCCTGCTGGCAGGAACCAGTTGGCTGAAGTCAGACGCTGCAGGTGGTTTAGACCTGCTCCACCAGCTGGGATACACCCATGTGACCTCAGAACTGTGTCCTGAATGGCTTAAACCTTTACCGTCAGTCTGTCAATGCACGAGCTAGTTTTTAACCCTGATTGCTACAACTTAGAAGTGAATTTAATCTGTTTCTGATGAGAGAGTTATCCCGGAAAGGTAGAAGACTTCTGTCTAAAACTGAAGGGCTGTCATGTTCAGTTTATCCAGCTCACCTGTTAGACGTTCCACACTAAGTTATTAAAACAGGGATTCTTTTGATTCAAATTTATGTGGAAAAATAAAAGCCATCATTTTACCAGACTAGAAACATTTTATGAGACACATGGAACCAAGGAGGCTTCATTGTGTTGAATTTTCATTCATCTAATATAATTTCTAAGGTGACCTGGATTAAACTTTTCATTAAAACTAAGATCGCCACCGCTATGACTGATCATGGCGGTAGCAATTCTGACTGAAACTGCATGAAACAGGAAAAATAGCAGAGAAATACAAATGAAATTCACGTTGGGTAATCATTAGAGTTTGTAGATGTGGTAGAGAGTGTAAATTCAATTTAATTACCTCCGCCAGGCCGAAAGGCCAGGAGGAGGTGATGTTTTTGCTGGGGTTTGTCTGTGTGTTTGTCTGTGTGTTTGTCTGTGTGTTTGTCTGTTTGTCTGTCTGTCTGTTTGTCTGTTGGTTAGCAAGATAACTCAAAAACTTTTGGACGGATTTCAATGAAACTTTCAGGCGTTGTTGGAAATGGTACAAGGAATAACTGATTAAATTTTGGGGATGATCCGCATCACCGTCTGCATACAGGAATTTTTTAAAGCATTTTTCCACACTGTGACATACGGCCATTTTCAACATGTGCGCAGGCGCAATGGAGGGCGCTGGGCATCATGTCTGACCAACACAAACTCCGCCTTCTTCAACGTTTTAGCCACAAAAGCATGCGGAAAACACTGGTGGCCTGGGCCCCCCAGCGTGCCTGTGCCAGCCATAGGCGCTGCGCACATTGCGCTGGTCGTCGTGTCTGACCAACACAAACTCCGCGTTCTTCAACGTTTTAGGCACAAAAGCACATGGAAAACACTGCTGGCCTGGGCCCGCCAGCGTGCCTGTTTTTGCGCCACGCTGCAAAACCTGACACGGCCACCTGTCCGTCGCCCGATTATTTGCCACAAATTCCCCGCCCAGCTATAGGCGCTGCATAAAAACGACCTCTCTGCCAGGAAAGATTCTAAATTCTGTTTTGCCTTGGAGCGCAACCCCAATATAATATAAAACCCACGGCAACCTGTCTAACCAATCTGCATCCGTCAGTGGAGGAGATGGACACACCAACACTTTGGTTTATTACCTCCGCCAAGGACGCAATGCTTTTACAACCGTAAAACGGGGCTATAAGGGACGGCGGGGTAATATGGGACACTTTTCTAAATGTAATTCTGCTTTTTTAATTTTGCTTCCGCCTAGATTTGATGAAGGATTCATGGATATTTGACAATAACAACACAACTCAGCGTCCTGCTCAAAATAACAAAAACAGAATTACATTTAAAACATTTCACAGAATAGTGTCCCTTATTAACCCGCCGTCCCTTATAGCCCCGTTTTACACTACTGAACCACTAATCCTATCACTATCACATTGATTGTCATTCATTAATTGTCTGTTTATTGCACTGTCCATGTCAAATAAACAAATAATCATTGTGAATCCAATTGCTACTCATATCTTTTCATGCTCAGGGAAACTGAAAAGGTACACACAAACACTGTATGGGGGGAACTGTGCCGCTTGGCGGAGGTCTGCACTCTCCGAGTGCTTTTCTAGTTCAACTTTATTTATATAGCGCCATTTCACAACAACAGTCATCTCATAGCACTTTCAACTGTAGGGGGAACCCCCACAGTTGCAGAAAGACCCCAGTAATCAGGCGATCCCCTGTGAGCAAGCACTTGGCGATGGTGGAGAGGAAAAACTCCCTTTTAACAGGAAGAAACCTCCAGCAGAACCAGGCTCAGGGAGGGGCAGTCATCTGCTGCGACTGGCTGGGGGGTGAAGGGACAGAGAAGATGAAAAGAACAGACATGTAGAGAGCAAACGGCACGATGGGAACTCAATCTATGGGAGAGAACAAACAGATGTTCATGACCAGCAAAAAAAAATATTTCATTGAGAGTGAAGAAAGGAGTGAGGCCCAATGCATTATTGGAGGTCCCCCGGCTGACTAAACCTATTAGCAGCATAACTAAGGGAGGGTTCAGAAACACATGATCCCTCCCTAATTGTAGGTTATATCAACTGACTGAGCAAATGCAAAAACATTGACCACGATGGACAAAAACAAACTGGTTACACCCCTCCCCCTGCAACAGGTAAGAGACAAATATATGTTTGTTTGTTTGTTTTTTTTATATTTTATTGATTTTCTGGTTCATAAACTTGGAAGATTAGATAAAAACATACCTTTGCAGACAAAACGGTGTCAAAAAAACTGAACCATTCTTTGTGTAAATGTGTCCAAAGTCCCCTTTTGACTAAGTTATGTAATTTATATAGCTGCCACGACATTTTGCAAATTAGACGTGTAAATTTATTCCTATCTGAAACTTTGGATCATATTCTACATCTTTCTAATTGACAGTAAGCCATTATCTCTTGTAATTTTCAAGTTATAGCCTTGGAAATCTGAACTATTTTATTGACAAAAATTTTTTACCACTCTTGACCACTAGGGGCCTTGACCACCCTTTAACGGTTCCAGTGGACATCTAAAGAGTTAAATAGTGATTTGTAAATTCAGCAGAAACTTCTGCTGTCCAGAAAAAAAACTCTTTAGTGTAGCAGCAAATACAGACTTGAACACAATTCAGTGAGTGCCATGTTCAGGTGAGAGCATGAACCCTCCTTTCCTGTGAGAGATTCCCCGACTCCACAGGTAGTCACTACACCTGCTTGAATGGACGCACCTACTGCCTCTGCCTGGCCAGCTCATAAAAGGGCCATCATGTGAATGTTTCAGCGCTGGCTCGTTGGATATACTGCCTACAACAAGCAAGTGCCTTTAATACTAAACTTGAGGAAATTAAAATTAATTCCTCTCTCTTTTTCTCCTCTTAGGTTAGTGACATCCATGCGGTGCGTCTCTGGGGATCATTGTGCACTCACCTGCCCCATCATCCTCACCTCCGCTCAGCTACCTGTCACCACCTGGTCAGACTCTGTCTCCAGCTCCTCTCCTTCTCTACTCTATGCCAGCCTCATCCCGTTGGTTCCTTTATTTCTGCTGGGGTTCTCTGCCTGGCACTCTGCTCAACTATCATAAGTGGCAATTTGTTTTCCACTCTTTCCGATCTCCCTCCTCCTATTAACCAGCTCTTGTCTCCTCCCCACAGACTGAGTCTTCCTCTGGCCAGTCACGTTTTTCTCCTAACCGTCCAGACTTTTTGGATCAATAAATTGTTTAAACTTAGCTTCTCTGTGTCATGTGTATTTCTCTGGTGTGGCACCCTGTAGGTGAGCTGACCATTCTATCAATATGAGAGTGAGAATGAATCAGCTGCTCATCAATCTGTCATCAAAATGACCAACACTGTAGGCTACTCTTGCTGAGAACCTGAAAAAAAGGAGGAAAATTAGTTACTCATGACCAGAGCTAAACTGCATTGAATGCATGTTAGAGAGCAGAGATTCTCCTAGAAGGTTGAGCAGAGGGTCATCAACACCGCCCAGAACATTCTCAGTGGCCCTCTTCCCTCCTTGGAGGACATCTTCAGATCCTCCTGTCTCAGAAGGACCAAGGCCATCACAGGAGACCCCTCACATCCTCCCACCGCCTGTTTGACATGCTGCCTCTGGACCACGGTTCACATCCATCAGGTCCCACACCTCCAGACTAACAAACAGTTTCTTCCTCTGGGCGATCCGGACTGCCAGCAGTCAGAGGTCCCACCCCCCTCCCTCCCAACGCTCACATGCCCAGAACTGAGGACCTTTTAATGATCACTGTAACTCACCTGTCTTTGCACTCATCACTTTCATCTACATTGACCCACTGGTGAAACCACTATGAGACTCACAGCTGACACACAGCTAGACACACAGCTGATCACACACACACAGAGGGAGCAAGATGGCTGACACTGGAATGAGGGGTGGTTGGATGGGCTCCACCTTTAGCCTCTATATTTTCTTGCTTATCTACTTCTTCTTACTGTTATTGTGTGTCTGGACTTGCAACAAGAAGGGTTTTCCAGTCAATTCAACTAAAGGTAAATCTACAAAGCTTTATTTATATGGATATGGACATGGTTATTTCACCCTGTACTCTATCTGGTCCTCAAAAGGCCTGAGAAAAAGCTTCAAAAATAAGGCAAACATGGCTGTTAAGCAAATAACACAATATGGCAGAGGCTATACAGTTAAAGTACTGTTAGTACTGCTACTTCTGGCAGGGGATATTCACCTTAACCCTGGACCTGCCACTATCAAACAGCAGGCCACTGGGTTAGCACAAACATTTGAAACGGCTGATTGGTTGCTGCTGTCAATGGCCCCGCTAACACCTCAACCAGCTGACCGCCCGCTGCTGTCAACAGCCTGGCTAACATCTGAACCAGCTGATCGCCCGCTGCTGTCAACGGCCTGGTTAACACCTGAACCAGCTGATTGCCCGCTGCTGTCAACGGCCTGGCTAACATCTGAACCGGCTGATCGCCCGCTGCTGTCAACGGCCTGGCTAACATCTGAACCAGCTGAATACCCGCTGCTGCCAACGCCCCCGCTAACACCTGAACCAGCTGATTGCTTGCTGCTGTCAACGGCCCTGCTAATATCTGAACCGGCTGATCGCCCGCTGCTGTCAACGGCCTGGCTAACACCTGAACTGGTGGAGCAGCATAATGCTGGTCTTCGCCTCAGTACAGCTGGACATAGCGAGTCGGGTGAATTGAATTGCACTGGACAGACTCACATATCTGATCCTGCTGTAAACAGCTGTGCTATGTCCAAACTTTTGGAAGCAGGAGCAGTCAAACAAAATGCAAATGAGGTGAGACCCGAAAACCGAGCTGTACAAAAGCAAAAACAACATTTATTCTTCCAAACTGTTAATCATGCACGAGTTCTTTGGGATACAAAGGCTAAACCAAAGGGGATCCCAAGCAGACATTTAAACATACGGAGCATAATCCCCAAAAGAGATGAGATTTCGGTGTTGCTGTTGGACTCAAATCTTGACTATTTTTGTCTTTCAGAAAGCTGGCTACACAGGAACATAGACACTAATATGAACAATATTGTGGGTTATCAATGTTTTAGAAAAGACAGGCAGGTAGGGAGGGGAGGAGGTGTCTTAATTTACATCAAAGAGAAAATTAAATGTCAACTGGTTGATTTGAATACTTCACTTGAATGTTTAGCTGTTAATGTATGTCTCTCACCGGCAATGAATTTCAACATTGCAGTATTGTACAACCCACCGTAATACAATTCTTCTTTTTATAATGAATTAAGTGATATGGTTAAACAACTTGAGAGGTGCAGAGAAACAGTATTTTATGGTGACTTTAATATTAACTGGTCTGATAAAAAGGACAAACAGAAAATGAAAAGTCTCATGACTAAATTTAATTACCAACAAATGATCAAAGGACCCACCAGGATAACCAATCAATCTAGAACACTTACTGACATGGCATTTGCTAATAAACCAGAACAAATAATTAAAACTTATAATGTTGTAACTGGTCTCTCAGATCATAACATGGTTCTTGCTGTCAGAAAACTTACTAAAAAGCGACTACAGTATTTTGGGGGAGTTGATATTGACAAAGTAAATTTTATTATTCCCAAATCAAAAACTGTGGAGTTTGAACATCATTTAGAGAAACAAAATTGGGAGCAGCTCATGTCAATATATGAAGTAGATGATTGTTGTAATTTTATAACTGCAACAATCACAAAGTCAATAGATAAATTTACAAAGCAAATTAAAAGTAGACAACAGAAGATTAATCTACCATGGTTAAATAATGAAATAAGAAAACTTATGAAGAGGCGAGACTCTGCATTGAAAACATCATTAACCTCTAAACTACAAAATGACCACCTCATTTACAAAAGTTTAAGAAATAAAGTGGTACAATAGCTGTGTAAATCAAAAGCATCGTATTACAACAAATTGATAGAACATGCAAAGGTTAACAACAGTTCCCTATGGAGGCATTTAAATAACTCAACCAATAAAAAAATGATCAGAAGGGGGTAAAGGAACTTAGAATTAATGGCAAGACCATCAGTGATAATGCTACATTGGCAAATAAATTTAATTAATATTGTGTAGAGTCAGTGGAAGAATTAACAAAAAACTTTGTGCTGCCAAATGTGCTCAACAATACTAAACCAATACTTTCAACAGTTTCTTTTCACATTAATGAGGTAAATGAAGATGTAATTGCTGGCATTGTTAACCCCTTGCACTCTGGTCAATTTCCCTAAAAATGCCAAAAAATAACGTGCCCAAAGTAAATCAAAAGCTGTTCTTCAACCCTTTGCAGCATCTTCATGGGGTTGGTCTCATTTAAAAGAAAACACTTTGAATTTTTTTGCAAAACAGTCATAATCTCTCTAAGTGCTCTGGCCACTGAGTAACAGTCATCTAAACATACTGAACTTGAAGAAAATAAATTTCGCCTGGGTGTTTTTGTTTTTTTTTTTTTTGATACAAATGCTTGCAAATAACACACAGCTTCAGATCCGGGATGGAAAATGCAATAGAAATGTAGAACCAAGTGTTATCCAGCTGAGGTCAAAATTAACAATACCACAAAAAATGAATATATTACACAGCTTTGTTCTCAGGTTGTTCCCAGGTGTTTTTGAACTGTGCCAAATGGCACAGTTTGGAAAAACATCTGTAACTTTTGAATGATTCAATATAGAAGCTTCATCTTGGGCTCAAATGAAAGGGGACAATCAGGGCTGTGTGTGTGTGTGTGGGTAGGGGGGTTGTCCCCCCCTTCCCCGCTACAGAGGACGGACATCGTTCATGCGCCGTGGTCCGTCATGTGGCGATGACGCACAGTTGTAATTTACCGATCGGTCAAAAGTCATTTTTGATTACAATTTTCAGGGATAAAGAATAATTTAGCTTATAACACTTAGCTGTTCACAACAGCAGCGTAGCTGGTGAACGTCTCTTCCTCATTGTCAGACAAACATGAAGCTGGTCCGCTTATTACGGACTCGTGGTTCTGGTCCCGCGACCCAGTCAAAACATAATTCCATTATTGCAGTTTTGCGCTTCCATGATTGCGGTTTTGGCGAACGATTTTTCAAAACAAATAAGAACAGTAGTAATAAAAGACTGGCGAACGCGTGTGTGTCACCCAGCCTTCGTCGTCGGCCTCCGTCAGTCTATTATGACCATGGAAGAGAATCCTAAACGTCTACTCTGCTGGGACAGCACCGGCTGTGGCTGAACAGGCCAATGCGTGAATGGCAGTCCCTGTCACACAGGTCGCACTTGTGGGTGGTCTCCCTGCTGCTAGGTCTGTGGCGGTTCTTCCTGCGGGTCTTTTTTTTCATCTGCTGCAGCAGTAGGTTTTCAGTCATTGGTTCTTCAAGGTTTCAGAAAACCAATTCAAGGCTCTTATTAGTTGAATGAGAGGTCAAGCATATCTAATCTGTTCACGGCTGTGTCTGTAGTGGAAGAACGGAAATGCAGCTTTTTTTTTCAGTGCGCCCTAGGACACAGCACCCTCGTGCGCCCTCGTGCGCCCTCGTGCACCCTCGTGCGCTCTAGGACACAGAGATGTGCCCGCCCGCGGTACACAGAAGTGCAACAGGTTAAATCACTGTCAAACTCAAAAACTAATGATATCTACAATATGAGCACTTCCTTTCTCAAAACGCACAGCAAAATATTAATCAAACCAGTGACTCATCTCATTTATCTCTCCATTAGGTCCTGTACATTTCCATCTGGCTGGAAAAAAGCTGTCATCATACCAGTTTTTAAATCGGGTAGTAAAGACAATATACACTACCGTTCAAAAGTTTGGGGTCACCCAGACAATTATTTTCTTTTCCATGAAAAGTCACACTTATTTACCACCATGGGTTGTAAAATGAATAGAAAATATAGTCAAAACATTGACAAGGTTAGAAATAATGATTTGTATTTGAAATAATATTTTTTTCCAGATACTCAACCTGCTCAAAGGAAGGTCAGTTTTATAGCTTCTCTAACCAGCGGAATTGTTTTTAGCTGTGCTAACATGATTGCACAAGGGTTTTCTAATCATCCATTAGCCTTCTTACGCAATGAGCAAACACATTGTACCATTAGAACACTGGAGTGATAGTTGCTGGAAATGGGCCTCTATACACCTATGTAGATATTGCACCAAAAACCAGACATTTGCAGCTAGAATAGTAATTTACCACATTAGCAATGTATATTAGATATTAGAGTGTATTCTGATTAGTTTAAAGTTATCTTCATTGAAAAAAAACAGTGCTTTTCTTTCAAAAATAAGGAAATTTCTAAGTGACCCCAAACTTTTGAACTGTAGTGTATGTAAATACCGCCCAATCTCTATTTTACCAGTCCTGTCGAAAGTTCTTGAAAAAGTTGTAGCTACACAGCTGATAGACTATCTACAAGACGGTCAACTTCTTCATCCACACCAATTTGGTTTTAGACCAGGATACTCAACAGAAACAGCAAACTGCTGCCTTATTGAAAATGTCAAACAGTCCTTGGACGGGGGTAATGTGGTGGGAGCTGTTTTTTCTGGATTTCAAAAAGGCTTTCGACACTGTAAACCACAGCTTGCTTTTATCCAAAATGGTATCTTTTAACTTTTCTTCCGATTCAATATAATGGTTTGCATCTTATCTTCAGAACATAGAACAGTGTGTAAAAGTTCACCGGGATAAATGCTTCCTTTTAAATAATTGTATGGGTATCCCACAAGGGTCCATTCTTGGTCCTTTACTTTTCAGCATTTTTATTAATGACCTGCCATTACACTGCTCAGCTGCAACATGTTAACTTTATGCAGATGATGCAGTTATTTACGCAGCTGCTAAGACTCCAGCACAGGCTGCAGACGTCCTGTCTTCAAGCATGGTTGATGTCCAAGAGTGGCTCATCCAGAACCATCTACTGCTGAACCTTCAGAAAACAGTTTCAATGTGCTTTTCAATCAAAAAATGTAACTTGTAACATTTTAAAGTTAATATACATGATCAAGATATCAGTTCAGTTAGATAATTCAAATACCTTGGCATTGCTAGCTGTTAGCATGAAGCCTACATATCTCCCGAGAGAACACTCACACGTGATCTGCATTGTTGTTTATGCAAATCCGACGGCGAACGCTGGGACAGCGCGTGACGTCATCCATTCAGTAACCAGCAGGCTGCAGACAGAACACCCAGATGCTCTTCTCCTCATCTCAGGCGATTTCAACCACGTTTCACTGTCTCCCATTCTGCCCACTTTCACCCAGTATGTCACATGCCACACTAGAGACAATAAAACACTGGATTTGTTCTACGCAAACACTAAGGAGGCGTACACCTCATCACAACTCCCCCCACTTGGGAGATCGGATCACAACTTGGTTCATCTCCGACCGGTGTACAAACCCCTAGTGCACAGACAACCTCCGGCCATGCACACTGTGGAGTTATGGTCTGAGGAGACAATGGACACTCTAAAGGACTGTTTTGAAGCCACTGCCTGGAAGCAGCTCTGCGATCCACATGGTGAGGACATCGATGGCCTCATTCACACCTTCACGGGCTACCTCAGCTTCTGTGTGGACAAATCCGTTCCCACCAAGACCATACGGCGTCACTCAAACAACAAACCCTGGATCAACCCTGAGATAAAAACACTTCTGAGAGAGAAGAAGAGGATCTTCAGGTCGGGGAACAGGGAGATGCTGAAGTCCGTACAGAGGGAGCTGAGGAGAAAGATCAGAGAAGGCAAGGACAGCTTCAGGAAGAAGATGGAGGACAAGCTGCAACAGAGCGACATCAGCGGGGTCTGGAGAAACCTCAAAACCATCTCGGGGCTCGAGAATACCTCCCCCCAGGCCACGGGGGGCAGGGAGTGGGCGAACAACCTGAATCTGTTTTTCAATAGATTTGACCAACCGCCCTCCCCCCTGTCTGCACAACAACCACTGCTGCCTCTAAGAAATCAAGTCCTGCTACCCACTCCCCACTCCACCAACACCCCCCCCCCCCCCCCACTCCCAACACACAGTCCCCCATCCTGACCCTGACCAAGACCCAGGTGAGGACGGAGCTGAGGAAGATCAAGGCGAGGAAGGCGTCGGGACTGGACGGCATCAGCGCAAAGCTCCTCAAGTCCTGTGCAGACCAGCTGTGTGGGATTGTGACATATATCTTCAACATGAGCCTGAAACTGGGGAGGGTACCACAGCTGTGGAAAACATCTTGTGTGGTACCTGTACCAAAAACTTCCCACCCCAAAGACCTGAACAGCTTCAGACCGGTGGCCTTGACGTCCCACTTGATGAAGACCCTGGAGAGACTGCTCCTTGCTCATCTCCGCCCCCTGGTGGAACCAGCGATGGATCCACTCCAGTTCGCCTACCAGCAAGGCATTGGGGTGGAGGATGCGGTGATCTTCCTCCTTCACCGTTCTCTGTCCCACCTGGAGAAGCCCGGGAATATGGTGAGGATCATGTTCTTTGACTTCTCCAGTGCTTTCAACACCATCCAACCGATGATCCTGAAGGACAAGCTGCTGCGCGCAGGGGTGAACCAGCACCTGTCATCATGGATCCTGGACTACCTCACGAACCGGCCTCAGTTTGTGAGAACCCGGGACTGTGTTTCCGACACGATCATCAGTAGCACGGGGGGCCCCCAGGGAACGGTGCTGGCTCCCTTCCTGTTCACTCTTTATACTGCGGACTTCTCACACAACACAACACATTGCCATCTACAGAAGTTCTCTGATGACTCTGCGATCGTTGGTCTCATCTCCAGCGGAGATGAAGCTGAGTACAGAGGGCTTATCCAGGACTTTGTGGACTGGTGCCATCGGAACTGCCTCCAGATCAACGCGAGGAAAACTAAGGAGCTGGTGGTGGACTGCCACAGGCATGGGCAGCCCCTCACAGCACCAGTAAATATACAGGGAACAGACATCGAGATGGTGACATCCTACAAGTACCTGGGTATTCATCTGAACAATAAACTAGACTGGTCACACAATACTGACGCACTCTACAAGAAGGGACAGCGCAGGCTGTTCCTGCTGAGGAGACTCAGGTCTTTTGGTGTACAAGGGGCGCTGCTGAAGTCATTCTATGACACGGTGGTGGCATCAGCCATCACTTTTGGAGTGGTCTGCTGGGGCAGTGGCATCACTGCAGCCGATAGGAAGAGACTGAACAAACTGATTAAGAAAGCTAGCTCTGTTCTGGGGCAACGCCTTGATCCGATGGAGGAGATAGGAGAGAGAAGGACGGTGGCTAAACTGTCATCTCTGCTGGAGTCCGAGTTCCACCCTATGCAGGACATACTGGATGCACTGAGGAGCTCATTTAGCAGCAGACTACATCATCCCAGGTGCACAACCGAGAGGTTTCGTAGGTCCTTCCTACCAACGGCTGTCAGACTGTACAACCTAAGCAGGGCTGCTTGCAGAGATAGCAAAAAGACGTAACAAACTAATAGTTTTTTTTGAATGCAAAAGATGCAATAGACTTACACAATGGTCCTCTCCGGCATACAACTAGGAACATACCGGTCGCTATGGAGGGTGAGAATATGTATGGGCACATAATCATACCATGTAGGATAACTAAATAGACGGTTATGCTGTTTCATCCCACCTAGCAACAATGCTCTGCACTGTGTGTGTTTATATAGTTACATATTTATTCCATCTTGCTACAATGCTCTGCACTGGGTGTGTTTATATTTATATATCTATATATTTATTCCATCTAGCTACAATGCTCAGCACTGGGTGTGTTTATATTTATATATCTATATATTTATTCCATCTAGCTACATTGCTCCGCACTGTGTGTGTTTATATACTTGCATATTTATTCCACCTAGCTGCAATGCTCCGTACTGTGGGTGTTTATATATTTACATATTTATTCCATCTAGCTACAATGCTCTGCACTGTGTGTTCATATATTCATATATTTATTCCATCCAGCTACAATGCTCTGCACTGTGTGTCTGTGTGTGTGTGTGTGTATATATATATTTTATAGTAATATGTACACTGCACTATATAGTTCTCCACAGTATCTGCTGCTGGCTAATATATATTTTAACTGTTGACCAGTATCACTTAATCTTATCCTACACTTTATTACATGTATAGTTTATTTCTCTTATCTTATCATGTTTAATGTTGCAGCATTGCACCGAGACAAATTCCTAGTTTGTGTACTACATGAACAATGGCAATAAACCTGATTCTGATTCTGATTCTGATTCTGATTACATATGTATATTAGCTGCTCTTGCTTGCTTGTTTTTTTTTTTTTTCTTCTTGCCTTCTGATTGTTGCTCTGAGTGTTGCTATCCCTGTGCTGTTGCAATCCTGGAATTTCCCCGTTGTGGGACTAATAAAGGCTTATCTTATCTTATCTTATCTTATCTTATTGTACTAGATCCTCAACTCAAATTTAATCTTCACATAAAGAAGATTTCTAAAACAGTAAAAAAAAATAATAATAATTGAATAGCTTTAAATTAATTAGACATTACATACCACACCAAGCAGCCATACTGTATACGCATTCTATGTTTTTTTTTTCACATATATCATACTGTCTGACAGTTTGGGCTCAAGCAGCTCCTTCTACAATAAGACACATAGGTTCATTATATAATCAAACTCTAAAAATTTTGGATAAAAAGCCCATTAGGTGGCATCATTGTTATATTCTAAAAAAAAAAAAAAAAAAATCTACTGAGTTTTGAGAGTTTCATTGACCTCTGTTTTCTGAAAATAATTTTCAAATGTTTCAATAAATCAGCACCAGAGCTACTTGTTGGTTTCATCCAAAGACAGGACAGCAGCAGAGCCACTAGGAGTTCTGTTAACAATAACTGTAAAATATCCCATCGCAGAACCACATTTGTACAAACAGCTTTCTCTATAAAGGGCAGTCATATCTGGAACACAATGCCAAATGAAATTAAAATAATAATGGATTTTAAAACATTTACTACAAAGGTTAAAAACTGGCTGAAAAGCAAACAAGAATGTACCCATGTATGAAATTATTGTCTGCAGGGTGTGAGTGAAGAAGGGAAGGCAAATGTGTAACGGGCATTTTATTGTAACAGGCAAATGTGAATCAGGTTTTTATATTGTGTATTTATAATTTTGTTTGCATTGATGTATGTGGATATTGTTTATACTGTTTTCATTTTGTTTTTTCTTCATCTTTTTCTCTTTTTATCCGTTTCTTTTCTCTAAAGCCCATCCAGGGACAAGAGTTGCAAACTAGCTTAATGCTATACACTCTCTGTGCAACACATCAGATTTTCTTTTTTGTCTGTTTATTGCACTGTCCCTGACAAATAAACAAATAAATAAATAAGAAGTATATTTCTCTATAATCCTTGGGCCATTTTTCTCAGTTTTGTCTTCAATTGTGCCTCCATTCTGCACTCTCATGCACATACTCCACCGTGTAGCCACCACCATACAATCATGTGACAAAGTTAGGACACCACATTAAATATTCAGTTCTTTATTAATAAATGTTCACATATCTATATCTAACCTTGTTTTGGCTTTATTTGCATTTTTTTTAACATTTATTTCAGCTATTTTAAGTGTGAATGAATGTGGGGGTGTCCTAAAAAGAAGGGGTGTCCTAATTTATTCCTCACTATTTGTTTACAGTTACATTTTACAAAAAAATTGAAAAAAATCTTTAATTCCTTTTTAATTGTTTAGTTGTATTACATGAATCTCCCAGTATTTTAAACATTGATATTAAATATCCATATGTCCAAATATGTTATAAAAAAAAAAAACCCACACAGGCTGATACAGGGTGTCCTAATTTTTCACATGACTGTACCTGTGTTTATTTCCACAATCGTGGGCCATTTTTATTTTTATTTTGTTTTATTTTCATGTATTTTTATTTCAGTGGTGTGTTTAATCAGGTGTTCTGTAACTGTTTTACTGTATCTCATCCTTCTCCCTGACTTTACTGCACAGTAGCTGGTGGAGCTCCCACAGTTTCCTTGGACTTCACTTCCGGCTTTCAGAGAGAGCAGACGCTTTTTCTCTCATCTCCTCTTCTATCCTCCTCCCTGAGACTGATTCCCTGCTTGCGGTGTACTGTCTGTGTCTCGTTCTTCTTCTGCTGCATCGACCCAAAAGGAAATTATGGAATTGGAATTGTGGCTTAATGCAATTGACACTACTTTGATAGGAGATTGGGCCAGGGGGGAGCCCGAAAACTGGAACTCGCGTGATTCGACTGAGGACTGGCATGATCACAGGATTTTCTGTTTGGCCCTGGAGTTTTTCCTGGTGTATCGAAATTATAGTTGGATAAGCTAATCATAATGCGGTCCCGGCGTAGCTCCCCCATCAAATTTGTCCAGCTGGTGGGGAGCACTGATAGCTGCAAATGGGATTAAAATGGAATTTACCATCTGGCATGCATTGAAGAGAGATGGACTCTCTTGGGAGAGAGATGGACTCTCTTGGACATGTTACCTATGTTTCGGTAGGTGGATAACATCTGGAGTCGCTGAGTGCTCTCCAGTGAATGATTCTAAAGCCTGTAATTTGTGATGCACAGAATCACATGAGAGGTGAATTTCTTTTTCTTTAAGTGAACTGTGCCTATTGACGACCTTGATTCGGCGCCCTGAAGACATCCATTCCTCCTGGGAAGATAAGGCTGGAAGGAGTTTTGGCTTCTCTTTAACCCAAACAATCAACATCAATTGCTGTTGTTCAGCAGACCGGACTCTTCAAGGACAGTGCTATCATGTGTCTAATACAGAACTTTATCTGTGTTTTGAAAACATGATCATAACAACTATCCATTGCCAGGAGGCGTCTCTCTCTGTTGTACATCAACAAATGATACATTCAACACTGAACTCACACTGATTATATATGCATATACACACACACTGCCTCTCTCAATTTGTTGTTTGTTAATGTGTGATCTATTGTCTGCTAATTGTGAATAGAGGGTTTTTTTCTGTGTAATCATAATTTGGCTCATTTGAGCTTATATGAGCTTATACTCATATAAGCTCATATAAGTCTCAGAGTGATGCTGAGAAGCTGATCCACGCTTTTGTTAGCTCGAGATTAGATTATTGTAATTCTTTATTATCAGGCTGTCCTAAAACATCTTTAAAAAGTCTTCAGCTGATCCAAAATACTGCAGCAAGAGTTTTAACAGGTACTAGAAAGAGAGATCATATCTCTCCGGTTCTGGCCTCCCTTCATTGGCTTCCCATAGAGTTTAGAATTAAGTTTAAAATCCTTCTTCTTACTTACAAAGCTCTAAACAATCAGGCTCCTTTTTA
The DNA here is from genome assembly GCA_020510985.1 of Pholidichthys leucotaenia. NCBI lineage: Eukaryota > Metazoa > Chordata > Actinopteri > Cichliformes > Pholidichthyidae > Pholidichthys > Pholidichthys leucotaenia. The sequence continues at coordinate 181,795,449 of CM035850.1, read as the reverse complement.
TTTAAAAGATCTGATACTACCGTATCATCCTAACAGAGCACTACGCTCCCAAAATGCAGGTTTACTTGTAATACCTAGAATCTCCAAAAGTACAATGGGAGGCAGAGCCTTCAGTTATCAAGCTCCTCTCCTGTGGAATCAGCTGCCAATCTGGATTCGGGAGTCAGACTCGATCTCTGTTTTTAAGAATAGGGCTAAAACCTACCTTTTTGATATAGCCTACAATTAGGGAGGGATCATGTGTTTCTGAACCCTTCCTTAGTTATGCTGCTAATAGGTTTAGTCAGCCGGGGGACCTCCAGTAATGCACTGGGCCTCACTCCTTTCCTCACTCTCTATGAAATATTTTTTTTTTGCTGGTCATTAACATTTGTTTGTTCTCTCCCATAGATTGAGTCCCCATCGTGCTGTTTGCTCTCTACATGTCTGTTCTTTTCATCTTCTCTGTCCCCTCACCCCCCAGCCAGTCGCAGCAGATGACTGCCCCTCCCTGAGCCTGGTTCTGCTGGAGGTTTCTTCCTGTTAAAAGGGAGTTTTTCCTCTCCACCGTCGCCAAGTGCTTGCTCACAGGGGATCGCCTGATTGCTGGGGTCTTTCTGCAACTGTGGGGGTCCTCCCTACAGTTGATAGTGCTATGAGATGACTGTTGTTGTGAAATGGCGCTATATAAATAAAGTTGAATTGAATTGAATTGAATTGAATTATACGAGCGTTATTTTGATAACTGTTTTTTTCTCTCTGGCTATTGTGTTTTCCCTGACCTTTGCCCTCTTTACCCTCCTGTATGACAGGCGCCTCGTCATGGCTGCCACATCATTGGGATGCGCCTATCATGCACGCCCAATGTCAAGTCAAATTCCTCGTATGTTTACTTGTAAACGTGCTTGGCAATAAAGTTCATTCTGATTCCGATTCTGACTATACTACTGTACCATTACAATGAAGCCTATTCTATTCTATTCTAAATGTTGAAATCATGGCAGCAGCTTCATTTGAAAACTCCCTAACCACAGCGGTCCCCAACCACTCGGTCCCGAGCACAGAGAAAAAAGAAATAATTTATTCTGTTGCTCTGTATTGTCTATCCAAGTCTGTGTTTTTCTGAAAAAATGGCTGAATATTCTCTCTCTTTCTCTGCCTGACTCCTACCTGTCTGTCTGTCTGCTGCATGTCTTGACACACACCTGTCTCATCAGATACTCATCTTTCCTTTACCGGGAGGAGGGGCTCTCCATGGGGGGTTGCCAGGGGTTCATTGGTCCGTGTCCAGACCGGAGATTCACACCTTTAAAGCTCATTGACCAGATGTAGTAATGAATTTACCTATAAAGATGGATAAAATGCTACAACACCGGCTGTAGTGATAGATTTACTCGTTTGTGGTTTTACGGCATCTCTCCTCAAACACGCTCTGGCAAAGGGGTGCTATTAAGGCAGGTGGATTTTTATCAACATAAACCCAAAACTTCATACCTGCGGTCAAGACAGAGATGTGGGGAGATGTCCACCAGCGGGCTGGGAGAGATTGAGGAAGGGACGATGTGGAAAACTCCTGGGAAAGTGTTTGTTTTTTTAAATCCCACACTTGGTTTTTTGGTGATGTGTTCCATTAATATTCACTGTAAACATGGAAGTGATAGCAGTGCAGCAACACATTTGATTGGTTAGACAGAGTGTTTGAGTGCAACTCAGAGAAAAATCAGAAATTGGTGGAAGTTGATGAGGATTAGTCAAAATTGTTGGAAAGTTGCAGTGATTGGACAAAGTTGCAAGGTGGCTGAAAAGATGAGGCGATGGCCTGATTTGGTGTGAATTAGTGTGATCACAATATGGTGAAATCCTGGGGGGACTGGTGTGAACAACCAGCAGATCCATCCATCCATCCATCTTCTACCGCTTTTCCGGAAGTCCGGGTCGCGGAGGCAGCAGTTCAAGCAGAGAAGCCCAGACTTCCCTCTCCCCAGCCACCTGCTCCAGCTCTTCAGAGGGGATACCAAGGCGTTCCCAGACCAGCTGGGAGACATAGTCTCTCCACCGAATCCTGGGTCTGCCCCGGGGTCTACCAGCAGATCTTCCATGTGAATTGTTGTTTTATAATAGATAAGATTCTACAGTCAATTTGTTAAACTTCTGTGTTTTTCTACAGATGTAATTCCTGATGCCTGAATGATGTCATCATTTGAAGACTTCTGATGACCAGAAGTTTCAGGGAGGATTTTAATCAGGCCTGAAAGGAAAGTGGAGAACAAAGAAAAAGTAGGGCCCCATTTCTGTCTTTGCCTCGGGCCCCAAATGGACTAAGTCCACCCCTGAACATGGAACCAAGGAGGCTTCATTGGGTTTAATTTTAATTTATCTAATATTTTTTCTGAGGTGACCTGGATTAAACTTTTCATTAAAACTAAGAAAAACTGTTATTTGATCATCAATGTCATTTTGAATCAAACTGCTGTCATCATTTTCTGGTTAAAATGCATTAATGACATAAACTAATGTCCTGTTCACTTCTCACATTTCCATCAACAGACTCTTCCATGTTGATTTTCATCTACAAACAGAGGTGGGTAGGAACGTGTTACGTTTACTCTGTTAAATTTACTGAAGGATTTTTTTTTTACATAAATTGTACTTCTCAGAGTAGTTTTAATACAACATACTTTTTACTTTTACTGGAGTATATTTACGAAGAAGAAATGCTACTTCTACTCCATTACAACTGAGTGCGTTCCGCTCGTTACTTTTATTTTTGGCCATTTTGATCATCAATGCACAGCAATTTGCTTTGTGTTGTCAGAAAGACTCCTGCAATAGACTCCTGCAACCTTGTTTTACCAATCCAAAATAGCCAGTGGCTATGTACCACCAATCAGATGTTGCCAGGTCGTCACGTGGCAGCTTGGTGCCAGTTCCACACACAGGAACACAGCAAGCTAACTAGAGCACACCTGAGTGCACGTTAACAATGGCCAAGACCACAGCCTGTGATTTGGATTCAGACGAAGCAGAAGCAGCAGAGCATCCATGGCCACACATTCATACTATGTTTGCTTTATCGTTGGCGATAATGGAAGCAACAGAGGAAATAATAAATGCATTAGATCAAGGAAAATATGCAATTGGTGTGTTTATAGATTTTAGAAAAGCATTTGATACAATAAATCATTCAATACTTCTTAATACATTGCAAATGTATGGTATTAGGGGAATGGCTCTGAAATGGGTTACAAGTTATCTATCTGAGAGACAACAATTTGTGAAGATTGGAGAATATCTGTCTTGGTGTATGGGAATTGCCTGTGGGGTCCCCCAGGGGTCAGTTTTGGGCCCCAAATTATTTGACACATATATATATAAATGATATATTCCAAGTTTCTAAATTATTAAAAATAATATAATTTGCTAATGATAATAATATATTTTATTCTGGAAATAATTATAATCAACTAATCCATACTCTAAATAATGAATTAAATAAGCTTAAAAAATGGATGGATTGTAAAAAAATTATCACTAAATACAGATAAAACTAAGGTAATGATATTTGGTAATTGTAAAAATAAAGAAGATATACATATTCATATAGATAATGTAGTTATTGAAAAAGTTAAGGAGATCAAGTTTTTGGGTGTAATACTGGATGATAAAATTAGTTGGAAACCACATGTCAGATACATACAAAACAAATTTGCAAAAAAATATTGCAATTATAAATAAAATTAAGCAGGTCCTAGATTATAAATCACTTCATATCTTGTGTTGCTCATTAGTACTTCCATACTTGACTTATTGTATATAGGTTTGGGGTAACAGTTATAAAAGTAAACTTAATTCATTGTTACTATTACAAAAAAGGGCAGTCCGTGTTATACACAAAGTCGGGTACCTCGAACATACTAATTTATTGTTTTTATATTCAAAGTTATTGAAATTATGGGATCTGGTTCATTATTACACAGCACAATTAATGTTTAATGTCAGTAAAAACCTCTTGCCACACAATATACAAAATCTTTTCAGGGAGAGAGAAGGGAAATATAATTTACAGGGGAACACAAAATTTAAAATGCACTTAGTAAGATCTATTCAGAAGAGTTTTTGTGTGTCTGTGTGTGTGGTAAAATTGTGGAATGGGTTGGGGGAGAAACACAGGCAATGTCCAAACATCCACATATTTAAATCAACAACAAAGAAATGATTTTTGAGCAGTATGAGAATGAAGGGCAGTGAATGGTGACTCCAAGATGGCGCCCACAGCGGTCGACATGGTGCTTCGCTGCGCTCTTTGTTTGTTTTTGTTTGTCAATTGTGTGTCTGCTTGCACTTATACCCGTGAAGAACTTTTAAATATCAGGACTTTGACCCCCACGGACCTCCTCCCAGTTTTTCTAGCTCCTGCCGCCGATCTGGTTTATTGTTTGGCTCGGAAAGTGAGACGGCGGAAGAGAGGAAGACGAGCGGGCGCTCTCGTACGACTTCGCAGGAGAGGCTCGCGAACGGCGCTGCCTGGCATATTTCTGTCCAATACCAACTCTCTCTCTAACAAGGTGGATGAACTGAGACTGCTGATGCGTTTTAAGGACCTCGCCTCCTCAGCTGTCCTCTGCTTTACTGAGACCTGGCTCCGGGAAAATATACCGGACAGCGCGCTGCGCCTCGACGGCTTCCAGCTCTTCCGTGCTGATCGTGACACAGAGCTTTCCGGCAAGACCACAGGAGGCGGTGTCTGCTTCTACATCAACTGTAGCTGGTGCTCTGATGTAACGGTAATTTCCAAACACTGTTCTCCTGCCTTGGAATTTCTTGTTATCAACTGCAAGCCTTTTTATTCCCCGCGGGAGTTTGCTTCTTTTATACTGATCGCTGTGTACGCCCCTCCCGACGCGGACACGCGCGAAGCTCAGCGCGTGCTCGCGGATCACATTCAACACACAGAGCGGAGTTTTCCAGACTCGCTGATTATTGTGGCTGGCGACTTTAATCAGTGCAATCTGAGCCACGATCTCCCCCGCTACAAACAGTTTATTAAATGCCCCACCAGAGGATTAAACACACTGGATCACTGTTACACCACAGTGAAAGACGCATATCGCGCTGTCCCTCGAGCTGCGCTGGGATTATCTGATCACGTGATGGTTCACCTCATTCCCACATACAGACAGAGATTGAAGCTCACTAAACCTGTTGTGAGCACTACGAAGATACGGACCAGTGATGCTGAGGAGAAGCTGGAAACGTGCATGGAAATATCTGACTGGGGCATGCTTAAAGGAGCCACGCATGATCTGGATGAGTACACGGACACTGTGAACTCATATATCCACTTTTGTGAAGAGAACATTCTTCCATCACGCACCAGGGTGAGTTACTCTAATGACAAACCCTGGTTCACAGCTAAGCTCAGACCGATCAGGAAGGAGAAGGAAGCAGCGCTGAAAAGGGGAGACAGGGACTGCTACAGGGAGGTTAAATACCGGTTTAACAGAGAGCTGAAGAGGGCTAAATCTGTGTACTCAGAGAGACTCCAGCAGCAGTTCACTGCTAATGATTCGGCTTCCGTGTGGAGAGGACTGAGGCAGATCACCAACTATCGGCCTCAGGCTCCTAAAGGTCAGGATGACAAAGCCCTTTGTCAGAGACTGTCCCAACACTATGCCCGTTTTGACACCTCGTCATCTGTGTCCAACTCCCCCCCTCCCTCCAGCTCCACAGCCTCCACATTCCCTACTTCATTTAAGGCACCCCCCCCACCTCCCCCCCTCCCCTTATCATCAGTGAGCAGGATGTGCTCAAACAGTTCTCCAGACTGAACCCGCGCAAGGCCCCCGGCCCAGACGGCGTGTCTCCCTCCACCCTGAGACTCTGTGCGAAACAGCTGGCTCCTGTATTCACAGACATTTTTAACACCTCCCTTAAGTTATGCCACGTGCCATCCTGCCTCAAATCCTCCACCATCATCCCTGTCCCCAAGAAGCCACGGATCACTGGACTTAATGACTACAGACCTGTAGCGCTCACCTCTGTAGTCATGAAGTCCTTTGAGCGCCTGGTCCTGTCCCACCTCAAGTCCATCACCACCCCTCTCCTGGACCCGCTGCAGTTTGCATACCGAGCCAACAGGTCTGTAGACGATGCAGTCAACCTGGCCCTCCACTCCATCCTGCAGCACCTGGACTCCCCGGGAACCTACGCCAGGATCCTGTTTGTGGACTTCAGCTCTGCATTCAACACCATCCGCCCCGCTCTGCTCCGGGACAAGCTGTCCCTGCTCAACGTGCCTGACTCCCTCTGCAGGTGGATCATCGACTTCCTGACGGACCGGAGGCAGCATGTGCGGCTGGGAAAGACTGTCTCAGACTATACTAACATCAGCACCGGATCACCCCAGGGCTGTGTACTTTCCCCCCTACTCTTCTCCCTTTACACCAACTCCTGCACCTCCAGCCACCAGTCTGTCAAGTTGATCAAGTTTGCGGACGACACCACCCTCATCGGGCTCATCTCCAACGGCGACGAGTCCGCCTACAGGAGAGAGGTGGCCCAGCTGGCGTCCTGGTGCAGCAATAACAACCTGCAGCTGAACGCTCTGAAGACAGTGGAGATGATTGTAGACTTCAGGAAAGTCACTACTCCTCTGCCCCCCCTCACCCTCTCAGGCTCTCCCATCACCACTGCTGATTCCTTCCGCTTCCTAGGCACTACCATCACCAGGGACCTCAAATGGGAGCTGACCATCAGCTCACTCATCAAAAAAGCCCAGCAGAGGATGTTCTTCCTGCGGCAGCTGAGGAAGCTCAAGCTACCCACCAAGATGTTAGTGCAGTTCTACACAGCCATCATCGAGTCCATCCTCACCACCTCCATAACCGTGTGGTACGCAGGAGCCACTGCCAGGGACAGACTAAGGCTGCAGCGCGTCGTGCGCACTGCTGAGAAGGTGATCGGCTGCAAGCTCCCATCTCTCCAGGATCTGTACATCTCCAGGACCCGGAGGCGTGCTGGCCGGATCATAGCCGATCCCTCACACCCTGGTCATGTACTGTTTGCCCCCCTCCCCTCTGGTAGAAGACTTCGGTCCATCCAGACTAAAACCTCCCGTCACATGAACAGCTTCTTCCCCTCTGCCATTAGACTGCTGAACACTAAGTGACTCTCGTGCACCATGTACAGCAGCTCAACCAGACTCATGTCAATCATCACTGTTTTCTTCCTGCATTACCGACTGCACTATATAGTTCTCCACAGTATCTGCTGCTGGCTAATATATATTTTAACTGTTGACCAGTATCACTTAATCTTATCCTACACTTTATTACATGTATAGTTTATTTCTCTTATCTTATCATGTTTAATGTTGCAGCATTGTACCGAGACAAATTCCTAGTTTGTGTACTACATGAACAATGGCAATAAACCTGATTCTGATTCTGATTCTGATTCTGATGTTACATTGTGCCTTCAGTGAGGGAAGGTTGTTGTTGTGTTATGGTGATTGTGAAGGTGATGGTGTTGTCTGTGTTTTTGTTGAACATGCCAGAAGTGTATGTTTATTGTTGTTGTAATATTGTTGGATGTTGGTATTGTTGTCAATATGGACTGTCATTGTTGTGTCATTTTTGTTGTATAATTTGACTATGGGTGTATTATGGTGAATGTGGTTATGGGATAATGATGATTAAAAGTGATACTATAATTTTTTGGGTATGGAAAAGGGGTGGGACTATATAAGCGTTGGCTTCTTCTCACTCCTTTTGAACATTTTATTTTTGGCTTGTCTTTTTGTTTTGTTTTGAATTCTCTTCTTTTTTTTAGAATGTTCAAAGAAAAATCAATGTCAATGTCAAAAAGACAACAACAAAGACCAGCTTTGTGATGCGCTGTCATCTGTGTCCGCCCAAGCATGTCGACATTTCAGCCTACAAGAACTCAATGTGGAACTGGAGAAAACACGTTGCGGTAAGTTGAATCCAGCTTAGTTTTTGCTGTTGACAGCAGTGATGTGTTACTTTTTAACATGGGGATGATGGTGTTGCTATTCACAAATTTAGCATAAGGTATAAATGAGCAAACGTGAACTGAACTACAAATTTGCAAGAATTACGTTGCAAAACATTTGCTAAAGGATACCAATTAACAATAAAAAAAGGTCCAAATTTATAAGACAGAAGGTGAAAATTTATAAGAAAGTTGCAAGTTTAAGAGCAAAAATAGCTGATTAATTTCATCATTATCATAGCAGTCTGTTGGGGGCAACAATGACTGTTTCATTTAGGTCTGATCAGATTCCTCCACGCAGCTCTGTCCTTCACTCTCCGCTACCAGGAACTCCTGACCTTGTTAACCCGGGCAACGTTCAAGCCGGTATGAGTTGCTTTCTGACTGACCATTCAATGAAACTGCTTGCAAAATATTTTAGTACCTCTAGCTTTTGCTGGAATAGCAGCACATTCTTGGCAGATAGAGGTATTATCAGTAGCAAGGACAGGCAAAGACAAACTGACTCCAGTATCTGTTGCAGTAACTGACCAGATGATAGGTTTGTTTATCTCTGCTCTGTGTGTAGTGCATGTCACGATGCACTGACTGGCAAAAGTCCACCACAGACCTTGTGACAGATGTGCTTATCTGCCAGGATGTCCAGTCTCACCTCGTGTAACTAGGAGTTGTGGAGCAGTGTTGATAATCTGCCTGCATGTCCACAACACTGCTGGAGCGGATATTTACTTCTATTTTAGCCACTTTATAAAGTCAAATGCCTTCTCCAATTGCACAAAACACATGTAAACAGGTTGGGCAAACTCCCACGAACCCTAGAAAATTCTCAAGAGGGTAAAGAGCTGGTCCGATATTCCACGGCCAGGACGAAAACCACATTGCTCCTCCTGAATCCGAGGTTCGACCAACGGCCGGACTCTCCTCTCCAGTACCTTGGCATAGACCTTCCCAGGGAGGCCGAGGATTGTGATCCTTCTAAAGTTGGAGCACACCCTCCGGTCCCCTTTTTTGAAGAGGAACCACCACCCCAGTTTGCCATGCCAAAGGCACTGCCCCCAACCTCCACGCAATGTTGCAGAGGCGTGTCAACCATGACAGCAGCCCAACAACATCCAGGGCCTTGAGGTACTCACGGCGAATCTCGTCCACCCCCGGAGCCAGGCCACCAAGGATATTTTTAACCACCTTGGCAACCTCAGCCCCTGTGATAGGCGAGTCATCCCCCTTGTCCACAAACCCTGCTTCCTCTGTGGAAGGTGTATCAGTGGGATTGAGGAGATCCTCAAAGTATTCCTTCCACCGCCCGACGATATCCCCAGTCGAAGTCAACAATGCCCCATCCGCACCATACAGTGTGGACAGGGAGCTGCTTTCCCCTCCTGAGCCGCCGGACAGTTTGCCAGAATCTCTTTGACACCAACAAAAAGTCTTGTTCCATGGCCTCACCGAACTCCTCCCATACCCGGGTTTTTCCTTCAGCAACCACCCGAGCTGCACTCCACTTAGCCTGCCGGTATACCTCAGCTGCTTCGGGAGTCCAACAAGCCAACCAAGCTTGATAGGACTCCTTCTTCAGCTTAATGGCCCCCCTCACCACTGGTGTCCACCACTTGGTTCAGGGGTTGCCACCACAAAATGCACCAACCACCTTGCGGCCGCAGCTCTTGGCCATCGCTTCAACAACAGAGGTAGAGAACATGGCCCATTCAGACTCCATGTCTCCAGACTCCCTCAGAATATGGTTGAAGTTCTTCCGGAGGTGGGAGTTGAAGACCTCCCGGACAAGGGCCTCAGCCAGATGTTCCCAGCACACTCTCACTTTACGTTTGGGTCTACCAGGTCTGAATGGCATCCTCCCCTGCCATCGGATCCATCTCATCACCAGGTGGTGAACAGTTGAAAGCTCTGCACCTCTCTTTACCCGAGTGCCCAAGACATACGGTTGCAGGTCTGATGACACTATAACAAAATCGATCATCAACCTGCGACCTAGGGTGTCCAGGTGCCAGGTGCAAATATGGACACCCTTTTGCTTGAACATGGTGTTCGTTATGGATAAACTGTGGTTAGCAAGGAAGTCCAATAACTGAACACCACTCTGGATCAGATCGGGAAGGCTGTTCCTCCCAATCACCCCCCCCCCTCTAGGTTTCACTGTCATTGCCCACGTGCACATTGAATTCCCCCAGCAGGACAATGGAGTCTCCAAGAGGAGCACCCTCCAGCACCCCAGTCACAGACTCCAAAAAGGGTGGGTACTCTGAAACATCATTTGGTGCATAGGCACAAATGATGGTCAGGACCCGTTTCCAACTCGAAGGCGCAGGGAAACAACCCTTTCATTCACCGGGGAAAACTCCAATATACAGGCAGCAAGGTGGGGGGATACAAGAATACCCACCCCTGCTCATCGCCTCTCGCCCGGGGAAACTTAGTAGAGTCATTTTTGGGGGTTTCGTGACCAACCTCCCAGAACCTTTTTTTCTCACTGGATTTAGCATTCTAGACCCATTTTAATGAAAATAAGCTCCCATGTACTTCCCAAAAATTACGGGAAACCTTTTTTTTTTGCCCAAAATTCAAAATGGCCACCAAAATGCATACCACCACCTATATCTCAGTAACTAATTCAGCTAGGAGGTTGATTTTGGTGTCTAGACATAGGTTTTTGGGGTCAAGCATTCCATTAATGCTATTAGTTTACTTGTGAAACAAACTCATCACGATGAAATCCAATATGGCTGCCAATATGGCCACCGATTAACATTTTTTTTGTTTCTTGACTACTAAGGCACCTAGAAAGCTGATGTTGGTGTCAAAACAGAGGTTTAAGGGGTCATACTATCTGTTTATTCCAATAAAAGTGTGTTTAAATGATTACATAATTGAGAAATCCTAGATGGCGGCCGGCTGTCATTTTCACATGCAATGGACTTTTTCATATCTGCCACCAAATGAGCTAAAAATGTCAAATGAAGTATCCTTACATTCATTTTTAATAATTATTAGAAAGCTCCTGGATTGATTCAGTGATTTCACTGAGGAACACTTGGGTAATCCCCTTAGGATTCCCAGAATCCTATGCTTGATTCATTAATTCCTTTTTTGCATAGCAAGAGAGAGGATGCAGTGATTTTGTAACGTCTGTGCTGCCATAATATGTAGTCCTAATCTTTCCAATTTAACCAAGATTGCCAGGTATGTATAAATTTAGCTTTAAACTTATCTGGAGAGGTTAGAATTCTGAATCTTGTTCCATACTGTATAGTCAGGTAATGTTAGCATATTGACCATGCTGCTTGCTTAATGCTACCGTAATGACAGTAGATAGTACAAGGGCCTTTGACTCTAGGTCTTGTCATCCCTCCTTTTTCTCTCCTCTGTTCTGATAATGACAATTTTGTTTTTGTTTTCAGACACTTATTCATATAAAGTGAGGGATAAAATGGATACCGCAAGTGACAATGATGAATTACCATCAACGTCTTCCGGTGAATACGAATGCATTCTACGTTGTGGTCAACCATGTACCAAAAGTGACTCTTTGGATAATACCAAGGACCAAAAATGGAATTCAATTCGTGAAAAAACTCTACGATGGAAAGGACTTGATCGGTTTCAATGTGGGAATATTGATTTGGCCAAAGGGCCAAAAGGGCATTATATGCACCAGACATGTTACACCACGTTATCTAACAAGCGTTGTCTATCTCAAGCCGAGAAACGTAAGCATAAATTAGAGGTAGATCTTGAAAGAGGCAATCAATCAGTTCAGGGGGATCCATCTCCATCTGCTTCTCTCTTTTCACCGAAGAGGCTCCGGTCCAGCATTGGTATTGTGCATGACAAGAACCTATGCGTGTGGTGCAATAAGGGACCACAGAAAAGCAGTCACCGGGACTGGAAACAATTGCTCCTAATATCAACAAAAGACGCCTGGAGAAAATTCAAGTTACACACTGTACACCTGAATGATCCAGTCCTGAGGTCGAGGCTCAACACACTGATTGCATCCATTCCAGACTGTGAAACAGCTTTCGGGTGGGAAATCCGTTACCATTGCAGCTGCTGGAAACACTACATTCCCGATTCCCAGCCTCTTACAGAAGAAGTCACTCAACAACTGCAGGATGTAAATCTGCGAGAAGCACAAGCCATCTTCTTCAATCATGTTCGTAAGGTGATCTTTGATGAACATGAATTTCGGACATTGCAGAGTCTACTGGAGGACTATCAACAAATTATCTTAAATCATGGACATGACGCAAAAGTAAAGTCAAATTATGTGAAGGGAATTCTTATAAAGGAATTTGAGGAGGACATTGGCTTCCATAGACGTAGTCGGTTAAATGAGAGTGAACTGTTATATGACAAGAAAGCTGCAGCTACCTATGTAGAAGCAGGACTATCTTCCTTAGGCATAAGCGATGATCAGTTGGTGAAGAACGTGGCAGTACGACTCAAAAAGCAAGTTGAAGCAACTGATACTGTTCCCTTGCCTCCATATGTATTAGAGTTGGAGAGAAAGGAGGACCTAAATGGGCTACTCCTAAAGCTAATAACATGGCTAAAACACCCAAGTAAATCAGAAGTTGATGACAACCCATCTGTCCGGACCATTGGGTCGATCCTCACGAGCTACATCACAGGAAGGCGCACTTCCTTTGAGGTGAATCTCTCTGTCTTGCTACATGGAATGACCAAAAGTAGAGAGATCGTAGACCTGCTGCACAAAGATGGCCTAGGCATCAGCTACAATGACGTCCTCATGTTGCGAGACTTCTGGGTGTTCAGTGATCTCAAGTCCTCCCCGAATTGTCCCTCCGAACTTGCCTTTGGGAAGCCTGCAATCGCTGTAGTTGACAATGATGACTTTAAGAGTGATACATTGACTGGTGCTGGCCAGGCGCATCGCACTAATGTCATGTTTGTTCAGCCAGAGACATTTGATGAACCATCGGAGAATCAGGAGGATCGGACACTTATGACACCTCAGTTCCTGTCAACATCTCTCAAGGAGATTGGTAGTTGTTGGACATCTTAGTATGATGTGATGTGGTGATTGATAGCGGACTACATGTAATTGAGTTGGACGTTTGCGTGGCATTAACATAAGGTCTAGAGAAAATGTGCCTGCGTAAAGTGTATTCCAAGATGGCGGCTGGGGGCCATTTTGAGCTTGATAGACAATGAGGGCATTAATGAACACAATGGATGGTTCACAGGAGCCTCACTTGACTTTTTTTTAGCTCATTTGGTGATGGATATGAAAAAGTCCATTGCATGTGAAAATGACAGCCAACCGCCATCTTGGATTTCTCGATTATGTAATCATTTAAACACACTTTTATTGGAATAAACAGATAGTATGACCACTTAAACCTCTGTTTTGACACCAACATCAGCTTTCTAGGTGCCTTAGTAGTCAAGAAACAAAAAAAATGTTAATCGGTGGCCATATTGGCGGCCATATTGGATTTCATCGTGATGGGTTTGTTTCACAAGTAAACTAATAGCATTAATGGAATGCTTGACCCCAAAAACCTATGTCTAGACACCAAAATCAACCTCCTAGCTGAATTAGTTACTGGGATATAGGTGGTGGTATGCATTTTGGTGGCCATTTTGAATTTTGGGCAAAAAAAAAAAGGTTTCCCGTAATTTTGGGGAGGTACATGGGAGCTTATTTTCATTAAAATGGGTCTAGAATGCTAAATCCAGTGAGAAAAAAAGGTCCTGGGAGGTTGGTCACGAAACCCCCAAAAATGACTCTACTAACTCCAGAAAAGGCCAAGCTCCAGCCCCTCTCCAGGAGACTGGTTCCAGAACCGGAGCTGTGTGTTGAGGTCAGGCCGACTAGATCTAGCCTGTATCTCTCAACCTCGTACACCAGCTAAGGCTCCTTCCCCACCAGAGAGGTGACATTCCCCATACCAAAAGCCAGTTTAGAAAGCTTGGGATCAGTTTGCCAAGGTCTCCGCCTTAGACCGCCACCTAATCCACATAGCACCAGACCCCAATGATCCCTCCTGCAGGTGGTGAGCCCACTGGAGGGTGGACCCACGTAACTCCTTCAGGCTGAGCCCAGCCGGGTCCCATGGGTGGAAACCCGGCCACCAGACGCTAGCCATCGAGCCCCTCCCCCAGGCCTGGCTCCAGAGTGGGGCCCCGTTAACTCTATACCGGGCGGGGTACACTGAATTCTTGATCTAGAATTTATCATGAGAGTCTGTTGGATCATTCTTAGTCTAGCCGTTCACCCAGGACCAGTTTGTCTTGGGAGACCCTATCAGAGGCAAATTGCCCCGGACAACATAGCTCCTGGGATCACTGGGGCACGCAAACCTCCCACCACGAAAAGGTGACGATCCATGAGTTAGTTTTTTAAAATAATTCTGTTGAACCACAATTCAAAAGCATTGTCTGATTTCCATTGGTTAATTTTGAGATATTTTTATTTATTACCACTTTTGTCAGATTCTGTGACCATTGTGGGTTTTTCTTTCATTAACCCCTTGCACTCTGGTTAATTTCCCTAAAAACACCAAAAAATTATGTGCCCAAAGTAAATCAAAAGCTGTTCTTCAACCCTTTGTAGCATCTTCATGGGGTTGGTCTCATTTAAAAGAAAACATTTTGATTTATTGGCAAAACAGTCATAATCTCTCTATGTGTTCCGGCCACTGAGTAACAATCATCTAAACATACTGAACTTGAAGAAAATAAATTTCGCCTGGGTGTTTTTTTGGATACAAATGCTTGCAAATAACACACAGCTTCAGATCCGGGCTGGAAAATTCAACAGAAATGTAGAACTAAGTGTTATCCAGCTGAGGTCAAAATTTTGTAACAGTACCACAAAAAAATGAATATATTACACAGCTTTGTTCTCAGGTAGTTCCCAGGCGTTTTGAACTGTGCCAAATTGTGCCAAATGGCATAGTTTGGAAAAACGTCTGTAACTTTTGAATGATTCAATATAGAAGATTCTTCTTGGGCTCTAATAAAAGGTAACACTCAGGGCTGTGTGTGTGTGTGTGTGTGGGGGGGGGGGGTTGTTTATTCATTCATTCATGAATGAATGAACAAACAAGCCCCCACACACAAAGAAGCATGCAACGTAAAAAATGTGTGGCTTTTTTTTGCAAGAAAAAATAACCTACAGTGCACTAAAAAATATTCTACATTATTTGTAATGTAGAAGATAACAACCCCACCCCCACCCCCCACCCCCCCGCTACAGAGGACGGACATCGGCCATCGCTACATGACGGAATAGTCATGTGGCAATGTGGCGACCACGGCACACAGTCACCGCGGTCACCGCCCCCCACCCCCCACCCCACCTTGCTACAGAAGAATAAAGGGGGGGGGTGTACACGGTCCGGACGCGGTGCACAAACCATGTACACTTTCATGATTGCGGTTTTGGCGAACAATTTTTTTAAAACAAATAAGAACAGTAGTAAGAAAAAAAGACTGGTGAACGCGTGTGTGTCACCCAGCCTTCGTCATTGGCCTCCGTCGGTCTATGATGACCATGGAAGAGAATCCTAAACGTCTATTCTGCTGGAATAATAAAAAAAAAAGCACAGCCTGTGGCTGAACAGGCCGATGCGCGAATGGCAGTCCCTGTCACACAGGTCGTACTTGTGGGTGGTCTCCGTGCTGCTGGGTCTGTGGCGGTTCTTCCTGCGGGTCCTTTTTTCATCTGCTGCAGCGGTGTCTCTTCACCCAGCCTTACACAAAACAGCTTTCAAACTTCTGTGCTTCAATTGGCTCGCTGCATTTGCAGCGTTGGTAGGCGGGTCCTTCTTGCTAGGTTTTCAGTCATTGGTTCTTCAAGGTTTCAGAAACCCAATTCAAGGCTCTTATTAGTCGAATGAGAGGTCAGTCATATCTAATCTGTTCGCGGCTGTGTCTGTAGTGGAAGAATGGAAATGCAGATTTTTTTTTCAGTGCGCTCTTTGAGGCAGCGCCCTCGTGCGCCCTTGTGCGCCCTCGGGCGCTCTAGGACGCAGAGACATGCCCGTCCGCTGTACCCCGGAGTGCAAAAGGTTAACAGAAGGGTACCAACAATTTTGTCCACATCTGTACATATAAAGTAACACTACTCCCCCCCGCCCGACTGCACAACAACCACTGCTGCCTCTAAAGTCATCAAGACCTGTTGTCCACACCCCACTTCACCAGCACCCCCCCCCCCCCCACACACACACACACCCAGCATACAGCCCCCCAACCTGACCCTCACTAAGGTCAGGTTGCAACCAAGAGGTTTTGCAGATCCTTCCTACCTACGGCTGTCAGACTGTATAACCTAAGCAGGGCTGCTTGCAGAGATAGCAAAAAAACGTGACAACCTAATTGTATTGAATGCAAAAGATGCAATAGACTTACACAATGGTCCTCTTCGGTATACAACTAGGAAAATACCGGTCGCTATGGAGGGTGAGAATATGTATATGAGAATATGTGGGTGAGAATATGTATATGAGAATATGTGGCGCCACGAGACAGCTTTTGTTGTGATGTGGCGCATTATAAATAAAGATGAATTGAATTGAATTGAATTGAATGTATGGGTACATAATCATACCATGTAGGATAACTAAGTAGACGGTTATGCTGTTTCATTCCATCTAGCTACAATGCTCCACACTGTGTGTGTTTATATATTTACATATTTATTCCATCTAGCTACAATGCTCCGTACTGTGTGTGTTTATATATTTACATATTTATTCCATCTAGCTACAATACTCCGCACTGTGTGTTTATATACTCATATATTTATTCCATCTAGCTACAATGCTCCGCACTGTGTGTCTATATATATATATATATATATATTTATATTTATATGTGCATATCATTTATATGTGCACATCATCCCAGGTGCACAACCGAGAGGTTTCGCAGGTCCTTCCTACCAACGGCTGTCAGACTGTACAACCTAAGCAGGGCTGCTCGCAGAGATAGCAAAAAGACGTAACAACCTAATAGTTTTTTGAATGCAAAAGATGCAATAGACTTACACAATGGTCCCCTCCGGCATACAACTAGGAAAATACCGGTCGCTACGGAGGGTGAGAATATATATGGGCACATAATCATACCATGTAGGAGAACTAAGTAGACGGTTGTGCTGTTTCATCCCATCTAGCTACAATGCTCTGCACTGGGTGTGTTTATGTTTATGTTTATATTTATATATCTATATATTCATTCCATCTAGCTACAATGCTCCGCACTGTGTGTTTATATATTTACATATTTTTTCCACCTAGCTGCAATGCTCCGTACTGTGTGTTTATATACTCATATATTTATCCCATCCAGCTACAATGCTCTACACTGTGTGTCTGTGTGTATATATACTGTATATATTTATAGTAATATGTACATATGTATATTAGCTGCTCTTGCTTGCTTGCTTTTTTTTTTTTCTTGCCTTCTGATTGTTGCTCTGGGTGTTGCTATCCCAGTGCTGTTGCAATCCTGGAATTTCCCCATTGTGGGACTAATAAAGGCTTATCTTATCTTATCTTATCTTAAACACGACAAGTTGAGTTTTTTCCAAAAAGTTCTATTTTGGTTTCATCTGGCAATGACATTCTCCCAATCCTCTTCTGGTTCATCCAAATGCTCTCTAGCAGACTTCAGATGGGCCTGAACATGTACTGGTTTGATCAGAGGGACACATTTGGCACTGCAGGATTTGAGTCCCTGGCGGCATAGTGTGTTTCTGATGGTAGCCTTTGTTACTTTGGTCAAAGCTCTCTGCAGGTCATTCACTAGGTCCCTCCGTGTGGTTCTGGGATTTTTGCTCACCGTTCTCGTGATCATTTTGACCCCACGGGGTGAGATCTTGTGTGGAGCCACAGATCGAGGGAGATTATCAGTGGTCTTGTATGTCTTCCATTTTCAAATAATTGCTCCCACAGTTGATTTCTTCACACCAAGCTGCTTACCTATTGCAGATTCAGTTTTTCCAGCCTGGTGCAGGTCTACAATTTTGTTTCTGGTGTCCTTTGACAGCTCTTTAGTCTTGGCCATAGTGGAGTTTGGAGTCTGACTGTTTGAGGTTGTGGACAGGTGTCTTTTATACTGATAACGAGTTCAAACAGGTGCCATTAATACAGGTTACGAGCGGAGGAAAGAGGAGCCACTTAAAGAAGAAGTTACAGGTCTGTGAGAGCCAGAAATCTTGCTTGTTTGTAGGTGACCAAATACTTATTTCCCACCATAATTTGCAAATAATTTCTTTAAAAATCAGACAATGTGATTTTCTGGATTTTTTTTTTCTCATTTTGTCTCTCATAGTTGAAGTATACCTATGATGGAAATTGGAGACCTCGCTCATCTTTTAAGTGGGAGAACTTGCATAATTGGTGGCTGACTAAATACTTTGTATAGACAAATCCATGCATCCATCTTCTTCCGCTTAATCCTTTTTGGGTCGCGAGGGCCTGGAGCCTATCCCAGCATCTTTGGGCGAGAGGCAGGGTCCACCTTGGACAGATTGCCAGTCCATCGCAGGGCCAACAAAAGAGAGAGACAGACAACCATTCACTCTCACAGTCATACCTAAGGACAATTTAGAATCCCCAGTTTTGATGCCAATTAACCTAACATGCATGTTTTTGGCATGTGGGAGGAAACCGGAGAAATCCCGGAGTACACCCACGCAGACACAGGGAGAACATGCAAACTCCACACAGATCACTGTTGGTCAGGGGCTGGGGTCGAACCCAGGATCCCCTGGCCAAGGGTGAGTTGCTGTGCTGCCACAGTGCTAACCACTCCTCCACCGCGCTGCCCTATATGTATTTATATCATCGGCCTCCGTCGGTCTATGATGACCATGGAAGAGAATCCTAAACGTTTACTCTGCTGGAACAGCACCGCCTGTGGATGAACAGGCCGATGCGCGAATGACGGTCCCTGTCACACAGGTCGCACTTGTGGGTGGTCTCCGTGCTACTGGGTCTGTGGCGGTTCTTCCTGCGGGTCCTTTTTTCATCTGCTGCAGCAGTCAGTCTCTCTTCACCCGCCTTGAGCTGTCTGGTCAGGGTGCCTCTCCATTTGGAGCGGTCCGTTGCAAGGTCCTCCCAGCGCTCTGTGTTGATATCCAGGGCCTTCATGTCTCTCTTGCAGATGTCTCTAAAGCGCAGCTGTGGGCGGCCAACGTCTCTCCTGCCAGTTGCAAGTTCTCCGTAGAGGACGTCTTTGGGGATTCTGCCATCCTCCATACGGTGAACATGGCCTAGCCAGTGGAGCCTGCGCTGCCTGAGTACAGTGAACATGGAGGGAAGGCCAGCGCGGGACAGAACTTCTGTTTTGGGCACTTTGTCCTCCCAGGATATGTCCAGGATGTGGCGAATGCAGCGCAAGTGGAAGGAGTTCAGTCTCTTTTCCTGCCGGGCATATATTGTCCACGTCTCACTCCCATAGAGCAGTGTGCTGATGACGCAGGCGTTGTACACTGCCTTCTTCGTCTTGACAGAGAGTTTGGGATTCTCCCACACTCGTGTGGTGAGGCGAGCGAGTGTGAAGGCTGATTTTCCAATCCTCTTGTTGATCTCTGTATCAAGGGAGAGGTTGTTGCTGATCGTGGACCCCAGGTACGTGAACTGATTCACAACCTCCAGCTTGTAGTCGTCGATGGTGATGGTTGGTGGTGCTTCCTTTCCTTGCGCCAAGACGTTAGTCTTCTTCAGGCTGATGGTAAGCCCGAAGTCCTTGCATGCCTGGGAGAAGCGGTCCATCAGGGTCTGAAGCTCCTGCTGTGTGTGGGTTATGACTGCAGCGTCGTCTGCGAACAGCATGTCTCTGATTAGAGCCTCGCGTACTTTGGTTCTGGCTTTCAGGCGGGTGAGGTTGAAAAAAGCCTGCCGTCAGATCTTGTGTGCAGGTAGATTCCCTCTGTTGCTGTGCTGAAGGCATGCCTCAGGAGCATAGCAAAGAAAATCCCAAAGAGGGTTGGCGCAAGTACACAGCCCTGTTTCACTCCGCTGCGTATGTTGAATGGCTCTGAGACGTTGCCATCGTGCTGCACTATCCCCTGCATGTTGGTGTGAAATGATTCGATGAGGCTTTGCAACTTTGGTGGGCATCCTATCTTTGGCAGGATCTTGAAAAGGCCCTCTCTGCTGACCAGATTGAACGCTTTGGTGAGGTCGATGAAGGCGACGTACAGAGGCATGTTCTGTTCTCTGCATTTCTCCTGGAGTTGGCGGATGGAGAATATCATGTCTACCGTCGATCGCTCAGCGCGGAAGCCACACTGACACTCGGGGTAGACACATTCAGCAAGCTTCTGTAGATGGACGAGAACAACTCGTGCGTAGACTTTGCCAACAACGCTGAGGAGGGAGATTCCCCTGTAGTTGTTGCAGTCGCTTCTCTCCCCTTTGGTTTTGTAGAGGGTGATGATCTTGGCGTCCCTCATGTCCTGTGGTACGGCACCTTCCTTCCAGCACTGGCAGAGGACGTCATGCAATGGCAGCAGTAGGGCGGTCTTGCAGTGCTTGATCAGGTCAGGGGGTATTCCATCGTTGCCGGGTGCCTTGCCAATGGCCAAGCTATCAATGGCCTTTCTGAGTTCGTCGATGGTTGGCTCGGCGTCAAGTTCGTCCATGGATGGCAGGCAGTCAATGGCATCAAGGGCTGACGGTGTCACGGTGTTCTGTTTAGAGTAGAGGTCGGAGTAGTTTTCCACCCATCTCTCCATCTGCTTGTTCTTTTCTGTGATCATCTCACCAGTGGAAGATTTGAGGGGGGCCGTCTTTTTCTGAGCTGGACCAAGTGCTTTCTTGATGCCATCGTACATACCACGGATGTTCCCTGTTATGGCAGTGGTTTGAATGTCTTGGCTGAGCTGAGTCCCGTACTCGTTGGCATAGCGCCGAGCAGTCTGTTGAACTTTGCTTCTCGCAGCCCTGAGAATCTGGAGATTCTTCTCGTTTGGGTACTCCTTGTACTCAGCAAGTGCTGAGCATTTGGCTTCAATGACGGGGGTCATCTCGGTCAACTTGGCATCAAACCAGTCCTGTGACTTCGAGGTCTTCCTCCCAAAGGTAGCCAAGGCTGTGCAGTGGATGGTGTTTCACAGCTCTTCCTACTTCTGCTTTGCAAATTGTCTTTCTTGTGGTACACCAAGTTCCTTCTCAAAGGTGGAGGCAAACTGCTCAACAAGTTCTGGTTGGGCCATCTTGCTGGTGTCAATCCGTGCCTTTCCAGGTTGTCTAGCATGATGGAATTTCTTCAGCTGCAGCTTCACCTTGCAACACACCAATGAATGGTCTGTGTCGCAATCTGCACTCTGGAACGAATGGGTGATTAGCACATTCTTCAGTGAGGTGCACCTGGTCAGGATCAAGTCCAGCTGGTGCCAGTGCTTTCAGCGCGGATGTTGCCAAGAAACCTTGTGTTGGGGCTTGGTCTTGAAAAACGAGTTTGTGATGCACAGATCATGATATGTGCAGAACTCGAGCAGCCGCTGTCCGTTGTCATTCATTCTGCCCAGGCCAAAAGGTCCAAGACAGGAGGGCCAGGAGTCGTGGTCAGCACCCACTCTGGCATTGAAGTCTCCAAGGAGAATGAGTTGTTCAGAGTTGGGGATGATCCTGACAGTTGTTGCGAGATTCTCGTAGAACTCGTCTTTTGCCTCTGGTGTGGCTGTCAGTGTTGGGGCATACACACTGACGAGGGTGACTGGGCCTTAAGTGGTGTTCAGGCGGAGGGTGAGGAGTCATGCAGAGCCAGTGCTGCCCGGTTCCACCATCTTCAGCAAGGTGTTCTTCACTGCGAAGCCCACTCCGTGTTCCCTGTGTTCGTCACTGCCCTTTCCCTGCCAGTAGAATGTGTAGTCCTTCTCAGTGTGCCTGCGTCAGCCAACCGTGTTTCCTGGAGAGTGGCGATATCCACTCCCAGTCTCTTCAGCTCATTATTGATGATGGCAGTCTTCCTGGTGTCGTTGATGTCCTTGAGGTTAGCAGGGAGTCCTGTCATCATAGTGTGGACATTCCAAGTTCCCAGTTTTAGAGTTGGTCTCTTTTGTTTTATTGTCTTGCCTGGTGCGAAGGTTCTCAGCCTGCTGTTCGGACTTCTCCTTATCCCCATGCACCCAATGAGGAAAGCAAGCTGTGGCGGGAAAACACCTTATTGGCTGGGGGCTGCCCAGCTTGAGGCGGGCAGTAGCTGTCCAGTGAGATCTGATGATCCCGCCCACCGTCGGGAACAACCCCTGGTGCCACGCTCTACGCCAATTGAGCAGTGGCTTATAGCCGGTAACTGTCATTCCCCGTGTTTTGTCTACGCCAAAGACGAAGCTGGAGTGTCCTCTCCAGTGATCCGGTGTTCTACCTTCCAGCGTTGGGCGTTGGTAGGATTCAAGCCTTGGCAGGAAGATATGGAGGACAAGATGTTGCCCATGCAGCATGTCCCCCCTCTCCACGTCACTGATGAATCCAAAGGAACAGCAGGGCTGCTACAGTTTGGCACCAGCGCCGTCGCAGGAGCTGCCAGAACGATGTTGAGCACAACATAGAACTGCCTTAGGGGCTCCGACTCCGGATTTTTCCTCAGGGTTGACTCCCGAAGCCTTTCCCGTGACCGTGTATGCCGCAAGGCAGCAGAGGTTTGAAATCAGGGTTTACCTTCCCCTAGATGGGCTACCTTCCCAGGTTGACGAGCCACCATCTACCCGAAGCATCTGGTTTTAAGGCGCCAGAGATCCGCCCTCGCCCCTTCTCCTATTAGTAAAAGCAGTTCCGCCGGGCTTAGAGACTAAACCACACGGGCAGGCTAGGAGTTGGACTTAGTTGTCAGAGGCTTTTCGAGACGCACGCCATAAGGAGCATTTTATGAGCACTGGGAGCTTAACCCCAGTGCCGCTCCTGGCTATGACAACCTTGGGACCATATATATATATATATATATACAGTATATATATATATATATATATATATATATATATATTAGAAACTATGTTTGAAATTGATGTGATAATGAGTCTGTTTTAATGGATAATGAGTCTGTTTTAATGGATAAATACCCTGTAGCCTCAATGATATTATTCTATGAACAGAGGCTTCACCCCAACTATATGACAAGCTACACAGACTTGATAGAGTCCCACAGAAAGTGAAAATCCTCCTTTTCTGATGAACCACCAAAGAAGAATGCAAAGATCGTCAATTCCTTCACTGTTCCTCGGCGGGTAACAGAGGCAACACTGGACAAACTTGTGCTAAAATTTATATGTGAAGCCGAGAGGATGATAAAAACCCTGCAACTTCAATGTACAGTAATGACAAGGAAAACATTATGCACTAGAATGCAGGAAGCTGCAAAGGACATGAAAAGCATAATGACTAAAAAGCTGAGTTCTGTAAGCCATGTTGCTACCACAACTGACTGCTGGTCTGCCAGACAACCGAGCTTCTTGGGCGTCACCTGCCACTGGATAGACCAAACCTCTCTAGAGAGGCGCTCAGCTGCATCGGTTTGTAGACGTGGGCTGATTGCTGCAGCTGTACTCCTACCAAAATTTAGAACATACTGGACCACTGAGGAGGGCATCTTAAAAGCTGGTAAATATACTTAGCAGTGGTTATGTGAATGATTAGCGCTTTGCATCCATATATGGAATATTACTGTCATTTAGGTTGGATTATGTAGCTGACAAAGGTTGCCAAAAGTTACAAATTTCAAGAGCTTTTAATACCAATAATAACAATCACCAGCTTGGTAACCCCTGCAATCAGGGTAAGAAGAGTGTGCACACCTGTTTCTTCTTAAAACAATCTCTTTGTCTTGCCACAGGCCTCAACTACATCAAAAACCACCTGGACACTGACTTGGATGATGCCTGCACCAACAGCACTAACTCCCATGAATATAACTTCTTTGCATCAATGAACGCAGGAAAATCACCAGCAGGGGAGCTGGAGAGCTACCTTTCATGTCCGTCCACTGCAGCTATGGATCTGCTGCATTTATTTCCTCAAATCAAAAAAATTGTCCGTCAAAGTCAACACAGGTCTTCCAGCTTCTGCAGCCTGTGAAAGACTTTTTAGTCAAGCAGGGCTACTTTTGATGGATAAAAGATCACAGCTTCACTGCAAGAAACTTGAGGGCCAACTGCTGTTGAAGCTGAAGACTGATTCTTTGGGGACAAAGCATGTAAAACACATTTTCACCTAAACACACCACACTGTTAATGGAAAAACACCCTTTGTATGTTCAGGCTACTTTATTCTATGTGTCATGGAACGTTCCGTGATTGTGGCTGTAGTTCCTGATTATTTGATCATTATTTCCAGCTGGCAGTTATTGCAGCCTGAGCCCTGCTTGCTGTCAGCCTACGGCCACGGCTCCTCCTCTCTGCCAGGAATCCACCAGTTAATGCTGCCACCTGCTGGACATTATTTGTCCTCCTCCATGTTTTCTACATACTCATTTACACACCTGCAAGCATTCAAGCACACTCCTTCATACATGCACACACACATACACGCACACACACACACACACACACACACACACACACTCACACAATCATCATCATCATCATAGCAGTCTGTCGAGGGAGAAAATGACTGTTTCATTTAGGTCTGATCAGATTCCTCCATGCAGCTCTGTTCTTCACCCTCCACTGTCAGGAACCCCTGACCCTGTTAACCCGGGCAACGTCCAAGCAGGTATGATTAGTCAGCGAAAGACATTTAGTCTCTTCTGCATCCATCTGAAACTTGTCAATGCAGGTAAAGTTTCCAGAGATCACAGACACTGTTGGTACCTCGGTATTAGTTCTGAAATCTCTATTTTGTGAACAAAGAGAGTGAATTTTTTCATGACTGCTGTTGAAACCTGGCATTCCAAGTCATCTTTGAAGAGTTCAAACACTGTGCTCATGTGTTCCTACTAGGCTCCTGTCTCAGAGGTTTGGTGATGAAAGACCATGACAGCCTGACAGACAAGAATGGAGAGAAAAATATTTTATTCCATGTGGCAGATGCCTCAATTTGTGTTTCAGTTATTTATTAAAATTTCATTTATTAATTGTCACCATGGGGTGAGACGCCAGCTCGGCGCTCAGCCCATGCTCCTTTTATCCCTGCCTCTCATTGGGCAGTGCCTCAGCTGGTTCCCAGCTGTCAGTGTCACGGGACGGCTGGGGCCAATTAATCCTCATCAGCTGGGGTGCTGTTAATGAGTATAAAGAGGAGCAGCTTCGATCATTCGGGGCTGCGACATAAGCACTGCTAGGCTGAAGCCCCTTCGTCTGGTGTCAGCCTCAACTCCCCTTGCAGCATTCCGGTGTTTGTATCCCGCTGTGAGTATGCACGTCTTGTTACCCCCATGTCCGGTACGAGCTGCTTACCTCTGCGCTGTGCAGCCTGAGAATGTACGTCTGTATGAGTGTCTGTGCTCTCCTCATCCCTTATCCCTTACCCAGAATAAAACATCTCGACTCACTGGCTTGTCCCTGGCTCTGATTGCCCGGCTCCCTAGAGCCGGATATGACAGTATGTCGCAGCCAGAAGAGTTGCCGGCGGCCGTGAGTCGCTGTGGAAATGTACCTTTCTGTCCGGGTGTCAGCGCTGCTAGCATGCCGTTTCCCAGGAGTCACTTCCGGCGCCAGGGCGACGGGCTGAGGTCCATCTCGGAGGCAGTCGACGGGACGTTCTTCACCCTGCACGACGCCTCCAACGCGAGACGCTGGCATCCGGGCCGTGCTGAGGAACTCCTGGACTGTCACCCTCACTCTCTGTACCATCTGGAGGACAGTGCCAGGATAGACGCTGCAGGTACACAGCGAGAGAAGCTCCACGGGGTGGATGGAAATCCCGGCAGGGAGTCGAAGTGGGCGATGTCTTTCCCCGCTTCGGAGTCCCGTTCCTGCCGCCATTCCAGTCCGGGAGTTCGCGCCAACCAGAGGACTTCCCCCGACCTGCGCCACGTCACTCGGGATTCCCTTCGAGGAGCCGCAGCTGACAGCAGTTATGTCCGGGGTCGAGTGGCTGTCGCGAGCTCTACTGTGTTTCCTGTCACCACCTTCAGGCATGTGGCGGCGGCAGTGAGATTGATGGTGAGGACTTCAGGGCTACGAAGCCTTCCCGTGCTCGACGCCTTCCTCGTCTCGATCTCCGATCTGGAGCGGCGAATCCTGGGTTTCCCCCTCGCTTCGTCCCCTGGGAGTAGTCGTCATCACATCGCCGAGTCACCTCTGCACGAACCTCGTCCGAATCCAGTTCTGGGTCATCGTCAGGACCGTTCCTCCCACGCAGCTGTCATCCCTTCGCCTCGTCAGTGTGGAGATTCTACAGCCTCGTCCCCTGAGCCTCGTTCCCCCGCTGTCATTCCTGGACATTCGGGCTGGCTCACCCCGGCTGTTTCCCCCTCCTCCTCGACGCGCTTCCTGACCGCTGTGTGTGCCTGGAATCCCGGCCTGGTGAGCTCTCTGCTGGAGACAACGCGAGCGACCCTCAGACGAATTCCCGGGGGGTCCTCCGTTATCGCCGGGCGGGGAGAGGAAGAAGCAGATTCCACTACAGCAGGCGATACTCAACCTCCAGGGGGCAGGCAAGTCATTGTTTTTTCACACCTGCTTAATGATTTGCTCTGTCACATCCCTGGAGGAGAAGTTCAGGGTTCGCAGCTCCCTGAACTCTCCCCACCTGCTGTAACCTGTATGCCTAATCCCGCATCCTCTGTGTCTCTCTCCGCCGAGCGGTCCCCGGCTCCGGGTCAACGTGGTGGGATATGGAGAGGGCCTGTGGTTCCGCAGCTACATTGCGGACGGAGGAGGGGGACTGACTGCTGCGTGGAGTCTACGCTGACGACTGAGCGTCCCTGGGTCTCCACGGAGGAGCGGTTCGGTCCAGCGGGACGAGATTCTTCTGGCTTAACGCCGAGTGGGTCGTCGGCGGGGTTACCTGCGCTGGAGGGATCTCAAGCTGCGCTGACCATCGTGCTGGCTGCGGGGCCCGACGCGGCTAGATGGGAGCCTGACAACGACCTCCTGACGACGGATCCTGGATCTTCGCAGTCCTGGACGGCGTCAGAACCCGAGATCAGGCGAGTGCTCTCCTTTCTTTTCTTTCTTTTTATCTTTGAGCACTTCAGCCTATCTCCAGGGGAGACGAGCAGGGTGCAGCCGCCCGCTGCGTCTGAGCTCGTCTCGCCGGGTTCTGGCGCTGCCGGTGATCCTGATCCCGGTTCTGTTTTCTCTTCTGAGCCTTCTTCCAGGGTCACCGGCGAGGAGTTGCTGTTCCTCGTGGTGCTGGAGGGTCCGGGTTCAACGTTGGAGGTCGGTTCTGGTGCAGTGTCCAACGTGGGTTCGCCTGAGGCCCGATCGGGGTCCGACGTGGGTGCTGCCCCAGTGTTGTCCAGGTCCGGTGAGGAGGTGGCCGTTTCCCTGAGGCCCGCCGCCCTCGTCATCGGCTCTCCCCTGAGCCTCTTCCACCGGGATCCGCTCTGACCCTTCGTCCGTCTCAACGGTCCTGGTGGTTGAGTGATGCGGGTCGACGACCCGACCCACAGAACTTTCGGTTCGGCGATCTGGTTTCCCCCCACTGGTCTGTGTTTGCCTTTGGGCGGCCTGGTTCGGCAGCCGTTGGACTGGATTCCTGGGATCTGGGCCCAGAGTTCGCCGTCCGAACATTTCTCTTCCCCGGGTTGCCAACTGGACAATGGGCGGGGAGATTACCAGAACAATTCCGGCCGTTTTGGACTCTGCCTGCCGTCTCCTCGGGTGTCCTTTACTTCTTTTATTATTATTGAGGTCACTCGGGTGTAGTTTCTTTGTCCATTAGGGGAATATATGTTTTTGTGCTGTGTGTTGTTTTTTTTTTAACCATACTCAGCATTTTTATCGTATTGTTATCCTGTTACCCTGTCACCTTTTTTCCTCTTGGTGACTCACCTTGTGTATCGCGCTGTGTATTGCATTTTCTTATCTTTACTCAGCGTTTTCATTCATCCTTGCCTTGGCCTCGTCGGTGCATCATGGAGTATGCGTGTGGTTTCCTGTTCAACCATACTCTGTGATCACCCCATTCTGTCTTATTATCCTCGTGGGGGGCCTGCCCCGGCTTTAACATTGACTGTGTTTGTTATTGTTTGAAGTAATGTGTTTCATCCCCACTTAACCGTACTTCATTATTACCCATTTGTCCTTGTCACCTCTGTTTCTTTAGGTGATCTTTTATATATTCGGTGCTGTGTGTTTTGTTTTCTTTAGTATCCATGCACAGCGTTTTTCATCATTTTTTGTCCTGACCTTTGTCTTGTTGGTGCATTATGGAGTAGTGTTTTGTTCCCCTTAACTATACTCTGTGATTGCTTTATTCATTCCTGCCACCTTTTTGGTGGGTTTTTGGTTTTCTTTTTTTTGCCCCGATCTATACGTTATTTGTATGCTGTCTGTAGTCGTATTTGGTATTTTCCCTACCTGTGTCCTAACTCAGTTTTCTCCCTAACTGTGCTCTGGGTTAATCCTTTTCCCTGTGTTGTAGGGTATTGTATTTGGGTTTTTTTTTCTCTGCCCTGCTGCCCTACATTGGTCTATTGTTTTTTTTTTTTTTTTTTTTTTTGTCCTTCCCTTTGCATCTTCCCCTCCGGTCCTGCCTCCCTTCCGCCCACCCTAGGTGGGGAGGGGGGGGGGCTGGGATGTTCCTGGTCGTTCGGGAGCCCGACCGTGAGGGGGAGGCTCTGTCACCATGGGGTGAGACGCCAGCTCGGCGCTCAGCCCATGCTCCTTTTATCCCTGCCTCTCATTGGGCAGTGCCTCAGCTGGTTCCCAGCTGTCAGTGTCACGGGACGGCTGGGGCCAATTAATCCTCATCAGCTGGGGCGCTGTTAATGAGTATAAAGAGGAGCAGCTTCGATCATTCGGGGCTGCGACATAAGCACTGCTAGGCTGAAGCCCCTTCGTCTGGTGTCAGCCTCAACTCCCCTTGCAGCATTCCGGTGTTTGTATCCCGCTGTGAGTATGCACGTCTTGTTACCCCCATGTCCGGTACGAGCTGCTTACCTCTGCGCTGTGCAGCCTGAGAATGTACGTCTGTATGAGTGTCTGTGCTCTCCTCATCCCTTATCCCTTACCCAGAATAAAACATCTCGACTCACTGGCTTGTCCCTGGCTCTGATTGCCCGGCTCCCTAGAGCCGGATATGACAGTAATGTTCTATTTTTGGAGAACAATAAATTTGATGTTATGAAGCAGTAACTCAGTACTTAAGTAGTTTTTTTCATCAGTTACTTTTATACTTTTACTTGAGTAATTATTTAAATGACGACTCTTTACTTCTACTTGAGTCATATTTTTTTTTAAAGTAACTGTACTCTTACTTGAGTACAATTTTTGGCTTCTCTACCCACCTCTGTCTACAAACACCATTTTCTCCTCACTATCATCAGCTGCAACAGATATATCACACACTAGAATAAATCATTTGGTGATAAATGGGTTGAAAATAATATTGTGTTCAATAAAAAGGTGGAGCCACTGCTGCTGGACCCTTGTTATTATTATGGTTCAATAAATGATTGATGTTCAATGAAAAGAAAATGAAAGGAAAGTGTAGAGCTGTAGGACAGCTGGTGTCAAACTGGAGTTTCTCTTCACCACAGCAATGATGGCTGATCTGCTGCTGCTATTTGGACACATTGGTCTGCAGAGACAGACAGTGTTTTCCAGGTGTTTCCTGTCAGGTGAAGGTCAGCAGTCTATGGAGGCTTTGAACCTTGAAGAAACTGAAGAGTTCAGCCCACTGGAAACCAGTGACTGTTACTGTGAGAGAGGAAGGAGAAGACTGGAAACTGGACTGACACACAGGAGGACACACATTATTACCTGAACAGGTGACAGTCTGGAGGGAGAAAGAGGACCATGGTGGTGTTACACAGTCTCTCAGAGAGGATCCAGACTGAACACAGTTAGGATAGATCCTCCACACATCTCTCCATGAGGACACCCATCTCTCTCCTACAGAAACAGCAGAGCCACAGTCCAGATGTTCACAGACAACAGCTGCTGTCTTCAGGTACCAGCCATCACTTGTCACTGGTCTCCACTCTCCCAGATGTTTCACCTCCACTGTTCCTCCACAGCGACTGTCTCCTCCCACCAACCTGACAGGTTCTGAACAGAAACCAGAGAGTGATCAGTCAAAGACCAAAGTGAGTTGGGTCAGAACAGAAATGAACCAAATCAAAGCTGCAGCTCCTCTTCTACCTGAGCAGGTGAGTCCAACAGCTTCTCCAGGTGAGCAGCTCTTTCTAGCTAAGCCTGAGCTTCTACAGTCCAGGAGAGCAGACTCGTTACCTCCACACTGGAACTCTTTGGTCCCCATGGGAGCCCACACATCTCCATAGAGCGCCCCCCGGAGGAGCCAAGGAGGCCCACAGCCAAGCTCCCTACAGACCACCTCTGCATCCTGCTGGTCAAAGTCAGCTTGACAGACTGAGGACCAGCTCTGGTTAGACTTCACCTCCAGTCTGCCTGAACACACACTGGTCCCATTCAGCAGCCTGACAGAGTCTGGAGAGATGAGAGAAGATCAGATGGAGAGATCAAAGACATAGATGGCAGCAAACAAAAAGTGTCAAACACTTTAACGCCCTTTTACACTTTACATTTAGTTCCAATCTCACACCACTTCTGATCATCTCCTCCAAAACATTTTCCTTCAGTCTGCTACATCTTCTCTCCCTGATTTAACTCCACATTTTACATTGACCTTCACCATTGAAGACCAATCATCTCCCAGCTAGGACCTGTCAGCCTGTCAGGGACTCTCCAATCCAGAGTCTGGACCCACACTGTTCATCTTCCACTGGTCCTGTGTCTTCATCCTTTTGCTCTGCCCCCCCCCCCCCCCCCATGTGTCTGTGTGTGACGTGTCATTGGTCTGGTTGTATCTCTCCACGTCGTGGTGGTTTTAGTTCTTATATGTTTAGTCATTTTATACGATAATGGCTAACTGTGCAGCGCTAGAACTAAGTTTCATTTTTAACAGCCTCAATGTTTCTGTGCTGAACTCCTCTTGTTCCAGCTGCTGCTGTCTCAATTTGTCTTTCTGGGCCTGCATGCATGCTTCATTGTTGCCTGGTTTCATCTTATCTACATCTTCTTGTCTGCTTCTGGTTTGCAGGTTTCTCTTGTGTCTAATCATTCTGGTTACTGGATGTCGTTTGAATTTGGCTGAGATTTTAACTGACACCAACATTTCTCATCTAATTGTCTTGCAGCATTTCTACTGTTTGTCACATGTTTTAAATGTTAAATGTCTTAATCACATGTTTCTGTGACATCGCCGATAACAAAGATGTTCTAGTAAGTTTTCATATTAATGCCAATGTTTCTGTTATTAGTTTGCTTCCATTTCTTGTGATTTTATATTCATTTGTTTTTTTTTTATTTTTAGGGTGACTTGTAACATCTGTCCAGGGACTCCAGATGAAAAATAGCCTTTTGGCTCATTCTGGCACATTTACAAAACTCTTCATTAATGTGCACTGTCCCTGCTAAATAAACCAAGAACTAAATCAATAAAATACCAGTTAAACTCTATCATCAAAGCCAAAGCCAGAGATCAACAACACCCAGAAACACCACCGGTTGTTCTGGGCCTGAGCTCATCTGAGATGGACTGAGGAGTCCACATTTCAGATTGGGTTTGGAAATCCTGGACGTGGTGTCCTCCAGGCTAAAGAGGAAAAGGACCATCCAGACTGTTCTCAGCATTAAGTTCAAAGCCAGCATTTGTGATTGTATGGGGGTGTGTCAGTGCCCATGGCACGGGGAACCTGCACATCTGTTAAGGCCCCATTAATGCTGAATGGTACATACAGGTTTTGGAGCAACATCTGCTACCATCCAAGCAACGTCTTTTTCAGGGATGTCCCTGCTTATTTCAGCAAGACAACACCAAGCCACATTCTGCACGTGTTACAACAGCGTGGCTTCCAAGTAAAAGAGTGTGGCTACTAGACTGGCCTGATGCAGTCCAGACCTGGATAGGCTGAAAAGGATTTTAAAATCATTGTTATTCTGTGATGGGCTGGCGATCTGTCCAGGGTGTACCATGCCTCTTCCCCAAAAGATGCTGGTATAGGCTCCAGCCCCCCCCCCCCCCCCCCACCCGCGACCCAAAAAGTATTAAGTGGAAGAAGATGGATAGATCAATGAATGTTTTATTATTTAAGTTTTACACATTGTCCCAACTTCCCTGGAATTGGTGTTTTTATTCAGATTGATATGGAAAAATAAAAGTCATGGTTTAACCAGACTAGAAACATTTTATGTGACACATGTACAGAGGCGGACTTACCAAGAGGCAAAGGTAGACCAGTGCCTTAGCCCCCATCTGCTAAGAGCCCAGATCTACTAGGAGCCCCATATCTACTTTTCAATGTTTAGCATATTTAACATGATGTCCGACAACATAAAGAAACAGCAGCATTTCCATAAAGGACATTGGCTGTTCTTGCTGGGGTCAAACATAGATATTCTCCCTTGTTTCCGTTGTCCAGAGGAGGAAGCACAGTAGATCCTCTGCTAAATTGACCAGTCAGCAGACCATGAACAGGACCCTGTTGGCAAATGTGGCTCAGTCAGTCCCTCCAGGATTTCATGGCATATTTTTATCATTGGTGGCGCCCAAAAAGCCTGAATTTGCAGGAGCTTTTTCAAAAAGGTGGGGTAAAAATTGTAAAGTTTTGCAAGGATTTTTTGCATTAAGAGTTGTGGGAAGAATAACAAATTTTAAAGCAGATGCTTTTTCCATAGTTTACTGCAGTGATATTCTGTAGAACACCACAAGAAAAGCACAGGATTGTCAAAAATTTACTAACTGTCCACATTGCATGGACGTGTCGCATGCCCCCAATGGCACAGCGCAGCAACTGCACATGTCAACTTATTGACGTCCCCCGGCTATACTGAGAATTTGTGCTGATCTGTATTGATCTGACAGTTCAGACGGTGGCAGACACGCGGTGGAGGAATCATGGCTGACATGGAATACAGCAAAGAAGAAGAAATCCTAATTATTATAATTCTTTTTCTGCTTTGAGCACTCAACACCAATGTAGTCGCCGCCATGACTGATCATGGAAGTGGCGTTTCTGACTGAAACTGCATGAAACAGGAAAAATAGCTGCGTAATACAAACAAAATTCATGTGGGATAATCATTAGCGTTTGTAGATGTGGTAGAAATTGTAAATGACTGAGCAAATGCAAAAACATCGACCACGATGGATGAAAATGGACCGGTCACGAGCCCCCCTTGCAACAGGTAAGGGACAAATATATGTTGTTTTTTTTTGTTTTTTTTTTCACAGTTTATTGATTTTCTGGTTCATATACTTTGAAGATTAGATAAAAACATACCCCTGTAGACAAAACGGTGTAAAAAAAAACCCAACAAAAAAAAATGAACCATTCTTTGTTTAAATGTGTCCAAAATTCCCTTTTGACTGAATTATGTAATTTATATAGCTGCAGAGACATTATGCAAATTAGATGTGTAAATTTATTCCTATCTGAAACTTTGGATCATATTCTACATCTTTCTAATTGGCAGTAAGCCATTATTTCTTGCAACTTTCAAGTTTTAGCCTTGGAAATCTGAACTATTTTCCATCCATCCATCCATCCATCTTCTTTTGCTTAATCCTTTTTGGGTCATGGGGGGGCTGGAGCCTATCCCAGCATCTTTGGGTGAGAGGCAGAGTACACCCTGGACAGATTGTCTGAACTCTTTTATTGACAATTTTTTTTTTACCACTCTTGACCACTAGGGGCCTTGACCACCCTTTAACTGTTCCAGTGGACAGCTAAAGAGTTAAACAGTGATTTGTAAATTCAGCAGAAACTTCTGCTCTACAGAAAAACTCTTTAGTGCAGCAGCAAATTTATTTATTTTATTTATTTGTTTATTTGTCAGGGACAGTGCAATAAACAGACAAAAAAGAAAATCTGATGTGTTGCACAGAGTGTATAGCATTAAGCTAGTTTGCAACTCTTGTCCCTGGATGGGCTTTAGATAGATAGATAGATAGATAGATAGATAGATAGATAGATAGATAGATAGATAGATAGATAGATAGATAGATAGATAGATGTACTTTATTGATCCCAAACTGGGAAATTACAGTGTAACAGCAGCATGACAGTTGACAGTCAAACAACAGAAACACACACGACAGACAAAGGGATTACCCATGGAAAGTAAAAAAGAAACTAACACGACTATAGAACCTATATACATCATAGCTTAATATATGATGATGACCCGTATAAACACATGAATCATCCCATTGCACAAGGAAGGACTATCAGGAAAACAGTGAAATGTGAGGTACCAGTTAGTCTGTAAGGTGCACTGTGCAGCATAGCTATGACCAGAATACAACATCATAGTGAGTTATTGTACAGTGAAATTGCATGTGGCAGGAAAGATTTCCTGTACCTGGCCGTTCGACAATGAAGCTGTAGTAGTCTACTGGAGAAAGTGCTTTGCTGCCTATCTAGTGTGTGGTGGAGGGGGTGATCAGGATTGTTCATGATGGATCGCAGTTTATTTAGTGTTCTCCTCTCCACCACTGTCTCAAAGGTCTCCGGTCTGAGACCAATTACAGAGCCAGCCCTCTTGATAATCTTGTCAAGTCTGTTGGTATCTCTGGTCCTGATACTGCTACCCCAACAGACCGCAGCAAAAAAGATGGCACTGGCGACAACAGTCTGATAGAAAAGTTCCAGCATTCAATTCAATTCAATTCAACTTTATTTATATAGCGCCATTTCACAACAACAGTCATCTCATAGCACTATCAACTGTAGGGAGGACCCCCACAGTTGCAGAAAGACCCCAGCAATCAGGCGATCCCCTGTGAGCAAGCACTTGGCGACGGTGGAGAGGAAAAACTCCCTTTTAACAGGAAGAAACCTCCAGCAGAACCAGGCTCAGGGAGGGGCAGTCATCTGCTTCGACTGGCTGGGGGGTGAGGGGACAGAGAAGAAGAAAAGAACAGACATGTAGAGAGCAAACAGCACGATGGGGACTCAATCTATGGGAGAGAACAAACAAATGTTAATGACCGGCAAAAAAAAAATATTTCATAGAGAGTGAGGAAAGGAGTAAGGCCCAGTGCATTACTGGAGGTCCCCCGGCTGACTAAACCTATTAGCAGCATAACTAAGGGAGGGTTCAGAAACACATGATCCCTCCCTAATTGTAGGCTATATCAAAAAGGTAGGTTTTAGCCCTATTCTTAAAAACAGAGATCGAGTCTGACTCCCGAATCCAGATTGGCAGCTGATTCCACAGGAGAGGAGCTTGATAACTGAAGGCTCTGCCTCCCATTGTACTTTTGGAGATTCTAGGTATTACAAGTAAACCTGCATTTTGGGAGCGTAGTGCTCTGTTAGGATGATACGGTAGTATCAGATCTTTTAAATAAAAAGGAGCCTGATTGTTTAGAGCTTTGTAAGTAAGAAGAAGGATTTTAAACTTAATTCTAAACTCTATGGGAAGCCAATGAAGGGAGGCCAGAACCGGAGAGATATGATCTCTCTTTCTAGTACCTGTTAAAACTCTTGCTGCAGCATTTTGGATCAGCTGAAGACTTTTTAAAGATGTTTTAGGACAGCCTGATAATAAAGAATTACAATAATCTAATCTCGAGCTAACAAAAGCGTGGATCAGCTTCTCAGCATCACTCTGAGACAAGATGCTCCTAATCTTGGCAATATTACGCAAATGATAGAAGGCAGTCTTAAAAACAAATTTAATATGTGAATTGAAGGACAAATCCTGATCAAAAATAACTCCAAGGTTCCTCACAGAGCTATTAAGAGAAAGAGTAACTGCATCCAAACTGAAAGTTTGATTTGGAAAGGAATTTCTAAGGTTTTTTGGACCAACAAGAATGACTTCAGTCTTATCTGAATTTAATAGCAGGAAATTACAAGTCATCCAAGCTTTGATTTCCTTAAGACAGGCTTCTAACTTGGCTAATTGATTAGTATCATCTGGCTTCATTGACAGGTATAATTGTGTGTCATCTGCATAACAGTGAAAATGTATACAGTGCTTTCTAATAATGTTGCCTAACGGAAGCATATATAAACTAAAAAGAGTAGGGCCTAGCACAGATCCCTGTGGAACTCCATGACTAAGCTTTGAGCTGAGAGAAAACTCATCATTTACATGAACAAACTGGAACCTATCAGATAAATAAGATCTAAACCACTGCAACGAAGTTCCATTAAGTCCAACATAGTGTTCTAATCTATCAAGTAGAATATTATGATCAATAGTATCAAAAGCTGCACTAAGATCTAAAAGGACAAGTACAGAAACTAGTCCATTATCAGATGCAATGAGGAGGTCGTTAGTGACCTTCGCTAAGGCTGTTTCAGTGCTATGATGGATTCTAAACCCAGATTGAAACTCCTCAAATAAACCATTTCCCTGCAGGTGGTCAAATAATTGCGTAGCAACAACTCTTTCTAAGATTTTTGAAATGAAAGGGAGATTAGAGATTGGTCTATAGTTAGCTAAAGCTCCTGGATCTAGCGTTGGCTTTTTGAGTAAGGGTTTAATTACAGCCGTTTTAAAAGCCTGCGGTACATGGCCTAAAGTTAATGAAGAATTGATTATATGAAGAATAAAGCTACCAATAAGTGGGAAGACTTCTTTAAATAACCTGGTAGGAATAGGGTCTAAAAGACAAGTTGAAGGTTTGGATGAGGAAACTATTTTGTCTAACTCACAAAGGTCGATTGGAGTAAACTCATCAAGACAGACATCAATAGAAGGAGTTGTAGTAGTTACAGTATTTAAGTTAACTGTGGGAAGAATCTGATTGATTTTATCTCTGATGGATGAAATTTTATTATTGAAAAAGTTCATAAAGTCCTGACTAGTAAGCTCTAAGGGGATGCTAGGATTGACAGAGTCCTGACTCTTTGTCAACCTGGCTACAGTACTGAAAAGAAACCTGGGATTATTCTTGCAGCATCCTGCTGCACACGTTGAAGGATCTCAGTTTTCTCAGGAAATAGAGTCTGGTCATCCCCTTCTTGTGTGCAGCATCGGTGTTGGATCTCCAGTCCAACCAGCTGCTGATCCTGACACCCAGATATTTGTAGTCTTCAACCACTCCCACATCCTCCCCCCTAATCTGCAGTGGCTGAGAAGGAGCCTTCCTCTTCCTGAAGTCAATCACCATCTCCCTGGTCTTGCTGACATTCAACCTCAGGTGATTCTGCTCCGTCCACTCCACAAATCTGTCTACCGGTGCCCTGTACTCCCCCTCCTCTCCTCCTCTTATACACCCCACAACAGCTGAGTCATCAGAGAATTTTTGCAGGTGACATGACTCAGTGTTATACTGAAAGTCCGTGGTGTATAAGGTAAAAAGAAAAGGAGAGAGCACAGTCCCCTGTGGCGCTCCCGTATCACTAGCCACCACTCCAGACAAGACACTGCCCAGCCTGACAAACTGTGGTCTGCCTGTCAGGTAGTTGGTAATCCAGGAGATCACAGAGCTGTCAACCCCCATCCCCCACAGCTTCTCGCCCAGCAGCAGTGGCTGGATGGTGTACCGGAGTGGTGGCTCAGTTGGTAGAGCATCTGCCCCACACCCGGGAGGCAGGGGTTCAAATCCTGGCCAGGTCATGCCGAAGACCATATAAAAGTGGAACTTCCTGCCGTCCAGCTTGGTGCTCAGCAATAATGGAATGGAGGAGGAAAATTTGTGGTGGCGCCTTGCATGGCAGCAGCCCTCTGATTCTACACTTGGGGTGTGTGTGATTAACACAGTAGATAGGAAAAGCACAATCTCATTCTACTGTACATGATTGGTTGTACAGTTGAATGACAATAAGGGAGATTTAATTTAAAAAATTAAAGGCACTGGAGAAATCAAAAAAAAGTGATTCTCACAGTATCTCCTCCACCATCCAGGTGCTGATGAGCTCATTGCAGCAGGTAGATGACAGCATCTTCAACTCCCAAATGGGGCTGATATGCAAACTGCAGAGGGTCCAGCCACGTCTCCACCTGCAGCCTCAGGTGGGCTAAGAACAGTCTCTCCAGGGCCTTCATCACATGAGATGTGAGGGCAACTGGTCGATAGTCATTCAGATCCGATGGAGATGACTTCTTGGGGACAGGAACCAGGCAGGATATCTTCCACAGCACCGGTACTCTCTCCAGACTCAGGCTCAGGTTGTACAGGTGTTTCAGTACTGGAGCTAGTTGGTTGGCACAGGTCCTCAAGATCCTAGCGGAGATGCCATCCGGGCCCGAAGCCTTCCGCTGATGGAGTCTCTTCAGCTGTTTCTCCACCTGATCTGTAGTCACCGAGAAGTGAGGGGGGGGGGGTCCTGGTGCCCCCTGAGGAGGAGGAGGAGGGAGATGGAGAGAGGTTCTGCACAGGAGTGTGGGTGGGGAGGGGTGTGTGGGGGTCTGGTTGTGTTGCTCGGGTGACAGACTGTGAGTTGAACCTATTAAAAAACAGATACAGTTCCTCAGCTCTCTCCTGGCTCCCAGATGGCTGCCTTACTCTCCCCTTGTACCCAGTTATTTGTTTCATTCCCTCCCACACATCTTTAGTGTTATTTTGCCTGAGTTTCTCTTCCAACTTCCTCCTATAATTGTCATTGTACCTCCTCAGCATCTCTCTAAGCTCATGCTGCACTCCCCTCAGCTTCTCCTTGTCTCCAGCCCTAAAAGCTCTCTTCTTTTTGTTGAGAAGTGCTTTCAAGTCACTTGTGACCCATGGTCTGTTGTTGGAGAAGCAGTGTACAGTCTGAGCTGGCATGGTCTTGTCTTCACAGAATCTAATGTATTCTGTGATGCATTTGGTCATATTGTCTATGTCCACCCCATGTGGTTCACAGAGTACGCTCAAGTCTGTCGTCTCGAAGCAGTCCTGCAGTGCATCAGCAGCCTCCTGTGTCCACCTCCTCACAGTTTGTTTGTAAGCAGGCTGCCTTTGCACAAGGGGGACGTACTTGGGT
Source organism: Pholidichthys leucotaenia (assembly GCA_020510985.1). Lineage (NCBI taxonomy): Eukaryota > Metazoa > Chordata > Actinopteri > Cichliformes > Pholidichthyidae > Pholidichthys > Pholidichthys leucotaenia. The sequence continues at coordinate 181,756,407 of CM035850.1, read as the reverse complement.
GTTAACATGACCATGCAGTGATCTGATTTACCAATGGGGGGCAGAGTTGTGGCACTATATGCATCTGACGCGCATCAGAACAACCCCAACGTGAATCCTTTCAACCTCTGCCGTATCCCGACTTCCGCACCCGCATTTTCAAAACAAAAGCACCTGAAACTTGCCCTCTTCAACACACGATCCCTTAACAATAAAAGCCTCATTCTAAATTAATTCATCACTAATAATAAACTGGATCTCCTCTGTCTCACTGAAACTTGGCAAAAACCCCTGGATTACATTGCACTTAACCAAACCACCCCTGCTGGATATTCATACCTGGGCAACCCACGCCCTGAAGGCCGTGGAGGAAGCATTGCTGCTATTCATCTTCATGACCTCAATCCACGACCTCTCTCCATACCCGCTGTTTCCTCTTTTGAACACCTGACTTTTAAACTCCCCGGCCCCAAACCTCTCTTCATTGCAATTATTTACTGCCCTCCCAAACCAAATCCATCTTTTTTATCAGATCTTTCAGAACTCATTACAGTACTGTCTGCAACCTCATCATCTGTCCTACTGCTTGGCGATTTCAACCTCCACATTGATTCCCCTGACTGCAAATACGCAAACAATTTTCTGGACTTACTCAATTGTCTCAACTTCACCCAACACATAACTTTCCCTACCCACAGACGTGGACATATCCTGGATCTGGTTTGCTCCACTGGTCTCCACATTCACAACATCTCCAGCACTGACCTCACCATCTCGGATCATCTCGCCATCACACTGGACATTGACATCCCGGCCCCTCAACCCAAACAAGACCGAACAATAACCTTCAGGAATCTTAAGTCCATCTGCTCAGTTTCTCTCTCCACATGCATATCTAACACTCTCTTCAACCTCACCTTCCCTGTAAACCCAACCCCTACGGACTTAGTAAACATCTACAACAACACATTGTCTACCTCCCTCAACAAACTGGCCCCCATGAAAGCAAAATCTGTCACTTTCATTCATTTGGCCCCCTGGTACACCTTAGAACTTCACAAAGTCAAAAAACAACTGCGACAGCTTGAACGCCTGAGCTGCAAAACTGGTCTGACTGTACACACCCTCGCTCACATAGAACTGATGCACCTATATCAATCCTCACTCAATGAAGCTCGCTCTGCCTACTACTCCAGCATCATTCACTCTTGATCCTCCAACCCCCGCACTCTGTTCTCCACCATCAACAAACTCCTCAAACTCCAGGTCATCATTTCATCATCCTTCACCCCTGAAAAATGGAATAGCTTTCTATCATTTTTCCATTCCAAAATTGACAATATTCACAACCAGCTTGCCTCCTCCCCAGCCATCACCCCTGACTCAGAAACCACTTTTTCTCCACCCATAGATAAACAGCTCTCCCTTTTCTCACCCGTAACCACTGATGAACTTTCCGGAATACTCTCCAGCATGAAATCATCTACATGCCCCCTGGACCCCATCCCCTCCCCCCTTATCAAAACCTGTCTCACCCCTCTTGCCCCCCTTATCATCGACACCATCAACTCCTCCCTCACCACTGGCACTGTCCCCCCATCACTTAAGATTGCTGCCATCACCCCCCTTTTTAAGAAACCTGGCCTGGACTCTGACGACCCCAACAATTTCAGACCTATCTCCAACCTTCCATTTCTGGCTAAAATATTGGAAAAAGCTGTCGCCACCCAACTCAAGAAACACCTCCTCTCCAACAAACTCTACGAAACATTTCAATCTGGATTACGTTCTCACCACAGCACTGAAACCGCCCTCCTCAGGGTCACCAATGACCTCCTGCTTGCCTCTGACTCTGGCTCCCTCACCATTCTTCTCCTCCTCGATCTCCGCGCTGCTTTCGATACCATCAATCATTCCATCCTGCTCCGTCGTCTGCTTTCTATTGGCATCACTGACTCCGCCCTCTCTTGGTTCACCTCCTACCTGTCTGAGAGATTCCAGTACATCCCCATCAACAATCATAAATCACGCACCACCCCCATCTCACACGGTGTCCCTCAAGGCTCTGTGCTTGGTCCAACCCTTTTCACTCTCTACTTGCTTCCGCTTGGTCACATCATCCGTCAACATGTTCTTCACTTTCACTGCTACGCCGACGACACCCAGCTGTACATCTCCTCTAAATCCATCACCCCCGCCATTCTCTCCACCATCACCAACTGCCTTACAGACATAAAAACCTGGATGACTAACAACTTTCTCAAGCTGAACAGCAATAAAACAGAAATCATCATTTTTTGACCAAAATCTCTTTTACCCTCTTCCCAGAACTTTTCATTCCAAATCAATGGTCACTCAGTCACCCCCTCCCCCCTGGCCAGAAACCTCGGCATTATCATGGACCCCACCCTTTTCTTCAAATCTCACATCAACCATATCACCAAAACATCATTTTTTCATCTTCGTAATATTGCACGCCTCCGTCCCACCCTCTCACCCTCTGCTGCTGAAATACTCATCCACGCCTTCATCACCTCCAAACTTGATTACTGTAACAGCATTCTGTATGGACTTCCTTCCACCATCCTCCAAAAACTACAGTATGTCCAAAACTCAGCCGCCCGCCTACTTACTCACTCCCGCTCCAGAGACCACATCACTCCTCTCCTCCGTCAGCTCCACTGGCTCCCCATTGAACAGCGCATCAACTTCAAGATCCTCCTCATCACCTATAAAGCTGTTCATTACTTCGTCCCCTCATGCCTAACGGACCTTCTGTCTCGTCATTCTCCCACTCGTCTCCTCTGCTCTGCTGATGCTCACCTTCTTACCCCCATCATCAAGACAAAATTCCACACCCTGGGTGATAGATCATTCACCATCACCGCACCAACCCTCTGGAATTCCTTGCCCCTTCACATCGGGTCTGCCAACACACTTGCTTCTTTCAAAAGTCAACTCAAAACCCATCTTTTCAAATCTACCTATAAAAACTGATTGCCTCTTCTACCTATGTGTACCTACCTTGTCTGTTTACCCGTTCTCTGTATGTTTGTCCCTATGCTGCTTTGTAAAGCATCTTTGAGTATTTAGAAAAGTGCTATATAAGAGTGATGTCAATTCAATTCAAATTCAAAGGTTTTATTGTCAATACTACCATACGTGCAAGACATACAGAAGAATTGAAATTTGACTTGACATTGGGCGCGCTCTATAAGCGCATCCCAAAGCCGCGGCAGCCATGAAGGCACCAGTCATAGAGGGTAAAGAAGGGAATGGGAGGGGGGGGAGTGACACAATGGGAAGAGAGAAAAAAGCATTGTTAATCAAAATAAAGCTCATTTTATGACCAAAATTGTGATTACATAGAAAAAAACTCTCTAATGCACAATTAGCAGACAATATAGATCACACAATAACAAAGCAGCAAGAGAGCCAGTGTGTGTAGTCAGCATATGATCAGTATGATGCAGTGTGGATGTGTAAGTTGCTAGTGAAAAGCAGAGGGCACCCCCTGGCAACGGATGGATGTTATAATCATGTGTTCTACACAGATAGATAAGCATGTCCAGAGTCTATCTCTCCTCGCGCATGCAGATGGCAGAGTTCTGTGAGACACATGATAACGCTTTCCTTGAAGAGCTCAGTCTGTTTAACAACAGCAATTGTTTGTCGATTGTTTGGGTTAAGAGAAGTCAGCCACCTCTTCAACCTTATCTTCATCGAGGAGGAATGTAAACAGGGCACCAAAAACAAGGTCAAATCTGCACAGTGCACTCAGAGCATAGAATTTTCCTCTCTCATGCGATTCTGTGCTTCATAATTTCCATATACAGGCTTAAAAACATTCCCTGGAGAGCACTAGTGACTCAAGATGTATTCCACCATCTGAATCAGTTACCATTCAGTTCACCATGCCACTATACGTGCACTCCCCAACTGGTCGAATTTGATGAAGGAGCTTTGCCTGGGTCTGCATTTTGAACAGCTCTCCCACCTTCCTCAATTTCTGATACATCAGGAAACTCCAAAGCCAAAGTAGAAGTTCTGTGATCATAGCCAATAGATGTCTTCTGCATCTCCAGTCGAATCACATAGACACATGAGTTCCCAATGTCCATGAGTCTCCCCCCTTGGGTTCCCCCTAACCCGATCTTCTTTTAAAGTGGTGTCAATCGCATTTAAGCTGCTTTCCAGATCCATAATTTCCGTTTGGATTAAGATTCAGCCAGAAGAAGAGCGACAAAAACACAGACTAAAACGCAAAATTGCAAGCTGGGATCAGAAGGGAGTAGGATTAGGAGGGAGAGGAGGGAGAAAAGTGTCTGCTCTCTCTGAATGCCGGAAGAAGTATTATTATTATTATTATTATTATTATTAGATAAAAAGAGAAAAAGATGAAGAAAAAAATCAAAATGAAAACAGTATAAACAATATCAACATACATCAATGCAAACAAAATTATAAATACACAATATAAAAACCTGATTCACATTTGCCTGTTACAGTAAAATGCCTGTTACACATTTGCCTTCCCTTCTTCACTCACACCCTGCACACAATCATTTCATATATGGGTACATTCTTGTTTACTTTTCAGCCAGTTTTTAATCTTTGTAGTAAATGTTTTAAAATCCGTTATTATTTTGATTTCATTTGGCATTGTGTTCCAGATATGACTGCCCTTTATAGAGAAAGCTGTTTGTCGAAATGTGGTTCTGCAGTGGGATATTTTACAGTTATTGTTAACAGAACTCCTGGTGGCTCTGCTGCTGTCCTGTCTTTGGATGATTCCAACAAGTAGCTCTGGCACTGATTTATGGAAACATTTGAAAATTAATTTCAGAAAACAGAGGTCAATGAAACTTTCTACAGACTCTAACTCTCTAACTCTCTACAAATACAGACTTGAACACAATTCAGTGAGTGTCTGTCATGGTCCGACCGCCGATCCCGTCCACGCTCGGGCCATACATCTTCTCCACCAGGCTTGAAAGCAGGGTAACCTTCTGGCTCCCCGAGCTCTTATTGTGACAGCGCTCGGAGGGGCTTCCTGCTGTCAAAGCCTGCCAGCTGTGCTGCATTGCGGCTCATCAGTGGCCCAGCATATAACCGGGAGCTGAGAGCGGCATAATGTGTCAGTCTCGTCAACCCTACCATTGACCTCACCATCACTTGATCGTCAGCCTTTATCGTCTTACTCCTTTGTCAAAGCCTCTCCGTTGTCTGATGCATCAGGCATCCCCCGGCTCACACGTTGCCTTCACTGATTGTAAGTGTTTCCCTTTGTGCACCTGTTCCCCCGTTGTGTGTTTTTCCCCAATGTGGCTTGTTATTTTGTGTCCTTTCTGTTCCTTTAATAAACATCATTGCAAACTCACCGGTGACTTTTGGCATCTTATGGTGGCTCGTGAGGGCCACCCATGACAGTAGACTGCCGCCAGACTTAGATGCCAGTCCCGGTGAGTTTTGCATTATTGGACTTTTGTTCTTCCCTGTCTGGGTGACTGCGTGTTGGGAGGATGTCATCTTTCAGGCGCAGCGTTCGGCGCCTGGGCTATGAGCTAGCGGAAGCTCTGGACTATGTCGATGGAACACTCTTCACCACTACGCTGTATGACACCCCAAGTGATAAACACCGGCACCTGGATCTCGCTGAGGACATCCTCAATCGCCTTCCTTGCTACTCCCAACACCCAGAAGTTATGGCGAGGAGAGCGGACATCGCTTCACAGAGCGAGATACTCCATGGGCTGGAAGGAAACTCCGGCAGGAAGTCGAAGAGGGGGCATCCTCGCTCCTCGTTCCGGGATACCGTTCCTGTCCCCGATCCGGCCCAGGAGTTCATACCGTCCAGGGGTGAGCCCCGACTGAACGTGACGTCAGCCGGGATTCCCCCGGAGACACTACATTTGACAGCTGCGTCCATCAGAGACCGTGTAGCAGCTGCTCGCTCTGCCACTCACCCTTCACAGATTATCAAGCATGTGACGGCAGCTGTCAGGTTGATCGAGAGGAACCCCGAGCTGAGCAATTATCCTGAATTAGCTGACTTACTCATCTCCGTTTCCGCACAAGAGCGGCGTTTTCCGGACCTCACCTTCGCCTCAACATCAGCCAGTGTACGTCAGCACCACTAGCCAAACAAACTAGTGAGAGAGCGAGACTAGCGAGAGCGGACTGCAGTGTGGAGCCTGGGCCGATGACGAAGCGTCCCTAGGTCTCCACAGTTGAGCGGTCTTATCCGGCGGGTCGAGGGCCCCCTGCCACCACACCGTGCGGGTTGTCAGTGTGGACATCAGTGCCAGAGGGTCCTCAGGCTGCGGAAACCATCATGCCAGATGCAGAGCCCAACGTAGCTGAGTGGGAGCCGGAAGACAATCTCCTTCCGTCTGAGCCCGGATCGTCGGAGTTCTTGACAGCGACAGAGCCCGAGTACAGGCGAGAGCTCTACTTTGTTTTTCTCCTCTCTATTCTGGAGCAATTTTGCCTGTCTCTCGGAGGGACGAGCCAGGGGCAGCCATCCGCTGCATCCGAACTCATCCCGCTGGGCTCTGTTGCTATCGGTGATCCTGATCCCGGTTCTTTTCTTTCTCCTGAGCCTTCTCCCATGGTCACCGGTGCGGAGCTGGTTCCGATCGCTGTGCTGAAGGTTCCAGGTTCGGGGTTGGAGGTCGGTACTGGAGCTGTGCTGACCCAGTCGGGGTCCGACACGGGTGCAGCCATGACCCAATCGGGGTCCATCGCGGGTGCAGCACCAGTAGGGTTCAAAGTCGGTGAGGGAGCTGCAGAACCCGTTACCTGACACTGGACTGGCTTGTCATCATTTCCTCTCCCCTCATCCAAGTCACCACCCCTGCTCATCGTTGCCGGGGGCTGTTGAGGGCCTTCTACACTCGGCCCGGCTCTCCCATGTTTTTCCCGCGCCAGGGAGGCAGCCGCGGGCTGTTTTCCCATTGTTCTGGTGGCTGAGGGACGCGGGTCGGCCTCCCGAGAAGCTGTATCGCCGGTTCGGCGCCTTGGGTCGGCCACCTGACATTCTGTGTTTGCTGCGGGGCGACCTGGTTCGGCCGCTGGGGAGTTGGACTTTTCAGACATTGGGTGCGGGCAGGCCGCCTGAACTTGTTGTTTTCCTCTCGTTGAACTCTGCCATCCTTGTCTGTCTCTTGTCCCTCCTAAGTATTAAAGTCACTTTGGTGTGTTGTCATTTGCCCTATTTTTGATCCATATACTCACAGCTGTTTAGCGTGTCCTTTTGTTTTTTAATTTCCCCTCTCCTTTCTGAGGGATGTAACGTGCTTAACTCTTGGTGTTTTGTTTTTCCCTGTCCTAATTATCCTTTGTGCTTTTTGGAGTATTGTGTTTTTCGTTTAGCTGTACTCTGATTCTCTTGTTTATCCCCTGTTCCCTCATGGTTTTTTTTTCCTTTTATTTGTGGTCTGCCTTTGTCAGGGTTTTTGCATTTGGGAACATTGTGTTTTCTGTAATCGTACTCTGTGTTCTGTGTGATTCATGTGTTTGGGAGTTTTGTCCTTTTTTTTCTGGTTGTCTGTGCTCTGTTTTCATTATGGCTTTTGGTCTATAGCTTGTCCTCTCCCCCCTGGCCTATTCCCCCATCCGCCCACCCTGGGGGGGTGGGGGGTGGGGGGGCTTGGGTGTCACTGGGCTGTTCAGAGCCCGCCCTTGGGGGGGGGGGGACTGTCATGGTCCAAGCGCCGATCCCGTCCGCGCTTGGGCCATACATCTTCTCCACCAGGTTTGACAGCAGGGTAACCTTCTGGCTCCCCGACCTCTTATTGTGACAACGCTCGGAGGGGCTTCCTGCTGTCAAAGCCTGCCAGCTGTACTTCATTGCGACTCATCAGTGGCCCGGCATATAACCGGGCGCTGAGAGCGGCATAATGCGTCAGTCTTGTCAACCCTACCTTCGACCTCACCGTCACTTGATCGTCAGCCTTTATCGTCTTATTCCTTTGTCAAAGCCTCTCCGTTGTCTGATGCATCAGGTATCCCCCAGCTCAGAAGTTGCCTTCTTGTTCAGGTGAGTGCACGAACCCTCCTTTCCTGTGAGAGATTTACTGACTCCACAGGTAGTCACTGCACCTGCGTGAGTGGATGCACCTGCTTGCAAGCACATAAAATGACCAACATGTGAATGCTTCAGCGCTTGGGTAAACTGCCTACAACAAGCAAGTGCCTTTAATACTAAACTTGAGGAAGCAAAAATTAATTCCTCTCTCTTTTTTACCGTAGTGGTGGCTCAGTTGGTAGAGCATCCACCCCACACCCGGGAGGCAGGGGTTCAAATCCCGGCTGGGTCATGCCAAAGACCATATAAAAGTGGAACCTCTTGCCGTCCAGCTTGGTTATCTGAAATATGGAATGGAGGAGGGAAATCTGTGGCAGCGCCTTGTATGGCAGCGACCCTCTGATTCTGCACTTGGGGTGTGTGTGATTGACACTGTAGATAGTTAAAGCACAATCTCGCTCTACTCTACATGATTGGTTGTACAGTTGAATGACAATAAGGGTGATTAAATTAAATTTAATTAATTTAATTTTTTCTCCTCTCAGGTTAGTGACATCCATGCGGTGCGTCTCCGGGGATCGTTGTGCACTTACCTGACCCATCATCCTCACCTCCGCTCAGCTACCTGTCACCACACGGTCAGACACCGTCTCCAGCTCCTCTCCTTCCCTACTCTCTGCCAGCCTCATCCCGCTGGTTCCTTTATTTCTGCTGGGGTTCTCTGCCTGGATCTCTCCTCAACTACCGTAAGTGGCAATTTGTTTTCCACTCTTCCCGATTTCCCTCTTCCTATTAACCAGCTCTCGTCTCCTCCCCAAAGGCTGAGTCTTCCTCTGGCCAGTGACGTTTTTCTCCTAACCATGCAGACTTTTTGGATCAATAAATTGTTTAAACTTAGCTTCTCTGTGTCGTGTGTATTTCTCTAGTGTGGCACCTTGGAGGTGAGCTGGCCATTCTACCAATATGAGAGTGAGAATGAATCAGCTGCTCATCAATCTGTCATCAAAATGACGAACACTGTAGGCTACTCTTGCTGAGAACCTGAAGAAAAAGGAGGAAAAAAATAATTATCCATGATCAGAGCTAAACTGCATTGACTGCATGTTAGAGAGCAGATATTCTCCTAGAAGGCTGAGCAGAGGGTCATCAACACCGACCAGAACATTCTCAGTGGCCCTCTTCCCTCCCTGGAGGACATCTCCAGATCCTCCTGTCTCAGAAGGACCAAGGCCATCACAGGAGACCCCTCACATCCTCCCACCATCTGTTTGACCTGCTGCCTCTGGACCACGGTTCACATCCATCAGGTGCAACACCTCCAGACTTCCCCTTGGCCATCCGGACTGCCAGCAGTCATAGGCCCCACCCCTCTCCCTCCCAACACTCACATGCACAGAACTGAGGACCTTTTAATGATCACTAACTCACCTGTCTTTGCACTCATCACTTTCCTGTACATTGACCCATTGGTGAAACCACTATGATGTATATTTCTCCATAATCCTTGGGCCATTTTCCTCAGTTGTGTCTTCAATTGTGTGTTTCAATTGTGTGTCTCCACTCTGCACTCTCATGCACATACACTACCGTTCAAAAGTTTGGGGTCACTTAGAAATTTCCTTATTTTTGAAAGAAAAGCACTGTTTTTTTCAAAGAAGATAACTTTAAACTGATCAGAAATACGCTCTAATATCTAATATACATTGCTAATGTGGTAAATGACTATTCTAGTTGCAAATGTCTGGTTTTTGGTGCAATATCTACATAGGTGTATAGAGGCCCATTTCCAGCAACTATCACTCCAGTGTTCTAATGGTACAATGTGTTTGCTCATTGCGTCAGAAGGCTAATGGATGATTAGAAAACCCTTATGCAATCATGTTAGCACAGCTGAAAACAGTTTAGCTGGTTAGAGAAGCTATAAAACTGACTTTCCTTTGAGCAGGTTGAGTATCTGGAAAAAATATTTCAAATACAAATCATTATTTCTAACCTTGTCAATGTCTTGACTATATTTTCTATTCATTTTACAACTCATGGTGGTAAATAAGTGTGACTTTTCATGGAAAAGACAAAATAATTGTCTGGGTGACCCCAAACTTTTGAACGGTAGTGTATGTAGCTCCACCGTGTAGCCACCACCATACAGTCATGTGACAAAGTTAGGACACCACATTAAATATTCAGTTCTTTATTAACAAATGTTCACATATCAGTGTCTAACATTGTTTTGGTTTTATTTGCATTTTTTAACATTTATTTTAGCTATTTTAAGTGGGAATGAATGTGGGGGGGGGGTCCTAAAAAGATGGGGGGTGTCCTAATTTATTCCTCACTATTTGTTTACGGTTACATTTTATAGAAAATTTGAAAAAAGTCTTTAATTTCTTAATTGTCTAGTTGTATTACATGAATCTCCCATTATTTTATACACTGATATTAAATATCCATATGTCCAAATATGTTAAAAAAAAAAAAAAAACACAGGCTGATACAGAGTGTACTAATTTTTTCACATGATTGTACCTGTGGATATTTCCACAATCCTGGGCCATTTTTATTCTTATTTTATTTTTATTTTCATGTATTTTTATTTCAGTGGTGTGTTTAATCAGGTGTTCTGTAACTGTTTTACTGTATCTCATCCTTCTCCCTGACTTTATTGTACAGTAGCTGGTGGAGCTCCCACAGTTTCCTTGTACTGTACTACTGTACAATGACAATGAAGCCTATTGTATTGTATTGTATTGTATTGTATTCTATTCTATTCTATTCTATTCTAAATGTGGAAATCATGGCAGCAGCTTCATTTGAAAACTCCCTAACCACAGCGGTCCCCAACCACTCGGTCCCGAGCACAGAGAAAAAAGAAATAATTTATTCTGTTGCTCTGTATTGTCTATCCAAGTCTGTGTTTTTCTTAAAAAAATGGCTGAATATTCTCTTTCTTTCTCTGCCTGACTCCTACCTGTCTGTCTGTCTGCTGCACGTCTTGACACACACCTGTCTCATCAGATACTCATCTTTCCTTTACCAGGAGGAGGGGCTCTCCTTGGGGGTTTGCCAGGGGTTCGTTGGTCCGTGTCCAGACCGGAGATTCACACCTTTAAAGCCCATTGACCAGATGTAGTAATGATTTTACCTCTAAAGATGGATAAAGTGGTACAACACCGGCTGTAGTGTTAGATTTACTCGTTTATGGTTTTACGGCGTCTCTCCTCAAACACGTTCTGGCAAAGGGGAGCTTTTAAGGAAGGTTGACTTTTATCAACATAAATCCAACACTTCATACATGCGGTCAAGACAGAGACTTGGGGAGATGTCCACCAGCAGGCTGGGAGAGATGGAGGAAGGGACGGTGTGGAAAACTCTTGGGAAATTCCATCATTCATTCATCTTCTTCCGCTTAATCCTTTTCGGGTCACGGGGGGGGGGGGGGGGGCTGGAGCCAATCCCAGCATCTTTTGGGCGAGAGGCAGGGTACACCCTGGACAGATCACCAGTCCATTGCAGGGCCAACACCACAGTCATACCTAAGGACAATTTAGAATCCCCAGTTTTGATGCCAATTAACCTAACTTGCATGTTTTTGGCATGTGGGAGGAAACCGGAGAAATCCCGGCGTAAACCCACACAGACACGGGGAGACCATGCAAACTCCACACAGATCACTGTTGGTCGTGGGCTGGGATTGAACCCATGATCCCCAGGCCAAGGGTGAGTTGCTGTGCTGCCGCAGTGCTAACTACTATGCCACCGTGCCCCCCGACTCTTGGGAAAGTGTTTGTTTTTTTAAATCCCACATTCTGTTTTTTGTTGATGTGTTCCATTAATACTTACTGTAAACATGGAAGTGAGAGCAGTGCAGTGACACATTTGATTGGTTAGACAGAGTGTTTGAGTGCTACTCAGAGACAAATCTGATTGATGAAACTGGTGGAAGTTGATGAGGATTGGCCAAAATTTTGGGAAAGTTGCAGAGATTGGACAAAGTTGCAAGGTGGCTGAACAGATGAGGCGATGGCCTGATTTGGTGTGAATTACTGCAGTCACAATATGGTGAAATCCTGGAGGGACTGGTAAGTGTGAACAACCAAAAGATCTTCCATGTGAATTGTTGTTGTTTTATAATAGACAAGAGTCTACAGTCAATTTGTTAAACTTCTTTGTTTTTCTACAGATGTAATTCCTGATGCCTGAGTGATGTCATCATTTCACGACTTCTGATGACCAGAAGTTTCAGGGAGGATTTCAATGAGGCCTGAAAAGAAAGTGGCGAACAAAGAAAAAGTAGGGCCCCATTTCTGTCTTTGCCTTGGGCCCCAAATGGACTATGTCCACCCCTGAATGTGGAACCAAGGAGGCTTCATTGTGTTGAATTTTCATTCCTCTAATATTTCTAAGGTGACATGGATTAAACTTTTCATTAAAACTAAGATAAACCGTTATTTGATCATCATCAATGTCATTTTGAATCAAACTGCTGTCATCATTTTCTGGTTAAAATACATTAATGACATAAAGTAATGTCCTGTTCACTTCTCACATTTCCATCAACAGACTCTTCCATGTTGATTCTCGTCTACAAACAGAGGTGGGTAGTAATGCATTACGTTTACTCCGTTACATTTACTGAAGGAACTTTTTACATAAATTGTCCTTTTCAGAGTAGTTTTCATACAACATACTGTACTTTTTACCTTTACTCGAGTAAATTTATGAAGAAGAAACGTTATTTCTACTCCATTACAATTGGGTGCGTTCTGCTCATTACTTTTATTTTTGGCCATTTTGATCATCAATGCACAGCAATGTGCTTTGTGTTGTCAGAAAGATTCCTGCCAAAGACTCCTGCAACTTTGTTTTACCATTCCAAAATAGCCAATGGCTAGGTACCACCAATCAGATGTTGCCAGGTCATCAAGTGGCAGCTTGGTGCCGGTTCCACACACAGGAACAGAGCGAGCTAACTGGAGCACACCTGAGTGCACGTTAACAATGGCCGAGACCACATGCTGTGATTTGGATTTAGATGAAGCAAAAGCAGCAGGACATCCGTGGCCACACGTTCATACTATGTTTGCCTTAAAGACAACAACAAAGACCAGCTATGTGATGTGATGTCATCTGTGTCTGCCCAAGCATGTCAACATTTCAGCCTACAAGAACTCAATGTGGAACTGGAGAAAACACATTGCGGTAAGTTGAAACCAGCTTAGTTTTGGCTGTTGACAGCAGTGATATGTTACTTTTTAACATGGGAATGATGGTTTTGCTGTTCACAAATTTAACATAAGGTATAAATCAGCAAACGTGAACTGAACTACAAATTTGCAAGAAAAAAGTTGCAAAACATTTGCTAAAGGATACCAATTCACAATAAAAAAAAGCCCAAATTTATAAGGCAGAAGATGAAAATTTATGAGAAAGTTGCAAGCTTAAGAGCAAAAATAGCTGATTTATTTCATCATTATCTGTTGGGGGCAACAATGACTGTTTCATTTAGGTCTTATCAGATTCCTCCACGCAGCTCTGTCCTTCACCCGCCGCAACCAGGAACTCCCGACCTTGTTAACCTGGGCAACGTTCGAGCCGGTATGAGTTGCTTTCTGACTGACCATTCAATGAAACTGCTTGCAAAGTATTTTAGTACCGCTAGCTTTTGCTGGACTAGCAGCACATTCTTGGCAGATAGAGGTGACAAGGACAGGTCAAGACAAACTGACTCCAGTATCTGCTGCAGTTACTGACCAGATGATAGGTTTGTTTATCTCTGCTCTTTGTGTAGTGCGTGTCACGATGCACTGACTAGCAAAAGTCCACCACAGACCTTGCGGCAGATGTGCTTATCTGCCAGGATGTCCAGTCTCACCTCGTGTAACTAGGAGTTGTGAAGCAGTGTGGATAATCTACCTGCATGACCAGATCTCTGACCAGATGTCATGACCAGTGACTGACCAGATGATAGGTTTGTTTATCTTGTGGTGACACTAAACACAGCGGGGGGACATTCCTCTGGAACATTTCTCACACCCAGCAGCAGGGCTGGAGGAAGCAGAGGACAATTTACATGCGGACAGGGAACCACAGGAAGCAGACTGATGGGACTTCTATGTAAGTGACCACTGAGAGCTGATGTCATGCTAATGTTGTGTATTGTCTGATGTGTATTAGATGACAACAGCTATGTTAATGTGCCATGCGTTCTCTCTGTCTGTATAATGGTATAAAAGAGCTTGTTTCACTCTCATCTCTCTCTCTACTCTCTACTCTTATCTCCATCCAGCCGGGCCCCAGCGGGCAATGCTGGGGTCAACAGGCTGTATTCATGTTAGAGGGTCAATAAAGAATCTGTGCCGACCCACGCTCATGCCTCGCCTCCACATCCTTTCCTTTGCACCCTCTACAATCTCTGCTCTATGTGTAGTGCATGTCACGATGCACTGACTGGCAAAAGTCCACCACAGACCTTGCGACAGACATGCTTATTTGCCAGGAAGTCCAGTCTCACCTCGTGTAACTAGGAGTTGTGCAGCAGTGTGGATAATCTGCCTGCATGTCCACAACACTGCTGGAGCAGTATTAATGTTGAACAATGTGCAGCTTCAAGTGGCTGTAGGTTTTTACTTCCATTTTAGCCACTTTATCTTGATTTTATTCAACCACCCAAAGAGTGAGGAAAAAAAAAACATCCGTTCAGTGCAATGAAAGCCAAAAGCTCCAGGGCAGGTCCATGCAGTGGTTGGGAGTAATGCAGGTAAAGTGATTCAGCATAAAACCTGACTTCTGTGTGCAGTTTATATTATTTTCTTGTAATACTGTATTTGATACAGAACTAAAAAAAATATTTTAAACTAAATCTAAGCTGCTGTTTGTAAAATGGAGAAATAGGAGTTTTTTGTTTTAATTTTTCCTGAATATGTTGAAGGTAAATAACCTGGCTGGTGAAACTTGTCATGTGGTGGCCCTCGCGAGCCACCATAAGACGCACAGAGTCACCAGTGAGTTTTCAGTGAGTTTTATTACGGTGAGAAAGTAACAACACAAGATGCAGGGGCAATGACACATAAGTCTACACACATCCGGAGGTGTAAGGCTAAACAGCTCTCATACGAGTCCTTAGGAGGAGACGGTCATACACAGGCAATGGTTGTTAGAGTAATGGCTACACAGGCTGCTGAGGCAGAGACACACAGAGGTCTACTTTCACCGGGAGGGGTAAGGCTAACAGCTCACTTACCGGTCCACGGGAAGCGACGGTAAACCAGAGACAGACGAGGTAGGAAATTGTCCAAAGCATCCGTAGCTCAGACGTAGTACGACTGACACTGCTGCGTCTTACCTCCGCCAGTGCCGGGCTTAAAAAGGCGAAGCACTAACGACGGTAATTACAATCAGCTGACCGGCCGTTGACAGGCGGAAGCCCCACCGAGCATTTTCACAATAAGAGCCCGGTGAGGCCAGAATACAGCCCGCAGCTGTCAGCTGTCACTTACCGGTCCACGGGAAGCGACGGTCAACCGCAGACAGACGAGGTAGGAAATTGTCCAAAGCATCCGTAGCTCAGACGTTGAATGACTGACACTGCTGCGTCTTACCGCCGCCAGTGCCGGGCTTAAAAAGGCGAAGCACTAACGACGGTAATTACAATCAGCTGACCGTCCATTGACAGGCGGAAGCCCCACCGAACACTTTCACAATAAGAGCCCGGTGAGGCCAGAATACAGCCCGCAGCTGTCAAGGCCGGCAGCGAGACATAACTTAGCCTGAGCGCGATCAGAACCGGCGCTCGGGTCATAACAGTACCCTCCCTCCACGGGCGGACTCTGAACGCCCCAGGGAACCACCCTGCCACCCCGCCCCCCCAGGGTGGGAGGTTGGGGGACAGGTGCGGAGGGAGAGAAACCAACCCATGAACAAGACAATGACCAGACCAAAAAAAAAAAAAAAAACATTCGATAACTATGGAAACGAAGGAAATAAATACAAACACATGACTCTGGAAAAAAGGAATACATGACTGTAACTATGGAAACAAAAGAAATACGTGCTAGACATGGTGACTATGAAAAAACAAAAACACACGAAACCAAAGATACATGTAAACACCAGGAAACTATGAACAAAACACCCATACTATAGCCCCTCAAGGAAAGAGGGGAGAACAAAACAACAAAGACAGAACTTGACCATAGCCCGTCAAAAAGAAGAGGGGGGGAAGAACTATAGCAAAACAAAACCAGACTATGGATTGCAAACACAAGAGGCAATGTAGATTGCTTTACCTGACTTAACTAAACTATGGATTGCAAAACACATGAGGCAAACTAGATTGCTTTGACATAACCTGACTATGACAAGACTGTGGCTTTCAAAAAAAAACATGAGGCAATCCAAAATTGCCCTGACTTGACTATGACTAGATAGATAGATAGAGTAGTTTGACAGGGACCGTGCAATAAAGATAGACAATTATTCAATGACAATCAATCTGATGTGTTGCACATAGAGTGTATAGCTATTAGCTAATTTGCAACTCTTGTCCCTGGATGGGCTTTAGAAAAGAGAATCAAGTAAAAAAAAAACAAACACAATAATCACATACATCAATGCAAAAAAGATTATAAATACACAATTATAAATATTATAAATATTATAAATACACAAATATAACAACCTGACTCACATTTGCCTATTTCAGGCCTCTCTCCCTTCGTCACTCACTATAAAAAAAACACATTCATTCCTTCCCTTCATTCACTCTCACCTTGCAGACAATCAATTCATACATGAGTACATTCTTGTTTATTTTTCAGCCAGTTTTTAACCTTTTTAGTGAATGTTTTAAAGTCTGTTATTATTTTAATTACATTTGGCATTGTGTTCCAGATGTGACTGCCCTTTATAGAGAAAGCTGTTTGTCCAAATGTGGTTCTGCGGTGGAATATTTTACAGTTATTGTTAACAGAACTCCTGGTGGCTCTGCTGCTGTCCTGTCTTTGGACGAAACCAGCAAGTTGCTCGGGTGCTGATTTATGGAAACATTTGAACGTTAATTTCAGAAAACAGAGGTCAATGAAACTCTCAAAACTCAATAGGTTGTATTTTTTTAAAACATTACAGTGATGCCACCTAATGGGCTTTTTGTCCAAGATTTTTAGGGTTTGATTATATAATGAACCTATATGTCTTATTGTGGAAGGGGCTGCTTTAGCCCAGACTGTCAAACAGTATGATATATGAGAAAAAAACATAGAATGCATATACAGTACAGCTGCTTCGTAAGGTATGTAATATCTAATTAATTTAAAGCAGTTCAGATTTTTTTTTACTGTTTCTGAAATTTTCTTTATATGAAAATTAAATTTGAGTTGAGGATCTAGTACAATGCCAAGGTATTTGAATTCTGAAGCTAAACTGATGTCATGATCATGTATATTAACTTTAAAATGTTGCAGGTTACATTTTTTGATTGAAAAGCACATTGAGACTGTTTTCTGAAGGTTCAGCAATAGATGGTTCTGGAGGAGCCACTCTTGGACATCAACCATACTTGTAGACAGTACATCTGCAGCCTGTGCTGGAGTCTTGGCAGCTGTGTAAATAACTGCATCATCTGCATAAAGTTGGCATGTTGCAGCTGAGCAGTGTAACGGCAAGTCATTAATAAAAATGCTGAAAAGTAAAGGACTAACTAACTAACTAACTAACTAACCTGCACTTATATAGCGCTTTTCTAGTCACAAAGACCACTCAAAGCGCTTTCTTGGTCCTTGCAAACCAAGGACAAAGAATGGACCCTTGTGGGATACCCATGCGGTTGTTTAAAAATGAGGATTTATCCTGGTGAACTTTTACGCACTGTTCTCTATTCTGGAGATAAGATGCAAACCATTCTAATGTATCTGGGGAGAAGTTAAAAGATACCATTTTGGATAAAAGCAAACTGTGGTTTACAGTATCGAAAGCCTTTTTGAGATCTAGAAAAACAGCTCCTACCACATTACCCCTGTCCAAGGACTGTTTGACATTTTCAATAAGGCAACAATTTGCTGTTTCTGTTGAGTATCCTGGTCTAAAACCAAATTGATGTGGATGAAGAAGTTGACTGTCTTGTAAATAGTCAATCAGCTGTGTAGCTACAACTTTTTCAAGAACCTTAGACAGGACTGGTAAAATAGAGATTGGGCGGTAATTGCATATATCGTCTTTATTGCCTGATTTATGAACTGGTATGACGACAGCTTTTTTCCAGCCAGATGGAAATGTACTAGACTTAATGGAGAGATTAATGAGACGAGTCAGTGGTTTGATTAATATTTTGCTGTGCATTTTGAGAAAGGAGGTGCTCATATTGTAGATATCATTAGTTTTTGAGTTTGACAGTGTTTTAACGATACCAGCAATTAACTCCTCATTTACCTCATCGAAGTGAAAAGAATCTGTTGGAAGTATGGAATTTGTGTTGTTGAGCACATTTGGCAGCACAAAAAATTTTGTTAAGTCTTCCACAGAGCCCACAAAGTATGAATTAAATTCCTTTGCCAAAGTAGCCTTGTCACTGACGGTCTTGCCATTGATTCTAAGTTCCTTTACCCCCTTCTGATAGTTTTTTTTATTAGTTAAGGTATTTAAATGCCTCCATAGGGAACTGTTGTTACCCTTGCATGATCTATCAGTTTATTGTAATAAGATACTTTTGATTTTTGCAGCTCTTGTACCACTTTATTTCTTAAACTTTTGTAAACGAGGTGATCATTTTGCAGTTTAGAGGTTAATGATGTTTTCAATGCAGAGTCTCGCCTCTTCATAAGTTTTCTTATTTCATTATTTAACCATGGTAGGCTAATCTTCTGTTGTCTACTTTTAATTTGCTTTGTAAATTTTTCTATAGACTTTGTGATTGTTGCAGTTATAAAATTACAACAATCATCTACTTCATATATTGACATGAGCTGCTCCCAATTTTGATTCTCTAAGTAATGTTCAAAATCCTCATTTTTTGATTTGGGAATAATAAAATTTGATTTGTCAATATCGACTCCCCCAAAATACTGTAGTCGCTTTTTAGTAAGTTTTCTGACAGCAAGAACCATGTTATGATCTGAGAGACCAGTTACAAGATTATAGGTTCTGGTTATTCGTTCTGGTTTATTAGTAAATACCATGTCAATAAGTGTTCTGGATTGTTTGGTTATCCTGGTGGGTCCTTTGATCATTTGTTGGTAATTAAATTTAGTCATGAGGCTTTTCAGTTTCTGTTTGTCCTTTTTATCAGACTAGTTAATATTAAAGTCACCATGAATTATTGTTTCTCTGTTCTTCTCAAGTTGTTTGAATGAATGAATGAATGAATGAATGAATGAATGAATTTATTTATTTCGGATAATACAGTACAGGTTAAAAGAAACTGTATAATATAACAACAAGGTCAAATTACACAAAGACTCCTTCTACTAAACAATTCCACGTGAGTTATCCGAAATGGGTGATGGCTGAAGCCGCAGCTTATATTGCCCACCCATATTCCATCCAAGAATTCGAAAGAAAAAAGAGTAAACAAGACAAGAGTGATTACAATTTAGAACAAAGCTAAGACAAAGTGTGACTGAGAGAAAAAAAAGAAAAAGAAAACTAAGCTAAGCTAAGTTAAGCGGTTATTATTCAAGACAAATCTAAGACAGAATGTCACAGAGAGAAAAAAAAAAAACAAAAATAAAAACTAAGCTACAACACAACACAGGCTGGATATGTCAATCCTTATGTGAGTTTACATGTCGTCTTGTAAATATGTTTGGAGTATTTCTTCCTTTAGTTTTTGTTTAAATTGTCCAAGCGTTGTACATGATTTTAATTCAGGTCCATAATCGTTCCATTATCTGACTCCTTGCACTGAAATACAGTGTTGCTTGGTGGTTGTTCTCACTGTAGGCTTTTGAAATATACATGTTCCTCTGAAGTGATATTGTTTCTCCCTTGTTTGGAACAACTTTTGGATATTTGCGGGCAGTGATAAATTCTTCACTTTGAACATTATTATTGCGGTTTTAAAGTCAACCAGACCTTTCAACTTGAGAGTTTTTTGTTTAAGAAAAAGTGGGTTTGTTGGTTCCCTGTAAGCTGCTTTGTTTATTATTCTAATAGCTCTCTTTTGAAGCATAAAGGGTGGATATATGTTTGTTTTGTATGTATTTCCCCATACTTCATTACAATATGTCATATATGGGAGTATTAATGAATGATACAAGGTGTATAGTGTTGGTTGATTGAGCAAATATTTCACTCTGTGTAATATTGCAATTGATTTGGAAACTTTACCTTTAATATAATTAATATGTGACTTCCAACACAGTTTGTTATAAATTATTACTCCAAGGAATTTAGTTTCAGATACCTTTTCAATCTCTACACCATTTACACTGAGTTTGGGTACTGGATTGTTGTGATGGTTGTTAAAGACTATAAATTTTGTTTTACTTAAATTGAGCGTTAATTTGTTTGAATCAAACCACAGTTTAAGCTTTTCTAATTCCTTCCCCAGTGTATCCAGAAGTTGTTCCAAATTGTTTCCACTGCATAGCAGATTAGTGTCATCGGCAAACAATATTAAGTCCATTTTTTTCTGAAACTTTACATATATCGTTTATATACATATTGAATAATAATGGTCCCAAAACTGAACCCTGTGGGACTCCACAGGTGACCTTCAGCAACTCTGAGTTTTTGTTGCTAACACATACATACTGATATCTATTCTTTAAGTAACTACTTAACCAGGACAGTGCTACCCCTCTAATACCAGAATTTTGTAGTTTCTTTAATAATAAATTATGATCTACTGTATCAAATGCTTTTTTAAGATCTAGGAATACTCCAACTGAATACTCTTTATTTTCAATGGCTGTTGATATTTTTTCTGTAAATTCCATTAGGGCATATGCAGTTGTCATCTTGTGTCTGAACCCATATTGCTGCTCACATAATAAATCATTCTTCAGTATGAAGTTGTCAATTCTCTCATAGAATATTTTTTCAAGTATCTTGGAAAATTGTGGTAATAGTGAAATTGGTCTATAGTTTGAGAGTTCCCCTCTGTCGCCCGTCTTGTATATCGGAATTACTTTAGCTATTTTCATTGCATTGGGAAATATACCTGATTGGAGAGACAGGTTGCAGATATACGTCAGTGGTTTTACTATGCATTCAATAACAGTTTTGACTAGTAGCATGTCAATACCATCACAGTCAGTAGATGTTTTACTTTTGAACGATTTAACAATTTTAATGTCCTCTCTTTCGTCTGTGTTCTTTATGAAGATGGAGTCTTTTACAGCAGTGTTATTGCATATTGTATCACCTGTTGGCACTGTAGTGGGTATTTCTCGGGCCAGTTTAGGTCCAATGTTAACAAAAAAATGATTAAATTCATCTGCAGGTGAAGCAATATTCACACTCTGAGTCGTTTTATTATTTTTTGGAATATTAGTTGGGTAGCTTGTATTTCTGCTTTTATTTCCAAGGATACTGTTGAGTATTGTCCATGTATTTTTAATATTGTCTCTTTTTTTCTCCAGTTTTTTACTGTAATAGTCTATTTTACTACATCTTTTTTTCCCACAATATCTTTATTGAACCTTTTTTTTAAACAAACATAACACAAACAATCAAACACTAACACTAAAGTACTACAAAAAAAAAAGCACTAAAAACACCAACAACCACCAACAAAATCAAGTCTTCAACAATGCTCCTCTGTTTAGTCTAGACAATCCATTACATAAGTATACATATTATGTTCACCAGTTTGGAATTTACAAGGTCCACACACATCATTCACCTTCTTCTTCAAGAGTTATGTTTAAATTTTTTACATGATCAATAAAAGGTCTCCATATATTCTCAAACACAATTTCCTTTGATTTCAGTATATATGTTATTCTTTCTAATGGAAGGTTTGTTAACATCTGTCTTAACCACTGAGTCACATCTGGTCTATGAGTCTTTTTCCACAGTAGTGCAATACATTTTTTGGCATTAAGCAAACTGAGGTCTATGAATGTTCTTTCACTTTTATTAAAGTTATGCTTTTCTGGGTACAGACCCAACAAAAACAGTTTAGGATTCAATATGATTTGTTTTGAGATTATTTTTTCAATTGTTACCCTCACCTCTTCCCAAAACATTCTTATTAATCTACATTTCCATACACAATGAAATAGGGTTCCTTTACTTTCCATGCATTTTGTGCATGTATCTGGTATATTTTTGTTATATCTATTTAACTCCTCCGGTGTAACATACATCCGCATTAATCATTTGAAATGTATCAATTTAAGACGTACATTTATTGATTTGGTTTGGGCTTCTGTACAAGCCAATTCCCATTGTTCCTCTGAAATTTCAGTTTGCAGATCTTCTTTCCAGTAGTTTAATCTTTTCTGTGAATTTTCACTTGAGGATAGTGTCAATGAGTTATAAAACTCTGAAATAATACCCTTTCTTTTACTATCTTTCATCAACATTTTTTCCAAGGATGAATAAATAGGTCGAGTGAGAGCTTTATTTTGATTTGATCGAATAAAGTTTCTAAGTTGAAGATATTTAAAAAAATGTGTTCTATTAAGATTAAATTTGACCCTCAGCTCTTCAAAATACATTATGTTATCTGCACATGGCAAATATAAATCTTGAATCTTTTGAATCCCTTTTAAATTCCATACTTTAAATACAGCGTCCGCTCTTCCTGGTTTAAAATATTGATTACCCCATATTGGGCTAAATGGTGACAATAACTGTGGTTCTTTTAAATAATTTTTAGCTTCACACCATATTTTGATCATATGCTTTACAAATGGATTTTTAACTTGTTTTTGTAATTTTTTTGCCGAATCTGAGTATATGAATATGGGAAGAGGTAAAGGTAAATTGTATGATTCCATTTCAGTCCAGTGAGGGAGATCATTTAATGAAAAATAATATGTCATAGACCTCAGTTGTGCCAACCAATAATACAACATAAAATTTGGACATTTCAGACCTCCACGATCAAATGGTAAATATAATAAAGACAGACGTAATCTAGCCCTCCTGTTGTTCCATATAAATTCCACTAACTTTTTTTTAATTCTTGAGAATAAATCTAAAGGTGGTGGTAAGGGAATGTATTGAAATAAATAAAGTATTTTAGGTAAAATATTACTTTTAAGTATATTGATTCTCCCGATCATCGACATTGGTAGTGATATCCATCTCTGAATTGACTCATTGATATCTGTCATTAAGGCTTCATAGTTGACACTGGCAACTGATTCTAGCTTAGGCACAATTTGGATTCCTAAATATTTTAACTGATTTACAACGTTGAATTGATTTACCTAAGGGTCTGGGTAATTTCTCTGGGTCTCATTTAGCATTAATATTGAAGATTTAGTTTTATTTATTTTATATCCTGATATTTCCCCAAAATTCTTTATTAAATTCAACAAGGTAGGAATTGATTTTTTTAGATTTGACATAAACAAAATTATGTCATCGGCGTACAGGGAGATTTTATGTTCTGTTGGTCCAACTTTAATTCCATATATTTGTGAATGTAAACGTATCGCCATCGCTAAAGGTTCAATTGCCATAGTAAACAGTAAAGGTGAAAGTGGACAGCCTTGTCGACATCCTCTATTGATTTTTATTGATTTTGAAATATTGTTATTTGTTAGGATTTCTGCTGTAGCATTATTGTATATTATCTGAACCAATTTTATGAAATTATTTCCAAGTCCAAACCTTTGTAAGACTTCAAAAAGAAAGGGCCATTCGACTCTATCAAAGGCCTTTTCGGCGTCCAGTGATAGGAGAGCTGTATCCGGTGCTTCTTTATTAAAATAAATAATATTAAATAGTCTTCTTACATTATGGAAGCCTTGTCTTCCCTTTATAAAGCCATTCTGATCTCGATTAATAATATTTGGTAAAATTTCTTGTATTCGTCTTGCTAAAATTTTACAGATTATCTTAAGGTCGGCATTTAATAGGCTTATTGGTCTCATATTTTCACATTTATTAGAGGGCTTACCAGGTTTTGGCAACAGTATAATTAAGGCATTATTCATGTATGATGGTAAATTATTATTTTGAAATGCTTCTAAAACCATTTCCAAAAAAGGTTTTATTAATTTATTCTTAAATTTTTTATAAAGGTCAACTGGAAGACCATCTGGTCCTGCACTTTTTCCTGATTTCATATTATCAATGGCTAGCCCAACTTCTTCTTGACTAATTTTAGACTCCAATATCTCCCTGTTTTCATTTGGAATACACGGTATAGATAGTTCGTTCAAAAACCCATTTAGTTTTGTTAAATCAGATTCATTTTTGGTATCATATAATTTTTCATAGTAATCTCTAAAGGCTCTGTTAATTTGTAAAGGATCTATAACTACCTGTCCATTACTTATAATACTGGTAATTGGTGTTTTAATTAACAATTTCTAATTGTTTAATCTGCCATGCCAATAATTTTCCTGATTTTTCACCTTGTTCATAAAAAGATTGTTTCAATCTTAGAAGACTCGAGGCAGCTCTATTCGCTGATTTTTTGTCGTATTCAGCTCTCAAAATCAGTAATTCATTCTCCAACCTTGGATCACTTCCTGCATACACTTTTTCCTGAAGACTTTTTATTTTATGTTCCAATTGGGCTCTCTCCTCTCGAGTCTTCTTAGATTTTGAACCTGTATAACTAATAATATGTCCCCTAATAAAAGCTCTGAAAGCCTCCCACTTTACACATGCTGATGTTTGTGTAGTATTGATGTCAAAGAACTCATCTATCTGTTTTTCTATGTACTTGACAAATTCCTCATCCTGAAGCCATTTATGCTGAAATTGCCATCTACCTGATTCCTTTGTCAATTTCTTATCTACATATATTATACAGCAGGGTGCATGATCAGAGATCACGATATTATCATAAAAGCAGTTTTGAATCTTGGACCTTAATTCTGTGGAAATCAAAAAATAATCAATACGTGAGAATGTCTTGTAAGTACTGGAATAACAAGAGTAGGCTTTGATTTGTGGTTTAATTTCTCTCCATATATCTAGCAATCTCAATTCTTTCATAAAATGATTAATGGTCATCCTACATCCATTGTGCGTACAGTCCAGTCCTGTTGATCTATCTATACCAGGATTCAATGTACAGTTAAAATCCCCTGCTATTATATGTTGCCCTGTAAGTGATGATAAGATAAGAAATAAATTAGCAAATAACTTTTGATCATCTATATTGGGACCATATAGGTTCACCAAATTTATATTTTCTAATAGCAAAGATCCTTGAATGATTACATATCTTCCAAATTTGTCTCCAATTACATTTTTTACTTGAAAAGGGACTGATTTATGTATGAGAGTCATAACTCCCCTGGCTCGGGATGAAAATGATGAGGTGAAAACACTTCCTTTCCATCTACTCCTAATTCTTTTTACATCCTCCTCTATTAGATGAGTTTATTGTAAAAACACAATTTTTGAACCCATGTCTTTTATTTTATTCATAACTTGTTTAAGTTTTTTTTTTAAATTTTGTAGACCTCTGCAATTCCATGAAGTTAAATTAAGATTAACGCTTTGGTTTATGATCAATAGGGAATTTGGGATTACCTTGCAGTGTAAACATGCTCATACAGAGAAGCAAAAAAATGAGTGGTTGAACATTCATCCTACAAACTACACACAAACAAATTCCCCCTTCCCACATTTGTGGCGAACCCCCCCAAAATCAAAAGAAAAATTCCATCTCCCGATATAGCCATCGACCGCTCCACACCCACGGGGAACAGCCTAAGCCACTCCTTCTTCATCCTCCCAATCACCCTAACTCTACTGCTTTTAATGACGTAACATTAACTCTCCTCTGTAGTTTTCCAACTTAACTCCAAAATTTTTAGCAACTTTGTACATCATAGTTTTTTTTTTCCTTTTCTTCTCTTTTTTCTTGCATTATATATTTAAAAAAAAAAATCTATATTTTGCAAACTTGCTATTTACTTCAAGTCAGTCAGATGCCTGTGCAAATGCTTAATTATTCTACCTTATATTTTGTTCATGCTTAGCTCCCACCAGTCTCTTCTTCTTGGATCTTCTTGATGAACTCCTGCGCCTCCTCTGGGGTCTTAAAGATGTGGGTTCTGCCCCCATACGTGGTCAGCAGTCTCGCAGGATAGATTACACCATGACGAATCCCAAGGTTGCGCAGCTCCTTACGTACGGGATCATACTGCTTTCTCAATTGTTGGATTCCTGTGGCCCAATCTGGGTAGAACCGCACCTGCTGATCCTGGTGTTTAATCTCTCCTTTAGCTCGTGCTGCGTTGAAGATCTTCTTCCTGTCTCTGTTGCTGAGAAACTTCATAATTAAGGTCCTCGGTGGTCCCTTATCTCTCCGTGGGCCAATACGATGCGCGCCCTCCAAAACCACAGCCGGCCGCAGCTCTGCACTGCCCAGCGCCTCCGGAATCCACTTTTCCAGAAAGGAACACGGGTCCCGACCTTCGGATTCTTCCGGTAGACCCACCAGCCTCAAGTTGTTCTGTCTCGACCGGGATTCCAAATCCAGAATATTTTCTTCCAGACATTTATTTTTTTTTTTCCAAAGTGCGCACCTTTAATTGGAGACAATTGATGTCATCTTCAGCACTTGCGATACGAAGCTCCATCTGCGCCATTCGTTCCACACAGTCACCCAATTCCTTTCTCATTCCTTCCAACGCTGCCATAATCCCATCAAATCTAGAGGAAAATTCCGCTCTCATTGAACTTATAGCCGCCAGCAACGCACCTGTGTCGCTTTCCGCAGCTCCCGCACCGCTGTTCGCTTCCTCCGCCATATTTGGTGCATTAAGTACTGCGTCACAGACCTGAAAGTCCGTTAATTTGGACTGTTTCTGCGGCTCGCTTTTTCCTCTCCCTGGTTTTCCAGCCTTAGGCTTCGCCGACATATCCTCGCCCAAATGCTGGGATACATTCTGTCCCAAATGAGAGAGTTATTTGCCGAATTTTTTTCTCCAGGAGCAGAGCAGAGTGAGACACGTCCGTCTTACGTGGCAGCCATAACCGGAAGCCATTTTACTACATCTTATTATATATGTTAACTTATTTTTGTATGTTTTATACCGCTGCTCTGCTTCTTTTGTTCTTTTCTTTAGGAAAGCTTTATATAATAAATTTTTCTTTTTACACGCCTTTTGTAGTCCTTTGGTTAACCATGGATTATTAGCAAATTTGTGTTTAAGCTTTTTTATTACTAATGGGCAGTTTTTTTCATAAAGCGTGGTTACAATATTTATAAATGTGTCATAGGCTTCATTTACATCTGATACATAGACTTCTGTCCAGTCTTGCTTCAGCAAGTCCTCTTTAAGAGAACTGATTGCATTTGGTGATTTGTGTCTGAACGATTTTGAAGTTTTTTCTGCGTTTGGCCCCGTGTGGCCATGGATAAGTGCAAAGGTTGGCAAGTGGTCACTTATATCATTTATCAATAATCCACTTTCTATTTTCTTATCGAAAACATTGACAAACAGGTTGTCAATAAGTGTAGCAGAGTGAACTGTGATTCTACTGGGATGTGTTATTGTGGGATATAGACTCATGCTGTACATAGAGTTCATGAACTCTGTAACTACATTTTGTTGATGAGGATTTAGTAAGTCAATATTGAAATCTCCACAAATTGCTACCATTTTCTTACTAGTAATATTATTGTACAGCTCGACTAATTTATCTCTGAATGTCTCAATGCAAGTTCCCGGCGTTCTATATATGCAGCTTATGATTAGATTTTTTGTTTTGTCTAGGTCAATCTCAACAGTAACACATTCCAAAATCCCTGGTAGTGCTAAGGACATTTCATTTACAAGCTTACACCTGTACAGGTCATCAATATACAGTGCAACACCACCACCCTTTTTTTGAGTTCTGTTAATATAAAACATCTGATATCCTTCTATTGCCATCAGGGGAGCCTGATCTTCATTAAGCCAGGTTTCAGAGACTGCAATGGCTGTGAATTTTCTGTCTAGCTGTTTTAAATAGTCCTGAATCTGTGGAAAGTTTTTGTTAAGACTTCTGCTATTGAAGTGTATTATTGACAGTTTACCATCTAGTTGCATTTGACTTTTGAATTGTTTTTCAGTGTAATATTCACAGTGGTTATGAATATTATTGAAAAAGTGGTTATCAGGATCAATATCATTCTCCATCTCTTGTGGTTTATGTTCAGCATAATGGTATGTTTTCAGAGTTTGAGTTTCCTCATTCTGTGTCAAATGACTTCCTCCAACTGGGGATAATTGATGTCTACTTGAGTCGGTCATAAGTTTTTGTTTGTTTTGGTTATTTTTATTAAAGTACTTTGGCATGGTGTATCAAAAGAACTATTCTTATCGTGTGTATGAATATGGATTATCATTGGCTCATAATTTTCTAATCAGTGTTCATCTGTATTTATCTAAGTCAGTAGCATCTCTGATCATTATACTCTTTGCTTGCTCAGGTGATCCATTTAGTTTAATCCAAATTCTACAATTTCTTGTCCAGGTTGCTTGTATCCTATTTTGTTTTTTTAGCATCCGTGCCTGTCGTGCTAATTCAGCATTTTTTTTTGTCAGGTGTTCATTTATGTAAACTTGAGTTTCCTTTAGCTTTTTGGCCTGCCTCAGTATGTTATTCTTTACCCTTCTGTTCACAAAGCGCATCACAATTGATTTCTTTGTTTTGTTATCTTTCTTCGGTAGAGCATAGCAGGCTGAGATTGCATTGTCTTCTACCTTAATGTCTTTATCATTAAGGAACTGAAGCACTTGATTTTCTAAGGACAAAGATTCTCTCATGGGTGCATCTTCACCACTCAGTCCTACTGTGGCATGGGTGTATGACTGATATCTGATGTCTAGTCCACTTATAACTAGGTCATCAATACGAGAACCTTGTTCAAGATCCTCGACGCGTTGCTCCAAAAGACGCCCGTGTTGCTCCAGGTCCATAATTTTTTTGTCTTTTTCTTGAATTATTAAATTTAGGGCTTGTACCTGTTCTATTAGGCCTATTATTTTGTCCTGTTGGCTAGTCAATTTGGCCAATTCTTCTGACATAAACCTCAGAGCTTTTTTGATTTCTTCCATTTCCTCTTTCTTTGGTGGCATCTTACTGACCTGTAGATAGAAGTAAACAGAGAATCCGGCTAGGCCTCAACTAGCCCAGCCGTTGCTGGACTCGCCGCAACAGCTCCTGCACAGCTCCTCTGCCAAGTAGCGCTGTACAGCTCCGCAGATCACCCCCATCATTCGCCACCGCCTGCCGCCATCTGCCTGGCCGGTTATGCCGCACACCGCCAGCACAGCCGAGCTTCACCGATCACCGCCGCCACTCGCCGCTGTCTGGCTGGGTGGCACCTCCGCTAGGCCCCGTCACCGACCGCCGTCAGTCTGGTAGCTCCTCAGCTGGGCCTTGCAATTGGGCTCCGACTCAGGATGTTTGCTGGGTCCAGGTGGCCCCCGTCTCTCACCAACACCGAGCCCGAGCTCCCAACTGCCGCCTCGGTTGGTTCCTCCGATAGGCCCTCACCGGGGACTGAGCCGCTTCGTGTCGGAGTTAGGTGGCGCACTGGGGCCAGCGTTAAGCTAACTAGCGTTAGCTTGGCAATCGCTTCTGGTAGAGCGCAGCAGTTCTACCCGATTAAAGGGGCATTCCAACGGAATTCTGATGGAGGTGGAAGTTCAGCCCGTGGGTGTCCGTCACGAGCGCCGATCACTGTTGGTTAGGTACTTTTAATGGGGAAATCAGCGAGTTTGTCTCAGCGCTGAAAAATTGTGACCATCCTGGTCGCCATCTTGGAATGAAATTCCAAATTTCATTCCAAAATGAAATTTTAACCAGATCACTTAATTCATTATAAAAGGAAGAATTGAGTGACGGTGGGTTGTACACTACTGCAATGTTGAAATTCATTATCGGAGAGAGACATACATTAACAGCTAAACATTCGAGTGAAGTATTCAAATCAACCAATTGACATTTATCTTTCTCTTTGATGTAAATTAAAACACCTCCTCCCCTCCCGACCTGCCTGTCTTTTCTAAAACACTGATAGCCCGCAATGTTGATCATATTAGTGTCTATGTTCTTGTGTAGCCAGCTTTCTGAGAGACAAAGGTAGTCCAGATTTGAGTCCAACAGCAACATCGAAATCTCATCTCTTTTGGGGATTATGCTCCGTATGTTTAAATGTCCGCCGAGGATCCCCTTTGGTTTAGCCTTTGTGTCCCAAAGAACTCGTGCATGATTAACAGTTTGGAAAAATAAATGTTGTTTTTGCTTTTGTACAGCTCGGTTTTGTGCTAACCCAGTGGTCTGCTGTTTAATAGTGGCAGGTCCAGGGTTAAGGTGAATATCTCCTGCCAGAAGTGGCAGTACTAACAGTACTTTAACTGTATAGCCTCTGCCATATTGTGATGTTTGCTTAACAGCCATGTTTGCCTTGTTTTTGAAGCTTTTTCTCAGGGCTTTTAAAGACCACATAGAGTACCATGCCCAAATAGAGTACCATGTCCATGCCCAAATCCATATAAATAAAACTTTTTAACTTCACCTTTAGTTGAGTTTGCCGGAAAATCCTTCTTGTTGCAGGTCCAGACACACAAAGACAAAATGAAGAGGAAGTAGATAAGCAGAGAAGGCTTAGAAGTGGTGCCCATCAGCCCACTTTTTAATCCGGTGGCAGCCATCTTCAGACTTTCTTGGAAAGAAAAAGAAAAAGAAAAATCTGTGGATAGTAAAATAAATTCTGCTTATGTCGCCAGTATCCGATCTGATCGTCCTCGAATCCAGCTGGGCCTCAGCTAGCCAACTAGCCCCTTCCGCTGCTGGTCCCGCTGCTCATGGCCTCCGTAACCGAGCTCCTGTCCCGCTCCTCCAACCGAGTCTCGTCGCACACCGCCGCTGCCACCAAGCTCCGCTGGGGTCACGGTAAGTCCTCCGCTGAGCACCGCCGCCTACCGCCGTCTGCCTGGGTGAAATCTCTGCTGAGCCCCGTCACCAAATAGCCGCCTGCCTGGTAGTATCTCCGCTGGGCCTCGCAACTGGGCTCTGATTCAGGCTGGTGTTAGGTGGAATGACTGGCGCCAGCATTAAGCTAACTAG
Organism: Pholidichthys leucotaenia; assembly: GCA_020510985.1. Taxonomy (NCBI): domain Eukaryota; kingdom Metazoa; phylum Chordata; class Actinopteri; order Cichliformes; family Pholidichthyidae; genus Pholidichthys; species Pholidichthys leucotaenia. Next base: position 181,725,200 of record CM035850.1, on the reverse strand, counting down.
CGTTAGCTTAGCAATCGCTTTGGGTAGGGCGCATCAGTGAACCACAAAGAAAACGCTGGACAGTTGACTAGACTATGACCTTCAAAAAAAAAGAAAAATGAGGCAATCTAAACACGAACAAAACAAGAAATACATACCAACACACAGGGAGCAATCTAAAATTGCTTTGACCTGGCTATGACTATGACTACGTGAAACAACAACAAAAAAAAATTGCTAGACGTACTTAACATGACTAGGCACCGTATGGGCCCACAGATAGTCCCACAAACATAGTACATGATCAAGTGGCCTGCCCCAGTCCCAGGCCCCCAGAAACAAGTCCTCTGGTGGCCGAACCAGGTCACCCCGTAACAAACACAGTTTATTGGGTGGCCAAACCAAGACGCCGAACGCACCAAGCAGTTCCTCAGGTGGTCGACCCGCATCCCACAACCACCAGGACCGTGGAGGGATTGCATGCAGCCGCTCACCTGAAAATGACGAGACAGGGGAGCGCCAGTCTGCCAAACACAAACCTCTAACGGCCCCCAGCTGGTGGCTCCTGAGAGGGGAACAACCAAAGACTTGGACCCCCTCGAATCCTGATTGGGTCACAGCCGCACCTGCGCTGGACCCCCACTGGACCTCGTCAGACCCCGATTGGGTCACAGCCACACCTGAGTCGGACCCCGACTGAACCTCGTCGGACCCCGATTGGGTCACCTCGGCCCACGCGTCGGACCCCAACTGGGTCAGGACGGACCCCGATTGGATCACCGCTGCACCCACGTCGGACCCCGACTGGGTCACCTCGGCCCACCCGTCGGACCCCGACTGGGTCAGGACTGCACCGGCGACGACCTCCATCTCCAAACCTGGAACCCCCAGACCCATGACCTTGACTGGCTCCGGACCAGTAACGCTGTGGAGGTGCTCAGAAAACAGGAGAGGACCGGGATCAGTTCCACCGGCAACGCCAGAGCCCAGCGAGACGAGCTCGGGTGCAGCGGACGGCTGCCCCTCACTCGCCTCCCCATGAGGCAGGCAAAAATGCTCTAACACACCATACAGGAAAACAAGAAAGAGCACTTGCCTGCACTCGGGCTCTGGAGCCGTCCAGGACTTCCAGGTTCAGGAAGACGCTCGTCATCGGGCTCCCACTCGGCTGCGTCGGGTTCCACAGCCAGCCTGATGGTCTCTGCAGCTGGATCCTCATGCGCTGGCGTCCACGCCAATAACCCGTGTGGCGTGGGGGCAGAGGACCCTGGACCTGCTGACTCGGGCTGCATCCCTGAGGAACCCTGGGGACGCTCTCTCGTCGGCTCTGGCTCCTCACTGCAGTCCATTCTCCTCCTCTGTCCAAAGCAAGGCTGCAGGGCCGGGATATTTCCCAGAGCCGCAGGCCTCCTCCTCGTTTGACAGCGTGGGACTAACGCCGAGGACCGCTCCGCAGGAGGAGACACAGAGGCAGCAGGTTTAACACAAATGGCTACAGCTGTGGAAAGAAACTCAGGGAGCTGCGAACCCCGAGCTTCACCCCCAGGAGTCAGACAAGACAGATCACTATGAAAAATAGGACAGTGAAATTGGACTTGCCTGTCTCCCGGAGGAAAGATGGTATCAGCTGTAGTGGACATTGCTCCTTCCCTCGCTCGCTGGGTGGTAGAGAAGGACCCATGGACGGAGCCCACCGGCACAGGACTCAGCTCACTCACAGCAGCTGGCTGGTTGAGGGGGTCATCCCGGCGGCCCGGAACTGGATCCGGAGCAGGAGCTTGCCGAAGATGCGCCTGGCTGCGGCGCTGACGCCTTCGCCGGCCCCCAGACGGTGCGAACTCCCGAAATGGATCGAGGACAGGATCGGGATCCATAGGCAAAGAGCAGGAGTGCCTCTTCTCCCGCTTCATGCCGCGTTCCTCCTCCATCATCAGGTATATTTCGCTTTGCGCGGCGATGTCTTCCCTCCGCGCGTCGACTTCCGGGTGGTCAGCGTAGCGGCGAGAGAGATGACAAAGAATATCTTCGGCGGCGTCCAGGTACAAGTGTATGCCGTGGTCATAATCTAGCAAGGAAGCGGAGATGAGCAGCTCATCCACGACTTCCAGCACACCTGTCAGCTCCCGGCTCGGGCTCCAAACGCGGCCCCTCCGCGACAGCATTCTTCACACACACAGTACCCAGACAGGAAAAAGCAAATGTCCAAAAACTCGAACCCACTGGTGAATTGCTTCTCGGGTTAGCGTCACCGTAAACGCCGGTTTTGGCAGCAGTGTACTGTCATGTGGTGGCCCTCGCGAGCCACCATAAGACGCACAGAGACACCAGTGAGTTTTATTACGGTGAGAAAGTAACAACACAAGATGCAGGGGCAATGACACATAAGTCTATGCACATCCGGAGGCGTAAGGCTAAACAGCTCTCATACGAGTCCTTAGGAGGAGACAGTCATACACAGGCAATGGTTGTTAGAGTAATGGCTACACAGGCTGCTGAGGCAGAGACACACAGAGGTCTACTCTCACCGGGAGGGGTAAGGCTAATAGCTCACTTACCGGTCCACGGGAAGCGACGGTCAACCACAGACAGACGAGGTAGGAAATTGTCCAAAGCATCCGTAGCTCAGACGTAGAACGACTGACACTGCTGCATCTTACCGCCACCAGTGCCGGGCTTAAAAAGGCGAAGCACTAACGACGGTAATTACAATCAGCTGACCGGCCGTTGACAGGCGGAAGCCCCACCGAGCACTTTCACAATAAGAGCCCGGTGAGGCCAGAATACAGCCCGCAGCTGTCAAGGGCGGCAGCGAGACATAACTTAGTCCGAGCGCGATCAGAACCGGCACTCGGGTCATAACAAAACTGTCCTTTTTGCATAAATTTAAAGGAAAAAAATGTATTCTGCAATATTGTGAAAAATATCGTTATCATGAAAATTCACAGAAATATTGTGATATAATTTTTAGACCATATTGTTTGCTTGGTGAGTCACAGCTGAGCCTGACATCTCTGTACACCAGACAAGTACAGAGGATGGCTACCTCCATTTTAAATGATGACTCCCATCCTTTGCACTGCAACTTTCAGCTTCTTCCCTCCAGACGGAGGTTTGCTGTCCCAAAAAGTAAAACCCAGCACTACAAAAACAGCTTTGCTCCTGCTGCTGTCAAAGATTTGAACAAGTTGTAACAATATATTGCACATAATTTAGGTACCTATTTATTAACTCCATTTTATATTTACTTATTTTTGTAGGATTTTTGGGGGGGGTTCTAAGTTTTTCATTGGGTTTTAGACCTTTGAGTTTTTAACCTCTTTGACTAGTCTTTAACTTTTTAATATGACCCTTCTCTCTTATCTCTGGTCTTTCTCTCATCTCTTTGTCTTATGTCCTGATTGATGGAGCCTTGAGTATTTTTATCATGTTTATAGTCAGCTTCATGTGTGCCTGTGTTTGTGTCTATGTTGAATGTAATTGTGGCTTGTAAATATGGATGTCACCAGACTGCAAAACAAATCTACCTAAGGGTACAAATAAAGTAACCTGAACCTGAACCTATTGCCCAACCCTAATAGAATGTATAGAAAATAGCCATAAAGACTGCAGTCACTCCACTAAGCTAACTTTGCTAATAGCTTTATTAAATGGGCTGTCAGAGTGAAAGCAAAATTAGAAAATAGGCCAGAATGACACAAGATGTATTTCTTAACTGTTGATTAGAGAGCCATCTTGGAAAACAGGTGTGTGCTGGGATGGATAGAATATGTATAAAGAAATAACCACAAAAACCATGGTTGTTATGCTAAGCGAACATCTGAGTGAGAATATAGAGTTGTAGGTTTAGGCCTTCATTGGGAAATGTCAAAGCTAAGAGCCACATCATTTCAATGAGCTCTGCTCTCTCGTCACAGCAGCAGCTAAATGAAAATGGGAGACAAATGCTAACACTAAAAGTGACAGAGTTGTGTGTGTGTGTGTGTGTGTGTGGGGGGGGGTTCTGAGATTTTTATTAGTAATATCTCCAGATAGCATAATTCATGTGCAAAAGCCCTGAAAAAGTGAAATTTTCAGCATGTCCCCTTTAAAAGAAAAAATCTTCAGGTTGAAAAAGGAGAAATTTATGACTAAAGTTAAAATTCACAAAAAAGTTGAAAATTTATGAGAAAATGTTACAAAGAAATTGTATATGTAAAGAAAAAGCTCTAAATTTTTAGCAACAGACATTCCGATTTACATGAATAAACTCAGAAAATACAAGAAAAAATTAAGATTGTCTGACAAGAAAAGTTGCAAAGTTATTAGAAAATAGTCATAAATTTAAGAAAAAAAGTCTGCAGATAGATAATAATATTCCCCAAGAAAGTTGCATAATTATAAGAAAAACTCACTAATTATTGTTTGACTGTGACCTTCATTTTAAGGAAAAAATATATTTCAAGGTTTCATTTTTTTGTTAAACTGCTAGAAATGACTCCCCCCCAGCAGATGTCAGTGGTTCTTGCCTTAAATGAACAGTGTGCCAGTCTTGTTCAGGGATTTCAGTGCTGCAAAACTGCACAAAGGCTCCTACAACCGTAAACCCTCATGTTCATTTAAGCTACAACTGTTACATATGGCTCTAGCGAGCCGTAAATAAGAGCCAAGGGCTGACCGGTGATTTTGCGTTGTTTATTAATGATAAAGGAAAAGGAACAAAGGAAAAGAGCCTCGTGGGGCAAAACACAAACAATACAGAAGTACACTTACGAATAATGATGAAAAGGGATGAGAGGAGGACTGGAGACGGATGTAGGGACCCCAGCCTATCCACACCGGGAGAAGAGCGTGGATAATATGCGAGGTCACAGCGCTGAGTAATCAGGGCCTCTCCCTTTTATAGTGGTTGACAGCGCCTCAGCTGATGAGAGGTAATTGGCCTCCAGCAGTCCAGTAGAGCTTGATAGCTGGAAGCCCGCTGAGACGCTGTCATAATAAGAGCTGGGCTGAGGAGGAATATGGCCTGAGTGCGGATGACATCGGCGCACAGACCATTATGACAGGACCTCCCCCTCAAGGCAGGGCTCCTGAACGGCTAGTAACACCTAAGGTTCCCCCCCCCCCCACCTAGGGTGGGCGGATGGGGCACAGGCCAGGAGGGCGTGAAACAAGAAAAGGGGAGAGAGGAAAAAAAAACACAACATTGGTAGGGAACAATGAAGCAGTTACAGTGTACAAAAAAAAACACAATACTCCATAAAATGCTAACAATATGCAGACCAAGAGAAAAAAAACAACAAAAAACATCACATTGGCAGGGAACAAACGAAGCAATTACAGAGTACAGGAAAGAAAAGAAAACACAATACTCCATAAAATGCTAACAATATGCAGATAGAGAGAAAAAAGACCACAACATTGGCAGGGAACAAATGAAGCAATTACAGAGTACAGAAAAAAACAACAACACAATACTCCATAAAATGCCACAAAATGCAAACAGGACCCAACAAAGAAAAACAACCATAGGAGACCTAAAAGGAAAACAAAGGCTCCTAAGGCGTAATCCAGCAAGTACAGAACATCCCTCGACAGGAGAGGGGAAGAAGAAAAAAAAAAAAAGGCATGCTAACCGCGATAGGACTACAAGAAAATCATAATATCATACCTGTACACTCACAAAAATCCCAAAGGAACCCAAGGCACAGGAATGACAGGAGAAATAATACAGTTTGGGGGTCTCCCCGTACCCAGCATCCAAACCGCCAACAGGGGTGACGGGAAGAATTCAGGCGGCCTACCCAAATCCCAGGCCAGAAAAAACAGTACTTCGGGCAGCCAGACCAGGCCGCCGAATAGAGAATCCAGTGGGTCGGGTGGCCGGACCAAAGAGCCGAATGGGCACGGCAGTCCTTCTGGCAGCCGACTCGCATCACTCAACCACCAGGACCGCAGGGGAGAGAAAGGCAACGGCTTCCCTATGGAGGGGAATAGTGAGGGCGAGCCAGGCCGACAGTGAGAGGTCCATACGGCACCTGGTGGAGAAGGCTTGGGGGGATGATGAGGGTGAAGATGATGATGACGGTGAAGATGGGGGAGAAGATGAGCCGGTCCAGTGTCCGGTGGCAGGGGATCTGCAGCTCCCTCACCGAATTTGGATACCGCTGGTTCTGCACCCTCGTCGGACCCCCATTGGGTCAAGGTTGCTCCCGCGATGGACCCCGATTGGGTCTCGGTTGCACCCGCGTCGGACCCCGACTGGGACAGCGCCGCACCAGAACCGACCTCCAACCCCGAACCTGGAACCTCTGGCACAGCGGGCACAAGCAGCTCCTCACCGGCGACCCATGGAGAAGGCTCAGGAGAGAGAGAAGAACCGAGATCAGGATCACCGGCAGCGCCAGAACCCGGTGAGACAAGCTTGGACGCAGCGGGTGGCTGCACCTGGCTCATCTCCCCAAGAGACAGGCTAAAATGCTCTAAGACGCAAAGGAGAAAGACAATACAGAGCACTTGCCTGATCTCGGGTTCTGACGCCGTCCAGGACTGCGAAGATCCGGGCTCAGAAGGCAGGAGGTCGTCATCAGGCTCCCACTTAGCTACGTCGGGCTCCGCAGCTGGCATGATGGTATCCGCAGTCTCAGGATCCTCCGACACCAATGCCCATGCCGATGGCGCGCACGGCGTGGTGGCAGGGGACCCTCGACCCGTTGGACCGGACCGCACATCCGTGGAGACCCGGGGACGCATTCTTTTCGGCACAGGTTCCACACTGCAGTCCGCCCTCCTCCTCTGCCCACAACGTGGCTGCGGGACTGGAACCAGGCTCTCCAGAACCACAGGCCCCCTCCTCATCCAGTGACGTTGGCCTGGTGTCGAGGACCGCTCAGTGGAGGGAGACACAGACGATGCGGAATTAACAATCAGAGCCACAGCAGGTGGTGGGAGCTCGGGGGGCTGCGAACCCCGAACCCCACCCCCAGGAGTTTGACAAGGCAAATCACAATAATGAGAATGTAAATGAGTTTGGACTTGCCTGTCTCCTGGAGGCTGGATGGTGCCTGCTGTGGCGGATGTTGCTCCTCCCTTCCCCCGCCAGACGGTGACAGAGGGCCCCCTGGGAGGACGACGGGGAGCAGCTCGAGAAGGTTCCAGGACGGGACTTGCCGGAACGGGACTCCCAAGACACACAGCAGCCGGGATAGGCGACGAGGAGGAGGGGGCAACAGCCGAGATGAGCCGGGCATGGGGCGCTGACGGGACAGCAAGAGAAGACGGCCCGGGAGATGCGGCTGTGGAGATTCCCCTCTGACGAGGCGCAGGAGTGGCAGCTGAGTGGGGGGTTGAGCCCTTGCGGTGACCCGGAACTGGATCCGGATGGGATTCAAGCCGAGGTTGACAGCTGGTGTGACGACAGTTTCTTGCAGGGGCCGAGGCGAAGGTGAGATTCGGGAATCGCCGTTCCTGTGCAGAAACAAAGGTGAGCAGGTCGGCAAACTCAGGGAACTCATGCAACTTTGGATTCTTCTCCATCAGTCTAACTGCCGCCACCACATGCTTTTATAATTGACGATGGATGCACAGTGGAGCGAGCAGCAGCCACTCGGTCCCAGATTTTGATTGCTGTCAGCTGCTGCTCCTCTGGGGGAATCCCGAGTGATGACATGCTTGATGGGGAAAGACCTCCGGATGGTGCAAACTCACGGTCCGGAACGGAGGCAGGAGTGGGATCCCGAAGCGAGGGGCGACATCTCCTCCTCTTCGTCTTCCTGACGGGATTTCCCTCCAGCCCACGGAGTATCTTGCCCTGTGCAGCGATGTCATCTCTCCTCACGCTTACCTCAGGGTGATTGGCGAAGTGGGGGAGATGATTAAGGATGTCCTCGGCTTCGTCCAGGTACCGGGGCACGTCGCTGTTGAAGTCGAGGAGGGAGGCGGTGATGAGGATTTCATCCATGCACTCGAGGGCGTCAGCAAGAACATCGCTCTGACTCCGAGTGCGGGACCTCCGCGACGGCATGCTTCCAGCACGGTACCCAGACAGGTAGGAACAACAGTCCAATTAAGCAAACTCACGGCAGCCGACAACCCACTGGTTGCGACCTACTGTTACGTATAGCTCTAGCGAGCCATAAATAAGAGCCAAGGGCTGACCGGTGAGTTTGTGTTGTTTATTAATGATAAAGGAAAAGGAAAAAAGGAAAAGAGCCTCGTGGGGCAAAACACAAACAATACAGAAGTACACTTACGAATAATGATGAAAAGGGATGAGAGGAGGACTGGAGCAAGATGTAGGGACTCCAGCCTATCCACACCGGGAGAAGAGCGTGGATAATATGCGAGGTCACAGCGCTGAGTAATCAGGGCCTCTCCCTTTTATAGTGGTTGACAGCGCCTCAGCTGATGAGAGATAATTGGCCTCCAGCCGTCCCGTAGAGCTTGACAGCTGGAAGCCCACTGAGACGCTGTCATAATAAGACCTGGGCTGAGGAGGAATATGGCCTGAGCGCAGATGACATTGGCGCACAGACCATTATGACAACAGCCAGTCGCTCCGCTGAAACCCTCTCCATCTCACAAGTTCACTGGCTCACGGATGTGAACAATTCCGCATAGTCATCCATCTCTCCTCTGACACATGCACAATAAAAATTCATGTTCCTTCAGCAGATGAGCATAGAAAGAGGGCTGATGGGGAGCTGCATGAGGACAGCTGTCAGTGAGCTATTGACTGGAGGGGTGATCACTAAAGCCAGCAGCTGCTATGGCAACAATGACTCTTCATCTTTAAATAAAATAGCCAGTTACCAGGCTGCTTCTTCATCAGTGCCAAGCTTCTGTTGTTTAAAAACACATTATAGATCTGTAAATGTGAAGGTGGGGCTCAGCTAAGCTCCCTTCTGCAAAGGTGGGCACAGGAAAAGTATGCAAAAAAAAAGTTTCAACATTTTCTTTTAAATTTGCCATTTTTTCCTCATTAATTGGCATCTCTTTCTCATAAAGTTGGGACTTTATTCCTTCTGCATTATGAAACTTTATTCCAATAAAATCCTTAAGTTTTTCCTCAAATTTGAGGCATTTTCTTGCAACTATATAGCTTTTTTGTTATAGATTTGGGACTATCAATTTGTGACTTTTTCCATGTAGATTTTTTCATAAACGCGTTATATAAAGAGAAATAAAAATGATAAACTCACTAAATCAACTTAAGATGGAATCCTAAGCACAAATTTAGAGCAAACAAGCACATTTCTCACCCGTTTTCTAATTTGTGAAACCAAAATTAACTGCATTTTCATTTCATTGACTTGAACTGTCATGATTTTCCCTCCCTCAGATATGAAATAACTTGTTTTATATTCCCTCTGGAAATATTTAATTTGTATGGCTTGGATTATATTGGAGCATACATGGGATATTATATTTCATGGATAAGAGGAAAAATCTCATAACTGGTGAGAGTAATACTATAAATTTAAAAAAAAACAAAAAACAAATGCATAAAGAAAAAATTACAAAATAACTTTAAACTTGATGAGCAAAAAAAAAATATGTAAATTTGTGTTTATTTTATTTTTTTTTTACCACAGTTTATATGAAAAAGTAATACATTTTTTTTCTTAAAGAGTCACAAATTTATAAAGAAATAAACTGCAAATTTATCAGGAAAATAAAGTTTTGAATTTACAAGAAAAATGTCAAATAAAGTGCAATTGTACAATGCAAAGTTGCAAAATTTCAAGTAAAAATCACAAATGTATCACAAAATGCATAAATTTATATGAAAAGAAATATTTGAAAAATGTCAAATTCATGAGCAAGAGTTCAGAAATGGCCAAGAGTAACATTTTAAATGTACTCAGAAAAAGTTGTAAATTGATGAAAAAAAAAAAAAAATCAGACTTAAAAGATAAAAACTTGCAAATTCATGATAAAAAGTTAAAAGTTTTTTGTGGAAAAGTCACAAGTTTATTACAAAAAACGTTGTCAATCTATAAGAATAAGGAACACATTTACTCAATTACAAAAAGTTACAAATTTATAAGGAAAAAAATGCTAATTTACCAGAAAAAAAAGCTGCAAATGTGCAAGAAAATGCAGTTTGGTTAGAGTAAAGGTGCAATTATGCAAGGGAAAGGTGCAAATTTATCAAAGAAAAATGTACGAAAAAGACCATATGTATCAAAAAAGTTGCAAGTTTGAGAAAAAAAATTCATTAGAAAAAAGTCACACTTCATCATCATCATCATCATCATCATCATCATCATCATCATCATCATCATCATCACTCTATAAAAGCACAAAATCTCTGTGTGTCTGTCACGCTTCATAGGACATCATAGGATGGCCTATGATCTCTGCCTGAACATCACAGGACATCTTATGAACTCAGGCATCATAGGACACATAGAAAAATGTGTCTTTATGATGTCATATAGGTTCAGGTTCAGGTTCAGGTTACTTTATTTGTACCAGTAGGTAGATTTGTTTTGCAGTCTGGTGACATCCATATTTACAAGCCACAAATTACATTCAACATAGACACAAACAGAGGCACACATGAAGCTTACTATAAACATGATAAAAATACTCAAGGCTCTATCAATAAGGGTATAAAGACAAAGAGATGAGAGAAAAACCAGAGGTAAGAGAGAAGGGTCATATTAAAAAGTTAAAAACTAGTCAAAGAGGTTAAAAACTCAAAGGTCTTAAACCCAATAAAATATTTAGAACCCAAATAACCTCCTACAAAAATAAGTAAATATAAAATGGAGTTAATAAACAGGTACCTAAATTATGTGCAATATATTGTTACAACTTATTCAACTCTTTGACAGCAACAGGAACAAAGCTGTTTTTGTAGTGCTGGGTTTTGCTTTTTGGGACAGCAAACCTCCGTCTGGAGGGAAGAAGCTGAAAGCTGCAGTGCAAAGGGTGGGAGTCATCATTTAAAATGGAGGTAGCCATCCTCTGTACTTGTCTGGTGTACAGGGATGTCAGGCTCAGCTGTGGCTCACCGAGCAAACGACTGGACCATCTAACTACCTGATCCAAGGATTTCCTCTGTTTCAGTTTTATCTGACCAAACCATGACACTAAAGAAAAGGATAAAACAGATTCAATAAAAGCCCGATAAAACATTGTCATTATGGTTCGGTCAATTTGGAAGCGTGCAAGTTTTCTCAAGCAATGCAAATGTTGCTGACCCTTTTTGCACACCCTTTCACAGTTCTCTTCAAAGTTTAAATTACTATCAATAATCGTCCCAAGATATTTGTAGGATTGTACACATTCGGTGGTCTGACCTTTTAGTACAGTGACTTTGTGCTGGGGAGTTTTCCTCCTAAAGTCAATAATCATGTCTTTAGTTTTTGTCGTATTCAGCTGCAGGTAGGAATCCTCACACCAGTGAACAAAATCATCAACTACTGGGCCATGGCCACTCTCACCATCCTGGAGGAGACTAACAATAACTGAGTCATCAGCATACTTTATAATGTGTCTGTTTGTCATGTCTGCTCCGACACATGTTTGTGTACAGGATGAAGAGTAGTGGTGACAACACACACCCCTGAGGACAGCCAGTAGAATAGCACTTTAGGTCAGACAATGTACCATTGACCCTTACTCTCTGTGTCCTGTTGGTTAAGAAATCCAGAATCCAACCCACCAGATTATTGCTCAAATCAAATTGTTGCAGGAGCCTTTCAACTAAAATATGAGGTTGGATTGTATTAAAGGAGGAGGAAAAGTCCACAAATAAAAGTCTGGCGTGTGTCCCATTAAAATCCAGATGTTTAAAAAGCATGTTAAACAGAGTGACAGTTGCATCCTCCACTCCTCTTTGAGGCCTATAGGCAAACTGCAGAGGATCCAATGCATGCTCAGTCTGCTTTAGGACCTCACATATGTCCAGTTTTTCAAAAATTTTCATTAAAATTGAAGTCAAAGCAACTGGTCTAAAGTCGTTTATCGTTTTAAGACAGCTGGATTTTGGAACGGGAACAACCCCGGCTTCTTTCCAGATCTTAGGCACATGGTGTGTCTGTAAGGACTTATTGAAAATGTAATGAAATATAGGACTCAGTTCATGTGCACAGGACTTTACCAAGCGCCCACATATGTTATCAGGGCCCGGACTTTTGGTCACTTTTACAGCGCAGAACTCCCTTTTAATATCCTGCACCTCAACATTAAAGTGCTGATTGTCTTTGAGTTTCTGTTTGAAATCTTGGGTTTCAGTGCTAAAATCAAAGGAGTCAAAACAACCATAAAAACAATTAAGAGCATTAGTCAGCTCTGTGTCTGAATTAAAACCATCTAAAAACACATGATTGCTGTGTTCTGTGCTCTGAAGGCCTGCAATAGTTTTCATACTGGCCCAGGCTGAACCAAGTTTCTTTGTTGCCATCTTAAAATTTTGGCCTTCAGCTCTTTTGTGGCAACCTGTAGCTCAGAAACAGAGGGTTAGGGTTAGGGTTAGGGTTAGCACTCTGGTAAATTTCCGTAAAAGGGTTAGGGTTAGGGTTAGGGTTAGGGTTAGGGTTAGGTTATATATATATACGTATATATATATATTACAAACTAAGTTTGAATTTGATGATGAGTCTGTTTTAATGGATAAATCCCCTGAAGCCTCAATGATATTTTTCTGTCAACAGAGGCTTCCCCCCAACTATATGACGAGGTGCACAGACTTGATAGAGTCCCACAGAAAGTAAAAATCCTCCTTTTCTGATGAACAGCCAAAGAAGAATGCAAAGATCATCAATTCCTTCACTGTTCCTCAACGGGTAACAGAGGCAACACTGGACAAACTTGTGCTAAAATTTATATGTGAAGCCAGTCAGCCATTTTCTCTGGTTGAGATGCCATTCTTCAGGAGCGTGATAGAAACCCTGCAACCTCAATGTACAGTAATGACAAGGAAAACATTATGCACTAGAATGCAGGAAACTGCAAAGGACATGAAGAGCATAATGACTAAAAAGCTGAGTTCTGTAAACTATGTTGCTACCACAACTGACTGCTGGTCTGCCAGACAACCGAGCTACTTGGGCGTCACCTGCCACTGGATAGACCAAACCTCTCTAGAGAGGCGCTCAGTTGCATCGGCTTGTAGATGTGGGCTGATTGCTGCAGCTGTACTCCTACCAAAATTTACAACATTCTGGACCACTGAGGAGGGCACCTTAAAAGGTGGTCAATATACTTAGCAGTTTAGATTAGATTAGATTCAACTTTATTGTCATTACACATGTATGAATACAAGGTAACGAAACACAGTTTAGCATCCAATCAGAAGTGCAAAGGACAGCAGTGCAGTATATACGGTAATTAACAGTATGTGCAATTTAAGCAAATATATGCAAATATATGCAGCAGTGCAGAAAGTTAAAAGTACTGTTATGTGCAAATAATGTGCAATAAGTTAGATGTAGTTATGTAGTTATGCAGTTATGTACAGGTGAGGATGGTAAAAGATGATGGTAAGAGAGTCAGCGGGGAACTAAGTTCAATAACGTGACAGCTGTTGGAAAGAAACTGTTCCTAAACCTGCTGGTTGTAGTCCAAAGGCTTCTGAAACGTCTTCTGGAGGGGAGAAGCTGGAACAGTCCATGAGCAGGATGGTTGGAGTCCCTAAGAATGCTGCGTGCCCGGCGCAGACATCTTTTCCTGTGGACGTCCTCTATAGCTGGAAGTGGAGTCCCTGTGATGCATTGGGCGGTTTTCACCACCCGCTGCAGCGCCTTGCGGTCAGCTACAGAGCAGCTCCCATACCAGAGTGTGATACAGTTGGTCAGGGTGCTCTCTATCACGCAGCGGTAGAAGTTGCCCAGGATGTCAGTTGACAGATGGTTCTTCTTCAATGTCCTCAAGAAGAAGAGGCGCTGATGGGCCTTCTTGATCAGGCTGGTGGTGTTAACTGACCAGGACAGGTCCTCCGAGATGTGGGTCCTCAGGAATTTGAAGCTGGGGACACGTTCAACAGCTATGCCACTGATATGGATGGGGTCATGTGTCTCTTCCCTCTCCTTACTGTAGTCCACTATGAGCTCCTTGGTTTTGCTGGTGTTAAGGAGCAGGTTATTGTCAGCGCACCAAGTAGCCAAGTGCTCAACCTCTGCCCTCTAATCTGACTCGTCGTTGTCCCTGATGAGTCCAATCACCGTGGTGTCATCTGCGAACTTTATTCAATTCAATTCAATTCAACTTTATTTATATAGCGCCATTTTACAACAACAGTCATCTCATAGCACTATCAACTGTAGGAGGGAACCCCACAGTTGCAGAAAGACCCCAGCAATCAGATGGAATTGGATCCATACATAGGCCTGCAGTCATGGGTGTAGAGGGAGTAGAGGAATGGGCTGAGCACACAGTCCTGTGGTACACCAGTGTTGAGTGTGATGACGGAAGAACGGTTGGGGCCTGACCTAACATGCTGGGGTCTGTTGGTCAGAAAATCCATGATCCAGTTGCAGGTGGAGGTACTGATTCCCAGGTCCCCAAGTTTGGTGAGCAGCTTGGAGGGGATAACTGTGTTGAATGCTGAGCTGAAGTCAATAAACAGCATTCTTGCGTAGGTGTTCTTGTCATCCAGGTGTGAGAGTACATAGTGCAGCGCTGTAGAAACCGCATCCTCTGTACTCCTGTTGCTCCGGTAGGTGAACTGATGAGGGTCCAGTGTAGGGGGCAGGCCTTTTTTGAGCTGTGCCAAGACCAGTCGCTCAAAGCACTTCATGACTATGGGCGTCAGTGCCACAGGGCGATAGTCATTTAGGCACGATGGTGTTGAATGTTTCGGCACTGGTACTATTGAAGTGGTCTTGAAGCACGCTGGTACCACGGCCTGGGCCAGGGACAGATTGAAGATGTCTGTGAAGACCCCTGCCAGCTGCTCAGCGCATGCCCTCAGCACACGCCCAGGAATGCCATCAGGGCCAGCAGCCTTACGTACGTTGACATGACTCAGTGCATTACGGACGTCGGTGTGGGTGAGTGTGAGGTGGTGGAGGTCATCAGAGGGTGGGAAATTGATGTTCTTTTCATTGTTGTCCTTGTCAAAACGAGCATAGAAGTTATTTAGCTCATTGAGAAAGGGCACAGTCATGGCTATAGGTATGGAGTTGCTGGGCTTATAATCAGAGATAGCTTGAATGCCCTGCCACATACGTCGGGGGTCAGAGTCCCCAAAATGTTCCTCCACCTTCAGCTTGTAGCTGTGCTTGGCCTTCTTGATGCCCCTCTTCAGATCTGCCCTGGATGAACTGTAGGCCTATGCATCACCAGATCTAAAGGCATTGTTACGTGCTTTTAGCAGAAGTAACACTTCTCTGTTCATCCACGGCTTCTGATTTGGGTACGTGGTGATCTGTCTTTCCGTGGTGACACTGTCAATAGTGGTGTTGATATGGTCCAGGACTGAGTGGGTGTAAGAGTTGATGTTTATGTGGGAGCCACAGGTAGCCTGAGAGGTGAACATACTCCAGTCTGTGTTCCTAAACTTCTCCTGGAGTACAGAGTCAACCCCCTCTGGCCACACTTTGATGGTCCTCACTGATGGCTTCACCCGGTTGATGAGCGGTACATACTTGGGGGTAAGGAACAAGGATAAATGATCAGACTGACCTAGGTGGGGGAGGGGAGTTGCTGTGTAGGCTCCCACAATATTGGTGTAAACATGGTCCAATGTTTTGTCCCAGTTCTTATGTGAATTATTAGAGCTTTGCATTCATATATGGAATGTTATTGTCATTTAGGTTGGATTATGTAACACGTTGTGCGCGCCGCTGAGAAGGTGATCGGCTGCAAGCTCCCATCCCTCCAGGACCTGTACATCTCCAGGACCCGGAGGCGTGCAGGTCGGATCATAGCCGACCCTTCACACCCTGGACACGCACTATTTCCCCCCCTCCCCTCAGGCAGAAGACTTCGGTCCATTCGGACTAAAACCTCCCGCTACCTGAATAGCTTCTTCCCCTCTGCCATCAGACTGCTGAACACTAAGTGACTTATTAGACTCTTGTGCACTACGTACAGCAGCTCAACCAGACTCATGATAATTATCACTGTTTTCTTTTGCACTACCGACTCACTATGTGGAACTCCACAATATCTGCTGCTCGTTAATATATTTAAAAATTGCATAGATTAGTATTACTCATTCATATTCTACATTTTATTGCATGCATAGTTTTTTATTTTTATCTTTAGTGCTACTCATGTTTAATGTTGCAGCATTGGACCGAGACAAATTCCTAGTTTGTGTACTACATGAACAATGGCAATAAATCTCATTCTGATTCTGATTCTGATTCTGATTCTGATTCTGATTATGTAGGTGACAAAGGCTGCCAAAAGTTACATATTTCAAAAGCTTGTAATACCAATAATAACAATCAGCAGCTTGGTAACCTCTACAATCAGGGTAAGAAGAATGTGCACACCTGTCTCTTCTGAAAACAATCTGTCTTTGTCTCGCCACAGGCCTCAACTACATCAAAAAACCCCTGGACACTGACTTAGATGATGCCTGCACCAACAGCACTAACTCTCATGAAGATGACTTCTTTGCATCAATGAACGCAGGAAAATCACCAGCAGGGTAGCTGGAGAGCTACCTTTCATGTCCGTCCACTGCAGCTATGGATCTGCTGCATTTATTTCCTCAAATCAAAAAAAATTGTCCCTTAAAGTCAACACAGGTCTTCCAGCTTCTGCAGCCTGTGAAAGACTTTCTAGTCATGCAGGGCTACTTTTGATGGCTAAAAGATCACAGCTTCACTGCAAGAAACTTGAGGGCCAACTGCTGTTGAAGCTGAACAGTCACGTCACTGACTGATTCTTTTGGGACAAAGCATGTAAAACACATTTTCACCTAAACACACCACACTGTTAATGGAAACACATCCTTTGTACTGTATGTTCAGACAACTTTGTTCTATGTGTCACGGAACGTTCCGTGATTGTGGCTGTAGCTCCTGATTATTTGATCATTATTTCCAGCTAAGCTGAGCCCGGCTCCCTGTCATCCTACGGCCATGCCTCCTCCTCTCTGCCAGGCATTCACCAGTTAACGCTACCACCTGCTGGAGATTATTTATCCTCCTCCATGTTTTCTACACACTCATTTACACACCTGCAAGCATTGAAGCACACTCCTTCATACATGCATATGCACACACTTACGCTCACACACACACACACACACACACACACACAGACACACGTTAGTCAGCAAAAGACATTGAGTCTCTTCTGCATCCATCAGTAAATTGTCAATGCAGATAAAGTTTCCAGAGATCACAGACACTGTTGGTACCTCGGTATCAGTTCTGAAATCTCTATTTTGTGAACAAAGAAAATGAATTTTTTTTCATGACTGCTGTTGAAACCTGGCATTCCAAGTCATTTTTGAAGCGTTCAAACACTGTGCTCATGTGTTCCTACTAGGCTTCAGTCTCAGAAGTTTGGTGATGAAAGACCATAACAGCCTGACAGACAAGAATGGAGAGACAAATATATTATTCCATGTGGCAGATGCCTTAATTTGTTTTTCAGTTATTTATTACAATTTCATTGATTAATGTTCTAATTTTGGAGAACAATAAATTTGATGTTATGAAGCAGTACCTCAGTACTTAAGTAGTTTTTTCATCAGTTACTTTTATACTTTTACTAGAGTAATTATTTAAATGATGACTCTTTACTTCTACTTGAGTCATTTTTTTTTTTTTTAAAGTAACTGTACTCTTACTTGAGAACAATTTTTGGCTTTTCTACCCACCTCTGTCTACAAACATCATTTTCTCCTCACTAACATCAGCTGCAACAGATATATCACACTATACAGAATAAATCATTTGGTGATAAATGGGTTGAAAATAATACTGAGTTAAATAAAAAGGTGGATCCACTGCTGCCGGACCCTTGTTAGTATTGTTCAATAAATGAGTGATGTTCAATGAAAAGAAGATGAAAGGAAAGTGTAGAGCTGTAGGACAGCTGGTGTTCAAACTGAAGTTTCTCTTCACCACAGCAATGATGGCTGATCTGCTGCTGCTATTTGAACACATTGGTCTACAGAGACAAACTGTTGTCCAGGTGTTTCCTTTCAGGTGAAGGTCAGCAGTCTATGGAGGCTTTGAACCTTTAAGAAACTGAAGAGTTCAGCCCACTGGAAACCAGTGACTGTTACTGTGAGAGAGGAAGGAGAAGACTGGAAACTGGACTGACACACAGGAGGAGACACATCATTACCTGAACAGGTGACAGTCTGGAGGGAGGAAGAGGACAATGATGATGCTGCACAGTCTCTCAGAGAGGATCCAGACTGAACACAGGAAGGATAGATCCTCCACACATCTCTCAATGAGGACTCCAATCTCACTCCTACAGAAACAGCAGAGCCACAGTCCAGATGTTCACAGACAACAGCTGCTGTCTTCAGGGACCAGACATCACTTGTCACTGGTCTCCACTTTCCCAGATGTTTCACCTCCACTGTTCCTGCACAGCGACTGTCTCCTCCCACCAACCTGACAGGTTCTGAACAGAAACCAGAGAGTGATCAATCAAAGACCAAAGTGAGTTGGATCAAAACAGGAAAGAACCATATCAAAGCTGCAGCTCCTCTTCTACCTGAGCAGGTGAGTCCAACAGCTTCTCCAGGTGAGCAGCTCTTTCTAGCTGAGCCTGAGCTTCTACAGTCCAGGAGAGCAGACTCGTTACCTCGACACTGGAACTCTTTGGTCCCCACAGGAGCCTCCACGTCTCCATAGAGCACCCCCCAGAGAAGCGAAGGAGGCCCACAGCCAAGCTCCCTACAGACCACCTCTGCATCCTGCTGGTCAAAGTCAGTTTGACAGACTGAGGACCAGCTCTGGTTAGACTTAACCTCCAGTCTGCCTGAACACACACCGGTCCCATTCTGCAGCCTGACAGAGTCTGGAGAGATGAGGGAAGATCAGATGGAGCGATAAAGACAAAGATGGCAGCAAACAACAAGTCTCAACCACTTTAACACCACTTTACACTTTACATTTAGTTCCAGTCTCACACCACCTCTGATCATCTCCTCCAAAACATTTTCCTTCAGTCTGCTACATCTTCTCTCCCTGATTTAACTCCACATTTTACATTGACCTTCATCACTGAAGACCAAACATCTCCCAGGTAGGACCTGTCGGCCTGTCAGGGACTGTCCTATCCAGAGTCTGGCCCCACACTGGTCCTGTGTCTTCATCCTTTTGCTCTTGCCCCCCCCCCCCCCCCCCGTATGTGACGTGTGACCGGTCTGGTTGTTTCTCTCGACATCATGGTTTTAGTTCTTAATTGTTTAGTCATTTTACCCAATAAAGAAATGGCTAACTGACAATCAGCTATACATCACTAGAACTAAGTTGCATTTTTAACAGCCTCAGTGTTTCGGTGCTGAACTCCACTGGTTCCACCTGCTGCTATCTCACTTTGTCTTTCTGGGCCTGCAAGCATGCTTCATTGTTGCCTGGTTTCATCTTATCTACATCTTCTTGTCTGCTTCTGGTTTGCAGGTTTCTCTTGTGTCTAATCATTCTGGTTACTGGATGTGGTTTGAACTTGGCCCAGATTTTAACTGACACCAACATTTCTCATCTGATTGTCTTGCAGCATTTCCACTGTTTGTCACATGTTTCAAATGTTTAATGTCTTCATCGCATGTTTCTATGACAATAGCCGATAACTTAAGGATGTTCTAGTAAGTTTTCATATTAATGCCAATGTTTCTGTTATTAGTTTGCTTCTGTTTCTTGTAATTTTATATGCACTTGTTGTTACTTTTAGGGTGACTTGGGACATCTGTTCAGGGACTCCAGATGAAAAATAGCCTTTTGGCTCATTCTGGCACATTTACAAAACTCTTCCTTAATGTGCACTGTCCCTGCTAAATAAACCAAGAACTAAATCAATACAATACCAGTTAAACTCTACCATCAAAGTCAAAGCCAGAGATCAACAACACCCAGAAACACCACCGGTTGTTCTGGGCCTGAGCTCATCTGAGATGGATTGATGCAACGTGGAAAAGTCTACTGTCGTCTGAGGAGTCCACATTTCAGACTGGGTTTGGAAATCCTGGACGTGGTGTCCTCCGGGCTAAAGAGGAAAAGGACCATCCAGACTGTTCTCAGCATTAAGATCAAAGCCAGCATCTGTGATTGTATGGGGGTGTGTCAGTGCCCATGGCATGGGGAACCTGCACATCTTTGAAGGCCCCATTAATGCTGAACAGTACATACAGGTTTTGGAGCAACATCTGCTGCCATCCAAGCAACGTCTTTTTCAGGGACCTGCCTGCTTATTTCAGCAAGACAATGCCAAGTCACACTCAGCACGTGTTACAACAGAATCAGAATCAGATTTATTGCCATTGTTCATATAGTACACAAACTAGGGATTTGTCTCGGTGCAATGCTGCAACATTAAACATGATAAAATAAAAGAAATAAACTATACATGCAATAAAGTGTAGAATAAGAGTGAGTAATACTAGTCAGCAGTTTAAATATATTAGCGAGCAGCAGATAATGTGGAGAACCATAGAGTGCAGTTGGTAATGCAGGAAGAAAACAGTGATGATTGACATGAGTCTGGTTGAGCTGCTGTACATAGTGCACGAAAGTCAATAAGTCACTTAGTGTTCAGCAGTCTGATGGCAGAGGGGAAGAAGCTGTTCATGTGACGGGAGGTTTTAGTCTGGATGGACCGAAGTCTTCTACCTGAGGGGAGAGGGGCAAACAGCGTGGCTTCCTAGTAAAAGATTGTGGCTACTAGACTGGCCTGATGCAGTCCAGACCTGGATAGGCTCAAAAGGATTTTTAAAGCATTGTTTTATTTTTAAGTTTTACACAATGTCCCAAATTCCCTGGATTTGGTGTTTGTATTCAGATTGATATGGAAAAATAAAAGTCATGGTTTTACCAGACTAGAAACATTTTATGTGACACATGTACAGAGGCGGACTTACCATGGGGCAAAGGTAGACCACTGCCTTAGCCCCCATCCGCTAAGAGCCCAGATCTACTAGGAGCCCCATATCTACTTTTCAATGTTTAGCATATTTAACATGATGTCTGACAGCATAAAGGAAAAGCATATTCCATAAAGGACATTGGCTATTCTTGCTGGGGTCTAACAGATATTCTCCCTTGTCTCCGTTGTCCAGAGGAGGGAACACAATAGATCCTCTGAAAAATGGACCAGTCAGCAGACCATGAACAGGACCCTGCTGGCAATTGTGGCTCAGTCAGTCCCTCCAGGATTTCACGGCATGTTTTTATCAATGGTGCCGCCCAAAAAGCCTGAATTTGCAGGAGCTTTTTAAAAAAGGTGCGGTAAAAGTTGTAATGTTTTGAAAGGATTTTTTGCATTAAGAGTTGTGGGAAGAATAGCAAATTTTAAAGCAGATGCTTTTCTCATGGTTTACTGCAGTGATATTCTATAGAACACCACTAGAAAAGCACAGGATTGTCAAAAATGTACTAACTGTCCACATTGCATGGACACGTCGCGTGCCCCCAATGGCACAGCGCAGCAACTGCACGTGTCAGCTTATAGACGTCCCCAGGCTATACTGAGAACTTGTACTCATCTGTATTGATCTGACAGTTCAGAAGGTGGCAGACACGTGCCGCAGGAATCATGGCTGACATGGAATACAGAAAAGAAGAAGAACTCCTCATTATTATTGTTCTTTTTCTGCTTTGAGCTCACAACACCAATGTGATCATGGCGGCAGCGATTCTGACTGAAACTGCATGAAATGGGAAAAATGGCCAAGAAATACAAACAAAATTCACGTGTGATAATCATAAGAGTTTGTAGATGAGGTAGAGGGTGTCAATGACGACCAAACGCAAAACAATGACCACGATGGACGAAAACAGACCAGTCATGTGGGTGAGCAAGCCCCCCTCCCCCGTAACAGGTAAGAGATGAATATATGTAATTCCTTATGCCTGAATGATTTCATCATTTGAAGACTTCTGAGGACCAGAAGTTTCAGGGAGGATTTCAATCAGGCCTGAAAAGAAAGTGGAGAACAAAGAAAAAGTAGGGCCCCATTTCTGTCTTTGCCTTGTGTCATGTTTGCCCCTTTCAGGGTATAAATGAGGCGCCAGATGCCAACAGAAAGTTTGTTCATTCACAAAAAAGAACAAAATAAAGAGCCACGTTGGGCAAAACACATACAGTACGCTACACTAGAACACAAAATAACGAACACTAACATCAAGCTAGGGCATAGCGAGGGTGGAACCTGACACTATAGAAAGAGCACTTACAAGTGATGAGGCGAGGATGAATCAAACACAGAAAGAAGGCTGGAGCGGAGGATAGGGACTCCAGTCCTGGTAGACGCAGGCCGCAGAGAGGAGTGAGCCTCAGCTGCTCCCTTAAATACTGATAACAAAAAAGCAAAGAACCAAATGGAAGAGGAGGAAATGTAATGACAAGATCAGCTGTGACAGAGCCGGCTCAGCTTTGGAAAGCCCTAAGTTTGGCCACAGTGCTGTCACAGTAAAAGCCCTGGAAACACCTATAATAATCAAGCATAAATAATACGGGAGGAAAAAGGGAAACTACTGAGTGACCCGAGCGCAGATGAGCTCAGCACTCAGATCACCACACCTTGGGCCCCAAATGGACTAAGTCCACCCCTGCATATAGAACCAAGGAGGCTTCATTGTGTTGAATTTTCATTCATCTAATATTATTTCTAAGGTGACCTGGATTAAACTTTTCATTAAAACTAAGATCAACTGTTATTTGATCATCAATGTCATTTTGAATCAAACTGCTGACATCATTTTCTGGTTAAAATGTCACGATCAGAGCGCCGGTCTTACCTGTGCTCAGGCTGCGTATACTCGCTGCAGGCTTTGACAGCTGTGGGTTATATTCTGGCTTCACTGGGCTCTTATTGTGAAGGCGCTCGGTGGGGCTTCCGGCTGTCAAGGCCGGTCAGCTGTTTGTCATTACTGCTTGTTAGCATCCGGCTTTATTAGGTGGGCACTGACAGCAGTTTTGTTGCGGGAGTATTGTCAAACAATCGTCAATCTTTCCTGGTCCTCGTCATGTCAGGTTTGTGCCTATTCTTGTCTTGTCCATGTTTAGATCGGTAGTGGCTGGGGTTAGCCCTATGGTCCCATGCTCACTTTGGAATACGTGGACGAAACGCTTATCGCTGCCTCCCTCCTTGACTACCACAGCGACATACGCTGGTACCTGGACTGCGCCGAGGACGTCCTTAATCATCTTCCCCGCTACGGCGACCACCCTGAAGTCGGCGCGAGGAGGGATGACATCGCCGCACAGCGCGAGATACTCCGTATGGTGGAGGAGGACTACAGCAGGAAGCAGCAGAGGAGGCATCCTTGCTCCCCATGCTGGGATCCCACTCCTGCCCTTGACCCGGTCCAGGAGTTCGCGGCATCTGGGGGCCGACGACAACGTCGGCGCCACAGCCCAGGCAATCCTCAGCATAATTCCCGGCTGGAAGCCCGTCAGCGAACCTCTGAGAGCGGCTCCACCTCGTCTTTCCAGGGGGCCCTCTGTCGCCATCCAGCGGGGAGAAGGAGGAACAGCGTCCCCTACAGCAGGCACCATCTTTCCTCCAGGAGAAAGGCAAGTGCAAGTTAATTTATTACACCATAATTGTAACCTGCCTTGTCTGACTCCTGGGGGCGGAGTTCGGGGTTCGCAGCCCCCCCCCTGAGCTCCCTCCCGCTGCTGTAGTTATAATAACTAAACCTGCTGCCTCTGTGTCCCCCCCCGTTGAGCGGTCCGCAAAGCCAGGCCTACATCGTCAGATGAGGAGGGGCCCTGCAGTGCTGGAAAACCTGGATCCGGCCCTTCAGCCACGTGGTGGACAGAGGAGAAAAGCGGACTGCGGCCCGGAGCCTGAGCCGACAATGAAGCGTCCCCGGGTCTCCTCGCCGGAGCGGTCCGAGCCAGTGGGTCGAATGTCCCCTGCTCCCACGCCATACGGGTCATTGGCGTGGACATCAGCGCGGGAGGAACCTCAGGCTGCAGACGTCATCTTGCCAGCTGTGGAGCCCGATGCAGCTGAGTTGGAGCCTGCTGACAAAAGTCGCCGCCCTGAACCTGGATCGTCGGAGTCCTGGGTGGCAACGGAACCCGAGTGCAGGCAAGTGCTCCCTCTTGTGTCTCTGTCCCCTGTTTTGGAGCATTTGTGCCTGCCTCTCGGGGAGGCGAGTGAGGGGCAGCCGCCTGCTGCGCCCGAGCTCGTCTCGCTGCGTTCTGTTGCTGCCGGTGATATTGATCCTGGTTTTTCTGTTCCTTGTGAGCTTCTTTGCAGTGTCGCCGGCATGGAGCCAGTCGGAGTCGCTGAATTGGAGGTTCCGGGTTCAGGGGCGGAGGTCGCCAGCGGAGCTGCACCAACCCAATTGGGGTCCGACGTGGGCGCGCCAGAGGCCCGGTCGGGGTCCACCGCGGGTGCGGTTCTGGTCCAATTGGGGTCCAACATGGGTGCGCCTGAGACCCAATCGGGGTCCATCACTGCTTTGGCCCAATCGGGGTCCGATGTGGATGCGCCAGTGGTCCAATCAGGGTCCACCGCAGGTGCAGTTCTGGCCCAATCAGGGTCCAACGTGGGTGCGCCCGAGGTCCAATCGGGGTCCACCACTGAAGTTATCCTGACCTAGTCGGGGTCCAACGTGGGTACGCCTGGGGCCCAATCGGGGTCCAGTGCGGGAGCCGCTGTGGCCCAATCGGGTCCGACGTGGGTGCAGCCGGGACCCAATCAGGGTGGAGCGGAGGTGCAGTGCCGGTGAGGTCCGCGGACGGTGGAGGAGCTGCAGACCCTTCGTCGTCGGACGGAGTACGGGCTCATCCTTGCTTCCCAGTCCCTCATCAGAGTCATCGCCCCTGCTCTTTATCGCCGGGGGGTGTGGGGGTCCGGCTACGCTCGCCCCGGCTCTCCCATGTTTTGTCTTCACCAGGGAGGCCACTGCGGGCTGTTTTCCCCAGTACTGGTGGCTGAGGGATGCGGGTCGGCCGCCTGAGGAACTGCTTCACTGGTTCGGCGCCTCGGGTCGGCCACCCGACATGTTATGTGTTCTGCTGGACGACCTGGTTCGGCCTCCGGGGGAGGGGACTTTCCGGGCCTGGGACTTTGACAAGCCGCCCGGTCATGTTCCGCCTCCCATGACCACCCGCCGGCTGTTGGACGCGGGGAGACCCACCGAACTGTTCCTGGGATGCTGGGTCTCCGCCGTTTGGCATGAACTGTTGGGGGTAGAGGTCACTTTTTTGGTGGGGGTTTGATCCAGTAGTTGTTCTTTTTTTATCTCCCTGCTATCCTGAGTGTGTGTGTGTTCCTTGTAATGGTTATTTGGGTATCTGCGGGCATTTGTGTTTATGTCTCACAGGTTGCCTTATTTTGTTCTGTGGGTATCTAGGTGGGAGCCAGTAATTGTTCTGTTTTTTTTTGTTTTTTTTTCTTGCTATCCTGCATGTTCTTTGTAATGGGCATTTGGGTATCTGTGGGTATTTGTGTTTAGTGTCAGGTTCGTGCCTATTCTTGTCTTGTCCATGTTTAGATCGGTAGTGGCTGGGGTTAGCCCTATGGGCCCATGCTCTGAGCTTTGTCAATTTTTGCCACAGTGACTCTCTGTTTGTGTTAGTGTCTTGTCTTGGTAATAAATCACCATCATTGCAAAACTCACCGGTGACTCTTGGTGTCTTATGGTGATCCGCGAGGATCACCGCATGACATAAAATGCATTAATGACATAAACTAATGTCTTGTTCACTTCTCACATTTCCATCAACAGACTCTTCCATGTGGATTGTTGTCTAAAAACACCATTTTCTCCTCACTAACATCAGCTGTAAAAGATACCGTATATCACACACTAGACAGACAGTGTTGTCCAAGTGTTTCCTGTCAGGTGAAGGTCAGCAGTCTATGGAGGCTTTGAACCTTGAAGAAATTGAAGGGTTCAGCCCACTGGAAACCAGTGACTGTTACTGTGAGAGAGGAAAGAGAAGACTGGAAATTGGACTGACACACAGGAGGAGACACTTCATTACCTGAACAGGTGACAGTCTGGAGGGAGGAAGGGGGCAATAATGATGTTGCACAGTCTCTCAGAGAGGATCCAGACTGAACACAGTCAGGATAGATCCTCCACACATCTCTCCATGAGGACTCCAATCTCACTCCTACAGAAACAGCAGAGCCACAGTCCAGATGTTCACAGACAACAGCTGCTGTCTTCAGGGACAAGCCTCCACCTCCCACTGGTCTCCACTCTCCCAGATGTTTCACTTCCACTGTTCCTGCACAGCGACTGTCTCCTCCCACCAACCTGACAGGTTCTGAACAGAAACCAGAGAGTGATCCGTCAAAGACCAAAGTGAGTTGGATCAGAACATAAATGAACCAAATCAAAGCTACAGCTCCTCTTCTACCTGAGCAGGTGAGTCCAACAGCTTCTCCAGGTGAGCAGCTCTTTCTAGCTGAGCCTGAGCTTCTACAGTCCAGGAGAGCAGACTCGTTACCTCCACACTGGAACTCTTTGGTCCCCACGGGAGCCCCCACATCTCCATAGAGCGCCCCCCGGAGGAGCCAAGGAGGCCCACAGCCAAGCTCCCTACAGACCACCTCTGCATCCTGCTGGTCAAAGTCAGCTTGACAGACTGAGGACCAGCTCTGGTTAGACTTCACCTCCAGTCTGCCTGAACACACACCGGTCCCATTCAGCAGCCTGACGGAGTCTGGAGAGATGAGAGAAGATCAGATGGAGAGATAAAGACAAAGATGGCAGCAAACAACTAGTCTCAAACACTTTAAAGCCATTTTACACTTTACATTTAGTTCCAATCTCACACCACTTCTGATCATCTCCTCCAAAACATTTTCCTTCAGTCTGCTACATCTTCTCTCCCTGATTTCATCCATCAATCCATCCATCTTCTTCCACTTAATCCTTTTTCAGGTTGTGGGTGACTGGAGCCTATCCCAGCATCTTTGGGTGAGAGGCAGGGTCCACCCTGGACAGATCACCAGTCCATCGCAGGGCCAACACAGAGAGACAGAAAACCATTCCCCCTCACAGTCATACCTACGGACAATTTAGAATCCCCTGTTTGATGCAAATTAACTTGCATGTTTTTGGCATGTGGGAGGAAACCGGAGAAATCCTGGAGTAAACCCACACAGACATGGGGAGAACATGCACACTCCACGCAGATCACTGTTGGTTGGGGGCTGGGATTGAACCCAGGATCCCCCGGCCAAGGGTGAGTTGCTGTGCTTCCACAATGCTAACCACTCCACCACCGCGCTGCCCCTGATTTAACTCCACATTTTACATTGACCTTCATCATTGAAGACCAAAGGACAATCTATCACATGTGAGCAGCAGAAACATTTAGTCTCAGCTCTGGCACTGCCTGTCTCCTTTTTCTTGATCCATCTGCTCTCAGGTCACTTTGATCCTTGGCTTTTCTCCAGCTCACATCTGAACATGTTTGTCCAAGACATAAAACTGAGATTCTGCTATTTTAGTCTGAAAGAGATTTAACCATCTGAGCAGATGATTGACCTGAACTCCTGCATCAGTGATGACCACACAAGTTCAGTCTTTCTGATTTCATTTCATTCTCTGGTTTCTTCAGTTTCACACTCAAAGGTGTTTTTTCCACTGTTGATTTTTTTTTAACCTGAAATCTGACCAGATTAATCTAAAATAGTCATTCAGTTAAACATGAGAGTAGAGGGAGATTATAACAGCATCATTATTTTACTGTACTGAAGTCTTTCATCTACCACCTCTGATGATATCATTGATGATGCCACTGATGGACTTACCTGAACAGGTGACAGTCTGGATGTCCTGAGAATGTGATGACCGTACACATTCTGTCAGAGAGGATCCTGACTGAAGACACTGAGAAGTGATCCTCCACACATCTCTCCCTGAGGACTTCCATCTCACTCCTACAGAAACAGCGGAGCCACAGTCCAGATGTTCACAGACCACAGCTGCTGTCTTCAGGGACCAGTGTTCACCTCTCACTGGTCTCCTCTGTCCTTGATGTTTCACCTCCAGGTCTCCTGAACAGCGACTGTCTCCTCCCACCAACCTGGCATCATCATCAGGTTCTGAACAGAAATCAGAGTCATCAGTAAATAAGCAAACTTAACCCAATTTAAACTTCAAAGCTGATTCTTCTTCAGTGATTTTCTCTGTTTTCTACCTGTTAGGTTGGGTTTTCTTTCAGTCTGAACTCCTGAGGAGAAAATCAGAACCAAGCATCAGTGTAAAGCTGACTCTGATTGGTGCAACGACTCTCAGGTAGATTTCTAAACCTGATTCTCTCAGCTCAGAAACATCTGGACTCATCTGTGAGGCTGCTGCTCCACAGACCACAGGGTATTAAAGGTCCACATGGCCATGTCAGAGCTGCTGCAGGTTCAGATGTGGTGGACCATGTGGAGACCTTCATGTCTTTGAGAACACCAGAAATGAGTCAGAGATGTTTGATCATGTTTCTGACTGACCTGACTGATCAGTGATTGATTAGTGCTATGTCTGGAAACAGGACAGTGGAGGCAAGAGTTGTACCAAACGATAACTTTATTACACAGTTAACAATGATAGCAACAAGAGGTGTGGTACAGGCAGGTTCCAGGTGAAAGGCAGAGTGCCACAGAGAGACCGTGTCCCACCGTTAGTCCCTTAATACCATGCAGATTTAAAGGCCCTCCTACCAAACCTTCATCAACATGTAGACTTTCTAACAAGAGGAGACAATTTGCTGGACCTGGTGTACACAACTCATAAGGAAGCATACAGACCCTCCCCCCTTACTCCCCGGGTCTCTCTGATCATATCACCATCCTGTTAAGGCTGGCATACAAACTCAGAGTGAAAGTCATCAGATCAACAAAAATGCAGGGACGTGTGTGGCCAGAGGGGACCTCTGATACTCTGAGAGACTGCTTCAGCACTACAGACTGGGACACTTTCAAGCATGCAGCCACTCACAATGGACACACAAACCTAGAGAAGTACACTGATGTTGTTGTAGCACACACAGCCAAATGCATTGATGATGTCACTCACTGCAAAACCATCACTCTCCGTGCTAACCAGAAGCCATGGATGCCAGCAAAGGTCCAAAGGCTCTTGAGGACTCATGGTGCAGCCTTCAGGTCCGGCGGCGCTGCAGAACTAACAACAGCTAGGGCCAACCTGACCCATGGCATCAAGGAGGGAAAATGACAGTACAGCAAGAAAATATCTGGACACTTCAGCAACACTCTGTTGATCACTCTCTGACGTGGCATAAAGACCCTCACAAACTACAAACCTCCACCTCAGACCAGTATGAGTGACATCACACTGCTCAACAACCTAAACGACTTCTTTGGCCGCTTTGAAGCACAAAACAGTACATCAACACAGAAGACCAGTCCTCCTCCAGACCAGCAGGCCATGAATCTGGATCCAGCTAGTGTGAAGAGGACCCTCTGCAGGATCAAATCATGCAAGGCAGATGGCCCAGAAAACATATCAGGTTGCGTCCTGAAGGACTGGGCAGAGGACCTTAACCCTTTAACACTGCTGATTGCATGAACAAATAGCGCCACCACTGTGACCGTTGCAGTGCTGCGCCTATCATATGATGTTATGTGAAGTGCCAAACACTCCCCAGTTGTTCTAAGAATTCCACCTCACAAGGTGGCAGATTCGTATGAATAGCATTGTAGCTAGATGGAATAAACAGCATAACCGTCTACTTAGTTATCCTACATACTATGAATATGTACCCATACATATTGTCACCCTCTGTAGTGACTGATATTGTCCTAGTTGTATACTGGAGGGGACAACTGTGTAAGTCTATTGCGTCTTTTGCATTCAATACTATTAGGTTGTCACTTTTTTTGCCATCTCTGCAAGCAGCCCTGCTTAGGTTATACAGTCTGAAGGCTGTAGGTAGGAAGGACCTGCGAAACCTCTCGGTTGTGCACCTAGGATGATGTAGTTTGCTGCTAAATGAGCTCCTCAGTGCATTCAGTATGTCCTGCATAGGGTGGGACTCGGACTCCAGCAGAGATGATAGTTTAGCCACCATCCTTCTCTCTCCTATCTCCTCCACTGGGTCAAGGCGTTGCCCCACGACAGAGCTAGCTTTCTTGATCAGTTTGTTCAGTCTCTTCCTATCAGCTGCTGTAATGCCACTGCCCCAGCAGACCATTCCAAAAGTGATGGCTGATGCCACCACCGTGTTGTAGAATGTCTTCAGCAGCGCCCCTTGTACACCAAAAGACCTGAGTCTCCTCAGTAGGAACAGTCTGCGCTGTCCCTTCTTGTAGAGTGCGTCGGTATTGTGTGACCAGTCTAGTTTATTGTTCAGATGAACACCCAGGTACTTGTAGGATGTCACCATCTCAATGTCTATTCCCTGTATGTTTACTGGTGCTGTGAGGGGTTGTCCTTGCCTGCGGCAGTCCACCACCAGCTCCTTAGTTTTCCTCGCATTGATCTGGAGGCAGTTCCGATGGCACCAGTCCACAAAGTCCTGGATAAATCCTCTGTACTCAGCTTCATCTCCGTTGGAGATGAGGCTGATGATCGCAGAGTCATCAGAGAACTTCTGTAGATGGCAGTGTGTTGTGTTGTGTGAGAAGTCCGCAGTGTAAAGGGTGAACAGGAAGGGAGCCAGAAAGGTTCCCTGGGGGGCCCCCGTGCTACCGATGATCATGACGGACACACAGTCCTGGGTTCACACAAACTGTGGCCGGTTAGTGAAGTAGTCCAGGATCCATTATGACAGGTGCTGGTCCACCCCTGTGCACAGCAACTTAGATAGATAGATAGATAGATATCCTTTATTGTCATTATACAAACAAATGTACAATGAGATTTAAGCATCTCCTTCAGTTCAACATATATAAAAGAGAAAAATAAAAAGCATAAAAACAATAAATTCCTGCAATAAATAATGTATAATGTGTACAATGTACGTAATCTAAGATAAAATAAGTTATATATATAATATAAAAATAAAAAAATATTAAAAAGATTGCACAGCATTCTGGACCATAAATGTCAATTACACAGTGATGTGTTTAGAGGTATACTGAGAGGGTCAGGGAGGGTTGGACTGAGGATTCAGAGCCATGATGGCTTTTGGAAAAAAACTGTCCTTAAGTCTATTTGTCCTGGCTCTGATGCACCTGTAGCGCCTCCCTGAGGGCAGCAGGTCAAACAGGTCAGCTCCAGGGTGGTAGATGTCCTTGATGATGTATTGTGCTCTCCTAAGGCAGCGGGCGGTGTAAATGTCTGTCAGGGAGGGGAGAGGGCGGCCGATGATCTTCTGTGCTGCCTTTACTACCCTCTGCAACCTCTCCCTGTCTACCATTGTGCAATTCCCATACCACACTGTAATGCAGTATGTGAGCAGACTCTCAATGGATGAGCGATAGAAGGTCAGCAGCAGGTCATACTTCCTGAGGACTCTCAGGAAGTGTAGTTGCTGCTGAGCCTTCTTAATAATCGCCGAGAGGTTGTCTGTCCGGGAGATGTCAGAGGAGATAAGGACGCCGAGGTACCGGAATGTGTGGACCCTCTCCACACACTCGCCATTAATGAAGAGGGGGGCTGGGTAGGTATTGGTCCTCATGAAGTTGACAATGATTTCCTTGGTTTTCTTGGTGTTCAGAGTCAGGTTATTTTCTAAACACCAAGTTGCCAACTTCAGGACCTCCCCCCCTATAGGCTGTCTCGTCCCCTCCAGAAATGAGTCCAACCACCTTGGTGTCATCAGCAAACTTCACGATGAGGTTGTTGTTGTAGGCCAGATGACAGTCATAGGTGTAGAGACAGTACAGGAAGGGGCTCAGCACACAGCCTTGTGGGGAGCTAGTACTCAGCGTCCGTGTGGAAGAGAAGTAGGAGCCAAGTCTCACAGTCTGGGACCAGTTAGTGAGAAAGTTCTTTATCCAAGCACATGTGAGAGGTGGGAGACCAAGGGTGTTCAGTTTGGTAATGAGAATGTCCGGGATAATTGTATTGAAGGCCGAGCTGTAGTCCACGAAGAGCATTTGGACGTAGCTGTGCTGCCGCTCCAAGTGGGACAGCGCAAAATGGAGGGCTATGGCGATGGCATCTTCAGTGGATCGGTTTTCACAATATGCAAACTGGTAAGAATCAAGGTCCGGGGAAGATGGCTCTTAATGTGCTGGAGAAGCAGTCTCTCGAAGCACTTCATAATTACTGGGGTGAGGGCCACAGGACGGTAATCATTTAGGCTGGTGGTGGGAGACTTCTTTGGTACCGGAATGATTATGGCAGATTTCAGAGAGGATGGGATGACTGCCTGGGCTAGGGAGAGGTTGAAAATTCTGGTAAAGATGGAGGTGAGCTGGGAGGCACACGCTCTAAGCACCTTACCAGGAACTCCATCTGGGCCGGCAGCCTTCTTGGGGTTCACTGCCAGGAGCACCCGTCTGACGTCATGCTCACTGACAGTGAAAGTGGTGGTGCAGGAGCTGGGTGTGGGTGGGAGTATGGCTGAGGCTGATGAGTGCTGCTGAATTCCCTGCCACACCTCCTGTATGTTGTTACAAGACAAGTGGGACTCTCTTCTCATCTTGTAGTCCGCTTTAGCTTTTTTAACTCCTCTTTTCAGATTGGCTCAAGTAGACCTATAAAGGTCTCTGTCACCTGATCTGAAAGCAGCATCACGGGCTCTGAGGAGTGTGCGGACCTGGCTGGTCATCCAGGGTTTCTGTTTGGGATAAACCTTAATAGTTTTGTCCACAGTCACATTACCGATACAAAACTTAATGCCCTTGTCCTTCAGGATCATCGGCTGGATGGTGTTGAAAGCACTGGAGAAGTCAAAGATCATGATCCTCACCGCATTCCCGGGCTTCTCCAGGTGGGACAGAGAACGGTGAAGGAGGAAGATCACAGCATCTTCCACCCCAATGCCATGCTGGTAGGTGAACTGGAGTGGATCCATCACTGGTCCCACCAGGGTCGGAGGTGAGCAAGGAGCGGTCTCCCAGGGTCTTCATCATGTGGGACGTCAGGGCCACTGGTCTTTAGCTGTTCAGGTCTTTGGGGTGGGAAGTCTTTGGTACAGGTGCCACACAAGATGTTTTCCACAACTGTGGTTCCCTCCCCAGATTCAGGCTCAGGTTGAAGATGTACTCCACAATCCCACATAGCTGGTCTGCACAGGACTTGAGGAGCTTCGCACTGATGCCATCCGGTCCTGAGGCCTTCCTCGCCTTGCTCTTACTCAGCTCCGTCCTCACCTGGGTCTTGGTGAGGGTCAGGTTGGGGGGGCTGTGTGCTGGGAGTTGGGGGGGGGGTGTTGGTAGAGTGGGGTGTGGGCAGCAGGACTTGATGTCTTTAGATGCAGCAGTGGTTGTTGTGCAGTCGAGGGGGAGGGCGGTTGGTCAAACCTATTATAAAACAGGTTCAGATTGTTCGCCCACTCCCTGCCCCCCCCCCCCCCCCGGTGGCCTGGGGGGAGGTATTTTGGAGCCCAGAGATGGTTTTAAGGTTTCTCCAGACCCCGCCGATGTCGCTCTGTAGCAGTTTGTCCTCCATCTTCTTCCTGAAGCTGTCCTTTCCTTCTCTGATCTTCCTCCTCAGCTCCCTCTGTACGGACTTCAGCATCTCCCTGTTCCCCGACCTGAAGATCCTCTTCTTCTCTCTCAGAAGTGTTTTTATCTCAGGGTTGATCCAGGGTTTGTTGTTCGAGCAACACCGTATGGTCTTGGTGGGTACGGTGTTGTCCACACAGAAGCTGATGTAGTCCGTGACGGTGTGAGTGAGGCCATCGATGTCCTCACCATGTGGATCACAGAAGTATGTCCAAAGTCCACTTTTGACTTAAAGTTATGTAATTTGATATTGCTGCTGTGGCATTATGCAAATTAGATATGTATATTTACTCCTATCTCAAACTTTGGATCATATTCTACATCTTTCTAATTGACAGTAAACCATGATCTCTTCCCACTTTCAAGTTATAGCTTTGGAAATCTCTGACATCTGAACTGAATATTTTTTTGAAAAAAAACCTTCATCACTAGGGGCTGATGGCACAACGGAGCACCATCCACTGTCATTGGGTTTAGAATGTCCTGGCCATCATCTTCAATCAACATCTCCCTGACTCAAGCTCTTTTTCCCACATGTTTAAAAACTGCCACCATAATACCAGTTCCAAAGAGGCCTTCCCATCCAGCTACAATGATTACTAGCCCTTAGCACTGACCCCCATTATAATGAAGTGCTTTGAGCGTCTGGTCATGCAGAACATCAAGTCCATCCTCGCTCCCTCCCACGACCCATCTCAGTTTGCATACAGGTCAAACAGATCCACAAAAGATGCCATCACTGCTGCTGTCCATCCACCCCTCACCCACCTGGACTCAAAAAACTCCAACATTCAAATGCTGTTCTTGGACTTAAGTTCAGCATTCAACACAATCACCCCCCAGCACCTGATACAAAAACTCAAACATTTGGGACTCAAAAGCTCTCTCTGTAACTGGGTGCTGGACTTTCTTACAGGGAGGCTACAGAATGTGCAGGTTGGCAGCAACACCTCCCAGACCATCACACTGAGCACTGGGGCCCCACAAGGGTGTGTGCTCAGCCCACTGCTCTTCACCCTGCTGACCCATGACTGTGAACCAGCCTACAACACCAACCACATCATTGTTTGCGGAAGACATGACGGTGGTGGGTCTCATCACCAACAACGAGGAGGCCAAATACAGAAATGAGGTGAGCCAACTGGTCCAGTGGTGTAAAGAAAATAACATTTTCCAGAACATGGGAGAAACTAAGGAGATTGTGGTCGACTTCAGGAGGGGTCACACACAGCACCCCCCTCTGATCATCGATGGTGCAGGTGTGGAGAAGGTGAGCAGCACCAAGTTCCTGGTGGTGCACATCTCTGAGGAGCTCTCCTGGTCCAACAACACCACATCACTGGCCAAGAAGGCTCAAACTCGCCTCCATTTCCTCCGCAAACTGAGGAGAGCACGAGTCCCACCCCCATCATATGTTCTTTCTACTGGGGCACATTTGAGAGCATCCTCACCAGCTGCATCAACGTGTGGTATGGAAGCTGCACCGCCTCCTGCCGGAAGACAATACAACGCACAGTGAAAGTGGCCAGCAAGATCATTTGTGCCCCTCTGCCCTCCCTCTCAGAAATCTACCTCTCCCGCAGAGCCATCAGCATTGCAGGCAACACCTCCCACCCCTCACACTCCCTCTTCAACCCCCTGCCCTTGGGGAAAAGGTACCGAATTCCCCGGGCCCGCTCCACAAGACTGCTTAAAAGCTTTGTTCATCAGGCCATAAAGACCCTGAACTCTGTCCACTTTCTGACATTGTCCACTACCTGATTGTGTTCTGGACCTGAACATAATCACCCACACAATAACTTCCTCAGCTGTTGGCACAGAAAGACTGGCACACCAGCAGTAATACATTTGCTGCTGTATGTCTCTGCACTTTAACTGCGACCATTTGCACAAATGTCATATCTGCTGCCGTCTGTCTGTCATTGCAATACTGAGCATGTGCAGTCCTATCTGTTACTATCTGCACCTACACTACCGCATTGACCTGCAACTATGGCTATTACATCTCTAGTTGTCTGTATATAGGATTGCTGTGTTTTATCATTGTTAATCGTTTATCTCTATTTGCACTATGGGAGGTCTGGGTCTATCTTTTGTCACCATTTGCACTACAAGTTGCACGGTGGCACAGTGGTTAGCACTGCGCCACCGTGCAACTTGTAGTGCAAATGGTGCTAACCACTGTGCACGGTGGCA
This sequence comes from Pholidichthys leucotaenia, assembly GCA_020510985.1. Classification (NCBI taxonomy): domain Eukaryota; kingdom Metazoa; phylum Chordata; class Actinopteri; order Cichliformes; family Pholidichthyidae; genus Pholidichthys; species Pholidichthys leucotaenia. The sequence goes on along the minus strand of CM035850.1, from coordinate 181,689,346 downwards.
CAGTGGTTAGCACTGCGGCAGCACAGTTTACCCTTGGCTGGGGGATTGTGGGGATCGTGGGTTCGATCCCAGCCCCCGACCAACAGTGATCTGTGTGGAGTTTGCATGTTCTCCCCGTGTTGCGTGGGTTTACTCCGGGATTTCTCCGGTTTCCTCCCACATGCCAAAAAACATGCATGTTAGGTTAATTGGCTGTTCTAAATTGTCCCTAGATATTTGTTTCCTATAGGCCCTTAGAATAGAGGGTTAGTATTAATGAAAGCGCTTTGAGTGGTCTTTGTGACTAGAAAAGCGCTATATAAGTGCAGGTTAGTTAGTTAGTTAGTTAGTTACAAGTTGCATTACTGAACATAGACTGCTGTTGTTTTCTTTTTTACAGCCTTATTCCTTTTTCTTTTTATATTATTCACACCACTGAAGAGAGAGAGAAACACCATTTCAATTCTCCTGTATGTCATGTACGTATAGTAGTATTGACAAATAAATCTTTGAATCTTTGAATCTTGAATATAGTCATGGTGTGATAATGTCATGATGTTTGTGCGTCCCCCGTTCGCGACATGCATGGTGATATTTCCAATATGCCACATTTATCCCCTCTGGGACAAAAAAAAAAAAAGAACTCCACTGGTGGTTGCCCAACCATAGCTGGGGAACCTCGAAGTGTGGTGCCATATTGCTAGAACTACAAAGACACAACCAGAACCATTTCATGCAGTATAGCACAGAGCCAGCCAACAAACATCCATGGCCTGGCTATCGGCAGTAGTTTATTACATAATGTTAAGCATGCCAGGTTGCCAATGTTGGGTCACACATATTTGATTGATGTTAAGACACAATATGGCAGTATCAGCAAGTAGACCCATGACCATAAAGTTTAATGTACCGAGACCATGATTTTAAACCAATCTGAACCTGGGCAACCGGGTAGCCTGCCAGTAACACCCTGCATGGTTTAGTGGGTTATTCTGCAACTGTTGTCAACCATGCTCTGCCTAAACATTTTCAAAACAGAGTCATTTCACAGTTCACATTCAGGGGCCTCAGTTGAGCCTGCGGTGGGTGCGCTCCTGGAGATGACGGCTGCAGCAGACCCATCTCGCTGGAGTCATGGCTCACTCATCAGCAATGTCCCAGCCCGGGTCCCACACCAGCTGGGTCGGCTCCAGTGTTGTGTCCTGATCTGAGGCAGCTGCTCTTAGCTTTCACAGACATCTGGCGTGCCATCTCAAACCATCCGCCATCTGGACGGCACTGGCCTCAGTTGTGCAGTGATTCTCATCTCTGATGACGGGACCGTCTGTGGGTCAAGGTGATCGGCTCGTTGGACCAAAACCCAATCAAGTAGTGCGAGTGGTGATCTGTTCGCCTGCACTCAGCACTGCGGCTCACTCGTCCCGGATGATGGCTGCTGTTGTAGTGGCATGCTGTTCACGTCAACAGCAGGGCATGCCCTCGGTTGACACTGCTGTGCTTAATCCTACTGGCCCACGAACTCTATTCTGCTGTGCTGCAGCGCCTCCCTGAGGCAGATGCTGGGCAAGGATATGAGATGATTCCTGCTTCTGCCCTTTCTCTCCTGGTGCTGGTTGCAGTGATGTGTCAATGTTTTTGGTGAAGGGATGCATGCCAGGTTGCTGTCGGTGACCCGGGTCCCCTTTCTCCACAAACTCCCTCTCCTGTGGCTCCATGGTGGCTACTTGAGACCCATGCTGGGGGAGGATCCCCCGGTGGTCGAAGAGACCGCCTCTCTGCTACACAGTACTCTTATACCGCAGGTGACATCACCACCTGTGCACCACATAATGTGTCCTACCACAAATACTACAAATCCCCCTCCCCAAAAAGAGCCCACTTACCTGCCTGAATGATTACAGACTGATAGCACTCACTCCAATCATCACGAAGTGCTTCGAGAGAGTGGTGCAGGCCCTCATTCAGGACAGCATACTGGATACCCTGGACCCCCTGCAGTACGCCTACTGGCTCAACAGGTCCCCCTCAGATGCCATTGCTGCTGTACTCCAATATTCTCTTTCCAACCTGAAAGATAAAGACTCCCATATCAGGATACTCTTTGTCGACTACAGCTCGACCTTCGCATGGTCATCCCGCACAAACTCACCTACAAGCTGTCTTCACTTGGCCTGCACCCCATCCTCTGTGACTGGCTACTGGACTTTCTGACTGGCAGGCCCCAGGCTGTCAGGATTGGTAACAAGACCTCAGCCAGCATCAACAGCAACACAGGTGTCCCACAGGGTTGTGCTCTCAGCCCCATCCTCTACAGCCTCTTCACCCATGACTGTGTTTCCTCCCACAAGGACAATGTTATCTTAAAGTTCACGGAAGACACAGCAGTGATAGGACACAACACTGGTGGTGATGAAGCATCCTACAGGAGGGAGGTGGCCAGCCTGGTGTCATAGTATGAGGACAACAACCTCATCCTCAACACAGACAAGACAAAGGAGATGATAGTGGACATGAGGAAGGGGAGGAGACCTCATCAGCTGCTGTTCATCTGGGAGCTTGAGGTGGAGAGGGTGAGCAGCTTTAAATACCTGGGCATCCATATCAGCGAGAACCTTACGTGGACACACAACATCACAGAGCTGGTTAAGAGAGCTCAGCAGCGGCTGTACTTTCTGAGGAGGCTGAGGAAGTTTGGCATGTCTTCCAAGATCCTCAAAAACTTCTACAGCTGCATCATCGAGAGCATCTTGACCAAGTGCATCACTGCTTGGTATGGCAGCACTACTGCTTTGGACCGCAAATGCCTGCAGAGAGTGATGGAGACAGCAGAGAAGATCATCAGGACTCCACTCCCCTCTCTGAAGAGCATATACCACCGCAGAGTCCAAAGGAGAACTGCAACCATTGTCCAGGACCCCACCCACCCCCTGTCATGTTTGCCCATATGGGGCAGAAGGACAAAGCCCACATATAGGATGGTGCTGTGCATTTATTAACAAAAGAACAAACACAAGATGCTCCAACAGTCTGAGTGGCGAGCAAGAAAAATACAAAATAAATATAGAGCACTCCAACAAACTAATCTGGCAAGCAACTATGGGGAAAAAAAACAATAATAAATACTGAGTGCTCCGACAAACTAAGTGGCCAGCAAAACAGGAGTAACTTACACAAATAATTCACCAGCGCGGCTGGAGCTCTGGTGGAGATGTGGGTTGACAAGCTGCAATGTGACGGTGATAATGCGATTATCCCAGACAAATACCCGCTCCCCACAATGGAGGAACTCATCGCAACGCTCAGCGGCTTAAGGACGTTCACGAAGCTAGATCTCCACCAGGGTTATCTGCAGGTGCCCCTTCACCCAGCCAGCTGGGACCTGATGGTGTCAGTGACCTGGCGTTTTCAGGTACACCCACATACCTTTTGGTCTAAGCTCAGCACCAAGCTGCTTTCAGAAGATCATGTCCACGATTCTGGCCGGCCTCAGGGGTGTAGTAGTGTACCTGGACAATATTGTGGTCCACGGTGAGTAGCGCAAAGAACGCAACAGTCATTTGAGACAAGTGATGGAGGTGCTGCTGGAGCATGGAGTCACGTTGAAGGGGAAAAGTCCATTTTCACGGTGGACTCCATTGAGTTTGTGGGATTCCAGCTGGCGGCCGAGGGCGTGAAGCCCCTGCACTCGAACATGAAGGTTGTCCTGCGTCTCCCGATCCCACGACACCCTCACAAATCTTGTTCCTGGGCACGGTGAACTTTTATGGGTGTTTTATTCCCCATTATTCAGAGACTATCAAACCACTCCGGGCCCTTCTGAAGCAGGATGCACCATGGCAGTGGACCCCGGCCTGCCCAGCGGCAGTCACGAGGCTGAAGTCTCAACTCATCTCCCCTCCAGTGTTGGCCCACTTTGATCCAAAATGGCTCACTTCTGTGACCTGTGATGCATCTGGTTTGGCAGTGGAGCCAGTTAGGTCTCAACTGCAAGACAGTACTGAGCGCCCAGTGGCATTAGCATTGAAGTCCCTTTCAGCGGCTGAATAAAAATATGTTGTGGGTGAGAGGGAGGTGCTCACTTGTGTCTGGGCATGTGAACGGTGGTACATCTACCTCAGCAGGTGCCATTTTACCCTGCAAATGGACCACCAGGAGCTGATGACACTACTGGAGATGACAAGCTTGGGACACAGGCCCCCGTGGATTCACAGGTGGATGGAGCAGCTGAGGGCCTACAACTTTACTACCCAGTTCATTCCTGGAACGTCGTGGCGGATCTCCTGTCCCGTGCCACGGCCAACACCGTACAACCAGACAACAACGACCCATGGAGGCGGATCTGGTCAATATGCTGCACCGACCCCTTCGGGACATAATATCCCTCCAGGAGCTCCGGACCGAGTTGGAACAGAGCCCCACATTGTCACAACTATGCTCAGTCATCAGGGAGGGTTGGCTCCACGGAAGTACAGGGAGATCAGGTGCCATTTCACCGGTTCAGAGATGAACTGAGTTGTTGGAACAGGGTGTTTGTGACAAGGGGACACTGCACATTGATCCCGGTGTCTCTGAGATCACAAGTTCTGTTGATGCTCCACGAGGGTCACCTGGGAGTGGTCAGGGTGAAGCACCATTGCAGGGATTCAGTTTGGTGGCCTGGTATCAATAAGGGCATTGAAACTATGGTAAAGAACTGTATCCCATGCTTTTAGAGCAGAGAGATCGGAGGACCCCCCACCCCCACCACCTCTGCAAACATTACCATACCCAGAGGGCACTTGAAAGCACATCCAGTTGGACATTTGCAGTGAACTACCTGCGGCACCCCCAAACAGCCGTTTTTTGATACTGGTCTACGATCTGTTCTCCAAATGGCCAGAGGCGTTGCCCACTAATTCAATCATGACAGATGTGGTTACGGGTTTCCTCTCATCACTGTTCACCAGATGGGGAGTCCCAGATGCCATCACTACAGACAATGGCCCACAGTTCACCTTTGGGGGGGGGGGGGTTGAGGAGTTTTTGGGTGTTTGAGGCGTGGAACACATCAAAACTGTTTTCTACCACCCTCAAGCCAATGGGGGCGTGGAGCATTTCAACAAGACTTTGAAAAATGGTCTGAGAATCCATTTGGTGGACAGCTTCATGCTCCCCGACACCCTCCAGAGCACCCTCCTCCGCTACAGGGAAATGGCCCACGCCATGACAGGGTGCCCCCGAGCAAAACTCATGGTGGGGCATGAAATCCACCTGCCCCTGGACCGACTGAGGCCCTCCACAACCTCCACTCTGGGGAACACAGACTCTCCATAAGACCAGGTCATTGCCCAACAGCAAAAGATGAAACAACATTTCGACAGGAAGCACAGGGCGGAGGCTCACAGACTTGATGTGTCGTACTGGGTCTGGATTAAGCTTCTCAACTGCACGCATAAACTGCAGCCTTTCTGGATGGGGCCATTACAGATCATGAGGCAGTGGGGCTGGGACACATTTGAGCTCTTGGACGGGTCATGGTTCAAAGAGGAAAGCAGACGCAGTCCAACCCAAAGCCAGGAAATCAGTTGCAGCAGCAGAGAGCTCCCATCACTAGAAACCACCAAAAACCATGACAGGGCCCCACCCCCATACAACCAAAGTCCACAAGAGAAGGAAACAGCCCCCACAGCAGTGCTTGTGACTCAGTCCCTCTGTGTGCCACTGCTGGCAGGTGTGCCACATGTTGGAGTCCATGATTTAGAGTTTTCACTTTGGAACAAACAAAAACATGTTAATTGTGTTCTTTTAACATTTCCTAAGTGCTTCTTTATGAAAACTAAATCCTTAACTGAGAATTAAATGAAATCCTGTTATATCAGCTCCTTAAATGCCCAGCAGGGGGCGCTGTGACATCAGCTGTTCCACTGTAGTGACCAACATTCTAGCTCTTCATCAGGGAACTTCCTAGACTTTCATCCCACATGTTCACATTTAATTCAGTCAACATCCCAAGCTGACATCCTCACATGGCCCCTGTGATCATGAACAACAGGTTGGAAACCCTCAGTTTAGACACTTGTTTCTAATGAGCCCAACATTAGAACATGCATGGGTAGTGTGTTTGTGTGTGTGTGTGTGTGTGTGTTTGTGACACGATCATAGGACTTGCTATGACATCATCAAAGATCGAAGGCAGGCATCACTGAACGAGTAGTGACGTCAAAGATCAAAGGTAGGCATCAAAATGGTTACTGTTGCCATGGTAACCATGTCAAAGATCAAAGGCAGGAATCACAATTTTTACTGTTGCCATGGTAACCATGTCAAAGCCCAAAAGCAGACATGCAGAAATGTTTGCTTACACCTGCTTTCTACGGGCATATAGAAATACTTGCTTATACTTGGTTTCTACAGACATGCACGGGCATGCATTCATATTTTGAAATTAAGAAAACGTGTTATGAAAAATCCACTGAAAACTAGTGCATACCCGTCCATGCCCGTAGAAACCAAATATAAGCAAGTATTTCTGCATGCCCGTAGAAAGCAGGTGTAAGCAAGCAAGCCACCACTCGTTCAGTAATGCCTGCCTTTCATCTCTGATGACGTAATAGGGAGCCCTGTGATCTTTGATGATGCCATTGCCAGTCCTTTGATCGTGAGTGATGACTGCCTTTGATCTTTGATGATGTCATACCGAGTCCTACAGCTGTGAGTGATGCTTGCGTTTGATCACACACAGACACAGATTTTCTTTAATCACTCTATACTATGGCATCTAAATGACGTCATATAGACATCATGAAGAAGTCATAGGAACTGACTGTTGTTGTGAAATGGCGCTATACAAATAAAGTTGAATTGAATTGCATTGAAATGAATTGAACATCATATGCAATTCTATGATCTTTTTTCTATGGTCATGACACAGACAGACACAGATTTCTTGAATTATATATAGAGTGTATTATATGTAGAGTGTTATAGACATCATGTAGACATGGAAATCTCACTGTTAGAAGAAGAAGAAGAGTGATATAAAGTGAAGTATGTGGCGATAATGCCCCTGCAAGCTGGTTGCCACCTGCCAATCAAATCTAAAAGAAGAAGAAGAGACAGAGATAGATTGATTTTGATTTTTAAAACATACTTTTATTTTGTTCCCTCTTACCACAGTAGATAAAAAAAAAACAACAAAAAAAAAACGCAAGATGGCGGCGCGTGCACAACGCGAGGCTCAGCGTCCTACCAGATTCTGGGGACTAGCAGTGTTATTTCTGCTCATTTCGGGTATGTTCGTTCAGAACAGCTCTGCTTTTACATCTTACACCCGAGATGAGCTTTTGAATATTGGTTTACAAAACAACGATAACGACCTTTTTATCAGCAACCTACGTCTGAATCTACGTCTCATCCCGGAGCTCTGGAGAACTCCCGATGCTCGGCAGGCTTCCCGGCCGACCGGAAGTGCTCGCAGGCGGCGTAAGGACCGTAAACAAAGGAGGGGTAAACGCGGTGGGCTAAGAGCTAAGCTAAAGCTAACACCGCACCGGCTATCGCTACCCAGTATTTTCCTTGCTAATGTACGGTCTCTGGCGAGCAAAATGAGTGAACTACGGCTTCGGATCACCAACAATAAGAAACTTATGAACTGCAATATCATGATTTTTACGGAAACATGGCTTCACAGTGGAATACCCGACAATGCTATCGAGCTAGCCGGCCTACACACGCTCCGGGCAGACAGAGCAGCAGTTGACTCCGGTAAGACAAGAGGGGGGGGATTGTGCATTTATATTAACAAGGCTTGGTGCACGAACTCTGTCACTGTTGAGAGACACTGCTCAGCTAACCTGGAGTTTCTCATGGTTAAATGTAAACCTTTCTATCTGCCACGCGAGTTCACTTGTACCATCATAACAGCCGCTTACATTTCTCCGGATGCTAATGCTAAGCTTGCTATGAAAGAACTGCATGCAGCTATTAGCAAACAACAAACTGCACACCCAGAGGCAGCATTTATTGTGGCGGGGGATTTTAACCACTCTAACCTCAAGACAGTGCTTCCTAAATTCTACCAGCATGTCTCCTGTCACACAAGAGGGGACAAAACATTGGACCATGTTTACACCAATATTGTGGGAGCCTACACAGCAACTCCCCTCCCCCACCTAGGTCAGTCTGATCATTTATCCTTGTTCCTTACCCCCAAGTATGTACCGCTCATCAACCGGGTGAAGCCATCAGTGAGGACCATCAAAGTGTGGCCAGAGGGGGTTTACTCTGTACTCCAGGAGAAGTTTAGGAACACAGACTGGAGTATGTTCACCTCTCAGGCTACCTGTGGCTCCCACATAAACATCAACTCTTACACCCACTCAGTCCTGGACCATATCAACACCACTATTGACAGTGTCACCACGGAAAGACAGATCACCACGTACCCAAATCAGAAGCCGTGGATGAACAGAGAAGTGCGACTTCTGCTAAAAGCACGTAACAATGCCTTTAGATCTGGTGATGCACAGGCCTACAGTTCATCCAGGGCAGATCTGAAGAGGGGCATCAAGAAGGCCAAGCACAGCTACAAGCTGAAGGTGGAGGAACATTTTGGGGACTCTGACCCCCGACGTATGTGGCAGGGCATTCAAGCTATCTCTGATTATAAGCCCAGCAACTCCATACCTATAGCCATGACTGTGCCCTTTCTCAATGAGCTAAATAACTTCTATGCTCGTTTTGACAAGGACAACAATGAAAAGAACATCAATTTCCCACCCTCTGATGACCTCCACCACCTCACACTCACCCACACCGACGTCCGTAATGCACTGAGTCATGTCAACGTACGTAAGGCTGCTGGCCCTGATGGCATTCCTGGGCGTGTGCTGAGGGCATGCGCTGAGCAGCTGGCAGGGGTCTTCACAGACATCTTCAATCTGTCCCTGGCCCAGGCCGTGGTACCAGCGTGCTTCAAGACCACTTCAATAGTACCAGTGCCGAAACATTCAACACCATCGTGCCTAAATGACTATCGCCCTGTGGCACTGACGCCCATAGTCATGAAGTGCTTTGAGCGACTGGTCTTGGCACAGCTCAAAAAAGGCCTGCCCCCTACACTGGACCCTCATCAGTTCGCCTACCGGAGCAACAGGAGTACAGAGGATGCGGTTTCTACAGCGCTGCACTATGTACTCTCACACCTGGATGACAAGAACACCTACGCAAGAATGCTGTTTATTGACTTCAGCTCAGCATTCAACACAGTTATCCCCTCCAAGTTGCTCACCAAACTTGGGGACCTGGGAATCAGTACCTCCACCTGCAACTGGATCATGGATTTTCTGACCAACAGACCCCAGCATGTTAGGTCAGGCCCCAACCGTTCTTCCATCATCACACTCAACACTGGTGTACCACAGGGCTGTGTGCTCAGCCCATTCCTCTACTCCCTCTACACCCATGACTGCAGGCCTATATATGGATCCAATTCCATCATAAAGTTTGCAGATGACACCACGGTGATTGGACTCATCAGGGACAACGACGAGTCAGATTACAGGGCAGAGGTTGAGCACTTGGCTACTTGGTGCGCTGACAATAACCTGCTCCTTAACACCAGCAAAACCAAGGAGCTCATAGTGGACTACAGGAAGGAGAGGGAAGAGACACATGACCCCATCCATATCAATGGCATAGCTGTTGAACGTGTCCCCAGCTTCAAATTCCTGGGGACCCACATCTCGGAGGACCTGTCCTGGTCAGTTAACACCACCAGCCTGATCAAGAAGGCCCATCAGCGCCTCTTCTTCTTGAGGACATTGAAGAAGAACCATCTGTCAACTGACATCCTGGGCAACTTCTACCGCTGCGTGATAGAGAGCACCCTGACCAACTGTATCACACTCTGGTATGGGAGCTGCTCTGTAGCTGACCGCAAGGCGCTGCAGCGGGTGGTGAAAACCGCCCAACGCATCACAGGGACTCCACTTCCAGCTATAGAGGACGTCTACAGGAAAAGATGTCTGCGCCGGGCACGCAGCATTCTTAGGGACTCCAACCATCCTGCTCATGGACTGTTCCAGCTTCTCCCCTCCAGAAGACGTTTCAGAAGCCTTCGGACTAGAACCAGCAGGTTTAGGAACAGTTTCTTTCCAAGAGCTGTCACGTTATTGAACTTAGTTCCCCGCTGACTCTCTTACAATCATCTTTTACCATCCTCACCTGTACATAACTGCATAACTACATAACTACATCTAACTTATTGCACATTATTTGCACATAACAGTACTTTTAACTTTCTGCACTGCTGCATATATTTGCATATATTTGCTTAAATTGCACATACTGTTAATTACCGTATATACTGCACTGCTCTCCTTTGCACTTCTGATTGGATGCTAAACTGTGTTTCGTTACCTTGTATTCATACATGTGTAATGACAATAAAGTTGAATCTAATAAGAAAGATTCTGACATCACAGTGGTGATATCAGGAAACAATAACAACCTCTAAACCAAAGCATCCCCAAACACCAGCTGACCATCTTTGATGAAGCACAGCACCCCATCAGAAGTCCAGACTGATTCAAAAGTGTCAGGGGTCTTTTACAGTTTTATAAAAACTAAACTCTAAAAAAATTCTAGGCTTCAACATTTTTACCATCAGCAGGTCAAGACTCATCTTAACTGAATCAATGAGCTTTTTCCTTCTGCTTACTTATAGAGCCATTTTGGCTTGACCAATGACAAAATTTATTAACTGACACTTTTGTTTTTGACACCAAGTGTATTTATGACCAAGAATGAAACCTCTTTGGTAAAAGTCTCTTTGAAACCAGAGAAAAGTTTTTCCACCAAACCAATAAAACAGGTTAAATGAGTGCACTCTTGGAAAGCATGTAACACAGCCTCCCTTTGCCCACAAAAGGGGCAGACGTCCTGTACACTTGCATTTATGAAGGAAATAAAATAGTTCACTCTGATTATTCCATGGAGACCCCACCATGGCAAATCTGCATGTCTTTTGGTGAGTGAAGGTTTAGACAAAGACCTCCATGGAGGTTTAGTGTCAAGGCTTATCACCAAATGTGTCCTCCAGGGGGTGCCACAGCATCCATTCAGTATTTTCCAGTTGAAAGTTGTTACTAAATGTCTGTGCAAGGTCTTCCCAGCTGTGTCGCTCAGTGTCCCAGATTCGGCATTGGCCAGCAATGGTCCAGAGACATCTCCTAGGTTCAGAGACAGAGAGGTGTCAGGGTAAGGGTTGCTGTGGTCTGGCAAACAGGTATGATCTCTGTAGCTGGTGAGCAAGGAGATTTCATGACTTGCCAACTGATTTTTCCAATGCCTTAGTAGCAGTCCAACAGACCAGGATGACTTCACCCCAATGAAATCAGCTAAACCAACAGGGCTATTTAAACAAGGACAAGCCAGCTCCACCACCTGTCCCAAATTGGAGATCTTGGCTGTATTAAATTCTGCAGGCATAGTAGATCCAGCCAAGGTGGGGTAATCCAATCATTCTCCTTCTCAGTGAAGTTATGGTCTGAGGAGGCAATGGACGCTCTAAAGGACTGTTTTGAAACCACTGCCTGGGAACAGCTCTGCGATCCACATGGTGAGGACATTGATGGCCTCACTCACACCATCACGGACTACATCAGCTTCTGTGTGGACAGCACCGTACCCACCAAGCCCATACGGTGTTGCTCGAACAACAAACCCGGGATCAACCCTGAGATAAAAACACTTCTGAGAGAGAAGAGGAGGATCTTCAGGTCGATGAACAGGGAGATGCTGAAGTCCGTACAAAGGGAGCTAAGAAGGAAGATCAGAGGAGGCAAGAACAGCTTCAGGAAGAAGATGGAGGACAAGCTGCAACAGAACGACATCGGTGGGGTCTGGAGAAACCTTAAAACCAACTCTGGGCTCCAGAATACCTCCCCCCAGGCCATGGGGGGCAGGGAGTGGGTGAACAATCTGAACCTGTTTTTTAATAGGTTTGACCAACCGCCCTCCCCCCCCCCGACTGCACAACAACCACTGCTGCCTCTAAAGACATCGAGACCTGCTGTCCACACCACACTCCACCAACACCCACCCACTCCCAGCACACAGCCCCCCAACCTGACCCTCACCAAGACCCAGGTGAGGACGGAGCTGAGGAAGATCAAGGCGAGGAAGGCCTCGGGACCGGACGGCATCAGCGCGAAGCTCCTCGAGTCCTGTGCAGACCAGCTGTGTGGGATTGTGGAGCACATCTTCAACCTGAGGCTGAAGCTGGGGAGGGTACCATAGTTGTGGAAAACATCTTGTGTGGTATCTGTACCAAAGGCTTCCCACCCCAAAGACCTGAACAGCTCAGACCAGTGGCCCTGACGTCCCACATGATGAAGACCCTGGAGAGACTGCTCCTTGCTCACCTCCGCCCCCTGGTGGGACCAGTGATGGATCCACTCCAGTTCGCCTACCAGCATGACATCTTCTTCCGACTTTCAGAGAGAGCAGACGCATTTCTCCCCTCTCCCCACTCCTCTCCCCTTTTCACTATCCCAGCTTGCTGTGTCCTGTCTATGTTCGCTCTTCTTCTGGCTGAATCTCGATCCAAATGGAAAATTATGGAATTGATGAGCGGGCTTTAATACTCTTGACACCATTTTGCAAAAATTTGGGCCAGGGGGAGCCCCAACGGAGAGACTCATGGATTGGAACTCATGTGTCTGCGTGATTCGACTGAAGATGTGGAAGACATCTACCTGTTTTGGCTTCATGATCACGGGGTTTTCTGCTGATTGGCTCTGGAGTTCCTGGTGTATTGGAAATTTAATTGGAAGAGCTAGTCAAAATGCGGACCCGGCGTAGCTGCTTCTTCAACAATTCGACCAGCTGGGGAAAGCACTGATAGCGGCAAAAGACTGTGGAAGGGGAAACATCTGGAGTCGCTTGGTGCTCTCCAAGGAATGATTTTAGTTAGTTAGTTAATCCCTTCACACCTGAAGGTGTATATGGGCGGCGCCTATCTCCGTTTCTCTGACCCTAGGCCACACAGCTACTGTAAGTAGTGAAAGCTACAGCGGGGGGTCAGTCCTCTGGTAGCTCTGTGTGTAACTTTACTTTCCCCATTCCATTATGTGGAGCACCACGCTAGAAGGCAGAAAGCACCATTTTTATATGGTCTTTGGTATGACCCGACCGGGATTTGAACCCCTGCCTCCCGGGTGTGGGGCGGATGCTCTACCAACTGAGCCACCACTCCGGTAGGAATGATTTTAAAGCCTATGTAATTGTAATTGTGATGCTCAGAATCCCATGAGAGAGGACATTTCTGCTCTAAGTGAACTGTGCTCATTTGGCCTTGATTCGGTGCCCTTGCACTCATTCCTCCAGGAGAGAGAGATAAGGCAGAAGAGAGTTGGCTAACCCAAACAACTGCTGCTGTACAATAATCAGAACTCTCCAAGGACAGCGTTGTCATGGGACTAACATGGAATTTTACCACCTGGCATGAAGAGAGATAAACTCTGGGACATGTCTCTCTGTGTTTACAATACATGAATATAACATCTAGCCGTTGCCTAGGAGACAATTTTTGTTGTACTCCAGTAACTGATACACTGCACCCACACTGATATCACAAACTGATATACACACACTGGTCTCTCTCTGCTTTGTTTTTGTGTGGATTTGTTTTGTCTGTTCTGTGCAATAGAGAGTTTTTTTTTCTATGTAATCACAATCCCGCTTATACAACGAGCTGTATTTTGATAACGATGTTTTTTTTTTCTCTCTGCCCAATGTGTCATTCCCTCCCTCTTCCCCTCTTATCCCCCACTGTTTTGATGAGGCGCCTTGTTATGGCTGCCGTGTCATTGTGATGCGCTTACATTAGCGCGCCAATGTCAAGTCAAATTCCTTGTATGTTTTTAACATGCTTGGCAATAAAGCTTTTCTGATTCTGATTCTGATTCTGATTCATTGGTTCAGGTTCAGGTTCAGGTTACTTTATTTGTACCCGTAGGTAGATTTGTTTTGCAGTTGGTGACATCCATATTTACAAGCCACAATTACATTCAACATAGACACAAACACAGGCACACATCTTACAAAATAGGTAAATATAAAATATGTACAATATAATTTTTATAGCTTGTTCAACTCTTTGACAGCAGCAGGGACAAAGCTGTTTTTGTAGCGCTGGGTTCTACTTTTTGGGACAGCAAACCTCCGTCTGGAGGGAAGAAGCTGAAAGTTGCAGTGCAAAGGGTGGGAGTCATCATTTAAAATCGAGTCGGCCATCCTCTGTACTTGTCTGGTGTACAGGGATGTCAGGCTCAGCTGTGACTCACCAAGCAAACGACTGGACCATCTGACTACCTGATCCAAGGATTTCCTCTGTTTCAGTTTTATCTGACCAAACCATGACATTAAAGAAAAGGATAAAACAGATTCAATAAAAGCCCGATAGAACATAGTCATTATGGTTCGGTCAATTTGGAAGCGTGCAAGTTTCCTCAAACAATGCAAATTTTGCTGACCCTTTTTGCACACCCTTTCACAGTTCACCTCAAAGTTCAATCCACTATCAATAATCGTCCCAAGATATTTGTACGATTGTACACATTCGGTGGTCTGGCCTTTTAGTATGGTGACTTTGTGCCTGGGAGTTTTCCTCCTAAAGTCAATAATCATATCTTTCGTTTTTGTTGTATTCAGCTGCAGGTAGGAATCCTCACACCAGTGAACAAAGTCATCAACTACTGGGCCATGGCCACTCTCACCATCCTGGAGGAGACTGACAATGACTGAGTCATCAGCATACTTTATAATGTGTCTGTTGTCATGTCTGCTCCGACACATGTTTGTGTACAGGATGAAGAGTAGTGGTGACAACACACACCCCTGAGGAGAGCCAGTAGAAGAGCACTTTAGGTCAGACAATGTACCATTGACCCTTACTCTCTGCGTCCTGTTGGTTAAGAAATCCAGAATCCAACCCACCAGATTATTGCTTAAATCAAATTGTTGCAGGAGCCTTTCAACTAAAATATGAGGTTGGATTGTATTAAAGGCAGAAGAAAAGTCCACAAATAAAAGCCTGGCGTGTGTCCCATTAAAATCCAGATGTTTAAAAAGCATGTTAAACAGAGTGACAGTGGCATCCTCCACTCCTCTGTGAGGCCTATAGGCAAACTGCAGAGGATCCAATGCATGTTCAGTCTGCTTTAGGACCTCACATCTGACCAGTTTTTCAAAAATTTTCATTAAAATTGAAGTCAAAGCAACTGGTCTAAAGTCATTTACCGTTTTAGGACAGCTGGATTTTGGAACGGGAACAACCACGGCATCTTTCCAGATCTTAGGCACATGTTGTGTCTGTAAGGACTTATTGAAAATGTAGTGAAATATAGGACTCAGTTCATGTGCACAGGACTTTACCAGGCGTCCACATATATTATCAGGGCCCTGACTTTTGTTCACTTTTACAGCGCGGAACTCCCTTTCAACATCCTGCATCTCAATATTAAAGTGCTGATTGTCTTTGAGTTTCTGTTTCAAATCTTGGATTTCTGTGCTAAAATCAAAGGAGTCAAAACGACCATAAAAACAATTAAGAGCATTAGCCAGCTCTGTGTCTGAACTAAAACCATCTAAAAACACACGATTACTGCGCTCTGTGCTCTGAAGGCCTGCAATTTTTTTCATACTGGCCCAGGCCGAACCAAGTTTATTTGCTGCCATCTTGCTTTCCAATTCTGATTTATAATTCTGTTTTGCTCTTAAAATTTCGGCCTTTAGCTCCTTAGTGGCAACCTGTAGCGCAGAAACAGACCCCTGTTTAAAGGCAAGTGCTTTCCTCTGTAAGCAGGATTTAACTGATTTAGTAACCCATGGTTTGTTGTTGGGATATATTTTGACACGTTTACGTGGAACAAACTTATTTTGACAGTGAGCCATGTATGAGCATGTGAGCTCAGCCAGAGAGTCCAAATCATCCCCGCAGGCCATTATGAACATCTTCCAGTCTGTACAGTCAAAGCATTCCTGGAGGCTGTGCTCTGAATCTTCTGTCCACACATCAATGTCTCTCATCTCCACCTTGCCTCTTCTGAGAGCAGTTTTATATGTGGGCAGCAAATGAACACAGTTGTGATCTGATGATCCTAAAGGAGGAAGGGGGAGTGATTTATAGGCCCTCTCTATGGATCCATAGCACAGGTCCAATGTCTTTTTTCGCCTGGTTGGGCAGGAGACATACTGATGAAAGTTTTTAAGTGTCTTCTTTAAAGAAACATGGTTAAAATCCCCAAGAATGAAGTTTGGCGCCTCTGGAGAAATTGACTGCAGCCGCTGGATCACATCAGAGATGGTGCTGGAGGCGGAGTCAGCGTCTGCCCTCGGATGAATGTACACAACTGTGATGAAAAGTTGGGGAAACTCTCGAGGCAAATAAAAGGGGCGAAGCGACACAGACAGCAGCTCCACATGGGGTGTACAGATGCGCTCTCTGACCGTGACAGATGTGCAGTACTGCTTATTAATGTATAAACATACTCCGCCCCCCTGACGTTTCCCCGTTACCTCTTCCTGCCGATCCGAGCGCAGCGGAGCTCCAAAGCCGTCAATCCACAGCTCTGCATCTCGATCATGCGCAGTAAGCCAAGATTCAGTGAAAGCCATGACGCAGCAGTTCTTAAAATCCTTCTGGTAACGTACGTTGCCTTGAATTTCCTCCACCTTGTTTCTCACAGACTGTGCATTCCCAAAAATGATCGAAGGAAGAGGAATGTTACCAAACTGACGTCTCCTAAGGCGCAATTTCACACCTCCACGTCTTCCACGCTTCCTCCTGCCGCTTCTCTTTTCACCGCTGTGTCCGTCTCTCAAAATAAAGTCCGGCAGCTGAAATCTGGGCGCAATCAGAGACTCTGCACCAGCTGTGTTAAAGCGCAGCAACATTGGAGTGGAGGATGCAGTGATCTTCCTTCTTCACCATTCTCTGTCCCACCTGGAGAAGCCCGGGAATGCGGTGAGGATCATGTTCTTTGACTTCCTCCAGTGCTTTCAACACCATCCAACCAATGATCCTGAAGGACAAGCTGCTGTGCGCAGGGGTGGACCAGCACCTGTCCTCATGGATCCCTGACTACCTCACTAACCAGCCACAGTTTGTGAGAACCCAGGACTGTGTGTCCGACACAATCATCGGTAGCACGGGGGCCCCTAGGGAACAGTTTTGGCTCCCTTCCTGTTCACCCTTTATACTGCGGACTTCTCACACAACACAACATCTACAGAAGTTCTCTGATGACTCTGCGATCATCGGCCTCATCTCCAACGGAGATGAAGCTGAGTACAGAGGACTTATCCAGGACTTCGTGGACTGGTGCCATCGGAACTGCCTCCAGATCAATGCAAGGAAAACTAAGGAGCTGGTGGTGGACTGCCGCAGGCAAGGACAACCCCTCACAGCACCAGTAAACATACAGGGAACAGATATTGAGATGGTGACATCCTACAAGTACCTGGGTGTTCATCTGAACAATAAACTAGACTGGTCACACAATACCGACACACTCTACAAGAAGGGACAGCACAGGCTGTTCCTACTGAGGAGACGCAGGTCTTTTGGTGTACAATGGGTGCTGCTGAAGACATTCTACTACACGGTGGTGGCATCAGTCATCACTTTTGGAGTGGTCTGCTGGGGCAGTGGCATTACAGCAGCTGATAGGAAGAGACTGAACAAACTGATCAAGAAAGCTAGCTCTGTCGTGGGCAGCGCCTTGACACGGTGGAGGAGATAGGAGAGAGAAGGATGGTGGCTCAACTGTCATCTCTGCTGGAGTCTGAGTCCCACCCTACACAGGACATACTGAACGCACTGAGGAGCTCATTTAGCAGCAGACTACATCATCCTAGGTGCGCAACCGAGAGGTTTCGCAGGTCCTTCCCACCTACGGCTGCCAGACTGCATAACCTAAGCAGGGCTGCTCGCAGAGATAGCAAAAAAACAAAACAAAAACGTGACGACCTAATAGTATTGAATGCAAAAGATGGAATAGACTTACACAATGGTCCCCCCAGTATACAACTAGGACAATATTGGCCGCCACGGAGGGTGACAATATGTATGGGTACATATTCATACTATGTAGGATAACTAAGTGAACGGTTATGCTGTTTATTCCATCTAGCTACAGTGCTCTGCACTGTGTGTTTATATATTTATATATTTATACTGTATGTACGTATGTATATTCACTGCTCTTGTTTTTCTTGTCTTCTTGATTGTTGCTCTGAGTGTTGCTATCCCTGTGCTGTTGCAATCCTGGAATATCCCCATTGTGGGACTAATAAAGGCTTATCTTACCTTATCTTATCTTATCTCCAAACAGTACAGGTTCCTTCAGTAGCCAGTACAAGGAATCAGTTGTCTCTGTCTCTGTCTCTGTCTGTTTATTGTGTTCCAGATTCTAAGAGCACTCTGATAAAAAGGCGGTAGGGAGAACGTCCATTTTCTTAAAAACCATTAAAAAAAGAGACAAGCTTGACCCCAAAGCCCAAAAGCGATTCAGGATGCAGCAGGATAGAGGCCTCCACACCAGGTCAGCAGACCCAGTGAGCAGCCTCTGGATAAAGTGAAGGCGGAAGGTGGCCCCTCTGCTCACCAGGTGTATTAGGCCTTGTCCTCCCTCTTCCTTAGGAAGGACGAGTACACTTTGAGGTACCCAGTGTAGTTTGTCCCAGAAAAAGTCAACCAACACTCTTTGAACATTGGACAGGAGAGAGGATGAAGTATCAACATAGGCAAGCTTGTGCTAGAGGGTGGAAGATACTAGGTTATTAACTATATGCATGTGACCTCTGAATGACATTTAAGGCAAAATCCACCTCCATCTTTTGAGGACACTTTGAATTTTCCCATGAACACCCTCCCAGTTCCTACTGACAGAAGTGTCACTGCCCAAAAAAAGCACCTAGGTATTTCAAACATCCTGGTTTCCAGATAAGGCCTCCAGGTAAGTTAAGATGACCCTTCAAGACCTCTCCTACCATCACAGCTTCACTCATTGGCCAGTTAACTTTAGCAGAAGAAATTAGGCTAAACAGAGAGACAGTTTAATCTAATATATTGATATCTGTTTATTTACTAAAACAATGACATCATCAGCATACTAGACAATTTAAAAGGGATGTTACACCCAGGAAAAAAGATGGCAGAAAGAAGGGACCTCAGTCAGTGGAGAAAAGGTTCAATAGCTAAAGAATATAGCATGCCAGAATATGAACACCTCTGCATCACTCCCCTTTGCACACAAAAGGGAGCACTCACTCCTCCATTAATCTTAAGGACACTCGCGATATCTCAGTACAACACCTGGATCTTGGCTATGAAACGTGGGTTGAACCCAAAGGTGGCTAGAGTTTGCCATAGGTAGAGGTGTTAAACCCGATCAAAGGCTTTTTCCTGATCTATTGAAATCAGACCAGTGTATTTGCCCAATGAACCAGAGACTTCCAAAACATCTTGAATTAAACTGATATTATCACTTATGAGTCTGCCGAGTACACAGTAGGTCTGGTCAGTATTTATGACGGACTCCATTGCTCCTTTGAGTCTGAAAGCCAGGACTTTAGACAGGATTTTGTTGTCTGTGCAGAGGAGCGATACTGGTCTCCAGTTTATCAGTTATTAAAGATCACCGTTTTTAGGCAACAGTGTGATGACTGCCCTTTTGCAACTTAGGGCAGGTAGCTGTAATGTATGAAAAACAGTGCTGAGAAGCCTGGGAATGACCGGGAAATAGAGGGGGTTGGCAGCCTACCTTTCCGGTGGTGACGCCAACCAGGGTATAAAGGCCACGGCCAAAAAGAGCACGTCCTCTTTCGCCGTTGACGCCTGGGTCAGGAGCACTGTAGTCCACTGCTGTTCATTTGTGAGTTCTGTTATGAACACTGTAAACTGCCTTCTGCCCTGCTTCTCATTTTATTAATTATGAACACAACATTTGGCGACAAGGATAACACGGTTATGGAGCGTGCTGCAACCAGTTTTCGGACATTTCTGGAGGCCCCTGGCGAGCCTCCCGTGCCTTGGCCTAGATGGTATACTGCATTTAGCAACTACCTTGTGACTCTCAACCTCAGTGAGTTAAAGAAACTGTGGGCTAGAGCAATACTGGTCTATAATTTGGTCATGGAAGGACAGATAATCCTGGAGACTTTGGAGGGAGCCGGGAGTTTTGAGGAGATGTTAGAGCTATTTGCGCAATATTTTCGCATGGCGGACAGTGTGTCCTGTTTGCCCCTTTCAGGACATTAATGAGGTGCCAGATGCCACCAGAGAGTTTGCCAGTTTATTTACAGAAGGGACAAAATAAAGAGCTACGTGGGGCAAAACACAGTCCGCCAAGTTCTCCGCCTTTGACTGCCACCTAATCCACATAGCACCGGACCCCCATGATCCCTCCTGCAGGTGGTGAGCCCACTGGAGGGAGGACACATGTAAGAGAGAGTCCGAAGAGGAGAGTCCGGCCATTGGTCGAACCTCAGATTCAAAAGGAGCAATGTGGTTTTTGTCCTGGCCGTGGCACATTGGACCAGCTGTTTACCCTCTCAAGAATTCTCGAGGGTTTGTGGGAGTTTACCCAACCACTACACATGTGTTTTGTGGACTTGGAGAAGGCATTTGACTGTGTCCCTCGTGGTTTTTTATCGGGGGTGCTTCGGGAGTATGGAGTATCGGGCTTGTTGTTGCAAGCTATTCGGTCTCTGTACGACTGTTGTGAGAGTTTGGTTCAAATTGCCAACACTCGGTCGGACTCATTCCCAGTGAGAGTTGGACTCCGCCAGGGCTGCGCTTTGTCACCGATCCTATTCATAATTTTTATGGACAGGATTTCTAGGTGCAGTCAGGGAATGGAGGGTGTCATGCTTTGTGACAACAGGATCTCATCTTTGTTGTTTGCAGATGATGTTGTCCTGTTGGCTTCATCCAGCAATGACCTACAGTTCTTGCTGGGATGGTTTGCCTCTGAGTGTGAAGCAGCTGGGATGAGAATCAGCACCTCCAAGTCCGAGTCCATGGTCCTCAGCCGGAAAAAGATGATTGTCCTCTCCGGGTTGGGGACAGGCTCCTGCCCCAAGTGGAGGAG
This sequence comes from Pholidichthys leucotaenia, assembly GCA_020510985.1. Lineage (NCBI taxonomy): Eukaryota > Metazoa > Chordata > Actinopteri > Cichliformes > Pholidichthyidae > Pholidichthys > Pholidichthys leucotaenia. The sequence continues at coordinate 181,668,230 of CM035850.1, read as the reverse complement.
TTTAAGTATCTTGGGGTTTTATTCATGAGTGACGGGAAAATGGAGCGAGAGATTGACAGACGGATCAGAGCAGCATCTGCAGTGATGCGGACGTTGTACTGGTCTGTTGTGGTGAAGAGGGAGCTTAGTTTTAAGGTGAAGCTGTTGAGTTACCAGTCAATCTACGTTCCTACTCTCACCTATGGTCATGAACTTTGGGTAATGACCGAAAGAACAAGATCGCGTATACAAGCGGCTGAAATGAGCTTTCTCCGTAGGATTGCTGGAGTCACCCTCAGAGATAGGGTGAGGAGCTCAGTCATCCGGTAGAGGCTGAGAGTAGAATTGTTGCTCCTCCACATTGAAAGGAGTCAGTTGAAGTGGTATGGGCATCTGATTAAGATGCCTCCTGGACGCCTCCCACTTGAGGTGTTTCAGGCACGTCCCACTGAGAGGAGACCCCAGGGCAGACCCAGGACTCGGTGGAGAGACTATGTCTCCCAGCTGGTCTGGGAACACCTTTGTATCCTCTCTGAAGAGCTGGAGCAGGTGGCTGGGGAGAGGGAAGTCTGGGCTTCTCTGCTTGAACTGCTACATCCACAACCCAGACCTCCAGAAAAGCGGTAGAAGATGGATGGATGGATGGATGGGCAAAACACATACATTAAACTAGAACACAAAATAAAGAACTCGAACATCAAAGCAAGAGCGTAGCGAGGACAGAACCAGACACTATAGAATAACGCTTATGAATGATGAAGCAAGGACAAATCAAACACAGAAGGAAGACTGGAGCAGGGGATAGGGACTCCAGTCCTTGTAGACGCAGGTCACAGAGAGGAGTGAGCCTCAGCTGCTCCCTTAAATACTGATAACAAAAAGCCAAGAACCAAACAGGAGAGGAGGAAACGTAATGGCCAAAATCATGCTCAGCTGTGACAGTGCCGGCTCGACTTTGACAGCCAGAAGTTCGGCCGTGGCGCTGTCACAGTAAAATCCCTGGGAACACCAATAATAACCAAACAGAAATAATATGGGAGAAAAAAGGAAAATACTGAGTAACTCGAGCACGGATGGGCTCAGCACTTGGATCACCACAGCACCCCCCGTTCAAAGGGCAAATTCCAGCCATCCATAGTGACACCCAGGAAGCCCCCCCCCCCCCAAACCAGAAAGCTAACAAGACCGACCTGGGGTGGGCAGAGGGGGAAACTGGCTAGGAGGGAGTGAAATCCAAAAGGAAATAAGCACAGAATGTCTAACAGCAAAATACAGAAAAAAAAAACAAAAAAAACATCAAATCAAATCAAATCACAATCAAATCAAATCAAACTTTATTGTCATATTGCTGTACATACAACTGTAGTGCAGGCAAGATGAAATTGCGTTTCTCTCGGCATCCATATAAGAAGCAGCATGATTAAGACACACTCCCACATAGCTCCACCCCCCACCCCACCCCCACCCCACCCCATCCATTCACACATCCCTGAAACATACTTGGGGAAAAAGAATAACTAACTATAATATACAAAATGTCCATAGGTGCAGTAGTGTGTATGTGAGATTCCGGGTCAGCTGTTCAGCATCCTGACAGCTTGTGGGAGGAAGCTGTTGATCAGTCTGGTGGTTCTGCCTCTGATGCTCCGGAATCGTTTACCAGATGGAAGAAGTTCAAAGTGTTTATGCAGAGGGTGAGAACGGTCCTTGACAATGGTCAGTGCCCTGCTCCTACAACGGTTCTGAAAAAGTTCTTGGACAGAGGGGAGGGAGACTCCAATTACCCTCTCCGCCCCCTTGACTATCCTCTGCAGGGCTTTTTTGTCTGACATACTGCAGCTGGAGTACCATGTAGCAATGCAGTACATCAGAACACTCTCCACCACACCTCTGTAGAAGGTCCTGAGGATGCAGATGGGGACAGAGGCCTGTTTGAGTTTCCTCAAGAAGTGTAGTCTCTGCTGAGCTCGCTTCCTGATCTCCAAGGAATTCTTGCTCCAGGTCAGGTCCTGCGAGATCTGCACTCCAAGGAACTTGATGTTCTCTACTCTCTCCACTAAACGGCCGCCGATGCTGAGGGGGACGTGCTCAGGCTGTGACCGCCGGAAGTCGATAATCATCTCCTTCGTTTTGTCCACGTTGAGCACCAGATTGTTCTCCCTGCACCAGCCCTCCAGGTCTCTCACTTCTTCCCTGTACATTGATTCCTCATCCCTCTGAATAAGTCCCACCACCGTGGTGTCATCGGCAAACTTAATAATCTGGTTCCCCTCATGTTTGGATACACAGTCATGTGTTAGAAGTGTAAACAACAGTGGACTGAGTACACAGCCTTGAGGGGTTCCGGTACTCAGCGTGACAGAGTTGGAGATGTTGTTTCCAACCCGGACAGACTGAGGTCTCTCAGTCAGGAAATCCAGGATCCAGAGACATGTGGCGGTGTTCAGACCGAGAAGGAGTAATTTCTCTATCAGTCTCTGGGGAATAATGGTGTTGAATACTGAACTGAAATCAATGTACAGGAGTCTAGCGTAGGTGTCTTTCTGGTCCAGGTGGGTGATGACAGAGTGTAGGGTGGTGACTATAGCATCCTCCGTGGAGCGGTTTGAACGATATGCAAACTGGAGCGGGTCGTGTGATGCAGGGAGGCAGGCTGTGATGTGTGGTTTGACAAGCCGTTCAAAACACTTCATCACAATTGGTGTAAGTGCAACAGGACGATAGTCATTCAAACAGGACACCACTGGTTTCTTTGCCACCGGTACAATGATAGAGGTCTTGAAGCATCTGGTAACGATGGCCTGACTCAGGGAGATGTTATGAATGTCAGTCAGGACATCCGCCAACTCGCTCGCGCAGTCTTGGAGCACACGTCCCGGAATGTTGTCTGGACCTGCAGCTTTGCGTGGGTTGATTCTGGATAGGGTCCTCCGTGTGTCCGCTGTGTTAATGGTAAAAGCTGGTTTGACCGATGGTGGGAGTGGGCCGGCCCTCCCTCTGATTGTCGAGTTTGATGCTTCAAAATGTGCAAAGAAGTCGTTAAGCCTGTCTGGAAGCGAAGCGTCGTCATCATCGACCCCCTGCTTAGACTTAAAGCCCGTCAGTGTCCGAACTCCCTGCCACATCTACTTGGTGTTCCTAGTGTCACAGAGGTGTCCCTGGATTTTCTCCGCATAGGCGCGCTTTGCCGCCTTAATTCCCTTTGAAAGCGCAGACCTGGCTGAGCGGAGGGCAATCCTGTCCTTCGCTCTGAACGCTGCATTTCTGGCTTTAAGCAGCGAGCGCACCTCTGCAGTCATCCAGGGCTTATGATTACCCCGCATAGTGATGGTCTTCACTGTAGTGAAATCCTCTGTGCACTTCGCGATGTAGCTGGTGACCGAATCAGCATACTCCTCCACATCTGTCCTGTCTTCCTGGGAGGCTGCTATTTTGAAGATCTTCCAGTCTGTGTGCTGAAAATAGTCTTGCAGTGCAGAGGTTGCACTCTCTGGCAAAATCCTGATTTGTTTCACTGCTGGCCTGCTGTGCTTCAATAAAGGTTTGTAGGCAGGAACCAGCATCACGGACATGTGATCAGAACGGCCGAGATGGGGGCGGGGTATCGCTTTATATGCATCTGTGTTTGTGTACACTAAGTCCAACATATTCTCTCCTCTGGTCTTAAAGTCTACACATTGTTTAAACTTGGGGAGCACAGTCTTTAAGCTGGTGTGGTTAAAATCCCCCGCAACCACCACAAAACTGTCCGGGTGTGACGTTTGGATTTCACTGATCGCATTGTGCAGTACCCCGAGTGCCTTCTTAGCATTAGCTTTAGCATTAGCGCTCGGCGCTATGTAAACACCAACTACAAACACGTTGCTGAATTCCCTCGGCAGATAAAAAGGCCGACAATTAACAATAAGGAACTCCGCCAACGGAGAGCAGTGTTTAGACACTAACGTGGCATTAACGCACCAGTTCTTGTTAACATAGATGCATAGCCCACCCCCCCGGCTCTTACCGGAGCTCGCCGTTTCCCTGTCGGCACGGAACATCGCCATATCTTCCAGCTGAATGGCCTCGTCAGGAATGTTGTCGTGGAGCCATGTCTCGGTGAAAACAAACACACAGCAGTCCCTCCATTCTCTCCGGGTTTCTTTCAGCAAACGCAGCTCGTCTACCTTGTTTTCGAGGGCGCGGATGTTTGATAGAAGAAGCGACGGTACCGCTGGTCTGGAGGGGTTAGCCTTTAGCCTAGCATGGATCCCGGCCCTTTTTCCTCGCTTTTGCTTGCGCTCGCTCCGCTTCCGCTTCCTCCTCTCCCGGGTAGCTTCCAGCGGGGACTCCGCCAAAATTCCACGCTGGTGTAGAATGTCCAAATCACAACCGATCGCCGCGATTCTTGCAGCGTGCAGTACCTTGATGTTTAATAAGGTCTCACGGTTGTAAGTTTTACAGAATGTACGTCTGGGATGATTAAAACTCTCACACTCGCTGATGCCAAGAGGGGCCACTGCGTCTAGGCGCGCCGCCATCTTTTTTTTTTTTTTTTTTTTCAAGAACAAATGATGAAGTCTCAAGCACAAAATAGAATGGCTAAAACTCGCCTTATAACATGAATAATGAAACAGAATGCCCAAAACCAGATAAAAAAGAGAAAACAAAAATAAATGCACACTTCAACTTAGAAAATGCCCAAGAGCAGCAGAAGAGGCGAACACAAAAATATACAAGTAGGCTACACTGCAACACAATCACCAGGCAGGAGGAAAAAAAAACTATTTTCAGCAGTATAGTAACTAACTAACTAACCTGCACTTATATAGCGCTTTTCTAGTCACAAAGACCACTCAAAGCGCTTTCACTAATACTAACCCTCTATTCTAAGGGCCTATAGGAAACAAATATCTAGGGACAATTTAGAACAGCCAATTAACCTAACATGCATGTCTTTGGATTGTGGGAGGAAACCGGAGCCCCCGGAGTAAATCCACGCAGCACAGGGAGAACATGCAAACTCCACACAGAAAGGTTCCAACCCCTGCCAACCTGGGGATTCGAACCAGGAACCTTCTAGCTGTAAGGCAACAGTGCTAACCACTGCACCACCGTGCTGCCGAGAGAGAGAGAAAAAAACACCATGAAAACAAAAGTACGGGGCTACCAGCAAGTAAAGAGGGGAAAAAAAAGCAGTTCAGGTGGCCTACCAGCATCCCAACTCCACATCAGGAGAAAAGGTAAAAAAAAAAAAAAAAAAAAAAAAAAGTTCGGGTGGCCTGCCCAAGTCCCAAAACTGGGGAAACAGTACCTCAGGCGGCTGATTTAGGTCACCCAGTTAGCAAAGCAGTCCGTCAGGTGGCCGACCCAGGACGCAGAACAGGCGGAACAGTCATTCATGCAGCCGACCTGCATCCTTAAATTCAATTCAGTTCAATTCAGTTCAGTTCAATTCAACTTTATTTATATAGCGCAATTTCACAACAACAGTCATCTCATAGCACTTTCAACTGTAGGGGGAACCCCCACAGTTGCAGAAAGACCCCAGCAATCAGGCGATCCCCTGTGAGCAAGCACTTGGCAATGGTGGAGAGGAAAAACTTCCTTTTAACAGGAAGAAACCTCCAGCAGAACCAGGCTCAGGGAATGGCAGTCATCTGCTGCGACTGGCTGGGGGTGAGGGGACAGAGAAGATGAAATGAACAGACATGTAGAGAGCAAACAGCACGATGTGGACTCAATCTATGGAAGAGAACAAACAGATGTTAATGACCAGCAAAAGAAAATATATTTCATTGAGAGTGAAGAAAGGAGTGAGGCCCAGTGCATTATTGGCGGTCCCCCGGCTGACTAAACCTATTAGCAGCATAACTAAGGGAGGCTTCAGAAACACATGATCCATCCCTAATTGTAGGCTATATCAAAAAGGAAGGTTTTAACCCTATTCTTAAAAGCAGAGATCGAGTCTGACTCCCGAATCCAGATTGGCAGCTGGTTCCACAGGAGAGGAGCTTGATAACTGAAGGCTCTGCATCCCATTGTACTTTTGGAGATTCTAGGTATTACAAGTAATCCTGCATTTTGGGAGCGTAGTGCTCTGTTAGGATAATACGGTAGTATCAGATCTTTTAAATAAAAAAGAGCCTGATTGTTTAGAGCTTTATAAGTAAGAAGAAGGATTTTAAACTTAATTCTAAACTCCATGGGAAGCCAATGAAGGGAGGCAAGAACCGGAGAGATATGATCTCTCATTCTAGTAAAACTCTTGCTGTTGCATTGTTAAAACTCTTCCTGCAGCATTTTGGATCAGCTGAAGACTTTTTAAAGATGTTTTAGTACAACCTGATAATAAAGAATTACAATAATCTAATCTCGAGCTAACAAAGGCATGGATCAGTTTCTCATCATCACTCTAGACCACCAGGACCAGAGAGGGAAGCTCAGAGGCGGCTTCCCTACCAAGAGGTACAACGAGGGGAAGCCGAACCGAATGAAAGGGACCCCAGCAGCGTCCAATGGTGGAGAATGGGGGGAAAGGGGAACCAGTCCAGTGTCAGGCGGAAGGGGCTCTTCAGCTCCCTCACCGACCTCGTACCGGCCCAGCGCCGCACCTTTGGTGGACCCCGACCGGGCCGGCGCAGCACCTCGGATGACCTCCCAAAGCAAACCCGGAGCCTTGACAATATCGACTGGAGCAGACTCATCTCCAGTGACCCTGGAAGAAGGTTTGGAAAGAGGGGGAGCACAGGGGTCAGGATCACCGGCAGCGGCAGAGCCCAGCAAGACGAGCTCGGATGCAGCGGCCGTCTGCACCCGGCTCTCCTCCTCAAGAGACTGGCAAGAATGCTCCAGAACAGAGAATAGGAAGACAAAATAGAGCACTTGCCTGATCTCAAGCTCTACCGGCATCCAGGACTCCGATGTTCCAGGCTCGTCGGTCAGGAGGTCCATCTTCGGTTCCCACTTGACTGCAGTGGCCTCCGCAGCCGACATGATGGTCTCCACAGTCTGAGAACCCCCTGAAGCTGAAACCCATGCCAAGTGGCAGGGAGTCCATAGCCTGCTGGAGCTGACTGCTACTCCACGGAGACCCGGGAACGCTTAATTGTCAGCGCAGGCTCCATCTGACAGTCAGCCCTCCTCCTCTGCCCATGACGTGTCTGTTGGGGTGGAACCAGGCTCTCCAGAGCCGCAGGATCCTCCTCCATCCAGCAGTCTTCTCCTGGCACCGGCGGACACTCAGAGAGAAGGGGAGGAAACACAGAGGTAGCAGGTTTTATTTTAATGGCTGCAGCAGGTGCTGGGAGCTCAGTGGATTGTGAACCCTGAGCTCCCCCCCCCCCGTCCCCAGGAATCAGACAAGGTAATTCATTACACTGAGATTTAGAATGAAGATACACTTGCCTGCTTTCCTGGGGAACGATGATGACTGCTGCAACGGGCTTGGTTCTTCCTTTTCCCATAGGGATGGTGACAGAGAACCCCCCGGAAGACAACAGGAGTTGCCCCAACAGAATTGTTGACAAGCGGAGCCAGACCAGGAATCACAGAGCTCACAGCAGCTGAAGGGAGCTCCGAGGAGGAGGGAGGAGCAGCGGAGGCAGTCCGGGGACATGGAGCTGATGGAACAGTGGGAAGAGATGACCTGGAGGCTGACGCTGCTATTTTCATCTTCTGTTGTGACGCAGGGAAAACAGCTGGCTGGGAGGTGGATTTTCGTTGGCGGCCCGGGACAGGATCCGGACGGGAACCTCGTGGAGGAACGGTGATGGGTGGAGCCAGATGAAGATTTGCTGGGCTCACCGCAGCTGGAAGGAGCAAAAGGCTTCCCTCTCGTCAGAATGACCCTGTCCTGGGGAAGAGATGGAGGCCTCTTTGCCAGATTCTCCGTCGGTTCACAGTTTTTCTGCTGTAAAACCGTTAACGCAGCCAACCTCTCCCTGCCATCTGGATACGAGGTCAGGTGGTAGTGTTTTAAGGCTCTTTGCACGAGATCCAGGTCCCAGTGTGTGGTGTCTGAGGGGGTGAACAGACTGGCATTGGACAGGAGGTCATCAACCTCCATGAGATCATCATCATAGCAGTCTGTCGGGGGCGACAATGACTGTTTCATTTAGGTCTGATCAGATTCCTCCATGCAGCTCTGTAATTCACCTTCCACTGCCAGGAACTCCTGACCTTGTTAATCCAGGCGACGTCCAAGCCGGTATGAGTTGCTCTCTGACTGACCATTTCATGAAACTACTTGCAAAGTATTTGACTGCCGTTAGCTTTTGTTGGACTAGTGACACATTCTTGGCAGATAGAGGTATTATCAGTGGCAAGGACAGGCCAAGACAAACTGACTCCAGTATTTGTTGCAGTGACTGACCAGATGATAGGTTTGTTTATTTCTGCTCTTTGTGTAGTGCATGTCACATTGCACCAACTGGCAAAAGTCCACCACAGACCTTGCGACAGATGTGCTTATCTGCCAGGAGGTCCAATCTCACCCCATGTGACTGGGAGTGGTCCACAACAACTCAATACAATACGCCATTTCTCCAAATAACACCGGAACCTGGAAAAGGGAAAAAACTCAAGCCCAAAAAACAAACTACTGTGGCTGGCACCTCACTGACTGCGACCTACTGTTGTGTTTGCCTCTTTAAGGGCATTAATGAGGTGCCAGATACCACCAGAGAGTTTGCTAGTCTATTTACAGGAGGAACAAAATAAAGATCCATGTGGGGCAAAACACATACACTAAACTAGAACACAAAATAACGAACTCAAACATCAAAGCAAGAGCATAGCGAGGGCGGAACCAGACACTATAGAATAACACTTACGAATGATTAAGTGAGGACCAATTAAACACAGAAGGAAGACTGGAGCAGGGGATAGGGAATCCAGTCCTGGTAGACGCAGGTCACAGAGAGGGGTGAGCCTCAGCTGCTCCCTTAAATACTGATAACAAAAAGCCAAGAACCAAACAGGAGAGGAGGAAGCATAATTACCAAAATCATGCTCAGCTGTGACAGTGCCGGCTCGACTTTGACATCCGGAAGTTCGGCCGCGGCGCTGTCACAGTAAAATCCCTGGGAACACCAATAAAAACCAAACAGAAATAATATGGGAGAAAAAGGGAAAATACTGAGTAACCTGAGTGCAGATGAGCTCAGTGCTCGGCTCACCACACAATGTCATCGTTTGGTGTATTCAATTCCGACAGCGCCGCCAGAGGACAGGAGAGTTGGTGAAGAGGTTTGTGGCAGACCTACATCAACTGGCGGCGGAGTGCAAATTTTGGGCTCTACAGGACGAGATGATCCGAGATCAGCTGGCGGAGCATGTTTGCTGCCCAGCTGCCTGGTCACGGCTCCTGACCTACTCGGGTGAATTGACTCTGGCTGCCGCTATTGAGATTGTCCAGCAGTTTGAGGCGACTGAAGTATTAGCGAGGGACCTTGGTAGAGAGTCTTCTTCTTCTGCATTAAATGAGCCTCGACTAAAGGCTCTGACAGTGGGCCCTGATGATGAATACGATGTTGAGGATAAAGAGTACGTCTCTGTTGTCAAAATAAGGTCTACCCTGGGAACGCCAAGATATTATGGCTGTGGGTCTGCTAGACATAAGTATAAGTCCAGAGAGTATCTGGCTAAGGGGAAGCGCTGTGGGGAAATGTGGCCTGTTGCACCACTTTGCGCGGTCCTGTAGGAATTTTAAATGAAGGGAACGTGAAAAGGGACGGGGCTCCTCCGTGAAGACTCCCACTGTTGTTCATACAGTTTTACCAGAATCCGGAGGCAGCATCTACTGCACGGTGTCTCTGGACGGAGTCGTAGTATCGATGCTGGTGGATATGGGTGTGGTGGCTTTGATTTTAAAGCTACAAACAATGAAGAGTCTGTTCCCCTGGTACCACATCCAGAAGATGGAGGACCCATTTTATGGCTATGGTAGGAGTAGGATTGTTGTATTGGGGTACATTGAGATAACGGCAAGGTACAAGTCGTGGAGCATGGCGGATGTCCAGTTGGTGGTGACTGCCACGGGATCCAACATTATGGGATGCAACATGTTCTACAGCAACATGTTCTACATGGACGCCTCCCACTTGAGGTGTTTTGGGCACATCCCACTGGGACGAGACCCCGGGGCAGACCTTGGACTCGGTGGAGAGAATATGTCTCCCAGCTGGTCTGGGAACGCCTTGGTATCCTCTCTGAAGAGGGAACGATAAACTATGGCAAATAAAATTGGGTTTAACCTAAAATTGCTAAAGTGCCCAATACTGAGGACCAGGCCCTCAAAGGAATTATAACATGTTTTTTGCTTTACATTAACTAGTAATTTGGAATGGTAAATTGTTGCTACTCCTCCTCCACGACCAGAACTTCTGGGATTTTGACAGTTTAAATAACCAGAGGGAGTTGATTCATTTAAACCAACATAATCCTCTTGCCCTAACCAAGTCTCTGTAAGGGAAATTAAATCAATCTGATGATCAATTAACAGATCATGGACTAACAGAGACTTGGGAGTTAGAGACCTAATATTTAATAAACCACATTTAATTTTTAAATTATGAGGAGGAACAGAGGCCAAATCATTCAATTTAGAGGCTTTATGTTTAATTTGAGTTTTACCAATATTTTGCTTTATCACTTTGGAATGCTTATACATTATATTTTTATTCACTTTGGAGGGAGCAGACAACGATTCTCTGATGGGGAAGACAGGGGCTAAGTTGAGGGGTGGCGGATGAAGAGGAGCTGCAGAGAGGCGTGTAAGACTGCGACTCTGCTTCCTGGTCCCAACTCTGAGTAGTCAGGGTTTTGGAAATTTGGATAAAAAAGAAAAAAAAATGGATTAAGAAACATAGAGGCCTAGAGTGACAGAAACGCAAAGAAAACCGCCCTGTCTCTCGCCAGTTTAACCTTCCGGCGATTATCCCGGAAGGAGTAATTAAACTGGCCAGTTCTGTAATTACTGTATCCAAGCGTGGTGACATCAGATTAAGCTGGACGCGGTTTGATCTGGTCACTGAATAAACCGCTGGGGAAGTAGCGCTAAACTATACCCGGAATTAAAGGGTATAGGTATGTAAAGGGCATTATTCATTATTTGTGAAAGTTGGAGATTAAACTCTCATTTGGAAAAGCAAGGCGTGGCGTTGTCGTTAAGACTCGCGCCTGCATCGTGTCACGTGAACACGCACAGTCGCGCGCGTGACCGAAAGGCGTGCATGAAAAACTGCGCATGAGCAGAGTAAACGTGCAGACGTCATTTTGAAGGCGCTAAGAGGGAGTCTCTCTAGCCGCCATTTTGAGTGAGACCGGTAGACCCGCCCAGAGCGACGTTACCAGTGTCTCCTCCCCCTGCGAGGGGAGAGATAACTGCCTCCATCGTGTGGTCAACTATAGGAGTTGCATTTCTTGCATGAATGCACACTCGGATTAAAGCAGAGCAAATCTATTAAGCTGATTTATAATCAAACAGAGCTTTGAAATTGATTTTAAATCAATCCGAATTATCCAGAACAACTTAAATTTAAACCCAAATCAAAGTTTTATCCCAAGAACCAAAAGGAAAAGGAAACTTATGGGTTTGAATTTTGTTCTCATTGGTGGAAGAGCTGCTGACTGCATATATACAGTGAAAGAACATAGAAGCATAGACTTTGTATTTACTCACATATGTTAACCACATATTTTAATCTTTTTAGTTAAAAGCATATGTCTACACATCTTACGCTAAAAGTCTGCAAACTTTTTAAGCTATATATATATATGTGTTTTTGTTTTTAAATATCACTTTGTGCGATTTTTTTTTTCACAGGAAGCCATTCAACTTAGCGACTCAAATAAATGACAATGTTCATTTAGACTCAAGTTAATGTTAATCCTGTGCATGTTGGTAAAGGATTTAGTGATTTACTAAATATTTAACCAAAATTCTCCAAAATTAGGAAACCACATCCAGCAATTAACACTTGAAAGCTTTAGCTTATTTACAGTCAGTGTTGCTTTTGATTCATGTTTCCTCCCCAGGAGAAGGAAAACATTTAACCAACTCACTATTTCTCACCAGGATTTGAAATAAGTCAAAAGGTGAAAACTTTGACTAGTCTGTAAAACATTTTTTTTTCTTCTTCTCTTTTTAAATCATCATTAACTTTAATCCTAAGGAAGCCTTAGTGACAATACGCAAAGACAGTTCATTTGTTTCCTAACTTGTAAATATTAAAACATTGAAAGGCTTTAAATGAAGATAAGCTTTAACAAATAGAACAAAGCCAGTTCTAACTTTAAAACAAAGTGAAGACTTATACTGTAACCCTAAAGCCTTAAAGCATTTAACCTTTTCTATTTTTGTTGCTTTCTTTTTCTTTTGTAAATAAAATCATTACTTTCAAGTGAGATTCAACAAAAATTCACAACCTAGTTGAGGATTATTCCAAAACTACACTTTGATAACTGAACTGAAAGAAGTCAATCGACACAATTATTTTTTTTTTTGCTTTTGACTTGTGAAATACAAATCAAAATACAGTGTCAACAAATAAATTAACACATATTCCACATTTCTAAAGAATTCCCCAAAATTTGATTTCCTTCTTACAAGCCTGGAAGTTGAAACAAACTCCAAAAAGAAGCTTGTAATCACCCTCACTGTAAAACGACACTCAAGGTTAACTCTTGACTCACAACTTTAGCTATAATCAACGAATTGATTTCAAGCTAAGCGTTACACAAATGGTCAAACATGTCGAGTCCACTTGACAAATTAAATGACCTTCAAGTAATATTGGAAGAGTTGGCTTCCGACCTTATACCCGGTTTCTCCAAACAAGTTCGGGATACTCCACCAAAAGATTTGAAGCAAATCACGAAAAAACTTTTGGATGAATGCAAAGCTAACCCACCAAAAGCAAAGGAAATTCCCGGTGTGTTAGGAAAGTTTGCACTAGCATTAGTTGCAAGGCTAAAACGAGCTGAAACTCAAGTACTCTATGCTGAAAAGGAACTGGTGAAACAACAAACAACCATCCTTTCTCTTCAGGAAGAGAACAAATCCCTTGTGAAAAAGCAGGAACAAGCTTGCATAGAGAAAGAAGACACCAAAGCTACGCTTGATCAGACGTTGCTAAATCTGGAACAAGCAGAGGAAGAAAAGCAACGACTAGAAAACGACAATACCTCACTTCAGCAAAAAAATGAGGAATTGAAAACCGCCCTGCTTCACAAAGAGAATCAACTCAAGGAAGTTGAAGGTCAATTGGACGAAACAAGCTCCGATTATGGGAAATGCAAACTGCTCCTCCAAGAAGCACAACAAGGTCTTCAGGACGTCAAAGAAGAGCTGGAAGACCATCGCAAACAAAGGGATCTGAGATCAGAATCCATGAACAGGCCGGTTCCCTCGACAAAGGGGGGCATCCCCTCATGGGATGGGGACTCCCCCGGCTCACACTCACCTGACCCGTTCAGACCCGAATGGCAACGTGAAAGACATGTGCAAATTCCATCCGATGGAGATCTCAATAAGATCGCTCGCCACGTCACGAAATTTGACCCCTCAACCAGTGGGTCACCTGATACCAGGGCTTATTTGCAAGACATCGACTACTACTTGCATAAATACCCTGATGCTACTGTTGACGACCGCATTTATTTGATCAAGTTGACATCCAACAGGTTGGTATCAAAATTTATAGATCGGCAACCATTTGACATCAAGATGAACCACCGGAAACTCTATGAAGCCATCGAAAGAGAGTTTTCCGACGACTGCTTACAGTCAGGGCTAGCGACAGCCCTAGCTGTGAAACAGGGTCGCTTAGAGCCCCCACAGGCATACTACCAGCGACTCCTGCGCGCATATTTCGGATCTCAAAACACGCCTGAGATGGAAGAAGACCACAATTTCAAGGCTCTGTTCATTCAGAATCTCCAACCCACGATTGGACACCATCTTGGAGTCATGGCTAACCCAAAGACAAACTTGATAAACCAACTAAGAGAGTTCGCACATTATGCATTCCAGAAACAGTGACAAAGCAATCAGAAGCATACCGAGTCTACCGCGGTGTTAGCTGTCAACACCGCATCAGACACCCTGGACCTAGAGGGCGCCCCAAGGCCAGCCCCTGTTCCAGCATCTCGGTCACAAATAAAACAACGACAGTCCTCTAGTCAAGATAAGTCGAGTCATGACCCGGAAAATTTTTTGACACCAAGTTCCAAGCCAACATCACCAAAACCTGACTACCTTCGGAGACTAAGCCCACCAGGTAAGTCACGAGAATATGGTACAGATACCCGGGATGACAGATGTCAATTTCGAGACTCGCACAACCGCGGGAAGTGGTCACCTCCTTCGTACCGCCGGAAAAACTTCGACAGGGAAGCAAGACCTCCCCCTGGAAAGTTTAACTCCAAACCCTGGGAGAAGAAAGGAAAGCCCATTTCCAGCCGAGAAGACCTGGAAACTCTCCAATGCATACTTGACGAACTGAAGAGGAAAAAGGAGGCGAAAGAGGACAAGAAACCAGATGTCCTAGCCATAAATATTGTGACCACCCCAAACGATCCTTTAGGTTTGCCACAAGTCAACCCTGAGGAATCTCCTACTACAAAGGGGAAGGATACCGAAGACACAACCGAGCAGCCTCCACCCAAAACTCAGGAGGAGCTCAAAAATGCAACGCCATCCAGTGCCATTTTGGTAGTCCAGCTACCTGGGAAACCTCACTCGCCCAAAACCGGCAACTCTTTAATCTGCATTGAACCACCGGTCCAAGAATTTCTGTGTGATTTAACCGAGAGGGGGGTTGCACAAAAATTTTTCCTGTCATTGACCCTGGAAGATGTGATGACACACGAAGCACTACTGGATACCGCCGCGGACATCACTCTCATGTCGCGTGACCTTTTCGAACACCTACGTGTCACTGCTAACCTTGCGCACAAAGACTTGAAACTAAGACCTTGCTCCTTAGCTATTCAACCTTATGCACCCTTGAACACGACTGTGTCACACATGTCATTGATACAAATCTCCATTGGGCCCATGACCTTGATCCACCCGGTCTATGTGTCCAATCTCAACTCAATTCCATTACTGATAGGCAAGGATCTACTTAATCGCTTTGAGCCTCTGATAGACTTCAAGAATCTCAAACTATGGGCTCAAGTTCGACAACCTCTTCCAACCACTCTACCTGAAACAACTGGATCACACTGCTACACTCTTGACACCTTGGATGTTCCAGGAGTCAACCCACTCGCACTGCTGACCCAACAAAGTTTGACGGAAGGTGACATTGGGGACCTGGCTGGAACAGGCACCCCTTCCCATGTCACCACATCTGACAACCCAACCTTAAATGAACACAGTTCATTTCTTTGCACTCTAAAACCAGGGGGAGCCGATGAAGAGTACTGCCCCCAAGTGGTCAAAGGACTAGTTATCCAAAGCTCCCACGTAGAAGATGTGGTACTGGCTCTCTGGGCTGATAAATCTGCAATCAGCCAGACACTTTTTGACTCTCTACACGAGAAATACCCTGACCTTATGGTCACTAACAAGTCTTTTCATTTCCCTGCTGTGACCAAATCAAACAAAACATTGGTCGCCACAAGTATCTGCGCCCTCCACCTTCAGTGGAACAACAGACTGCTAACGCATCCCTTCTTGGTCATTCCCGACCTGCCACATGCAGTCTACATCGGCAGTGATCTTCTTGTGAGACTCGGAACCCAGGTTGATACCATAAACAATGTCTTATGGTCTCTAACCCAAGTTCGAGACACTCACTCTAAACCAGATCTTGACACTCTAAAGTCAGGCCAGACCATCCCTGAGGCCTGCCAGGTACTGAACACTCAACACTGTCTCATACCTGCTAATGTCACGTGCTACCCGGTCCAACTATGCATTCAGACCAGACAGAAACTTATGCATCCACAAGCATTTTTCCAACCGGCTTCTTTGCTTGAAAATCTAGGCTTAACTCTGGAGGCCATGCCCCTTCTAAGCCTAGAATACAGAACCACCACATTACCAGTAAACAATCCCACGGCAGAGACCATCGTCCTGCCCAAGGCCACGCCTCTTTGCTGGCTCATCACCACAGATTTCCACAATTTTGAACTGACTGTTCCTGTGCTAGGCGGCCTCCCTGATTCTCTTTGGGCCGACTCTCTTGAACCTACAGTCATTTACACTAAGCCTTCTAAGGCCATTGCTCTTGTGTCAATGCCAACCCCTGACAAAGAGTCAGTGGGACGAATCGACTTGACTAACAATGACCAAATGCTTGTCCAAGCCATTGAACTCCTTCCATCGGAGTCCGATGGAAGGACTTTTTTTTTTTTTTTTTTTTTTTTCCTCTCGGCGCCACACCAGTCGGCTGCCTTTTGCAACAGCGGCTCGATTCCGAGTTTTTTTTTCCCTTCCTCTCTCTTTTGATCACTTTTTTTTTTTCACCCCACTTATATCACGGACACACAGATCATCCCAAATGTCTCCTGAGCCGGTGGACGGAGCCACTGTTTATAGCAGGATACGATATAACAGGGAAGAGCTGCTAGCATTTAACCGCCACCCGGTCCCACTGGAAAAACTCGACATACCGAGAGAACTGAGGCGAAAACGCCGCAGCTGCCGGGCTGGAGTAAGGCGGAGGACAAAAAATATAAGGTACAGACCCTCCCTTCCATCTGTTGTCATGGGAAATGTAGGGTCGATACTGGGAAAGTTAGATGAGCTAGCGGCTATCTCCCGTTATGATAGCACTTACCGGGAGTGCTCTCTCCTTTTGTTTACTGAGACGTGGCTAACTGAACTAGCAGCAGATGCTAACATTGAGCTGGAGGGTTTTCACACGATACGAGCTGACCGAACACCAGAGAGTGGCAAAACTAGGGGCGGTGGAGTGATCATGTATGTTAACAACAACTGGTGCAGACCGGGACATATCACTGTTAAACAACGACACTGCAGCAAAGACATTGAGTTGCTAGCTGTTAGCATGAGGCCTACATATCTCCCGAGAGAACACTCACACGTGATCTGCATTGTTGTTTATGCAAATCCGACGGGGAACGCTGGGACAGCGCGTGACGTCATCCATTCAGTAACCAGCAGGCTGCAGACAGAACACCCAGATGCTCTTCTCCTCATCTCAGGCGATTTCAACCACGTTTCACTGTCTCCCATTCTGCCCACTTTCACCCAGTATGTCACATGCCACACTAGAGACAATAAAACACTGGATTTGTTCTACGCAAACACTAAGGAGGCGTACACCTCATCACAACTCCCCCCACTTGGGAGATCGGATCACAACTTGGTTCATCTACGACCGGTGTACAAACCCCTAGTGCACAGACAACCTCCGGCCATGCACACTGTGGAGTTATGGTCTGAGGAGACAATGGACACTCTAAAGGACTGTTTTGAAGCCACTGCCTGGAAGCAGCTCTGCGATCCACATGGTGAGGACATCGATGGCCTCATTCACACCTTCACGGGCTACCTCAGCTTCTGTGTGGACAAATCCGTTCCCACCAAGACCATACGGCGTCACTCAAACAACAAACCCTGGATCAACCCTGAGATAAAAACACTTCTGAGAGAGAAGAAGAGGATCTTCAGGTCGGGGAACAGGGAGATGCTGAAGTCCGTACAGAGGGAGCTGAGGAGAAAGATCAGAGAAGGCAAGGACAGCTTCAGGAAGAAGATGGAGGACAAGCTGCAACAGAGCGACATCAGCGGGGTCTGGAGAAACCTCAAAACCATCTCGGGGCTCCAGAATACCTCCCCCCAGGCCACGGGGGGCAGGGAGTGGGCGAACAACCTGAATCTGTTTTTCAATAGATTTGACCAACCGCCCTCCCCCCCTGTCTGCACAACAACCACTGCTGCCTCTAAGAAATCAAGTCCTGCTACCCACTCCCCACTCCACCGACACCCCCCCCACTCCCAACACACAGCCCCCCATCCTGACCCTGACCAAGACCCAGGTGAGGACGGAGCTGAGGAAGATCAAGGCGAGGAAGGCGTCGGGACCGGACGGCATCAGCGCAAAGCTCCTCAAGTCCTGTGCAGACCAGCTGTGTGGGATTGTGACGTATATCTTCAACATGAGCCTGAAACTGGGGAGGGTACCACAGCTGTGGAAAACATCTTGTGTGGTACCTGTACCAAAAACTTCCCACCCCAAAGACCTGAACAGCTTCAGACCGGTGGCCTTGACGTCCCACTTGATGAAGACCCTGGAGAGACTGCTCCTTGCTCATCTCCGCCCCCTGGTGGAACCAGCGATGGATCCACTCCAGTTCGCCTACCAGCATGGCATTGGGGTGGAGGATGCGGTGATCTTCCTCCTTCACCGTTCTCTGTCCCACCTGGAGAAGCCCGGGAATATGGTGAGGATCATGTTCTTTGACTTCTCCAGTGCTTTCAACACCATCCAACCGATGATCCTGAAGGACAAGCTGCTGCGCGCAGGGGTGGACCAGCACCTGTCATCATGGATCCTGGACTACCTCACGAACCGGCCTCAGTTTGTGAGAACCCGGGACTGTGTTTCCGACACGATCATCAGTAGCACGGGGGCCCCCCAGGGAACGGTGCTGGCTCCCTTCTTGTTCACTCTTTATACTGCGGACTTCTCACACAACACAACACATTGCCATCTACAGAAGTTCTCTGATGACTCTGCGATCGTTGGTCTCATCTCCAGCGGAGATGAAGCTGAGTACAGAGGGCTTATCCAGGACTTTGTGGACTGGTGCCATCGGAACTGCCTCCAGATCAACGCGAGGAAAACTAAGGAGCTGGTGGTGGACTGCCGCAGGCATGGGCAGCCCCTCACAGCACCAGTAAATATACAGGGAACAGACATCGAGATGGTGACATCCTACAAGTACCTGGGTATTCATCTGAACAATAAACTAGACTGGTCACACAATACTGACGCACTCTACAAGAAGGGACAGCGCAGGCTGTTCCTGCTGAGGAGACTCAGGTCTTTTGGTGTACAAGGGGCGCTGCTGAAGTCATTCTATGACACGGTGGTGGCATCAGCCATCACTTTTGGAGTGGTCTGCTGGGGCAGTGGCATTACTGCAGCCGATAGGAAGAGACTGAACAAACTGATTAAGAAAGCTAGCTCTGTCCTGGGGCAACGCCTTGATCCGATGGAGGAGATAGGAGAGAGAAGGACGGTGGCTAAACTGTCATCTCTGCTGGAGTCCGAGTTCCACCCTATGCAGGACATACTGGATGCACTGAGGAGCTCATTTAGCAGCAGACTACATCATCCCAGGTGCACAACCGAGAGGTTTCGTAGGTCCTTCCTACCAACGGCTGTCAGACTGTACAACCTAAGCAGGGCTGCTAGCAGAGATAGCAAAAAGACGTAACAAACTAATAGTTTTTTTTTTTTTTTTTTTTTTTTTTTTGAATGCAAAAGATGCAATAGACTTACACAATGGTCCTCTCCGGCATACAACTAGGAACATACCGGTCGCTATGGAGGGTGAGAATATGTATGGGCACATAATCATACCATGTAGGATAACTAAATAGACGGTTATGCTGTTTCATCCCACCTAGCAACAATGCTCTGCACTGTGTGTGTTTATATATTTACATATTTATTCCATCTAGCTACAATGCTCTGCACTGGGTGTGTTTATATTTATATATCTATATATTTATTCCATCTAGCTACAATGCTCCGCACTGTGTTTTTATATATCTACATATTATTCCATCTAGCTACATTGCTCCGCACTGTGTGTGTTTATATACTTGCATATTTATTCCACCTAGCTGCAATGCTCCATACTGTGGGTGTTTATATATTTACATATTTATTCCATCTAGCTACAATGCTCTGCACTGTGTGTTCATATATTCATATATTTATTCCATCCAGCTACAATGCTCTGCACTGTGTGTCTGTGTGTGTGTGTGTGTGTGTATATATATATTTTATAGTAATATGTACATATGTATATTAGCTGCTCTTGCTTGCTTGTTTTTTCTTGCCTTCTGATTGTTGCTCTGAGTGTTGCTATCCCTGTGCTGTTGCAATCCTGGAATTTCCCCGTTGTGGGACTACTAAAGGCTTATCTTATCTTATCTTATCTTAAACCAATGACAATCCCAGCGATGCTCCGCCGAAACCAGTACTCACTATCGCTGAAGAGATTGCACAGGTGGTAGCTGATGCTGATGCCCTAACCTCTGACGAAGAACGTTAAAAACTTCACCAAGTTCTTCTTAAATACGAACAATCCTTCTCCAAAGACTCCTTGGACTGTGGACTGACCGCAATCCACTCAGTACGCATTCCTACACCACCTGACGTTCCTCCCACCTACGTCAGGCAGTACAAGATTCCCTTGGCCTCATACGGCCCAGTACAAGAGATATTCGATGATTTACTGGACTGTGGCATAATCAGGGCATTCAACAGTACCTACTTGGCCCCCTTATGGCCTGTCCTAAAGCCCAATGGTAAGTGGAGACTCACCATTGATTACAGGAAACTGAACACTCAAGTTCCTCTCTCTAGGTGGCCTATGACTCAACTGGAGCAAGAACTCCCTAGAGTCAAAGATGCCAAATACTTCTCAACACTGGACATTGCTTCTGGTTTTTGGACTATTCCTGTCCAAGCTGAAGACCAACACAAACTGGCCTTCATGTTCGCGAATCGCCGATACACATTCACCCGATGCCCTTTCGGTTATGCTAACTCTCCTGCAGAGTTCAACATTTTCTTGAACAAAGCATGTCCAGACGCCCGAGACAGAGATAACCTCATCTATGTTGATGACATTCTCATTCAGAGTCCAACTCTGGACACCAACCTCACTGAAATCGACCATGTCCTTGGCCAGCTCACACGAGCTGGAGCCAAAATTTCTCTCTCCAAATGCCAATGGTGCAAAACCAAAGTCAACTATGTCGGTCTCTAGGTAGGATCCAAAGGGGTCCTACCACAAATGGCACAAATTCAAGGTGTGCTAAACATCAAAGCCCCTACCAACATCTCCGAACTCCGGAGCTTGCTAGGGGTATGCAATTACTCACGTCAGTTCATTGAGGATTATACAGACTTGGCAAAACCCCTTACAGACCTCCTACGAAAGGACACCCCTTTCATTTGGTCTGAGGCTCAAGAACAGGCTATGCTAGCGTTGAAGCAAAAGCTATGCACAGCACCATGTTTGGCCTATCCCAACTGCGACCAGCCATTCTTCTTACAAGTGGGATTCTCTGCCAACTGCTTAAGCACTGGATTATACCAAATCTACGAACACGACAAACGAGTCGTGGCCTATGCCAGCAAAACCCTCTCTGGTCCGGAACTGAAATACTCAGACTGCGAAAAAGCCCTTCTGGCCACTGTATGGGCAGTAAAACATTTCTCCAACTATGTAGGAGGCCAGAGAATCACAGTTGAGACTCACCACCAACCAGTGGTCTTTCTCAACAGTCAACACATCAGAGAAGGCGTTGTAACAAATGCCAGAATAGCCTCCTGGTTGATGGCTCTACAAAGCTTTGACGTGGAGGTTCGCTACACACAAAAGTTGAGAAGCCCTCTCAGCACAGACTTGGCTGCCTGCCAACGGTGCTCTGAGGACACTCCATGACCATCCATTCATGCAGAGCCACCTACAGTCACTGAAGACCCAAACCATAACTACTTTGACCAGAACATCTGTCAAGATATGGTCACCGCCTATGTCGATGGTTGTTCTTTTCACCATGAAACTCACATTCGTGCTGGTGTGGGTGTGGCATGGTTGAACAATCAGCCTTGTGAACCCCACAACTATCAACTGGGTTCCTAATCATCCCAGTATGCGGAAATTGCAGGTGTGCTCATTACACTGCAACTTGCCGTAGACCATGGCATTCGCACATTGGTCATCTGCACTGACTCCAACTACGCACGCCTCAGTTTCACTTGTCATTTAACACTCTGGAAGGCCAAAGGTTTTGTAACCTCCAACCGCAAACCGGTTAAACATCAAGACCTTTTCAAGGCATGTGATCACCTGGTCACCTCCAACAACCTCCAGGTGTACTGGAAAAAGGTCAGAGGTCACTCTCGCACACCAGGTCAGGACAAAGAATGGAATGACCTTGTGGACTCACTTGCAAAACAAGGAGCCATACAAGGCACACCCTGGTCCTTTGATTCTGCTCAGGTGCCGACCCCTACAGTCTGCACAGTCACTAGGGCCAAGACTAACAGGGCCCAAGACATGACACAAACCACAGGTCCCCTTGCGGTTGACCCTGTTTTCACTGACACTGACCTTATCTCTCTTCAAACCCTTGACCCTGCGATCCATAAAATGATACAATACCTCTTGGATCCTGCACTTAATGCACCATCCGACTCGGATCTCACTGACACTCCAGACTTAAAACCACTTTTTGCTGCACGATCGTCCTTGCAGCTAACTAACTAACTAACCTGCACTTATATAGCGCTTTTCTAGTCACAAAGACCACTCAAAGCGCTTTCACTAGTACTAACCCTCTATTCTAAGGGCCTATAGGAAACAGATATCTAGGGACAATTTAGAACAACCAATTAACCTAACATGCATGTCTTTGGATTGTGGGAGGAAACCGGAGCCCCCGGAGTAAACCCACGCAGTACAGGGAGAACATGCAAACTCCACACAGAAAGGTTCCAACCCCTGCCAACCTGGGGATTTGAACCAGGAACCTTCTAGCTGTAAGGCAACAGTGCTAACCACTGCACCACCGTGCTGCCCGTGCTGCCCAGCTGCGAAATGGCATTCTAGTTCATGTTTCCGATGAACTCCCTGCGCCTGCGCTTGTGGTCCCTCGTAACCAGAGGGGGGTGATGATTGTACATGCCCACGATCTCCCAACTGCAGGACACAAAGGCGTCAAAGCGACGTACAACGCGTTCAAACAATTGGCGTATTGGCCATACATGCGAAAGGATGTAGCGGACTACATCAAGGGATGTCTCATATGTTGCCAGTTTCAACCAACCAACCCGATTCATCGAGCACCCCTACAGAAAAGAGGCATTTCATTCCCATGGTCTGACCTCCAAATTGACTGAGTAGGTCCCCTTCCACGGTCAGCCAGAGGAAACAAATACTTCCTCACAGTCACATGTGCTTTCACCAAATGGGTCGAGTGCCTGCCTGCTCCTAATGACACGGCAGAAACCACGGCCTACTTGTTGATGAACCACGTATTCTCTAGGTTTGGTCTGCCAAGCCAAATCAACTCTGACCGTGGCACTCATTTCACCGCCGAAGTCATGCGACAACTGTGGGAAACCTTGGGAGTTAAAGCTAACTTCCATATTAGCCACCACCCACAATCCTCCGGACAGGTTGAAAGAACCTGAAAGAACTGTGAACAGGTTGAAAGAACTGTGATCAACGTACTGAAGAAGTATGTTTCACCACACCAACAAGACTGGGATGTAAAACTCCTGCTGGTCTTAATGGCCATCCGAGCCACACCCAATGAAGCTACAGGGGTGTCACCTTTTGAAATGATGACAGGCCGGCAAATGATTTTGCCCCCACATTTACTCTACCAACCTGGAGAAGCCAGTGTTGCTACAGCTTACACTACTCACCAGTACATGACTGACCTGACCAAACATCTCCGACAGACTTTTGCCTGCGCCCGATAGATAACTGTTAGCTGACTATCAGCCTCAGGCACGCTCGGTCGCATTTCTCTTCCTCAATCAGGTAACTGCATTAAACCTTCAAAAGGAAAAAGTTAACCCAAACTAACTGACTTCCTTAAAATCTAACCTTAAAAGACCCCGCAAAATTTCATTCAGTATCATCAAGTTACTATTTCAAAGTAGTACAAACAAAATCAACAACATCACTAGCTTAAGTCAATAATCACAAAACCCTCTAAAGGTGACAAACACTAATAGCTTAGAGCTCAGCCTCTAACAAAGTTGTTCCACCTCTAAGAATAACTTTCACCTACCACTCAGGTACCTCAAGAAAAGGAAAACTGACAAGAAGCTCAAGATTAAAATGACTCACTTCTATTCGTTGGCCAGGACGATGGCGCTCCTGTTTTTCAGTTTAGCCCTCTACCTAGCACCCTCACCTACTTGTGCCCAGTTAGAACTGGGCAGAGTCCAGACAAGAAGTCAACAATCCTTAGGTAGATTCTCAACCATGGCCTCATCATTAGGGCCCCTTGCTAGCCTTAGCACGTCTACTGTTAAATCAGTCAACACTGCTACACTGAAATGCCAGATAGTTGAACCACCAACTGTTACCAAAACTTTGCAAGATACTGTGTTGGTTTTGAATGTTTGCTCCAAAGCCTCATTCAAACTCAACAAGGTCTTGGACTTGTCGGTCTTCATTTTAGAGGGTGACCCTGCTCACCCACATCTAATGCCTGGGTTTCTTCGAAAGGTAGGTAGAAATATTAAACTTTCAGCTAACACTTTGACAATGAGTCTGCCTTCACCACTTCTTGCCCCTGTTTCAGATGTCACAAAGTTATTCCTCATTGCCACTCAAAGAACAATGATGACTTTCCATGTTCGCTCAGTCTTCCAGAACAAAGGTCTCAAACACCCTCTGAGTAAGACCTCTGTGGAACCATGGTTTAGTCCAGCTAAACCAATTCAATTCGAACCTCCTTGAATTAACTCAATATTGCTTAACCTAAACATCTACCTCAAATAAGCAATAAATTTGTTTTGCATTCTTTGTTTTGACTTTTATTTTACTTTATTCTTAGAATTTTTGAAGTTATATGCATGCATACAAACCTATATTTTTATACATAGCTCTTGCACTCCATTTTTATTTTTGTACCCATTCAAACTATTTTTTTTAAACAACTATGATAGCTATTTCATCGTAAACCAAAATTCCTACCTCAGGTATGTAAGACTACGCACTTATTTTTGTAAACAGAATTTCTGAGTCATTTCAAGACATATGCCTTAGCTTACTACTCCAAGTCAATTTTATAATCTACATTTGTCCATACTCAAAATTATTTTTGGAAATTCATGGAAGTCCTTCCAGTAAACCAAAGTCAAAGATCTGCACTTAGTAATAGATACTGTTTGCATGCTAGTGTGTATGGACATCACAAAAACCTTTAAACCCAGTATTTAGGTCAAGTGTTGCCAAGGAGACAAAGCTGCCATGGGTGTGTACCAACACTGATCGATGCTCACCATTGCTACAAAGGGGGGACTGTAGCATCATCGTCTCCTCAAACCAAGACAGAAGATCACTTCTCTTCATTTTATAGGAATTTCACTTTATTCATTACACAGGAATACCACTTATCTTCCTTTTCAGGAATATCACTGGCTTTTATGTCGACTCATGCAGGCCTCTTCCAGGCCTGACCAAAGATGCTTGCTTTCCCAGGACCCCAATGTAAACAGTTGCCTCTTGCAGAGATTGTAAGGATCAGAATTTGCTTTTAAAGGCTCAAAGGAACATAAAACTCGGGAGACCAGACCTCTCAACATGAACACTGCATTTGGATAACGTACCCTTACAGGAAACAATGCTTTTAAAAAAAAGAGTCATAAACCGCTTAATCTTACGGGTTTATAGCCCGATGCTGTCCAGACTTTCTCCCAGATACTAAAGGAAATCATCTACAGCTCAACAGTACCTCCTAGTGGATACCTATGAAATGTGTTCTCAGTATGTAAGATGACTTTTAATTTGTTCTAAACATTAAGTTTATTTCAGCTTATCCTCTGGATCCTAAGGACACTGAAAATCATCCCTCTTATCACCAACCATGGTTTGCTGCATTTTGATCTAAATGTGAATGCATGTATTATAATTATGTATAAGAAATGTTATATTCATGAGTGTTATTCAAACCAATGTAATATTGGAATAATGGTATAAATGCATGATCCACAAATATTAACCAAGTCATTTAATCTAGTTAGATTTTATATTGAGCACTTAATTTCATAAGAACTGACTGGGTGTTGATTTTCCCTCTGCAATTTCATGGGATGGTGTCTTCGTTTGATTGGCTGCTCTCAAACAAAGAAATGTCCTCACATCGGATAGCAGCCATTTCAAACTGCTTCTGAAAAAGCCGATTGGTCAGTCTTGCGATCGACATCATCAGTTTTACGACCCGGCGAGGTAACTTTAAAAGAGAGAAGTTAGATTTGAGTTTTGAGATCAGCAGAATAAGTAGAGTAAGAAATAAGATCAGACAAAGAACAGGCAGGAAGATTAGCAAGAAGTAAAATAACAATGTAAAAAGTAGCAAGATAGAGAACGGTGATAGAATTAAGAATTAGAAACACAGAAAGAAGAAAGAAAGAGATTTTGAGAAAGATTAGGAACTAAATTAAGATTAAAGAAGCAGAATAGTAATCTAGATCTCAGAAGATTTTATTCCACCGTTTCAAGGTCCTGTGAAGTTTTATTTTATTCTCTGTGAATTTTGTCAAGTCTTTCTGGTTACTGAGGAGAAACCACCTTTTTCTTTAGAGCTTGTCCTTTTAGAGAATCAAATTCTCAAACTTTTTCCTTCACCTCAGAAGCCATTCTTATCCTAGTCAATGTTTTTCTCATTTTTTTATGACTTTTTGCGCCATTAAAGTGGACCTTTAATTTGCCTAATTTAAAGTGAACAGAGACTGAAAAGTTTCTCCTTCAGTTTTTGGGTCGATCCCGCTACAAGAGACCTCAAATTTGGACTCTTTTTCCAAGGACTTTTCTCGCCGCCCTGAAACAAACCATCCACGGCTGCAACTGTCTTCTTGAAGGGCCCCCAGCTGAGTTATCACCTCCACGGCTGTGAGGACAGCAGCCGCTTCCTCCGCCGTCCTAAATTCAAAACCCAGCGGTACCGACCCGCGGAAACGTGGACCTATGGCTGTTGTGTGAGTGAAACTCTTATTTCTCCTATCTGCTGGGTTAAAACGTGATGTCCTAACAATTAAATTACAATTGAATATGGCCCGTATTTCAGGGCTCAATTAGTCTCTCAGCCACAGGATAGAGCTGTAAACTGAAGGAAAACTCTTAGTCATTTTTAAGTAACTGCCCTTAAATTTTTGTAGATTAATTCAGAAGTCATTTTTAGATAATTAGCTTATGAATTTTCCTCATAAAATTGTGTTGTTTTGTTAAAACATTTCAGCTTCATTTACCATTGAAACATAAGTCTGGTTCCTCCTTGGTTCTACAGAGGTGTAACGCTGGATATTATGTTCAGGAATCCAATAACAGCTGATGTGATATATTACGCTGTTATCATTTAAATCTGTTTATCCATCATTTGAACGCCATGCCATGTAACCTGAATGAGTTTAATAAAAGGGTTAATGAGAGCAGTTGAAGCGTTTTCCTTACGCATATACAGGTTTCCTAATCATGGCAGGACAAGAACTCACTGAAACTTTGAGACTGATTCATTAAGTAATTGAAGGTACAAAATTAAATAAATTAAAGTTAATATTATTGTCCGTTAGGACTGGTGCCCCTTTTACGAGTGCTTTTATTTAATTCAGCGGGTGTAGAAGTGACGGTTTAATTCCGCCCCCCTTTCACACCCACTATTAAATAAAATAAATAATTCCCGTACCTTATGACAAATATTTTTATAGGCAATTCAAGCGACAGTTATTTGCAAGCATTTGTATCCAAAAAACACTGTGTCCAAATTTATTTTCTTCAAGTTCAGTATGTTTAGATGGCTGTAACTCAGTGGCCCGAGCACGTAGAGAGATTATGTTTTTTTTGCCAAAAAATTCAAAGTGTTTTCTTTTAAATGAGACCAACCCCATGAAGATGCTGCAAAGGGTTGAATAACAGCTTTCGATTTACTTTGGGCACGTTATTTTTTGGCATTTTTAGGAAAATTGCCCGGAGTGCAAGCGGTTAATAAAATAATTGTTTTGGTTACTTTTCTTAAAAATAAGCCATTATTTTCAAGGTCACCCATTAATGGTTTGTACTATTGACTCTTTTTCCACCAGTGTATTAACAGACAAAAATAGAAATCATGATGCGAACACATATGTCACTAAATTGTTTATTACAATCAGCAGCAAATTTCAGATTATTCAGAATGTGCAAAACTCAAACTGTAAGACTGGGTCACTCAGCAGCTGGGATGTGCAGCTCACACTGGTCCCAGATCAGCAGATCTTAGGCCTTCATCTCTGTAAATAGTGACGCAAGGTCCAGTTTGGGGTGGATCGATTACCTCTTGCCTAGACAAAAGACAGAAATGGGTGGTGGTTAAATAAAGGAAGTTTAAAACATATTTGGGAAATATACTTGTTGCTAAAAGCCAGTGGTGGAATGTGAATGAATGAATCTTTATTTCAGATAGATTAAAAGAAAATAGAATAAAATAACAAAGGGGAAAAAATCTAACAAGGTCGAAATAAACAATAACTCCTCTGATTATACAGTTCAACATAGGTTATCTGAAATGGCTGAAGCTTTTTTTTTTTTTTTTTTTTGTTACTTATTTGTACCCGTAGGTAGATTTGGTTTGCAGTCTGGTGACAAGCCACCGGCTGCCGGTCGCTGCGTGCGTGAGCGCCATAAACCTACATGTTTTTGGTATGTGGGAGGAAACCGGAGAAATCCCGGAGTAAACCCACGCAACACGGGGAGAACATGCAAACTCCACACAGCTCACAGTTGGTCGGGGGCTGCGATCGAACCCCCGATCTCATGATCCCCGCAATCCCCCGGCCAAGAGTAAACTGTGCAGCCACAGTGCTAATCCACTGCGCCACCGTGCAGCTTATATTGCCCACCCATATTCCATGCAAGAATTCAAAAGAAAAACAAAACAGGAGTGATTCCAATTCCAATGTGACAATAAAGTACTTCGTTGTTGTATTTAACCACAATTTTCATGTAGCTGCACTGATGTAAAGTCGATTTTACAAGGGCTGCATTACATTTAAAATCATCTGTTTTTACTGTGGCCTCAGCAATCAGAATGAATTAATACATTCACTTGAATGGAATATAGTACTTTAACTGAAGGTGTGCATCACCGAGTATGGAGTCGCTCAGTCAAAATATGGAGTTTTTATCAATAAAAGTTTGTCTTGAATGTAAAAGTGTCTCTTCTTGCCCTGGCTTCAATTGTGGGCAGAGTTGTGTACTTGTATTGCTAAAATATAAAAGGATGCACAACAATGGGTCTCAAATATTTGTAATGTGTCCCGTTACTGCATGAGTTTATTGATGATAGAGTATAAACTACACATATAAAATAAATTATATTGATGACTGAACAACTGCCATTCCCCAAAAGAAACAGTTGTGAACATAACTCACAAAGGATCACACAAGTGATCTGACAAAAAAATAAATACATTAACAAGCAGTTTATTTTACAGTTGATGCACCATTCTTTTTCAATTATTCTGTAATTAATACTCACACAATCAAATAAATCTCAGTTCAGTCCCTTTTATATTAAGTGGAAATTGTGCTACTTTGGTTTTGACACTTTACCTATAAAAGCAAAGGATTTCAGTACGTTCCACAGTGGCGAGGTCCGTTGTGGGGCGGCTGCTTTCCTCTTGCCTAGATGAATGACAGAAATGGATGGTGGTTAGGTTCAAGCAAGTTCAACACTTATACAGGCACAGTTCAAAAATTAGAATATCATGAAAAAGTTCAATATTTTTGTCACTCATTTCAGAAAGTGAAACCCATATATAGATTCATTACAGGGACAGTGATATATTGAAAGTGTTTATTTTAATATTGATGATTATGGCTACAGCCCATATTAACCAACACCTCAGCGGCCAACATTTCTATTTAAAAACTATTTTTTTTAAAGTTTATTTATGTAATATTCTAATTTTTTGCCAAAATGAATTTGGTGTTTTCAGGTGCTGTAAGCCATAATCATCCAAATCAAAATAAATAAATGCTTTAAATATATCACTGCCTGTGTAATGAATCTTTATAATATATGGATTTCTCTTTCTGAAATGAGTATCAAAAAATATTGAATTTTTTCATGACATTCTAATTTTTGGAGTTGTACCTGTATTAGGGAAATACACTTGTGAAAGTCAGTGGTGGGATGTGACAAAAATGCTTTGTTTCCCTGACAAGCACCGCAGGAGCCATTCTGTACAAGTACATTATCAATCCAGGGATTTATGGTGGAACAGCACAATACTGTTCCAGCACCTTTTATGGAAAATCCACAGAAAAGTTGTGTGGGTCTATTCTGACGCTTTCGAAAATTATATGAATACATTTATAAATCACTGGTTTGAAAAAGCACTTTTATATTGTTGAGATTTTTGCTCCTGTGGTTGATTTCACCAGTATCCACAATATAAACACTAAGGGAGGCTAAACCCTGGCATGTGGAAACACATTCTAGCATTAAATTGCACACAATTTAATGCACAGCACCAAAGTGCAGCACGTACACAAACCAGGACTTTAACCAGGATTAACATATTTCATCGTTTTGCCCTCACAAATGAATACTTAGGAGAAAACAAGCACGAATCAGCAGTTGGTACTAGCTAGCTACTAGCTAAAACTTGTTAGCCAGCATGCTCAAAAAAAGTGAGCTTACCACCAACAGGATAAATAAGCGAATAGATGCACATTATTACAAATCACTCACCATCGATGGTTCTCTCACATTCGTCTTCAGCTTGTCCGTAGTCTGGTTCTATGCTGGGCTGCATCTTTATCGCTCCGGGTGGCTCCTCTCATTGTGGATCTGCCACCAAGCAGAGAAAACCCCACACCTCTTCGTTGGACCAAGGTGTAGATTTCCTCAAAACCTACAACGCTGTTTGTATTAATATAATATTTACTCCATGACCGAGTTAGTCCGTGAAATATTGCAAATGGTGGTTGTAAAGATTCCACTGAAGACGAACACTTTCGTGACATTACGCTCTGACCAATCAGCGGCTTGCAGTCTGTTGACATCACATCTCGGCTTGCTTCAGCACGGTTGTACCCTGCCCTCAAACAGGCACAAAAATATCGCCTGTTAAACCGTGCTGGGTACAGTGGAAAAGGCTAGAAAGCGAGTCGAGTAGAAGTAAATAAGGCCAAAGCGATACTAATGGAAAAGGGCCATAAGATGAAGAACGTCACGCATGAGAAAAATATTGTCCATAATGGTTCGGTCAGGAATACAATATGTTTGATCTGTATCTATGATTAAATCCAAGACATTTTTAATCTATTTGACAGTGCTTTAGATAGCACCTTTTAGTCTGTGCAAAGAAGAGCCACAGGCCTCCAGTTTTTAAGCAAGGCCAAGTCCCCTTCCTCAGGCAGCAAAGATAGTACTGCATGCCGGCAGGAGGCAGGTAAAAATCCAGTTCTGTAACAGTCAATCAGAACGTTATAAAATTCTGTTCCAATAATATCCCAAAAATGCTTAAAAAAGTCAAAAGAAAGACCGTCCAGTCAAGGTGCACATCCCGGAGCCATTTGATTAACTGCTACAGTTAACTCATCCAAAGTCAGTTCACAGTCCAGAGCAGCCCTGTCCTCTTGGCTGAGCTTGGGAAGACCTTGAAAGAGTTGATTTTGAGATTCTATGCAACATGGTTCTGCACCAAACAGGGCCCCGTAAAAATCTACTGCATGGCTCCTCATCTCAGAGGGATTTGTAGTCATCTGACCATGTGGGAGTTTTAAGCAAGTCATCAACTTCTTCTTTGCAGCAGACTTCTCCAGATTTAAAAAAAAAAAAGATGTTGGGGCATTCATGGCCTGCAGCTGAGTAAACTGGGACCTAACAAGTGCCCCCTTCACTCTTTCCTGCTGCAAAGAGCTCAGGGCTGATCACTTCTCCTGCAACAAAGGACCTGCGATAGAATCCTGATCCCTAACCAAACTCTTCTCCAGCCTCTTGACAGTGTCCTCAAGTTCATAGACTTTGGTCTTGATAATAGCAGTCGAGTTCACAGTGTACTGTTGACAAAAAATGCAAATTTGCACCTTGCCAACCTCCCATGACCGTCCCAGGGAACTAAAATGAGGCCTTGTAGTCCTCCAGTGTTCCCAGAAACACACAAAATAAAAAGTGGTGTCTTGAAGGAGCTTATTATTGAAGTGCCAGTAAGATTTAGTTCTTTCCTCTAGTGTGCTAATTAACACCACAGAGGCTAGATGATGATTTGTAAAACTGACGGGACTTATTTACTGTGGAGGATTCCCGGGCCAAAAGTTTGAGAAACATACACTACCGTTCAAAAGTTTGGGAACACCCAGACAATTATTTTGTGTTTTCCATGAAAAGTCACACTTATTTACCACCATGAGTTGTAAAATGAATAGAAAATATAGTCAAGACATTGACAAGGTTAGAAATAATGATTTGTATTTGAAATAATATTTTTTTCCAGATACTCAACCTGCTCAAAGGAAGGTCAGTTTCTTAGCTTCTCTAACCAGCTAAACTGTTTTCAGCTGTGCTAACATGATTGCACAAGGGTTTTCTAATCATCCATTAGCCTTCTGACGCAATAAGCAAACACATTGTAACATTAGAACAATGGAGTGATAGTTGCTGGAAATGGGCCTCTATCCACCTATATAGATATTGCACCAAAAACCAGACATTTACAGCTAGAATAGTCATTTACCACATTAACAATGTATATTAGATATTAGAGTGTATTTCTGATTAGTTTAAAGTTATCTTCATTGAAAAAAACAGTGCTTTTCTTTCAAAAATAAGAAAATTTCTAAGTGACCCCAAACTTTTGAACGGTAGTGTATATTCTGTCTAATCTAGCAGCACTGACCATATCATCTGTGACTCTGACCCAGGTATACTGTCTAGTGTTTGCATGTTTAACTCTCCATGTATCCAAGAGGTCGAACTGTACAGTGATATTTTTTTAAAACTTGAGCAGACTGAAGATGACGTTCTGCATTAGTGCGATCCAGATTGAAATCCAAGGTACAGTTGAAATCACAAGCAGCAATAAGTTGTTCCTGGTGATAGCTCTGCAATTCATTTGTCAGTGTATTGAAAAAGGCAACTCTTTCAGAACTCATTTGGAGCATAAACGTTGATCAAACAAAACACGGAATTCCCTATTTCAGCCCTAACAAGGAGCAGCCAGCCCTTCACTACCTCCACTAGAGATAAAACTGTTGCATTCACAGATTCCCCAAACAAAATGGCTACTCCTGCACTAAAATTTGTACCATGACTGAGTATAAAAGGACCCTTCCACCACAAGCCCCAGTCCACTTCATCTGCTGAAGTGGTATGAATTTCTTGCAAAAACAAAATGTTAAGATTTTTTCATCTGAACAGGTCACCAATTAATCCCCTCTTATGACTGCCCCTCCCACCATTGATGTTTAAGGATGCTAATTTTATGTTTTGCATAGAGAGATAGATATAAGGAACGCCATGCTGTGCCCATGGAAGTTATTTCATCTGTCGGGTGTACTTGACCTTTTGTCCTCCTGCTGATTTACGCAGGGCTGTTAGGTGCTTTTTAAGGCAAAAACGTTTTCTTTCATCCAGGAGGTCAAGACCAACCTGTGTGTGTGTTTATATATTCATATATTTATTCCATCTAGCTACAACGCTCCACACTGTGTGTGTGTTTATATATTCACATATTTATTCCATCTAGATTGCTGTTGCAATCCTGGAATTTCCCCATTGTAGGACTAATAAAGGCTTATCTTATCTTATCTTATCTAATAAATTTATCAGCATCACTGAAGCAATCAGTGACTTTAACGGCTCTGTTATAGGTTTCATCCAGAAAAACATTTATTTCTTCAAGTGAATACAAACTCGTGTTTCTACTGCAAGCTGCTCCAATAGACACAGTGTCAGAATCAGAATCCATTCCCTTGTCAGCACAACTTAGCTGACTGTTCGATACAGCTGGCCCAGCTGATTCATCATGAGCTACATTTTCCTGAACGCCACCTACAACAGCTGACTGGCGTTGTTCCGTTGGCTGCTCTGAAACGGTAGCAGCCACGGGAACCACAGCCGCTGATGTCACAAGCTCTTTGTCACAGCTAGATTCTGACGCACCATCAGTGACTATTTGGGCGTCATCACCAGCCACACTCCCAACCGTAAGCTGGGCTGCAGGCGCCACAGCCGGGCCATCCACAGATGCAGCAGCAGGTTCTGGAGCAGGACCGGCAGAAGGCCCCGCAACGTCGTCTGTAGTAGCAGTTTCAGCTGCGGTTTCATCAGAGCCTCTCGCCCGTTGCTTGCGGGGATAAGCGAACCGATTATGGCCCACATCTCCACATTCAAAACACTTCATTTGTCCTGAGCTCACATACACCATGTAGGAGCCGTCCCCATGTTTGACCCGGAAGAGGGAGAGGAAGAGAGAGAGGTATGAGGTTTAAAAAGTCTCTTTATTGTACAATTCAAAAATATAAAATCACCATGATACCATCATTCCACCAAGTGTCTCACATTTCAGAAGTGCAAACATAACTCATCTCCCTCTCCCACAGAACACAAAATATTCCCTACAGTCCATCTACTGGTGAATACCTCCAAATTGTCCACCATTTTATGGTAAGAATACTCCACCTGGAGTCTGACTTTTAACAAGGCCTTGAGAGAGAGAGAGGGGGAGAGAAAGACAAGAGAGAGAGGAGAGAGAGAGAGAGAGAGACACTTTTCTTTCATCTAAATATTTTTGTGTCAGAAAGTCCAAAGCGTCAACCACCAGACAAACTTTCCAGATAAACTTCAGTGTCTTCCCTCCATCTGACAGTCATTCCTCCATGTTTTCAAAACCATTCATGTTTGAAGAAGAATCTTCACTATTTTACCTCACTTTTTATGCACAAACATTTGGACTCTGATCCACTTGTCATTCTTTTCTCACAATTTCATCTTTTCTTTTCTCATCATTTTATTCTTTTTATATGTACAATTTTTTTTAATAAATTTTAAAC
This sequence comes from Pholidichthys leucotaenia, assembly GCA_020510985.1. Lineage (NCBI taxonomy): Eukaryota > Metazoa > Chordata > Actinopteri > Cichliformes > Pholidichthyidae > Pholidichthys > Pholidichthys leucotaenia. The sequence goes on along the minus strand of CM035850.1, from coordinate 181,633,271 downwards.
TTTTTGTGACAAATCTGTGACCATTTTCATGCAAGTTTGCAACTTTTTACCTGTAAATATACAACTCTTTTCTTTTTTAGTAACATTGCAGCCTAACAGTTGATCTGCTCTTCTTGAAAGAGAAAGATAGAAGAATATGGAAGCAAAAAAAAAACTCCCTTCACAAATGTGTGCAGCACCTCATTATCATTGCTGCGAGAGCATGAAGCCAACACATGATGCCCCCTTCACATGTCTGACTTCCCCATAGATTCATCCCTAACACTGGTCCTGATCAGCTGTGTCAGTAACATCTACAGAGACGTACCTGCAGCCAACAGGAGCAACAGCAGCAGCAGGTGGTCCATGTCCAGGTAGAAGTCTCTCTGAGTCAGTCTGTCTCCTCTCTGCTCTGATCACCACATGTGCCATCCTCAGGCTCTATATCTGTCTACAGGAAGAGCGTCCTGCACTGTATCTCATGTTGACATCCTAACTTGCACGGAAGAGCATTGTGGTAACATCACCTTATCTCACTGTGGGATCACAAGCTGCAGGGAAAAAGCTTCTTAGTCACACTCACTCTGTGTAACATGTTCACATGCTGATATCAAGAACAGTTTTTATTGAATTTCCATCTGTCCATTTTTTTTCCCTTGTCATGTGAGGCAGCTAGTTGAGTAGAACAGAAATCTGTTACCCTTATTGTGCTAAAACAGATTTACTTTGCCTAAAGGAGCTTTATACAGTACCTAACTATGTACTGTATAATGTTGCAAACTCCTCCTGTAATAACTTTTAATATTTTATTTAAATTATTTTACCCATGACAAGCCCAACAGGATGGGGAATGGGGAAAGGAAGTGTGGGGAGGGGGAAAGAAAAGGGGGAGGAACAGACAAAAAAGACAAACAAACCAACAACTAAAACAAACAGAAGGCTTCTTCCACAGAAGAGGTGTCAACATGAGTCTGGTATCCACACCTGTTAAAGTGGAGACATTTGCGCGTGTGCGTCCATGTACCTGTAGATGAGAGCAAATGCAAATTAACTGTGTGCATGTGAATTGTTTGTCATGAGCGTCCTGCTCCATATCTCATGTTGACATCCTAGCTTGCATGGTAGAGCGTCATGATAACATCACCTTATCTCACTGTGGGATCACAAGCTGCAGAAATAAAGCTTCTTAGTCGCACTTACTCTGTGTCACATGTTCACACGTTGATATCAAGAACAGTTTTATTGAATTTCCATCTGTCCATTTTCTTAAACACTTAATCCTTTTCAGGTTGTGGGGGTGGGGCCTATCCCAGCATCTTTGGGATCACCAGTCCATCACAGGATCAAAACAGAGAGACGGACAACCATTCATTCTCACATTCACACCTAAGGACCATTTACAACCCCAGTTAATGCCAATTAACTTAACGAGCATGTCTTTGGACTGTGGGAGGAAACCTGAGTCCCCGGTGAAAACATGTTTATCAGTGCTGTAAATAGTTTTGGGAACGTGTTATGTTGATATGGAACGTATCGAAGAAACATACGAAGAAACGGATCAGTGAAGCTGAGGAGAAGCTGGAAACGTGCATGGAAATAACTGACCGGGGCATGTTTAAACGAGCCACGCATGATCTGGATGAATATACGGACACTGTGAACTCATATATCCACTTTTGTGAAGAGGACATTCTTCCATCACGCACCAGGGTGAGGTACTCTAATGACAAGCCCTGGTTCACAGCTAAGCTCAGACAGATCAGGAAGGAGAAGGAAGCAGCGCTGAAAAGTGGAGACAGGGACTGCTACAGGGAGGTTAAATATCGGTTTAACAGAGAGCTGAAGAGAGCTAAATCTGTGCATTCTGAGAGACTCCAGCAGCAGTTCACTGCTAATGATTCGGCTTCTGTGTGGAGAGGACTGAGGCAGATCACCAACTATCGGCCTCAGGCTCCTAAAGGTCAGAATGACAAAGCCCTTTGTCAAAGACTGTCCCAACACTATGCCCGTTTTGACACCTCGTCATCTGTGTCCAACTCCCCCCCTCCCTCCAGCTCCACAGTCTCCACAATCCCTACTTCATTAAAGGCACCCCCCCTCCCCCCCTGCCCTTATCATCAGTGAGCAGGATGTGCTCAAACAGTTCTCCAGACTGAACCCGCGCAAGGCCCCCGGTCCGGACGGCGTGTCTCCCTCCACCCTGAGACACTGTGCGAAACAGCTGGCTCCTGTCTTCACAGACATTTTTAACTCCTCCCTTAAGCTATGCCACGTGCCGACCTGCCTCAAATCCTCCACCATCATCCCTGTCCCCAAGAAGCCACGGATCACTGGACTTAATGACTACAGACCTGTAGCGCTCACCTCTGTAGTCATGAAGTCCTTTGAGTGCCTGGTCCTGCCCCACCTCAAGTCCATCACCACCCCTCTCCTGGACCTGCTGCAGTTTGCCTACTGAGCCAACAGGTCTGTAGACGACGCAGTCAACCTGGCCCTCCACTCCATCCTGCAGCACCTGGACTCCCCGGGAACCTACGCCAGGATCCTGTTTGTGGACTTCAGCTCCGCATTCAACACCATCCGCCCCGCTCTGCTCCGGGACAAGCTGTCCCTGCTCAACGTGCCTGACTCCCTCTGCAGGTGGATCACCGACTTCCTGACGGACCGGAGGCAGCATGTGCGGCTGGGAAAGACTGTCTCAGACTCTACTAGCATCAGCACCGGATCACCCCAGGGCTGTGTACTTTCCCCCCTACTCTTCTCCCTTTATACCAACTCCTGCACCTCCAGCCACCAGTTTGTCAAGTTGATCAAGTTTGCGGACGACACCACCCTCATCGGGCTCATCTCCAACGGCGACGAGTCCGCCTAGAGGAGAGAGGTGGCCCAGCTGGCGTCCTGGTGCAACAACAACAACCTGCAGCTGAACGCTCTGAAGACAGTGGAGATGATTGTGGACTTCAGGAAAGTCACAACCCCTCTGCCCCCCCTCACCCTCACAGGCTCTCCCATCACCACTGCTGATTCCTTCCGCTTCCTAGGCACTACCATCACCAGGGACCTCAAGTGGGAGCCGACCATCAGCTCACTCATCAAAAAAGCCCAGCAGAGGATGTTCTTCCTGCGGCAGCTGAGGAAGCTCAAGCTACCCACCAAGATGTTAGTGCAGTTCTACACAGCCATCATCGAGTCCATCCTCACCACCTCCATAACCGTGTGGTACGCAGGAGCCACTGCCAGGGACAGACTAAGGCTGCAGCGCGTCGTGCGCACTGCTGAGAAGGTGATCGGCTGCAAGCTCCCATCTCTCCAGGATCTGTACATCTCCAGGACCTGGAGGCGTGCTGGCCGGATCATAGCCGATCCCTCACACCCTGGTCACGTACTGTTTGCCCCCCTCCCCTCAGGTAGAAGACTTCGGTCCATCCAGACTAAAACCTCCCGTCACATGAACAGCTTCTTCCCCAATGCTATCAGACTGCTGAACACTAAGTGACTTATTGACTCTCGTGCACTATGTACAGCAGCTCAACCAGACTCATGTCAATCATCACTGTTTTCTTCCTGCATTACCGACTGCACTATATGGTTCTCCACAGTATCTGCTGCTCGCTAATATATTTTAACTGCTGACCAGTATCACTTACTCTTATTCTACACTTTATTGCATGTATAGTTTATTTCTTTTATTTGATCATGTTTAATGTTGCAGCATTGCACCGAGACAAATTCCTAGTTTGTGTACTACATGAACAATGGCAATAAACCTGATTCTGATTCTGATTCTGAACATGTTTGTGTATTTAGTGTATAGAACTCATGTGATGACATCACTTCTGTTACAGAATATGGTCTCTAACATGGTGGGTCCTGTCCCAGAGCTGCAGCAGCAGGAAGCTAAGGGAGGCTAAGCTAGAGCAGGGTTAGCTGCTAACAGATAAATTAGCCTCAGATAGGTGACTTCAGTCCTGTAGAAATGAGAAACAAGATTTTTCCTAGAGCCTAGCAGGAACCTTTCAAACCCCAGCAAGTCAACACAAGAGCTGATGATGATGTGAGAGACATTCCCTCTGCTGTAAGGCCTGATCATTTTGGTTGTTGGCATGTAGGGGTGGGTGATGCATCAAATATATTTGAAGTGTCTTTTATTTCCATAACTTAGTATAAGAACCAGGCAAGCGGGGGTTGCTGTGAATGTAGCTTTATTGATAATATGAGGCAGACTCATGGCACTCTGTGAAGGCAGAGGGTCGATGGCAAAAGAGAACTGGCCTCTTCCTGCCGTGCCCTTTATACCCTGGTTGGCATCACCACCGGAAAGGTGGTCAACCAACCCCTAGTATTCCCTGGGAGCCCTGTCCGCCATATTATTACTTAACACCCCCCCCCTTCCCCGTAGAAAAATGTCAAGAACACTGATCGGACCCTCCCAGAATGTGTGACCCGAAACACCCGCTAAAAACCAAAAAAAAAATGTCAAAAAATAAATACACAAACCTATCCATTCACACAACTAAACTAGAGAGGCCAGGTAGACCGCTAGTGCCCCCCCCCCCACGGCAAGATGGGTTATTCTGCCGCTTTATCCTTGCTTGTTTTTTTTTGTTTTGTTTTTTTTTTCTGCCTTCTGATTGTTGCTCTGAGTGTTGCTATCCCTGTGCTGTTGCAATCCTGGAATTTCCCCGTTGTGGGACTAATAAAGGTTTATCTTATCTTATCTTATCTTATCTTTATCCTATAAAGTCCAAAATAAAAATAGTCGTGTTCGTAAAAGTAAAATAATCCCAGAACAAACCAAAGATACACACAGTGAACAACGTGCACATCCCCTCGGCGGCCACCATCCCAACACACCCACCCCACACCTGGGCACCTCACAATTTTCACAATCATTCTTCATAATCATTTCCTTTATAATTTAAATGCCAGTGTTGGGCATCACAAGTTTATAGATATTCCGTTTACACATACAATTAAACCACACGTCAAAAATAACAATTTCTCCTTTATCATTCATTTTATTTACAATATGTTCAGTATAATTAATTTTATTCCTTTATACTGTCATGTTCAGGGTTGTGATCCTGAACATGATTGTCGGCTGTGGGGTTAATTATTACTTGTTTACTCCAGCTGGCGGATGGAGCTTGCTCTTGGCCAGTTCCACAGCCATGTTCCTGGTTACCAGGCATTCACCGGCATTCGGCTACACACACACAGACACACACACACACACACACACACATATTCACTTGCACTCACACACTCACACACACACACTCAAATGCACACATCAGTTCAATCTGTCACGCTCCTGCCCCTCAAAGCTGAGTCCACTCATGCCCATTAGGGTTGGGCATTTATAGAGGTTTCAGACGATCTGTGGGTGCGGCAGCTTAGCCAAGAGTAGATGTCATCATAGGACTCCCTAGCTTGCTTTGGTTGGCTTTCCCCCTTGGACTGTATAATGTTGTTCAATTCAATTCAATTCAATTCAATTCAACTTTATTTATATAGCGCCATTTCACAACAACAGTCATCTCATAGCACTATCAACTGTAGGGGGGAACCCCCACAGTTGCAGAAAGACCCCAGCAATCAGGTGATCCCCTGTGAGCAAGCACTTGGCGACGGTGGAGAGGAAAAACTCCCTTTTAACAGGAAGAAACCTCCAGCAGAACCAGGCTCAGGGATGGGGCAGTCATCTGCTGTTACTGGCTGGGGGGTGAGGGGACAGAGAAGATGAAAAGAACAGACATGTAGAGAGCAAACAGCACGATGGGGACTCAATCTATGGGAGAGAACAAACAAATGTTAATGACCAGCAAAAAAAAATATTTCATAGAGAGTGAGGAAAGGAGTGAGGCCCAGTGCATTACTGGAGGTCCCCCGGCTGACTAAACCTATTAGCAGCATAACTAAGGGAGGGTTCAGAAACACATGATCCCTCCCTAATTGTAGGCTATATCAAAAAGGTAGGTTTTAACCCTAATCTTAAAAACAGAGATCGAGTCTGACTCCCGAATCCAGATTGGCAGCTGATTCCACAGGAGAGGAGCTTGATAACTGAAGGCTCTGTCTCCCATTGTACTTTTGGAGATTATAGGTATTACAAGTAGTCCTGCATTTTGGGAGCGTAGTGCTCTGTTAGGATAATACGGTAGCATCAGATCTTTTAAATAAAAAGGAGCCTGATTGTTTAGAGCTTTGTAAGTAAGAAGAAGGATTTTAAACTTAATTCTAAACTCTATGGGAAGCCAATGAAGGGAGGCCAGAACCGGAGAGATATGATCTCTCTTTCTAGTACCTGTTAAAACTCTTGCTGCAGCATTTTGGATCAGCTGAAGACTTTTTAAAGATGTTTTAGGACAACCTGATAATAAAGAATTACAATAATCTAATCTGGAGCTAACAAAAGCGTGGATCAGTTTCTCAGCATCACTCTGAGACAAGATGCTCCTAATCTTGGCAATATTACGCAAATGATAGAAGGCAGTCTTAGAAACAAATTTAATATGTGAATTGAAGGACAAATCCTGATCAAAAATAACTCCAAGGTTCCTCACAGAGCTATTAAGAGAAAGAGTAACTGCATCCAAACTGAAAGTTTGATTTGGAAAGGAATTTCTAAGGTTTTTTGGACCAACAAGAATGACTTCAGTCTTATCTGAATTTAATAGCAGGAAATTGCAAGTCATCCAAGCTTTGATTTCCTTAAGACAGGCTTCTAACTTGGCTAATTGATTACTATCATCTGGCTTCATTGACAGGTATAATTGTGTGTCATCTGCATAACAATGAAAATGTATACAGTGCTTTCTAATAATGTTGCCTAACGGAAGCATATATAAACTAAAAAGAGTAGGGCCTAGCACAGATCCCTGTGGAACTCCATGACTAAGCTTTGAGTTGAAAGAAAACTCATTATTTACATGAACAAACTGGAACCTATCAGATAAATAAGATCTAAACCACTGCAACGAAGTTCCATTAAGTCCAACATAGTGTTCTAATCTATCAAGTAGAATATTATGATCGATAGTATCAAAAGCTGCACTAAGGTCTAAAAGGACAAGTACAGAAACTAGTCCATTATCAGATGCAATGAGGAGGTCGTTAGTGACCTTCGCTAAGGCTGTTTCAGTACTATGATGGATTCTAAACCCAGATTGAAACTCTTCAAGTAAACCATTTCCCTGCAGGTGGTCGAATAATTGCGTAGCAACAACTCTTTCTAAGATTTTTGAAATGAAAGGGAGATTAGAGATTGGTCTATAGTTAGCTAAAGCTCCTGGATCTAGCGTTGGCTTTTTGAGTAAGGGTTTAATTACAGCTGTTTTAAAAGCCTGCAGTACATGGCCTAAAGTTAATGAAGAATTGATTATATGAAGAATAAAGCTACCAATAAGTGGGAAGACTTCTTTAACTAACTTAGTAGGAATATGGGCTAAAAGACAAGTTGAAGGTTTGGATGAGGAAACTATTTTGTCTAACTCACAAAGGTCGATTGGAGTAAACTCATCAAGACAGACATCAAAAGAAGGAGTTGTAGTAGTTACAGTATTTAAGTTAACTGTGGGAAGAATCTGATTGATTTTATCTCTGATGGATGAAATTTTATTATTGAAAAAGTTCATAAAGTCCTGACTAGTAAGCTCTAAGGGAATGCTAGGATTGAAAGAGTCCTGACTCTTTGTCAACCTGGCTACAGTACTGAAAAGAAACCTGGGATTATTCTTGTTCTCTTCTATTAATGCAGAGTAATAACTTGTTCTAGCTTTTCTAAGAGATTTTTTATAAATTAAAAGATGATTTCTCCAAGCTAAATAGATTTCATCTAAATTAGTAGAGCGCCATTTTCTTTCTAATTGACGAGTCTCCTGTTTTAAGCTACGAGTTTCTGTGTTGAACCAAGGAGTTAAAAATCTCTGATTAGACGTTTTCTTTTTTAAGGGGGCCACCAAGTCTAGAGCCTGATGCAGAGAAGCTGAAACACTATCCACCATGTTATCAATTACAGAAGGAGCAAGCTGTCTATAGCTTATTTCCGTTGTGTTGACACATGGCATAGAGGAAACAATCTGCATAAATTTGGAAACAGCATCATCTGAGAGGCATCTACTGTAATAATATTTTTCTTTAGGAGCCAAATAGTCAGAAATGGTAAAATCAAAGGTTAACAGACAATGGTCTGACAGTACAGGGTTATGAGGAGACACTACAAGATTTTCTATTTCTATGCCATATGTCAGAACAAGGTCCAATGTATGGTGGAGGTAATGAGTAGAATTTCCTACTGTCTGAGAAAACCCAATCGAGTCTAATATTGAATTAAAAGCCACATTAAGGCAGTCATTATCTACATCCACATGTATATTAAAGTCCCCTACTATAATTATTCTATCAGATTTCAGCACTAAATCAGCTAAGAAATCAGCAAATTCGGATAAAAATTCTGAGTAGGTTGATGGGGGACGATAAACTATGGCAAATAAAATTGGGTTTAACCTAAAATTGCTAAAGTGCCCAATACTGAGGACCAGGCCCTCAAAGGAATTATAACATGTTTTTTGCTTTACATTAACTAGTAATTTGGAATGGTAAATTGTTGCTACTCCTCCTCCATGACCAGAACTTCTGGGATTTTGACAGTTTAAATAACCAGAGGGAGTTGATTCATTTAAACCAACATAATCCTCTTGCCCTAACCAAGTCTCTGTAAGGGAAATTAAATCAATCTGATGATCAATTAACAGATCATGGACTAACAGAGACTTGGGAGTTAGAGACCTAATATTTAGTAAACCACATTTAATTTTTAAATTAAGAGGAGGAACAGAGGCCAAATCATTCAATTTAGAGGCTTTATGTTTAATTTGAGTTTTACCAATGTTTTGCTTTATCACTTTGGGATGCTTATACATTATATTTTTATTTACTTTGGAGGGAGCAGACAACGATTCTCTGATGGGGAAGACAGGGGCTAAGCTGAGGGGTGGCGGATGAAGAGGAGCTGCAGAGAGGCGTGTAAGACTGCGACTCTGCTTCCTGGTCCCAACTCTGAGTAGTCATGGTTTTGGAAATTTGGATAAAAAAGATGCCAGATTGTTAGATAAATGAGAAGCACCATCCAAAGTGGGATGAATGCTGTCTCGTCTCATAAGACCAGGTTTTCTCCAAAAAGAGCTCCAATTGTCAATGTAGCCCACGTCATTTTTAGGACACCACACAGACAGCCAGCGGTTCAAGGAGGACGAGCGACTAAACATGTCATCACTGGTCAGATTGGGGAGGGGCCCAGAGAATACTACAGTGGCAGACATCGTTTTGGCAAAGTCACACACCGATTCTACATCAAGTTTGGTGACTTCCGACTGCCGGAGACGGATGTCATTAATGCCGGCGTGAATAACAATTGTGGAGTATTTACAGTTACTTTTAGCCAGCATTTTCAGATTTGACTCGATGTCGCCTGCTCTAGCCCCAGGAATGCATTTGACTATGGCCGCTGGAGTCTCTAGGTTCACGTTTCTGACTACAGAGTCGCCAATGATCAGAGTTTTTTCCTCAGCGGGTGTGTCGCTGAGCGGGGAAAAACGATTAGAGACGTGAACAGGTTGGTGGTGATCCGGGGCTTTGTGACTAGGCTTCTTTCTCACCGTCACCCACCCAGTCTCCTCGCTGCTGAGGAGAGCCGGGGAACCGCTTACAGGGGGGCCTAAGCTAGCTAGCTCCGCTGCAGCTAAGGGGCGTCCGTCGAGATTAACTGGCGCAGACGGTGTTTCAATGCAGCGGAGCCGGGATTCCAAATCAGACAACCTCGCCTCGAGCGCCTCAAAAAGACAACATTTATTACATTTACCGTTATCGCTAAAAGAGGCAGAGGTGTAGCTAAACATCTGACAGAGAGAGCACACCAGAGGAGAGGAAAGAGAGCTAGTAGCCATAGCTAATAGCTGGAGAGCAACCACACAGGCAGACAGCAAAACAGGAAGTGACGATACGTTACGTTACCACAAGGAAGTGACGATCCTCAGTCCCCAAGATAACAGAAAAATTGTTCCTCAGAGCCTTTCCGCTCCGACATTGACATAAGTCTTTCCTGTTTATGCATTTCCCCGCTTCAACCCTGTTTGGAGCGTGCCTCGCATTAGCCTAGCCACGCAGCTGGAGTCAGTAGTCTGTTTAAAGTTTCTGTGACTGTGATTTGGACATGCTTGTGCATTCAACCTTCTGTTAATAAAGCAAGTTACAAACTGCACGTTGGGCTCGCTGCTATTTTTACATGTTCCCTGTGTGTTCATGCAGCAGAACATGACAGTAAGCTGCCGCCAAGGAGGGCCCAAGCAGTGATGTATTGTGCCTTTTGGTTTTTTCCCTTTCCCCCCCATTACCTGCATCAGAGTATGGATTACTGGAGCCACGAAGAATGACTTGGACTGGTCCAGATTGAAGACGCCTTTGCGGGGATTCAGGGACGCTGCTGTCCGGAGTCTGTCCGCGCAGCTCGGGCTGTCACAGCGGAGGTGTTAGGAGGATGTCCGGACCTCTTATTCTTTCCCGAGTCTGCAGAGATCCTTCACTTCATTCTCGCACTGCGAGAGAAGGAACCCAGCAGGGAGACACCAGCGTTGAAGCGGCCCCCGAAATGGAAGAAGCACTCACGCCAGACGAAGCCTTCCTCCCCCCTTAGCTCTTATGCTCCAGCCCCGCCCTCGTCTCCGGAGCCCAGACTCGCGCAACTCTGGGAAGATCCGGAGGAACGCTGCCAATCCATCCTGGGTGATATTGACTGTCTAATGGAGGAGGAGCATGGACTTCCATCGGTGGACGGCCCTGCTTCACCCAAGGATGGGTGGGAGAAGTACAGACTGGCGATTCTGACGGAGATTGATCGCCGGTTGGAGGAGGAGGACTTGGCGGTTGCCCCTCTCTCTCCAGCACCATCCAGGGAGGCTTCTTCACAGCAGATTGAGGAGTCCAGCTCTGTCACAGTCATCATGAGGTGTGCTGCCTCACCAGCTGCAGCAGCAGATGACACCGACCAGGGGAGCAGGCAAGTAATCTCTTCAGGTGTTTTTGAAATTAATGAAAGTTCTTGCCTGATCTCTGGTAGAGGATCTCTGGATATGCAGTCCCCTGAGATCTCTTTACCTGCTGCGCTGTGAACCACTCACCAATCCTCTCTACCTCTCTTCCTCCCACCACTGAGCACTCATTGGCCCAGGAGCTCAGTCACCGGACGGAGGGGAAGCCCGCAGCCCTGCAGAGTTCCCAGGGACAGAGAGAGAGCGCTGCGACCGATCTGAAGTGTGTGCTGACAATGAAGCATCCCCTGGCTTCAGTTTTTCAGAATCCGGCACACCGTGAGACACCACCTCCAGAGTCCATGCGGGAAGAGCCACCCATGTGGGGATCATCTCTGGAGGAGGCTAAGACTGCGACCACCACCACGCCTGCTGCGGAAGCCGCCGCAGCAGAGTCAGCCCCTAAGCTGCACCCCCTGGAGGCCGAACCTGGGAGGACATCACCCAGCTCGTCGAAGTCCTGGACGGTGGTGGAGCTCGAGCTAAGGCAAGTGCCCTCTTTTGTCTTTCTCCTTTCCCTCTTAGAGCATTTTTGCCTAGCTCCAGGTAAGGAGCTCCAGTCACAGCCGTACGCTGCACCTGCGCCCACCTCGCCAGGCTCTGCTGCTGCCGGTGACCCTGACCCCTCCTCTTCTGTGTCTGAGTCATTTTCTAGGGTCATCAGAGGGGGGCTACGTCACCGGACGAGACAGGGAATCCAGGCTTGCCCTGCGAGAGTATCATCGTCGCTGCCGGCCCCGCTGTGGTCCCGGTGGATTCTACTCTTCATTTCGGATAGATTACAATGAATCTTTATTTTGGATAGATTAAAAGTACAGGTTAAAAGAAACTGAATAATATAACAAAGGGGGAAAGACAATCCAACAAGTTCAAATTAGACAATAACTCCTCTGATTATACAGTTCAACATAAGTTATCCGAAATGGGTGATGGCTGAAGCCGCAGCTTATATTGCCCACCCATGTTCCATCCAAGAATTCAAAAGAAAAAACAAAACAAGAGCGGTTACAATTCAGAACAAAGCTAAGACAAAAATGTGACAAAAAACTAAGCTACAACACAACGCAGGCTTGATATGACAATCCTTATGTGATTTTACATGTCATCTTGTATATATGTTTGGAGTATTTCTTCCTTTAGTTTTTGTTTAAATTGTCCAAGCGTTGTACATGATTTTAATTCAGGTCCAAAATCGTTCCATAATCTGACTCCTTGCACTGAAACACAGTGTTGCTTGGTGGTAGTTCTCACTGAAGGTTTTTGAAATATACATGTTCCTCTGAAATGATATTGTTTCTCCCTTATTTGGAACAACTTTTGGATATTTGCGGGAAGTGATAGAGTCTTCACTTTAAACATTATTACTGTGGTTTTAAAGTCAACCAGATCTTTCAACTTGAGAGTTTTTAATTTAAGAAAAAGTGGGTTTGTTGGTTCCCTGTAAGCTGCTTTGTTTATTATTCTAATAGCTCTCTTCTGAAGCATAAAGACTGGATATATGTTTGTTTTATATGTATTTCCCCATACTTCAGTACAATATGTCATGCATGGGAGTATTAATGAATGATACAAGGTATATAGTGTGGGTCGATTCAGCAAATATTTCACTCTGTGTAGTATTGCAATTGATTTGGATATTTTAACTTTAATATAATTAATATGTGACTTCCAAAACAGTTCATTATCAATTATTACTCCAAGAAATTTAGTTTCAGATACCCTTTCAATCTCTACACCATTTACACTGAGTTTAGATACTGAGTTGTTGTGATAGTTATTAAAGACTATAAACTGACTATAAAAGACTATGGTCCTTCCTACCAATGGCTGTCAGACTGTACATCCTAAGCAGGGCTGCTCGCAGAGATAGCAAAAAGACGTAACAACCTAATAGTTTTTTGAATGCAAAAGATGCAATAGACTTACACAATGGTCCCCTCCGGCATACAACTAGGAAAATACCGGTAGCTACGGAGGGTGAGAATATGTATGGGCACATAATCATACCATGTAGGATAACTAAGTAGACGGTTGTGCTGTTTCATCCCATCTAGCAACAATGCTGTGCACTGTGTGTGTTTATACATTTACATATTTATTCCATCTAGCTACAATGCTCTGCACTGGGTGTGTTTATGTTTATGTTTATATTTATATATCTATATATTCATTCCATCTAGCTACAATGCTCCGCACTGTGTGTTTATATATCTACATATTATTCCATCTAGCTACATTGCTCCGCACTGTGTTTATATATTTACATATTTATTCCATCTAGCTGCAATGCGCCGTATTGTGTGTTTATATACTCATATATTTATCCCATCCAGCTACAATGCTCTACACTGTGTGTCTGTGTATATATATATATATATATATATATATATATATATATATATATATATATATATATATATATATATATATAGTAATATGTACATATGTATATTAGCTGCTCTTGCTTGCTTGCTTTTTTTTTCTTTCCTTCTGATTGTTGCTCTGAGTGTTGCTATCCCTGTGCTGTTGCAATCCTGGAATTTCCTCGTTGTGGGACTAATAAAGGCTTATCTTATCTTATTTTATCTTAAATTTTGTCTTACTTAAATTGAGCATTAATTAATTTGAATCAAACCACAGTTTAAGCTTTCCTAATTCCTTTCCGAGTGTATCCAAAAGTTGTTCCAAATTGCTTCCACTGCATAACAGATTAGTGTCATCGGCAAACAATATTAAGTCCATTTTTTCTGAAACTTTACATATATCATTTATATACATATTGAATAACAATGGCCCCAAAACTGAACCCTGTGGGACTCCACAGGTAACCTTCAGTAACTGTGAGTTTTTGTTACCAACACATACATATTGATATCTATTCTTTAAGTAACTACTTAACCAGAACAGTGCTACCCCTCTAATACCACAATTTTGTAGTTTCTTTAATAATAAATTATGATCCACTGTATCAAATGTTTTTTTAAGATCCAGGAATACCCCAACTGAATACTCTTTATTTTCAACGGCAGTTGATATTTTTTCTATAAATTCCATTAGAGCAAATGCAGTTGTCCTCTTGTGACTGAACCCATATTGCTGCTCACACAATAAATTATTCTTCATTATGAAGTTATCAATTCTCTCATAGAATATTTTTTCAAGTATCTTGAAAAATTGCAGCAATAGTGAAATTGGTCTATAGTTTGTGAATTCCCCTCTGTCACCCGTTTTGTATATCGGAATTACTTTAGCTATTTTCATTGCATTGGGAAATATACCTGTTTGGAGAGACAGGTTACAGATATACGTCAGTGGTTTCACTAAGCATTCAATAATAGTTTTGACTAAGAGCATGTCAATACCATCACAGTCCGTAGATGTTTTACTTTTAAACGATTTAACAATTTCAATGACCTCTCTTTCGTCTGTGTTCTTTATAAAAATAGAGTCTTTTATAGCAGTGTTATTGCTTATTATATCACCTGTAGGCGCCGTAATGGGTATTTCTCGAGCCAAATTAGGACCAATGTTAACAAAAAAGTTATTAAATTCATCTGCAGATAAAGCTGCATTCACATTGAGTCGTTTTATTATTTTTTGAAAAATCAGTTGGGTAGCTTGTATTTCTGCTTTTATTTCCAAGAATACTGTTAAGTATTGTATATGTATTTTTAATATTGTCTCTGTTTTTCTCCAGTTCTTTACTGTAATAGTCTCTCTTACTACATCTTATTATATATGTTAACTTATTTTGATATGTTTTATACCGCTGCTCTGCTTCTTTTGTCCTTTTCTTTAGGAAAGCTTTATATATTTTTTTTTCTTTCTTTTTACACACCGTTTGTAATCATTTGGTTAACCATGGCTTATCGGCAAATTTATGTTTAAGCTTTTTCTTTACTAATGGACAATTTTTTTCATAAAGAGTGGTTACAATGTTTATAAATGTGTCATAGGCTTCATTTACATCTGATACATAGGCTTCTGTCCAGTCTTGCTTCAGCAAGTCCTCTTTCAAAGAACTGATTGCATTTTGTGATTTGTATCTGAACGATTTAAATTTTTTTTCTGTATTGGCCCCCGTGTGGCCATGGATAAGTGCAAAGGTTGGCAAGTGGTCACTTATATCATTTATCAATAATCCACTTTCTATTTTCTTATCAATAATATTAACAAACAGGTTGTCAATAAGTGTAGCAGTGTGAACTGTGATTCTACTGGGATGTGTTATTGTTGGATATAGACTCATGCTGTACATAGAGTTCATGAACTCTGTAATTACATTTTGTTGATGTGGATTTAGTAAATCAATATTGAAATCTCCACAAATTACTACCATTTCCTTACTAGTAATATTATTGTACAGCTCGACTAATTTATCTCTGAATGTTTCAATGCAAGTTCCCAGTGTTCTATATATACAACTTATAATTAGATTTTTTGTTTTATCTTGGTCAATCTCAACAGTAACACATTACAAAATCCCTTGTAGTGCAACGGACATTCCATTTTCAAGCTTACACCTATACAGGTCATCAATATACAGTGCAACACCACCACCCTTTTTTTGAGATATGTTAATATGAAACATCTGATATCCCTTTATTGCCATCAGGGGAGCCTGCTCTTCATTGAGCCAAGTTTCAGAGACTGCAATAGCTGTAAATTTTCTGTCTAGCAGTTTTAAATAGTCCTGAATCTGTGGAAAGTTTTTGTTAAGACTTCTGCTGTTGAAGTGTATTATTGATAGTTTACCATCTAGTTGCACTTGACTTTTGAATTGCTTTTCAGTGTAATATTCACAATGGTTATGAATATTTTTGAAAAAGTGGTTATCAGGATCAATATCATTCTCCATCTCTTGTAGTTTATGTTCAGCATAATGGCATATTTTCAGAGTTTGAGTTTCCTTACTCTGTGACAAATGACTTCCTCCAACTGGGGATAATTGATGTCTACTCAAGTCAGTCAGAAGGTTTTGTTTGTTTTGCTTATTTTTTTTTTTTAAAAGTACATTGACATGGTATGTCAAAAGAACTATTTTTGCCGTGTGTGTGAATATGGATTATCATTGTCTCTTAATTTTCTTAATCAGTGTTCATCTGTATTTATTTAAGTCAGTAACATCTCTGATCATTATACTCTTTGCTTGCTAAGGTGTTCAATTCAATTCAATTCAATTCAATTCAACTTTATTTATATAGCGCCATTTCACAACAACAGTCATCTCATAGCACTATCAACTGTAGGGAGGACCCCCACAGTTGCAGAAAGACCCCAGCAATCAGGCGATCCCCTGTGAGCAAGCACTTGGCGACGGTGGAGAGGAAAAACTCCCTTTTAACAGGAAGAAACCTCCAGCAGAACCAGGCTCAGGGAGGGGCAGTCATCTGCTGCGACTGGCTGGGGGGTGAGGGGATAGAGAAGAAGAAAAGAACAGACATGTAGAGAGCAAACAGCACGATGGGGACTTAATCTATGGGAGAGAACAAACAAATGTTAATGACCAGCAAAAAAAAAATATTTCATAGTGAGTGAGGAAAGGAGTGAGGCCCAGTGCATTACTGGAGGTCCCCCGGCTGACTAAACCTATTAGCAGCATAACTAAGGGAGGGTTCAGAAAACACATGATCCCTCCCTAATTGTAGGCTATATCAAAAAGGTAGGTTTTAGCCCTATTCTTAAAAACAGAGATCGAGTCTGACTCCCGAATCCAGTTTGGCAGCTGATTCCACAGGAGAGGAGCTTGATAACTGAAGGCTCTGCCTCCCATTGTACTTTTGGAGATTCTAGGTATTACAAGTAAACCTGCATTTTGGGAGCGTAGTGCTCTGTTAGGATGATACGGTAGTATCAGATCTTTTAAATAAAAAGGAGCCTGATTGTTTAGAGCTTTGTAAGTAAGAAGAAGGATTTTAAACTTAATTCTAAACTCTATGGGAAGCCAATGAAGGGAGGCCAGAACCGGAGAGATATGATCTCTCTTTCTAGTACCTGTTAAAACTCTTGCTGCAGCATTTTGGATCAGCTGAAGACTTTTTAAAGATGTTTTAGGACAACCTGATAATAAAGAATTACAATAATCTAATCTCGAGCTAACAAAAGCGTGGATCAGCTTCTCAGCATCACTCTGAGACAAGATGCTCCTAATCTTGGCAATATTACGCAAATGATAGAAGGCAGTCTTAGAAACAAATTTAATATGTGAATTGAAGGACAAATCCTGATCAAAAATAACTCCAAGGTTCCTCACAGAGCTATTAAGAGAAAGAGTAACTGCATCCAAACTGAAAGTTTGATTTGGAAAGGAATTTCTAAGGTTTTTTGGACCAACAAGAATGACTTCAGTCTTATCTGAATTTAATAGCAGGAAATTACAAGTCATCCAAACTTTGATTTCCTTAAGACAGGCTTCTAACTTGGCTAATTGATTACTATCATCTGGCTTCATTGACAGGTATAATTGTGTGTCATCTGCATAACAGTGAAAATGTATACAGTGCTTTCTAATAATGTTGCCTAATGGAAGCATATATAAACTAAAAAGAGTAGGGCCAAGCACAGATCCCTGTGGAACTCCATGACTAAGCTTTGAGCTGAGAGAAAACTCATCATTTACATGAACAAACTGGAACCTATCAGATAAATAAGATCTAAACCACTGCAACGAAGTTCCATTAAGTCCAACATAGTGTTCTAATCTATCAAGTAGAATATTATGATCAATAGTATCAAAAGCTGCACTAAGATCTAAAAGGACAAGTACAGAAACTAGTCCATTATCAGATGCAATGAGGAGGTCGTTAGTGACCTTCGCTAAGGCTGTTTCAGTGCTATGATGGATTCTAAACCCAGATTGAAACTCCTCAAATAAACCATTTCCCTGCAGGTGGTCAAATAATTGCATAGCAACAACTCTTTCTAAGATTTTTGAAATGAAAGGGAGATTAGAGATTGGTCTATAGTTAGCTAAAGCTCCTGGATCTAGCGTTGGCTTTTTGAGTAAGGGTTTAATTACAGCCGTTTTAAAAGCCTGCGGTACATGGCCTAAAGTTAATGAAGAATTGATTATATGAAGAATAAAGCTACCAATAAGTGGGAAGACTTCTTTAAATAACCTGGTAGGAATAGGGTCTAAAAGACAAGTTGAAGGTTTGGATGAGGAAACTATTTTGTCTAACTCACAAAGGTCGATTGGAGTAAACTCATCAAGACAGACATCAACAGAAGGAGTTGTAGTAGTTACAGTATTTAAGTTAACTGTGGGAAGAATCTGATTGATTTTATCTCTGATGGATGAAATTTTATTATTGAAAAAGTTCATAAAGTCCTGACTAGTAAGCTCTAAGGGGATGCTAGGATTGACAGAGTCCTGACTCTTTGTCAACCTGGCTACAGTACTGAAAAGAAACCTGGGATTATTCTTGTTCTCTTCTATTAATGCAGAGTAATAACTCGTTCTAGCTTTTCTAAGGGATTTTTTATAAATTAAAAGATGATTTCTCCAAGCTAAATAGATTTCATCTAAATTAGTAGAGCGCCATTTTCTTTCTAATTGACGAGTCTTCTGTTTTAAGCTACGAGTTTCTGTGTTGAACCAAGGAGTTAAAAATCTCTGATTAGACTTTTTCTTTTTTAAGGGGGCCACCAAGTCTAGAGCCTGATGCAGAGAAGCTGAAACACTATCCACCATGTTATCAATTACAGAAGGAGCAAGCTGTCTATAGCTTATTTCCGTTGTGTTGACACATGGCATAGAGGAAACAATCTGCATAAATTTGGAAACAGCATCATCTGAGAGGCATCTACTGTGATAATATTTTTCTTTAGGAGCCAAATAGTCAGAAATGGTAAAATCAAAGGTTAACAGACAATGGTCTGACAGTACAGGGTTATGAGGAGACACTACCAGATTTTCTATTTCTATGCCATATGTCAGAACAAGGTCCAATGTATGGTGGAGGTAATGAGTAGAATTTCCTACTTTCTGAGAAAACCCAATCGAGTCTAATATTGAATTAAAAGCCACATTAAGGCAGTCACTATCTACATCCACATGTATATTAAAGTCTCCTACTATAATTATTCTATCAGATTTCAGCACTAAATCAGCTAAGAAATCAGGAAATTCGGATAAAAATTCTGAATAGGTTGATGGGGGACGATAAACTATGGCAAATAAAATTGGGTTTAACCTGGAATTGCTAAAGTGCCCAATACTGAGGACCAGGCCCTCAAAGGAATTATAACATGTTTTTTGCTTTACATTAACTAGTAATTTGGAATGGTAAATTGATGCTACTCCTCCTCCACGACCAGAACTTCTGGGATTTTGACAGTTTAAATAACCAGAGGGAGTTGATTCATTTAAACCAACATAATCCTCTTGTCCTAACCAAGTCTCTGTAAGGGAAATTAAATCAATCTGATGATCAATTAACAGATCATGGACTAACAGAGACTTGGGAGTTAGAGACCTAATATTTAATAAACCACATTTAATTTTTAAATTATGAGGAGGAACAGAGGCCAAATCATTCAATTTAGAGGCTTTATGTTTAATTTGAGTTTTACCAATATTTTGCTTTATCACTTTGGGATGCTTATACATTATATTTTTATTTACAAATAATGTTCCATTTAGTTTGAGCCAAACTCTACAATTTCTTGTCCATGTTGCCTGTATCTTATTTTGTCTTTTCAGCATCTGTGCTTGCCATGCTATTTCAGCATTTGTTTTTGTTAGGTGTTCATTTAGGTAAACTTCTGTTCCTCTGAGCTTTCTGGCCTGCCTCAGTATGTCATTCTTTACCCTTCTGTTCACAAAGCGCATCACAATTGATTTCTTTGTTTTATTATCTTTTCTGGGTAAAGCATAACCGGCTGAAATTGCATTTGCTTCGACCTTTATATCTCTACTGTCAAGGAACTGAAGCACCTGGTTTTCTAGGGAGACTGATTCACTCAGGGGAGCCTCCTCACCTCTCAGTCCTGTTGTAGCATGAGCGTATGCAGTTTCCCTGGGAGGCCGGATATCGATAGCCTTCTGGCCTTGGTTCTCATGTGGGCCGGCTGGCCCGGGGTCAGGATGCCGTGGAAGTCAGCAGTGGGCCAGCCGGGTCCCATCTCGAGTGCAGCAGAGCCGGCCTGGTCAGGGGTCACTGCGGGTGCAGCTGATCCTCAACCGGGAGTGGCCACGGAAGCAGCTAGGCTTCTGCTGGAGTCCATCGTGGGTGCAGCGGAGCCGGCCCGGTCAGGGGCCACCGTGGAGGCAGCTAGACTCTGGCTGGAGTCCATCGCAGGTGCAGCGGAGCCAGCCCGGTCAGGGGCCACTGTGTAGGCAGCTAGACTCCCACTGGAGTCCATTGAGGGTGCAGCCGGCCGGGCTGGGGAGGCCGAGGTCCCTTCCTCCCTTCCAGAGGTCCTCGGGGTGTCCCTCCCTCTTCTGCCAGGCTTCATCGTGACCTGCCTGGCCCAGCCTCCAGGAACCGCAGGGGGTCCCCTCCTTCTGTCTGGCCTCCCACCCTTCAGTCTTCCGGTGGGCAGGCTGCCACCTCATCATTTCCCCTTTGCCTGGTGGCCCAACTATGTGGGCCGGCCACCCGAAGGACTGGGGTTCCGGTCCAGGTGGTCTCTTCCCTCGGGCAGGCTGTCGGACGCCATTCAGCAGGCCGCATGCCAGCCCTGGGACTGGGGTCAGCCGCCTGAACTCGTGGCCACCCGCCAGGCCTTGGACTCTGGCAGGCCCCCTGAACCAAGAGGCTCTTGGGGTGGGTCAGTTTGGCTTAGGGCTGGGCTGTGTTGTTGTGTGAAACTGTAGTGTGTGTCCTCGCCCGACTTATCCATCCTGACCTGTTTTCCACCACCTCCCACCCTGGGTTGTTGTTTGGGCCTTTTGAGTGTGTGTGTGTGTGTGTGTGTATGTGTGTGGGGGGGTGTATTTCTTGATGGTACAGTGGGTGTCTGGTGTCCACCCCTTGAGGGGGTATTGTCATGTTCAGGGTCATGACCCTGAGCATGATTGTCGGCTGTGGGTTTAATTATTGCTTGTTTACTCCAGCTGGAAGATTGAGCTTTGCTCTCGGCCAGTCCCACAGCCGTGTTCCTGGATACCAGGCATTCACCGGCGTTCGGCTCACCACACACACACACACACACACTCACATATATTCACTTGCACTCACACACTCACACACACACACACACACACACACTCACATGCAAACATCAGTTCAATCTGTCATGCTCCTACCCTTCACAGCTGCGTTCACTCATGTCCATTAGGGTTAGGCATTTATAGAGGTTTCGGATGATCTGTGGGCGCGGCAGCTTCATCAAGAATTGACGAAGTCATTGGACTCCCTGGCTCACTTCGGTTGGCTTTCCCCCTTGGACTGTGTAATGTTGTTCCTCAGAGCCTTTCCGCTTCGACATTGACATAGGTCTTTCTCGTTTAGGCCTTCCCCCGCTTCAACCCCATTTGGACTGTGCCTCACATTAGCCTAGCCACGCAGCTGGAGCCGGTGGTCTGATTAACGTTTCTGTGACTGTGATTTGGACATGTTTGTGCATTCACCCTTCTGTTAATAAAGCACGTTACAAACTGCACGTTGGGCTAGCTGCTATTTTTATATGTTTGCTGCATGTTCACACAGCAGAACATGACAAATACTCTGTTTTTTTTTTCCTTCCACAATTCACTTAATGTTATCAATTTACAAGCTTGCTTATAATTTCTACAAATCGAATATATAGGGGGCACAACCCAATGGGCCCATGTGAAAACTATATACAACATGACATGGGGAACTTAAAACTCAAAATGCACTCCAAACCCACCCACAGTCACATAACCAACCTGCTGGAGAATTTACCCCAAAGGATTACCATCTGGTGGTTTCTTCCCAGCACACCTCAGCTTTTTGGCCTCTGGAGATGAGCTGCCATGCCGTCTCCTCCACTCCACGTGTCTCACCTCATTGGGGTGCCTCCACGAGTCATCGGACAGCCTCAGATAGCTGTCCTCCCAGGCAGATGTTATTCGTAGCCACCCATGTTCATCACATTGCCAACGTGCTTTGTGGACGCCTCTCAGCCGAACTTCAACCCTGGGCCGGATTTCATCAATGTGCAGCGGAGCTCTATTTTTTGTGGTCTGTCCACTGTGTCATGATTGGGCATCTCCATCAGGTCCAAGCTGTCTGCCGACCCGGTGTGAAGCCCTTTTCCAATGCCTACCGCATTTTGGGATCGCGCTTGTAGGTCTTGCCCCATGTTTTTAAACTTTCAGCGGCGGAGCAGCCCCTACAGCTCCTCGCTGCCCGGCATCGCTTGGACCTCCTCTGGTTGAGTGAGCTCACACCTTGGTTCCAGAGGTCATCCCGGAGGCACCGCTGTGCCATCCAGTTCCCTCATCCAGGGCAACTTGAACACTGTCATCGAGTCTGCCCTGAGATGACACCCTGTGCTTCCGGTCACGTACTCCTCCTATAACACCACGCCAATCATCATCCCAAACCGCCTCAACCTCCACAAATGGGTCTGGTCGGTCCCACAGTCCGCAGCCTAACCACTCCTTTCTGGAGTTAGTAGCAATGGAAAACCTGAGGCCACAAAACAAGTCACATCCTATGATGTTTGACCCCGTGGTGGATACAACAAAACGGACATCCACCATTGTCGCTGACTTATATCTGGCCGTCAGCTCTACAGACCCCATAATGGCCAGCCTCGCTCCTCCGTAGCCAAAGTAGGGTGTGGACAGCTGGCTCAGGTGGTAAAGGGGAAATAGACTCATCAATGTGGACCAGTTAAGCACCGAAACTACCAATCTTGTGTCCAGCAGTAGCAGCACCTCAACCCTTTCCAACACGATGTCACAGTAAATGCACCCATACTAACTCAGGGAGACTGTATGGGTGATTGTAGGAGCCTTTAAAGAAGGACCCGCTTCTTCTCTGACGATTCTGCAATCGTCGGCCTCATCTCCAACGGTGATGAAGCTGAGTACAGAGGACTTATCCAGGACTTCATGGACTGGTGCCATTGGAACTGCCTCCAGATCAATGCGAGGGAAACTAAGGAGCTGGTGGTGGACTGCCACAGGCAAGGACAACCCCTCATAGCACCAGTAAACATCCAGGGAACAGACATTGAGATGGTGACATCCTACAAGTACCTGGGTGTTCATCTGAACAATAAACTAGACTGGTCACACAATACCGACGCAGTCTACAAGAAGGGACAGCGCAGCCTGTTCCTACTGAGGAGGCTCAGGTCTTTTGGTGTACAAGGGGTGCTCTTGAAGACATTCTACTACACGGTGGTAGCATCAGCCATCACTTTTGGAGTGGTCTGCTGGGGCAATGGCATTACAGCAGCCGATAGGAAGAGATTGAACAAACTGATCAAGAAAGCTAGCTCTGTCCTGGGGCAGCGCCTTGACCCAGTGGAGGAGATAGGAGAGAGAAGAATGGTGGTTAAACTGTCATCTCTGCTGGAGTCCGAGTCCCACCCTATGCAGGACATACTGAACGCACTGAGGAGCTCATTTAGCAACAGACTACATCATCCTAGGTGCACAACCGAGAGGTTTCACAGATCCTTCCTACCTACAGCTGTCAGACTGTATAACCTAAGCAGGGCTGTCACAAAGATAACAAAAAAAACGTGACAACCTAATAGTATTGAATGCAAAAGACGCAAGAGACTTACACAAATGGTCCCCTCCAGTATACAACTAGGACAATATCAGTCGCTATGGAGGGTGACAATCTGTATGGGTACATATTCATACTCCATCCATCCATCCATCTTCTACCACTTTTCCGGAGGTCCGGGTCACAAACGTCCACAATTAAAACTGAAAAAGCAAATGAAAATAAAAGCTACTCAGCGTTTCATCAGATTAGAATTAAAATTCCTGATAAATTTATATCATGACCTTATTTTCAAAACTTTCTCCATCAAAATGATGAGCAAAGAGAAATTCTGAATGGTAATTAACAAAAAATCCAAGAAGAAAAGGAAATATGACGATGAAGAAAAATGTTTTTAAAATATTAGAAGAAAATGGTCAAAGTAAAAAATAGTTTTCCTGATAAATATGCTCCATTTCTGATTATATTTGTCATGAATCCGGGTTTGGAGGTCAAACCCGATTCTGACTCATCGTGCTTTGACCTAGTTTCCTCCTGACAGCTCAGGCATGCCCCCTCCTCCTGTCAAGCTCCGTCAGCTACTCTGTCTGGTGTTCACACACATACACATACCCACATGCGAACACACACATGCACTTGCTCCATTCACTCTCATTTCACGCACTCTTACACTTGGGGTTAATCAGTCCTGCCCACGCATTTTCACACCTGCAATCTCTTTCCTCGTTAGCTTCTAGAATATATCTTTGCTGTGCCAGAGGAAAGAGATTGTCTGGGCATTCACCCTCGTTCATGGCAGCAACCTCCCAATGAATGACGTTCCACTCCTTTCACGTACTCAGCCCAACATCTCCAGACGATCCATTCCTGGGTGTTCGTGGCTGCCCCTGCTTCCTATCCTCATCCACCAGACTTCTCAGACAGCGCTGAATTGTTCCAGCCATAAGTTTTCATTTTCTTTTCTTTTTGTGTTATCGCTGCGTCGGCACTAGGCTGTCACCTCTCCCTTCTGTTCGTTTAGCAGTTCGGTAGCACTGGGCATTCTCCTCCCCGGCTGTAGAACATCTGGGTAGCCCCCTGTTTGTCTGGTGGCCCTCATCTCTGCATATTCATCTCTCTGTGTTGTGGACATTATTGGACTTGTTGCTTTCTTCGTGTTTGTTAATAAAGTGCACCATCTACTCTCGCTTTTGGGTTTATTCTTTCCCTCTCTCGTGCGCCAAGCCATGGCACACGGAGGTTTATGACAGAACGCCCCAACCAGTGTAAAAAAGCCCAGCGGAGAGGTAGTGCACGAGTGAGGGTTTTTTTTTGCTCCTTCTCCTTAATGTTTTTCCCCTAGTCATCCACATGGATTTTTCCGTTTTTGGACTGAGCCCCGAGGAGTGTGGAGTGGCTGATCGAGCTGTGGTGTTAGTCTCCCGGGCTCGAGCCACCAACTCCCCGGAGGAGAATTTCCTGCTGTTCGACATCGCTGTCAGGGTGCTCCACATGTGCCCCGGTCTTTGGAAATATCCGGGGTCGATGTCGTTTCTCACCACGGTCCACAAGTCATGCCAACAGCTGGAAAAGGTGACAGGAGGAGCCATCGGAGCTCAACCGCGGCTTCCCACGACACGCTTCCAGAGGACCGGTGCCCACCGCTCGCTGCCCGAGCCAGAAGGCTCCTCCACTCGCTGGATTTCTCATCCTACTCCTTGAAGGATGAAGCAGGACACCGAGGCAGCAGCGGACATTATCACCAGTCAGGAGTTCAGGCAAGTTCATCTCCATTCTCTTGCTATGTCTCCTGAAGTGATTAATCAGATTTCTGTGGAGGAGCTTCAGACATTGTTACCCGCTGAAGCTTCCAAAGCAGCTGCTATGATGGCTGATTCCCTGTCTTCTGTCTCCCTTCACGCCCCGCCAGCTCCGGGAGAGGATCGTCAGACGCAGGAGGAGCAGGAGGAGGCAACCACACGGCGTGAGGGTCATCCTAGGTCTAAGCGAGGGAGGAGGCCTGTGACCACATCGGTGGCTCCTAATCGGATATCAATCCCGACTGCTGCTGCGGTGCCTGCTGTCGTGCTCACGGATGCCTGTTCAGCTTCAGCCACAGTTCCCTTCGTTGGGTCATCCACCCCAGCCAATGGAGAGATTGTGTGTTCCACTCCGGACCCGCCCACCTCCGTGCCATTCCGGCTGGCTCCTCTGTCGATCACCGAGAAGCCTAGAAGACCTATGGGCATGGAGAGGGAGGACAACACACCGTCGGTAGCTGCCAGCATGCAGACCCAGGAGGCCAGGCAAGTGGGTTTTCATGCAACCTTGGTCATTCTGGATTAGCCTTGTCTGTCCACCGGGAGAGAGCCTCAGGCTAGGCAGTCACCTGAGTGCTCTCCCCCTGCTGCTTCTATGATGAACTCACCTATTTCCTCTGTGTCTCTACCACCTGCTCTGGAGTGTTCACCAGCCATGGAGCTCGATGATCCGGGGAGGAGGGAATGCGCGATGCTGGAGGACTTCTCTCTGCAGATCTGCTACGACCAGAAGAGGAGCACAGTGACTGACTGGAAGCGGGTGCCTATGAAGGAGCATCCTCCCGCTTCAGTACCTGCAGACACAGTGCCACTCAAGTCTCCATCTCCAGAATTCATGCCAGAAGGATTACCGGCATTAGGGGCTTCACTGGAGGAGACCACGACTGCTGAGACAATCATTCCAGCTGTGGGGGCCACAGAGCCATCCCCCGGACCGGACCTTCAGCCGATCGGACCTCAAACATCATCGTCGAAGTCCTGGACCGTGGTAGAACTCGAGCACAGGCAAGTAATCTCTCCTGTAGTTCACCTGTCATGTGTTGAGAGTTCTTGCCTGGCTCTTGGGGAGGAGAGTCAGGTGCAGCCCCAAGCTGCATCTGAACCTTCCTCATCGGGCTCTGCCACTGCCGGCGACCCTAACCATCTCCGTTCTCCCATCTCCTTTGAGCTCCTTCCAAGGGTCGCCGGAGAGGAGCCACCGCAACCGGGAATGCCCATGGACAACTAGTCCAGTTATCCCAAAGGAGGTTGACGAGGATGCAACACTTGACGAAATGGAGAGACCTAAGCACCCTAAATCGCCGGAGTCCTGGACGGTGGTGGAGCCAGAAGTCAGACAAGTGAGCTCCATTATGTCAGGAGAGTCAGTAGTAATGTCACACTGCTCGACTTATGGTGAGGTGGACCCTGGGCAGCTCACAGTAGCCCTTGGGACCGCTACACCGGGCTCTGCCGCTGCTGGTGACCCTGACCCAGTTTCTCTTTGTCTCTCTTTGGGTTCGGAGACTCCAGCCAGGGTCACCTAAGAACTACTGGAGTCAAGCAAGGATCGGGGTCCAATGCCGGAGGATGTAACTAGCATCACCTCCCTCGCTGGGGAGGCAACTGCGGGAGCAATGAGGTCCCTGGTGGGGGTCACCGTGGGTGCAATGGTGCTCCAGCTGGAGTGCACCACGGGTGCAGCAGGGCCTGAGCCAGGGTACACCGTGGGTGGAGCAGGGCCTGAGCCAGGGTCCACCGCGGGTACAGCCACGTCCCAGACCGGGACCATCGCGGGTGCAGCCACGTCCCAGACCGGGATCATTGCAGGTGCTATGGTCCCCCTGCCCTAAGCCTCGAATTGCAGGGGGGCTCTCGTTCCTTGGCTTCGCCGCCAAAGTTCCCAAGTTTGGAGGCTGCCTCTCCGTCCTCCTCTCAGGTCCTGGTGGCTCCACCATGCTAGTTGGCCACCCGAAGGACTTGGTTTATGGGTCAGGTGGCCCATCAGCCCGTGCAGGCCTCAAGACACTATCCCACGGGCCGCCTGCTGGACTTGGGAGTTGGGCAGGCCACCCGATCTACCACTCCTCAACATATGGGGGGCCTGGGACTATGGTCAACCCCCCCGAACTTTTGACTTCTCAGAAGGGGGGTTTGTGCTCCAGGTTGCGGTCGTTAGGAGGGGTTTGTTCTTTTTTCAGTGTTTGTTCTAGTTGCATTTTCACGGGTTGCTTCTGTCCTAACCAGTTTTCCCCCACCTCCCACCCTGGGTTAGTGTTTGTTGTTTGTTGCCTGGGGGGAGGGGTTCCCTTGAGGGGTGCTGTTGCTTTCCTTTTTTTGTTGGTGGTACTGGGGTGTCTGGTAACCACCCCGGGAAGGGGGGGGCTGTCATGAATCCGGGTTTGGAGGTCAAAACCGATTCTGACTCATCATGCTTTGACCTATTTTCCTCCTGACTGCTCTGGCACGCCCCCTCCTCCTGTCAAGCTTCATCAGCTGCACTGTCTGGTGCTCACACACATACACACACCCACATACGCACACACACATACACTGGCTCCATTCACTCTCATTTCACACACTCTCACACCTGGGGTTAATCAATCCTGCTCACGCATTTTCACACCGGCAATCTCTTTCCTCGTTAGCTTCTGGAGTATATGTTTGCTGTGCCAGAGGAAAGAGATTGTCTGGGCATTCACCCTCATTAATGGCAGCAACCTCCCCATGAACAACATTCCACTCCCTTCACGTACTCAGCCTAACATCTCCAGACTGTCATGGTCCGAGGGCTGACTCTGTCTGCGCTCAGGTTCTCCGGTAGTTCCCCGTTCTCTTCTCAGGAGCACCATATTGCCTCTGGGCTTTTATTGTGACAGTGTCTCGGCAGGGCTCGGACGGGGTCCATCGCGGGTGCAACATTGACCCAGTCGGGGTCTGTCGTGGGTGCAGCTTTGACCCAATTGGGGTCCATTGTGGGTGTGGTTCCAGCCCAAAAAGGGTCCGTCGCGGGTGCAGCACGGTCCCGCTTGGGATCCAACGGAAGCGCAGCGCAAGTCAGTGTGAGGTTCGGAGAATGAGCTGCAGATCCTTTGCTGATCGACGCTGAACTGGCCCCTTTTCCTTCCCCCGTTCCCTTTTCCCTTCCATCGGGGGCCACTGGGATTCCCCGTTATTGGCTCGGCTCTCCCTCGCTATTCCTCTTAATAGGGAAGCCGTCTCCGAGTTCTCCCCTGCGGTCCTGGTGGCTGAATGACGCAGGTTGGCCGCCTGGGAGATTGCTTCGCCCTTTTGGTGTTCTGGGTCAGCCACCTGACAAACTGAACTCTCTGTTCAGCAATCTGGTCCGGCCGCCAGAGGTACTGTTTTTCCTGGCCTGGGACTGGGGTAGGCCACCCGAACTTATCCTTTTTCCCCTGCCAGCGATCTGGACGCTGGACGCAGGAAGACCCCCTAAACTATTTGTTTTTGTGCTATTGTGCTCTGTCTGCTGTCATCCCAGTGTTTTTTTTAATTCCCCTGCCCGCTTTTCTGAAATATTAGGGATGCACTTGTGTTTTGTATCTGAACTATGCATTTCGCTGCTCTTTAGTGTGTGTGTCAGAAAAAAATTATGTGTATGCATATTATCATTTTATATAATCCAATCAAGTATATATATCTGTATGTAACTGTCTGCTGAAAAATACTAAAACTGTCTGTGTATTAGAAGTTTTGTACATGATGCATGAAGTTGAAGTTGTTTTTTTCTTATTTTAATTATGTTGAAATTCCAATTCTCCTTTCATGGTAGATTTATCTTAAGGCACACGATGACCTGGGCTGCACAGTATGACCTGCCCTAAGAAACTGTTACTCCTTAGAGCACAAGGTGGACTCTGATAAAGTGAAACTGTTCCTTTTTCTTTGATGTCAGCATATTTCATCATGATTGTATAAGGGAGTATATGATAGATGTTTCTGTTTGATCATGCAAACTGCTGTGTATAAATTGTCTGAACTCTGATGATTGTCTTTAGTACTGATCTCCTGTAACCAGGATCCGTGCTCCTTGCATTGCAAGTAAACAAAAGCTCATGAGAAATAGAATTTTGTGTCTTGAATCTTTATTGAGGTAACGAACTAATATACGATCACTTTTATGAGTTTCTAGATTCCTGACACACGTGGTGCCGGTGACCCGGATGGACAACAGGCTAGAGGGTGCCAGAAGCGACGCCTTCTCTGGGTTGAAATCCGTGCGCACGGTCTGACCACTGGTCAGCTTTGGAAACCCGCCTTCTGGGAACTCCGGAGGAGGACCGGCACACTGGCTCTCCCTAGTTGACGTCCATCCTCGATAATAAAGAGAAAGCAATCATAAAGTAAGTGACGTCTTTTGTTATTAAGTGTAAGGATACAGTGAGTTTCCTATATTACGGTCAGGGACCATAAAAGTCAGTATACACTCAATACGTTACAAGAATCTTCTAATCCATCCTGAGTGAGTAATGTAACAAAGAGCCACAAGAACCTTTTTTTAAAAAAAAAAAAAATCAATAAGTGAGTGTTGCTCATAAGTCTGAAAAGAGTGTAATGGTAGATAAAAGGTTTATTTAGGTTGTGATACCTGGTCTGGGACCAAAAAAGAATATCGGGTCGTCTGGGACGTAATGGTAGTGTGTTGAACCGAAATAACACACTTTTCCTGGTAAAATACTTTAATTCCTGTGGAATTAACAAAGGCTAAAAATGGGTAATTGCGCAGGAAAAACAGAAAACAAGAAAAAATCTAAACAAAAGAAAAAAGAAGAAACGGCATGCCGAACAGTTAAAAATTATAATTACCGTTTAAAGGAAAAAGAGTAAATAAAGGATCCTTAAAAATATTTAAATAAATGGGAAAAAGATTATTCTTTCAAACCTACACTGAATGTGGATAAATGTGCAGTCCTAGTATCAACTGTAAAACTTATAACTAAAGGCAATAAGAAAGGGAAAAGTAAGCTAAGTTCTGAACTTAAATGTGCCAATCTCTGGGCAATGGCGGCTATAGACGCCAAAGCCAAATCAGATCAAGGGAGAAAAAATGATGAAAAAGAAAAAAAACAAAAAACCAAGGTATAAGAGTCAAAACAGCGAGGAGCCCTTAAGTCACGGGGAGGAGGAAGCACATCCTCCCCTGTCTCACTCAACTTCTGATCCTAAGGAGGGTCCTTATAATGCATTAATGAAAGAGGCCAGAGAAGTTGAACAAAAGTATCTCCCTCAAAACAGTGAACACACATCAGCTTTTCCAGTAACTGTCAAATCTGTAAAGGTGGAAGAGGGACAGCCAAAACAAGACAGGCTGTATTTTAAACCTTGGACCCCCCAAGAAATAATTCAGGCGGCCAAGAGCATACCAAATCCTGAAGGGGATTTGACCAGGTGCATTCGGGAGCTTAAAGATTTGTTGTTAATGCACTATTTAGGTCCCTCAGAAATGTTTAAAATACTGAGAACTGCGTATGGTGAAAAAGTGAATGAATATATAAATGAACATTTTGACCCTGATTATGAAGACACAATTGCTGGGGTGACATTTTTAAAGGACACGTGGAAAGAATATAAAGGTAAAATGTTGAAGGTCATTGAAGATGTTCAAAACTACTATGCTACACCATCCTCATTAAATGAAACGGCAGGGTTGCGCATGAAAAAGGATGAAGATCTAGGCGAATTTTGGGCCAGATTTATGACAAAATTTAAGAAAACTATGGGGGGACTGCCTAATGCTGCCATGGAAGATGAGCCCTATAGGGACTTGTTTAAATACAGTTTTCTAGAAGCGTTACCTACTGATCTGTCCACAATGGTAAGGTCAACTTGCATTAATTTGAAAACATGTACATTGGCTGAATTTAAAGAGCATGTGTTACATGCAGGGGACACATTGATGCAGAAGAAAAAAGTTAAAAGTAGGACAGCTCCACTGCTCCTGAGCAGTGTTGAGGGTGAGGAGGAAGTGTTTGTTGCACGGATGGTGCAAGGTGGGGCTAGACCCAGGACAGGCAGGTCAATGCAAGTGAATGATGGAAATCAGGATGTATGTTTTAATTGTGGCAAACCTGGTCACTGGGCCCGTGACTGCAGGTTTGGCCAAAGAGGTGGATTTGGAGGCAGGGGACCAAGTAGAGGTAGAAGAAGATTTCAGAATGATCAGAGAGGCAGGTTTCAGCAAGGCAGAGGAGGTGGAAATCAAAATGACTATGGAGGTGAGAACAGACAAGGACCCATAGGGGGCCAAGGAACCTCAGACAGAAGAGCATGACTAACCAACTGTGATGAACTCTTCTGAGGACCAACAGACAGTACTGGACCAACAGAAAAGACTATCTGAAGTGTTGACAAGGCCTAATGAGACTTTGGACTTGACTATGTACAGCAGTGCGTTGTCTGCCCCTACAATATGGTTACTAGTGAATGGAAAGGAGGTTGAATTTCTTTGTGACACAGGAGCCACATGCACTACTGTTCGCAAAATCCCCAAGGGTGCTAAATTTACTGGAAGAACTATTAAAGTTCAAAATGCAGGAGGTGGAACAACAACTGAGAGCCTTTATGGCCCAATTACATTAACAGACTCCTCCACAGGCAAAGCATGTATTTCAGAAGTGGTTGTGGCACCCTCCTGCCCAGTAAATTTACTCGGGAGAGATGTGTTATTCAAACTTGACATTACATTAGGCCCAGACCTAGAAAGAGATGACTACACTGTTTTGAGAAATGTTCAGACGTTTTTTGAAAACAATGACGAACCTGATGACCAAGGGTGTGGCACCCTATTCAGTTTTGATCTATCTGATAATAGTACAGCAGTAACTGCCCTCTGCACACAGAGCACAGCAATTATGTCTGCTCTTTTGTCAGAGGACATATTTGAAAACATGGTGAGACCACAACCATTGCATGTCACCATGAAATACATCAGATGTAATGAACCTTTTGATTCAGCATTGGCTGACAAATTGCAAGAATCTTGTGGTATAAATGTGTGCACGAAAAATCTGATTTTTAACAGTCAAGGAGTGGCGGCAATGTCTTTAGACTTACCTGCAGAAATTTCTACTTTACATTGTGTTCCCACTCCACCCCATATGTCTCTTTGGGGACCAGAAGGTTATTTCTGGGCTGACTGTGGTAAAATGATTCAAACAGCAGATTGTGTCACTGATTGGGTAAACACCTCAGAGCGGCAGGTGTTACACTCACCATCCACAGGTCTTTTTAAAGTTCCTCTTAGGGTCATTATGACCCTCCATTTTGAAATCCATTATGTCTGTGGATCTGAGTGTCCACCTGATGCTCTGGGAATAACATGTGCACCAATATACACTGTTTCAACCTGAGAACTGGACTGTCTACCTTCCGAACTGTGGTCTTTCGGACAGGCGGACGTAGGTCTCTTAAAAAATGCTACTCCCGTCATAATAAAATCCAATGGGAGAGGATTTCCTTATAAAAACAATACCCATTGAAGCCTGAGGCACTTGAAGGCATTAGACCTATTATTGCAGATCTCTTAGAAAGTGGTGTGATTGTTCATTGCTCTGACTCCCCAGTAAACACTCCATTGTTTCCTGTTAAAAAGGCTCCACCTAGTGTTAGTTGGAGGTTAGTACAGGACCTTCAAGCTGTTAATGCTGCAATAATCCCTCGTGCCCCATGTGTCCCGGACCCACACACCCTTCTCAATTCTGTGGGTCATGACTCTTCCATTTTTTCAGTTGTTGATCTTAGTAATGCGTTTTTTACCATCCCCATTCATAAAGACAGCCAATTTTGGTTTGCATTCACCTTTGATGGTAAAAGGTATACATATACCAGATTACCCCAAGGCTATTGTGAAAGCCCAACCATTTTCTCTCAAGAAATGTCATCTCTAATGGCTAAATTTGACCCACCAGCAGGTTCTAAAATTTTACTTTACGTGGATGACATACTGGTTGCATCTTCTAGCAAGGATCAATGTAAAGAAGACACCATTGCTCTTCTAAAGTTCTTATATCAAAATGGATTGAAATGCAGTAGAAACAAACTACAGTTTTGTAAATCTGATGTTAAGTTTTTGGGTCACACACTAACATCAGAAGGAAAGAGGTTAGAAAAAGAAAGAATAAAAACAATACAGAATTTACCTTTGCCACAGACCAAGAAGGAATTAATGTCTCTTTTAGGTACCCTGAATTATTGCAGGCAATGGCTGCCGAACTTCTCCCAGCACACGGCACCCTTGTATGCATTACTTCAGGGACCACATGGCAACTTGCATGCCAAGGTGAAACTTGATGATGTGCATGTACAGGCCATCTCTACATTAAAAGATATGCTGTTAACTATTTGTGCATTACACATTCCAAATTATGAAGAACCATTCCATCTGTTTTGTGATGCTGTAAATGGTCATATGTCTGCAGTGTTAACTCAAATTCATGCAGGACAATACAAACCTTTGTCCTACTACTCCAGAAAACTGGACTCAGTAGCAGCTGGGCTACCACCTTGCATGAGAGCGGTAGCCGCAACTGCTGACGCTGTCAATGCCGTTTTGGATGTGGTGTTATATCATGCCTTGATTGTGCATGTACCACATGCAGTTGACATTTTGTTATCAGAAAATGGTCATACTATGCTCTCTAATGCCAGATGTTTGCGATATACCATGACCTTGTTGTCTCAACCACACCTTACTTTTGTCAAATGCACTTCTCTTAATCCAGCAACTCTGCTTCCCTCTGGTGGTGACACCCCTGAACTACTTGACCATGACTGTATTCAACAATCACTGAGGGAATTTCTCCCTCGCCCTGATTTGTCACAGACACTGCGTCTCGATTCCCTCTGGCTTTTTACTGATGGTTCATCAGTTAAATTGCCAGACGGATCGACATCAACAGCCTATGCAGTGACTACATTGACTGAAGTGCTGATTGTGGAAAATCTACCTCAGCCAGCCTCTGCTCAAAAAGCAGAACTTTTGGCACTTATTGCTGCTCTTAAATGGTCAAAAAACATTGATGTCACCATCTGCACGGATAGCAAGTATGCTTTCAATGCTGCACACTCCCATACGGCTGTATGGAAACTTAGAGGCTTCATGACATCCACTGGCAAGCCCGCACAACACAGTGACCTTCTACAAATTTTAACACATGCATTAACCTTACCAAAATCTGTTTCCATTGTCCACTGCCCTGCACATACTAAAGGCACAGATTTGCTGACCAAGGGAAATGCATTGGCTGATCATGTAGCCCATTGTGCCGCTGAAGGTCACATGGCCACGACATTGCATCAGCAAGTAGACAGTGTGGATTTGACTGTCCTAAAGGATGCACAGACACAAATGACACTGCCCCCTGGGGCACAATTAAATGATCAAGACATTTATTGCACTGCTAATGGCAAAATCATTCTTCCTCCCTCTTTGTACCACTGGATGGCGCTAGTGACTCATGGCAGTTGCCATGTGTCACCAGGAGGGATGATTAATCAGGCTGAAAAGCATTTTTTCTGTCCAGAAATTTTGAAAGAAATGAAAAAGGTTTGCAGTCAATGTACTGTTTGTATACAGAACAATGCTCAAGGTGCAATAAGAACAAGGCAAGGAAGTTTCCCACAACCTAAGACACCCTTTTCTCAATGGTGTATGGATTTCATAGAGCTGTCAAAAGTGGGACAGCTCCAATATTGTCTTGTCCTAATTGACACTTTTACAAAGTGGACAGAAATTCATCCCACTGCTAAAGCAGATGCAAAGTTTGTTTGTAAGGTATTACAAAATAATATCTTTCCAACTTTTGGAATACCAGAAATAATTTATGCTGACAATGGCACACACTTTACAGCCCAAATAGTTAAAGATTTGGCTAAAAGCGTTGGAATACAGCTGAAATTTCACACAGCTTACCACCCACAGAGTGCTGGGTTGGTAGAAAGGAAAAATGGTACAATCAAACAAATGTTAGCAAAAACCACACATGGAAAGGGCATCACTTGGCCTGAAGCCCTAAAAATGGTTAAACTAACAATTAACTCTATACCGGACAAAAAGACAGGGTTGTCACCTTTTGAATGTGCTTTTCATCGTCCTTATGTTTTGCCTAACCTTTTACCACTAACCATGCCTAACAAGTACACAACTCTTGGTGAACATCTTAGAGAATGTTTAAACACCAAAGAATACATTGATTGTGTAAAAAATCTTTCTGCTCCACAGGAGTGACAGGAGAACCCTCTGCAGCCTGGTGATTACATCTTCATCAAAAACCACCATCGCCAAAATTGGAATTCAGTAAGATGGCTTGGACCATATCAAGTGCTATTAATTACTCCTACTGCAGTACGTATTGCTGAACGACCATCTTGGATTCACCTTTCACACGTAAAAAGACTACGGGTGCCTGTAAGTGAACTAACCTGTTTCCCTGAGTAAGTCCAGTTACAAAGGGGGCGTGTCCTTTTAAGGACAAGGCCGTCTCAACCCTGGTGAAGAAAGAGGCCCGGAGGGGTACTCTCTCAGGTGGAAGCATGGCACCGAAATTACTGATGACTCTGTGTTCTGTACTGCTTGTGACTGTGGGATGGTGGTCATTCTTCACTTTAAGACACCCTCAGGACATGGGTGGTGGTAACTCACAGGATGAAGGTGAAGCCAGACCCCGAGTTCGACTGCCAAGGGGACTCGTCAATCACACAACCCATCTTCATAATGAATGGTATAGAATGGCTATGAAAACGGCAGAATCATGCAATGTCACTAATTGTTTTGTATGTTCTCTTGTTCCTCATCATGCAGACCATAATCCTATCCTAACAGCTAAACCATCAAGTCTGACTGAGACTCTATGTATTCTTGCATCCTATATGACTAACAACGAAACAATGTATAGGAAAATAACACCAAATTGTTCTGTTCACTATGATCTTGGAAAAGATTGGAGGTTACCATATAACTACTCAGATTTAACCAATCTGACTAACCTTAGGGCATTTTCTTTGGCTAGAAACCCACTTAAAGTACCTATGTGTTTTGGTAGGCTATGTAGCAAAAATGCTAAGCTAAGTGCCCATGAACATTTAGGGGACACTAGCTGTGTAGACAAAATCCCTGTTCCATTAACATTGAATGTGACAACAGGAATTCCACATAGACTTTTTGTCCAAAATCCAAAAAAAAAGCTAATGAAGCTGCAAACTGGAATATGACTGCTATTTCAGAAGTTGTTCCAGGTTGGACAACACCATACACTAACCTTAGCCTTTGGCTTCCAGGGAAACAGGGGTATGGCTGCCCAAAAGACCATGTTTGGGTATGTGGCAACAATGTGTACCTATGGCTCCCTGGAAACTGGTGTGGATCTTGTTATTTGGCAAGAATAACTCCTGCTTCACATATATTTACCACTAACATAACTGCTCCAAGCAGGAAGTCACGTCTCCGAACAAAAAGATCTTCAGTCTAACAAATCGCCTCCTTTAATAAGTGATCTTCGAGGTATTTTCATGACTGCATTTCCAATGTATGGAGTTGCTTACTTAAGCCACAAAATGAATGATGTGTTTTGGGCACTAGAAAATCTTACTGAGGTAGTTACTGATGTTGCTCTTTTCATCAAAAATGATCCAGAAAAAGCAGCCATGAAAGCTATGATAACACAGCATCGCATTGCTCTTGATTTGTTGCTTGCTGAGAAGGGAGGTGTGTGTGCTATTATTGGAGAACACTGTTGTACCTTTATCCCTGATTCTTCTAATAATATCACCACAATAATTGACAGATTGAGAGGACTGCACCAACATTTAGATAGCCTAAAGGATGTACCCCAAAAATGGAATCTATCTTCCTGGTTCATTTCTGGCCAATGGTGGCAAATTCTTTTGAAATGGTTAACCCCAGTAATAGTTGTATTGATTCTATTTTGTGTATTATTCATGTGTGTTATTCCCTGCATAAGGTCCATGATGAGTAGAGCTCTTGCTCAACACACTTATATGTTACAATCTGTTATGCTCCAACGGGAAGTTCCTGTGCAATATATTAACTTGAGACAACAAGGTAATGGTGATTGTGATGACAGAACCACTGTTTAGATTTGGAAGTGATGCTCAATCAATGTCAATGTAGAAAATCGTGAGAAGATACATTGTACTGATGATTGCATGTGATTTAAATTGATAAAAATGATAAACAGGAGGGAATGTCAGAAAAAATTATGTGTATGCATATTATCATTTTATATAATCCGATCAAGTATATATATCTGTATGTAACTGTCTGCTGAAAAATACTAAAACTGTCTGTGTATTAGAAGTTTTGTACATGATGCATGAAGATTGAAGTTGTTTTTTTCTTATTTTAATTATGTTGAAATTCCAATTCTCCTTTCATGGTAGATTTATCTTAAGGCACACGATGACCTGGGCTGCACAGTATGACCTGCCCTAAGAAACTGTTACTCCTTAGAGCACAAGGTGGACTCTGATAAAGTGAAACTGTTCCTTTTTCTTTGATGTCAGCATATTTCATCATGATTGTACAAGGGAGTATATGATAGATGTTTCTGTTTGATCATGCAAACTGCTGTGTATAAATTGTCTGAACTCTGATGATTGTCTTTAGTACTGATCTCCTGTAACCAGGATTCGTGCTCCTTGCATTGCAAGTAAACAAAAGCTCATGAGAAATAGAATTTTGTGTCTTGAATCTTTATTGAGGTAACGAACTAATATACGATCACTTTTATGAGTTTCTAGATTCCTGACAGTGTGTGTGTTTTTTTTTCTCTCCTCTGTAGTCTGTGGGTTGTTTCTTTGTTGCCTATGCCCGTTATTTGGACTATATTGAACTGTATTTATCGCCACTCTGTAGCATGAGTTTTTTTTCCTTCTCCCTGGTATTATGGGGTACACTGCATTTTTGTGCCTGTACTTGAGTTTCCTGTTTTCTCTGTGGGTTGTGAAGATTTTTTTTTTTTTTCCCCTGTGACTCTATTGGACTGATTATGGCTTTCTGTTTGTAGCCATTTGAGTTTTTTTTTTTTTTTTTTGCTCTGTCTTCTCCTCATGGGTTTTCTTAGGGTACAGTGTATGGTGCCTGTATTTCTGTTTGCGAGAATATCTTTTGTTGTCTTACCTGTAGTTCACAGTCAGTGTGTATTGTATCACTGCGTTGTAGCATCCTATGCTTTGTTTTTATGAGTTTTCTTTCTTCGGTGCAGGGTGTGTCTGTATTTTGGCCCTGTATTCCCTACAATGTTCTGATTGTTGTAGCCTGTTTTTTTTTTTTTTTTTCTGTCTTGATGATGAGGTTTGGTTCTTGCCCTCCTGGCCTTTCCCCCTCCTCCCTGCCTGGGGCGGTCCTGTTGACCTTCTGGGTGGGCGGGACTTCGATGTTACACGGCGCCTGGAATTTGTCTCGTGAACGGGGGCAACTGTCATGTGTCACCACGGGTTGAGATGCCATCTCGGCACTCAGCCCATGTTTTCCCTCATCCCTGCTTCCCACTGAGCAGCACCTCAGCAGGCTCCCAGCTGGCAGCATTACGGACGGCTGGGGCCAATTAGTCCTCATCAGCTGGGGCGCTGCCAATGAGGATAAATAGGAGCAGCCTCGATGACTCGGGGCTGCGACATACACATTGCTAAGCTGAAGCCCCTTCGTCTGGTGTCAGCTTCTACTCCTCTTGCAGCATTCCTGTGTTTGTATCCCGCTGTGAGTACGTACGTCTTGTTACCCCCATGTCCGGTACGAGCTGCTTACCTCTGCGCTGTGCAACCTGTGAGTGTACGTCTGCATGAGTATCTGTGCTCTCCTCATCCCTTATCCTTTACCCTAAATAAAACAACACGACTCACTGGCTTGTCCCTGGCTCTGATTGCCCGGCTCCCTAGAGCCGGATATGACAGTATGTCGCAGCCAGAAGAATTACCGGCGGCCGTGAGTCGCCGTGGAAATGTACCTTTCTGTCCGGGTGTCAGCGCTGCTAGCATGCCGTTTCCCAGGAGTCACTTCCGGCGCCAGGGCGACGAGCTGAGGTCCATCTCGGAGGCTGTCGATGGGACGTTCTTCACCCTGCACGACGCCTCCAACGCGAGACGCTGGCATCCGGGCCGTGCTGAGGAACTCCTGGACTGTCACCCTCACTCTCTGTACCATCTGGAGGACAGGGCCAGGATAGACGCTGCAGGTACACAGCGAGAGAAGCTCCACGGGGTGGATGGAAATCCCGGCAGGGAGTCGAAGTGGGCAACGTCTTTCCCCGCTTCGGAGTCCCGTTCCTGCCGCCATTCCAGTCCGGGAGTTCGCGCCAACCAGAGGACTTCCCCCGACCTGCGCCACGTCACTCGGGATTCCCTTCAAGGAGCCGCAGCTGACAGCAGTTATGTCTGGGGTCGAGTGGCTGTCGCGAGCTCCACTGTGTTTCCTGTCACCACCTTCAGGCATGTGGCGGCGGCAGTGAGATTGATGGTAAGGACTTCAGGGCTACGAAACTTTCCCATGCTCGACGCCTTCCTCGTCTCGATCTCCGATCTGGAGCGGCGAATCCTGGGTTTCCCCCTCGCTTCGTCCCCTGGGAGTAGCCGTCATCACATTGCCGAGTCACCTCTGCACGAACCTCGTCCGGATCCAGTTCTGGGCCATCGTCAGGACAGTTCCTCCCACGCAGCTGTCACCTCTTCGTCTCGTCTGTGTGGAGATTCTACAGCCCCGTTCCCTGAGCCTCGTTCCTCCGCTGTCATTCCTGGACATTTGGGCTGGCTCACCCCGGCTGTTTTCCCCTCCTCCTCGACGCGCTTCCTGACTGCTGTGTGTGCCTGGAATTCCGGCCTGGTGAGCTCTCTGCTGGAGACAACGTGAGCGATCCTCAGACGAACCCCCGGGGGGTCCTCCGTTATCGCCGGGCGAGGAGAGAAAGAAGCAGTATCCACTACAGCAGGCGGTACTCAACCTCCAGGGGGCAGGCAAGTCATTGTTTTTTCACACCTGCTTAATGATTTGCTCTGTCACATCCCTGGAGGAGAAGTTCAGGGTTCGCAGCTCTCTGAACTCCCTCCACCTGCTGTAACCTGTATTCCTAATCTCGCATCCTCTGTGTCTCTCTCCGCCGAGCGGTCCCCGGCTCCGGGTCAACGTGGTGGGATATGGAGAGAGCCTGTGGTTCTGCAGCTGCATTGCGGACGGAGGAGGGGGACTGACTGCTGCGTGGAGTCTACGCCGACGATTGAGCGTCCCCGGGTCTCCACGGAGGAGCGGTTCAGTCCAGCGTGACGAGATTCTTCTGGCTTCACGCCGACTGGATCGTCGGCGGGGTTACCGGAGCTGGAGGAATCTCAAGCTGCGCTGACCATCGTGCTGGCTGCGGGGCCCGACACGGCTAGATGGGAGCCTGACAACGACCTCCTGACAACGGATCCTGGATCTTCGCAGTCCTGGACGGCGTCAGAACCCGAGATCAGGCGAGTGCTCTCCTTTCTTTTCTCTCTTTTTATCTTTGAGCACTTCAGCCTATCTCTAGGGGAGACGAGCAGGGTGCAGCCGCCCGCTGCGTCTGAGCTCGTCTTGCCGGGTTCTGGCACTGCCGGTGATCCTGATCCCGGTTCTGTTTTCTCTTCTGAGCCTTCTTCCAGGGTCACCGGCGAGGAGTTGCTGTTCCTCGTGGTGCTGGAGGGTCCGGGTTCAACGTTGGAGGTCGGTTCTGGTGCAGTGTCCGACGTGGGTTCGCCCGAGACCCAATCGGGGTCCAACGTGGGTTCGCCTGAGGCCCGATCGGGGTCCGACGTGGGTGCTGCCCCAGTATTGTCCAGGTCCGGTGAGGAGGTGGCCGTTTCCCTGCGGCCTGACGCCCGCCGCCCTCGTCATCGGCTCTCCCCTGAGCCTCTTCCACCGGGATCCGCTCTGATCCCTCGCCCGTCTCAACGGTCCTGGTGGTTGAGTGATGCGGGTCGACGACCCGACCCACAGAACTTTCGGTTCGGTGATCTGGTTCTCCCCACTGGTCTGTTTCCCTCTGGGCGGCCTGGTTTGGCTGCCGGTGGACTGGATTCCTGGGATCTGGGTCCGGAGTTCGCCATCCGAACACTTCTCTTTCCCTGATTCGCCAGCTGGACAATGGGCGGGGAGATCTCCGGAGCCATCTCGGCTATTTTTGGACTCTGCCTGCCATGCACCTCGGGTGTCACTTTTTTTATCGTTATTAAGGTCACTCGGGTGTAGTATCTTGCCCTGTTGGTGGATTCGTTTTTATAGTGCTGTGTGTTTTCCATCGCTCATGCTCAGCATTTTACTTTTTGTGCCATGTTTTTAGCCTCGTTTTTTTTTTCATTGTGGAGTATGTTTTGTTTCCTTTCAGACCATGCTCTGCAGTTATCCATTTATTCCAGTCACTTTCATTTCTTTAGGTGACTGTGGGTATTTATATATTCGTGTGTGGGGGTTTTTCTTTGCCTGCACTCAGTATTTCTTTTTTATGCCCTGTTGGTTCATTATAGAGTCATGTGCCTTGTTTTCCGTAACACCATGCTCTGCAATTGTCCATCTGTTCCAGTCACCTTCACTTTTCTTGGTGACTGTGTGTATGTACTTATATTGGTGCTGTGTATTGAGTTTCCCCTTTATTTGACCATACTCAGCATTTTTGCCCTGTACCTTTTTGGTGTTTTTTTTTTTTTTCCTTGCTCTGGGTCACGCATGGTTGGTACTCTCTGGGTAGTGTGTAACCGGCGTGCTGACCCAGTTCTTCTCCCCATCTGTACCTGGGTTAATTATTCTCTGTTTTGTCAGTATTGTATTTGGGTTTTTTTTTTTTCCCGCTACCCTACATTGCCCCATTGGTGTTGTCCTTCCCTTGGCTTCTTCCCCTCCGGTCCTGCATCCCTTCCTCCCACCCTAGGTGTGTGTGTGTGTGTGTGTGTGGGGGGGGGGGGGGCTGGGATGTTCCTGGTCGTTAAGGAGCCCGACCTTGAGGGGGGGGCTCTAACACCACGGGTTGAGATGCCGTCTCGGCACTCAGCCCATGTTTTCCCTCATCCCTGCTTCCCACTGAGCAGCGCCTCAGCAGACTCCCAGCTGGCAGCATTACGGACGGCTGGGGCCAATTAGTCCTCATCAGCTGGGGCGCTGCCAATGAGGATAAATAGGAGCAGCCTCGATGACTCGGGGCTGCGACATACACATTGCTAAGCTGAAGCCCCTTCGTCTGGTGTCAGCTTCTACTCCTCTTGCAGCATTCCTGTGTTTGTATCCCGCTGTGAGTATGTACGTCTTGTTACCCCCATGTCCGGTACGAGCTGCTTACCTCTGCGCTGTGCAACCTGTGAGTGTACGTCTGCATGAGTATCTGTGCTCTCCTCATCCCTTATCCTTTACCCTAAATAAAACATCACGACTCACTGGCTTGTCCCTGGCTCTGATTGCCCGGCTCCCTAGAGCCGGATATGACATCATGGTCTGAGCACCCTTCGTCTGGTGTCAGCTTCTACTCCTCTTGCAGCATTCCTGTGTTTGTATCCCGCTGTGAGTATGTACGTCTTGTTACCCCCATGTCCGGTACGAGCTGCTTACCTCTGCACTGTGCAACCTGTGAGTGTACGTCTGCATGAGTATCTGTGCTCTCCTCATCCCTTATCCTTTACCCTAAATAAAACATCACGACTCACTGGCTTGTCCCTGGCTCTGATTGCCCGGCTCCCTAGAGCCGGATATGACATCATGGTCCGAGCACTGACTCTGTCCGCACTCGGGTTGTCCGGTAGTTCCCCGTTCGCTTCTCGGGCGCATCATATGGCTTCCGGGCTTTTATTGCGATAGCGTCTCGGCGGGGCTTCTGGCTGTCAGAGCCGAGCTCCGCAGGGACGGCTGGAATTCAATCAGCTGATGACATTCTCATCAGCTGAATAATCTGTCAGCCCTATTTAAGGGAGCAACTCGGTTTACTCCGGGCTGCGACCTCGTCAAACATTCTTTCGTTAAAACTCCGTCTCTGATTCCTGACACTTCCCACTCTCGGTAAGTGTATTTCCTCATAGTCAGTGTCTTATTCCCATGTCTATATTTCATGTTTTTGCCCCACGTGGCTCCTTATTTTTGTCATTTGTCTTTTGTTAATAAATTATACAAACTCATTGGCTGGCATTCAGTGTCCTATTGATGGCTCGTGAGGGCCATCATTGAAACAGACGATCCATTCCTGGGTGTTCGCGGCTGCCCCTGCTTCCTATCCTCATCCACCAGACTTCTTGGACTGCGCTGAATTGTTCCAGCCGTAAGAGTTCATTTGCTTTTCTTTTTGTGCTATCGATGCGTCACCACTAGGCTGTCGCCTCTCCCTTTTGTGCGTTTAGTAGTTCGATAGCACTGGGCATTCTCCTCCCCAGCTGTAGAACATCTGGGTAGCCCCCTGTTTGTCTGGTGGCCCTCATCTCTGCATATTCATCTCTCTGTGTTGTAGACATTATTGGACTTGTTGCTTTCTTCGTGTTTGTTAATAAAGTGCACCATCTACTCTCGCTTTTGGGTTTATTCTTTCCCTGTCTTGTGTGCCAAGCCATGGCACACGGAGGTTTATGACAATTTTAGCCTTTGTTTTGCAAATCTATATTTTATTTTGGTATTAGATGTTCAAGCTTGTACTGATGAATCTGCATCAATTCATTTAAATTTTATCTTTTAACTTGTACTGGGATTTTTTCTAAATTAGTGCATTTTTCTGCCATCAATTTGTGGTTTCTTATATAAATTTGCCTTTCAGTGTGAAACTTGTAAATGGTCCTCAGTGAGGTACTGTAGCGTTTCTTGTTGTTTCAAAGCAGCTGACTCTACATTTACTGCTGTTGACAGCCTGTTAATGCTGTCTCATCAAGCAACACGTACAGACCTTAAAAGACGGACTCCGGGCCACACTGGTCCCTCTATTGGTGGCTCCCTCACTCTTGCTTCACCGCTGCCACTTGGCACCTAGGTTTCCATTAGAGCTCCCTCTGCTGGTGGACTCTCTAACAGCATTTAAGAATGTAGTTCCAAACACGTTCAAACGGGATATAAATAAATAACTGATTTCTGTAAATGGACTGGCAGGCCGCAGTGGATGATGTCAGATATCTAACTAACTACTAACTAACCTGCACTTATATAGCGCTTTTCTAGTCACAAAGACCACTCAAAGCGC
Source organism: Pholidichthys leucotaenia (assembly GCA_020510985.1). NCBI lineage: Eukaryota > Metazoa > Chordata > Actinopteri > Cichliformes > Pholidichthyidae > Pholidichthys > Pholidichthys leucotaenia. The sequence goes on along the minus strand of CM035850.1, from coordinate 181,588,581 downwards.
TTTCACTAGTACTAACCCTCTATTCTAAGGGCCTATAGGAAACAGATATCTAGGGACAATTTAGAACAACCAATTAACCTAACATGTATGTCTTTGGATTGTGGGAGGAAACCGGAGCCCCCGGAGTAAACCCAGTGGTCAGTATTGTAGAAGTTGAATTTACAACTTCTCTCACAACTGTTTTTTACAACTGTCTCTCGGCGCCACACCAGTCGGCTGCCTTTTGCAACAGCGGCTCGATTCCGAGTTTTTTTTCCCCTTCCTCTCTCTTTTGATGCTCTGAGTGTTGCTATCCCTGTGCTGTTGCAATCCTGGAATTTCCCCGTTGTGGGACTAATAAAGGCTTATCTTATCTTATCTTATCTTATCTTATCTTTACAACCATTTCACATCAAAAAACATAGATGGGTAAAAACATGCCAGGCTGACAATGAGATGATGGAAACAATACTGTTGCAACTGTGTAGGGGGCGCTGCTGACTTTGCCAAATACTGAAAGATTTTAAACAAGTTTGCAAATCTGTTGTCTGCTTCCATGACCTTCATCACTGTGGATTATAATCTAACAACAAGGAAGTTCTCACATCGAGTTTTACAAGGATATTCATAATGACATATTAGAAAATTAAAGACATTTACAGTGGATGTGTGAATGGTCATTAATCACTATTATTGACAGTAATGGGGGCCCCAAAAATCACATTTTGCTTAGGGCCCCATGGAGGCTTGGGCCGCCCTGATCAGAGTGACACAACCAGTCTGACCAGTCCCGCACTTCACCTTCACGTCTGACCAGCAACAGCTGCCACTCTTTTGTTCATTCAGGACAAATTTTTCAGCAGTCAGTCAGTCTGTCCTCTGTCCCTCTGTACAAAAGGGTCTCCAGCTCATCAGAGACAGAGCAGAGACAGTGCTTGCTGCTGATTGGTGCATTGACTTCACGCTAATCACATCTTTTGTATGCTGAGTTCAGTTTTTCTAGCCACACCCAGGCCTGATTACTGCCACGCCTGCTCTCAATCAAGAATTCACTTAAATAGGACCTGCCTGGCAAAATGAAGTAGACCAGTAGACCAAAAGATCCTCAAAAACTAGACATCATGCTGCGATCCAAAGAAATTCAGGAACAAATGAGAAACAAAGTAATTGAGATCTATCAGTCTGGAAAAGGTTATGAAGCCATTTATAAAGATTTGGGACTCCAGCAAACAACAGTGAGAGCCATTATCCACAAATGGTGAAAACATGGAACAGTAGTGAACCTTCCCAGGAGTGGCTGGCTGACCAAAATTACCCCAAGAGTGGAGTGATGAAGTCACAAAAGACCCCACAACAACATCCAAAGAACTGCAGGCCTCACTTGCCTCAGTTAAGGTCAGTGTTCATGACTCCACCATAAGAAAGAGACTGGGCAAAAATGTCCTGCATCGTAGCATTCCAAGACAAAAACCACTTCTGAGCAAAAATAACATAAAGGCTCATCTCAGGTTTGCCAGAAAACATCTTGATGATCCCCAAGACTTCTGGGAAAATACTCTGTGGACCGATGAGACAAAAGTTGAACTTTTTGGAAGGTGTGTGTCCCATTAAATCTGGGATAAAAGTAACATTGCATTTCAGTCAAGGAACATCATACAAACAGTAAAATATGGTGGAGGTAGTGTGATGGTCTGGGGCTGTTTTGCTGCTTCAGGACCTGGAAGACTTGCTGTGGTAAATGGAACCATGAATTCTGCTGTCGACCAAAAAATCCTGAAGGAGAATGTCCAGCCATCTGTTCATGACCTCAAGCTGAAGCACACTTGGGTTCTGCAGCAGGACAATGATCGAAAACACACCAGCAAGTCCACCTCTGAATTGCTTAAGAAAAATAAATTGAAGACTTTTGAGTGGTCTCGTCAAAGTCCTGACCTGAATCTGATTGAGATGCTGTGGCATGACCTTAAAAAAGTGGTTCATGCTCAAAAACCCTCCAATGTGGCTGAGTTACAACAATTCTGGAAAGATGAGTGGGCCAAAATTCCTCTACAGAGCTGTAAAAGACTCATTGCCAGTTTTCGCAAACGCTTGATAACAGTTGTTGCTGCTAAGGGTGGCCCAACCACCCAACCAGTTATTAGGTTTAGGGGCAATCACTTTTTCACACAGGGCCATGTAGGTTTGGATTTTGTTATCCCTTAATAATAAACACCTTCATTTAAAAACTGCATTTTGTGTTTACTTGTGTTATCTTTGTCTAATATTTAAATTTGTTTGATGATCTGAAACATTTAAGTGTGACAAACACACAAAAAATGACAAATCAGGAAGGGGGCAAACACTTTTTCACACCACTGTAACTTCCCTGTTAAAGCAAGTTTGCTGATGGTGATTTTTCTGCTGCAGTTTTGTCTGTGGCTGGTTTCCTGCAGCGTTTATCTGTCATCTCTGTTCTGAGATGCCTATCTGTGGTCTCTGGAGAGTTCTCTTAACGGAAACATTTGTTATCACGTTATCTGCTACTTTAGACTCTGATTCTTCTGCACATTTGAAATCAACACACAGTCTTAACCCTTTAAATGCCAGTTTGAATATGATGCAACTTGATTTATGAAAAAAAAAACACAAATATAAGATATTTTTTATAAAATGAACAGTTGGTGGATGCGGCATTGCTGGTGATTATAGTGTTGGCTATGTCAAAAACTAGCAGCAATGCCAATTTCATTGCATTAATCCTATGATAGTGAATGACGCCTGCCTTTGATCTCATAGCGAGTCCTATGATCTTTTAACAAGTCCTATGGTCGTGACAGACACACAGACAGAGATTTCTTGAATTATATATAGAGTGATGATATATGGTTAGTCTATACCAGTTAAGTAGGTTATGTACAGCAAGGCCTAGATCTAAATCAAGGATGAGCAACTGGCGGCCTGCCCCCTCAAAGACTGCAACCCGGCAGTTCATTTCCCAAAACAATTATTTATTTATATCACATTTGCCATATTTGGAAATGCATTCTTACCTGTAAGCTTGTTGACAACTGTCAAATCAAATCTAAAAGAAGAAGAAGAAGAAATGCAATTATAGAGTCCACCAGCAAAGAGAGCTCTATTTGAAACCTTGGTGCCGCTCTGTGGAATTGGTCAAAGAGAGAGCAAGTGTGAAGGAGCCACAGAGGGAACAGTGCACCAGTGTTTTTAAGGTATGTTGCATGTTAAGACCGCATTAATAGGCTGTAAACAGCAGTAAATGCACAAAGCAGGCTGCTTTTAAACAAGAATAAATACTACTGAGGAGCAGTAGCATTTATTCTTGTTTGGCAGGTGAAGCCTCATGAAGTTAAGAGGCTTTCCTTCTAATTATGCAGAAAAACATTCAAAGCTTTGAGGTTTCTTTCTAAAGAGTGTGACTGAACTACAGAAAGTTTCAATCCCATGTCAGCATTCAGGGTTCAGAGACTGTGGTTGTTGTAATCTGCTGATTATTTTTTTTTTGTTCATTTGTACCAGTGGCCCTTAAAGGTCTGATGACACGATTTTGACATTTTTTTTAGCATGCTGTGTAAACCCAAAAGTCATTGTCGATGATCAATGTAATATTTACAACCGTGCCTGCATAAACTAGTTATCATCAAAAAACCGCAGCTGCTGACTGGACTGTGGTGATGCCCACCGAATGAAGGGTGGCGCCACCATGACGTAATTGACAGAACGGACTCTGGTGTTGTTGACTGGAATGACAGCAGCTTTGTAGCTCACAGTTTCTCCGGTTTCTTGTTTTAAATTTACGGCTATGCCTTCGCGTTGTGCTGCAGGCTTAGATGTAAACAGCAGGCCATGAAAGACCACATCACACGGTTCAGCTCCAACTGTCATAAGCCTCCTCGTGCGCTCCTCGTGCACTTTTACACAGGAGGAGTGCAAGAGAAGGGGAAGGATTAATGGATTTACGTGCAGCTTTTACCTACTTTCTGTAAGCGCATGCTGACATCTCGCCGGTCTGGGCACGTCCCCTCTCTCATTATCACCGGCTGATTCCAACTTGCTGATCATGTTTCCCGGTCCTCACCCAGGTGCTTCTCATCACACCATCACCAGCAGTGCATGTACTTAGCTGCCGTTTGTCAGTCACGCACTGCTGGTCCACAATATTGCCATTTTTGATGTTAGTCTGCCAGTATTTTCAGTACTCTCATGACGTGTTAGTCACTCCATGTTCGCTGTGGTTCTTATGCATTCTTGAAGCGATGTTGGCTCTGGGGCACACCTGTGGCTTTGTCTCCTCTCATTCGTTCACTGGGCAATGCCGGCCCCAGAACGCCATCAGTAAGTGTGTCTGTGTTTTTTGTACGTCTTCACCTTTTTGGGAATTGTCTGTCTTTCTGTATTAAATGTGCTGTGGTGAACCCTGCACATAAATCCTCATTATTTCATTCTCCCTCTCGTGCCCTGTGTAAGAGCACATGAAAGGTAATGACAAGGAGCACACGAGGAGGGGAAGGATGAAAGGATTTATGCGCAGGATTCACCACAGCATATTTAATACAGAAAGACAGACAATTCCCATAAAGGTGAAGCCGTACAAAAAACACAAACACACTTACTGATGGCGTTCAGGGGCCGGCATCGCCCATCGAACGAATGACAGGAGACAAAGCCACAGGTGTGCCCCAGAGCCGACATCGCTTCAAGGACACACGAGAACCACGGCGAACTTTGGAGTGGCTAACATGTCGTGATAGTGTTGGCAGTATTGGTTGGCTGACAACATGGCAGATGATGCACACAAAACATTTTTTTTTCTTCCGGCTATCAGAGAGAGCAGACACATTTCTTCTCCTCTCCCCTCTCCTCCTCCCTTCACTGATCCCAGCTTGCTGTGTCCTGTCTGTGTCTCGCTCTTCTTCTCGCTGCATCTCGAACCAAACGGAAAATTATGGAATTGGTGAGCTGGGCTTGAAATGCAATTGACACCACTTTTTTCAAACAGAAAATCGGGCCCGGGGGAGCCCAAGTGTCCTGCAAGCACTTCTGCTGCGGGTTATGTGAGAGACTCATGGGACAATTGGAAACTCATGTGTCTGTGTGACCTTTGGATTGAAGATGTAGAAGACATCCACCTTTTTGGCTTCATGATCACAGGATTTCTGCTGTTTGGCTTTGGAGTTTTCCTGGTGTATCGGAAATTAAAGAAGTTGGAAAGAGCTGGTCAAAATGCGGACCCGGCGAAGCTCCTTCAACAATTCAACCCGTTGGGGAGGGCTCTGATAGCGGCTAATGGCGAACTGAATCAGAAGGTGGGAAACATCTCCGAGTCGCTTCGCTTCCGCCCTCCCAAGAGAGTAGATGCTTTTTTCTTCTCTCCTGCTCTGACCTTTTCCTCCCCTCCTAACTACTGGATCCCAGCTTGCTGTTGTCTGTCTGCGTCTAACTGTGACCGCCGAAAAGAAATTATGGAGTTAATAAGCTGGGCTTTGAACACAATTGACACTATTTTTTCAACAAGGAAAAGTGCTCCGGGGGAAGCTGTCTGCCCCGCTGGAACGGCTCCAGCGGGCTATTTACGTGACACAGGTAATTGGAAAATGCTTTGTCTCACTAATCTCTCTATCGAAGATATTGAAGATTTGTTTATCTTCGTAATATTGGTGATCGGGATTTTTCTGATTGGGACTGGAATTGTCCTGGTTTACTGCAAATTGCTGAAGATGGATTCAACCTATCAAAATGCTGACCAGGCGAGGTGCATCCATCAAATTGAAAAACTGGAGAAGACCCTGATAGCGACTACTGGAGAACTGTCTCGTAAGGTGGATTACATCATGATTTCGCTTAGGTCTTTCCACGATGGATTTAAAGCCCCGCAATGAAGGACTAGTACGGAATCTACAGAAGAAATATAAGCCTTCTCTGTGATCAGTCCTATTTGGCTCATTCCCCATGAAAATTCCTCCTGGCTGTCTGCAAACTGTGTTTTCAAAATCATCGAGCACAAGGCCTTGGACAGTCAGCTGCATTGCGCCAGATAAGGACTGGGCGCCAGCCAGACAAAACATCTTCTGCCAAGTGTCCTTGGGTCTCTCTTATTATCATTAACACTGCTCAACACCGCACACACACTGATCCAAGAACTGAATAAAGATACACTGCTCTCTTGTGTCTCGTGAATCCTGTGTAGCGAATGTGTGTGCAATGAGAGCTTTTTTTTTCCTTGAACTCTTAATATTGATTAATTATGTAACCAATATTTTGAATCAATGATTTTTTTGCTCCTTCCTATTGTATTATCCTTATGCTACCTGTACCCTCCTGCTGATAGGCGCGTTTCAGATGCGCCGCGGCACGGAAATGCAGGTTCATTACTGTGTCAAGTCAAATTCTCTCGTATGTTATCAGTGATCTGTTAATGTACTTGGCAATAAATCTTTTTCTGATTCTGATTTCTGATTCTGCTCTCCAGGGAATGATTTTAAAGCCTGGGAATGTAAATGTAAATTGCTGCACAGAATCGCATGAGAGGTGAAAATTCTATGACCTAAGTCAGGGGTGTCAAACTCAGGTGACCCTCATGGACCATTGCCCGAAGTCATGATCTCAGAGGCACTGGGATCAACATGCAGTGTCCCCTTTCCACACACACACCATTCCAACAGCTCAGTTTTTCTCTAAACTGGTGAAAAGGTGCCAGATTGCCCTGTACTTTTGGGTGCCAACCCTCCCTGATGACTGAGCACAGTTGTGACAATTTGGGGTCCCGTTCCAACTCTGCCTGGAGCTCCTGGAGAGATACCATGTCCCAGAGGAGTCCGTGCAGCGTATTGACCAGATCAGCCTTCGTGGGGTCGTCGTAGTCCAGTTGTGCGGTGTTGGCCGTGGCATGGGACAGGAGGTCTGCCACTATGTTCTCTTTTCCAGGAGTGAACTGTGTAGTAAAATTGTAGGCCCTCAGCCACTCAATCCACCTGTGGATCTGTAGGAGTCTGTATCAGCAGCCCGTCATCTCCAACAGTGTCGTCAGTGCCCGGTGATCCATTTGCAGGGTGAAGTGGTGCCCATAGAGATAGATGTGCCACTGTTGAAACACCCAAACACATGCTAGTGCCTCCCTCTCACCCACGACATATTTCTGTTCGGCCGCTGAAAAAGACCACGATGCGAACGTCACTGGGTGATCAACACCATCTTGCACAGGAGACATAACTGCCCCCACCTCTGAACCAGACTTGTCACAGGTCACAAAAGTTGGCCATTTTGGATCAAAGTGGACCGACACTGGAGGGGAGGTGAGTTGGGACTTCAGCCTAGCGAGTGCCGCTGAGCAGGCCAGGGTCCACTGCCATGGTGCGTCCTGCTTCAGAAGTGCCCGGCTTGTTCGATAGTCTGAATAGTGGGAATAAAATACCCGTAAAAGTTCACCATGCCCAAGAACGAGGAGATTTGTGTGGGTGGTGTGGGATCTGGGAGATGCAGGACCGCCTCTACGATCAAGTGGAGGGGCCTCAGACCCTTGGCTGCCAACCAGAATCCCACAAATTCCCTTGAGTCCACCACAAAAATGCACTTCTCCCCATTCAATGAGACTCCATGCTCCTGTAGCACCTCCATCACCTGTTCCAAATGAACATCGTGCTCTTCCTGCGGTGCGCCGTGGACCATGATGTCATCCAGGTACACCACTACACCCTTGTGGCCAGCCAGAATCATGGACACGATCTTTTGAAAACAGCTAGGCACTGAGCTCAGACCTACAGGCATGTGGGTGTACCTGAAAACGCCCATGTGAGTCACAAACACCGTCAGGTCCCTGCTGGCTGGGTGAAGAGGCGCCTGCAGGTAACCCTGGTGGAGATCTAGCTTTGTGAACACCCTCGAGCCGTGAATGTTGCGACAAGTTCCTCCATCTTGGAGAGTGTGTATTTGTTCAGAACGATCATCTTCTTAACCATCCTAAGGTTAATACATGGTCAGATGCCACCCATCTTCTTTTTGGCCACAACGATGTCTGATATCCAGGGTGAGGCATCCACTCTCTCAATGATGCCAGCTTTAAGCAGTTTGTTCAGTTCTATTCAATTTAATTCAATTCGACTTTATTTATATAGCGCCATTTCACAACAACAGTCATCTCATAGCACTATCAACTGTAGGGAGAACCCCCACAGTTGCAGAAAGACCCCAGCAATCGGGCGATCCCCTGTGAGCAAGCACTTGGCGACAGTGGAGAGGAAAAACTCCCTTTTAACAGGAAGAAACATCCAGCAGAACCAGGCTCAGGGAGGGGCAGTCATCTGCTGCAACTGGCTGGGGGGTGAGGGGATAGAGAAGAAGAAAAGAACAGACATGTAGAGAGCAAACAGCACGATGGGGACTCAATCTATGGGAGAGAACAAACAAATGTTAATGACCAGCAAAAAAAATATTTTGTTCATGTTCTGCTATGACATCATCCTGCAGAGCGAGGGGAAACCGCCGTAATGGTTGGATCATTGGCGTCACGCTTGGGTCGATGAGTGGGCGATGGATGAATGCCTTAAAACGTCCAAGCCACACAAACAATGCCGGCCAGCGGACATGCCATTTGGGGGACACCTTTAGCACTGTTGAGCCTGTTGGGTCTGTTTATGGAGAATCCCAGTTCACCCAGCAGATCGTTTCCCAGCGAGTCAGCCCCCTGGCATGAAACCTGGAAGATAAATGCTGGAATAATCCTTCACCCACATTTCACTGAGAAGCTGACCATGCCCACCACATCAATTTCAGTGTGACCGTACCCAAACATTTTCACGTCCCCTGAATTGATGGTTCTGTCTGCAAAAAGTCTTTTCAATGTAACCAAACTCATTATAGACGTACCAGCTCCTGAGTCCACAATAAGTGGCACATCAACTCCTTCTAGCTGCAAGATGTAACACTTTAACGGTCTTTTCCTGGCACCCGCCACACACACCTGCATCATGCTTTTGGGCTCCGCTGCTGGTGGTTTAATAGTGGTGGTGCAGGCCCTGGCCCAGTGATTAGAATGGCCACAGTTATGGCACTTCTTCCCTCTGGCAGGGCAAGTGAATGAGCCCGCTCGTTGATGAGGATAGCCACAGCCGTCACGCAGACCCCTAGCCCCCTCTCCTGCACGTGCTATGGTCCACCACCTTTTGGGGGTTCACCTCAAAGTGTTAGCTGTGTTGCTCGCAGCGAGACATGGAGGGGAAACTTGGGTGGCCAGGTTCTCCTTAGCTAGCACTGGTAGACCTAGCTAGGCAGTGGACTCTATCTGGCTGATCAATTCAACCAGTTTCTCCAGCGCAAAGATGTCCGTAGTCAACATTAGCTTGTCTTTTAGCCATTCATCGCTCGTACTGTGTGCTAGCTTGTCCCAGACTAGCTGTTCCTCAATCATCCCGAGGGCGTACTTCCTTGCTAGTGTTAGAAAAATACCCGATTCTTTGATTGAAAGATCCAAGAGCAAGCCGGAGATTTCTTCAATTGAAAGATGGAACATTTATTTAGAAGTCACATGTAAAGCAAGCAGTGCTGTATCAGTTCGCTGCTGTCCCCTTGGGAACATCGTCAGACTGATCCCAACTTCCGGGTGTGGGTTACAGTTATCTTCCAGGGTGGGGACAACCCAGTGCAATAGGATGGGCTTATACCCGACTATCTGATTGGGTAATCTACCTATGGCACGGTCAGGCCATCCACTGCGCACGCCACTTCATTCTAGAATGTGCTATCAACAGCGTGCATGGGTGTTGAGTCTGGGTTTGTATCTAATGTGAAAGACCTGACTTAAGAGAGAGAGAGAGAGAGAGAGAGAGAGAGAGAGAGAGAGAGAGAGAGAGAGAGAGAGAGAGAGAGAGAGAGAGAGAGAGAGAGAGAGAGAGATTTGATTTTTCAATACACCTTTATTGTCACAAATTCAACGGAAAAACACAACAACTAAAACAACTAAAAGAAGCAATGGAAAAGAAAAATGACTCACTGACAAGAAATCAAAGACACAAGTAACCAAACCAGGAAAACTAAAACAAAAAACTTGCTTCTTACATCAGGATTATACAATAGGTAATTTTCCCCTCCTTAACACAACACAGGATGTGCTTAAAGCACCACATAGCCTCAAAGGTTTCAACATTCTGCATCAGATGATAGTAATTGTAATCAATCATTATTCGAGCCTTAATCATGCCAACCAGCATGTCTTTTACATTACAATCCAGTATTTGTTCAATTTTTCTTTTCCTACTAACATAGATAGCCATTTTAGCCTGACCCAGGATGAAATTTAAAAGTTCACCCTTTTTCTTAGTTCTCTGCCTATATGGAAAACCCAAGATAAAAATCTGCAGGGAAAAGACTTCTCCAAACAGATAAAACAGCTTCCCCCAAAAAACAAACAACAAATGCAATCTGTTACAGTCCAGAAAACAATGAAACACAGTCTCTTTCTGAGGACAAAAAGGACAAACCTCAACAACATTTGGGTTTAAAATGGAGATAAAAGCATTTACAGCCACAGCACCATGTAAAACTCGCCATTGTAGGTCTCCAACCTTCTTAGTTAATGGTGGTTTATAGAGTGCTCTCCAGGCAGGCCTCACCTCTGAACCCAAACCCAAGTGTTTCCTCCATGGTGAATCAGCTCGACCTTTTAACTTATTTACATTTAAAACTTTCACCAAGAGTCCATACATTTTTTTTACCCGGAGAGTCACAAATGTTAATGTGTTCAGAGTTTAAAAACACACCAGTGCCATCTTTAAAATCAGGAGATAAACCACTAAAAGGAAAAGGCTCATCAGAAGTTCGCACAGCGTTTTTGCAGTGTAAAACAATAGCAGAGTGTTCTTCTGCAGACAGGCAGTCTCTCCAGTCTTTCAGCAAATTCATTATAGTTCTGACTGAAGAAACGCCAAGAGCAGAGCACAGGGCAACAGCATTGCCCAAGTTAGGACCACATAAATTTACCAAGTGTCCCAGCGTTGTGACCTTTGCAGAAATGAACTTTTTCAAAACAGAAGGTACTAAAGCATTGCCCACATCAAAACGGGTCCCGAGCACAAGTGGTTCCTTTAAAAGCCAGAAAGGTGACAAGGAAGCCTGGGGAGAGTTCTTTTTAAAAAGTCCCCAGATTTTAAAAGCACTTTGGTAAAACTGGGGAAGTTCTGGGAGTTTTTGGCTCCTTAAGTCCATTAAAAACAGCGACTCCTCTAGTCCAAGCCCTCCACAGCGAGCCAGGACAGCCCTGGCAATAGGTCTCCACACAAGGTCGAGGGGGCCACTCAGCAGTCGCTGAATGAACTGCAGGCGGAAGACAGCCCCCCTGCTGGCCAGATGGATGAGCCCTTGACCACCTTCTTCCCTCGGTAAAAACAGGATGCTCTGTGGAACCCAGTGAAGACGGTCCCAGAAAAAGTCCACGACTATAGATTGCACTCTGGTCAGCAAATTGGGTGGAGGGTCCAGACAAGACAGTCGATGCCACAGCATCGAAGCAATCAAATTGTTGATGATTAAAACACGACCTCTGAAGGACAAGTTTGGCAGAATCCATTTCCATTTTTTCAGTCTTCCTTCAACTTTTTCTAAAAAACACTCCCAATTTTTACCAGTAAAAGTCTGATTTCCTAAGAACACACCAAGATATTTAAAACCACCTTGTGTCCACGAGAGGCCACCAGGTAGGGCAATTTTTTGTGGTCTCCCCCCCACCACAACAGCTTCACTCTTACCCCAATTCACTCTCGCTGAGGAGCACTCACCAAAAAGATTGACAGTTCTTAAAAGGTAGTCTACATCATTTTGATTTCTTGTAAAAACAACAACGTCATCAGCATAGGCAGACACTTTAAAAACAGAGTCAGAGTTGGGGACTTTAAAACCAGTGAGGCCTTGCCTTAGTTTACAAAGGAGGGGCTCAATGGCAAGAGAGTACAGCATACCTGAGAGGGGGCAGCCCTGTCGGACACCCCTCTCAACTTTGAAAGGAGCACTCAAACCACCATTAATCTTAAGAATACTCTCAATGTCTCTATACAAAGCCTGGATCATGGCGATGAACCCTGAGCTGAAACCAAAGGCCTCTAATGTCTGCCAAAGGTATGGATGTTCAACTCGGTCAAACGCCTTTTCTTGGTCTATTGAAATAAGACCAAGTTCTTTGACCAATGAGCTGGAGAGGTCCAAAACATCACGAATTAAAAAAATGTTGTCTGTAACCAACCTACCAGGTACACAGTAGGTCTGGTCTACATGTATGACCTGCTCCATCGCCTTCCTCAGTCTGGTAGCCAACACTTTGGAGAGAATTTTGTAGTCAGTACAGAGGAGGGCCACCGGACACCAGTTTTTAATGTCTTTCAAGTCGCCTTTTTTTGGAAGGAGGTGAGGACTGCTCTCCTACAACTTAGGGGCAGGTGACCCTTCCGCAGACTGTCAGACAGTACTTCCAGCAAGTCCTCACAGATCTCAGACCAGAACGCCTTGTAGAACTCCGATGGTAGGCCATCTATCCCTGGGGCTTTTCCACACTGAAGAGACTGGACAGCCACTGCCAGTTCTTGCAGAGTGATCCCGCTCTCCAGCTCCGCATTCACGCTAGCCATCACCTTTGGCAAGTCCGTCAAAAAATGACTCAGTGCATGTGGATTCTCAACAAATTCTTTCTTAAAGAGATCCTTGTAGAAAGCAACTGCAAAGCAACGGATCTCCACAGACTCATGGATCGGCCGCCCGTCCTCGGAGCTAAGAGAGTGGATCATCCTCCTCTGACCATTCTTCCTCTCCAAACCAAAGAAATAATGAGATGGAGCGTCCATTAGTGCGATGTTCTGGAACCTACTGCGTACCACAGCGCCCCTGGCAGCCACACCCAGTAGGTCAGTTAAAACAGACTTTTTTTTGCCATTGAGGGCCTCAAAATGTCCTCTTTCTCCTGTGGAGCCTGCCAAAGACTGCAGCTCCACTACTTCTCTCTCCAGGTCCCTGACAGACCTGGCCAAGTCTCCAGAGACATTGCGAGTATACTGTAGGCACATATTCTTTATTTGGCTCTTCCCTACATCCCACCACTGCTGCAAAGAACTAAAATTTGATTTTGTTAATTTAAAATTACTCCAAAAAAACATAAAAGCAGTTTTAAAACTGTTATCCGATAAAAGTGACGTGTTAAAATGCCATTATGCACTACTGCACTTTATATTCTTGATAAAAACACAACACTGAACCAGGGGATGATCTGTGAAGCCGACAGGGACTATAAAAGCACTTTTAAAAATGCTAAAATGGTGCTTAAAACTGTAAACCCTATCCAGTCTAGCTAAGGACAAAATATTGTCCTTTCTATGGCTCCATGTGTACTGTCTAGCCTTGCCATGAAAATCTCTCCACACATCACACAGATCATGAGCTTCTATGAGACCTTTTAAAACTCTCTTGGATGCAGCATGTGGCTCTGGGTGATTCCTATCCATAAGAGGATTTTCTGTACAATTAAAATCACCTCCCACAAATAAAAAGTCATCATTACTGCAATTTTTGATCGTGTCATCTAAAATATTTAAAAAGGCCAATCTTTCTGTGCCTACGGTTGGAGCATACACATTTATAAAAACAACTTTCACATTCTCAAAAACAGCTCGAACTTTTAAAATGTGGCCTGCAATTATCTCATCAATGTCATAAGAAAGTGGAATAAAATCTCGAGAAAATAAAATACCCACTCCACCACTGCTGCTGCTTTTATGACTAAGAATAATTTCACCTCGAAATTCCCTCCTCCAGTCAGCAGCATTGTCCTCAGAACTATGAGTCTCCTGAACAAACAGAACATTAATTTTCTTGCATTCTGCAAGAGTAAAAACACATGCTCGCTTGGACATTTCTCTTGCTCCATTGATGTTGAGTGTGCCAAAATTAAAACTGCACATGCATATAAAAGGGTAAAACCAATACAAAAACAGAAAAGAAAGAATGAGCGATAAAAGACTAATCATCCTGGGCAATTTGGTTCTTAACTTTTAGCACAAGCTTTTTTAGTCTGTAGACCTCCTGATCAGTAAAACTTTCCTGCTCAAGCTCTCCCCTATTTTTCATGTAGGCCCAAGCAGAGTCAACAAAGCGTTTTAGATAGGGGAAGAAGCTTTCAACTTTAACCATTCTGGATCCCTTAGTGTCCAGCAAAAACTTCTGTATTTTTGTGAAGGGGTAACCGCCTCCACTGGCCACATCATCACTGCTTTCACCATCACTCTCTATCTCAGACCCAGCATAAGAATCTGGCTGAGATAGAGAAACCTCAGAACTGTCTTTGACAACCCTTTTTACTTTGCTCCTCTGCTGTTTGGTTTCCAAATTCTTTCGCTTGATTGAGATTTTACATAATTCTTCATCTATTTCAATGTCATCCTTGTCCTCCAACACTGACTCAGCCACCCTGGTAGCTGTCTCTTCCTGTCTTTCGCTCACCCTGTGCTGTGGTTTTGTAATCATTTTTCTAGTCTCACCATCTACCTGGGCCTCATTTGGCTCATCTGTCTGATCCTCAGCGTGATCCCTCTCGGTAATCTCACCCTTGTCCACAATGTTGGTCTGTGCAGCAGCCCTGCGATGTGCTTTAACTTTTGCTGCTGTTTCATTTATGATCGACAGGCCGGCTGTGGAGGGCGGCAAAGCCGCCCCGCCGCCAGACAGCCTCGCGGCCTTGGCTGAAGCCCCGCCGCCAGACAGCCCCGCGGCCTTGGCTGAAGCGCCCGACGGCGCGGTAGCGCTGTCAGCCTGGGAGAGCGGCAAAGCCGCTCCGCCGCCAGACGACCCCGAGGCCGCAGTAGCGGCCTCCCCCGAGTGATCACCCCCCACTCCCTGAGGGCATGATCGAATCAAGTGTCCCTCCATTCCACAGCCGAAACACTTCATATTATCGGAGGTGACATGGATGGTGTAATCAAAGCCGTCAATCCGGTATTTAAATACGAGGTTGAGGCTTTCCTCGCTATTCTTTAAAATCATGAGCACCTGTCGCCTAAAAGACATGACATGCTTTAAACGCGGGGACTTACAACCGAGAGGGATGTGCTTAATCAGGGACAAAAGCTGCCCGTGTCTCGACAGCTCCTTCTCCAACAGCACATTCTTTAAAAATGGTGGGACATTTGAGATGGTAATTCTCTTCGCGGGATTTACCAGAGACAGAACAGGAACCAGTGTGTCTTTAATCACAATCCCACTCTCCACTACCTGGTTAACTTTTTCAATACTATCCAGGAAGATCACTACGGCACTATTCATTCTAGAAGGTGATCTAACGCTTTCATAACCGACCAGCTCCCCCACAGCCAGACTACACTCCTCCACTGAGCAACTGACAGCCGGTGTCAGTTTGACAGCATGCCGGCGTGTCAGCTTCTCAAACCCGGAGCCTCGCTCCAAAACCATGCTGACCAGCAGAGCTGGCAGCAGAAACCCCTCTCCCAAAACGCCTACCCCACCCCAGCTACAGAAAACAACAAAAATTAAGATTTTTTAACAAAAAAACACCTTAAACACAAAAAGATAGAGAAAAGTTTGAAATAATTCACTCACGCTGTCACACGCTCTCAGCTCTCACTCACGACCACACCCACTCAGAAAGAGAGAGAGAGAGAGAGAGAGAGAGAGAGAGAGAGAGAGAGAGAGAGAGAGAGAGAGAGAGAGAGAGAGATTTTGATTTTTAAAAGATCTTTAATAAACACACTTGTCCATCAGTCAATACAATTTCTATATCATGCTATGTTACACAGAAAATTAATCCCCCAAAAAACGCCCAAAAAAAAGCTGTCCATCATGAACTGAACAGAGGACATTCTCCAGGGACCAGAGGGTCCTGAAACCTTCCACATCCCCATTCCCCATAAAAAACTGAAAGTCCAGCCTGATTCTGGCTTTAAGTAGCCTCACAAATAAAATTTTGACATCAACATCATTCTCAACATTTTCAAGTTTTCTTCTCCGGCTTACATAGATAGCCAACTTTGCCTGTCCTAAAACAAAGTTCAGTAGTTGACACTTCTGCTTAAAACGACGATTGTACATAAAACCACAAATGAAAACCTGCTTAGAGAAAACTTCCTTAAAAATATGAAAAAGTTTTGTGAGAAGTTCAAAGAGGCCACTCAGGCGCTGACATTCAATAAAACAATGAAAAACAGTCTCCCTAGAGGAACAAAAAACACACTGATCACTGACACTGCTGTTAATCACAGAAACAAAAGCATTGACTGCTATAATACCATGCAGGACCCTCCACTGTAAGTCTCCATGCCTCTTAGGGAGAGGGGCTTTGTAAAGAGCCCTCCAGGCAGGCCGATGCCCTTTTCCTAGTTTAAAATAGGCTCTCCAAGGAGTGTCCACACAGGTGTTCAATCGGTCCTTGTTGAGTGCCATCACCACCAGTCTGTAGAGTGCCTTACCACCGGCTCCTCCAAAGTCCACACCAGTGGGAGCACAGAATGCCAGTAAGGAGCAAGGAGCGACGCCAAAGTCCATATGGAGCGTGAGAGAGGGAAAGGGGTCAGTGCTTTCTGGCTGCAGCGTGCCATTGCTAAAGTCCAAGAGTAGGGAGTGCTCAAGTCCATGAAGCTCCTGTTTCCAGTGTGCAAGAAGACCATCGATGAAACGATTCGACCTGACACCAAGATGAGCTGCTAAAGCTGAGGCGTTGTTGAGGCCAGGACCAGCCAGTTCCACCACTTGCTTCAGAGTGAGAATGTTCCTGGAACACAGCCTATCAAGGAAGGTCCTTCCAACTCCCGGCAGGACACCAAGGCGACCACCAAAAACCAGCGGCTCCCTCAACAACCAGTAGAGGGAATCGCATGGCCCTCTTTGTTTTTTAAAAAGAGTCCACACTGAAAAGAGACTGCGGTAAAAACTGGGTAAAGACAGTGCATTAGAGTTCTTAAAATCCATTAAAAACACAGGGAGGTCTAGCCCAAGCCCAAGGACTCTCTGTAAAATAACACAGGCCAAAGGCCTCCATACCAGGTCCTGGGGGCCCGTCAGCAGTCTCTGTATGAAAGTCAGTCTAAAAGCAGCACCTCTACTAGCTAAATGAATCACTCCTTGCCCCCCCCTCCTCTTTGGGAAGAAATAACAGGGCTTGAGGAACCCAGTGGAGTCCACCCCCCCAAAAAAAGTCCACCAAAACAGACTGAATTTTGGACAACAAACCAGCAGGGGGGTCCATGCACATGAGGCGGTGCCACAGGGATGAGGAAACAAGATTATTTAAAATGAGCACTCTTCCTCTAAAAGATATTCTCGGCATTAGCCACTTCCACTTGTTTAGTCTCCCGTTAATCTTCTCTATGACCCCATCCCAATTTTTTTGCTCAAACTGCTGATTTCCAATAAAGACACCAAGATACTTAAAACCTCCTTTTTTCCAAATCAACCCACCCGGCAGCGTAAGCTGATTTTCTAGTTTCTCCCCCACCATCAGAGCCTCGCTTTTTCCCCAGTTTATCTTTGCAGAGGAAAGTTGGCCAAAAAGATTGACACTCCTAACCAGAACGTCAATGTCACTCTGCTTGTTTAGCAGAATGACTACATCATCTGCATAGGCCGACAGCTTGAACGTGGTGTCACAGCCAGGAAAAGTAACTCCTGATAGATCCCTTCTCAGGCAGTGAAGCAAAGGCTCTATGGCGAGGGAGTACAGCATCCCTGAGAGAGGGCAGCCCTGCCGAACCCCCCTCTGGACTTTTAAAGGGGCAGACAGGCCCCCATTTATCTTCAGCACACTCTCAATGTCACTGTACAAGACCCGTATCCTGGCTATGAAGCCTGGGCTGAACCCAAAAGCTGTTAAAACTGTCCATAAATATTGGTGTTCAACCCGATCAAACGCCTTTTCCTGGTCAATTGAAATCAAACCAGTTTCTACCGCCAATGAACCAGAGACCTCCAAAATATCCCGAATTAAAGTGACGTTGTCACTAATCAGCCTGCCAGGCACACAGTAAGTCTGGTCTACATGAATGAGCTCGCTCATCACCTTTCTCAGTCTTCGGGCCAGAGCTTTTGAGAGAATCTTGTAGTCTGTGCAGAGCAGAGAGACTGGGCCTCCAGTTCTTTAGGCTCTGGAGGTCCCCCTTTTTCGGCAACAGTGTGATGATGGCCCTCCTGCAGGTCGTGGGTAGGGTCCCCCTTTCCAAGCTATCTTGGAGAACCTCCAGCAGGTCTGGACCAAGCAGGGGCCAGAATTCCTTAAAAAAAGTCCACAGAGAGACCATCTATGCCTGGTGATTTTCCATTCTGGAGGCTCATTAGCGCCGTATGCAGCTCAGACAGAGACAGTGGAGCATCCAAGCCGGCAACAAGGTCCTCTGAGAGAACTGGAAGACCATCAAGGAAAACCTGGCCCAGTGACGTGTCCTCCCTCCACTCTGCTCTAAACAATTCACTGTAAAAGCTAGCAGCGTGTTTCCTGATCTCTGCTGCTGTGGAGATTGTTCTCCCGTCATCGCCCAACAAGGAGTGAATGAGCTTTCTCTGTCCATTTTTCCCCTCCAGTCCAAAAAAGTACTGGGAGGGCGAGTCCATCAGAGCTACATCCATGTAGCGTGAGCGGACCAGAGCACCCTGTGCGGTGACCCCTAGCAAGCTAGCCAAGGCTGACCTTTTTGACTTGAGAGCCTCTAAGTGCTCCTGTTTTCCTGTAGAACTGAGCAACTCCTCTAGTTCTACCACCTCAGTCTCCAGAACTTTCAAGGATTGGGTCAAGCTACGAGTGACATTTTGAGTGTACTGTTGGCAGAGTTGTTTTATCTGGGCCTTACCAAAATCCCACCACAATTGGAGAGAACTAAAAGAGGGTTTTTGTTCCCTGTGTGACTTCCATACATCATGAAAAACTCCCTTAAAAAACACATCATTTAAAAGTGTATTATTAAAATGCCAAAAAGCACTCTTACACTTTACATTTTCAATGAAAACAGAACAAATCAGCAGGCAGTGATCAGTGAACCCAACAGGACAGATACAACTATTTTTAAAAACACTCATTTGGTGTTTAAAACCATAGAAACGGTCTAACCTAGCCATAGATAAGAGGTTATCTTTAGCATGGCTCCAGGTGTACTGCCTCTGGTCCCCATGATGTGATCTCCACACATCGGCCATTTCATGCGCCTTCACTAGTTCCCTCAGCCTATTGGCAGAAGCAGGGTGAGGTTCCTGATGGTTCCTGTCCAGTCTGTGGTTTAATGTACAGTTAAAATCACCCCCCAGAAATAAAAAACTATTTGGATTACAGGATCCAACCGTATCTGATAGCATATTAAAGACCCTGATCCTTTCTGCTCTCTGGGTTGGCACATACACGTTTATAAGAACCAAGTCCACGCTTTCAAGCTGTACCTTTAGCAAGAGTACATGTCCTTTCACCACCTCTTCTACCTCATAAGAGACAGGCATACAACCCCGAGAGAAAAGTACAGCCACCCCTCCACTATTATTGGATTTGTGGCTAAAAAAAATGCAGCCATCCCACTCTTTTCTCCACTGGCACTCAATGTCTACAGTGCTGTGAGTCTCCTGGACCATCAGCACGTCAAGTGCCTTTAAATTAAAAAGCTTGTATAAAGAGGCCCTTTTTACATCATCCCTGGCCCCGTTTATATTAAGAGTGCCAATTCTAAGGTGGGGCATTAAAAAGGATAAAAATAAGGTACAGTAAAAAAACACACACATAGCATAAAAGGGAAGAAACAAACTAAGAGTCAACATGACTGTTAGTAATTTGTGATTTCAGTTTGACAACCAGTTTCTTTAAACAAAAAATTTCCTGATCAGTAAAAGTCTCATTCCCATCATTCGGTTTCATCAGCTTGCGAGCTGATGCCACAAATAACTCCAGATCTGGAAAGTAATTTTCCACTTTCACAGCTCTGCTCCCCTTAGTCACCTGGAGAAATTGTCTAATTTTAGTAAAACAATAGGAGCTTTGCTCCTCCTGCGTCTGCGTCTGCATCAGTTCAGACTCATCTCCACTTTCGTCAGAAGCGCTCTCATTCAGTAAATCTAAATTCCCAACCCTACTAGATTTAGCAGAGCTCTGCAAGTTTTCCGCACTTTTCCTTTTTTGTGCAGCTTTAAAAGGATCCTCTTCAACAAAACTACATTCCTGCATTTCTTCATGAAACGCAACGTTTGTCATGCAGTGTTTGCTCTGTGTGTCCGCTACAGCCTCAAACCGCTCCTCCCCCGCCTGCAAAGTCTGTTCATTCACGTTCCTTCGTTTAACTGCACTTTTACTTACACCCTCCACCTGTTTGCCCCGGGCGACAGGCTCGTCACAATGATCAGAGCTGCCGCCAGACAGAAATTCCCCACCATCACTGTTTGGGGGGACAACTACCGCGCCCGCCGCGGCCACCCCAGCAGAGGCGGCCGCGGCCGCCCCAGCACAAGCGGACGCGGACGCGGACGCGGACGCGGACGCGGACGCCCCCGCAGAAGTAGAAGCGGACGCGGCCGCGGACGCGGACGCGGATGCGCGGACGCGGCCGCTGCGGCCCCAGCAGAAGCGGGCGCCGCAGCGGCATCCGCCGCACCACATGTAGCGCTACCCTCCGGACCACCAGAAACAGCGGCGTCACCTTTCTTACCGCCAGTGCTCTTTGTGTTCGCCTTTTCAGGACATGACCTAATAAGATGGCCTTCTGCGCCACACGCAAAACACTTCATGGTTTCAGATGTTGCAAACACCAAGTAGCTAAAGCCATCAATCCTGAAATTAAAAGACGCGTTCAGTTCAGCAGAGCTGTCTTTCAACACCATGAAACACTGCCTCCTATGACATACAACATGCTTCAGCAGGGGTGATTTACTACCCAGAGAGACCATTCTGATAGGGGACACAACCTGGCCAAAACGGGACAACTCTCTAATCAGCTGATCATTTTTAACGAAAGGAGGAGCGTTTGAGATGGTGATCCTCCTAGACGGATTCGCCAGCGGTAAAACGGGAGTAAAAGTGTCACCTATGACCACTCCCTGTGCCACCACCTGATCAGCTTTCTCAGTCGAATCCAGAAAGATCACAATTGCGCTGTTCATCCTCGATGCTGATTTTATGCTGCCATGCCCAACCACCTGTCCTACAGCGAGGCTGGCCTCCTCCACAGAACAGGGAACTGTCGGGAGGATTCTCACACCATGACGCCGGGTTAAGCGCTCAAACTCCACACCATCATCAATCACCGGCATGATGCCGGCTGGGAAAAACCGGCAGCAGAAGCTACCGTTCCCCAACACACTCACTCCAACACTCACACCCCAGCACACACACACTCAACCCACTATATTAAACACACACACCTCAAACACACAAGATAGAGAAAAAGTTAGAAAATACAAAGTTTAAGTACTCACTCGACACCACTCCACACCCCTGCTCCCACAAACGCCCACGCATGCGCACGAGAGAGAGAGAGAGAGAGAGAGAGAGAGAGAGAGAGAGAGAGAGAGAGAGAGAGAGAGGAGAGAGTGAGAGCTCTATATCTCTGCCTAATTTCAGTTTATCAGAGTTTAGCATCAGATATTTGTTCATAAGCATGCAAACAGAACATGTATGGAATATGTGTAGAGCATAATGGAAGATTACCTACGGGATTATTATTTTGGCACTAACTTTTCATTACCCCTTTCACTCCCCCCTTTGACATGATTATATCATGTCAACCATGCATGGTGTAAGAAATGCTAGCAATTGACAGATGGTGAATAAGGCAGGTCCCTGCATTGTGAGTCAACCCAAGAGGCTTGCACCACTGGTTCTGCTACCCTTGCCTCCTCCCTTGTGGACACCTTAGTGCGGTGCAGCGATGTCTGAGAGCTGAACTGTCACCAAGTCCTGTACCCCCACTGACGTTCTTTGTCCGGTGGAGTGGACCATGTGGGGGTCATAGAGTCGAATAGGGTTAATCCACGAAGCCCACGAAACCTTTGTCCACCGGTTGACCCTTGCCAAGGCTCGCATCATTTGGTTGCATTCATCACACGGCTGCGACAGAGGTTTGACCTTCCTCTGTGTCTGCTTCCTGTATCTGCAGTGGTGGAGCACAGTCCTATCTCGTTTACACACACCGGTACCATTAGAAGCCCAACAACTGTGTGCCCACGCTCTGAGAGGCACATCTCGTCCCATGAGGTCTATAGGACAGTCTGGTGAGTGTAGCAGAGGGTATGTAACATCCAGTCCAGCCAGTGAACAGTTCAGTGATGCTGTCCCAGGGATGCTACCCCCCCCCCCCCGTCGCTAGACAAAGGTGAAGATGCTGGTGTTGGAAGGCTTGAGCTCCTGGCTCCACCCTGGATGCTGGAGGTGTGGTGGATGCGTTCAGGTACCAGTCCATTCTTCTTCTAGGGACTGAAGTCATACAGTCACTCGCCTACAACTTTTTCTATGTCACAGGCACATGTCATGATGGTCTGGTGCCCTCTGGCATGCATCTTCCCTGTACCCTAACACCTTTAATCGAGTGCCGATACAAAGGGCTCAGCCGGGGCAGGACCAATAACGGCTTGAGGGGTTGGCATCACAATGTATGGAGCCTGTACCATTTTATCCTTATTCACTATATCTGTAGTTATCCATGTGCTGTTGTAAGTCATCTCCCATCAGCCTTGAGTGTGTGATTGTTGACTATATGAAATCTGCAAGCAGTGGTTGTGTTGTGATGAGTGTGCTATGATGAATTAGCTGGATGATGAGACCTATGTGTCGTGCTGTGAGTAGGTAACAGACACAATTGTTCTAAGTCAGGGGACATCCTTATCCATACTTACTGTATTCAGGCTTATAAAGCTTCTAACTTTCACAATTATCCTAACTGTAATTAGCATGATGGAAATAAATAAAGCAAGAACCCTATAAGTCTCACACCCCTACATTCGTGTGGTGAGCTATGTATGGTTTATGTGTTACCGGTAGCACATTGTGACATAACGTTCGGCTCAGGACACGCACACACACAGGCTCAGAGTAGTTCAAACTGTTTATTAACAACAGGGATGTTTGGGTGCGTGTCTGCGGAATGTTAATGTGTTGGTGGTGGGCGTCTGCTTCGGGCACAGAGGCAGGAGACCATTCAGCCGGCAACCCTACGGGAGAAAACAGTCACAGGGTGATGGGCACACACCAACACAGGAGGAGAATAGGCGAGGGAGAGAAGCTTACTTGTACGGGACAGATGACTGGCACTTCAAGGACGGGACCCCGGGAGACAGCCACCTGCAGGACTCGGTGCAGCAGCGAGGAGAGACGAGGGACGGGATCGTCCGCCGCCGAGGAATCCACCTGTGCACAGGGGAGCAGACTGGAGAGATGAGGTAAGTGGTCTTCTTACCGCTTAGCGAGATGCTGAAGAAAATGTAGTTAATTCCCATGGAAGGGGGATGAAGTCTAACGGCTTCAGGCCGAAGATCAGGGCGAGGCGGCTTATATTCCTCGCCGCTGATGACTGACAGGTGTGCGAGCAGGTGGCGCCGTTGATGAGCGGCGCGGCGTGACAGTACTCCGCCCTCTAGCAGCGCCTCCTGGCGATGGCTTGTCCGGGTGCGCTCGGTGAAAGTCAGCGACGAGCGATGGGTCCAACACGAACGACGGTGGCACCCACTGTCGATGCTCGGGCCCATAGCCCTCCCAGTCCACCAAGTATTGCAACCCACGACCACGACGCCAGGAGTCCAGGATGGAGGAGACGGACCAGGCCGGATGGCCACCAATCATCCGGGGCGCGGGTTGCGCTGCAGGAGGAGGGCAAAGGGGGTCGGAGACTGCCAACTTCACCTTTGACACGTGGAAGGTGGGATGGATGCGGAGGGAGGGGGGAATAGCCACGCGCACAGCCACCGGGTTGATGATCCGGGTGATGGGATAGGGACCCATGAAGCGCTGTGCCAGCTTTCTCCTCTCGCCTTTTAAAGTGACGTCCTGGGTGGAAACGTAGACGTGTTGCCCAACTCTGTACGCCGGGGCAGGTCTTCTATGCCGGTCCGCCACAGTCCTGTTGCGCTCCGCTGTGCGTAAGAGCGCATTGCGCGCGGCAGTCCAGGTGGAGCGGAACTGCCTGAGATGGGCCCTAACTGATGGGACAGTTACCTCACTCTCCTGCTCCGGTAACAGCGGGGGGTCGTAACCCAGGGACACTTTGAAGGGGGACATCCCTGTAGCAGAAGAGCGAGCGGTGTTGTGGGCATATTCAACCCAGGCAAGGTGGTTGCTCCAGGACGTGGGTTTGGATCTGGACACACAGCGGAGCGCAGCCTCCAGCTCCTGGTTGGTCCTCTCACACTGCCCGTTGGATTGGGGGTGATGGCCGGAGGAGAGGCTCACCTTGGCTCCGATGGCATTGCAGAAAGACCTCCAAACCTCAGATGAAAACTGGGGGCCCCGGTCCGAGACCACGTCCACCGGAATCCCGTGCAGCCTGACCACGTGTTGGACGAGGAGATCCGCCGTCTCCAGGGCAGTAGGGAGAAGCGGTCCACGATTGTCAGGATGGTGTCATAGGAGTTGGAGATGGGGAGTCCGGTGACGAAATCCAACGCGATGTGCGACCAGGGCCTGCCAGGGACAGGCAGGGGCTGGAGCAGACCCGCTGGAGGGGCATTTCCCGACTTGCAGGTGGCACAGATTGGGCAAGCCCGGGTGTAGCGGGCTGCATCCCTCCGCAGGCCTGGCCACCAAAAGGACCGTTGGAGGAGGTCTATCATCCGGGAGGTGCCAGGGTGACAGGTGAGCTTGGAGGTGTGTAGCCAGTGGATGACCTCTCCTCAGACCGCGGATGGCACGAACAGCCTGCCCTCAGGTCCGCCGCCAGTGTCAGGTTCCACCTCCTGTGCCTTCCGGATCTTGCCCTCGATATCCCACGAGATGGCTCCCACGACGCACGACCTGGGCAGGATGGAGTGGGGCGTCTCCTCCGACTCCACGGGAGTGAACTGCCTAGAGAGGGTGTCAGGCAGGCCGTTCTTTGAGCCAGGCCTGAAGGTGATCGAAAATTGGAACCTTGCGAAGAACAAAGACCAGCGCGCCTGGCGGGCGTTCAAGCGCTTGGCAGATCGTAGATACTCTAAGTTCTTGTGGTCCGTGAGGACCACGAACGGCAGGTTCGCCCCCTCTAGCCAGTGGCGCCACTCCTGCAGGGCGAGCTTGATGGCCAAAAGCTCTCTGTCCCCCACATCGTAGTTCCTCTCCGCCGGGGACAAGCGCCGGGAGAAGAAGGCGCAGGGCCGTTTGGCGCCATCGTCCGGCGACCGCTGGGACAGTACTGCCCCCACTCCCGTGTCCGAGGCGTCTACCTCAACGATGCACTGCAGCGCGGGGTCGACCTGGCGAAGGACCCGGGAGGAGGAGAACTCCGCCTTCAGTGCCTTAAAGGCGGCAGCGACCTCTTCGGTCCACCGGAACGGGACCTTCGGGGACGTGAGGCGGGTCAGTGGCCCAACGATGGAGCTGAAGTTGGGGACAAAGCGGCGGTAGAAATCGGCGAAGCCGACGAACTGTTGCACCTGCTTCCGGAATGCAGGTGTAGGCCACTCCACCACTGCTTTCACCTTCTCTGGGTCTGGGAGCACCTTGTCGTGGGCGATGATGAACCCCAGGAAGGACGTAGACCTGGCGTAAAATTCACATTTTTCTGCCTTCACGTACAGACGATTCTCCAGCAGTCTTTGGAGGACCCGCCTCACGTGGACCTGGTGCTCGTCCCTGGACTTGGAGAAGATGAGAATATCGTCCAGGTAAACGAACACAAAAAGGCCGATAAAGTCCTGGAGGACTTCATTTATAAGGCGCTGAAAGACGGCTGGAGCGTTGGTCAACCCGAACGGCATGACCAGGTATTCAAAGTGGCCGTTCGGGGTACGGAAGGCTGTCTTCCACTCATCTCCCTCCCGGATCCGGACGAGGTGGTAAGCGCTGCGTAGATCCAGCTTGGTGAACCAGGTCGCCCCCTGGAGGGAGTGGAAGGCAGTGTCCATGAGGGGCAGGGTGTAACGGTCCTTCTCCGTGATATCATTGAGGGCCCGGTAGTCGATACAAGGGTGGAGGGACCCATCCTTTTTTCCCACGAAGAAGAACCCTGCCCCCACGGGTGACGATGATGGGCGGATTATCCCAGCACTTAATGACTCCTTCAGATATGCGTTCATCGTCTCCTTCTTTGGCGCTGACAGGCTATAGAGCCGACCAGAAGGTAATGGAGCCCCCTGGCGGAGGTTGATGGCACAGTCGTAGGGCCGATGAGGGGGGAGAGACATAGCTTTCGTTTTATTGAACACCATACCCAGGTCGTGAAATTGCGGAGGCACCAGAGACAGGTCCGGGGGTGCAGCGTCCGTCGCAGGGGGAGGAGCGGATGGAGAGCAGGCAGCGGACTGAAGGCAGGTACCCAGGCAGAATGTACTCCATGCCGATACCCCAGCTGATCTCCAATCCAGGACCGGGTTGTGAAGACGAAGCCAGGGATACCCCAGGATGACGGGCAACACAGAGTTGGGAAGGACTTAGAAGGTCATCTCCTCCCGGTGGTTTCCCGAGATGATGACCGGTACGGGGATAGTTTGGTGTGACACTCTCCCAAGGGAGGCACGGGAGAGGTTGACTAGGGAGATGGGAGTGTTGAATGCCTGGCAGCGGATGCCCAATCGGGTTGCCAGGCTTTGTGAAATGAAGCTGCCTTCTGCGCCCGAATCCACCAGTGCGTGGGTGAGGTTCCCAGTGGGATTGTGGCAGAAACGGATGGGCAGCTTCAATTGGGTAGGGGAACTTAACCGATTGATGTCCGCGAGGCCCCCTACAGTGACTCGCGGACCCCTCCGTTTGGCTTTTGTGGACAAAGCTCCACCGTGTGTTGATTGTCTCCGCAATACATGCAGAGATTCAACTCACAGCGGCATTGTCTCTCTGCCGGGGAGAGCTTTGTCCAGCCCGTCACCATCGGCTCCGACTCCTCGGGGCGCAATGATGGCGGCGCCGCCAGGGGGCGAGCTTGGGGCAGGCGCAGCGAGGCTCCCCGAGGGCGAGAAGTAGACGACTTCCGTCCAGAGGAGCGCTCGCGCAGCCTGTTTTCCAAGCTGATGGCTAGGGAAGTTAGCTCCGCTAGCGTTCCAGGGATATCCTGCCCAGCCAGTTCATCCCTCAGATCATCATTCAGGCTGCGGAGGAACAGGCCACAGAGGGAGCGTTCGTCCAAGCCCAATTCCTCCGCCGCTACCCGGTAGTCGACCGCATAGTCCGCTGCCGACCGGCTTCCCTGCTGGAGAGCGAGAAGCCGATCGACTTGGACCGTCTCGGTTCGAGAGTGGTCGAAGACTTCCAGGAAGCGTGCCACGAATTGGTCATAGGTGAGGGCGGTGTAACTGGGCTTCGCCATTATGGCGTAAGTCCAGGTTAACGCACGACCCTCCAGGAGATTCCCTATGTAACTAATTCGGCTGTGATCTGAGGGAAAGTCTCCGGGCACACGGTCGAACACGGACTCACACTGCATAAGGAACCCCCGCGCTCCGCCGAGCTTTCCGCTAAAGCAGGCGGGGGTCGGAATCGGTGTGAGCCGGACCGGTGCCACTGGAGCCGGCTGGACGGCCGCTGGAACAGCAGGAGCCGCGCCACCCTGGCGAGCCGGGGGGAACGGCTGCTGGGGGTCCAGGTGGTCCAATCGGTTAGTGATGTTTATAAGTTGATTTAGGATCACCTGTTGCTGATAAGCAATTTGATCCACCCAAGCCTTGAGAGTGGTAAGCCGGTGCGCGAGCCCGCCGTCTGCCGAGCCGCTCTGCTGAAGCCGTACTGACATAACGTTCGGCTCAGGAGATGCACACACACAGGCTCAGAGTAGTTCAAACTGTTTACTAACAACAGGGATGTTTGGGTGCGTGTCTGCGGAATGTTAATGTGTTGGTGGTGGGCGTCTGCTTCGGGCACAGAGGCAGGAGACCGTTCAGCCGGCAACCCTACGGGAGAAAACAGTCACAGGGTGATGGGCACACACCAACACAGGAGGAGAATAGGCGAGGGAGAGAAGCTTACTTGTACGGGACAGATGACTGGCACTTCAAGGACGGGACCCCGGGAGACAGCCACCTGCAGGACTTGGTGCAGCAGCGAGGAGAGACGAGGGATGGGATTGTCCGCCGCCGAGGAATCCACCTGTGCACAGGGGAGCAGACTGAAGAGATGAGGTAAGTGGTCTTCTTACCGCTTAGCGAGATGCTGAAGAAAATGTAGTTAATTCCCATGGAAGGGGGATGGAGTCTAACGGCTTCAGGCCGAAGCTCAGGGCGAGGCGGCTTATATTCCTCGCCGCTGATGACTGACAGGTGTGTGAGCAGGTGGCGCCATTGATGAGCGGCGCGGCGTGACACATTGTGTTTATAAATACTCTGTTATCGCACATTGGTCCTCCTCCTCATCACCCCTAGCCTTAGGGTCTTCAGTTCCTCCTTCCCCGGGCTCAGAGAGGGGAACCAATGGGGTTACCTCCTCTTGGCACTGCACCATCTGATAGCCAGGTGGGGCAGGGAATTTTTCATTGATTGCAGTGGTGATGCATTTTAAACACAAGTGATGGATACAAGGTATGCAGCAGCATCCACATAAGGTGAGAGTGGTTACTGCTGCTACCAGTGGCATAAATACCGAAGTGACCAGGGTTCTCCATTTATCCAGCGTTTGGTCTAACCAATTTCCTACTGGGTTGTTAACACCTGAGTAATCTGCCAATTCTTTGGACAGGGTTTTTAGACCTGATAAGGCACGCGTTATAGACCCGTCTGGGGCTGTGTTAGGAATAAAGACGCAGCAGTCCTGTGCAAACATAAAGCATACACCACCCTTTTCAGCCAATAGGAAATCCAGTGCAATCCTATTCAAATCAAAATCAAATCAAATCAAACTTTATTGTCATTTTGCTGTACATACAACTGTAGTGCAGGCAAGATGAAATTGCGTCTCTCTCGGCATCCATATAAGAAGCAGCATGATTAAGACACACTCCCACATAGCTCCCACCCCCCCCATCCATTCACACATCCCTGAGACATACTTGGGGAAAAAGAATAACTAACTATAATATACAAAATGTCCATAGGTGCAGTAGTGTGTATGTGAGATTCCGGGTCAGCTGTTCAGCATCCTGACAGCTTGTGGGAGGAAATTGTTGATCAGTCTGGTGGTTCTGCCTCTGATGCTCCGGAATCGTTTACCAGATGGAAGAAGTTCAAAGTGTTTATGCAGAGGGTGAGAACGGTCCTTGACAATGTTCAGTGCCCTGCTCCTACAACGGTTCTGAAAAAGTTCTTGGACAGAGGGGAGGGAGACTCCAATTACCCTCTCCGCCCCCTTGACTATCCTCTGCAGGGCTTTTTTGTCTGACATACTGCAGCTGGAGTACCATGTAGCAATGCAGTACGTCAGAACACTCTCCACCACACCTCTGTAGAAGGTCCTGAGGATGCAGATGGGGAGAGAGGCCTGTTTGAGTTTCCTCAAGAAGTGTAGTCTCTGCTGAGCTCGCTTCCTGATCTCCAAGGAATTCTTGCTCCAGGGCAGGTCCTGCGAGATCTGCACTCCAAGGAACTTGATGTTCTCTACTCTCTCCACTAAACGGCCGCCGATGCTGAGGGGGACGTGCTCAGGCTGTGACCGCCGGAAGTCAATAATCATCTCCTTTGTTTTGTCCACGTTGAGCACCAGATTGTTCTCCCTGCACCAGCCCTCCAGGTCTCTCACTTCTTCCCTGTACATTGATTCCTCATCCCTCTGAATAAGTCCCACCACCGTGGCGTCATCTGCAAACTTAATAATCTGGTTCCCCTCGTGTTTGGATACACAGTCATGTGTTAGAAGTGTAAACAACAGTGGACTGAGTACACAGCCTTGAGGGGTTCCGGTACTCAGCGTGACAGAGTTGGAGATGTTGTTTCCAACCCGGACAGACTGAGGGCTCTCAGTCAGGAAATCCAGGATCCAGAGACATGTGGCGGTGTTCAGACCGAGAAGGAGTAATTTCTCTATCAGTCTCTGGGGAATAATGGTGTTGAATGCTGAACTGAAATCAATGTACAGGAGTCTGGCGTAGGTGTCTTTCTGGTCCAGGTGGGTGATGACGGAGTGTAGGGTGGTGACTATAGCATCCTCCGTGGAGCGGTTTGAACGATATGCAAACTGGAGCGGGTCGTGTGATGCAGGGAGGCAGGCTGT
This sequence comes from Pholidichthys leucotaenia, assembly GCA_020510985.1. Classification (NCBI taxonomy): domain Eukaryota; kingdom Metazoa; phylum Chordata; class Actinopteri; order Cichliformes; family Pholidichthyidae; genus Pholidichthys; species Pholidichthys leucotaenia. Next base: position 181,558,355 of record CM035850.1, on the reverse strand, counting down.
GATGTGTGGTTTGACAAGCCGTTCAAAACACTTCATCACAATTGGTGTAAGTGCAACAGGACGATAGTCATTCAAACATGACACCACTGGTTTCTTTGCTACCGGTACAATGATAGAGGTAGGTAGGTATTCTGGTAGGTCATCAAGGAAGTTGCAGCCAATTGTTCTTGCAGGCCAGTAATAGCATCTCTAGTCATATTGTTGAGCTTTTGTACATTGAAATGGATGTAGTTAATGCGGTCTGTATTCTTATTGGCAGTGATTATTGGTCCAATGTATGGTATCATTGACTCAAACCCAGCTGCCACCTGATCTACTAATTTATATTGATCGGGAACACCTCAGGGTACCCCTATAGCATCAATATATGTGGGAGAGCCTGCATACAGGTCAACAGGGTTGGTTGTGCTTCTCCCAACTCTACCTCGTCTTGGGTTCGACAGTGGATCAAAGTTGGCTTGCTGCCATAGGTTGATATCTGATACCGATGCGGGAATTACTTTAACGGGTGCTATTAAGGATACTATGGTGCAGGTGGCTGACCAGTCATGGGGGAGGGTGTTTCTTAATTTGTAACCTCTGCAATACCAATAGACATCTGAAGCAATATGAATGGGCCCATGCGCACGCAGTGACCGGCAGATGGTGAAAAAGTCCGCCGTCTGTGTGTCTGTTTTTTATGAACTTTTATAAGTTTTTATGAAATCTTCTGTGTCGTTTCTGCCCTGGAATGTTTGTGGACTGTATGACGAAGAGCTCCGTGGTTCCAACAACATGGACTTCCTACCCTTTCTTGTACTGCTGCTACTTTTCCTCCGGCTCTTTGTCTATGAGGTAAATGCGTTCGACATCATGGTGGGCAGGATACATTATTCCAGGGACATGTTGCTGCATTTAAACACGGTTGATGCAGCGGCTGTGATTGAACCTAAGCTGCAACTGCCGGACTTCATTTTGTGAGACGGACACAGCGGGGAAAAGAGAGATGGGAGAGACGGCAGAAGGAAGCTCGGAAAGTGTGGATGTGTGAAATTGCACCTGAGAAGACGTCAGTTTGGTAACATTCGTCTTCCTTCTATGATTTTTGGGAACGTACAGTCTCTGAGAAACAAGGTGGATGAAATTCAAGGGAATGTACGCTACCAGAAGGACTTTAAGAACTGCTGTGTCATGGCTTTCACCGAATCTTGGCTTACTGCGCATGACCGAGATGCAGACCTGTGGATTGACGGCTTTGAAGCCCCGCTGCACTTGGATCGGCAGGAAGAGGTAACGGGGAAACATCGGGGGTGGGGGGGGGCGTATGTTTATACATTAATAGGCAGTACTGCACATCTGTCACGGTCAGAGAGCGCATCTGTACACCCGATGTGGAGCTGCTGTCTGGTTACTACGCCCCTTTTATTTGCCTCGCGAGTTCCCCAAGCTTTTAATCACAACTGTATACATTCACCCGAGGGCAGACGCTGAATCTGCCTGCAGCACCATCTTTGATGTGATCCAGATGCTGCAATCAATTTCTCCAGAGGCACCAAACTTCATTCTTGGGGATTTTAACTATGTTTCTTTAAAGAAGACACTTAAAAACTTTTATCAGTATGTCTCCTGCCCAACCAGGCAAAAAAAGACATTGGACCTGTGCTACGGATCCATAGAGAGGGCCTATAAATCACTCCCCCTTCCTCCTGTAGGATCCTCAGATCACAACTGTGTACATTTGCTGCCCACATATAAAACTGCTCTCAGAAGAGGCAAGGTGAAGACGAGAGACATTGATGTGTGGACAGAAGATTCAGTGCACAGCCTCCAGGAATGCTTTGACTGTACAGACTGGGAGATGTTCACACTGGCCTGCGGGGATGATTTGGACTCTTTGGTGGACGTCACATGCTAACACATGGCTTTCTGTAAAAATAAGATCATTCCACGTAAACGTGTCAAAATATATCGCAACAACAAACCATAGGTTACAAAATCAGTTAAATCCTGCTTACAGAGGAAAGCACTTGCCTTTAAACAGGGGTCTGTTTCTGAGCTATAGGTTGCCACAAAAGAGCTGAAGTCCGAAATTTTAAGAGCAAAACAGAATTATAAATCAGAGTTGGAAAGCAAGATGGCAACAAAGAAACTTGGTTCAGCCTGGGCCAGTATGAAAACTATTGCAGGCCTTCAGAGCACAGAACGCAGTAATCATGTGTTTTTAGATGGTTTTAATTCAGACACAGAGCTGGCTAATGCTCTTAATTGTTTTTATGGTCATTTTGACTCCTTTGATTTTAGCACAGAAACCAAAGATTTGAAACAGAAACTCAAAGACAATCAGCACTTTAATATTGAGGTGCAGGATGTTAAAAGGGAGTTCTGCCCTGTAAAAGTGAACAAAAGTCAGGGCCCTGATAATATATGTGGGCGCTTGGTAAAGTCCTGTGCACGTGAACTGAGTCCTATATTTCATTACATTTTCAATAAGGCCTTACAGACACAACATGTGCCCAAGATCTGGAAAGAAGCCGTGTTTGTTCCCGTTCCAAAATCCAGCTGTCCTAAAACGGTGAACGACTTTAGACCAGTTGCTTTGACTTCAATTTTAATGAAAAATTTTGAAAAACTGGTCAGATATGAGGTCCTAAAGCAGACTGAGCATGCATTGGATCCTCTGCAGTTTGCCTATAGGCCTCACAGAGGAGTGGAGGATGCCACTGTCACTCTGCTTAACATGCTTTTTAAACATCTGGATTTTAATGGGACACACGCAAGGCTTTTATTTGTGGACTTTTCCTCCGCCTTTAATACAATCCAATCTCATATCTTAGTTGAAAGGCTCCTGCAGCAATTTGATTTGAGCAATAATCTGGTGGGTTGGATTCTGGATTTCTTAACCAACAAGACGCAGAGAGTAAGGGTCAATGGTACATTGTTTGACCTAAAGTGCTCTTCTACTGGCTCTCCTCAGGGGTGTGTGTTGTCACCACTACTCTTCATCCTGTACACAAACATGTGTCGGAGCAGACATGACAACAGACACATTACAAAGTATGCTGATGACTCAGTTATTGTCAGTCTCCTCCAGGATGGTGAGAGTGGCCACGGCCCAGTAGTTGATGATTTTGTACACTGGTGTGAGGATTCCTACCTACAGCTGAATACGACAAAAACTAAAGACGTGATTATTGACTTTAGGAGGAAAACTCCCCGGCACAAAGTCACCGTACTGAAAGGCCAGACAACCGAATGTATACAATCCTACAAATATCTTGGGACGATTATTGATAGTAATTTTAAACTTTGAAGAGAACTGTGAAAAGGTGTGCAAAAAGGGTCAGCAACATTTGCATTGCTTCAGAAAACTTGCACGCTTCCAAATTGACCGAACCATAATGACAATGTTTTATCGGGCTTTTATTGAATCTGTTTTATCCTTTTCTTTAGTGTCATGGTTTGGTCAGATAAAACTGAAACAGAGGAAATCCTTGGATCAGGTAGTTAGATCAGCTTCTTCCCTCAAGACGGAGGTTTGCTGTCCCAAAAAGTAAAACCCAGCGCTACAAAAACAGCTTTGTCCCTGCTGCTGTCAAAGAGTTGAACAAGCTGTAACAATATATTGCACATAATTTAGGTACCTATTTATTAACTCCATTTTATATTTACTTATTTTTGTAGGATGTCATTTGGGTTCTAAATATTTTATTGGGTTTTAGACCTTTGAGTTTTTAACCTCTTTGACTAGTTTTTAACTTTTAATATTCAGTTCAATTCAATTCAATTCAGCTTTATTTATATAACGCCATTTCACAACAACAGTCATCTCATAGCACTATCAACTGTAGGGGGGAACCCCCACAGTTGCAGAAAGACCCCAGCAATCAGGCGATCCCCTGTGAGCAAGCACTTGGCGACGGTGGAGAGGAAAAACTCCCTTTTAACAGGAAGAAACCTCCAGCAGAACCAGGCTCAGGGAGGGGCAGTCATCTGCTGCGACTGGCTGGGGGGTGAGGGGATAGAGAAGAAGAAAAGAACAGACATGTAGAGAGCAAACAGCACGATGGGGACTCAATCTATGGGAGAGAACAAACAAATGTTAATGACCAGCAAAAAAAAATATTTCATAGAGAGTGAGGAAAGGAGTGAGGCCCAGTGCATTACTGGAGGTCCACTAGCTGACTAAACGTATTAGCAGCATAACTAAAGGAGGGTTCAGAAACACACGATCCCTCCCTAATTGTAGGCTATATCAAAAAGGTAGGTTTTAGCCCTATTCTTAAAAACAGAGATCGAGTCTGACTCCCGAATCCAGATTGGCAGCTCGTTCCACAGGAGAGGAGCTTGATAACTGAAGGCTCTGCCTCCCATTGTACTTTTGGAGATTCTAGGTATTACAAGTAATCCTGCATTTTGGGAGCGTAGTGCTCTGTTAGGATAATGCGGTAGTATCAGATCTTTTAAATAAAAAGGAGCCTGATTGTTTAGAGCTTTGTAAGTAAGAAGAAGGATTTTAAACTTAATTCTAAACTCTATGGGAAGCCAATGAAGGGAGGCCAGAACCGGAGAGATATGATCTCTCTTTCTAGTACCTGTTAAAACTCTTGCTGCAGCATTTTGGATCAGCTGAAGACTTTTTAAAGATGTTTTAGGACAGCCTGATAATAAAGAATTACAATAATCTAATCTCGAGCTAACAAAAGCGTGGATCAGCTTCTCAGCATCACTCTGAGACAAGATGCTCCTAATCTTGGCAATATTACGCAAATGATAGAAGGCAGTCTTAGAAACAAATTTAATATGTGAATTAAAGGACAAATCCTGATCAAAAATAACTCCAAGGTTCCTCACAGAGCTATTAAGAGAAAGAGTAACTGCGTCCAAACTGAAAGTTTGATTTGGAAAGGAATTTCTAAGGTTTTTTGGACCAACAAGAATGACTTCAGTCTTATCTGAATTTAATAGCAGGAAATTACAAGTCATCCAAGCTTTGATTTTCTTAAGACAGGCTTCTAACTTGGCTAATTGATTACTATCATCTGGCTTCATCGACAGGTATAATTGTGTGTCATCTGCATAACAATGAAAATGTATACAGTGCTTTCTAATAATGTTGCCTAACGGAAGCATATATAAACTAAAAAGAGTAGGGCCTAGCACAGATCCCTGTGGAACTCCATGACTAAGCTTTGAGTTGAAAGAAAACTCATTATTTACATGAACAAACTGGAACCTATCAGATAAATAAGATCTAAACCACTGCAACGAAGTTCCATTAAGTCCAACATAGTGTTCTAATCTATCAAGTAGAATATTATGATCGATAGTATCAAAAGCTGCACTAAGGTCTAAAAGGACAAGTACAGAAACTAGTCCATTATCAGATGCAATGAGGAGGTCGTTAGTGACCTTCGCTAAGGCTGTTTCATTACTATGATGGATTCTAAACCCAGATTGAAACTCTTCAAGTAAACCATTTCCCTGCAGGTGGTCAAATAATTGCATAGCAACATCTCTTTCTAAGATTTTTGAAATGAAAGGGAGATTAGAGATTGGTCTATAGTTAGCTAAAGCTCCTGGATCTAGCGTTGGCTTTTTGAGTAAGGGTTTAATTACAGCCGTTTTAAAAGCCTGCGGTACAGCTGCGCTTCAGAGATGTCTACAAGAGAGGTATGAAGGCCCTGGAGATCAACACAGAGCGCTGAGAGGATCTCGCAACGGACCGCTCCAAATGGAAAGGCACCCTGACCAGACAGCTCAAGGCGGGTGAAGAGAAACTGAATGTTGCAGCAGATGAAAAAAGGACCCGCAGGAAGAACCGCCACAGACCCAGCAGCATGGAGACCATCCACCCTGTGTGACAGGGACTGCCATTCATGCATCGGCCTGTTCAGCCAGAGGCGGTGCTGTTCCAGCAGAGTAGACATCTAGGATTCTCTTCCATGGTCATCATAGACCGACGGAGGCCGATGATGAACCTTGGCCCGTGCCTTCTTTATGTTTTCTCAAGCTTAAAGTTGAGCAACTTACCTTCTACTCTGCCCTAAATCTAACCACACCTTGGATTGCGCTTCACTGTCAGAGTTTGAAATTAAATGGAGAGGCAATTAAGGCAATTAAGGCCCAGGATACCCAGGAAAAAGCAAATAAGCTCACAGAGAATGAAGGAAAAATATTTAAAGCAAAAGCATGCATGGAACCTATGTAAAAGCAAATAAGCTCAGAAACAATGAAAGGAAAAACATTTAAGGTTAAAAAATGGAACAGTGAAGATTGCATTTGTGGTTAGGGCGTGGAGTCTTTGAGCAGTTCCATATAGAAGCTCATTTTTGCTCAGACTAGCAATGAGGAGCTCCCTGCTTTTCTTGATTTTAATTATCTCCTTGTCTCTCTTGTGATGCATGTTTGGTGTTTTTATACTAACAAAATTTTATCTAGGAGCTGTGAAGCTTCTGCCACTTGTGGTGTTGATTTTAATTATATCCCTGTTTCTCTTGATTTTAATTTTATGTGCCTGGTGTCTGAAGAAGACCAAATGGAGTCGAAACGTTACACACAGTGGCACATTTTATTTGGGACAGGGATTTGAGACCAAATTTGGGGATTTTTTTTGGCATGAGGAATGGCCAGTGCATCCCCCTATCTCCTGTGGGAGTGGGGGCATTTTCCCCTAACCTAACCCCCTAACCCTAACCCCTAACCCTACCCTGCAGTTTCCAGATCCCTTTCACCTTTCCTACGCTGGAGTTCTCTGCTGGGCTCTCTGCCAATATCGTAAGGCCATAATCTCAGTTGTCATTTCCCAGTGTGCCTTATCCTTCATTCATCACTCCTCTCCTCTCTTTTCTCCTCGGCCGCATGTGGCTCCAGCATGCAACTCTTTTCCTGCATATAGTATGGCATTTTGGTTGTGGATTTCATTGATTGTGGTGTGTGAATTTATTTCTTAAGATTAACAGGTTTTGTAAACGGTTTGGGTTTTATATTAAAGTGGTGTAAACTTTTCATCTGCGTCTGAGCGTTCTTCTGAAGTGGTTGTCCAGCACTTCAGACTCCTCAAAACACCAAAATCATGATATGTTTTTTTGTGACATTTTTTGATTATTTGCATTAAGTTTTTTCTTTTTTTTCTTGGAAAATTCTGTGGGTGTTTTCCTCATTAGACTAATTACCTCCACCAAGGAGGAAATGTAGTTGGGCTGGTTTGTTTGTTAGCAGGATTACATAAAGCTAACTTTATTGTCATTCAATCCATACTGCCAATCATGTACAGTAGAACAAAATTATGTTTCTTCTGTCTACAATGTTAATGACATCTAGAATCAGAGGGGTCATTACAATGCAAGGCACCACCACAAATTTCCCTCCTCAATTCCATTATTGCTGAGCACCAAGCTGGACAGCAGGAAGTTCCACTTTTATATGGTCTTCAGCATTACCCAGCTGGGATTTGAACTGCTTCCTCCTGGATGTGGGGCGGATGCTTTACCAACTGAGACACCACTCCACCCCTACTACTCCGGTACAACTACTGGATGGATTCTGGTGAAAATGGGCACCAGAGGTGGTTCCTGGGCTACAGAGGAACCAATTGCATTTGGTGATAATCTCAGAACGTGTCCTGTAACACCTGGAGTCGGCTGGCTTGGACATCTGGAGAAAAGACCATAAGACATAAATGGTTTAGGGCTCCCAGTCGTACCAGTTTAATTAGATGAGCACCTGGAGTGACCGTCTTCATGCACAACTTCTTCTATTACATTAGAATTATCGTCCATGTGGGAGAGTCCTCTGTGCACCTCTGAGACACACTGTCACCAGACAGGGAAAGAGAGAGGAGGAGGTTTGGGCTGACACACCTGTGGGCCCACAGGCACCTCTAGTGCTGAGATGCGGTCCTACACACATGTATATAGATGTTTCAGATCCTCCCAGTAAATCAAGGCTGACCTCAGCCATACTCAGATGGGAGGAATTGTGTTACACCTGGACACTTATCACAACACAGATTAACTACGACATTAGTTGCTGTGCAATGCAACTTGAAAATATGATGATGATATGATCCTTTAATTCAAATCACCCTTTATTGTCATTCAACTGTACAACCAATCATGTACAGTAGAACGAGATTGTGTTTTTCCTATCTACTGTGTTAATCACACACACCCCAAGTGTAGAATCAGAGGGCCGCTGCCATGCAAGGTGACGCCACAAATTTCCCTCCTCCATTCCATTATTGCTGAGCACCAAGCTGGACGGCAGGAGGTTCCACTTTTAGATGGTCTTCGGCATGACCCGGCCGGGATTTGAACCCCTGCCTCCCGGGTGTGGGGCAGATGCTCTACCAACTGAGCCACCACTCCGGTGGCTTATTTACTTTACTTTACTTATTTACTTACTTACTTTATTGTCATTTTCATGTAAACACAAAAATAAAATACTGTTTATACAGCAAAACCACACAAAAAATTAAAAACAGACATTATAAACAATATTTGTCGAACAAGCCAACCTGATATGAAGTAAGTAAATAAACATCATTAGTTCACGTAAAATGATATAAATAAATAAATTGCTCAAGTAGGTTCATTTTGTTTTCTTTTAATTATTTACCTTTTGTTCTTATTAAAGACAAAAATAGAAAGGAGATGCTCTTACCTTCTTTACATGTTTCGACTGTTCGGCTGCAGTGAACAGTGAACGCGATCAGTGATCAAGTCATCACTGATGGATTGAAATTGAAAAGCTTCTGATGATGCAAAACTCTTGTTCTGGTGTGGCGGGTTAATTCAGAGCTGGTTTTTAGTGACGGCCAGCGTCAGCCCCGGTCTGATCTCCTGTATGGCTCACGTGGAGACGTTGCACAAACTCCCAGGACTAACGTTGCCATCCCCCTACAACCTGCCCCCCATCACCACATCCATCATGGCTCCTGTAGGAGCACCAGCTCCCGGACAGGTACAGGCAGGAGGTCCACCAGCCATCCCCACAAATGCCGCCAGATCTGACCCATGCTCCAGCCCAGCATCGAGCCACAGCACAGTGCACAGTGACAGCAGTTCTGTAGGAAGTCTCTTGGAGTTTGGCTTTTTGTTTATATATGGAAAAAAAAAAACATTTCTACGTATATTTAAGTGTTACTGTGTTGTGTATATTATCAGTATACTTCTGCAGTGTTCACTGCAGTCTTCTGACAAAGGCTGCAGTGAACAGTCGAAATATGTAACGAAGGTAAAAACATCTTCTATTTTTGTCTTTAATAAGAACAAAAGGTAAATAAATAAATAAATCACTCAATAAAATAAATAGCATGTAAGTTACTTTTTTATTTAAGATAAGATAAGATTTTTTTTTATTTTTATTTTTTTTTATTTTTGATTTTGTATACTTTATTGATCCCCAGAGGGGAAATTGAGGGCATCCACCTGGATGGATGAAGCAGCCACGGTACGGCGCTATCCCTTAACCATTCACTCACACATTCACACCTAGGGCCACTTTAGAGTCTCCAATTAACCTAACCTGCATGTTTTTGGCCTGTGGGAGGAAACCGGAGAAATCCCAGAGTAAACCCACGCAGATACGGGGAGAACATGCAAACTCCACACAGATCACTGTTGGTCAGGGGCTGGGATCGAACCAGGGATCCCATGGCCAAGGGTAAGCTGCTGTGCTGGCGCAGTGCTAACCGCTGTGCCACCGCACCACTAATAAGCCTTTATTAGTCCCACAATGGGGAAATTCCAGGATTGCAACAGCACAGGGACAGCAACACTCAGAGCAACAATCAGAAGACAAGAAAAAACAAGAGCAGCGAGTATACATATGTGCATATAAATATATAAACACACAGTGCGGAGCATTGTAGCTCGATGGAATAAATATATAAATATATAAACACACACAGTGCGGAGCATTGTAGCTAGATGGAATGAATAGCATAACAGTCTACTTAGTTATCCTACATGGTATGATTATGTACCCATACATATTGTCACCCTCCGTAGCGACCGGTATTTTACTAGTTGTATACCGGAGGGGACCATTGTGTAAGTCTATTGCGTCTTTTGCATTCAATACTATTAGGTCGTCACGTTTTTTTTTGCTATCTCTGCGAGCAGCCCTGCTTAGGTTATACAGTCTGACAGCCATCGGTACGAAGGATCTACGAAACCTCTTGGTTGTGCACCTAGGATGATGTAGTCTGCTGCTAAATGAGCTCCTCAGTGCATTCAGTATGTCCTGCATAGGGTGGGACTTGGACTCCAGCAGAGATGATAGTTTAGCCACCATCCTTCTCTCTCTCATCTCCTCCACTGGGTCAAAGCATTGCCCCAGGACAGAGCTAGATTTCTTGATCAGTTTGTTCAGTCTCTTCCTATGGGCTGCTGTAACGCCACTGCCCCAGCAGTCCACTCCAAAAGTGATGGCTGATGCCACCACTGTGTCCTACAATGTCTTCAGGAGCACCCCTTGTACACCAAAAGACCTGAGTCTCCTCAGTAGGAATAGCCTGCGCTGTCCCTTCTTGTAGAGCGCGTCAGTATTGAGTAACCAGTCTAGTTTATTGTTCAAATGAACACCCAGGTACTTATAGGATGTTACCATCTCAATGTCTGTTCCCCGTATATTTACTGGTGCTGTGAGGGGTTGTCCTTGCCTGCGGCAGTCCACCACCAGCTCCTTAGTTTTCCTCGCGTTGATCTGGAGGCAGTTCCGATGGCACCAGTCCACGAAGTCCTGGATAAGTCCTCTGTACTCAGTTTCATCTCCGTTGGAGATGAGGCCAATGATCGCAGAGTCGTCAGAGAACTTCTGTAGATGGCAGTGTGTTGTGTTGTCTGTGAAGTCCACAGTATAAAGGGTGAACAGGAAGGGAGCCAAAACCGTTTCCTGGGGGGGGGCCCTCGTGCTTCCGATGATCGTGTCGGACACACAGTCCCGGGTTCTCACAAACTGTGGCCGGTTAGTGAGGTAGTCCAGGATCTATGATGACAGGTGCTGGTCCACCCCTGTGCACAGCAGCTTGTCCTTCAGGATCTTCGGTTGGATGGTGTTGAAAACACTGGAGAAGTCAAAGAACATGATCCTCACCGCATTCCCGGGCTTCTCCAGGTGGGACAGAGAACGGTGAAGGAGGAAGATCACCGCATCCTCCACCGCAATGCCATGCTGGTAGGCGAACTGGAGTGGATCCATCGCTGATCCCACCAGGGGGCAGAGGTGAGCAAGGAGCAGTCTCTCCAGGGTCTTCATCATGTGGGACGTCAGGGCCACTGGTCTGTAGCTGTTCAGATCTTTGGGATGGGAAGTCTTTGGTACAGGTACCACACAAGATGTTTTCCACAACTGTGGTACCCTCCCCAGCTTCAGGCTCAGGTTGAAGATGTACTCCACAATCTCACACAGCTGGTCTGCACAGGACTTGAGGAGCTTTGCGCTGATGCCGTCCGGTCCCGACGCCTTCCTCGCCTTGATCTTCCTTAGCTCCGTCCTCACCTGGGTCTTGGTGAGGGTCATGTTTGGGGGCTGTGTGTTGGGAGTGGGCGGAGGGGGTGATGGTGGAGTGGGGTGTGGGCAGCAGGACTCGATGTCTTCAGAGGCAGCAGTGGCTGTTGTGCAGTCGGGGGGGAGGGCGGTTGGTCAAACCTATTAAAAAACAGGTTCAGATTGTTCACACACTAACTCCCCCCCCCCCCCCCCCCGTGGCCTGGTGGTAGGTATTCTGGAGCCCAGACATGGTTTGTTGTTTGAGCAATACCGTATGGTCTTAGTGGGAACGGTGTTGTCCACACAGAAGCTGATGTAGTCCGTGATGGTGTGAGTGAGGCCATCGATGTCCTCACCATGTGGATCGCAGAGCTGCTCCCAGGCAGTGGTTTCAAAACAGTCCTTTAGAGCGTCCATTGCCTCCTCAGACCATAACTTCACTTTGCGCATGACCGGAGGTTGTCTGTGCACTAGGGGTTTGTACACCGGCCAGAGATGAACCAAGTTGTGATCCGATCTCCCGAGTGGGGGGAGTTGTAATGAGGTGTACGCCTCCTTAGTGTTTGCGTAGAATAAGTCCAGTGTTTTATTGTCTCTAGTGTAGCATGTGACATACTGGGTGAACGTGGGTAGAATGGGAGACAGTGAAACATAGTTGAAGTCACCTGAGATGAGGAGAAGAGCATCTGCGTATTCTGTCTGCAGCCCGCCAGTTACTGAGTGGATGACGTCACGCGCTGTCCCAGTGTTCGCCGTCAGATTTGCATAAATAACAATGCAGATCACGTGTGAGTATTCCCTCGGGAGATATGTAGGCCGCATGCTAACAGCTAGCAACTCCATGTCTTTGTTGCAGTGTTGTTGTTTAACCGTGATATGTCCCGGTCTGCACCAGTTGTTATTAACATACATTATCACTCCACCGCCCCTTGCCTTCCCACTGTCTGGTGTTCGGTCTGCCCGTATTGAGTGGAAACCCCCCAGTTCAATGGTAGCATCTGCTGCTAGTTCTGCTAGCCACGTCTCAGTGAATAGCATAAGGCAGCACTCCCAGTATATGCTCTCATAGCGGGAGATAGCCGCTAGCTCATCTGTTTTTCCTAGTATTGATCATATATTCCCCATAATAACAGATGGGAGGGTGGGTCTGTACCTTATATTCCTTGCCCGCCGTCTTACACCAGCACAACACCCACTTCATTTTCATCTTATTTCTCCTGGTATGTCGAGTTTTTTCGTTAGCACCGAGTGGCGGTTAAGTGCTAACAGCTGGTTCCTGTTGTACCATCTCCTGCTATAAACAGTGGCTCCATCCACCAGCTCGGGAGACATTTGGGGCGATCTGTGTGTCCGTGATGTATAAGGTGTCACCGGATCAGAAAGTTAGAGGAAGAAGAACTCAGAATTGAGCCTCTGTTGCAAAAAGGCAGCCGACTCATGTGGCACCGGAAGCCGAAAAAAGAAAAAAAAAACAAAACAGTCTTATGGCAGTAGGAAGAAACTGTCCTTTAACCTGGACATCCTCTCTCCAATGCTCCCGTAGCTCTTTGCTAATGGCATTAGAGAGAAGAGACTGTGTGAGGCTCAGAGGGGTCCTCTAAAGGGCCTTTTCCACTAGTACGCTTTAGCGCGACACGGGACGGCTCAGCACGCTTTGTACGCTTTTCCACAAGCCCCAACATGGTTTAACAGCCACGATTCTCAGCCCCGCTGAAGGGCAGGGTACAGCAGTGCTGAGCTGGGCCGTGTTGTGACGTTAACAGACTGGTCGCCGCTGATTGGTCAGGTCATAACCGGCGCTGATTGGTCAGGTTGTAACCGCCCCTCTCCTCCTCCTCTTCTACCGAATCTTCACGACCTTCTCAATAAAGTTTTTGAAAAAAAAAAAAAGAATCTAGACGACCGCCATTACTCAGCACGCAACCACTGTTGGCGGTTTATTTTCAGTGTATTGCTGTGCTATTTTCATTTATTCTCTATCAAAAATGGCTTCGCGTAATAAGGGTGTTCCATGGACCAATAAGGAGGTGCAGTGTCTGCTCATTGCATTGTCAGACGAACGTATCCAGCGCGAGTTAGACGGAGCCACCCGGAATGAAAAAATATACCGGGAGGTCTCGACATCGGAGTCCTTTAACGGTGAGTTTTAATTTTTTTTTTATTGTGCGTTTTTTCACAAATATATTCGGTAAGACGCTCAGTTTATTTATGCAATAAAAAAGCTGTTCATTTGTGGATGATGACCGCTGCTTTATCGCAGCACACTGCGGACTCGCTTTTCTTTTAATTATTCATGTGAACAATACACTGAAATAAGCTTATGTAATCTTGTTAAAAACTATTGTCTTTTCTGTATATCTTGCACTTTCATGCTGTATTTTATTGTGTGCATTTTCCTTGTAGAATCCACGCGTCCGCAGCGCCAGCCCGCCCGGATTCTCCAATGTGAATCTGTCCCGCCACCAGGCGCAAAATGTATCCAATGATAATTATTTGCAACATTTAAATGAGGTTGCAGAAAACGCGAGGGTATCCCTGGACCTGGCAGAGATGGCTTCATTCAACTGAGCCTTCCTGACCCAGTTTGGGAAGCTGGGAGAGGCACTCAGTGGTCGGCGTGTATAAAATGTCGATTAACCTTCATGTTGTGTTGCAAAGTTTTTTTTTTTTTATTTTAATATTTTGTATATAATAAAATGGAATTGTTTTGGAAAGTGTGGTTTGTCTGTTATAACACTGAATTATAAAACAGTATAATTGCATAGAAATTCCATTGCCTAGTCTGATGAAAATGATGCTGATCATCTTGTCAGGGGTCAACCATTGTAAAGGTAATGTAATTTTTAACGACTAAAAAACTAATGTTTTTGTAAGCTTTCTGTTCTTTTTATTGAAATATCATAAAAAAATTAGCAACACATGATACAGTTCTAAACTTTGGGTAAATTTTTTTACGTTAACATAAGAAGTTGCACAGTTGGACTTTAAAATGCAGCAGGAGAGACTGATCAAGCTTACAAGTCAAAAAGTAAGTATATGTAAATTGAATGTTCTATCGGCATTCCAAATTCAGAGAATTACAATACTTTAGAAGGAGTGTAGCATCATCTAAACGGAAAATAATAATACTGTTGTTCCAAACGTTGACCTGAAGGTGAAAAACATGATTTTTTTTTATTCAGTACATCCAAAATGCCCTAGGATGTAAAAAATAATACAAATTGGTGTTGGCCAGTGTGCCACGGTCTCATTATTTAATACAAATAAAAACAAGTTTCAGCTCATTATTTCTAGGTCATTTGGCAGTTAATTCAAAACAAAAGTGACGTGTTGTTGCAGCTTTTTTATCAGAGAGTTTCTCCAGTTTTGGAGCATATAATCATCCGTCCCTTAACTGTTAAACATTAAATAACAGCAGACAGATTGGCAAAGGATACACAATTGTGTTGCTGTAGCCTAAAACCGCTGTGACCCACTGCTTGTGGTGCTACCTTTCATGTGCGTGCTTTTTATGAATATTCACACGTTTTTGTAAGTACAAGTGGGATAGTATTAAATTGAAATATTCATTCATATTTCATCGCGCTGCCTGTACCCTTGTCTGGCGGTCCTTTTTGGCGTTTACGGTGAAAAAAGCCACAGACCGAGGAGTGGCTTTGTACAGCTATGTGTTATGTTTTGCTTGGGTCTTCTCAATAAAGTTTTGGGAAAAAAAATGTTTTGCTTGGGTCGCGTGCGTACGTCACGGGAGTGTGGCACCGCCTCGCTGTTATAAACCCACCCATCCCAGCACAACACCCATGCCAAACACCGTGCTAATGGAAACAGAAGCATGTTGAGCCGTACTGAAGTGAATCGAGCCGTACCGAGGTGTGCTGGGCTAGTGGAAAAGAGGAAGATGCAGCACTGTCTCTGGCATCAGTCAGTCAAGGCAGCTGGATGCCAATCAGTGTTGCCAGGCTTCACGAAATAAACAAGTGACCAGATCTATGGAAACAAGTACAAAAAAAAAAGCCCAACAGGCAACCTACCACACTGTAAAAGAGAGGCTGCTGCTTGATAACACTGATAACATTTATTGATATATAGATTTATTGTAGTTTGCAGTGAATTAACTGTAAACACAGTCAGCATTGAATAATGGAATTTCATACAGGTACATCTCAAAAAATTAGAATATCTTGAAAAAGTTCAATATTTTTTGTCACTCATTTCAGAAACTGAAACCCATATATTATATAGATTCATTTCAAAGATAGTGATATATTTCAAGTGTTTATTTATTTTAATTTTGATGATTGTGGCTTACAGCCCATAAAAACCACAAATTAAGCTTCTCAAAAAATTAGAATATTACATAAAAGCCACTTGAAGCCACTTTGAAGCCACTGCCTGGAAGCAGCTCTGCGATCCACATGGTGAGGACATCGATGGCCTCATTCACACCTTCACGGACTACCTCAGCTTCTGTGTGGACAAATCCGTTCCCACCAAGACCATACGGCGTCACTCAAACAACAAACCCTGGATCAACCCTGAGATAAAAACACTTCTGAGAGAGAAGAAGAGGATCTTCAGGTCGGGGAACAGGGAGATGCTGAAGTCCGTACAGAGGGAGCTGAGGAGAAAGATCAGAGAAGGCAAGGACAGCTTCAGGAAGAAGATGGAGGACAAGCTGCAACAGAGCGACATCAGCGGGGTCTGGAGAAACCTCAAAACCATCTCGGGGCTCCAGAATACCTCCCCCCAGGCCACGGGGGGCAGGGAGTGGGCGAACAACCTGAATCTGTTTTTCAATAGATTTGACCAACCGCCCTCCCCCCTGTCTGCACAACAACCACTGCTGCCTCTAAGAAATCAAGTCCTGCTGCCCACTCCCCACTCCACCGACACCCCCCCCACTCCCAACACACAGCCCCCCATCCTGACCCTGACCAAGACCCAGGTGAGGACGGAGCTGAGGAAGATCAAGGCGAGGAAGGCGTCGGGACCGGACGGCATCAGCGCAAAGCTCCTCAAGTCCTGTGCAGACCAGCTGTGTGGGATTGTGACGTATATCTTCAACATGAGCCTGAAACTGGGGAGGGTACCACAGCTGTGGAAAACATCTTGTGTGGTACCTGTACCAAAAACTTCCCACCCCAAAGACCTGAACAGCTACAGACCGGTGGCCTGGACATCCCACTTGATGAAGACCCTGGAGAGACTGCTCCTTGCTCATCTCCGCCCCCTGGTGGAACAAGCGATGGATCCACTCCAGTTCGCCTACCAGCATGGCATTGGGGTGGAGGATGCGGTGATCTTCCTCCTTCACCGTTCTCTGTCCCACCTGGAGAAGCCCGGGAATATGGTGAGGATCATGTTCTTTGACTTCTCCAGTGCTTTCAACACCATCCAACCGATGATCCTGAAGGACAAGCTGCTGCGCGCAGGGGTGGACCAGCACCTGTCATCATGGATCCTGGACTACCTCACGAACTGGCCTCAGTTTGTGAGAACCCGGGACTGTGTTTCCGACACGATCATCAGTAGCACGGGGGCCCCCCAGGGAACGGTGCTGGCTCCCTTCCTGTTCACTCTTTATACTGCGGACTTCTCACACAACACGACACATTGCCATCTACAGAAGTTCTCTGATGACTCTGCGATCGTTGGTCTCATCTCCAACGGAGATGAAGCTGAGTACAGAGGGCTTATCCAGGACTTTGTGGACTGGTGCCATCGGAACTGCCTCCAGATCAACGCGAGGAAAACTAAGGAGCTGGTGGTGGACTGCCGCAGGCATGGGCAGCCCCTCACAGCACCAGTAAATATACAGGGAACAGACATCGAGATGGTGACATCCTATAAGTACCTGGGTATTCATCTGAACAATAAACTAGACTGGTCACACAATACTGATGCACTCTACAAGAAGGGACAGCGCAGGCTGTTCCTGCTGAGGAGACTCAGGTCTTTTGGTGTACAAGGGGCGCTGCTGAAGTCATTCTATGACACGGTGGTGGCATCAGCCATCACTTTTGGAGTGGTCTGCTGGGGCAGTGGCATTACTGCAGCCGATAGGAAGAGACTGAACAAACTGATTAAGAAAGCTAGCTCTGTCCTTGGGCAGCGCCTTGATCCGATGGAGGAGATAGGAGAGAGAAGGACGGTGGCTAAACTGTCATCTCTGCTGGAGTCCGAGTTCCACCCTATGCAGGACATACTGGATGCACTGAGGAGCTCATTTAGCAGCAGACTACATCATCCCAGGTGCACAACCGAGAGGTTTCGTAGGTCCTTCCTACCAACGGCTGTCAGACTGTACAACCTAAGCAGGGCTGCTCGCAGAGATAGCAAAAAGACGTAACAAACTAATAGTTTTTTTGAATGCAAAAGATGCAATAGACTTACACAATGGTCCTCTCCGGCATACAACTAGGAACATACCGGTCGCTATGGAGGGTGAGAATATGTATGGGCACATAATCATACCATGTAGGATAACTAAGTAGACGGTTGTGCTGTTTCATCCCACCTAGCAACAATGCTCTGCACTGTGTGTGTTTATATATTTACATATTTATTCCATCTAGCTACAATGCTCAGCACTGGGTGTGTTTATATTTATATATCTATATATTTATTCCATCTAGCTACAATGCTCCGCACTGTGTTTTTATATATCTACATATTATTCCATCTAGCTACATTGCTCCGCACTGTGTGTGTTTATATACTTGCATATTTATTCCACCTAGCTGCAATGCTCCGTACTGTGGGTGTTTATATATTTACATATTTATTCCATCTAGCTACAATGCTCTGCACTGTGTGTTCATATATTCATATATTTATTCCATCCAACTACAATGCTCTGCACTGTGTGTCTGTGTGTGTGTGTGTGTGTATATATATATTTTATAGTAATATGTACATATGTATATTAGCTGCTCTTGCTTGCTTGTTTTTTTTTTTTTCTTGCCTTCTGATTGTTGCTCTGAGTGTTGCTATCCCTGTGCTGTTGCAATCCTGGAATGTCCCCGTTGTGGGACTAATAAAGGCTTATCTTATCTTATCTTAAAATAAATTTTAAAAAATATACTGCTCAAAAAAATAAAGGCAACACTTTGAAAACACATCGAATTTTAATGGGAAAAAATAAGCTGGATATCGAAATTGTGTCAGACTAGTCCAGTTTACTCAGATTAAAGGAACATTTTTTTAATCTGAGTGTATAATTACCGAAAGATTATTACCGGGGCTAGGAACAGCTGATAGAACCAGAGGGACAGCAACGGGGCGTTGCTGGACCGACAGACTGTCAGCAGCATGGGAGAAAGTAGGTCACTGAGGCTGACTAACAGCTGCCGGTAAGGCAGTGGCTATGGAATAAGTACAAAAATACACAAAATGCACTTAAACAGTTCAGGTTAAGGTTCAGGTTACTTTATTTGTACCCGTAGGTAGATTTGTTTTGCAGTCTGGTGACATCCATATTTACAAGCCACAAATTCCATTCAACATAGAAACAAACACAGGCACACATGAAGCTGACTATAAACATGATAAAAATACTCAAGGCTCCATCAATCAGGGTATAAAAAGACAAAGAGATGAGAGAAAAACCAGAGGTAAGAGAGAAGGGTCATATTAAAAGTTAAAAACTTGTCAAAGAGGTTAAAAACTCAAAGGTCTAAAACCCAATAAAATATTTAGAACCCAAGTAACATCCTACAAAAATAAGTAAATATAAAATGGAGTTAATAAATAGGTACCTAAATTATGTGCAATATATTGTTACAGCTTGTTCAACTCTTTTAACAGCAGCAGGAACAAAGCTGTTTTTGTAGCGCTGGGTTTTACTTTTTGGGACAGCAAACCTCCGTCTTGAGGGAAGAAGCTGAAAGTTGCAGTGCAAAGGGTGGGAGTCATCATTTAAAATGGAGGTAGCAATCCTCTGTACTTGTCTGGTGTACAGGGATGTCAGGCTCAGCTGTGACTCACCAAGCAAACGACTGCACCATCTAACTACCTGATCCAAGGATTTCCTCTGTTTCAGTTTTATCTGACCAAACCATGACACTAAAGAAAAGGATAAAACAGATTCAATAAAAGCCCGATAAAACATTGTCATTATGGTTCGGTCAGTTTGGAAGCGTGCAAGTTTTCTCAAGCAATGCAAATGTTGCTGACCCTTTTTGCACACCCTTTCACAGTTCTCTTCAAAGTTTAATTTACTATCAATAATCATCCCAAGATATTTGTAGGATTGTACACATTCGGTGGTCTGTCCTTTTAGTATGGTGACTTTGTGCCTGGGAGTTTTCCTCCTAAAGTCAATAATCACGTCTTTAGTTTTTGTCGTATTCAGCTGCAGGTAGGAATCCTCACACCAGTGAACAAAATTATCAACTACTGGGCCATGGCCACTCTCACCATCCTGGAGGAGACTGTCAATAACTGAATCATCAGCATACTTTATAATGTGTCTGCTGTCATGTCTGCTCCGACACATGTTTGTGTACAGGATGAAGAGTAGTGGTGACAACACACCCCTGCGGAGAGCCAGTAGAAGAGCACTTTAGGTCAGACAATGTACCATTGACCCTTACTCTCTGTGTCCTGTTGGTTAAGAAATCCAGAATCCAACCCACCAGATTATTGCTCAAATCAAATTGTTGCAGGAGCCTTTCAACTAAGATATGAAGTTGGATTGTATTAAAGGCGGAGGAAAAGTCAAATAATATAAATAAGTACAAATACAAATAAGAGCCTGGCGTGTGTCCCATTAAAATCCAGATGTTTAAAAAGCATGTTAAACAGAGTGACAGTGGCATCCTCCACTCCTCTGTGAGGCCTATAGGCAAACTGCAGAGGATCCAATGCATGCTCAGTCTGCTTTAGGACCTCACATCTTACCAGTTTTTCAAAAATTTTCATTTTAAAATTGAAGTCAAAGCAACTGGTCTAAAGTCGTTAACCGTTTTAGGACAGCTGGATTTTGGAACGGGAACAACCACGGCTTCTTTCCAGATCTTAGGCACATGTTGTGTCTGTAAGGACTTATTGAAAATGTAATGAAATATAGGACTCAGTTCATGTGCACAGGACATTACCAAGTGCCCACATATATTATCAGGGCCCTGACTTTTGTTCACTTTTACAGTGCAGAACTCCCTTTTAACATCCTGCACCTCAATATTCAAGTGCTGATTGTCTTTGAGTTTCTGTTTCAAATCTTGGGTTTCTGTGCTAAAATCAAAGGAGTCAAAACGACCATAAAAACAATTAAGAGCATTAGCCAGCTCTGTGTCTGAATTAAAACCATCTAAAAACACACGATTCGGGTCATACCAAAGACCATATAAAAATGGTGCTTTCTGCCTTCTAGCGTGGTGCTCCGCATAATGGAATGGGGAAAGTAAAGTTACACACAGATCTACCAGAGGACTGACCCCCCCCACTGTAGCTTTCACTACTTACAGTAGCTGTGTGGCCTAGGGTCAGAGAAACAGAGATAGGCACCGCCCATATACACCTTCAGGTGTGAAGGGATTAACTAACTAACTAAAAACACACGATTACTGCACTCTGTGCTCTGAAGGCCTGCAATAGTTTTCATACTGGCCCAGGCTGAACCAAGTTTCTTTGTTGCCATCTTGCTTTCCAATGCTGATTTATAATTCTGTTTTGCTCTTAAAATTTCGGACTTCAGCTCTTTTGTGGCAACCTGTAGCTCAGAAACAAACTCTTGTTTAAAGGCAAGTGCTTTCCTCTGTAAGCAGGATTTAACTGATTTTGTAACCCATGGCTTGTTGTTGGGATATATTTTCACACGTTTACGTGGAATGAGCTTATTTTTACAGAAAGCCATGTATGAGCATGTGACGTCCACCAAAGAGTCCAAATCTTCTCAGCAGGCCAGTGTGAACATCTCACAGTCTGTACAGTCAAAGCATTCCTGGAGGCTGTGCACTGAATCCTCTGTCCACACATCAATGTCTCTCGTCTCCACCTTGCCTCTTCTGAGAGCAATTTTATATGTGGGCAGCAAATGTACACAGTTGTGATCTGAGGATCCTACAGGAGGAAGGGGGAGTGATTTATAGGCCCTCTCTATGGCTCCATAGCACAGGTCCAATGTCTTTTTCCACCTGGTTGGACAGGAGACATACTGATTAAAGTTTTTGATAGATAGATTGATAGATAGATAGATAGATACTTTATTTCGAACAAAAAAGTATAACAAAAACAAAACAAATGACAAATGCAAGAAAGTAACAGTATACAGTGTTCGAAAGGGAGAAGGAAGAAGTGAACACTTATTAATTCCATCTCCTCTTTTCCATAAATTCACCCACCCATGTGTAAAGAAACATGGTTAAAATCCCCAAGAATGAAGTTTGGCGCCTCTGGAGAAATTGATTGCAGCTGCTGGACCACATCAAAGACGGTGCTGGAGGTGGAGTCAGTGTCTGCCCTCAGGTGAATGTACACAGTTGTTATGAAAAGCTGGGGGAACTCACGAGACAAATAAAAGGGGCATAGTGACACAGACAGAAGCTCCACATCGGGTGTACAGATGCGGTCTCTGACCGTGACAGATGTGCAGTACTGCTTATTAATGTATAAACATACGCCACCCCCCTGATGCTTCCCTGTTACCTCTTCCTGCCAATCCGAGCACAGTGGGGCTCCAAAGCCGTCAATCCACAGGTCTGCGTCTCGGTCAAGCGCATTAAGCCAAGACTCGGTGAAAGCCATGACACAGCAGTTCTTAAAGTCCTTCTGATAGCGTACATCCCCTTGAATTTCATCCACCTTGCTCCTCAGAGATTGTACGTTCCCAAAAATCATAGAAGGACGAGGAATATTACCAAACTGATGTCTTCTCAGGCGCAATTTCACGCCTCCTCACTTTCCGCGTTTCCTTCTCCCGTCTCTCCCATCTGTCTTTTCACCGCTGTGTCCGTCTCTCAAAATAAAGTCCGGCAGTTGCGGCTTAGGCTCAATCACAGCCGCTGCATCAACCGTGTTTAAATGCAGCAACATGTCCCTGGAATAATGTATTCTGCCCGCCATGATGCCGATCGCATTTACCTCAGAGACAAAGAGCCGGAGGAAAAGTAGCAACAGTGCAAAAAAGGGGAATAAGTCCATATTGATGGAACCAGGGAGCTCTTTGCCATACAGTCCACAAACATTCCAGGACAGAAACGACACAGAGAATTTCGTAAAAAGACATTAAAGTGCATAAAAACAAGACAGAGTGACTCCAAAACCCACAGAGAGATCAGGGCTGAGCCGGGGAAAGCCAAGCCGGCTCAACTCGTGACACTCTTTGAATTAGTCCATAGATTCTCTAGGGCAGGGGTGTCAAACTCATTCCATGGAGGGCCAAGAACCTGCATGTTTTACTTCTACCCAATGTCTTCAGCAGGTGTTTTTACTGATCAGCAATCAATAGGAAGAAATTCAGTGAAATCACCTGTTGAAGACACTGGGTGAAGGTAAAACCTGCAGGGTCTTGGCTCTCCATGGAATGAGTTTGACACCTGTCCTCTAGGGGGTTTAGGTCAGCAGAGTTTGCTGGCCAATCAAACACAGTGATGCCATGGTCATTAAACCAGGTTTTGATACTTTGATAATAATGGCAGAGCAGCTCCCCTTATCTGGGCTTATTATTGAAGAGAGTTTATGAGAAAAATATTTCAAATTTACGAGGAAAAAAGTTACAAATTTAAGAGGGAAAAAGTTGTAAATTTAAGAGGAAAAAAGTTATAAATTTATGAGAAAAAAGTTATAAATTTAAGAGAAAAAAGTTATAAATTTATGAGAAAAAAACAATAAATTTACGAGGAAAAAAGTTACAAATTTAAGAGGAAAAAAAATTACAAATTTAAGAGGAATAAAGGTTATAAATTTAATAACAAAAAAAGTTATAAATTTAGTAGCAAAAAAGTAATGAATTTAACAGGAAAAAAGTTCCCCTGGAGCTCCCAGAGCTAAGAAGGCCGCACTGGTGGACCGCTGCTTTACCCAAGAGCCTAATCTTCAGTAGAGTTTATAAGGTTTCGTATTACAACCCTAAATCCAAATTTTCAGTCTGGAACTCCAAGTGGTTCCGATTTTGAGTAAGAAGCCTAAAGGGGCAGAGGCGCTCCCTATCTGAGCTTGTTATTGCTGAGTTCAACTATTATACTACTTGATTCCTGGGGAAGCTGAAATTTTCAGGGATTAATGGGATTAATTTTAGAACTCTAAATCCAAATTTTCAGTCCAGAAGTAAAAGCGGTTCCGATTTTGAGTAAGAAGCCTAATGGCGGAGCCGTTCTCCCTATCTGGGCTTGTTAATGAAGAGAGTTTATGAGAAAAAAGGTACAAATTTATTAAGAAAAAAGTTACAAATTTATCATGAAATACTTACTTATTTAAGGACTGGATGGAAAAAAATGTCTGCAAAACTAACTCATAAAGTTATGTTCATCTGTGGGGATTTCAATATAGATCTGATGAATTCAAAACAACATAGTTTGACAGAAGAATTTATCAACACAATGTACAGTATTTGCTTACATCCAACAATTACCGGACCCAGCAGAATCACGTCACACAGTGCCACACTAATAGATAACATATTCACAAACATTATGGAAAATAATATCAAGAGTGGGCTTTTATTGAATGATATCAGTGACCACCTGCCGATTTTTGTTGTCTATCAATGTGATTATAGGAAGAAAAAGTATACCAAAAATATTTAGATATAAAAGAATAAGAACCGAAGAATCTATGTATTTACTGACAAAGGAATTATTAATACAAGATTGGAAGATAGTTTATGATGAAAATGATATAAATAAAGCATATGATAATTTTTTACAAATATTTCAATCATTGTACAATAAAAACTGTCCTATAAAACTATACAGTGACAGACAACAACAAAAAAAAAAATATTCTTTGGGTCACCAAGGGGTTAATAAATGCATGTAAAAAGAAAAATACATTATATAAACAATTCATTAAGTGCAGAATGGTGGAGGCTGAGACCAAATATAAAAGATATAAAAATAAGCTTACTAATATAATGAGGACCTGTAAGAAAGAATATTACAACAGAATATTAGATAATAAAAATAACTTAAGAGGAATATGGCAAGTACTCAAAGGGATTATTAGTAATCGACCCAAGAATGCTATTTATCCTGAATATTTTATTGAAAATGGCAATTTGATAAATAATATGGAGGATGTGGTCAGTGGTTTCAATAATTTTTTTGTAAACGTTGGTCCTGAATTAGCAAAATCAATAGTGACACCAGAAAAAAAAAACAGTGGTTCTGTAAATGAAATAGTAGATAGAAATCCAAACACAATCTTTTTGGGTGCAGTTACTGAAAAGGAAATTATCGAGACTGTGAGTAAATTTAAGAACAAACAATCAATTGACTGGAATGAAATTGACATGACAATAGTGAAAAAAGTAATTGAAGAAATTGTTAGGCCTCTCACCCACATCTGTAACCTGTCATTTCAAACTGGTAAATTTCCAAACAAAATGAAAATAGCAAAAGTAATACCTCTATACAAAACAGGAGACAGTCATTGTTTCATAAATTACAGGCCAGTCTCTTTACTCTCACAATTCTCCAAAATACTTGAAAAAATCTTCACTAAGAGACTGGATGATTTCATTGAAAAACACAACCTCCTTACAGACAGCCAGTATGGTTTTATTTATTTTATTTATTTTTTTTTTTTTATTTTATTTATTTATTTCGGATAATACAGTACAGGTTAAAGAAACTGCATAATATAACAACAAGGTCAAATTAGACAAAGACTCCTTCTACTAAACAATTCCACGTGAGTTATCCGAAATGGGTGATGGCTGAAGCCGCAGCTTATATTGCCCACCCATATTCCATCCAAGAATTCAAAGAAAAAAGAGTAAACAAGACAAGAGTGATTACAATTTAGAACAAAGCTAAGACAAAGTGTGACTGAGAGAAAAAAAAAGAAAACTAAGCTAAGCTAAGTTAAGCAGTTACTATTCGAGACAAATCTAAGACAGAATGTCACATAGAGAAAAAAAAAAAAAAAACTAAGCTACAACACAACACAGGCAGATTTTTAGAGCAGATAAATCTACATCTTTGGCACTGATCGAACTTATAGAAGAAATTACTAGTTGTAGAGATAAAAAAAAAAAGTTTGCTGTAGGAGTATTTATAGATTTAAAGAAAGCTTTTGACACCATTGACCACAGAATACTACTAAGGAAACTGGAAAGGTATGGGATAAGAGGGGTAGGACTGAGTTGGGTGGAAAGTTATTTAAGTAACAGACAGCAATTTGTACAAATTGATGAGCACAAATCACCCTGCATGGACATCACTTGTGGTGTGCCCCAGGGGTCAGTTTTGGGACCCAAACTCTTTATTTTGTATATAAATGGCATATGCCAAGTGAAATTTATTTTGTTTGCGGATGACACAAATATCCTTTGCGCTGGTGAGAATTTGCAGCAGGTTTTAGAAGTGGTCACAACTGAAATGAAAAAGTTAACACAGTGGTTCAACAAAATAAATAATCTCTAAATCTAAAAAAACCCAAAGATTATGTTGTTTGAAAATTATAAAATAAATCATGAAATAAGGGTAACGATAGATGATACCAGAATAGAAACAGTACAGGAAAATAAGTTTCTGGGGGTGACGCTAGACAATAAAATCTGCTTGAAACCTCGCATCAAAGTGTGGACTTGAGCCCTTTTTGAATTCACTGATTTATATGTATACTAGCTGCTCTTGTTTTTTCTTGCCTTGCTGCATGCATGCATTGTTGCTCTGAGTGTTGCTATCCCTGTGCTGTTGCAATCCTGGAATTTCCCCATTGTGGGACTAATAAAGGCTTATCTTATCAGTCACATCTGGGCCAAGTTAGCAAAATGTATAGGCATACTGGGGAAGACAAGACACATCTTGGACTATAAATCATTGGTCTTACTGTACAATTCACTGTTTCTACCTTATCTTAACTACTGTGTAGAAGTCTGGGGAAACACCTACAAGACCAACCTACAGTCAATATGCACATTACAAAAAAGAGCTATAAGGATAATAAATAATGTAGGATATAGAGACCATACCAATTCATTGTTTTTAAAGTCACATGTCATAAAGTTCATCGATTTATTTAAATTTAAGACAGCACAAGTAATGTACAGGGCAATTAATAATCAACTCTCAACTAATATACAAAAAATATTTAAAAAAAGAGACAATGATCATAATTTGAGAGGAGACTTAAACTTTACAAAACCCAAGATACGAACAACCAAGAAAAGAATGTGCATACAGTATCTGTTTGTGGGGTGGATTTGTGGAACAGTCTGGAGCCGGAACTGAAACTATGTACAAACAGAATTCAATTCAAAAAGAGGTATAGACATTATTTGCTGAAAGGATATATGTTAGAAGGGTAGCATTTATATGTACGATTCACTATGCTCACTCTGGGACACTATGGGACACTATGGGATGGTGGATGGGACAGCACTGTGTATATCTGTGTTGTTTGAAGCTGGTTTTGATGTATTGACATCAATGTATGTTAGGATGGATGGGTGTTAATGTTGATATGTACAAAATACAGTTAATTGTTTACTTGGGGGTCTTAAATGTGGAAATTTGTATATAATTCACATGGGTGTATTTATGGAAAAGAGGAGATGGAATTAATAAGTGTTCACTTCTTCCTTCTCCCTTTCGAACACTGTATACTGTTACTTTATTGCATTTGTCATTTGTTTTGTTTTTGTTGTACTTTTTTGTTCGAAATAAAGTATCTATCTATCTAAAAAAAAGTTACAAATTTAAGAAGAAAGTTATAAAGAAGTTATAAAGTTATTTGGAAAAAAGTTAAACTTCTGATGAAGACAGTCACAAATTTATAAGGAAGAAAATCACCAATTTATGAGGAAAAAGTTATAAATTTTAGAGGACAAAAGTCATAAACTTAACAGGAAAAAAGTCAAATTTAAGTGGAAAAAAGTTACAAATTTATGAAAAAAAGTTAGAAATTTACAAGGGAAAATGTTACAAATTCAAGATGAAAAAAGTTACAAATTTCAGAGGAAAAATGCTCTAAATTTATGAGGAAAGAAATTTGACATGATTTAACAGACCTAGAGAGCAGACTCAGACTCGGGAATAGATACAATTAACTTTATTGTGTTAATGAGTGTGTGTGTGTGTGTGTGTGTGTGTGTGTGTGTGTGTGTGTGTGTGTGTGTGTGTGTGCGCGCGCGCATGTATGCATGCGTGTGTGTGCGTATGTGTCAGTGATGATGTAGTAGCTGGAGGTAAGCAGAGCACCGTGCAACCTGGCAACCCTATGGACAGAGTAGAGACAGAAGACATTAGTGAAGCCCTGGAGGGATTGTAAGAGAATGATCAGGGCTTACTTACTGTTTACAGAGGTGGAATGGAGCTCAGGTTGGCCGGCAGGCTTTGGCCAGAAGGACAGCGCATGCTGTCACAGTGCAGCTGGAGAGGTGAAGAGAACGTGAGGTGAAGAGCGTCGCTCAATCCACTGTCTGAAGAGAGAGGATTCCACCGCCATGAACTCCGCCTGTGCAGAGGGGACAAATGCAGATAATGGTGAGTAAATAATAGTCTTACTTGGTGTGGGAGAGATGCTCCCTCCAGGAGGTAGAGGCAGGAGGTGAGGTTAGCTTTGGAATACCGGCAATGGCTAGGAGATTCTTTGACGAAGGCGAAGACGAGAGTTGGTCTCATTTGATCCAAGAAGACAGACAGCTCCACGCTGATCTTAATGCAGTGTGTTCTAAATCATCCGAGGGTGATGGCAAGCAGGTGTGCGCACAGCTTCAGATGATAATCAGACAGAGCGAGCCATGACATTACTCCCCCCAAAGAGGCACCTCCCAGCACCCGATCCAGCCTACTTGGGTGTGTCTGGTGAAAGTCCCTGATCAGCTGATCATTCAACACGAAGGATGGACACACCCAGGACCTCCATTCCGGGCCATACCCCTCCCAGTCCATCAGGTACTGCAAGCTGTGACCCTGATGGCGGACGTCAAGGATGGCATTGACTCTCCACACCAGGTTGCCGTCGATCACCACTAGTGGAGGTGTAGACCTGGGAGGGGGACACAGAGGGCTTGAAAAAAAGGCTTAATTTGAGAGACATGCAAGGTCAGACAAATGCGGAGGGGTGGGGGGGGGGGGAGCTAAACGCACAGCCATAGGGTTGACAATCTGGGCTATGGTGAAAGGTCCAATAAACCATTGTGACAACTTCCTCATCTCTGCCTTGAGGTTAATGTGTTTGGTAGAGAGCCATACCTGCTGGCCCACCTGGTAGGGAGGGGCTGGTGTCCTATGGCGACTAGCGGTCGTGGTGTTGCGCTCCGCCGTGCGCCGAAATAAGATAAGATAAGATAAGATAAGATAAACTTTATTGTCCCTCAAGGGGAAATTTGTCTTGGGCTTGACACCTGTGCTGCAACCACACAATCCACACATACACAATGGATGTAGTACATAATAAATGAAATAAAACCCAATAAATATTACAAGTCCATACATAAATAAATATATAACAGCAGTCATTAAGAACAGGAGTTATCAGTGTCCCTGACCTATTTATCTGAGTTTAAAAGTTTTACTGGCGTCGGGATAAATGAGTTCTTGTATCTATTGAAGCTGCACTTGGGGACTCTGTATCTCCTCCCTGAGGGCAGCTGCACATATTCATTGTTTAGTACATGGCTCATGTCACTGATTATTTTTTGAGCTTGTCTACAGGCTGCCTGGTCGTGTAAGATCTGCATGGGTAAATACTCTTTAACTCCAATAATTTTCCATGCTGTATGAATTAAACGCAACACTCTGTTCTTTAGTTTCACAGAGGGGTTGCCAAACCAAGCTGTAATACTGTATCTAATACAGCTCTCCCACACAGCCTGGTAAAATATTAACATAATCCTTTTATCAACGCCATGTATTCTTAATTTACGCAAGAAATGCAGCCACTGTTGTAGTCTACTACAGAGGTAATCAATATGTGCGCTCCAGGTTAATGAAATGTCAATAAATACTCCCAAATATTTATAGAAACTAACCTGTGTTATAGTGTAGTTGTGGATGACCACAGGCCTGTGGTCACCAACTTCCCAAGGGTCAAACACCATCTCCTTTGTTTTATCAGTATTCAAAATGAGATGACTGTCATCACACCAACAGACAAACCTCTGAATTTCTATAAAATAGCTTTACAGATCATGAGTCTTTTGAAGTAATGATAAAATAGCAGTGTCAAAAGAAAATTTAATAATTTGATTGTCTGGATAGACACTTCTGCACTCATCAGTGTACAAGGTGAACAAATATGGTGAACTAACACAGCCTTGAGGAGCTCCTGCATTGAGGGTTCTGGATTTAAAGTTCCATTTACACTAACTTGCTTTTTACGATAAGTTAAAAATGAGTGGTACCATTTAATAATGACAGGAGGAACTTTAAAATCATTTAACCTCTTAATTAAAAGGTGTGGCTACAGTGTGTTAAAAGCTGAACTAAAATCAACCAATAAAAGATGTGCATATGAGGTTGTCTCCTCCAAATGTTCAATTCAATTCAACTCAATTCAACTTTATTTATATAGCGCCATTTCACAACAACAGTCATCTCATAGCACTATCAACTGTAGGGGGAACCCCCACAGTTGCAGAAAGACCCCAGCAATCAGGCGATCCCCTGTGAGCAAGCACTTGGCGACGGTGGAGAGGAAAAACTCCCTTTTAACAGGAAGAAACCTCTAGCAGAACCAGGCTCAGGGAGGGGCAGTCATCTGCTGCGACTGGCTGGGGGGTGAGGGGATAGAGAAGAAGAAAAGAACAGACATGTAGAGAGCAAACAGCACGATGGGGACTCAATCTATGGGAGATAACAAACAAATGTTAATGACCAGCAAAAAAGATATTTCATTGAGAGTGAGGAAAGGAGTGAGGCCCAGTGTATTACTGGAGGTCCCCCGGCTGACTAAACCTATTAGCAGCATAACTAAGGGAGGGTTCAGAAACCCATGATCCCTCCCTAATTGTAGGCTATATTAAAAAGGTAGGTTTTAGCCCTATTCTTAAAAACAGAGATCGACTCCCGAATCCAGATTGGCAGCTGATTCCACAGGAGAGGAGCTTGATAACTGAAGGCTCTGCCTCCCATTGTACTTTTGGAGATTCTAGGTATTACAAGTAATCCTGCATTTTGGGAGCGTAGTGCTCTGTTAGGACAATACGGTAGTATCACATCTTTTAAATAAAAAGGAGCCTGATTGTTTAGAGCTTTGTAAGTAAGAAGGATTTTAAACTTAATTCTAAACTCTATGGGAGGCCAATGAAGGGAGGCCAGAACCGGAGAGATATGATCTCTCTTTCTAGTACCTGTTAAAACTCTTGCTGCAGCATTTTGGATCAGCTGAAGACTTTTTAAAGATGTTTTAGGACAGCCTGATAATAAAGAATTACAATAATCTAATCTCAAGCTAACAAAAGCGTGGATCAGTTTCTCAGCATCACTCTGAGACAAGATGCTCCTAATCTTGGCAATATTACGCAAATGATAGAAGGCAGTCTTAGAAACAAATTTAATATGTGAATTGAAGGACAAATCCTGATCAAAAATAACTCCAAGGTTCCTCACAGAGCTATTAAGAGAAAGAGTAACTGCATCCAAACTGAAAGTTTGATTTGGAAAGGAATTTCTAAGGTTTTTTGGACCAACAAGAATGACTTCAGTCTTATCTGAATTTAATAGCAGGAAATTACAAGTCATCCAAGCTTTGATTTCCTTAAGACAGGCTTCTAACTTGGCTAATTGATTGCTGTCATCTGGCTTCATTGACAGGTATAATTGTGTGTCATCAACATAACAATGAAAATGTGTACAGTGCTTTCTAATAATGTTGCCTAACGGAAGCATATATAAACTAAAAAGAGTAGGGCCTAGCACAGATCCCTGTGGAACTCCATGACTGAGCTTTGAGTTGAAAGAAAACTCATTATTTACATGAACAAACTGGAACCTATCAGATAAATAAGATCTAAACCACTGCAACGAAGTTCCATTAAGTCCAACATTGTGTTCTAATCTATCAAGTAGAATATAATGATCAATAGTATCAAAAACTGCACTAAGGTCTAAAAGGACAAGTACAGAAACTAGTCCATTATCAGATGCAATGAGGAGGTCGTTAGTGACCTTCGCTAAGGCTGTTTCAGTATTATGATGGATTCTAAACTCAGACTGAAACTCTTCAAGTAAACCATTTCCCTGCAGGTTGTCAAATAATTGCGTAGCAACAACTCTTTCTAAGATTTTTGAAATGAAAGGGAGATTAGAGATTGGTCTATAGTTAGCTAAAGCTCCTGGATCTAACGTTGGCTTTTTGAGTAAGGGTTTAATTACAGCCATTTTAAAAGCCTGCGGTACATGGCCTAAAGTTAATGAAGAATTGATTATATGAAGAATAAGGCTACCAAAAAGTAGGAAGACTTCTTTAAATAACCTTGTAGGAATAGGGTCTAAAAGACAATTTGAAGGTTTGGATGAGGAAACTATTTTGTCTAACTCACAAAGGTCGATTGGAGTAAACTCATCAAGACAGACATCAATAGAAGGAGTTGTAGTAGTTACAGTATTTAAGTTAACTGTGGGAATAATCTGATTGATTTTATCTCTGATGGATGAAATTTTATTATTGAAAAAGTTCATAAAGTACTGACTAGTAAGCTCTAAGGGAATGCTAGGATTGACAGAGTCCTGACTCTTTGTCAACCTGGCTACAATACTGAAAAGAAACCTGGGATTATTCTTATTCTCTTCTATTAATACAGAGTAATAACTTGTTCTAGCTTTTCTAAGAGATTTTTTATAAATTAAAAGATGATTTCTCCAAGCTAAATAGATTTCATCTAAATTAGTAGAGCGCCATTTTCTTTCTAATTGATGAGTCTTCTGTTTTAAGCTACGAGTTTCTGTGTTGAACCAAGGAGTTAGAAATCTCTGATTAGACTTTTTCTTTTTTTAAGGGGGCCACCAAATCTAGAGCCTGATGCAGAGAAGCTGAAACACTATCCACCATGTTATCAATTACAGAAGGAGCAAGCTGTCTATAGCTTATTTCCGTTGTGTTGACACATGGCATAGAGGAAACAATCTGCATAAATTTGGAAACAGCATCATCTGAGAGGCATCTACTGTAATAATATTTTTCTTTAGGAGCCAAATAGTCAGAAATAGTAAAATCAAAGGTTAACAGACAATGGTCTGACAGTACAGGGTTATGAGGAGACACTACAAGATTTTCTATTTCCATGCCATATGTCAGAACAAGGTCCAATGTATGGTAGAGGTAATGAGTAGAATTTCCTACTTTCTGAGAAAACCCAATCGAGTCTAATATTGAATTAAATGCCACATTAAGGAAGTCACTATCTACATCCACATGTATATTAAAGTCCCCTACTATAATTATCAGATTTCAGCACTAAATCAGCTAAGAAATCAACAAATTCGGATAAAAATTCTGAGTAGGTTGATGGGGGACGATAAACTATGGCAAATAAAATTGGGTTTAACCTAAAATTGCTAAAGTGCCCAATACTGAGGACCAGGCCCTCAAAGGAATTATAACATGTTTTTTGCTTTACATTAACTAGTAATTTGGAATGGTAAATTGTTGCTACTCCTCCTCCACGACCAGAACTTCTGGGATTTTGACAGTTTAAATAACCAGAGGGAGTTGATTCATTTAAACCAACATAATCCTCTTGCCCTAACCAGGTCTCTGTAAGGGAAATTAAATCAATCTGATGATCAATTAACAGATCATGGACTAACAGAGACTTGGAAGTTAGAGACCTAATATTTAATAAATCACATTTAATTTTTAAATTATGAGGAGGAACAGAGGCCAATTCATTCAATTTAGAGGCTTTATGTTTAATTTGAGTTTTACCAGTATTTTGCTTTATCACTTTGGGACGCTTATGCATTATATTTTTATTTACTTTGGAGGGAGCAGACAACGATTCTCTGATGGGGAAGTCAGGGGCTAAGCTGAGGGGTGGCGGATGAAGAGGAGCTGCAGAGAGGCGTGTAAGACTGTGACTCTGCTTCCTGGTCCCAACTCTGAGTAGTCAGGGTTTTGGAAATTTGGATAAAAAAGATGCCAGATTGTTAGATAAATGAGAAGCACCATCCAAAGTGGGATGATTGCTGTCTCGTCTCATAAGACCAGGTTTTCCCCAAAAAGAGCTCCAATTGTCAATGTAGCCCACATCATTTTTAGGACACCACACAGACAGCCAGCGGTTCAAGGATGACGAGCGGCTAAACGTGTCATCACTGGTCAGATTGGGGAGGGGCCCAGAGAATACTACAGTGGCAGACATCGTTTTGGCAAAGTCACACACCGATTCTATATTAAGTTTCGTGACTTCCGACTGCCGGAGATGGAGGTCATTAATGCCGGCGTGAATAACAATTGTGGAATATTTACAGTTACTTTTAGCCAGCATTTTCAAATTTGACTCGATGTCGCCTGCTCTGGCCCCAGGAATGCATTGGACTATGGCCGCTGGAGTCTCTAGGTTCACGTTTCTGACTACAGAGTCGCCAATGATCAGAGTTTTTTCCTCAGCGGGTGTGTCGCTGAGCGGGGAAAAACGATTAGAAACGTGAACAGGTTGGTGGTGTACCAGGGCTTTGCGACTAGGCTTCCTTCTCACCGTCACCCACCCAGTCTCCTCGCTGCTGAGGAGAGCCGGGGAACCGCTGACAGGGGGGCCTAAGCTAGCTAGCTCCACTGCAGCTAAGGGGCGTCCGTCGAGATTAACTGGCGCAGACGGTGTTTCAATGCAGCGGAGCCGGGATTCCTAATCAGACAACCTCGCCTCGAGCGCCTCAAAAAGACAAGATTTATTACATTTACCATTATCACTAAAAGAGGCAGAGGTGTAGCTAAACATCTGACAGAGAGAGCACACCAGAGGAGGAGAGGAAAGAGAGCTAGTAGCCATAGCTAGTGGCTAGCTAGTGGCTGGAGAGCAAACCACACAGGCAGACAGCAAAACAGGAAGTGACGATACGTTACCACAAGGAAGTGACGATCCCCCCACAAGGGGGGATCGTCAATGTCAATGTCATGTCAATGTCAATGTTAATGTTAACTCATGTTAACTCAATGTTAACGTTAATGTTAACTCATTCGTAACACAGATTGAGTTAAGGTTAGAATGGCATCCTCTGTACTTCTATTATTTTTATAAGCAAACTGCAGAGGATCCAAAAGTCCTCCAAAATCAGTTTTCAGAATGTCAATGACAATCTTCTCGAGGCACTTCATTACCAGTAAGGTCAGTGCAACAGGACGATAGTCATTATTCTCTTTGCAGCTTGCTTTTTTTTTTGGTACAGGAATTATAATAGAGCTTTTCCAAATTACTGGAACAGAACACGTATCTAAAGACTTCTGGTAGTTGGGACTCCAGGCTTCTGCTAGCTCCTCACTACATGAAATGAAATGCAGTCCGGGTCGCTCTCCACAGCCGATGGCAGTGCCTCAGGTGGGCTTGGACAGATGGCACGGCGATGTCTCTCTCCTCCTCAGGGAACAGCGGGGGATTATACCCCGACGTGGGACCAGGGTCTGTCGGGGGTGGGAAGAGGGTGGAGCAAACCAGCTGAAGGGGAGGAAGATGTCTTGCCGGTGGCGCACTGGGGACAGGCGCGTATGTACTCAGTGACGTCCCTCCAGAGTGATGGCCACCAGAACGTCCTCTGGAGGAGCTTCACCGTGCGAGCCCTCCCTGGATGGCACGAGAGTCTGGAGTGGGCCCGGTGGATCACCTCGCCTTGAATGGAAGAAGGGACAGTTTCCCCACTGGCCCCCCGCCCGGGAATGCCGGGCAACGGGGCAGAACCAACCAGAGCACACTCAGAGAGACACGGGGCTCATGGGTGGAAATAAAGGGAAAACTAACCTGGACAAAGCTCTCCCATTCTCCTCAACAGCAACTAAAATATACTCACCGCTTGGCACAGTAACTGAGGGAAACAGCACTGTAGAAGGACACGACAACCGGGAGAGATTGTCGTGCACCTTAAATGCGATTTCATGATGAGCAACAGGTGTGGATGCATGAGTGGGGAAAATAACAGAATCAATGACAGCTATGCAGCTCCAAACAATTTGACAGCCAAAAGCTGCACAGCGCTGTCAAAAAAAAAAAAAAAAAAAAACATGAACAGAAAACCAAATGTAAACACACTATAAATACAGAATGACACAAACTGGACAGGATACACAAAGAAACAGACAGAAAAAGAATAAACTTAACTGAATCATGACAATTAGTATATGTATCAAGTATTGCAGCAAATCATTTCAACTAAAGACCTTTGCCCTGCAAATGATTAATGCTTTCTTCAGTGATACAAATGAATGTGTCCATGACAAAATGTGAAAGATGGAAACGATAGTGCTGGAGGATGGAACAGATGCTGCCACATGAACAGCAGTGTCTCAACTTGCTGAAACAAAGCAGCTGTCTACCTCCAGGCCGCTCCACTCCTCCAATAACACCCATCGCACCATGAACATAATAGCATTTTTGCAGCAGCTGACATTATTACCTCACCTCTTCCACAATAATCTCCCCACATGTACATTGGTTTACCACAGGGCTATTCAATTACAAAATCACTTGAGCCAGAATTCGAAATCAAGACATGTAACTGGGCCGCACATGTTCAGCGATCTGTTGAATAAGACAAATTTCAAACCAACACAAATCAATGACGAAAAATATGCACTTTTTATTCATTGTCTTGGTTTTAAATGTGCGCTTGTCACATGACAAAGGCACATCAAAGTGCATAAAAATACAATAACAGTGCTGAGGTTTAGCAGAACTTGAAGTAATAGAAATATTTTTCTTCTTGAACAATTAAATAAATAGATGGAAAAAAATAAAATTCTGTAAATAACCATTTTGGTCACATCTTACTCAGGCATATCTCAAAGTGCATAAAAACTCAATGTGCACTGTTAGTAGCATTAACCTTTGTTTCCCTTTTGAAATAAAATATACTACATCCTGTCCATAACTGACCTTGGCACATTACAAAGTGCATTTAACTGAACAAAAATGAACTGTCAACACATGGTGAGACTGGACATCCTGGCAGATAAGCACATCTGTTGCAAGGTCTGTGGTAGACTTTTGCCAGTCAGTGCGTCATGACATGCACTACACAAAGAGCAGCGATAAACAAACCTGTCATCTGGTCAGTCACTGCAACAGATACTGGAGTCAATTTGTCTTGGCCTGTCCTTGCCACTGATAATACCTCTATCTGCCAAGAATGTGTCGTTAGTCCAACAAAAGATAGTGGTACTCAAATTCTTTGCAAGCAGTTTCATAAAATGGTCAGTCAGAAAGTAACTCATACTGGTTCGGACATCGCTTGGGTTAATAAGGTCAGGAGTTCCTGGCAACAGAGGCAAAGGACAGAGCTGCTTGGAGGAATCTGATTAGACCTAAATGAAACAGTCATTGTCCCCCCTGACAAACTGCTATGATGGATGATGGATGGTCAAACACTTCAGTGCATATACACTACACTGCACTACAGGGAAAGACAGCTACAGGAAGAAGATGGAGGACAAGTTGCAGCAGAGCGATGTCAGCAGTGTCTAGAGAGGTCTCAAAACCATCCCTTGGCACCAGAATACCTCCTTCCAGGCAGTGGGTGTTGGGAGTGGGTGAACAACCTGAACCTGTTCTTTAACAGGTTTGACCAACTGCTCTCTTCTCTGTCTGCCCACCAACCACTGCTGCCTAGTACTCATCTAGCACCGCTGTCCGCTGCCCTCCCTCCATCCCTCCTTGTACATCCCCCACTGTTTTTCCCCCCTCACAGACCCAACACCCCCTCTCCCAGCCCCTAGCCCCAATGTCCGCTCCCTCAACAACAAGCTGGACGAGATACGTCTGCTGAGAGAAACCTGGAGAGAGTGGAGGAGCTGCTGTGTGTTTGCGCGTTGTGCAGCTCTCCGAGTGTCTCTTTAGCATTATCTTTAGCATTTGTGCAAGGAACTATGTAAACAGCAGCTACAAACACATTAATGAATTCCTTCGGCAGATAGAATGGCCGACAATTCACGATAAGGAACTCCGCCAACGGAGAGCAGTGTTTAGATACTAACGTGGCGTTAAGGCACCAGTTCTTGTTAATATAGATACATAGCCCCCCACCCCCCCACCCCCCCCAGCTCTTACCGGAGCTAGCAGCCTCTCTGTCTGCCCGGAACGATGTCATGCCTTCCAGCTGAATGGCCACATCAGGGATGCTGTCATGGAGCCATGTCCCCGTGAAGCTATCAGTGAATTTCAAACTTGACACTTGAACAGTTTTGTGGTGGTTGCAAGGGATTTTAATCACACCAGTTTAAAGACTGTGCTCCCCAAGTTTAAACAATGTGTGGACTTTAAAAACAGAGGAGAGAATATGTTGGACTTGGTGTACACAAACTCCCCAGATGCTTATAAGGCAACATCTCGCCCCCACCTCGGCCATTCTGACCACCTATCCATGATGCTGGTGCCTGCCTACAAACCTTTACTGAAGTGCAGCAGGCCAGCAGAGAAGCAAATCAGGACTTGGCCAGAGGGTGCAGCCTCGGCACTTCAGGACTGCTTTTTGCACACAGACTGGGAGGTCTTCAAAATAGTAGCCTCCCAGGGACACAGGACAGATGTGGAGGAGTATGCTAAAACGGTCACCAGCTACATTGCAAAGTGCACAGAGGATGTCACTATAGTGAAAACTATCACTGCACAGGGCAACTATAAACCCTGGATGATGGCAGAGGTTGTGCTCGCTGCTCACAGCCAGTGATGCAGCCTTCAGAGCAAAAGACAGGATCACCCTCTGCTCAGCCAGGTCTGCGCTGTCTAAGGGAATTAAGATGGCAAAGCGTGCCTATGTGGAGAAAATCCAGGGACACCTCAGTGACACAACGAACACCAAACGGATGTGGCAGGGAGTTTGGGCGCTGACTGATTATAAGTCTAGGCAGGGGGTCGATGATGACGACGCTTCACTTCCAGACAGGCTCAACAACTTCTTTGCACATTTTGAAGAATCAAACCCAACAATCAGAGGGAGGGCTGGCCCATCTCCACCATCTGTAGGGCCAGCTATCATCATCAACGCAGCGGACACATAGAGGACCCTAATCAGGGTAAATCCATGTAAAGCTGCAGGTCCGGACAACATCCTGTGACGTGTGCTCCGAGACTGCGCGAGCCAGTTGGCAGATGTCGTGACTGACATTTACAACATCTCCCTGAGTCAGGCCATTGTTCCCAGATGCTTTAAGACCCCTACCATAGTACTGGTGGCAAAGAAACCAGTTGTGTCCTGTCTGAATGACTATCGTCCTGTTGCACTGACACCAATTATGATGAAGTATTTTGAACGGCTTGTCAAACCACACATCACAGCCTGCCTCCCTGCATCACATGACCCGCTCCAGTTTGCATATCATTCAAACCGCTCCATGGAGGATGCTATAGTCACTACCCTGCACTCTGGCGTAGGTGTCTTTCTGATCCAGGTGGGTGATGACAGACTCCTGTACATTGATTTCAGTTCATCATTAAGAATCAGAATCAGAATCAGAATCAGCTTTATTGGCCAAGTATGCACAACACATACAAGGAATTTGACTTTGGCTAAAAACTTGCTCTCATTGTTCAGGTGGAGGATTTAAATAAGGATTCAATGACAACAGAGTATGTACAGTAAATTACAGTCTGTCCACGTTTCTATAAAAGGATGCAAATATATACAGGAATATATGCAGTTATTTACTCAGACTAACCACACTTTGCAGAACTATATGAAAAAATATACAGTCACACAGTATTTCAATGTGAACTCAGATTCAGTGATATAATGTGAATGATGTAAAAAGCAGTGTGAGAGTTATGTGCAATGTAATAATGGATGAAAAGTCATGAGTACAGCAACAGGTAGGACTAGGTGAATGTTAGGAGTTCATCAGAGTGATGGCTTGAGGAAAGAAACTGTTCCTGTGACGGGTGGTTTTGACCTTCAGTGATCTGTAACGGCGACCAGAAGATAGAAGTTCAAACAGTTTGTGGCCGGGGTGTGACAGGTCAGCACAGATGTGTCCCGCCCGTTTCCTGGTTATGGACCGATATAAGTTCTCAATGGAGGGTAGGTCAGTACCAATGATCCTCTCCGCAGACTTAATGACCCGCTGCAGTCTGGTCTTGTCCTGTTTAGTGGCAGATCCAAACCAGACAGTGATGGAAAAGCAGAGGACAGATTGGATGATGGCGGTGTAGAAGACAACCAGCAGCTCCTGAGGCAAATCAAACTTCTTGAGCTGACGCAGAAAAAACAACCTCTGCTGGGCCTTTTTCCAGACAGTGTCTATATGGGAGGACCACTTCAGGTTCCGGGAGATTGTGGTACCCAGAAACTTGAAGGAGTCCACAGTGGACACTGTGCTGTTGAGGATGGTGAGTGGGGGGAATGAAGGGGGGGGGGGTCGCCTGAAATCCACAGTCATATCCACCGTTTTGGCTGGGTTAAGTTCAAGATGGTTCTGGCTGCACCAGAGGATCAGCTGCTCCACCTCCTGCCTGTATGCAGACTCATCATCATCCCGGATCAAACCGATGACTGTGGTGTCGTCTGCAAACTTCTGGAGCTTCACCGAAGAGTCCTCTGAGGTGCAGTCATTGGAGTAGAGGGAGAAGAGCAGTGGGGAAAGGACACATCCTTGGGGTCGCCAGTACTAATTTTTCGGGAGCTGGATGTAAATCTCCCTAGCTTCACCTGTTGCAACCTGTCAGTCAGAAAGCTGGAGATCCACTGGCAGGTGGAGGGGGGCACCTTGAGCTGGAGGAGTTTCTGATGAAGAATGCCTGGGATGATGGTGTTGAACGCTGAGCTGAAGTCAACAAACAGGATCCTGGCGTACGTCCCTGGGGAGTCGAGGTGTTGCAGGATGTAATGTAGTCCCATATTCACTGCATCATCCACTGACCTGTTTGACCGGTAGGCAAACTGCAGTGGGTCCATCAGGGGGCCTGTGATGACCTTCAGGTGGTTCAGCACCAATCTCTCCAAGGATTTCATGACCACAGAGGTCAGGGCAACAGGTCTGTAGTCGTTTAATCCTGTAACAGAGGGTTTCTTGGGAACTGGAATGATGATGGAGCGTTTGAAGCAGGAAGGCACTTCACGCAGCTCCAGTGATCTGTTAAAGATCCGGGTGAAGATGGGGGCCAACTCGTTGGAGCAGACTCTCAGGCAGGACGGAGACACACCATCAGGTCCTGCAGCCTTCTTGATCTTTTGTCTCTGAAAGACCCGACGCACCTCCTCTTCACAGATCGTTAGTGCTGGTGGGAGGTCAGAGTGGAGGAGGGATGGAGTTCCTGGGGCTGCAGATAATCCTTTTGTGTGGGTGGGAGGTGAGAACTGTAGGTTCTTTTCAAACCTGCAGTAAAAGCTGTTTAGGTCATTAGCCAGCTTGAGGTTTTCCACAGGGTGTGGGGATGGTCTCCTATAGTTGGTGATATTCTGCAGGCCTCTCCAGACAGAAGCAGAGCTGTTGGCTGAGAAGTTTTTTTGTAACTTCTCACTGTAGCTCCTCTTAGCAAGCCTGATCTCCTTCGTCAGCATGTTTCTGGCCCGCTTGTACAGAGTCCAGTCACCAGTCCTGTAGGCCTCCTCCTTGGTCTGACGTAGCTGCTTCAGTTTAGGAATGAACCAGGGTTTATTGTTGTTGTATTTGCAGAAGGTCTTGGTCTGCACACACATGTCCTCACAGAAACAGATGTATGACATCACAGTGTCAGTGAGTTCATTTAAGTTAATGGCTGCAGCTTCAAAAACACTCCAATCTGTGCAGTCAAAGCAGGCTTGTAACTTCAGCTTTGATTCCTCAGTCCATTTCTTCACAGTCCTTACAACAGACTTGGAAGTTTTTAGTTTCTGTCTGTATGTTGGAATAAGATGGAGCAGACAGTGGTCAGAAAAACCCAGAGCTGCACGGGGGACCGCATGATAGGCATTTCTTAAAACTGTGTAACAGTGGTCGAGTGTATTTGTGTCCCTGGTGGGACATTTAATATGCTGTCTGTATTTAGGAAGCTCATTTGTGAGATTAGCTCTATTGAAATCACCCAGAATGATAAGCAGAGAGTCTGGATGTTTTTCCTCCACGTCTGCTATCTGGTCAGCGAGGTGCTGCAGGGCCTCAGTTGTAGAAGCAGCAGGCGGGATATAAATTCCGACCAGAATAAATGAGGAGAACTCTCGAGGTGAATAAAAGGGTTTACAGTTTATGAACAGTGACTCTAGGTTAGGGCTACAAAACTTCTTCAACACTGTGACATCAGTACACCAACCTTCGTTTATGTAGAAGCAGATTCCACCACCTTTAGTCTTTCCAGAGAATACTCGGCTGCGATCAGCGCGAAACAGCTGGAATCCGTCCAGGCGGACCGTGCTGTCTGGGATGTGTTCACTCAGCCAGGACTCCGTGAAACAAAGGGCGCCAGATCTGCTAAAATCCCGTTTTTTGTGAGTCAGGAGCAGCAGTTCATCCATTTTGTTCGCCAAACTGCGGATATTTGCCAGATGGATCGATGGGAGCGGCGTGCGAAATCCTCGTTTCTTCAGCCTGACTAGCGCACCGGCACGTTTACCACGCCGCCTTCGTTTC
Source organism: Pholidichthys leucotaenia (assembly GCA_020510985.1). Classification (NCBI taxonomy): domain Eukaryota; kingdom Metazoa; phylum Chordata; class Actinopteri; order Cichliformes; family Pholidichthyidae; genus Pholidichthys; species Pholidichthys leucotaenia. The sequence goes on along the minus strand of CM035850.1, from coordinate 181,516,031 downwards.
CGGCCAGCGCCAATAGCCGCTGCTCCCACAGCTAATATTGACTGAAAAAACTTTAGATCAGCAGCAGCAACTGGCGGAGAAGTTGCATTGGGAGGTAGTCTGAGTGAAAGTAGTTCCTCCCTTGAATAGGTGATTCGGACAGAAGAGCAGAAGTCCAAAAACACACAAAATTATCAAAAACATCAGAGAGCAGAAGCCAGTGGCTGCCATCCACGGCGCCATCTTGGATTCAACACCATTATTCCCCAAGACTGATGGAGAAATTACTCTTCTCGGTCTGAACACCACCACATGTCTCTGGATCCTGGACTTCCTGACCGAGAGACCTCAGTCTGTCTGTGTTGGAAATAACATCTCCAACTCTATCATGCTGAGCACCGGATCCCCTCAAGGCTGCGTACTCAGTCCACTGTTGTTTACACTTCTAACACATGACTGTGTATCCAGACACGAGGGGAACCAGATTATTAAATTTACAGACGACATCACAGTGATGGGACTTATTCAGAGGGATGAGGAATCAATGTACAGGGAAGAAGTTAGAGAACTGGAGGGCTGGTGCAGGGAGAGCAATCTGGTGCTCAACGTGGACAAAACGAAGGAGATGATTATTGACTTCCGGTGGTCACAGCCTGAACACATCCCTCTCAGCATCGGAGGCCATTTAGTGGAGAGAGTGGAGAACATCAAGTTCCTCGGAGTGCAGATCTCGCAGGACCTGCCCTGGAGCAAGAATTCCTTGGGGATCAGGAAGCGGGCCCAGCAGAGACTGCACTTCATGAGGAAACTCAAACAGGCCTCTCTCCCCATCTGCATCCTCAGGACCTTCTACAGAGGTGTGGTGGAGAGTGTTCGGACATACTGCATTGCAACATGGTACTCCAGCTGCAGTATGTCAGACAAAAAAAAAACCCTGCAGAGGATAGTTAAGGGAGCTGAGAGGCTAATTAGAGTCCAAGAACTTTTTCAGAACCGTTGTAGGAGCAGGGCACTGAACATTGTCAAGGACCTCTCGCACCCTCATCATAAACACATTGAACTGCTGCCATCTGGCAAACAATTCCGGCGCATCAGAAGCAGAACCACCAGACTGATTAACAGCTTCCTTCCACAAGCTGTTAGGATGCTGAACAGTTGATCCGGAATCTTTCATACATACTACTGCACTTTTATGGACATTATGTACGTATATTTGTATATTATAGTTCTAGTTAGTTTTCAAGTATGTCTCAGGGATGTGTGAATGGCTGTGTTGTGGTGGGGGGGGGGTGAGGGTGTGTGTAAGTGTGTCTTAAATTATGTTATTTTACTAGTATGGATGCTGAGAGAAACGCAATTTCATCTTGCCTGCACTACAGTTGTATGTACAGCAACATGACAATAAAGGCAGATTTGATTTGATTTGAGCTGAGCTTCCTCAAGGCGAGGAGGGCTGCATGTCCAGACGACATCAGCCTGGGGCCCATCATGTTGTCAAAATCCCTGGGTGCTGCCGAATGAATAGGTGTGAGCAAGGGAGTGAGAGAGTGAGTGAACAAGAGAGTAAGCAAGAGTGAGGGAGTGATGAGTAGAGATGGTGATGGAGGGTCTGTTTTGTGTGGCACTTTACATGTCGGGTGGTATCTCTGAGGTGGTCCTTTTGTGGCTGCGGCTGCCCTAGGGTGACTCGGTAGGTGTGTGGCTGCTGGCCCGTGCCGGTGCTCTCCCCGGTCACTGCCGGGCGCTGGTGCACATTCATGCTTGCGGCATCTGTGCCACAGCTACCCCAAGTAATAAGGGTGAAAGAGTGTGGGTGAGTGTGTGGGGAAGAACACGACTGGATGTGAATGAGTCAGAGCGTGAGTGAGAGTGTGTGTATGGGTGAGCATGGGTGGCTTTGAGTGATTCTGAGTGCGACCAGGAGTGGGCGCAAGATTGAGCGGGTACAGGAGTGGGACAGAGTAGGTGGGTCTGGGAGTGCGAGTGTAGGATTGTGTGGGGGAGAGGGCGAGTGAGAATGAGTGAGTGTGTGTGGGTGCATGTGGATGCATATGAGAGCATATGAGGGTGTGAGTGTGTGGGGATGGATGTGTGTGCTGGTTGGGGGTGCTGGATTGAGGGGGTGGCAACTCCTGACTGTGTGGGGTCCCCTAGACGGGGGTGCTGGCCCCCCCTGTGGGGCCCCTGTGCCTTGTTGCTGCCTTCTTTGGGTGTGGGGTGTGGGGGCCCTTGGGGTGTGAAACAGCGGTGCTAGGGTGGGTGTGGGCCCATTATGGGGGTGTCTGGGGAGGCTCGCGCCAAGGGCACAGGCCGATCTCTAGCCCAGGGGATGGGGGTGCTGGCCTTCTGGTGCCTGGGGCCCGGGGGCAGGCATTGGCCCTGCTGAGGGGCCGGGGGTTGGCCGGTCGGGGTGCAGGAGTGCGCTGCGGTGACCACTTGGTGGCTCGGCCTCCCTCGGCTGTCCCTCCTGGGGCGGATGCCTGACTGTCCTGTTGCTTGTTGGCCTCGGGACATTTGTGCTCTGTGGGGGTTGGTTCGGTTTAGTTTTAGTTTAATGTTTATTTAAAATTGACAATACATACCAATGGATATTAATACAAATGTAAGGATGCTAGATTTAGCAATATAATTTGCATCTGTAGTACCCTGGTGGGTTACAAAAACACACAAACAAACAATCATGTATGAGCAGAACAACTGCAGTTAAACTGTACAAAGTGCAAGAGTTAAGGTGTTACAAAACAAAATATTCCAGTGTCACATGGGTGAAGTGCTGTGTATGTGGACACACACACACCCAAGCAGCTCACAGCAACAACAGACAGCAACAAACAAGAGTCAGGGCATATGTGTGTGATGCACTGGTACATATACGTACATATATGCGTATGCTGCAGAGAAACCACTAATTATGGGTACAGTTTTGGTTGTTTAAAAGCCAGTTTTTTCAATGAGTCTTAGAAGTGTTTAGTGTAGTACATTCTCTGATTACAGGTGATATGTTATTCCAGATCTTGATGCCCTTCACTGATAGCACAGATTGAGCAAATGTGGTGCATCTTTGGGGGACATCACAGTCTCCTCTCGTGATTGCTCTGGTGGTTGTACCGGTGACAGTTCTCAGTTGAACATATTTTTCCGGGAAAGGGGGGGGGGGGCGTGGTGCATAGCAAATTTGAGAGTTTTATAATTTTCAAAAGACAGAAGATTGTATTTCTTGTAAATGTGATGGCGTTGTCGTGCTTCCTTGGGGTTTCCAGGAGGAAGTTGTTGTGACCTGCCACCCTCTTCATATGTGTCCTGGCAAACCACTCACATGCACACTTATTTTATGTGTGCTTTCATACACAGGCGCACGTATGAACACACATACGGGAAACAGGGAGGAGCTGAAGTCCGTACAGAGGAAGCTAAGGAGGAAGATTAGAGAGGGTAAAGACTGCTACAGGAAGAAGATGGAGGACAAGCTGCAACAGAGTGACATCAATGAGGTCTGGAGAAGCCTCAAAACCATCTCTGGGCTCCAGAATACCTCCTCCCAGGCCACGGGGGGCAGGGAGTGGGTGAACAACCTGAACCTGTTTTTAACAGTTTTGACCAACCGCCCTCCCCTCTGTCATCTAGTCCTTCTGTCAACAGCCCCCACCAACACCCCCAACTTCCAGCACAGAGCCCCCCCTGCCCCAACCTGCCCTCACAAAGACCCAAGTGAGGGCGGAGCTGAGGAAGATCAAGGCAAGAAAGGCCTTGGGTCCGGACTGCATCAGCTCAAAGCTCCCCAAGTCCTGCGCAGACCAACTGTGTGGGATCGTGAAGCTGGGGAGGGTACTACAGCTGTGGAAAACGTCCTATGTGGTACCCGAACCAAAGACCTCCCACCCCAAAGACCTGAACAGCTACAGACCAGTGGCCCTCACATCACACCTGATGAAGACCCTGGAGGGGCTGCTCCTCACCCCCCCCCCCCCCCCGCCCCCTGATGGGACCAGCAATGGATCCACTCCAGTTTGCCTACCAGTTCACCAGTTCGCCAGGCGGAGGTGGCATCGGGGTGGACGATGCAGTGATCTTCCTCCTACACATCCCCTGTCCCACCTGGAGAAGCCTGGGATCATGGTGAGGATCATGCTCTTTGATTTCTCCAGTGTTTTAAACACCATCCAACCAGTGATCCTGAAGAACAAGCTACCATGTGCAGGTGGACCAGCATCTGTCATCGTGGATCCTGGACTACCTCACAACCCAGCCACAGTTTGTGAGAACCCAGGATTGTGTGTCTGACACTATCATCTGCAATACGGGGGCCCCTCAGGGAACAGTTCTGGCTCCCTTCCTGTTCACCCTTTATACTGCGGACTAATCACACAACACACCACACTGTCATCTACAGAAGTTCTTTGATGACCCTGCGATCGTTGGCTTTATCTCTAATGGAGATGATGCGTAGTACAGAGGAGTTATCAAGGACTTCATGGATTGGTGCCATCGGAACTGCCTACAGATCAATGAGAGGAAAACTAAGGAACTTGTGGTGGACTGCTGCAGGTGAGGACAACCCCTCAAAGCACCAGTAAACATCCAGGGAACAGACATTGAGATGGTGACATCCTACAAGTACCTGGGTAAACTGGACTGGTCAAACAATACCGACGAGCTCTACAAGAAGGGACAGCGCAGGCTGTTCCTCGTGAGAAGGTTCAGGTTTTTTGGTGTACAAGGAGTGCTCCTGAAGACCTTCTACAACTCGGTGGTTGCATCAGTCATCACATTTGGAGTGGTCTGCTGGGGCAACGACATCACGGCAGCTGACAAGAAGAGATGGAATAGACTGATCAAAAAAGCTAGCTCTGTCCTGGGCCAGTGCCTTGACCCAGTGAAGGAGACAGGAGAGAGGAGGATGGTGGTTAAGCTTGTAGCACTGCCACATATGTTATTACATCGCCCCTTTTATGGATAAAATGTTAAATACATAAAGGGTAAGCCTAGTTATAATAGTTGATAAGATGCAATATTTAAATGCTCCATTCATTGTTTGTGCCTCTTTCATAGCTAAGTTTCACTATTGGGTTGCATCTTTGTATGCTGGAAAATAAAGAAATAATCAAGCTGTCAAAATGTCAGCTGGTCAAGTGATCAGCTGATTTCCAGCAGCTGGCGACAGGATAAGAGGAAGGCAGAAGACGCCATGGAGGAGAGAGGAGAGGAAGAAAGGCCTTTCCTAGAGGACTAGAGCAGCCAGAGGAGTGTCTGACCGCAAGAAGGCTATGAGAGACCTGTGGGTGTCGGCGCATCCACTCTGGTGAATGGGGAGTTGGTTTGGCCCAGGAAGTAGGACGCTGGGTCTAGCAGGAATCCACAGCACACCCGGAGTGAGGGGTGACAGGACCGCAGGCCGATGAGAGCATTCCTATACTTCTTCTCCTCATTTCCTAACAGTTCTTTGTCTGAGCTCAGGGGTTTTTTGTGGTGACTGAAAACAGTGATGTCCTCTTATTTTTTGGGTGACATTATTTGGACTCCACTTTTTCTTCTGTTTTGTGCCAGCGAAGATTTGGACATTGTCATGGACAGTTTACTGCCAATATTTTGATTATAAAAAAAGACTGAATATTGTATATGAAACTAGTGTTTGGTTTAAAACAGCTTGGGGTGTGGATGATGTTTAAGTTATTTATTGTGTAAATATCACTGGTTCACCTTGAGTTTCAATAATAACCCACAAAAAAACATATTTGGCTTGTTTAGCATGAAATCATTTTAACCCCGTTTTTTTTTTTTTTTTTGGTAACATTCACTGTTTTATAGTTGAATGTTACAAACTGTCATCTCTGCTGGAGTCTGAGTCCCACCCCGTGCAAGACATGCTGAATGCACTGAGGAGCTCATTTAGCAGTAGGCTATACCATCCTACGTGCGCAAGCGAGAGGTTTCGCAGGTCCTCCCTACCTACGGCTGTCAGACTTTATAACCTAACAAGGGCTGCTCATAGAGGTTATATTAAATGCACAAAATGTAACAGACTTGCACAATAATGGTCCCCCTCTATTACACAACTAGGACAATATCAATCGCTACAGAGGGTGACGACTAGGCTGATTCAAATATGAAATCTACTGTATGGGTACATATTCATACTATGGGGGGTAACTGAATAGACCGTTATGCTGTTTATTCCACCTAGCTACAATGCTCTGCACTGTGTATATTTCTGTGTACATATGTATATTCACTGCTCTTATTATCTTTTCTTTTAAATTATTGCTCTGAGTGTTGCTGTCCCTGTGCTGTTGCAATCCTGGAATTTCCCCACTGTGGGACTAATAAAGGCTTATCTTATCTTATCTTATCTTATCTTATCTTATATGTTTCTCCTTTAACAGGTGGAAATACCAGACTTGTGATGAGACCTTCTCAGTAGAAGAAACAATCTGTCTTTTGTTTATTTCAGTTGTGTTAGTCTGGTTGTCTTCTTTGCCTGTTCCTCTCCCTTTTCTTTCTCCCTCCCGACCCTTCCTTTCCCCCATTCCCCCGTCTCATCATTCATGGGTAAAACAATTTAAATAAAGTATTAGCAGTTATTGCAAGAGGAGTTTATAAACAATATACAGTACATATACTGTATATGTCCTGTATAGAGCTCCTTTTGGCAAAGTAAATCTGTTTGGCACAATAAGGGAAGCAAATTTCTGTTGTGCTCACCTAGCTGCTTGACGGAACAAGGGGGAAAAAAAGACCCAGGTGAGAGCTGAGCTGAGCTTCCTCAAGGCAAGGAAGGCTGCAGGTCCGGACAGCATCAGCTCGAGGCTCCTCAGAGTCCTGTGCAGACTGGCTGTGCGGGATCATGGAGCACATCTTCAGTCTGAGCCTGAAGCTGGGGAGGTAAGACAGCTGCGGAAAACATCCTGTGTAGTTCCCGTACCGATGACTCCACATCCCAAGGACCTAAACAGCTACAGACAAGTGGCCCTCACATCACACCTAATAAAGATCCTGGAGGGCCACTTCTTACCCACCTCCACCCCCTGGTGGGACCAGCAATGGATCCACTTCGATTTGCCTACCAGCATGGCATTGGAGTGGAGAATGCAGTGATCTTCCTCCTACACCGTTCTCTGGCACACCTGGAGAAGTTCTGTGAGGATCGTGTTCTTTGATTTCTCCAGTGCATTCAACACCATCCAACCAGTGATTCTGAGGGACAAGCTGCTGTATGCAGGGGTGGACCAGCACCTGTCATCATGGAGCCTGGACTACCTCACAGACCAACCACAGTTTGTGAGAACCGGGAATGTGTGCCTCACACCATCATCTGCAGTATCCCCCCCCCCCCCCCCCGGGAACAGTTCTGGCTCCCTCCCTGTTCACCCTTTATACTGCGGACTTTTCAAACAACACAACACACTGCCATCTACAGAAGTTCTCTGACGACTGACATAACATTCGGCTCAGGAGACGCACACACACAGGCTCAGAGTAGTTCAACCTGTTTATTAACAACAGGGGTGTATGGGTGTGTGTCTGCGGAATGTTAATGTGTTGGTGGCGGCGTCTGCTTCAGGCACAGAAGCAGGAGACTGTACAGCCGGCAACCCTATGGGAGAGAACAGAGACACAGGGTGATGGGCACACACCAACACAGGAGGAGAATAGGCGAGGGAGAAGCTTACTTGCTTGGGACAGATGACTGGCACAACAAGGACAGGACCCCGGGAAACAGCCACCTGCAGGACTCGGTGCAGCAGCAAGGAAGGACGAGGGAAGGGAGTTGTCCGCTGCCGAGGAATCCACCTGTGCACAGGGGAGCAGACTGGAGAAGATGAGGTAAGTGGTTCTTACCGCACAGCATCGTGCTGAAGAAAGAGTTGCGTCACGTAGACTGGGAATGAAGTCTGACGGCTTCAGGCCGAAGCTCAGGGCGAGGCGGCTTATATTCCTCGCCGCTGATGATGAACAGGTGCGCGAGCAGGTGGCGCCGCTGATGAGCGGCGCGGCGTGACAACGACTCTGTGTTTGTCGGCCTCATCTCTGATGGAGATGATGCAGAGAACAGAGGACTTATCCATGACTTTGTGGACTGGTGCAATCAGAACTGCATCCAGATCAATGTGAGGAAAACCATAGAACTGGTGGTGGACTGCCGCAGGCGAGGACAACCACCACAGCACCAGTAAACATTCAGGGAACAGACATTGAGATGGTGACATCTTACAAGCACCTGGGTGTTCACCTGAACAATAAACAATACAATCCCTGACAAATAAAGTGGATGAAATTCAAGGAAATGTCCGATATCAGAAGGATTTCAAGAACTGTTGTGTCATGGCTTACACGGAGACGTGGCTTGCAGTGCATGACCAGGATGCGGACCTTTATATTGACGGCTTTGGAGCCCCACTTCACTTGGATCGGCAGGAAGAGGTAACGGGGAAATGTTAGGGGGGCAGCGTATGTTTGTATATTAATAAACAGTGCTGTACATCTGTCACGGTCAAGGAGCGCATCTGTACACCAGATGTGGAGCTTCTGTCCATGTCACTACGCCCCTTTTATCTACTCCGCGAGTTCCCCCAACTTTTTATAATGACTGTGTACATTCACCTGAGGGCAGATGCTGCCTCCGCCTCCAGCGCCGTCTTTGATGTGGTACAGCGGTTGCAGTCGATTTCCCCAGAGGCTCCAAATTTTATACTTGGGGATTTTAACCATGTGTCTCTAAAGAAGACACTTAAAACTTTTATCAGTATGTCTCCTGTCCAACCAGGTGAAAAAAGACATTGGACCTGTGCTACGGATCCATAGAGAGAGCCTTTAAGTCTCTTCCCCTTCCTCCTTTAGGATCCTCAGATCACAACTGTGTACATTTGTTGCCCACATATAAAACTGCTCTCAAAAGAGGCAAGGTGAAGACCAGAGACATAAATGTGTGGACAGAGGATTCAGTGCACTGCCTCCAGGAATGCTTTAACGGTACAGACTGGAGGGTGTTCACGCTCGCCTGCAGAGAAGATTTGGACACTTCAGTGGACATGACATGCTCATACATGGCTTTCTGCAGAGACATGATCGTTCCTCGTAAATGTGTCAAAATATATCCCAACAACAAGCCTTGGGTTACAAAATCAGTTAAATCCTGCTTACAGAGGAAAGCACTTGCCTTTAAACGGGGTTGTTACTGAGCTGCAGGTTGCCACAAAAGAGCTGAAGGCGTAAATTTTAAGAGCAAAACAGAATTATAAATCAGAATTGTAAAGCAAGATGGCAACAAAGAAACTTGGTTCAGCCTGGGCCAGTATGAAAACTATTGCAGGCCTTCAGAGCACAGAGCGCAGTAATCGTGTGTTTTTAGATGGTTTTAATTCAGACACAGAACTGGCTAATGCTCTTAATTGTTTTTATGGTCGTTTTGACTCCTTTGATTTTAGCACAGAAAACCAAGATTTGAAGCAGAAACTCAGAGACAATCAGCACTTTAATATTGAGGTGCAGGATGTTAAAAGGACGTTCTGTGTTGTAAAAGTGAACAAAAGTCAGGGCCCTGATAATATATGTGGGCGCTTGGTAAAGTCCTGTGCACATGAACTAAGTCCTGTGTTTCACTACATTTTCAAAAAGTCCTTAGAGACAAAACATGTGCCTAAGATCTGAAAAGATGCTGTGGTTGTCCCCGTTCAAAAATCCAGCTGTCCTAAAACGGTAAATGACTTTAGACCAGTTGCTTTGACTTCAATTTTAATGAAATTTTTAAAAAAAAAACTGGTCAGATTTGAGGTCCTAAAGCAGACTGAGCATGCATTGGATCCTCTGCAGTTTTCCTATAGGCCTCACAAAGGAGTGGAGGATGCCACTGTCACTCTGTTTAACATGCTTTTTAAACATCTGAATTTTAATGGGACACACGCCAGGCTTTTATTTGTGGACTTTTCCTCCGCCTTTAATACAATCCAACCTCATATTTTAGTTGAAAGGCTCCTGCAACAATTTGATTTGAGTAATAATCTGGTGGGTTGGATACTGGATTTTTTAACCAGCAGGATACAGAGAGTAAGGGTCAATGGTACATTGTCTGACCAAAAGTGTTCTTTTACTGGCTCTCCGCAGGGGTGTGTGTTGTTACCACTACTCTTTATCCTGTACACAAACATGTGTCGGAGCAGATATGAAAACAGACACATTATAAAGTATGCTGATGATTCAGTTGTTGTCAGTCTCCTCCAGGATGGTGAGAGTGGCCACGGCCCAGTAGTTGATGATTTAGTTAACAGATGTGAGGATTCCTACCTGCAGCTGAATACAACAAAAACTAAAGATATGATTATTGACTTGAGTAGGAAAACTCCAAGGCACAAAGTCACTGCACTAAAAGGCCAGACCACTGAATGTGTACAATCCTACAAATATCTTGGGATGATTATTGATAGTAATTTAAACTTTGAAGAGATCTGTGAAAGGATGTGCAAAAAGGGTCAGCAACATTTGCATTGTTTAAGGAAACTTTCACGCTTCCAAATTGACCGAACCATAATGACAATGTTTTATCGGGCTTTTAGTGAATCTGTTTTATCCTTTTCTTTAGTGTCATGGTTTGGTCAGATAAAACTGAAACAGAGGAAATCCTTGGATCAGATTGTTAGATGGTCCAGTCATTTTCTTGGTGAGTCACAGCTGAGCCTGACATCCCTGTACACCAGACAGGTACAGAGGATTGCTACCTCCATTTTAAATGATGACTCCCACCCGTTGCACTGCCACTTTCAGCTTCTTCCCTCCAGATGGAGGTTTGCTGTCCCAAAAAGTAAAACCCAACGCTACAAAAACAGCTTTGTTCCTGCTGCTGTTAAAGAGTTGAACAAGATGTAACAATAAATTGCACATAATTTGGATAGATAGATGTACTTTGTTGATCCCAAACTGAGAAATTACAGTATAACAGCAGCATGGCAATAGACAGCCAAACAAAAGAAACACACACATGACAGACAAAGGGATTACCCATGGAAAGTATAACCAACACGACTATAAAACCTATATTCATCATAGCTTAATATATGATGACCCATTTAAACACATGAATCATCCCATTGCACAAAGAAGGACTATCAGGAGCAGAGTGAAAATGTGAGTTACCAGTTAGTCTGGAAGGTGCAGTGTTGCAGCATAGCTATGACCAGAATACAACATCATAGTGAGTTATTGTACAGTGAAATTTCATGTGGCAGTAAAAATTTCCTGTACCTGGCCATTCGACAACAAAGCTGTAGTAGTCTACCGCAGAAAGTGCTTCGCTGTCTGTCTAGTGTGTGGTGGAGGGGGTGATCAGGATTGTCTATGATGGATCGTAGTTTATTTAGTGTTCTCCTCTCCACCACTGTCTCAAAGGTCTTTGGTCTGAGACCAATTACAGAGCCATCCCTCTTGATAATCTTGTCAAGTCTGTTGGTATCTCTGGCCCTGATACTGCTACCCCAACAGACAGCAGCAAAGAAGATGGCGCTGGCAACAGCGGTCTGGTAGAAAAGCTCCAGCATCCTGCTGCACACGTTGAAGGATCGCAGCTTTCTCAGGAAGTAGAGTCTGCTGATCCCCTTCTTGTGTGCAGCATTGGTGTTGGATCTCCAGTCCAACCCACTGCTGATAGTGACACCCAGATATTTGTAGTCCTCAACCACTCCCACATCCTCCCCCCTAATCTGCAGTGGCTGAGAAGGAGTCTTCCTCTTCCAGAAGTCAATCACCATCTCTCTGGTCTTGCTGACATTAAACCTCAGGTGATTCTGCTCCATCCACTCCACATATCTGTCCACTAGTGCCCTGTACTCCCCTTCATCTCCTTCTCTTATACACCCCACAACAGCTGAGTCATCAGAGAATTTCTGCAGGTGGCATGACTCAGTGTTGTACTGAATGTCAGTGGTGTATAAGGTAAAAAGAAAAGGAGAGAGCACAGTCCCCTGTGGAGCTCCCGTATCACTAGCCAGCACTCCAGATAAGACATTGCCCAGCCAGAGGTTGTACAGGTGTTTCATTGCTGGAGCTAGTTTGTTGGCACAGGTCCTCAGGGTCCTTGCGGAGATGCCATCAGGGCCTGAAGCCTTCCTCTGATGGAGTCTCTCCAGCTGTTTCTCCACCTGATCTGTAGTCACCGTGACGTGAGGGAGGGTCCTGGTGCTCCCTGAGGAGGAGGAGGGGGGAGATGGAGAGCTGTTCTGCACAGGACGGTGGGTGGGGAGGGGTGCGTGGGGGTCTGGTTGTGTTGCTTGGGTGACAGACTGTGAGTTCAACCTATTAAAAAACAGATTCAGTTCCTCAGCTCTCTCCTGGCTCCCAGATGGCTGCCCGACTCTCCCCTTGCGTCCAGTTATTTGTTTCATCCCCTCCCACACATCTTTAGTGTTGTTTTTCCTGAGTTTATCTTCCAACTTCCTCCTATAATTGTCCTTGCACCTCCTCAGCATTTCTCTGAACTCATGCTGCACTACTCTCAGCTTCTCCTTTTCTCCAGCCCTAAAAGCTCTCTTCTTTTTGTTCAGAAGTGCTTTCAGGTCACTGGTGACCCATGCTCTGTTGTTGGAGAAGCAGTGTACAGTCTGAGCTGGCATGGTCATGTCTTCACAGAATCTAATGTATTCTGTGATGCAGTCGGTCATATTGTCTATGTCCACCTCATGTGGTTCACAGAGTACGCTCCAGTCTGTTGTCTCGAAGCAGTCCTGTAGTGCATCAGCAGCCTCCTGTGTCCACCTCCTCACAGTCCGTGTATAAGCAGGCTGCCTTTGCACAAGGGGGACATACTTGGGTGATAACATGACCATGTGATCCGATTTGCCAATGGGGGGTGGAGCTGTGGCACTCTATGCATCACTGACACTGGCATACAGTAAATCCAGTGTTTTGTTCTCTCTAGTGGGACAGTCAACAAACTGGCGAAAGTTTGGTAGTGTTTTTCCCACTGAGACATGGCTAAAATCACCTGTGATGGCCAGGAATGCATCCAGGTTCTTCTCCAGTAATGTGGCCGCAGTGGAGCTGATGATGTCACAGGCCACCGCTGCATCAGCTGACGGAGGGACATAAACAATAATAATTAAAGCACACTTCATTTCTCGTGGCATATAATAAGTTACCTATTTATTAATTTTATTTTATATTTAAGGGGGAGTTAGGTGAGGCCATGGAAAAGGACTTTCGGTCGGCTTCGAAGAGATTCTGGCAAACTGTCCTGCGGCTCAGGATGGGAAAGCAGCTCCCTGTCCACACTGTGTATGGTGCAGATGGGGCGCTGTTGACTTTGACTGGGGATATCGTCGGGCGGAGGAAGGAATACTTTGAGGATCTCCTCAATCCCACTGATACGCCTTCCACAGAGGAAGTAGGGTTTGTGGACGAGGGGGACAACTCGCCTATCACAGGGGCTGAGGTAGCCAAGGTGGTTAAAAATCTCTTTGGTGGCCGGGCCCCGGGGGTGGACGAGATTAGCCCTGAGTACCTCAAGGCCATGGATGATGTAGGGCTGTCATGGTTGACATGCCTCTGCAACATTGTGTGGAGGCCGGGGGCAGTGCCTTTGGCATGGCAAACCGGGGTGGTGGTTCCTCTTTTCAAAACAGGGGACCGGAGGGTGTGCTCCAACTTTAGAGGGATCACACTCCTCAGCCTCCCTGGGAAGGTCTATGCCAAGGTACTGGAGAGGAGAGTCCGGCTGTTGGTCAAACCTCGAATTCAGGAGGAGCAATGTGGTTTTCATCCTGGCCATGGCACATCGGACCAGCTCTTTACCCTCTCGAGAATTCTCGAGGGTTCGTGGGAGTTTGTCCAACCAGTTTACATGTGTTTTGTGGACTTGGAGAAGGCATTTGACTGCGTCCCTCGTGGTTTTTTTGTGAGGAGTGCTTCGGGAGTATGGGGTATTGGGCTTGTTGTTACGAGCTATTCGGCCTCTGTACGACCGTTGTGAGAGTTTGGTTCGTATTGCCAACACTCGGTCGGACTCATTCCCAGTGAGAGTTGGACTCCGCCAGGGCTGCCCTTTGTCACCAATCCTGTTCATAATTTTGATGGACAGGATTTCTAGGCGCAGCCAGGGAATGGAGGCTGTCATGCTTGGTGACCACAGGATCTCATCTCTGTTGTTTGCAGATGATGTTGTCCTGTTGGCTTCATCCAGCAATGACCTACAGCTCTTGCTGGGGCGGTTTGCTGCTGAGTGTGAAGCGGCTGGGATGAGAATCAGCACTTCCAAGTCTGAGTCAATGGTCCTCAGCCGGAAAAAGGTGGATTGTCCTCTCTGGGTTGGGAACAGGCTCCTGCCCCAAGTGGAGGAGTTTAAGTATCTTGGGATCTTATTCACGAGTGAGGGGAATATGGAGCAAGAGTTTGACAGACAGATTGGAGCAGCATCTGCAGTGATGCGGACGTTGTACTGGTCTGTTGGGGTGAAGAGGGAGCTTGGTTCTAAGGCAAAGCTGTCGATTTACCAGTCAATCTATGTTCCTACTCTCACCTAAGGTCATGAGCTTTGGGTGATGACCAAAAGAACAAGATGGCAGATATAAGCGGTTGAAATGAGCTTTCTCCATAGGATTGCTGGACTCACCCTCAGAGATAGGGTGAGGAGCTCAGTCATCCGGGAGACGCTCAGAGTAGAACCGCTGCTCCTCCACATTGAAAGGAGTCAATTGAGGTGGTATGGGCATCTGATTAGGATGCCTGCTGGACACTTCCCCTTGAGGTATTTTCGGGCACGTCCCACTGGGAGGAGACCCCGGGGCAGACCCAGGACTCAGTGGAGAGACTTTGCCTCCCAGCTGGTCTGGGAACGCCTTGGTATCCTCTGAAGAGCTGGAGCAGGTGGCTGGGGAGAGGGAAGTCTGGGCTTCTCTGCTTGAACTGCTGCCTCCGCGACCCGGACCTCCGGAAAAGCAGTAGAAGATGGATGGATGGATTTTATATTTACTTATTTTTCTAGGTTTTTTATTTGGGTTCTAAATCTTTTATTGGATTTTAGCCTTTTGAGTTTTTAACCTCTTTGACTAGTCTCTAACTTTTTAATAAGACCCTTCTCTCTTATCACTGTTTTTTCTCTTATCTCTTTATCCTATATCCTGATTGGTGGAGCCTTGAGTACTTTTATTGTGTTTATAGTCAGCTTCATGTGTGCCTGTGTTTGTGTTCATGTTGAATGTAATTGTGGTTTGTAAATATGGATGTCACCTGACTGCAAAACAAATCTACCTACGGGTACACATAAAGTAATCTGATACTGAAACTGCACTGGTCACAAAACACCAACACGCTCTACAAGAAGGGGCAGCGCAGGCTGTTCCTCCTGAGGAGACAGGTCTTTTGCAATGAAAGAGGAACTCCTAAAGACCTTCTACAATTCAGTGGTAGCATCAGTCTTCACATTGAGAGTGGCTTGCTGGGGCAACAGCATCATAACAGCCGACAAGAGACTGAACAGCCTGATCAAAAAAGCTAGCTCTGTTCAGGGGTGCCACCTTGACCCAGTGGAGGAGATAGAAGAGAGGAGGATGGTGGCAAAGCTGTGATCTCTGCTGAACACACTGATGAGCTCATTTAGCGGTAGATTGTGCCATCCTAAGCGCTCAAGGGAGAGGCTCCACTGGTCCTTCCTACTTATGACTGTCAGACTTTATAATCTTAGCAGTGCTGCTCATAGAGGTCATATTAAACAAACTAAATGCCACAACTTTGCACAATAGAGATCGTTCCCTCCAGTTCACAACTCAGACAATTACAATTATTATTGAGGGTGGCAACAACACTGTTCATTCAAATGCAAAATATACTGTTTGTGTCAAGAATTGCCCCGGCAAGGGAAGACTGAAGACTCCAAACACAAACTGAGTTTTGCACATTTACTAATGAAACACAAAAATAACATACACAAACACTTACAGGAACAGACAGGATAACAGGGACTGGAAATGCGTCTGGAAATGTGAGATAGACAAGAAGTCCACTACGAGGAGAAAGCCTCACAGCCGCTGTTAAATAAGGACAAACAAATGACATCAGGTGTGGGTACATGAGTGCGGAAATAATCAGCACAAGCAGTGACAACTGTGCAGCCCACAAAACAGTTTGACAGCAGGAAGTTACACGGGTGCTGTCAAAATAAAAGCAGACCAGAATGAATCAATAATGACACAGAGGGTACAATAACACACAATCCCAAGAGATGCAAATAATACAATAAATACAAGATGATACACAAATACATAGACAAGACTATAATGACATGAGCTTCCAAGATTGTCATAGCCAGGAGCGGTACTGGGGTTGAGCTCCCAGTGCTCATAAAATGCTCCTTAAGGCGTGCATCTCGAAAAGCCTCTGACAACTAAGTCCAACTCCTAGCCTGCCCGTGTGGTTTAGTCTCTAAGCCCGGCGGGACTGCTTTTACTAATAGGAGAAGGGGCGAGGGCGGATCTCTGGCGCCTTAAAACCAGATGCTTCGGGTAGATGGTGGCTCGTCAACCTGGGAAGGTAGCCCATCTAGGGGAAGGTAAACCCTGATTTCAAATCTCCACTGCCTTGCGGCACACCCAGTCACGGGAAAGGCTTCGGGAGTCAACCCTGAGGAAAAATCCGGAGTCGGAGCCCCTAAGGCAGTTCTCTGTTGTGCTCAACATCATTCTGGCAGCTCCTGCGATGGCGCTGGTGCCAAACTATAGCAGCCCTGCTGTTCCTTTGGATTCATCAGTGACGTGGAGAGGGGGGGACATGCTGCATGGGTAACATCTTGTCCTCCATATCTTCCTGCCCTGGCTTGAATCCTACCAACGCCCAACGCTGGAAGGTAGAACACCAGTGCGCGAATCAGCCTGTTCAGCCACAGGTGGTGCTGTTCCAGCAGAGTAGACGTTTAGGATTCTCTTCCATGGTCATCATAGACCGACAGAGGCCGACGACTATAATGACAAAACTAAGAATACAACACAACTAATAAATGAACAGAGACAAATAACAACTCAGAGACAAAATACAGAAATGCATGAAAATACCCAAACTAAGATAATCATCTACATCAACCCATAATAAATACACAATAAACAGAGATGCAAAAATACAGAAAAAAAGACAAACTAAATGAGAGGCCAAGCACGGGTGTGAGCCGTGCTTGGAATTATGACAGTGCCCCTCCATCATGGGTGGAAACCAGACACCCTAACGCAACACCAAAAAAGATAAAGGACCCACCCACAAAGAAGACCCCCCCCCCCCCCCCAGCAAGAACAAGAAAAAACAACCCACCCAGGAGGGAGGGGGGAACCCAGGCACGGAGGGCCCGAAACAAACCAGAAAAACAAGAAAAAAACTCATGACCCACAGCACTGAACAGCAGGTAGCAACAGAATGCCGATGATATGAAGTGAAAAATTAACACCGTTCAGGGGGTCTCCCAGAGTCCTTGAGCCACCTAAAAATGGAGAATACCCCATCGGGTGGTCTCCCAGCATCCCCAGGCCAACGGACCGTGGGGCATGACACACCCCCTACTGGAGGCGGCAGTTGGAACTCGTGCCTCCCGCAGACCACTGGGACCATGGCTTGGATGGAGTAAATCAGTGATTCCAGGGAGCTGACACACAATGGAGAGGCTGACTGATCAATGAAGAAACGAGGCAGACAGATGGCTAACCAGCGAGGAAACCAGGTCAAAAAGATGATTGCCCAGCAGAGAAGGCAGGCAAAGAGGGTTACTGATCAGGGTGGCTGATCAGCGAGGGAACCAGATGAGGGGAACTGATGATCACTGGCAAGCGCTAGTGAAGAAGGGGAAACTACGGCAACCTCAGGTGGAGAAGGAGGACCCACAGCGACCTTGGGCGGAGAAGGGGGACCCACGGCAACCTTGGGCAAAGGCGGAGGACCCACGGCAACCTCAGGCAAGGGCAAAGGACCCATAGTGACCTCTGGCAAAGGTGGGGGACCCACGGTGACCTCAAGCGAAGGCGGAGGACCCACAGCAACCTCAGGTGAAGGCCCCACGGTGACCTCAGGTGAACACTCAGACAGAGAAGAGACAAACACCAGGTCAGAATCACCAGCAGCAGTGGAGCCCGGTGAGGAGAACTGAAGAGCAGCTTTCGGTTGCAACTGGTGTCCCCTATCAAGAGCCAAGCAAGATCTCTCTGAGACAGCTATAGTGAAAACAAAAAAGAGAATGTTCCTGAGCTCAAGCTCCACCACCATCCAGGACTCCGGCAAATTTCGCTGGGATGTCTCGGATCCATTCATCTGGAGCTCCAACCCTGGCTTGGCCACCTCAAATGGGGAAGAAGAGAAGAACACTAGAATATTGCCAGCAGCAGTGGAGCCCAGTGAGGAGAGGTCATGAGTAGAGGATATCTGCAGCTGATTCTCCTCCCCATGAACCAGACAAGATTTCTCTAGAGCTGCAAGTGTTAAAACAGAACAGAGTACTTGCCTGGGCTTGAGCTCTATCAACGTCCAGGACTCCAGCGACACTGCTGCGACGACCTTGGCAGCAGGCATGATGGTGGGTGCAGCCGAAGGACCTCAAGGCATGGAGACCGATGCTGGTGAAACTCCCAGCATGACAGCTGATGCTGAAGGTAGCCTCACCAATGGCATTGACCTCCGTGCCATTGAAACCAGAGGACAGTCTCCTGTTGGCTCAAGCTTCAAGGCACAGGTAACACTCTCCTCCTATCCGGGATGTGGCTGTGGGGCTGGAACAAAATATTTCAGGGTCACAGGCTCCTTGGTCATCTGGTGGCTCCATCCCAGGAATGGCGGACATTCAGGGGACACAGGAGGAGACATGGAAGAAGCAGGTGAGGAACAGGTTGCAGCAGCAGGCGGTGAGGACTCAGCTAACATGGGCTGCTGATGCTGAGCCAAAACACTGGGAATAAGGCAAGACATTTCATTTTTCTTGCCTTATCTCCCGGGGCGTGTTGGTGTCTGCTGTTGAAAGACCTCCAGGCGTGGTGACTGATGCTGGTGGAGCTCCCAGCATGGCGACTGATGCGGGAGGTTAGCGCACCGCTGGTGCAGAGACCCATGTAGCAGAAGCCTAGGGACATTCTCTTATTGGCTCAGTCTTCAGGGCACAGGGGGCACACTTCTCCCGTCCAGGATGTGGCTGCAGGGCTGGAACGGAAACCACCAGGGTCGCAGACCCCTCCGTCATCTGGTGGCTCTCTTTCAAGACCGGTGGACATTCAGGGAGAACAGGAGAGGTCACGGGGGAAGCAGGTGAGAGAAAAGTTATAGCAGCAGGGGGTGAGGACTCAACTAAATTGGGCTGCTGCTGAGCCTCACCACCTGGAATAAGACAAGCCATTTCATCTATAATTGTTTGAGAATGAAAATGTACTTGCCTTATTTCCTGGGACGTGATGGTAGCTGCAGCTGGAAGCCCAGACAAATTCCTCTCTGTGGCTGCAGCGGGCGGGGGCATCCATGGAAACTCTGGAGGAGCCATTTGCACAGACACGTCACTGGCCAAAACAGCTGCTGCTGCGAGGGAGTTTATCTGGTGTGATGCAGCTGAATGGTGGCAGGAGGCTGGGTGTGCCTGTCCCCGGGGATGCTTTTTTGTTGGCTTAGGAACAGGCTGTGAACGGGGATGAATGGAGATAGTTGCTGGGGAACAGCGTCCCAATACTGGCGAACGATGAGAGGCTGGAGGCATCTGCACCAGGGGAGGCTTCCTCGTTGGCTCAGGTGAAGCTGGGAGTGAGTCTTTCATCAATCCTCAAAATGTCATGTGGAGGGTGGAGACGGTCATGAGGAGCTCCGCATACTCGGGGTAATTTCTAAGCCCAGGATACACCTCCACTATTACAGCCGCTGACTCCACGTTCTTCAGGACCTTGTTAGAGGAACGGGAGGCGAGAGCTTCAGAGACAAAATCCTGAATGAAAAATGCGGCCCGTTATTCGTCCATGCTGTGGCCTCCCTCTGGGCTCCCTCTGTTAGCGGAGCCCCAGTGTGCTGATGGCCTACTGTCCACTGTCCCTCACGATAAGCAAAAATAACAGGTGAAAAAGAAAATAAGCAAACTCACAGCTGCTGATTTCTTACTCAGGTAGTGGTCTTCTGTCATAAATTGCCCTGGCAAGGATCGACTGAAGACTCCAAACGCAAACTGTGAGTTTTGCACATTTAATAATGAAACACAAAAATAAACACTTACAGGACCAGACGGGATAACGGGGAACACCCGGGAATACAAACATATGGGGACTCCATCTGGAAATGAGAGATAGAGCAGAAGACCGCTGTGAGGAGAAAGCCTCGCAGCACCTCTTAAATAGGGACAAACAAATGACATCAGGTACGTGGGTACATTAGTGATGAAATAATCAGCACAAGCAGTGACAACTGTGCAGCCCGGGAAACAGTTTGAGAGCAGGAAGTTTCACGGGGTGCTGTCAAAATAAAAGCAGACCGGACTGGACAAACCCAAGAGATGCAAATAATACAGTAAATACAAGATGATAAACAAATACATAGACAAGACTACAATGACAAAACTAAGAATACAAGACAACTCAAAAATGAAGGGAGAAAAATAACAACCCAGAGACAAAATACAAAAATGCCTGAAAATAGCCAAACTAAGATAATCATCTACAATACATCTACAGACTGAACAAACTGATCAAGAAAGCTAGCTCTGTCCTGGGGAAGCACCCTGACCCAGTGGAGGAGATAGGAGAGAGAAGGATGGTGGCTAAACTGTCATCTCTGCTGGAGTCCGAGTCCCACCCTATGCAGGACATACTGAATGCACTGAGGAGCTCATTTAGCAGCAGACTACATCATCCCAGGTGCACAACCGAGAAGTTTTGCAGGTCCTACCTACCTACGGCTGTCAGACTGTATAACCTAAGCAGGGCTGCTCGCAGAGATAGTAAAAAAACGTGACAACCTAATAGTATTGAATGCAAAAGACGCAATAGACTTACACAATGGTCCCCTCCAGTATATACAACTAGGACAATACCGGTGGCTACGGAGGGTGATAATATGTATGGGTACATATTCATACTATGTAGGATGACTAAGTAGACGGTTATGCTGTTTATTCCATCTTGCTACAATGCTCCGCACTTTGTATATATATTTATATATTTATCTGTATGTATGTACATCCACTGCTCTTATTTATATCTTCCGTATCTTCTTAATTATTGCTTTGAGTGTTGCTATCCCTGTGCTGTTGCGATCCTGGAATTTCCCCACTGTGGGACTAATAAAAGCTTATCTTATCTTATCTTATCTTATCTTATCTTATCTTATCTTATCTTATCTTACATCTACCCATAATAAATACAAAATAAACAAACTTGCAAAAATACAGAAGAAGACTTAAACTAAACAAGAGGCTGAGCACAGCTCACACCCGTGCCCGGAATCATGAAAGTCTGGGCCCATATTTATATTCTGCCGGGTAATTTAAGAAAGTGTAATGCTGTTGATACCATCTAGCTGCAATGGTCCTGCTCTGTAGATATACAGTGTTGTGAAAAAGTGTTTGCCTCCTTCCTGATTTTCTATTTTTTGTATGTTTGTTACACTTAAACGTTTCAGATCATCACACAAATTTTAAATATTAGACAAAGATAACACAAGTAAACACAAAATGCAGTTTTCAAATGAAGGTATTTATTATTAAGGGGAAAAATCCAAACCTACATGTCCCTGTGTGAAAAAGTGATTGACCACTAAACCTATTAACTGGTTGGGCCACCCTTTGAAGCAACAACCACAATCAAGCGTTTGCGATAACTGGCAATGAGTCTTTTACAGCGCTGTGGAGGAATTTTGGCCCACTAATCTTTGCAGAATTGCTGTAATTCAACCACATTAGAGGGTTTTCGAGCATGACTCACCTTTTTAATATCATGCCACAGCATTTCAATTGGATTCAGGTCAGGACTTTGACTAGGCCACTCCAAAGTCTTCATTTTGTTTTTCTTAAGCCATTCAGAGGTGGACTTGCTGGTGTGTTTTGGATCATTGTCCTGCTACAGAACCCAAGTGCGCTTCAGTTTGAGGTCACAAACAGATGGCTGGATATTCTCCTTCAGGATTTTTTGGTAGCAGAATTCATGGTACCATTTACTACAGCAAGTCTTCCAGGCCCTGAAGCAGCAAAACAGCCCCAGACAATCACACTACCACCACCATATTTTACTGCTGGTATGATGTTCCTTTTCTGAAATGCTGTTTCTTTTACGCCAGATGTAATGAGACACACACCTTTCAAAAAGTTCAACTTTTGTCTCATCAGTCCATAGAGTATTTTCCCAAAAGTCTTGGGGATCATCAAGATGATTTCTGGCAAAACTGAAACAAACATTTATGTTCTTTTTGCTCAGCAGTGGTTTTCGTCTTGGAACTTTGCCATGCAGGCCATTTTTGCCCAGTCTCTTTCTTATGGTGGAGACATGAAAAGTGACCTTAACTGAGGCAAGTGAGGCCTGCAGTTCTTTGGAAGTTGTGGGGTCTTTTGTGACCTCTTGGATGAGTTGTCGCTGTACTCTTGGGGTAATTTTGGTTGGCTGGCCACTCCTGGGAAGGTTCAACACTGTTCCATGTTTTCACCATTTATTGCTCTCACTATGGTTCGCTAGAGTCCCAAAGCTTTAGAAATGGCTTTATAACCTTTTCCAGACTGATAGATCTCAATTACTTTGTTTCTCATTTGTTCCTGAATTTCTTTGGATTGCAGCATGATGTCTCGCTTTTGAGGATCTTTTGGTCTACTTCACTTCGTCAGGCAGGTCCTATTTAAGTGGCTTCTTGATTGAGAACAGGTGTGGCAGTAATCAGGCCTGAGTGTGGCTAGAGAAATTGAACTCGGCGTTCCAAAGATGTGATAAACCCCAGTTAATTTATGTTGTTTTTTTTTTGTTTTTTTTTGGGGGGGAGACTTTTTCACAGAGAGTCATGTAGGTTTGGATTTTTATTTTTTTTTTACCCTTAATAACAAACACCTTCATTTAAAAACTGCATTTTGTGTTTACTTGTTTTGTTTTTTTTCTAATATTTAAATTTGTTTCATGATCTAAAACATTTAAGTGTGACAAAACATACAAAAAATGAGAAAACGGGAAGGTGGCAAGCACTTTTTCACACCACTGTAACTGTGTACATATGTATATTTATTTACTGCTTTGGCTAAACAGTTCTTATTATCTTATTAACTATTTCTCTGAGTGTTGCTATCCCTTTACTGCTGCAATCCTGGAATTTCTCCATTGTGGGATGAATAAAAGCAAAGCTTATCTTATCTTATCTTAAACCCCCCAAGAAGAGATTGATAACATTAACAAACATTGCACACCCACTATTGTGGTTTGTTTTGTTTTAAATCACCACATGTGTAAGTAGCAACCTCTTTTCATAACTACACATTTCCTTATATACACATATCAGTCCAGGCAGGGTTAAACTGATGATCTTCATCATCAGTTTTACGCTTCAGTGTTGACAATGACATATATTAAGGTGCCTTCACACCAAACGTGAACGGGTGAATTTTTCGCCTGGCAAGATTACATTATCACTCAAGGTAAACACGCGAATAGACATGAATTCACCATCTGAGTGAGTTGCAGCAGATGAAGTTGTCTTTATAACTCTTTAGTTGTGTTCAACCTGCTGTTGAAATCCCCAAAATAATATCATGCTTAGGTTTACATTATCTGAAGTGGGGCTCACCTGAAAAAGTTGTACCTACCTCCAAACCTTCACAAGATGATAGGCATTTACGTTGATAGCCTGCTCGATTTGTTAGCATGTCTGTGGCAGGAGTCTGTGGGTAAATAACAATGACATCCCAATTGAATTTAAGAGCTCCCAGTCCTTCCCAGATCAGTCTGATTTTCAAACTAGTTTATTCTCCAATGGATACTTTTACTGCAATGATGGCAGAATCTCAAAGCTAGTGCTATCCCTCAGGTGTGAATGCACGATTTTGCATGTGCTCGCTGTTGTGAAGTATTGTTACAACAGACTGCGCAGACGTAATGATGGAGGCATCATGGATGACATCATCACATACAGCCCTATATTTAGGGATTGATGGTGAGAGACTGCCTCTTTGGTGCTCTGCCTCTACTCGACACCAGCCTGTACCTACTCCCAATTAGGGTGAGTTTATTTATTGGAATACCTGCCGTTAGCAGTGTCTGTTAATAAAACCATTGTTCAGTACAACAACTGTCTCCGCTGTCCTAATTCCCAGACATAACAATGGGGACGAGGATAAACATTTAACATCAACATGGAAGCATGCTTTGTCACCCCCACCACTGTTTTTTGTGACCTCAGGTGAGCCGCCCATCCCATGGCCTTGCTGGTTTGATTCATTCCTTATGTACAGTGGGGAAAAAAAGTATTTTTTCAGCCACCAATTGTGCAAGTTCTCCCACTTAAAAGATGAGAGAGGTCTCCAATTTTCATCATAGGTATACCTCAACTATGAGAGACAAAATGAGAAGAAAAAAATCCAGAAAATCACATTGAAGGATTTTTAATAAATTAATTGGTAAATTCCTTGGTAAAATAAGTATTTGGTCAATAACAAAAGTTCATCTCAATACTTTGTTATATACCCTATGTTGGCAATGACAGAGGTCAAACATTTTCTGTAAGTCCTCACAGGGTTTTCACACACTGTTGCTGGTATTTTGGCCAATTCCTCCATGCAGATCTCCTCTAGAGCAGTGATGTTTTGGGGCTGTTGCTGGACAACACGGACTTTCAACTTCCTCCAAAAATTTTCTATGGGGTTGAGATCTGGAGGCTGGCTAGGCCACTCCAGAACCTTGAAATGCTTCTTACGAAGCCACTCCTTCATTGCCCGGGCAGTGTGTTTGGGATCATTGTCATGCTGAAAGACCCAGCCAAGTTTCATCTTCAATGCCCTTGCTGGTGGAAGGAGGTTTTCACTCAAAATCTCACGATACATGGCCCCATTCATTCTTTCCTTTACACAGATCAGTTGTCCTGATCCTGTTGCAGAAAAACAGCCCCAAAGTATGATGTTTCCATCCCCATGCTTCACAGTAGGTATGGTGTTCTTTCTCCTCCAAACACGGCAAGTTGAGTTTTTACCAAAAAGGTGTATTTCGGTTTCATCTGACCATATGGCATTCTCCCAATCCTCTTCTGGATCATCCAAATGCTCTCTAGCAAACTTCAGACGGGCCTGGACATGTACTGGCTTAAGGAGGGGGACACGTCTGGCACTGCAGGATTTTAGTCCCTGGCGGCGTAGTGTGTTACTGATGTAGCCTTTGTTACTTTGGTCCCAGCTCTCTGCAGGTCATTCACTAGGTCCCCCCGTGTGGTTCTGGGATTTTTGCTCACCGTTCTCGTGATCATTTTGACCCCACGGGGTGAGATCTTGCGTGGAGCCCCAGATCAAAGGAGATTATCATTGGTCTTGTATGTCTTCCATTTTCTAATAATTGCTCCCACAGTTGATTTCTTCACACCAAGCTGCTTACCTATTGTAGATTCAGTCTTCCCAGCCTGGTGCAGGTCTACAATTTTGTTTCTGTGTCCTTTGACAGCTCTTTGGTCTTGGTCATTGTGGAGTTTGGAGTCTGACTGTTTGAGGTTGTGGACAAGTGTCTTTTATACTGATAATGAGTTCAAACTGGTGCCATTAATACAGATAATGAGTGGAGGACAGAGGAGCCTCTTAAAGAAGAAGTTATAGGTCTGTGAGAGCCAGAAATCTTGCTTGTTTGTAGGTGACCAAATACTTATTTTACCAAGGAATTTACAAATTAATTCATTAAAAATCCTTCAAGGTGATTTTCTGGATTTTTTTTTTCTCATTTTGTCTCTCATAGTTGAGATATACCTATGATGAAAATTGAAGACCTCGCTCATCTTTGAAGTGGGAGAACTTGCACAATTGGTGGCTGACTAAATACTTTTTTGCCCCACTGTACGTAACAGCTATAGACCTAGCTAGAGTAGGTGAAACGCAGCTGTGGGTGATCCTGATTCACAGCCTGGGTATTGAGGGACAATGAGCATTTAGCTTATTAGGACCAGCGGACACATACGAGGAGTGTGTCACACTGCTAACTGGACATTTCACGATTCCCGAAAGCATGCTGGGGAGGAGGATAAGGTTCTGCCAGTGTCGACATAAAGCGAGAGAGATGGTCCAGCAGTATGTCATGGACCTCCGCTGTCTGGTGAGAACATGCCGGTTTGGGCAACTAGAGGATGAAATGGTGTGGGACCAGCTAGTAATCCACAGCTGTGGGCGAAGCTATTGATGGAGCCAGATGATTTCCCACTGGTAAAAGCAGTGGGGTTAGCATTTCAGCTAGAGGCCACAGACAAGCTAATATCACAGCTAGACAACCTACAAAAATGGGTCCCCCTAGCACAGCTGCAGGGTAGTGTTCGGGAGGAGGAGGCGGAGCTTCCGCCGGAGAGCAGAGAGAGGCTGGAGGCTTCTGTGCATGTGGGAGTTTGCTCTTCATCAGCACAGGCATGGACATTAGAGTGGATTCACCCAGTCCGTGGCTCGTAGGTTGTGGGGCGATTATAGAGAAGAGTAGGTCAGCGAGCTCCGGGTGGTCCCACAGGCTGGGGCATCCCTCGAGTACCTGCGCCGTGCCCTCTAGACACTCTCGGGCTGCCTTGGGTGTACAGGAGACATGAGCCTGCATGACTATTTCCTCCAATATGCACACAGCCCACCGCTCGACTTCGCTCAGTCCAAGGTTTGAATGATCCAGGGTGACAGGCATGACAAACACCAGGTGATAAAAAAAAAAGATCCACGAACTGCAGCAGCTGGGTCTCTAACTGGCTGAGATCTTCTGTCATGAATTGCCCCTTGGAGCGGAGAGGAAGACCCAGATGGTGAACTGCAGTTTGAGGAATTTATTGAAAAAAAAAAACGAAACAATGTTCAAATGGTGCACCAACAGAAAATCCAAACAGATATCAAAATCAACTTATGGCAATACAGCACACCAAAACAAAGGCTGGGTTCTGGTGGAGATGAGGAGAAAGAACTCAAGATTCTAGCAAAGAGAAATAAAAATAACAGTCCTTAAATAGGATTCAAAACAATTAAACACAAATAGTAACGGGTATGAATCACATGAGGGAGCTGGGAGGAAATGACAATCAGCTGTGAGTCATAAGGAGAGGAAGCGGGACTGACAGTTTGACAGGAGCACCGCCCACTCCCTGGCAGTGCCTTTGACAACTGCAACCCCCAAGAGAGAAAGAAAAAGTGGACACAGGCAAAAAGTAAAGTGGAAACAAGAAAATCCGAATATATCAAACTACTCAGAATTTTTATCCGAATTTCCTGAATTCTTAGCTGATTTAGTGCTGAAATCAGACAGAAAAATTATAGTAGGGGACTTTAACCTTTTCAACTTTATTAATTTATATAGCGCCATTTCACAACAACAGTCATCTCATAGCACTATCAACTGTAGGGGGGAACCCCCACAGTTGCAGAAAGACCCCAGCAATCAGGTGATCCCCTGTGAGCAAGCACTTGGCGACGGTGGAGAGGAAAAACTCCCTTTTAACAGGAAGAAACCTCCAGCAGAACCAGGCTCAGGGAGGGGCAGTCATCTGCTGCGACTGGCTGGGGGGTGAGGGGACAGAGAAGATGAAAAGAACAGACATGTAAAGAGCAAACAGCACGATGGGGACTCAATCTATGGGAGAGAACAAACAAATGTTAATGACCAGCAAAAAAAAAAAAATATTTCATAGAGAGTGAGGAAAGGAGTGAGGCCCAGTGCATTACTGGAGGTCCCCCGGCTGACTAAACCTATTAGCAGCATAACTAAGGGAGAGTTCAGAAAAACATGATCCCTCCCTAATTGTAGGCTATATCAAAAAGGTAGGTTTTAATCCTAATCTTAAAAACAGAGATCGAGTCTGACTCCCGAATCCAGATTGGCAGCTGATTCCACAGGAGAGGAGCTTGATAACTGAAGGCTCTGCCTCCCATTGTACTTTTGGAGATTCTAGGTATTACAAGTAGTCCTGCATTTTGGGAGCGTAGTGCTCTGTTAGGATAATACGGTAGTATCAGATCTTTTAAATAAAAAGGAGCCTGATTGTTTAGAGCTTTGTAAGTAAGAAGAAGGATTTTAAACTTAATTCTAAACTCTATGGGAAGCCAATGAAGGGAGGCCAGAACCGGAGAGATACGATCACTCTTTCTAGTACCTGTTAAAACTCTTGCTGCAGCATTTTGGATCAGCTGAAGACTTTTTAAAGATGTTTTAGGACAACCTGATAATAAAGAATTACAATAATCTAATCTCGAGCTAACAAAAGCGTGGATCAGTTTCTCAGCATCACTCTAAGACAAGATGCTCCTAATCTTGGCAATATTACGCAAATGATAGAAGGCAGTCTTAGAAACAAATTTAATATGTGAATTGAAGGACAAATCCTGATCAAAAATAACTCCAAGGTTCCTCACAGAGCTATTAAGAGAAAGAGCAACTGCATCCAAACTGAAAGTTTGATTTGGAAAGGAATTTCTAAGGTTTTTTGGACCAACAAGAATGACTTCAGTCTTATCTGAATTTAATAGCAGGAAATTACAAGTCATCCAAGCTTTGATTTCCTTAAGACAGGCTTCTAACTTGGCTAATTGATTACTATCATCTGGCTTCATTGACAGGTATAATTGTGTGTCATCTGCATAACAATGAAAATGTATACAGTGCTTTCTAATAATGTTGCCTAACTGAAGCATATATAAACTAAAAAGAGTAGGGCCTAGCACAGATCCCTGTGGAACTCCATGACTAAGCTTTGAGCCGAAAGAAAACTCATTATTTACATGAACAAACTGGAACCTATCAGATAAATAAGATCTAAACCACTGCAACGAAGTTCCATTAAGTCCAACATAGTGTTCTAATCTATCAAGTAGAATATTATGATCGATAGTATCAAAAGCTGCACTAAGGTCTAAGAGGACAAGTACAGAAACTAGTCCATTATCAGATGCAATGAGGAGGTCGTTAGTGACCTTCGCTAAGGCTGTTTCAGTACTATGATGGATTCTAAACCCAGATTGAAACTCTTCGAGTAAACCATTTCCCTGCAGGTGGTCAAATAATTGCGTAGCAACAACTCTTTCTAAGATTTTTGAAATGAAAGGGAGATTAGAGATTGGTCTATAGTTAGCTAAAGCTCCTGGATCTAGCGTTGGCTTTTTGAGTAAGGGTTTAATTACAGCTGTTTTAAAAGCCTGCGGTACATGGCCTAAAGCTAATGAAGAATTGATTATATGAAGAATAAAGCTACCAATAAGTGGGAAAACTTCTTTAAATAACCTAGTAGGAATAGGGTCTAAAAGACAAGTTGAAGGTTTGGATGAGGAAACTATTTTGTCTAACTCACAAAGGTCGATTGGAGTAAACTCATCAAGACAGACATCAAAAGAAGGAGTTGTAGTAGTTACAGTATTCAAGTTAACTGTGGGAAGAATCTGATTGATTTTATCTCTGATGGATGAAATTTTATTATTGAAAAAGTTCATAAAGTCCTGACTAGTAAGCTCTAAGGGAATGCTAGGATTGACAGAGTCCTGACTCTTTGTCAACCTGGCTACAATACTCAAAAGAAACCTGGGATTATTCTTATTCTCTTCTATTAATACAGAGTAATAACTTGTTCTAGCTTTTCTAAGAGATTTTTTATAAATTAAAAGATGATTTCTCCAAGCTAAATAGATTTCATCTAAATTAGTAGAGCGCCATTTTCTTTCTAATTGATGAGTCTTCTGTTTTAAGCTACGAGTTTCTGTGTTGAACCAAGGAGTTAGAAATCTCTGATTAGACTTTTTCTTTTTTTAAGGGGGCCACCAAATCTAGAGCCTGATGCAGAGAAGCTGAAACACTATCCACCATGTTATCAATTACAGAAGGAGCAAGCTGTCTATAGCTTATTTCCGTTGTGTTGACACATGGCATAGAGGAAAGAATCTGCATAAATTTGGAAACAGCATCATCTGAGAGGCATCTACTGTAATAATATTTTTCTTTAGGAGCCAAATAGTCAGAAATAGTAAAATCAAAGGTTAACAGACAATGGTCTGACAGTACAGGGTTATGAGGAGACACTACCAGATTTTCTATTTCTATGCCATATGTCAGAACAAGGTCCAATGTATGGTGGAGGTAATGAGTAGAATTTCCTACTTTCTGAGAAAACCCAATCGAGTCTAATATTGAATTAAATGCCACATTAAGGCAGTCACTATCTACATCCACATGTATATTAAAGTCCCCTATTATAATTATTCTATCAGATTTCAGCACTAAATCAGCTAAGAAATCAGCAAATTCGGATAAAAATTCTGAGTAGGTTGATGGGGGACGATAAACTATGGCAAATAAAATTGGGTTTAACCTAAAATTGCTAAAGTGCCCAATACTGAGGACCAGGCCCTCAAAGGAATTATAACATGTTTTTTGCTTTACATTAACTAGTAATTTGGAATGGTAAATTGTTGCTACTCCTCCTCCACGACCAGAACTTCTGGGATTTTGACAGTTTAAATAACCAGAGGGAGTTGATTCATTTAAACCAGCATAATCCTCTTGCCCTAACCAAGTCTCTGTAAGGGAAATTAAATCAATCTGATGATCAATTAACAGATCATGGACTAACAGAGACTTGGGAGTTAGAGACCTAATATTTAGTAAACCACATTTAATTTTTAAATTATGAGGAGGAACAGAGGCCGAATCATTCAATTTAAAGGCTTTATGTTTAATTTGAGTTTTACCAATATTTTGCTTTATCACTTTGGGATGCTTATGCATGATATTTTTATTCACTTTGGAGGGAGCAGACAACGATTCTCTGATGGGGAAGACAGGGGCTAAGCTGAGGGGTGGCGGATGAAGAGGAGCTGCAGAGAGGCGTGTAAGACTGCGACTCTGCTTCCTGGTCCCAACTCTGAGTAGTCATGGTTTTGGAAATTTGGATAAAAAAGATGCCAGATTGTTAGATAAATGAGAAGCACCATCCAAAGTGGGATGAATGCTGTCTCGTCTCATAAGACCAGGTTTTCCCCAAAAAGAGCTCCAATTGTCAATGTAGGCCACGTCATTTTTAGGACACCACACAGACAGCCAGCGGTTCAAGGATGACGAGCGACTAAACATGTCATCACTGGTCAGATTGGGGAGGGGCCCAGAGAATACTACAGTGGCAGACATCGTTTTTGCAAAGTCACACACCGATTCTACATCAAGTTTGGTGACTTCCGACTGCCGGAGACGGATGTCATTAATGCCGGCGTGAATAACAATTGTGGAGTATTTACAGTTACTTTTAGCCAGCATTTTCAAATTTGACTCGATGTCGCCTGCTCTGGCCCCAGGAATGCATTTGACTATGACCGCTGGAGTCTCTAGGTTCACGTTTCTGACTACAGAGTCGCCAATGATCAGAGTTTTTTCCTCAGCGGGTGTGTCGCTGAGCGGGGAAAAACGATTAGAAACGTGAACAGGTTGGTGGTGAACCGGGGCTTTGCGACTAGGCTTCCTTCTCACCGTCACCCACCCAGTCTCCTCGCTGCTGAGGAGAGCCGGGAAACCGCTGACAGGGGAGCTAAGCTAGCTAGCTCCGCCTTTTGCACTCCGTTGTACCGTGGGCGGGCAAGTCTCTGCGTCCCAGAGCGCACGAGGGCGCTCTCGTGCACCCTCGTGCGCGCGCACCGGCATGTTCGGCCACAGGCGGTGCTTATTTTGTTTTTGTTCCAGCAGAGTAGACGTTATGATTTTCTTCCATGGTCATAGACCGACAGAGGCAGACGACGAAGGCTGAGTGACACACACGTGTTCGCCAGTCTTTTTTTAATTACTACTGTTATTTGTTTTGAAAAATCATTTGCCAAAAATCGCAATCATGGAAGCACAAAACCGCAATAATGGAATTATGTTTTGATCGGGTCACAAGACCAGAACCATGAGCGGACCAGCGTCGCGTTCGTCTGACAATGAGGAAGAGCAGTTCGCCAGGACACTGCTGTGAAGAGGTAAGGTGTTATAAGATAAATTATTCTTTATCCCTGAAAATTGTAATCAGAAATGACTTTTGACCGATCGGTAAATTACAACTGTGCGGCGCATCAAGTCTGAAGTTCGTGCACCGCGGTACATGGGTCGTTCTCCGCATCCGGACCATGAACGCCGCCCCCTCCCCCCGCTATTCTTCTGTAGCGAGGGGGGGGGGAAGCCGCGGTGACTGCGCTGCGGTCGCCACATCGCCAGGAGTCTATTCCGTCATGTAGTGATGGCCAATGTCCGTCCTCTGTAGCGGGGGGGGGCAACCCCCCCCCCCCCACACACACAGACACAGCCCTGAGTGTGACCTTTCATTAGAGCCCAAAATGAAGCTTCTACATTGAATCATTCAAAAGTTAGACGTTTTTCCACACTGTGCCATTTGGCACAATTTGGCACAGTTCCAAAACGCCTGGGAACTACCTGAGGAAAAAGCTGTGTAATATATTCATTTTTTGTGGTATTGTTACAAAATTTGGACCTCAGCTGGATAACACTTGGTTCTACATTTCTGTTGCATTTTCCAGCCTGGATCTGAAGCTGTGTGTTATTTGCAAGCATTTCTATCCAAAAAAACACCCAGGCCAAATTTATTTTCTTCAAGTTCACTATGTTTAGATGACTGTAACTCAGTGGTCGGAGCACTTAGAGAGATTATGACTATTTTGTCAAAAAATTCAAAGTGTCTTCTTTTAAATGAAACCAACCCCATGAAGATGCTGCAAAGGGTTGAAGAACAGCTTTGGATTTAATTTGGGCACATTATTTTTTGGCGTTTTTAGGGAAATTGACCGGAGTGCAAGGGGTTAATATACATGTAGATGTAGATAGTGATTGCCTTAATGTGACATTTAATTCAATATTAGACTCGATGGGGTTTTCTCAGCAGGTAGGAAATTCTACTCATTATCTCCACCATACGTTGGATGTATGGACTTAATGGAACTTCATTGCAGAGGTTTAGATCTTATTTATCTGATAGGCTCCAGTTTGTTCATGTCAATAATGAATTTTCTTTCAACTCAAAGCTCAGTCATGGAGTTCCACAGGGATCTGTGCTTGGCCCTTCTCTTTTTAGTTTATATATGCTTCCGCTAGGTAACATTAATAGAAAGCACTGTATACATTTTCATTGTCATGCAGATGACACAATTATACCTGTCAATGAAGCCAGATGATAGCAATCAATTAGTCAAGTTAAAAGCCTGTCTTAAGGAAATCAAAGCTTGGATGACTTGTAATTTCCTGCTGTTAAATTCAGAGAAGACTGAAGTCATTCTTGTTGGTCCAAAAAACCTTAGAAATACCATTCCAAAACAAACTTTCAGTTTGAATGAACCTTGGAATTATTTTTGATCAAGATCTGTCCCTAAATTCACATATTAAATTTGTTTCTAAGACTGCCTTCTATCATTTGCGTAATATTGCCAAGATTAGGAGCATCTTGTCTCAGAGTGATGCTGAGAAACTGATCCATGCTTGTGTTAGCTCTAGATTAGATTATTGTAATTCTTTATTATCAGGTTGTCCTAAAACATCTTTAAAAAGTCTTCAGCTGATCCAAAATGCTGCAGCAAGAGTTTTAACAGGTGCTAGAAAGAGAGATCATATCTCTCCGGTTCCGGTCTCCCTTCACTGGCTTCCCATAGAGTTTAGAATTAAGTTTAAAATCCTTCTTCTTACTTACAAAGCTCTAAACAATCAGGCCCCCTTTTATTTAAAAGATCTGATACTACCGTACTATCCTAATAGAGCACTACGCTTCCAAAATGCAGGATTATTTGTAATAGCCAGATTCTTTAAAAGTACAATGGGAGGCAGAGCCTTCAGTTATCAAGCTCCTCTCCTGTGGAATCAGCTGCCAATCTGGATTCGGGAGTCAAACTCGATCTCTGTTTTTAAGAATAGGGTTAAAACCTACCTTTTTGATATAGCCTACAATTAGGGAGGGATCTTATGTTTCTGAACCCTCCCTTAGTTATGCTGCTAATAGGTTTAGACAGCCGGGGGACCTCCAATAATTCACTGGGCCTCACTCCTTTCTTCATTCTCAATGAAATATTTTTTTTTGCTGGCCATTAACATCTGTTTGTTCTCTCCCATAGACTGAGTCCCCATTGTGCTGTTTGCTCTCTACATATCTGTTCTTTTCATCTTCTCTATCCCCTCACCCTCCAGCCAGTCACAGCAGATGACTGCCCCTCCCTGAGCCTGGTTCTGCAGGAGGTTTCTTCCTGTTAAAAGGGAGATTTTCCTCTCCACCGTAGCCAAGCGCTTGCTCACAGGGGATAACCTGATTGCTGGGGTCTATCTGCAACTGTGGGGGTTCCCCCTACAGTTGAAAGTGCAATGAGATGACTGTTGTTGTGAAATGGCGTTATATAAATAAAGTTGAATTTAATTGAATTGAATAAATAACAAAACTACGCTGAACGAAAATAGGAAAATAAATCATACAAAGAAACAATTCTGAATATGTGAAAGCAAACTATGAATGAATGAATGAATGAATCTTTATTTTGGATAGATTAAATGATTAAAAGAAAGGAACAGAATAATATAACAAAGGGGGAAAACAATCCAACAAGGTCAAATTAAACAATAACTCCTCTTATTATACATTTCAGCATGTTTTCTGAAATGGGTGATGGCTGAAGAAGCAGCTTATATTGCCCACCCATGTTCCATCTAAGAATTAAAAAATAAAATAAAATAAAAGTGATTACAAATCAGAACAAAGCCAAGACAAAACATGACAAAAAAAACTAAGCAACAGCACAATAAAGACTGGATATGATAATCCTTATGTGATTTTACATGTTGTTTTGTATATATGTTTGGAGTATTTCTTCCATTACTTTAGATGGTTTAAATTGTCCAAGTGTTGTACAGGATTTTAATTCAGGTCCAGAAGCGTTCCACAGTCTGACTCCTTGCATTGAGACACAGTGTTGCTTGGTGGTAGGTCTCACTGAAGGTTTTTGAAATATACATGTTCCTCTGAAATGATATTGTTTCTCCCTTATTTGGAACAACTTTTGGATATTTGCGGGCAGTGATAGATTCTTCACTTTAAACATTATTACTGCTGTTTTAAAATCAACCAGATCTTTCAACTTGAGAGCTTTTAATTTAAGAAAAAGTGGGTTTGTTGGTTCCCTGTAAGCTGTTTGGTTATCATTCTAATAGCTCTCTTTTGAAGCATAAAGACTGGATATATGTTTGTTTTATATGTATTTCTCCATACTTCAGTACAATATATCATGTAAGGGAGTATTAATGAATGATACAAAGTATATAGTGTGGGTTGCTCTTTCTTGTTGTACCCGCAAACACAAGGATGAACTCATTCATACACTGAAAGAAAATAGGAAAATAAATCATACAAAGAAACAATACTGAATATGTGAAAGCAAACTATGAATGAATGAATGAATCTTTATTTTGGATAGATTAGATTAAAGGATTAAAAGAAAGAAACTGAATAATATAACAAAGGGGGGAAGAAAATCCAACAAGGTCAAATTAGACAATAACTCCTCTGATTATACAGTTCAACATAAGTTATCCAAAATGGGTGATGGCTGAAGGCGCAGCTTATATTTCCCACCCATGTTCCATCCTGGAATTCAAATGAAAAAAACCAAAACAAGAGTGATTACAATTCAGAACAAAGCTAAGACAAAATGTGACAAAAAAAAAACTAAGCTACAACACAACACAGGCTGGATATGACAATCCTTATGTGATTTTACATGTCATCTTGTATATATGTTTGGAGTATTTCTTCCTTTAGTTTTTGTTTAAATTGTCCAAGTGTTGTACATGATTTTAATTCAGGTCCAAAATCGTTCCATAATCTGATTCCTTGCACTGAAACACAGTGTTGCTTGGTGGCAGTTCTCACTGAAGGTTTTTGAAATATACATGTTCCTCTGAAATGATATTGTTTCTCCCTTATTTGGAACAACTTTTGGATATTTGTGGGCAGTGATAGATTCTTCACTTTAAACATTATTAGTGCAGTTTTAAAGTCAACCAGATCTTTCAACTTGAGAGCTTTTAATTTAAGAAAAAAAGTGGGTTTTGTTGGTTCCCTGTAAGCAGCTTTGTTTATTATTCTAATAGCTTTCTTCTGAAGCAGAAAAAAGAGTGGATATATGTTTGTTTTATATGTATTTCCCCATACTTCATTACAATATGTCATGTATGGGAGTATTAATGAATGATACAAGGTATATAGTGTGGGTTGATTCAGCAAACATTTCACTCTGTGTAGTATTGCAATTGATTTGGATATTTTGCCTTTAATATAATCAATATGTGACTTCCAACACAGTTTATTATCAATTATTACTCCAAGAAATTTAGTTTCAGATACCCTTTCAATCTCTACACCATTTACACTGAGTTTAGATACTGAGTTGTTGTGATGGTTGTTAAAGACTATAAATTTTGTCTTACTTAAATTGAGCGTTAATTTGTTTGAATCGAACCACAGTTTAAGCTTTACTAATTCCTTTCTGAGTGTATCCAGAAGTTGTTCCAAATTGCTTCCACTGCATAATAGATTAGTGTCATCGGCAAACAATATTAAGTCCATTTTTTCTGAAACTTTACATATATCATTTATATACATATTGAATAACAATGGCCCCAAAACTGAACCCTGTGGGACTCCACAAGTAACCTTCGGTAACTGTGAGTTTTTGTTACCAACAGATACATACTGATATCTATTCTTTAAGTAACTACTTAACCAGGACAGTGCTACCCCTCTAATACCACAATTTTGTAGTTTCTTTAATAATAAATTATGATCCACTGTATCAAATGCTTTTTTAAGATCCAGGAATACCCCAACTGAATACTCTTTATTTTCAATGGCAGTTGAAATTTTTTCTATAAATTCCATAAGAGCAAATGCAGTTGTCCTCTTGTGTCTGAACCCATATTGCTGCTAAGACAATAAATTATTCTTCAGTATGAAGTTTTCAATTCTGCTCATAGAATATTTTTTCAAGTATCTTGGAAAATGCGGCAATAGTGAAATTGGTCTATAGTTTGAGAATTCCCCTCTGTCACCCGTCTTGTATATCGGAATTACTTTAGCTATTTTCATTATTAAGTATTACTCCACTTTCTATTTTCTTATCAATAATATTAACAAGCAGGTTGTCAATAAGGTTGTCAATAAGGGGCTGCACGGTGGCGCAGTGGTTTAGCACTGTGGCAGCACAGTTTTACTCTCGGCCGTGGGATCGCAGGGATCATGAGATCGTGGGTTCGATCCCAGCCCCCGACCAACAGTGAGCTGTGTGGAGTTTGCATGTTCTCCCTGTGTTGCGTGGGTTTACTCCGGGATTTCTCCGGTTTCCTCCCGCATACCAAAACATGTAGGTTTAGGGCGCTCGCGCACGCAGCGACCGGCAGCCGGTGGCTTGTCACCAGACTGCAAACCAAATCTACCTACGGGTACAAATAAGTAACATCCATCCATCCATCCATCTTCTACCGCTTAATCCTTTCGGGTCGGGGGGCTGGAGCAAAAAAAAAAAAAAAAATAAGTGTAGCAGTGTGAACTGTGATTCTACTGGGATGTGTTATTGTGGGATATAGACTCATGTTGTACATAGAGTTCATGAACTCTGTAACTACATTTTGTTGATGTGGATTTAGTAAATCTATATTGAAATCTCCACAAATTACTACCATTTTCTTACTAGTAATATTATTGTACAGCTCGACTAAATTATCTCTGAATGTCTCAATGCAAGTTCCCGACGTTCTATATATACAACTTATAATTAGATTTTTTGGTTTTTTTTGGTCAATCTCAACAGTAACACATTCCAAAATCCCTGGTAGTGCAAAGGACATTCCATTTACAAGCTTACACCTATACAAGTCATCAATATACAGTGCAACACCACCACCCTTTTTTTGAGATCTGTTAATATGAAACATCTAATATCCCTCTATTGCCATCAGGGGAGCCTGCTCTTCATTAAGCCAGGTTTCAGAGACTGCGATAGCTGTAAATTTTCTGTCTAGCTGTTTTAAATAGTCCTGAATCTGTGGAAAGTTTTTGTTAAGACTTCTGTTGTTGAAGTGTATTATTGATAGTTTACCATCTATTTGCACTTGACTTTTGAAATGCTTTTCAGTATAATATTCACAATGGTTATGAATATTATTGAAAAAGTTGTTATCAGGATCAATATCGTTCTCCATCTCTTGTAGTTTATGTTCAGCATAATGGCATATTTTCAGAGTTTGAGTATCCTTACTCTGTGTCAAATGACTTCCTCTAACTGGGGATAATTGATGTCTACTCAAGTCAGTCATAAGTTTTTGTTTGTTTTGCTTATTTTTTTTTAAAGTACATTGACATGGTATATCAAAAGAACTATTCTTACCATGTGTGTGAATATGGATTATCATTGTCTCTTCATTTTCTTAATCAGTGTTCATCTGTATTTATCTAAGTCAGTAACATCTCTGATCATTATACTCTTTGTTTGCTCAGGTGTTCCATTTAGTTTGATCCAAACTCTACAATTTCTTGTCCATGTTGCCTGTATCTTATTTTGTCTTTTCAGCATCCGTGTTTGCCGTGTTATTTCAGCATTTTTTTTTGTTAGGTGTTCATTTAGGTAAACTTCTGTTCCCCACAGCTTTCTGGCCTGCCTCAGTATGTCATTCTTTACCCTTCTGTTCACAAAGTGCATCACAATTGATCTCTTTATTTTATTATCTTTCCTGGGTAAAGCATAACAGGCTGAAATTGCATTTGCTTCTACCTTTATATCTCTACTGTCAAGGAACTGAAGCACCTGGTTTTCTAGGGAGACTGATTCACTCAGCGGAGCCTCCTCACCTCTCAGTCCTGTTGTTGCATGAGCGTATGACTGATATTTGATGTCTAGTCCACTTATAAGTAGGTCATCCATACGAGAACCTTGTTCAAGATCCTCGACGCGTCGCTCCAAGTCCGTAATTTTTTTGTCTTTTTCCTGAATTGTTAATTTTAAATCTCGTACTTCTTCCATTAGGCCTATTATTTTGGCCTGCTGGCTAACCATTTTGGCCACTTCTTCTGACAA
This sequence comes from Pholidichthys leucotaenia, assembly GCA_020510985.1. Classification (NCBI taxonomy): domain Eukaryota; kingdom Metazoa; phylum Chordata; class Actinopteri; order Cichliformes; family Pholidichthyidae; genus Pholidichthys; species Pholidichthys leucotaenia. The sequence continues at coordinate 181,476,841 of CM035850.1, read as the reverse complement.
GAAGTTCAGAGATTTTTTGATCTCTTCCATTTCCTCCTTCTTTGGTGGCATTTTTACTGACCTGTGGAAAGTAAAAACAATCTCTGCTTGTGTCGCCGGTATCCGATCCAACAGACCTCGAATCCAGCTGGGCCTCAGCTAGCCCCCTCCGCTGCTAGTCCCGCTGCTTACTGCCGCTGTAACCGAGCTCCTGTCCAGCTCCTCCACTGAGTCCCGCTACACACCGCCGCTGCAGCCGAGCTCCACGGGGGTCCCGGTAGATCCTCCGCTGAGCACCGCCGCCTACCGCGGTCTGCCTCAGTAGTTCCTCCGCTGAGCCCCGGCCACCTAAAGCGGTCTGCCTGGGTAGTTCCTCCACTGGGCCTCACAACTGGGCTCCGACTCAGGCTATTGTCTGGCTGGGTCCCGGTGGTCCTCCACTGGTCCCCGTCTCCCACCACCGCCACCCCCGAACTCCGATCTGGCTCCTGTCTAACTGCTGCCTTGGTTAGTTCCTCCGGCGAGCCCTCACCGGGGACTGAGTCTCTTCGTGTCGGTGTTGGGTGGTACGACTTGCGTTAGCATTAAGCTAACTAGCGTTAGCTTAGCAAACGCTTCGGGTAAAGCGTAGCAGCGAACCACAAAAGAAACGCTAGTCAGTTTACTCACAGTGGCCGGTGAAAGGCGATTAAAGGGGTATTCCAATGGAGGTGGAAATTCAGACCGTGCGTGTGCGTCACAAATGCCGATCGCTGTTGGTTAGTTAATTTAATGGCAAAATCAGCAACTTTGTCTCAGCACTGAAAAAGTGTGACCATCCCGGTCGCCATCTTGCTCCTCTGATTATACATTTCATCATAAGTTATCTGAAATGGGTGATGGCTGAAGCAGCAGCTTATATTGCCCACCACGTGCATGCACACGCAGCGACCGGCAGCTGGTGAAAAAAGTCTGTGGTCTGTGTCTCTGTTTTTGCACACTTTAATGTGTTTAAATGAAATTCTCTGTGTCGTTTTTGTCCTTGAATGTTTGTGGACTGTATAACGAAGAGCTCCTTGGTTCCATCAATATGGAATTCCTCCTTACTTTTGCACTGCCGCTTCTTTCCCATCGGCTCTTTGTCTCTGAGGTAAGCGCAATCACGATCATGCCAGGGAGAATACATTCCAGAGACATGTTATTGCATTTAAACACGGATAATGCAGCATCTGTGTTTGAGTCTATGCCGCAACTGCCGGACTTTATTTTAAGAGGCTCTCATGGACACAGCGATGAAAAGAGAGACAAGAGGAGGAAACACGGAAAGCGTGGAGGCGTGAAATTAAGCCTGAGGAGACGTCAGTTTAACAGCAGTCCTCTTCCTTCCATGATTTTGGGGAACGTACACTCCCTGAGAAATAAAGTAGATGAAATTCAAGGGAATGTACGCTATCAGAAGGACTTCAAAAACTGCTGTATCATGGCTTACACGGAGACGTGGCATACGGTGCAAGACCCAGATGCAGACCTGTGGATTGACGGCTTTGGAACCCCACTTTGCTCGGATTGGCAGGAAGAGGCAACGGGGAAATGTCAGGGGGGCGGCGTATGTTTATACATTAATAAACAGTGCTGCACATCTGTCACGGTCAGAGATCGCATCTGTACACCCAATGTGGAGCTTCTGTCCATATCGCTACGCCCCTTTAATCTGCCCCGAGAGTTCCCCCAACTTTTCATCACAACTGTGTACATTCACCTGAGGGCGGACGCTGACTCTGCCTCCAGCACCGTCTTTGATGTGGTACAGCAGCTGCAGTCAATTTCACCAGAGGCTCCAAACCTTATTCTTGGGGATTTTAACCATGTTTCTTTAAAGAAGACACTTAAAAACTTTTATCAGTATGTCTCCTGCCCAACCAGTAGAAAAAATACATTGGATCTGTGCTATGGATCAGTAGAGAGGGCCTATAAATCACTTCCCCTTCCTCCTTTAGGATCCTCAGATCACAACTGTGTACATTTGCTGCCCACATATAAAACTGCTCTCAGAAGAGGCAAGGTGGAGACCAGAGACATATATGTGTGGAAAGAGGATTCAGTGCACTGCCTCCAGGAATGCTTTAATGGTACAGACTGGGAGGTTTTAACCCTGTCCTGCGGGGATGATTTGGACTCTTTTGTAGATATCACATGCTCATACATGGCTTTCTGTAAAAATATGATCGTTCCACGTAAACGTGTCAAAGGATATCCCAACAACAAGCCATGGGTTACAAAATCAGTTAAATCCTGCTTTCAGAGGAAAGCACTTGCCTTTAAACAGGGGGATGTTGCTGAGCTACAGGTTGTCACAAAAGAGCTGAAGTCCGAAATTTTAAGAGCAAAAAAGAATTATAAATCAGAATTGGAAAGCAAGATGACAACAAAGAAACTTTGTTCAGCCTGGGCCAGTATTAAAACTATTGCAGGCCTTCAGAGCACAGAGCGCAGTAATCATGTGTTTTTGATGGTTTTAATTCAGACACAGAGCTGGCTAATGCTCTTAATTGTTTTTATGGACTTTTTGATTCCTCTGATTTTAGCACAGGTTCAGGTTCAGGTTACTTTATTTGTACCCATAGGTAGATTTGTTTTGCACTCTGGTGACAACCATATTTACAAGCCACAAATTACATTCAACATAGACACAAACACAGGCACACATGAAGCTGACTATAAACATGATAAAAATACTCAAGGCTCCATCAATCGGTATAAAAAGAAAAAGAGATGGGAGAAAAACCAGAGGTAAGAGAGAAGGGTCATATTAAAAGTTAAAAACTAGTCAAAGAGGTTAAAAATTCAAAGGTCTAAAACCCAATAAAATATTTAGAACCCAAGTGACATCCTACAAAAATAAGTAAATATAAAATGGAGTTAATAAATAGGTACCTAAATTATGTGCAATATATTTTTACAGCTTGTTAAACTCTTTGACAGCAGCAGGGACAAAGCTGTTTTTGTAGCGCTGGGTTTTACTTTTTGGGACAGCAAACCTCCGTCTTGAGGGAAGAAGCTGAAAGTGGCAGTGCAAAGGGTGGGAGTCATCATTTAAAATGGAGGTAGCAATCCTCTGTACCTGTCTGGTGTACAAGGATGTCAGGCTCAGCTGTGACTCACCAAGCAAACGACTGGACCATCTAACTACCTGATCCAAGGATTTCCTCTGTTTCAGTTTTATCTGACCAAACCATGACACTAAAGAAAAGGATAAAACAGATTCAATAAAAGCCCAATAAAACATTATCATTATGGTTTGGTCAATTTGGAAGCGTGCAAGTTTTCTCAAGCAATGCAAATGTTGCTGACCCTTTATGCACACCCTTTCACAGTTCTCTTCAAAGTTTAAATTACTATCAATAATCATCCCAAGATATTTGTAGGATTGTACACATTCGGTGGTCTGGCCTTTTAGTGCGATGACTTTGTGCCTGGGAGTTTTCCTCCTAAAGTCAATAATCATATCTTTAGTTTTTGTCATATTCAGCTGTAGGTAGGAATCCTCACACCAGTGAATAAAATCATCAACTACTGGGCCGTGGCCACTCTCACCATCCTGGAGGAGACTGACAATAACTGAATCATCAGCATACTTTATATTGTGTCTGTTGTCATGTCTGCTCCGACACATATTTGTGTACAGGATGAAGAGTAGTGGTGACAACACACACCCCTGAGGAGAACGAGTAGAAGAGCACTTTAGGTCAGACAATGTACCATTGACCCTTACTCTCTGTGTTCTGTTGGTTAAGAAATCCAGAATCCAACCCACCAGATTATCGCTCAAATCAAATTGTTGCAGGAGCCTTTCAACTAAAATATGAGGTTGGATTGTATTAAAGGCGGAGGAAAAGTCCACAAATAAAAGCCTGGCGTGTGTCCCATTAAAATCCAGATGTTTAAAAACCATGTTAAACAGAGTGACAGTGGCGTCCTCCACTCCTCTGTGAGGCCTATAGGCAAACTGCAGAGGATCCAGTGCATGTTCAGTCTGCTTTAGGACCTCACATCTGACCAGTTTTTCAAAAATTTTCATTATAATTGAAGTCAAAGCAACTGGTCTAAAGTCGTTTACCGTTTTAGGACAGCTGGATTTTGGAACGGGAAAAACCACGGCTTCTTTCCAGATCTTGGGCACACATTGTGTCTGTAAGGACTTATTGAAAATGAAATGAAATATAGGACTCAGTTCATGTGCACAGGACTTTACCAAGCGCCCACATATATTATCAGGGCCCTGACTTTTGTTCACTTTTACAGGGCAGAACTCACTTTTAACATCCTGCACCTCAATATTAAAGTGCTGATTGTCTTTGAGTTTCTGTTTCAAATCTTGGGTTTCTGTGTGACATTGATGTGTGGACAGAAGATTCAGTGCACAGCCTCCAGGAATGCTTTGACTGTACAGACTGGGACTCTGGTTGATTCCCGAAGCCTTTCCCGTGACCGGGTGTGCCGCAAGGCAGTGGTGGTTTGAAATCAGGGTTTACCTTCCCCTAGATGGGCTACCTTCCCAGGTTGACGAGCCACCATCTACCCGAAGCATCTGGTTTTAAGGCACCAGAGATCCACCCTCGCCCCTTCTCCTATTAGTAAAAGCAGTTCTGCCGGGCTTAGAGACTAAACCACACGGGCAGGCTAGGAGTTGGACTTAGTTGTCAGAGGTGTAACCCCAGTGCTGCTCCTGGCTATGACAACCTTGGAACCAAATTGCTTCCACTACATAATAAATTAGTGCCATCTGCAAACAGTATTAAATCCATTTTTTCCCAAATTTTACATATATCATTTATAGACATATTGAATAACAATGGCCCCAAAACTGAACCCTGTGGGACTCCGCAAGTAACTTTCAGTAACTGTGAGTTTTTGCTACTAAAACATATACATACTGATACCTGTTCTTTAAGTAACTACATAACCAGGACAGTGCTACCCCCAATACCATAATTTTGTAGTTTCTTTAACAATAAATTATAATCCACTGTATCAAATGTTTTTTTTTTAAGATCCAGGAATACCCCAAATGAATACTCTTTATTTTCAATAGCAGTTGATATTTTTTCTATAAATTTCATTAGAGCAAATGCAGTTGTCCTCTTATGTCTTAACCCATACTGCTGCTTACACAATAAATTATTCTTCATTATGATGTTGTCAGTTCTCTCACAGAATATTTTTTCAGGTATCTTGGAAAATTGCAGCAATAGTGAAATATGTCTATAGTTTGAAAATTCCCCTCTGTCACCCGTCTTGTATATCGGAATTACTTTAGCTATTTTCATTGCATTGGGAACTATACCTGTTTGGAGAGACAAGTTACAAATACTGTATACATCAGTGGCTTCACTAAGCATTCAATTATAGTTTGGACTAAAAGCATGTCAATACCATCGCAATCCATAGATGTTTTACTTTTAAACGATTTAACAGTTTCAATGACCTCTCTCTCGTCTGTGTTCTTTATGAAAATGGAGTCTTTAATAGCAATGTTTTTGCGTATTGTATCGCCTGTAGATGCCATAATGAGTATTTCTCTAGCAAAATTAGGACCAATGTTAACAAAAAAAAAAAAAATCATCTCCAGGTGAGGCTACATTCACACTCTGAGTCATTTTTTTTTCTTTTGAAAGATTGGTTGGGTAGCTTGTATTTCTGTTTTTATTTATAAGAATACTGTTAAGTATTGTCCATGTATTTTTAATATTATCTCTGTTTTTCTCCAGTTCTTTTCTGTAATAGTCACTTTTACTACATCTCATTATATACATTAACTTATTTTTGTATGTTTTATACCGTTGCTCTGCTTCTTTTGTCCTTTTCTTTAGAAACACTTTCTTTAATATTTTTTTTTTCTTTTTACACGCTTTTTGCAATCCTTTGGTTAACCATGGCTTGTCGACAAATTTCTGTTTAAGCTTTTTCTTTACTATTGGATTTTTTTTTCCATAAAGAGTGGCTACAATGTTCATGAATGTGTCATAAGCTTCATTTACATCTGATACATAGACTTTTGTCCAGTCTTGCTTCAGCAGGTCTTCTTTAAAAGAACTGATTGCATTTTGTGATTGTATCTGAAAGATTTTAAAGTTTTTTCTGTATTGGCCCCCGTGTGGCCATGGATAAGTGCAAAGACTGGCAGATGGTCACTTATGTCATTTATCAATAATCCAGTTTCTATTTTCTTATCAATAATATTAACAAACAGGTTATCAATAATTGTAGCAGTGTGAACTGTGATTCTACTGGGATGTGTCATTGTGAGATATAGACTCATACTTTACATAGAATTCATGAACTCTATAATTACATTTTGTTGAAATGGATTTAGTAAATCAATAAATCTCCACAATTTACAACCATTTTCTTACTAGTTATGTTATTGTACAGCTCGACTAATTTATCTCTGAATGTCTCAATGCAAGTTCCTGGCATTCTATATATACAACTTATAATTAGATTTTTTTTTTTTTTGTTTTATCTTGGTCAATCTCAACAGTAACACATTCCAGAATCCCTGGTTGTGCAAAGGACAATCATTTTACAAGTTTACACCTACACAGGTCATCAATATACAGTGCAACACCACCACCCTTTTTTGAGCTTTATTAATATAAAACAACTGATATCGCTCCATTGCCATCAGAGAAGCCTGCTCTTCATTAAGCCAAGTTTCAGAGACTGCGACAGCTGTAAATTTTCTAGCTGATTTAAATAGTCCTGAATCTGTGGAAAGTTTTTGTTAAGACTTTTACTGTTGAAATGTATTATTGATAGTTTACCATCTAATTGCACTTGACTTTTAAATTGCTTTTCAGTATAATATTCACAGTAATTATGAATATTATTGAAGAAGTTGTTATCAGGATCAATATCATTCTCCATCTCTTGTAGTTTATGTTCAGCATAATGGCATATTTTCAGAGACTGAATTTCTCACTCTGTGTCAAATGACTTCTTCCAACTGGGGATGATTGATGTCTACTAAAGCCAGTCATAAGTTTTTTGGTTTGTTTATTTATTTATTTTTTTTTTTTTTTGAGTACATTGACATGGTATGTCACAAAATAATTGTTCTTGCCGTGTGTGTGTATGGATTATCATGGTCTCTTAATTTTCTTAATCAGTGCTCATCTATGTTTATTTAAGTCAGTGAGATCTCTGATTATTATGGTCTTTGCTTCCTTAGGTGTTCCACTTACAGTAGTTTGATCCAAACTTGACAGCACGGCAAGCACAGATGCTTAAAAGACAAACAAGATACAAGCAACATGGACAAGAAACTATTTCAGCATTAGTCTTTGTTAAATGTTTATTTTGGTAAACTTCTGTTCCTCGTAGCTTTCTGGCTTGCCTCAGTATGTCATTCTTTACCCTTCCGTTCACAAATCACATCACGATTGATTTCTTTGTTTTATCATCCTTTCTGGGCAAAGTATGACAGGCTGAAATTGTATTTACTTCAACCTTTATATTTCTACTTTCAAGGAACTGAAGCACCTGGTTTTCCAGGGAGACTGATTCACTTAGGGGAGCCTCCTCACCTCTCATTCCTGCTGTAGCATTGGGCTATAATTGGTATTTAATGTCTAGTCCACTAATAATTAAATTATCCATACAAGAATATTGTTCAAGATCCTCGATGCGTCACTCCAAGTCTGCATTTTTTTTTAATCTCTTTCCTTCATTGTTAATTTCAATTCTCAGACTTCCTTTATTAGCCCTAATAATTTAAATTGTTGATTGGTTGCTTTGGTCAGTTCTTCTGACATGAAGTTCAGAGATTTTTTGATCTCTTCCAGTCCTTCCTTCTTTGGAGGCATTTTTACTGAACTGATGATAATAAAACAATCTCTGCTGGTGTCACTGGTATCCAATCGGACCGACCTCGAATCCAGCTGGGGCCTCAGCTAGCCCCCTCTGCTGCTAGTCCTGCTGCTTACCGCCGTCTTCCTGAGTAGTTCCTCCACCAAGCTGCTTACCGCCACTGTAATTGAGCTCCGATCCAGCTCCTATCCAGCTGGGCCCCTGGCTGCTCCTCCACTGATCCCCGTCTCCTACCGCCACTGTAGTTGAGCTCTGATCCAGCTCCTGTCCAGCTGTTGCCTCAGTTAGTTCCTCAGCCAATCACAACATTCTAAGGATCTGTGTGGGAGGGTCAGCCGTCATCTACTGGGCCGATGCTGGGTCAGTGAGACAAACCAGGGACAGAGTCGCTCCTTTGTATCAATGTCAGCTACGACTAGCATTAGCTATAGTGATAGCATTAGCTTAGCACGTTAGCTTAGCATATCCCATGGCTCTTTCCATTTTTCCTTCTCTCCAGTACACTGACAAAGCTCCAGTGAGTTTGAAGGCTCAACTGTCACCTACCGGGCCAATGCCGGGTCAGTGGAATGAACCAGGGACAGAGTCACTCCTTTGTATCGGTGCTAGCTATGACAAATGTAGCATTAGCATTAACTTAGCACATTAGCTTTGCACGTATCAGAGCTCTGCCAGGTGCCTACCGTGTTACCACTGTTCTCAAACATCAATAAAGCTGTGCTCGTCCAGTCATCTTGCCTCATCCTTCACCCAAGTTATTTTCCATACATAACATTTGGCGATCGAGGATTAACTCATGGAGGCGTGTATCACACCACTTTGCCCCTTTCTCGAACTCCCAGGTGAACCACCGTTGCCTTGGCCCATGTGGTTAGAGGCTTTCCAGACGTACATCACTGTGCTGGACCTGGGTAAGCTCAACAAGCTAAGAGCAGGTCCACTACTTGTTCACAACCTGGGTATTGAGGGCCAGTGAGTCCTGCACACACTCAGAGCTTCGGACTCTCTTGAAAATGTTGTGGAGTTGCTAGCCAACCATTTTCACACCCCGGATAGTGTGACTGTCCTGAGAATTCATTTTCGGCAGCAACATCAACGAGTAAATGAGCCTATTTATCAGTTTGTTGCCGACTTGAGGCAGCTAGCTAGTGAGTGTCACTTTGGGCTGTTGGAAGATGAAATGGTATGTGACCAGCTTGCAGAGCACACGTGTAGCACTGTATTGTGGGCTAGGCTGCTCACAGCACCCAATGACTTAACATTAGCCAGAGCTGTCAAACTAGCTCTCCAGCTGGAGGCCGCAGAAAAGCTAGCTTCAGAGATAAACTGGTGGCAGTCACAGCAGCCGCCAGAGCCTCCTGTCATGGTAAATGTTGCAGACTCGAATAGCAAGGATAGCTTGGACGATGATACTACGGAAGCCAATGCCGCCAGTCGAAGATCTGCCCCGGGAAACCCCTTTGCAAGGGTTGCGGGTCTGCGGCACACTGCAATAAGGCTAAGGACTGCCCACCCAGGGGAGCAGGTTGTAGCAGATGTGGTTGCTTGAACCATTATGCTAGAGTGTGCTGTGTATCTGAACCAGCAATCCCACAGAAAAAATCACTCTGCCCGCTCCCAACGACCATCCATACGGTGTCCTCCAGCATAAATGGGTACACGTTTTGAACACTGGAATTGGAGGGCGTGGCGGTGCTGCTGCTGCTCGACAAGGGAGCAGAGGGGTCATTGCTGAATTGGGCCATGGTGAGGAAGTTTTTCTGTAGGATTAGAGGTAACCCAGCTCCGTTGTATGGTTATGGAGGTGGCAGGCTGTGCACGGTTGGGACTTTGGAGTTAATGGTCTGGTACAAGTCTGCGAAGACGGTTGACTTCACGTTCCACATGACAGCCCAACGCGAAAACATCAAGGGCTGGGATTTGTTTTACGGACTGGGTTTCTCCATAAAAGAAGGTGCCAGGAATGAATGGTTGGGTTGTGGCCAGTGGAACCCTCCGGTTCCAGTGGTCAGTGAAGACATTGTGTGGGACGTAAAGCTAACGGACACCATGGTGGTCAAGCAGAGCCAGCTTCACTCAGGTTCAGTGCAGGAGGGTCTCAGTGCCGGCGCTCGGGAAACAGTAGAGGGGGGTACTAAGCATGGTAGCGAGGCGCTTGCACCAGTGAGTGACACCAATGTGCTGGCCCCAGATACCTCTGGAGCTTGGCTGCAGGGGGATGGAGGGTCTGCAGCTATGATGGTGAACACTATCACAGTTTTATAAGAGGTCAGGGCCAGACCAACGAGCACGGAGGAACCACATGCTCAGCAGCACCACTTCAGGCTGAGCTGGACCCCACTGAGGATTTTAAACTTGGTTTGGGTTCGAGGTAAAGAATGTCGACCGCAAAGATGGGCCAGACAACAGCTAGCTAAACATCGAGGGTGCCTGCGCATAATGACCAAGCTGGGCGCAACGTACTTCAGGTTGTCTGATGGCTCGACGAGGCACACCAATCGGCTTCAATGTGTCCAGGAAGAGGCTCCAGGTGGTGAGGCTGGACGAGGGCCAGAGTTGGTGGTGAAGAAGTGAGGCTCCACTGTCTGGAAGGTCGGCCATCGTCCCGGGGGTCTGCTGCTTCCAAGGACGTGCTTGCTGAGGGGCTGCCCTGGGCCCACCCATGCCGGTTCTACTCCTCCTACCTAAGGAATAGTGGTGTAAATAATTTGGTGTTATAGTAGTTCTTATGTTTTCATATGTATGTGTTGTATTAGCAGATTATTCTGTGTATTTTGTTTAGTTTAGGAGCACGGCGTGCAATTTCAGTTTATGTATGGAGTTTTTGTTTAGATTTGAGTTGCAGAATGATCCACCCCGCTGTGTGGGCTGCACAGTAGTCCATCCGTCAGCCCTATTTTAGATTATTTTGTGTGAATGTGTTAGGCCATTTTAGTACATTGTTTTTCATCATCTTAGTGCGTGATTCGGGTTCCAAATTTGAAGGGGGTTTCAATTGTGTATATGGTTTTGAACTTTTCTAAGGAGGGGGGGGATGTTGTATAGTGTTTTGGCACATTATTGTGAAGTGTGGTGCAGTGACGTGCACTTCCTGTCATGTCACTGCACTGCCCTATATTCAATTCAATTCAACTTTATTTATATAACGCCGTTTCACAACAACAGTCATCACATAGCACTTTCAACTGTAGGGGGAACACCCACAGTTGCAGAAAGACCCCAGCAACCAGGCGATCCCCTGTGAGCAAGCACTTGGCGGCGGTGGAGAGGAAAAACTCCCTTTTAACAGGAAGAAACCTACAGCAGAACCAGGCTCAGGGAGGGGCTGTCATCTGCTGCGACTGGCTGGGGGGTGAGGGGACAGAGAAGAAGAAAAGAACAGACATGTAGAGAGCAAACAGCACGATGGGGACTCAATCTATGGGAGAGAACAAACAGGTGTTAATGACCAGCAAAAAAAAAATATTTCATTGAAAGTAAAGAAAGGAGTGAGGCCCAGTTCATTATTGGAGGTCCCCCGGCTGACTAAATATATTACCAGCATAACTAAGGGAGGGTTCAGAAACACATGATCCCTCCCTAATTGTAGGCTATATCAAAAAGGAAGGTTTTAATCCTATTCTTAAAAACAGAGATCGAGTCTGACTCCCGAATCCAGATTGGCAGCTGGTTCCACAGGAGAGGAGCTTGATAACTGAAGGCTCTTCCTCCCATTGTACTTTTGGAGATTCTAGGTATTACAAGTAATCCTGCATTTTGGGAGCATAGTGCTCTGTTAGGATAACAGGGTAGCATCAGATCTTTTAAATAAAAAGGAGCCTGATTGTTTAGAGCTTTGTAAGTAAGAAGAAGGATTTTAAACTTAATTCTAAACTCTATGGGAAGCCAATGAAGGGAGGCCAGAACTGGAGAGATATGATCTCTCTTTCTAGTACCTGTTAAAACTCTTGCTGCAGCATTTTGGATCATCTGAAAACTTTTTAAAGATGTTTTAGGACAACCTGATAATAAAGAATTACAATAATCTAATCTGGAGCTAACAAAAGCATGGATCAGTTTCTCGGCATCACTCTGAGAAAAGATGCTCTTAACCTTGGCAATATTACGCAAATGATAGAACACAGTCTTTGAAACAAATTTAATATGTGAATTGAAGGACAGATCTTGATCAAAAATAATCCCAAGGTTCCTCACAGAGCTATTACGAGAAAGAGTAACCACATCCAAACTGAAAGTTTGATTTGGAAAGGTATTTCTAAGGTTTTTTGGACCAGCAAGAATGACTTCAGTCTTATCTGAATTCAATAGCAGGAAATTAGAAGTCATCCAAGCTTTGATTTCCTTAAGACAGGCCTCCAACTTGGCTAATTGATTACTATCATCTGGCTTCATTGACAGGTATAATTGTGTGTCATCTGCATAACAATGAAAATGTATACAGTGCTTTCTAATAATGTTGCCTAACGGAAGCATATATAAACTAAAAATAGTAGGGCCTAGCAAACATCCCTGTGGAACTCCATGACTGAGCTTTGAGTTTAAAGAAAACTCATTATTGACATGAATAAACTTTTTTTTCCTTCTTGCCTTGAGAGAGAGCAGTCGCATTTTTCTTCCCTCCTCTCCTGCCTTCCTGATCTATTCCCAGTTTTTGCAATGTTGCATTTTTGTCTGTGTTTAGTCGCTCTTCTTCTGCTGAATCTTAATCTAAACGGAAATTATGGATTTGGAAGCGGCTTAAATGTGCTATTGTCAATATTTTTCAACAAGAATTGGGCCAAGGGGGAGCCTAAGAATTGGAACCTACGAGGAGACTCATGGACATTGGAATTCATGCGTCTGTGGAAACATTATTGGTTATGATCTCAGGACTTCTATTTTTGGCTGTGGAGTCCCCTGATGCATCAGAAATTGAAGGAAGGTGAGAGAGCTGATCAAAGCGGACCCGGCAAGCTCCTTCATCAAATTCGACCAGTTGGGGAGGGCACGAGTAGCGGCAAACGGTGAACTGAATGACAGTGATTCAGTGAAGGAATACATCTGAAGCCCTGTGCTCTCCATGGAAAAACAGTTTAAGCCTGCACATATAATGGAAGCACAGAATTACACGGGTGAGGACAAATTCTATTCTCTGAGTGCACTGTGCTGATTTGATTTGATTTGACCTTGTTTACCCCGTGTTTACATTCCTCCTGATTGAGATAAGCGGAAGGACCGGCTCTTATGTCTACCCAAACAATCAACAATCAGTTGTTGTCGTCAGCAGATTGGACCCTCAAGGACAATGCCCATATGCCTTCTGCAAGCAAGAGAGAGAGCAAGAGAGATAGACTCTGGACTCTGGACTCAGGACTTGTTTATAAGTCACATGATTATAACATCTATCCACTGCCAGGAGGCGCCCTCTGCTGCTCACTAACAACTGTTACATTTGCACTACACAATGCATACAACATTGCATGCATACAATACACTGCCTCTCAACTTTTGTGTGTGATCTCCTGCTAAATGTCTGCTAAATGTGCATTGAGGGTTTTTTTTGCCTGCAATCAAAATTTTGCTCACTTGCCGAGCGTCATTCTGATAAAACATGTTTTTTTTTCTCTCGCCTACTGTGTCATATCCATTTTCTTTTTCTTTTTTTTCCTTTCTTCTTTATGACTGGCACCTAGAGGCTGCCCCGGCCTTGGATGCGCTCTGCAGAGCGTGCCCAAATGCCAAGTCACGTTTCGTTACCTTGTATTCATACATGTGTAATGACAATAAAGTTGAATCTCAATCTCAATCTCAATCTCAAACTGGAACCTATCAGATAAATAAGATCTAAACCACTGCAACGAAGTTCCATTAAGTCCAACATAGTGTTCTAATCTATCAAGTAGAATATTATGATCAATAGTATCAAAAGCTGCACTAAGGTCTAAAAGGACAACTACAGAAACCAGTCCATTATCATATGTGATGAGGAGGTCATTAGTGACCTTCGCTAAGGCTGTTTCAGTACTATGATGGATTCTAAACCCAGATTGAAACTTTTCAAGTAAACCATTTCCCTGCAGGTGGTCAAATAATTGCGTAGCAACAACTCTTTCTAAGATTTTTGAAATGAAAGGGAGATTTGAGATTGGTGTATAGTTAGCTAAAGCTCCTGGATCTAGCGTTGGCTTTTTGAGTAAGGGTTTAATTACAGCTGTTTTAAAAGCCTGCGGTACATGGCCTAAAGTTAATGAAGAATTGATTATATGAAGAATAAAGCTACCAATAAGTGGGAAGACTTCTTTAAATAATCTGGTAGGAACAGGGTCTAAAAGACAAGTTGAAGGTTTGGATGAGGAAACTATTTTGTCTAACTCACAAAGGTCAATTGGAATAAACTCATCAAGACAGATATCAGTTGAAGGAGTTGTAGTAGTTACTGTATTTAAGTTAACAGTGGGAAGAATCTGATTGATTTTATCTCTGATGGATGAATTTTTTTTATTGAAAAAGTTCATAAATTCCTCACTAGTAAGCTCTAAGGGAATGCTAGGATTGACAGAGTCCTGACTCTTTGTCAACCTGGCTACAGTACTGAAAAGAAACCTGGGATTATTCTTGTTCTCTTCTGTTAATGCAGAATAATAACTCGTTCTAGCTTTCCTAAGATATTTTTAATAAATTTGAAGATGATTTCTCCAAGCTAAATAGATTTCATCTGAATTAGTGGAGCACCATTTTCTTTCTAATTGACAAGTCTCCTGTTTTAAGCTACAAGTTTCTGTGTTGAACCAAGGAGTTAGGAATCTCTGATTAGACTTTTTTCTTTTTTAAGGGGGTCACCAAGTCTAGAGTCTGATGCAGAAAAGCTGTAACACTATCTACCATGCTATCAATTGCAGAAGGAGCAAGCTGTCTATAGCTTATTTCCATTGTGTTGACACATGACATAAAGGAACCAATCTGCATAAATTTGGTAACAACATCATCTGAGAGGCATCTACTGTAGTAATATTTTTCTTTAGGAGCCAAATAGTCAGAAATAGTAAAATCAAAGGTTAACAGACAATGGTCTGACAGTACAGGGTTATGAGGAGACACTACAAGATTTTCTATTTCTATGCCATATGTCAGAACAAGGTCCAACGTATGGTGGAGATAATGAGTAGAATTTCCTACTTTCTGAGAAAACCCAATCGAGTCTAATATTGAATTAAAAGCCACATTAAGGCAGTCACTATCTACAGCTGCACGTACATTAAAGTCCTCTGCTATAATGATAGGTTCGGTACAAAAAGAAGATCAAATGTGAACCAGTCTGGCCCAGCCCAGACCACCACAAAAGGTTCTCAATAGGGCTGAGGTCAGGGGAGGATAGGGACCACACAATGCATTTCTCTCCTTTTATGCCCATAGCAGCAAATGACACAGAGGTATTCTTTGTAGCATGAGATGGTGCATTGTCATGCATGAAGATAATTTTGCTACACAAGACACGGTTCTTCTTTTTGTACCATGGAAGAAAGTGATCAGTCAGAAACTCTATATACTTTGCCGAGGTCATTTTCACACCTTCAAGGACCCTAAACATTCCTCCCAGCTTGCTCTCCATGATTCTAGCCCAAAACATGACTCTGCCACCTCCTTGCTGACATCTGGATCATCCAGAGTTGCACGGCACTCATCAGTAAACAAGACTGTTTTAAAATTAGTCTTCATGGATTTCTGGGCCCACTGCAACCATTTCTGCATGTGAACATTGGCTAAGCGTGGCCGAATAGCATGTTTGTGGGACTCCAGAGGCACCAGCAGCTTCAAATACCTGCTTGCTGCTATGCAATGGTATTTTAGCAGCTGCTCTCTTAATCCGATGAATTTGTCTGGCAGAAACCTTCCTCATTATGCCTTTATCTTCACGAGCACGTCTGTGCTCTGAATCAGCCACAAATTTCTTCAGATTACGATGATAACTCTTAAGTTTTCAGGAAATATCTAATGTTTTCATACTTTGTCCAAGGCATTGCACTATCTGACATTTTTTTGGCAGCAGAGAGATCCTTTTTCTTTCCCATATTGCTTGAAACCTGTGGCATATTTAATAATGTGGAAGATCCTCCTTAAGTAGTTTTTCTTTAATTGGGCTCACCTGGCAAACTAATTTTGACAGGTGTCTGAAATTGATATCAGTGATCCAAAGAGTCATTAGACACAGTATCATGCATGAGTTTAATTGAAAAACAAAAAAAATTGAATATTTATTACACTAAGATCCTATTTGCATACTAATTTGGAACACGTTGTATTCTGCGATTTAGCTACTTTTAGAGGTGCAGGTTTCATTCCTTATCTTACAATTTTTCTGAGTTGCCTTTATTTTGAAGTACTTTCTGTTTTGTTTTCATGTGGTCTTTGTATTTTTTTGTATATTTATTGTATTTTGTGTCCTTTGGGTTCCGGTCTTTTTATCCGTGGTTGGGTTCTGCTCATCTCATATTGTTTCTTATTTTTCTCTTCCCCATTTTTATGTCATGATAGTTTTGCTACTCTTTTATTTGAAATTAGTTTGTATTTATTTCTCAGTCCGTATCTGTTGGCATTTAATTCTTTATTATATTAGAACACTATGTTGGACTTAATGGAACTTCGTTGCAGTGGTTTAGATCTTATTTATCTGATAGGTTCCAGTTTGTTCATGTAAATAATGAGTTTTCTTTCAACTTAAAGCTTAGTCATGGAGTTCCACAGGGATCTGTGCTAGGCCCTACTCTTTTTAGTTTATATATGCTTCCGTTAGGCAACATTATTAGAAAGCACTGTTTACATTTTGTCATGACCCGAGCACTATGTCATTGTGCTCGGGCAATTCCTGTCGGGGCTTGAGAGTGGAGTTGTCATTCTGGCTCTCCGAGCTCTTATTGTGACAGTGCTCGGGGAGGCTTCCGCTCAGCTGTCAAGTCCTGAGCAGCTGTTCTGCATTTGCGGTCATGAGTGGTGGACTTTCAATTCAATTCAATTCAATTCAACTTTATTTATATAGCGCCATTTCACAACAACAGTCATCTCATAGCACTATCAACTGTAGGGGGGAACCCCCACAGTTGCAGAAAGACCCCAGCAACCAGGCGATCCCCTGTGAGCAAGCACTTGGCGACGGTGGAGAGGAAAAACTCCCTTATAACAGGAAGAAACCTCCAGCAGAACCAGGCTCAGGGAGGGGCAGTCATCTGCTGCGACTGGCTGGGGGGTGAGGGGATAGAGAAGAAGAAAAGAACAGACATGTAGAGAGCAAACAGCACGATGGGGACTCAATCTATGGGAGAGAACAAACAAATGTTAATGACCAGCAAAAAAGATATTTCATTGAGAGTGAGGAAAGGAGTGAGGCCCAGTGTATTACTGGAGGTCCCCCGGCTGACTACACCTATTAGCAGCATAACTAAGGGAGGGTTCAGAAACACATGATCCCTCCCTAATTGTAGGCTATATTAAAAAGGTAGGTTTTAGCCCTATTCTTAAAAACAGAGATCGAGTCTGACTCCTGAATCCAGATTGGCAGCTGGTTCCACAGGAGAGGAGCTTGATAACTGAAGGCTCTTCCTCCCATTGTACTTTTGGAGATTCTAGGTATTACAAGTAATCCTGCATTTTGGGAGCGTAGTGCTCTGTTAGGATAATACGGTAGTATCAGATCTTTTAAATAAAAGAGAGCCTGATTGTTTAGAGCTTTGTAAGTAAGAAGAAGGATTTTAAACTTAATTCTAAACTCTATGGGAAGCCAATGAAGGCAGGCCAGAACCGGAGAGATATGATCTTTCTTTCTAATACCTGTTAAAACTCTTGCTGCAGCATTTTGGATCAGCTGAAGACTTTTTAAAGATGTTTTAGGACAGCCTGATAATAAAGAATTACAATAATCTAATCTCGAGCTAAGAAAAGCGTTGATCAGCTTCTCAGCATCACTCTGAGACAAGATGCTCCTAATCTTGGCAATATTACGCAAATGATAGAAGGCAGTTTTAGAAACAAATTTAATATGTGAATTGAAGGACAAATCCTTATCAAAAATAAAAACTTCTTATACCCACGCTGGCGGCTGCGTCCCTGCAGCAGTGTCAGTCTCTCTCCATCAGAGCTACGGATACTTTGGACTATTTCCTACCTTGTCTGTCTGTGATTTGACCGTCGCTTCCCGTGGACCAGTAAGTGAGCTGTGTAGCCTTACGCCTCCCGGTGTGAGTAGACCTCTGTGTGTCTCTGCCTCAGCAGCCTGTGTAATCATTACTCCACCAACCTTGCCTGTCTGTGTATGACCGTCTCCTCTTGTGGACCTGTAAGGGAACTGTTAGCCTTACGCCTCCTTATGTGTGTAGACTTATATGTGTCATTGCCTCAGCAGCCTGTGTTGTCACTTTTCACCGTAAATAAAAACTCTCACATTACTCTCTGGTGACTGTGTGGCGTCTTATGGTGGCTCGCGAGAGCCACCGCATGACACATTTTCATTGTTATGCAGATGACACACAATTATACCTGTCAATGAAGCCAGATGATAGTAATCAATTAGCCAAGTTAGAAGCCTGTCTTAAGGAAATCAAAGCTTGGATGACTTGTAATTTCCTGCTATTAAATTCAGATAAGACTGAAGTCATTCTTGTTGGTACAAAAAACCTTAGCAATTCCTTTCCAAATCAAACTTTCAATTTGGATGCGGTTACTCTTTCTCTTAATAGCTCTGTGAGGAACCTTGGAATTATTTTTGATCAAGATCTGTCCTTCAATTCACATATTAAATTTGTTTCTAAAACTGCCTTCTATCATTTGTGTAATGATAGAATGATGCGTAATGATCCCTACAGTTGATAGTGCTATGAGATGACTGTTGTTGTGAAATGGCACTATATAAATAAAGTTGAATTGAATTGAATTGAATTAATATTGCCAAGATTAGGAGCATCTTGTCTCAGAGTGATGCTGAGAAACTGATCCACGCTTTTGTTAGCTCCAGATTAGATTATTGTAATTCTTTATTATCAGGCTGTCCTAAAACATCTTTAAAAAGTCTTCAGCTGATCCAAAATGCTGCAGCAAGAGTTTTAACAGGTACTAGAAAGAGAGATCATATCTCTCCAGTTCTGGCCTCCCTTCATTGGCTTCCCATAGAGTTTAGAATTAAGTTTAAAATCCTTCTTCTTACTTACAAAGCTCTAAACAATCAGGCTCCTTTTTATTTAAAAGATCTGATACTACGTTATTATCCTAACAGAGCACTACGCTCCCAAAATGCAGGATTACTTGTAATACCAAGAATCTCCAAAAGTACAATGGGAGGCAGAGCCTTCAGTTATCAAGCTCCTCTCCTGTGGAACCAGCTGCCAATCTGGATTCGGGAGTCAGTGTCATGGCTGGCCCTCACGAGCCAGCATAAGACGCCACAGTTCAGTAAGTTGCAATTCAGTTCCTTTATTTATAACACACAGGACTTAGGTGTACAGCACAACTTGCCACGCAGGCTTCGTAACACAACACAATATAAATTCACAATAAAGGTTAGCGGCTAGGGCGTGGGGCACTCGTACGCTGCAAAGGCAGGGAATATAAAACGTGGAACAGGGAGAGAGTTATGGCAGAGACGAGGAGCTCTCGTCCGCTGTAATAAGGAAGGAACATCAGCGAGGGAGAAGACAATTCCAAATAACGAATCACTTACATGCAGCGGGATACATCGGGGAACCCAGGGAGCATGTGATAAGGAGACAGGGGTAAGTCATAAGACTTCTGACGAGACAGCCGCAGAGTCCAGTTCACTCGCACTGACATTTAAAGCCAGCTGCTCATGATTGGAAACGCGGCGCAGCTGCTCAGGTTCAGACAGCTGAGAGCTCCCGAGCGTCTGGCCAATCAGAGCCCAGGAAACCCGTGTGACGACACCTGCTGTCAAAACCTGGCAGGGATGAGGAATAACCCGAGCGCGGACAAAAGCGCTCGGGATATGACAGAGCCCCTCCCCCTACGCGAACTCCTGGTCGCACGTAACATCCAGACCCCCCCACCCCACCCCAGGGAGGGTGGAGGGGGAAGCAGGTGGAGGGGGAGCAGGGTCAACTCACAACAACAAGGGGACAAAAACATCGAGGAAGGGAGGGAGAGAAAAAAAGGCAAAAACCGTACATAAACGGGGAGAAAAAGACAAATAAAAGGAAAAGTCAACGCTAGATGGACATCTCTCACATATAACCACAAAAAAAGAAAGCCAAGATGAGGATACATGGAACACCAGTCAATACTACAAGGCAGGATCAAGGAAATAAAAGGACAAATAATACCTTCTTCTCCAAGTTAATGTGTACAGAAAATCTTCAAAACCAAAAGACAACACAGGTGCCAAAAAAAAGAACTAGACCCGAGTAAGGGAGTAACATAGGAAATATATAATCACACCCTAAAGAAACATACAATACTCATGATAGCATACTGTCAAAATGAAAAGGAAATTCTGCTCAGAAGAGTCTCAAATCGGGAGTGCAAGGAACAAACCCAAACAGTCATCCCAGAAAATAACATGAAAGACAGCTACGGCAAGAGAACATATGTCCATCAACGGAAAACAGTCACCTTAAACATGAAGTTCAATCCCCTGTGGGGTATTTCAGTCTGAGAGGGGAGGAGAGAAAAAGAAAAACCAGTCACAAGCCAGTGGTAGGGCAAGAGAAGGAGAGGGTAAAAAACCCATTGGGGAATAGAGTTAAATAACTCCGCTCAGGAGGCCTCCCACCACCCAGCATCCAGGCCGCCAGCAAAAGCAGCGGAACGTGCCCTAACGGCCCAGCCAAACCCCGGGCCGAGGGAAACCATGTCTCCGGCGGGCGGACCAGGGCGCCGAAAGAATCATCCTGCTTGTCAGGAACCTGAGCCCGGACGCCAAAAGGACAGAGCCGGTCACCGGGTGGTCGGGCAGTATCGGCCTGCCAACAGAATGGCTGGGGGAAGGTCGGCGAACCGGGCCAGCTGGAATTAACTCCCGCAGTCTCAAAAGCGGGGAAGAAGGGGCCATGGCGAGGACGGGTCATGGCCTGGAAAGCGCTCAGCGGTGGGTCAGCTACACAATCTCCGGAACCCGCCTGGGTCAAAACGACCATGGTGCCAAGCTCCGATTGAGCGAGAGCGGCACCCGCGTCGGACCCCGATTGGGCCCGAACCTCCATGACGTCAAGCTCCAAACGAGCGAGAGCAGCACCCGCGTCGGACCCCGACTGGGCCGGAACCTCCATGACATCAAGCTCCGATCGAGCGAGAGCAGCACCCACGTCGGACCCCGATTGGGCCGGAACCTCCATGACGTCAAGCTCCGATCGGGCGAGAGCACCACCCGCGTCGGATCCCGATTGGGCCGGAACCTCCATGACGTCAAGCTCCGCTTGAACCGGCGGAGCACTCCCGGTGGACCCCATGCCGAGAGCCGGACCCTCCAAGGTGGCACCTAGAGCAGGTTCGCCTCCAGTGACCCTGGGGAGAGGCTCAGAGGGACAAAAGGAACCGGGATCAGGATCACCGGCAGCGGCAGGGCCAGGCGAGACAGGCTCGAGCGCAGCAGATGGCTGCACCCGGCTCGCCCCCCCCCCCCGAGAGACAGGCAATAATGCTCCAGAAAGAAGAGGAGGGATAGAAAATAGAGCACTTGCCTGATCTCGGGTTCTGCCGCCATCCAGGACTTCGATGCTCCGGGTTCAAACAGGAGGAGGTCGTCGTCCGGTTCCCACTCCGTCGTGACGTCATCCGCCCCTGGAGGAGGGGCTCCTGCAGCTCGAGGACCCCCCGACGTCATCGTCCACGCTGGCAGTTCATGAGGCATGGAGGTGGGGGGCTCTCGGCCCGCTGGACCGGACTG
Organism: Pholidichthys leucotaenia; assembly: GCA_020510985.1. Taxonomy (NCBI): domain Eukaryota; kingdom Metazoa; phylum Chordata; class Actinopteri; order Cichliformes; family Pholidichthyidae; genus Pholidichthys; species Pholidichthys leucotaenia. The sequence goes on along the minus strand of CM035850.1, from coordinate 181,455,153 downwards.
TTCATCTGCGGAGTCCCAGGGACGCTCCGTCGTTGGCACAGGCTCCAACCAGTCGTCCGATCTCTTCTGCCCAGAAAATGGCTGCGGGGCTGGGGTCTTCTGCCTGAGGGCCGCAGGCTCACTCCTCGTCTGGCGACGCTCCTCAGAAGTTGAAGCGTGCTCAGCAGGGGGAGACACAGAGGCAGCGGGTTTAATTAACATATCAGCAGGGAGTTGTGGCTCAGGGGGCTGCAAACCCCGAGCCTCACCCCCAGGAGTCAGACAGAACAAATCACTATTAGATGGAAAAAAGTGAACTTGTACTTGCCTGCCTCCCGGAGGGGTGGTGGAACCTGCCGTAGGGAACGTCATTCCATCCTCCTCCCACCGGGTGGTGGCCGGAGACTCTCTTGAAGGAGGAGAGGGGGCCACTCGGGATGGTGTAGCTGCGCTGTCCACTGGAGCAAAACATCTCAAACTCCCAGCCGCTGGAGAAGGCGTCGAGGCGGAGGGGGCAACAGCCAAGTCGGGCCGGGCGTGACGCGCTGACAGCTCAGCGGGGGAAGCAGGCCCGGGTGGAAAGGCTGCAGAGATCTCCTCCTGGTGAGACGCTGGGGAGACAGCAGTGGGATGAATGGGGTCAGCCCAGTGAACCGGAGCAGATTCCGGAAGGGAGTCGCGCTGAGAACGTCTCTGGCCACGGCGCCGACGTCTACGACGGGCCCCGGGTGGCGCGAACTCCAGGACTGGATCGAGGGAAGGATCCGGATTCCAGAGCAAGCAGCGGGAGCTCCGATTACCCCTCCTTTGGCCTCGTTCCTCCTCGATATCCTGGAGCGCCTCGCGGTGGGCGGCGATCTCTTGTCTCTTCGCTTGGACGTCCAAGTGGTCGGTGTAGCGGGGAGACAATCGGTCGAGCGTTATCTCAGAGCAGTCCAGGTAATAGTGCGCTTCGGATGAGTCGTCAAGGCTGGCGGAAGCGCTGATGAAGTCATCCACCTCCTCCAGCGCCTCAGGCAGCTGGAGCCAGAGATCACCCCACCTTGCAGCCTCCTCCTCTTCGTACATCTGAATTATCTGGCGTCGGACAGCGATGTCGAGTCTCCTCGCGTCGACCGCGGGGTGACCGTTGTAGCGGGAAGGCAGACGGTCAAGCACCTCCTCAGCCCGGTCTAGATACCACTGTTCATCGGGCTGATAACCGAGGAGAGGAGGGGCGAGGGAGGTGTCTGGATGCCCATCGAGGTCGGAGGCGATGATGAGGATTTCATCTACCTCCTCCAGCGCCTTGGTCAGCAGGCCGTGGGAACCCCGAGAACGACTCCGCTGAGATGGCATATTTCCAATGCCACGTACCTTGACAGGAAGGGGCAAAGTTCTCAGAACGGAACTTACTGAGAACGGCGTCTCCTTCTGGCGGCTGTCTACTGTCACGGCTGGCCCTCACGAGCCAGCATAAGACGCCACAGTTCAGTAAGTTACAATTCAGTTCCTTTATTTATAACGCACAGGACTTAGGTGTACAACACAACTTGCCATGCAGGCTTCGTAACACAACACAATATAAATTCACAATAAAGGTTAGCGGCTAGGGCGTGGGGCACTCGTACACCGCAAAGGCAGGGAATATAAAACGTGGAACAGGGAGAGAGTTATGGCAGAGACGAGGAGCTCTCATCCGCTGTAATAAGGAAGGAACGTCAGCGAGGGAGAAGACAATTCCAAATAATGAATCACTTACATGCAGCAGGATACGTCGGGGAACCCAGGGAGCATGTGATGAGGAGACAGGGGTAAGTCATAAGACTTCTGACGAGACAGCCGCAGAGTCCAGTTCACTCGCACTGACATTTAAAGCCAGCTGCTCATGATTGGAAACGCGGCGCAGCTGCTCAGGTTCAGACAGCTGAGAGCTCCCGAGCGTCTGGCCAATCAGAGCCCAGGAAACCCGTGTGACGACACCTGCTGTCAAAACCTGGCAGGGATGAGGAATAACCCGAGCGCAGACAAAAGCGCTCGGGATATGACAGTCAGACTCGATCTCTGTTTTTAAGAATAGGGCTAAAACCTACCTTTTTGATATAGCCTACAATTAGGGAGGGATCATGTGTTTCTGAACCCTCCCTAAGTTATGTTGCTAATAGGTTTAGTCAGCCGGGGGACCTCCAGTAATACACTGGGCCTCACTCCTTTCCTCACTCTCAATGAAATATTTTTTTTTGCTGGTCATTAACATTTGTTTGTTCTCTCCCATAGATTGAGTCCCCATTGTGCTGTTTGCTCTCTACATGTCTGTTCTCTTCATCTTCTCTATCCCCTCACCCCCCAGCCAGTCGCAGCAGATGACTGCCCCTCCCTGAGCCTGGTTCTGCTGGAGGTTTCTCCCTGTTAAAAGGGAGTTTTTCCTCTCCACCGCCACCAAGTGCTTGCTCACAGGGGATCGCCTGATTGCTGGGGTCTTTCTGCAACTGTGGGGGTTCCCCCTACAGTTGAAAGTGCTATGAGATGACTGTTGTTGTGAAATGGTGCTATATAAATAAAGTTGAATTGAATTGAATTGAATTATTATCATGCTGTTGTGTTCTTTCCCCGGAATGACAGCTGCAGTTTCCCTGTCAGCTGTCAGTTCTGTCCTCTCCCCTCTCATTACTCTCAGCATGGCGGTGGAGCTTGAACTCAGGCAAGCACTCTTCTCTGTTTTCGTTGTCTCTGTTTTGGAGAGATCTTGCCTGGCTCTTGGTTGTGGAGAGCCAGCCTGAGCTCACCTCGCCAGACTCCATTAACGCCGGTGACCCTGACCCTATGTCTCTGTCCCTCTTGTCTGAGCCTTTCCTCAGGGTCACCGAGGTTCATCCAATTTCACCAGAGGTCTGCATGGGTGCTCCGTTCCAGCCTTGGTCCTCCAAGAGTGCTGCTTCCCCATCAACTGAGGTCACCGCGGGTGCTCTGTCCCTGCCTGGGACCTCCATGAGTGGTGCTCCCCTTCTAGATGAAGTCTTTGTTGGTGCTCCATCCTAGCCCAGGGCCTCTTAGGGTGCTTATTCCTCGCCAGATAAGATCATCACTGGTGCTCCTTCCCAGCCCGGGACCTCCGTGGGTGCAGCTCCTCCTCAGTCCAGGTTTCCATGGGTGTTGTGTCCCAGTTAGGGGCCATCATGGGTGCTGCATCTCAGCTTTAAACCAACGTGGGTGCTGTGCTCCAACTTGGATCTGCCATGGGCGTTACACTCCAGTGTGGGGGCCACCATGGGTGCAGCTCTGGCCCAGTCCGGGTCCACCGTGGGTGCATCTCTGGCCCAGTCTGAGTCCACCGTGGGTGCAGCTTTGGCCCAATCCAGGTCCACCATGGGTGCAGCCTTGCTCCAGCCCGGAGCCTCCATGGGTGCTGCTTCGCTCCAGCCCAGGGCCACCGTGGGTGCTGCTATGTCCCAGTCCGGAGCCACCAAGGATGCTGCAGGCCAGTCTGAAAGTGTGGGTGTCCTCTCCTCTGCCTGATGCCGTCGGGGTACCCTCTCCTCTGCCTGACACCGTTGGAGTCCCCTCTCATCCACCCAAGGCCGTTGGGGTTCCCTGTCCTCCGCCCGAGGCCTTCGGGGTTTCCTCTCCTCCACCTGACGTCGTCATGGTTTCCCCTACTCCTCCATCCTCCTCATCGCTGGTTTTCCCTGTTGAGCAGCAGCCCCAGGACAACCCTTTCTGTTTAGGTGGTTAAAAAAACTCTGGCAGACCACCTGACAGACTGTGCCGCTGGGTTTGATGGTCTATGTTCTCTGGTAGTCCACCCGACTCTTTCCATCATGCCATCTGCCAGGTCTGGGATTTTCGCCGACCACCTGAACTGTTCAGCTCTCCAATCTGTTATGTTGGTAAACGAGGGTCAATGAAGAAGCTGAAGGTGGAATTGAACACGACTTTATTATGGACTCAATCTGATAGCACAGACACTCCTGCCAGGCAGAGCAGTGGTCAAAGAGACCACCCTTCTTACTCATAGCCCTCTTATTCCTCAGGTGGCAGCGGAACTGGAAAGGTGGAGCCACCACCCGTGTCACACAATAATACGTCCCATGAACAACATCACCCCCCCTTCAAAAAGGTCCAAAACACAAATACAATCAAGACCTTCCCCGATTTAGAACCCAAATCACACACTAAAATTAAACAAAAATATTTCAGGCCCTATACCAGTCACACCAAACAACTAAGGCTAGCTAACTAACCAGCACTTATATAGCGCTTTTCTAGTCACAAAGACCACTCAAAGCACTTTCACTAGTACTGACCCTTTATTCTAAGGGACTATAGGAAACAGATATCTAGGGACAATTTAGAACAACCAATTAACCTAACATGCATGTCTTTGGATTGTGGGAGGAAACCGGAGCCCCCGGAGTAAACCCACGTAGCACAGGGAGAACATGCAAACTCAACACAGAAAGGTTCCAACCCCTGCCAGCCTGGGGATTCAAACCAGGAACCTTCTAGCTTTAAGGCAACAGTGTTAACCACTGCACCACCTAGGGGGAAACAGGTGGACTACTGTTCTACCCCCCACATGGCTAGATGGATTATTCTGCCTTCTCAACTAAACAACGTCCAATAAACTAAAACTGTCGTGTTCCTACGATAAATAACAAAACACAAAACAATCCCATTATTAGAACAAAGATATATACAAGCAGGTTATTCTCTCATTAACAAACCTAATAAACAACATAATTATTACTCATACCAACACCATTCAATAAACACATCACCCCAAACATTAGTTTGCCCCAGTAGAGGAACCACCACTCGGAAAACCATCAGACAGTCCCTCTCTGGTGTGCCCTCTTCTCCTCATTCCCAGGGATGGTCCGCACCTCAGCCCACAAGCCTCCTTCTTCTCCTCCTCCTGATTGGCGTACCACAGCTCATTGGGATGCCACCATGAGCCATCAGATAGCTGCAAGTAGCCATCTTCCCAAACAGCCACCACCTGCAGCCATCCCTGGTCATCCTGGCGCTTACATTTGCCCAAAATTCCTCTTGACCGGGCATCCTCTCTGGGTCGGACCACATCAGCGACCCCAAGAGGAGCCCGACTCTGCTTCTAGTGTCCCTGTGTGGCACATCGTTTTACCGTGCCAGCTGGTACTGCCCTGCTCGCTTTCATTTTTACCACCAGCAAAGCTGTTGTGACCCCTTGCCTCTCAGTACCTCCCAGCTGAACTCCAGAAGCAGAATGGGCAATCCACTCGGCTCCACCCATTGTCACGGGAGTCTCACCATGCTGCCCAGTTCCCTCAGATAGGGTTTCTTTGGCTCTGGCACCAGAACCCCCCTGCGGTGGTCCCTGGGTGGGGTTGGTCCTGCTCAAATCCCCCGGCAGTTGCTGAAACACAATACTGCACTGTAACAAAAATCCCCGAGCCTCCCCTAACTTGCCACTAAAACTGGTGGGGTTGGGAACTGGGGTTAAAATGAGAATGCTGGGTGGGAAGTGGGGTAGGATTAGCAGCCCCCCCCCCCCAATCCCCGGAAGCAGGTGGAGAAGACTGTGTCTGGGTGAGTTGATTGAGGCGACTGTTAATTTGCATCAGCTGTGTCAGAGTGACCTGCTGTTGATACAGTAATTGGTCTAAACAAACCTCAATGATGTTAATTCTTTGTGCGAGAGCACTGTCTGCTGTGTTTCCCTGATGGAGACGTACTGACATGTTTGGACAAACCCTGATGCAGACAAAGACTCGGAATAAACACAGTTATCTTTATTTGATGTGTGAGTGAATGTGTGTAAAAGTGTGAATGTGGATGAGTGCAGAGGAGAGAGCAGAGCAGGGACCAGTCTGGCAACCCTAGGAGAGAGGAGAGGCAAGAGTAAGAGCTGTCTATAAATGGATTGCATAAACAAGTGGTTAAACTGTCTTACGGTGCAGGTGAGAAGTTGTGGCGCCGAAGAACATCCAAGCTGCCCCATACGCCTGCCTTGGTCCATTGCGTGTCCATGCTGGTGTTGATGGTTCAAGTGTAGCAGTGCAGAAAAGTTCATTTATGGAAATCAGTGAATATAAAGAATGTAGGTGGTCCACCACCAGGGGGAGGAAGTCCACCCAGGGGAATACACCTGTGCACAGGGAGAAGAGGATAGGAGCGAAGAGGAATGATTTCTTGAAAGAAGCTTACTTGGCGTTGGGGAGAAGGAACTCCCAGATGACCAGGCGTGGCAGGAAAGATGAGGGAGGCGGAACTCTCTAGTAGGAGGACTAGTAGACTCTTAGCACAGAGTTCTTACATCCAGTTGTAGCGTTGACATCTTCGTGCAGAATGAGAGGCAGCGTTCCTTAAAAAGGCTGCCTAATGGGGAGAGCAGGTGTGCGTGCAGCTGTGGAGACAATTAAGGCAACAGGCACACAGACCAAATCACCACAGTGTCATTCTTTATTACAGAAATAATCAGAATTGACTACCTATTCACCACACAAAATTTGGTTGAAATCAAACAAATTATGCCAGAGTTATAGCCACTGGAAGGGTGATAGTGACACTGCAAATTTGGCCAAACCCCTTCCACCAAACCGTCGGGCATTTGGAAAAGTTTTCAACAGCTATTGATGGCATATTGATATAAACGATTGTCACCATAAATGGTACCAATCAAGCTATTTATTTGGGAGATATTAAAGAAAACCTTTGATGTAACTTTCATGTTTCCAAAAGGGGACGCTATTGTTACTGAGGAATATTCATAGCTATAATTGTTCGGAGGCATACCCATATACATCATACATATCTTGGTGCCAATCCGACATTCCATTCCCAAGGTATTAAAAAAACAACATGATGCAAACTTTCTGATGCAAAACTTTCTGCCTCCTATAGGTGGTGCTGTAGATTTCTATGAATATTGTTCAATAGAACGGTTTGGAGTTAAACTAATATCCATAACACTGAATTTGGTTGAACTCTGACAATGCAAACCAGAGTTATTGCCATCAGAAGGATCATGGAATGGTCATGACAAGATATCAAACTTTGCCACGCCCCAATGACCAGACCCTCGAGCTTTTGGAAAAAGTTTGCAATAACTTTTAATGGCACATGGGTATACATGATTGTCATCACAAATGAGCTCAATCGGACTAAAACCTTAGGACGAGCTTGATCAAATGCGCGGGCTGGAAATCAGGTCACTGTCACTTCCGGCCAAAATGGCCAACTTCTTGTTGAGTGTGTCTGATCGCTTCAATGGGCTTTTTTTTTTTTTTGCATGTCTATACATGATAAACATCTCATTCGATTTTCATCTTTCTATGCAAAAGTAAGCGTGCACTGCTCTCCATTGACTTCATATGTTAAGTGGTGCTGTAGAGACATTTTTGTGGGGTCATTCATATTTCCTCCAAAATATTAAATTTTTGCTATTGAAGTCCCTGCAAAAAATGGTGAGTTTTCATGCACACTGACTACCCCAAAAATGAGATCTTAGATGGAGAAGTAGAAAAAAAAATACTAACAGATCAATAGGGCTCTCACCCACTGACGTTGTCAGTGGCTCAGGCCCTAATAAAATACATTTTAAAAAATAGCATTTCTTTCACGACTCCAAACAAACTGGGGCCCCGGGGCTCCTGCCCAGGGAGCCCTCTTGATAATCCGGGGTAGATTGCAGTATTCTAAACTTTTTACACAAATGATCCCCTCCAGCATACAACTAGGACAAGATCAGTCACTACAGAGGGTGATAATATGTATGGGTACACATTCATACTATGTAGGATAACTAAGTAGACGGTTATGCTGTTTATTGCATCTAGCTACAATGTTCCGCACTGTGTATATATACAGTATACTGCTCAAAAAAATAAAGGGAACACTTTGAAAACATCAGATTTTAATGAGAAAAAATAAGATGGATATTGAAATTGTGGCAAGCTAGTCCAGTTTACTTAGACTAAAAACTGTTCCTTTAATCTGAGTAAGCTGGACTAGCCTGCCACAATTTCGATATCAAGCTTATTTTTTTCCCATTAATATCTGATGTGTTTTCAAAGGGTTCCCTTTATTTTTTTGAGCAGTATATTGATATATTTATGTGTACATTGTGGGGACACACATTCGTGACCTGCTTTTGGACTCACATTTTAGACCAGAGCAAGGGCAGGGCTTCTGTGGTTATGACAGGAAGCTGCAGGAGAGTTAGCTTTGGTATGCAAAGCTTGAGACTGTGGGATATAATGAAGGGATTAATGAGGGGGTGCATTGTAGATAGTGGTGTGATATCATGCAGAGAGGATGCATTGTTGCTGTCTTTATAATGCAATGGTTTTGTGAGACATGTGACCTGTTAACTGTAAGGGTCCTGGTATTTAAGGACGAGAGTTCCCTTTGTCGTTCTCTTTTATTCTGCTTCGTGATGTTGGAAGATGTGAATAAAACTGACTCGAGAGATAAACTCTGCTTCGTCATTTTCACATTTCCACACTGGTGACCCCAAGACGTATCATGCATGAGGAGAATTCCCCCGGGCCAGCCTCGTCAGGATCCCTCAGCCAAGCAAATGCCGCTACAGTCCAGCTACCGGACTTCTGGCAGAACAATCCACGCTCCTGGTTCAAAGCGGTATAGGCGCAGTTCAACCTCCGGGGGCTATCGGTAGATGCCACAAGATTCTACCACGTAGTCGCAAAGCTGGACAACAACACGGCCCAGCATGTGGAGAGCCTGATTGACCAGCCGCTGGACAACGACAAATACGGCACGCTGAAGGCTGCACTCATCCAGCAGTTCACCCCCTTGGCGGAAGAGCGAGCAGAGAGGCTCCTGGGGCTGACGGAGTCGGAAAATGACATGCCCGTGAACCTTATGGAGAAGTTGTTGAGGTTGAAAGACTGATGATGATCACTTCATTTTCACCCACCTTTTCCTCAGGACTATACCGTCAGCAGCGAGAGCGACCCTGGCCAGTTCGCCACTGTTGGCCCAATGGGACTACCACGCGCTGGATCGAGAAGCGCAGCGGATTGTCAACGCCACCAAGCGGCGCGCAGCCGTGGCCGCTGCAGCAGAACTCAGTGCGGCGACTGGAGACGACAGGAGGCCAGAGGCAGCGGTACCAGATGCACCGACGACAGTGGCGGCAGGGGCCAGGGAACGCGGATCGGACGTCCTTTGTTTCTACCATCGCTGCTTCGCAGAGAGGGCACGCAAATGTGCACCACCGTGCCAGTTCGGGCATTCGGGAAACGCCAAGACCGGGGGTCGTTAGCAGCCGCGGCCCTCGGGGAAGAGAACAAGCTGCTCTACTTATCGGACCCACGCTCAGGGAGGCAGTTCCTCTTCGACACAGGCTCCCAGTTGAGTTTCATCACGCCTTCCTACACGGACAGACTAGCTGGTTCCGGAGGTCCCCAGGTGTCAGCAGCGAACGGCTCGGAGATTAAGACCTTCGGTGAGAAGACTCTGCTTCTGTCTCTACACGGCCGTACATTTGAGTGGACTTTTGTTGTAGCAGCAGTAAATTTCAATATGTTGGGGGCTGATTTTCTGTGCTCACATGGTTTGTTGGTTGATCTTGCTAACAGGCGCTTGGTTAATGCACTTTCTTTTGATTCTATCCCCTGCACAGCGCGAGTGGCACGCCTACAGCACAAGCCAACGTCACAGTTGCAAGCAATAAGTTCCACACACTGCTCACTCAGTTCCCAGCACTCACGGTCCCCACTTTTTCGGCAACAGTCGCTAAGCACGGGGTGGAGCATTTTATTACCACTACCGGACCGCCCATTTTTGCAAAAGCTCGGCGCTTGGACGCAGCTAAACTAGCCATAGCGCACGAGGAATTTGCCAACCTGGAGAGGTTGGGCATTATCAGACGTTCAAACAGTCCGTGGGCTTCCCAGCTGCACATGGTCCCGAAAGCCGACGGATCATGGCTACCTTGCGGGAATTTCCGCAGGTTAAACAACGCTACAGCTCATGACCGCTACCCAGTCCCGCATATCCAAGATTTTTCCGTTCATTTGGCAGGGGCGCGCATTTTTTCTAAAATAGACTTGGTCCGTGGTTACCACCAAGTCCCAGTGCGCACTGAGGATATACCCAAAACAGCGGTAATAACTCCGTTTTGCCTCTTCGAGTTTTTACGCATGCCATTCGGACTTAAAGGGGCGGCTCAGACGTTCCAACGCATGATGGATGTGGTACTTCATGATCTCCCTTTTGTGTTCATCTTCTTGGACGATATTTTAGTAGCCAGTGTATCCGAAGACGAACACGAAAAACACCTGGCCACAGTTTTCCGAAGGTTGGGAGATCACGGGTTAATAATCAACCCAGCAAAGTGTCAGTTCGGGGTGGCGCAGATCGATTTTTTAGGACACCGCGTCTCCCCCGAAGGAGCAGTTCTGCTTCCTGATAAAGTGCACGTGGTGGCAGATTTTCCCCGGCCACAGACGGTCAGGGCGTTGCAGGAGTTTTGGGGAATGGTGAATTTTTATAACCGTTTTCTCCCCCGTGCGGCGCAACTCATGCAGCCGCTGTATGCCACGCTCAAAAAAAAGAAACTCGTGGATAAGGTCGAGTGGTCCCCGGAGCGGGACCAAACGTTCTCGGAGGTGAAAGCAGCTTTGGCAAGGGCTGCATTGTTGGCACACCCAGACTCAACTGCCCGCATAGCGCTCACCACTGACGCTTCAGAGGTGGCCATAGGGGCGGTCGTGGAGCAACATGTAGCCGGGATTTGGCAGCCCCTCGCTTTTTTCAGCTGGACCTTGTGCAATAGCGAATGTAAATACAGCGTGTTTGACAGGGAGCTGCTCGCTCTCCATTTGAAAAATTTGAGAAATTACTCCTTCTCGGTCTGAACACCACCACATGTCTCTGGATCCTGGATTTCCTGACTGAGAGACCTCAGTCTGTCCGGGTTGGAAACAACATCTCCAACTCTGTCACGCTGAGTACCGGATCCCCTCAAGGCTGTGTACTCAGTCCACTGTTGTTTACACTTCTAATACATGACTGTGTATCCAAACACGAGGGGAACCAGATTATTAAGTTTGCAGCTGACACCACGGTGGTGGGACTTATTCAGAGGGATGAGGAATCAATGTACAGGGAAGAAGTGAGAGACCTGGAGGGCTGGTGCAGGGAGAACAATCTGATGCTCAACGTGGACAAAACAAAAGAGATGATTATCGACTTCCAGCGGTCACAGCCTGAGCACGTCCCCCTCAGCATCGGTGGCCGTTTAGTGGAGAGAGTAGAGAACATCAAGTTCCTCGGAGTGCAGATCTCGCAGGACCTGACCTGGAGAAAGAATTCCTTGGAGATCAGGAAGCGGGCTCAGCAGAGACTACACTTCTTGAGGAAACTCAAACAGGCCTCTCTCCCCATCTGCATCCTCAGGACCTTCTACAGAGGTGTGGTGGAGAGTGTTCTGACATACTGCATTGCCACATGGTACTCCAGCTGCAGTATGTCAGACAAAAAAGCCCTGCAGAGGATAGTCAAGGGGGCGGAGAGGGTAATTGGAGTCTCCCTCCCCTCTGTCCAAGAACTTTTTTAGAACCGTTGTAGGAGCAGGGCACTGAACATTGTTAAGGACCATTCTCACCCTCTGCATAAACACTTTGAACTTCTTCCATCTGGTAAACGATTCCGGAGCATCAGAGGCAGAACCACCAGACTGATCAACAGCTTCCTCCCACAAGCTGTCAGGATGCTGAGGAGCTGACCCGGAATCTCTCATACACACTACTGTACCTATGGACATTTTGTATATTATAGTTAGTTATTCTTTTTCCCCACGTATGTCTCAGGGATGTGTGAATGGATGGGGGGGGTGGAGCTATGTGGGAGTGTGTCTTAATCATGCTGCTTCTTATATGGATGCCGAGAGAAACGCAATTTCATCTTGCCTGCACTACAGTTGTATGTACAGCAATATGACAATAAAATTTGATTTGATTTGATTTGATTTGATTTGATTTGGCCATTCGCCACTTTCAGTTCTGGCTGGAGGGACGCTCTTTCACCACGTTTGTTGACCACAAACCGCTCACATTCACGATGGCCAAGGTTTCCGAACCGTGGTCAGGCCAGCAGCAGAGACAGCTGGCTGCGATATCAGAGTTTACCACTGATATCCAGCATGTGGAGGGCAAACTCAATGTAGGGGACAAGAGTTGCAAATTAGCTAATAGCTATACACTCTATGTGCAACACATCAGATTGATTGTCTTTGATTAATTGTCTATGTTTATTGCACTGTCCCTGTCAAATAAACTAATCTACTACAAACTCAATGTAGTTGCAGACTGCCTCTCGCACACCGTAGCGGCCCCAGTCAGCGTGGGAATAGATTACGCAGCAATGGCCGCGGAACAGGGTAGTGACCCGGACGTGCGCATGCTCCAGTCTGGACCAACAGGGTTAAGGCTGGAGAACAGGGTGCTGCAAGACGGTATACCTCCCCCCCCCCCCAAATCTGCAATGTCTCCATGGCTCGGCCACGACCAGTAGTACCAGCTGCGTGGCGCCACCGCGTTTTTGACTCAATTCATTCTTTGGCACACCCGGGAGTGCGCGCGTCGGTCAAAATGGTAGGAGAAAAATTTGTGTGGCCAAGCCTCTGCAAACAAGTTAAAGAGTGGACAGCAGCCTGCATGGCGTGTCAACGAGCCAAAGTACACAGGCACACGAGAGCTCCTTTGGAGCCGTTTCACATTCCGGCCAAGAGGTTCGACCACGTTCATGTGGACCTCGTGGGCCCCCTCCCGCTGTCACAAGGGTGCACACACCTTCTGACAATGGTGGACCGCACCACGCGCTGGCCTGAAGTGGTCCCGCTGGCACCAACCACGGCCGAGAAGGTTGCGCGTTTTTAACAGCTTGGGTGGCACGCTTCGGCGTTCCATCGGATGTTACGTCCGACAGAGGCCCTCAATTTGTTTCCGAGCTTTGGTCGGCAATGGCCCGCAGCCTGGGTGTCACAATTCACCGCACAACCACGTACAATCCGCAGGCTAACGCGTTATGCGAACGTTTTCATAGGTCATTGAAAGCAGCTTTCAGGGCATCACTGACGGGTGCAAATTGGGTAGACAAGTTACCATGGATGTTGTTGGGGTTGCGTTCTGTGCCTAAAGAGGACTTAGAAGCCTCCCCAGCAGAGCTCGTGTTTGCACAGCCACTCCGGCTACCTGGGGAGTTTCTCCCAGATAACCCTGCGCCAGACAGCTCCCCGTCTCAGCTGCCCGGCCCCGCGCATCACAGTTTTCTGTGTGTTTTTGTGCCTAAAACTTTGAGGAACGCAGAGTTTGTTTTGTCAGACACGATGCGCACTGAACCCTGCTGTGACCGCCTTATGACGGACCCTTCAGAGTTCTGGAAACAGGGGACAAGCAGTTTTTGCTAGATTTGGGGGGTAGGGAAGAGAAAGTTGGCATAAACAGACTCAAACCCGCTTTTGTGGTGGCAGATGAGCAAGTGCTGTTGGCGAGGGCCCCTCGGTGAGGTAGACCCCCGCGGAGGGCTTCACAGAGTAATGTTTCCCCAGAACCCCCACAGGTGCTGACAAAAGGTTCCCACCCCAAGACGTCCAACCCCAGCTACAGCAGATACGGCAGGAGACGGAAGCCCAGACAGCTGGTGGACTAATGTGTATTGCTACTATCACGGCATGCATGTTGTTTTTCCCTTGTTTGTTCTAAAATGCTGGGGGGGGGGGGCTTTGTGTGTGGACACACATTCGTGACCTCCTTTTGGACTCACATTTTAGACCAGAGCAAGGGTAGCGCTTCTGTGGTTATGACAGGAAGCTGCAGGAGAGTTAGCTTTGGTATGCAAAGCTTGAGGCTGTGGAATATAATGAAGGGATTAATGAGGGGGTGCATTGTAGATAGTGGTGTGATATCATGCAGAGGATGCATTGTTGCTGTCTTTATAATGCAATGGTTTTGTGAGACATGTGACCTGTTAACTGTAAGGGTCCTGGTATTTAAGGACGAGAGTTCCCTTTGTCGTTCTCTTTTATTCTGCCTCGTGATGTTGGAAAATGTGAATAAAACTGACTCGAGAGATAAACTCTGCTTCGTCATTTTCACATTTCCACACCATATGTATATTCACGGCTCTTATTTTCTTATCTTCTAAATTATTGCTCTGAGTGTTGCTGTCCCTGTGCTGTTGCAATCCAGGAATTTCCCCATTGTGAGACTAATAAAGGCTTATCTTATCTCATCTTAAGTCCTCGGGGCCATGGCCTCTTCTCCTACTTCAATCAGACTTCAAACATACCAAAGCCAAACCTGGAAGAATCCCTACCTTAAAAAGAAGGGCAGCCAACCTGTAGAGATTACATTATTACATTACATACAAATAACCAGAACCTATAATCTTGTAACTGGTCTCTCAGATCATAACATGGTTCTTGCTGTCAGAAAACTTATTAAAAAACGACTACAGTATTTTGGGGGAGTCGATATTGACAAATCAAATTTTATTATTCCCAAATCAAAAAATGAGGAGTTTGAACATTACTGAGAGAATCAAAATTGGGAGCAGCTCATGTCAATATATGAAGTAGATGATTGTTGTAATTTTATAACTGCAACAATTACAAAGTCCATAGAAAAATTTACAAAGCAAATTAAAAGTAGACAACAGAAGATTAACCTTCCATGGTTAAATAATGAAATAAGAAAACTTATGAAGAGGCGACACTCTGCATTGAAAACATCATTAACCTCTAAACTACAAAATGATCACCTTGTGTACAAAAGTTTAAGAAATAAAGTGGCACAAGAGCTGCGAAAATCAAAAATATCTTATTACAATAAACTGATAGATCATGCAAAGGGTAACAACAGTTCCCTATGGAGGCATTTAAATAACTTAACTAATAAAAAAAATGTTCAGAAGGGGGTAAAGGAACTTAGAATCAATGGCAAGACCATCAGTGACAAGGCTACATTGGCAAAGGCATTTATTTAATATTTTGTGGACTCTGTGGAAGACTTAACAAAAAACTTTTTGCTGCCAAATGTGCTCAACAACACAAAAGCAGTACTTCCAACAGATTCTTTTCACATCGATGAGGTAAATGAGGAGTTAATTGCTGGTATTGTTAAAACACGGTCAAACTCAAAAACTAATGATATCTACAATATGAGCACTTCCTTTCTCAAAACGCACAGCAAAATATTAATCAGACCACTGACTCATCTCATTAATCTCTCCATTAGGTGTAGTACATTTCCATCTGGTTGGAAAAAAGCTGTCGTCATACCAGTTCATAAATCAGGCAGTAAAGACAATATATGCAATTACCGCCCAATCTCTATTTTACCAGTCCTGTCTAAGGTTCTTGAAAAAGTTGTAGCTACACAGCTGATAGATTATTTACAAGACAGTCAACTTCTTCATCCACATCAATTTGGTTTTAGACCAGGATACTCAACAGAAACAGCAAATTGTTGCCTTATTGAAAATGTCAAACAGTCCTTGGACAGGGGTAATGTGGTAGGAGCTGTTTTTCTAGATCTCAAAAAGGCTTTCGATACTGTAAACCACAGTTTGCTTTTATCCAAAATGGTATCTTTTAACTTCTCTCCAGATACATTAGAATGGTTTACATCTTATCTCCAGAATAGAGAACAGTGTGTAAAAGTTCACCAGGATAAATCCTCATTTTTAAACAACCGCATGGGTATCCCACAAGGGTCCATTCTTGGTCCTTTACTTTTCAGCATTTTTATTAATGACTTGCCGTTACACTGCTCAGCTGCAACATGCCAACTTTATGCAGATGATGCAGTTATTTACACAGCTGCCAAGACTCCAGCACAGGCTGCAGATGTACTGTCTACAAGTATGGTTGATGTCCAAGAGTGGCTCCTCCAGAACCATCTATTGCTGAACCTTCAGAAAACAGTTTCAATGTGCTTTTCAATCAAAAAATGTAACCTGCAACGTTTTAAAGTTAATATACATGATCAAGACATCAGTTTAGTTACAGAATTTAAATACCTTGGCATTGTACTAGATCCTCAACTCAAATTTAATCTTCATATAAAGAAAATTTCAAAAACAGTAAAAAAAAATCTGAACTGCTTTAAATTAATTAGATATTACATACCATATGAAGAAGCTGTACTGTATATGCATTCTATGGTTTTTTCTCATATATCATACTGTTTGTCAGTCTGGGCTCAAGCAGCCCCTTCCACAATAAGACATATAGGTTCATTATATAATCAAACTCTAAAAATCTTGGACAAAAAGCCCATTAGGTGGCATCACTGTAATATTAAAAAAAAAAAAAAACTATTGAGTGTTGAGAGTTTCATTGACCTCTGTTTTCTGAAATTAACTTTCAAATGTTTCCATAAATCAGCACCCGAGCCACTTGCTGGTTTCATCCAAAGACAGGACAGCAGCAGAGCCACCAGGAGTTCTGTTAACAATAACTGTAAAATATTCCACCACAGAACCACATTTGGACAAACAGCTTTCTCTATAAGGGGCAGTCACATCTGGAACACAATGCCAAATGAAATTAAAATAATAACGGACTTTAAAACATTCACTAAAAAGGTTAAAAACTGGCTGAAAAATAAACAAGAATGTACCCATGTATGAAATAATTGTCTGCAGGGTGAGAGTGAATGAAGGGAAGGAATGAATGTGTTTATTTATAGTGAGTGACGAAGGGAGGGAGGCCTGAAATAGGCAAATGTGAGTCAGGTTGTTATATTGTGTATTTATAATATTTATAATATTTATAATTGTGTATTTATAATGTATTTACAATCTTTTTTGCATTCATGTATGTGGTTATTGTTTATTCTGTTTTCATTTTTTTATCTTTTCCTTTCCTTTTTTCTTTTTACATGTTTCTCCTTTCTAAAGCCCATCCAGGGATAAGAGTTGCAAATTAGCTAATAGCTATACACTCTTTGTGCAACACATCAGATTGTTTGTCATTGATTAATTGTCTATGTTTATTGCACTGTCCCTGTCAAATAAACAAATAATCTAATCTAATTATTTTTGATATTATTTCAATATTCATTATACTTACCATTTATTGCTTTCTCCCTCCACAGGGTTCCCCCTTCTCTTCCATGCACTTTCACTGTTCAATAAAATAACTGTTAAACCTTTCAATCTGCCTCCCCTCAATGTCTAGATTTGGGTCTATTCAGTATACATAAATGTCAGTAGAAGGGATGGATGGGTGGATCACCAGAAACTGCAAAAAAGGTGGTAGTGTGGGAGCTCTTCTGATGATTTTTGAAGATTATCTTGTCATGTTTTCTACTAGAACTAGAGCCCAGGAGCGAGCATGACAACAGAAAGCAAAGCACAATGCAAAGGAGTTTTCAATTATTTTATTTAAACAAAGAAACTGAGTGCTTTCGACAGAGCCCTAACAACAGGGAGATAACAGAGCAATTGGCAGCGTTCAGGCTGGTGAGAGTATGGTGTAACAGACACTGCTGCAGGTCGAGGTAGTGTAATGAGTCCTTTCCAGAGGCTGTGTTGTGTTTGGTCATGTTTGTTTATCGGAACAGAGCTTACTTAAGGTAGGTTGATGTGAAACAAGGTCCAGGTGAGAATGAAGTCCAATTCTGTCCCTTTCCTTTAGGTTTCCAGTGACAAGATCTGTACTTAACAGACCCAAAAGCATACAGCAAGGAGATCAGAGTGACTGTGCAAAATAATGTTTCATTGAATAATTGTTGAATGAGTATGTGGAGAGTCTGGCAACCCCGTAAAAGAAGGGAGAGGAGAAAAGAGGAAAGTATTGGTAAGAATATAATTTGGCAATTGTGAATAATATTGTCTCTCTTACAAGCTTGACCAGATAACCCAGTGGTGGCAGGTTTCTTTAGTGACTCTTCAGCATGGAGGATGTGGTCCAGCAATTGTAAGAACATTGGGTGAGGATTGGTGCTTGAGGGAATGAGCAGGAAAAAGGGGTTAAGTGCATGTTGGAAAGCTGACTTACTTGGGGGGGGGGGGGGTGAGAGGGATGGTGGAGATCCGGGTACACGGATCAGGTTCAGGTTCATGTTCCTTTATTTGTACCCGTAGGTAGATTTGTTTTGCAGTCTGGTGACATCCATATTTACAAGCCACAAATTACATTCAACATAGACACAAACACAGGCACACATGAAATTGACTATAAACATGATAAAAATACTCAAGGCCCCATCAGTCAGGGTATAAAAAGACAAAGAGATGGGAGAAAAACCAGAGGTAAGAGAGAAGAGTCATATTAAAAGTTAAAAACTAGTCAAAGAGGTTAAAAACTCAAAGGTCTAAAACCCAATAAAATATTTAGAACCCAAGTAACATCCTACAAAAATAAGTAAATATTAAATGGAGTTAATAAATAGGTACCTAAATTATGTGCAATATATTTTTACAGCTTGTTCAACTCTTTGACAGCAGCAGGGACAAAGCTGTTTTTGTAGCGCTGGGTTCTACTTTTTGGGACAGCAAACCTCCGTCTTGAGGGAAGAAGCTGAAAATTGCAGTGCAAAGGGTGGGAGTCATCATTTAAAATGGAGGTAGCCATCCTCTGTACCTGTCTGGTGTACAGGGATGTCAGGCTCAGCTGTGACTCACCAAGCAAACGACTGGACCATCTAACTACCTGATCCAAGGATTTCCTCTGTTTCAGTTTTATCTGACCAAACCATGACACTAAAGAAAAGGATAAAACAGATTCAATAAAAGCCCGATAAAACATTATCATTATGGTTCGGTCAATTTGGAAGCGTGCAAGTTTTCTCAAGCAATGCAAATGTTGCTGACCCTTTTTGCACACCCTTTCACAGTTCTCTTCAAAGTTTAAATTACTATCAATAATCGTCCCAAGATATTTGTAGGATTGTACACATTCGGTAGTCTGGCCTTTTAGTACGGTGACTTTGTGCCTGGGAGTTTTTCTCCTAAAGTCAACAATCATATCTTTAGTTTTTGTCGTATTCAGCTGCAGGAAGGAATCCTCACACCACTGAACAAAATCATCAACTACTGGGCCGTGGCCACTCTCACCATCCTGGAGGAGACTGACAACAACTTAATCATCAGCATACTTTATAATGTGTCTGTTGTCATGTCTGCTCCGACACATGTTTGTGTACAGGATGAAGAGTAGTGGTGACAACACACACCCCTGAGGAGAGCCAGAAGAAGAGCACTTTAGGTCAAACAATGTACCATTGACCCTTACTCTCTGCGTCCTGTTGGTTAAGAAATCCAGAATCCAACCCACCAGATTACTGCTGAAATCAAATTGCTGCAGGAGCCTTTCAACTAAAATATGAGGTTGAATTGTATTAAAGGCGGAGGAAAAGTCCACAAATAAAAGCCTGGCGTGTGTCCCATTTAAATCCAGATGTTAAACAGAGTGACAGTGGCATCCTCCACTCCTCTGTGAGGCCTATATGCAAACTGCAGAGGATCCAATGCATGCTCAGTCTGCTTTAGGACCTCACATCTGACCAGTTTATCAAAAATTTTCATTAAAATTGAAGTCAAAGCAACTGGTCTAAAGTCGTTTACCATTTTAGGACAGCTGGATTTTGGAACGGGAACAACCACGGCTTCTTTCCAGATCTTGGGCACATGTTGTGTCTGTAAGGACTTATTGAAAATGTAATGAAATATAGGACTCAGTTCATGTGCACAGGACTTTACCAAGCGCCCACATATATTATCAGGGCCCTGACTTTTGTTCACTTTTACAGCGCATAACTCCCTTTTAACATCCTGCACCTCATTATTAAAGTGCAGTTTGTCTTTGAGTTTCTGTTTCAAATCTTGGGTTTCTGTGCTAAAATCAAAGGAGTCAAAACAACCATAAAAACAATTAAGAGCATTAGCCAGCTCTGTGTCTGAACTAAAACCATCTAAAAACACACGATTACTGCGCTCTGTGCTCTGAAGGCCTGCAATAGTTTTCATACTGGCCTAGGCTTAACCAAGTTTCTTTGTTGCCATCTTGCTTTCCAATTCTGATTTATAATTCTGTTTTGCTCTTAAAATTTCGGACTTCAGCTCTTTTGTGGCAACCTGTAGCTCAGAAACAGACCCCTGTTTAAAGGCAAGTGCTTTCCTCTGTAAGCAGGATTTAACTGATTTTGTAACCCATGGTTTGTTGTTGGGATATATTTTACGTGGAATATATACGTGGATATATTTACGTGGAACAATCTTATTTTGACAGAAAGCCATGTATGAGCATGTGACATCCACCAAAGAGTCTAAATCATCCCCGCAGGCCAGTGTGAACATCTCCCAGTCTGTACAGTTAAAGCATTCCTGGAGGCAGTGCACTGAATCCTCTGTCCACACATCAATGTCTCTCGTCTCCACCTTGCCTCTTCTAATTCAATTCAATTCAACTTTATTTATATAGCGCCATTTCACAACAACAGTCATCTCATAGCACTATCAACTGTAGGGAGGACCCCCACAGTTGCAGAAAGACCCCAGCAATCAGGCGATCCCCTGTGAGCAAGCACTTGGCGACGGTGGAGAGGAAAAACTCCCTTTTAACAGGAAGAAACCTCCAGCAGAACCAGGCTCAGGGAGGGGCAGTCATCTGCTGCGACTAGCTGGGGGGTGAGGGGACAGAGAAGAAGAAAAGAACAGACATGTAGAGAGCAAACAGCACGATGGGGACTCAATCTATGGGAGAGAACAAACAAATGTTAATGACCAGCAAAAAAAAAATGAGATCTTCTGAGAGCAGTTTTATATGTGGGCAGCAAAAGTACACAGTTGTGATCTGAGGATCCTACAGGAGGAAGGGGAAGTGATTTATAGGCCCTCTCTATGGATCCATAGCACAGGTCCAATGTCTTTTTTCGCCTGGTTGGGCAGGAGACATACTGAAAAAAGTTTTTAAGTGTCTTCTTTAAAGAAACATGGTTAAAATCCCCAAGAATGAAGTTTGGCACCTCTGGAGAAATTGATTTCAGCCGCTGGATCACATCAAAGACGGTGCTGGAGGTGGAGTCAGCGTCTGCCCTCGGGAGAATGTAAACAGTAGTGATGAAAAGTTGGGCGAACTCGCGAGGCAAATAAAAGGGGCATAGCGATATGGACAGCAGCTCCACATCGGGTGTACAGATGCACTCTCTGACCGTGACAGATGTGCAGTACTGCTTATTAATGTATAAACATACACCCCCCCCCCAACATTTCCCCGTTACCTCTTCCTGCCGATCCGAGCGCAGTGGGGCTCCAAAGCCGTCAATCCACAGGTCTGCATCTCGGTCATGCGCATTAAGCCAAGACTCCGTGAAAGCCATGACACAGCAGTTTTTAAAGTCCTTCTGGTAGCATACATTCCTTTGAATTTCATCCACTTTATTTCTCAGAGATTGTACGTTCCCAAAAATCATAGAAGGAAGAAAAATGTCACCAAACTGACGTCTTCTCACGCGCAATTTCACGCCTCCACGCTTTCCGCGTTTCCTTCTGCCATCTCTCCCGTCTCTCTTTTCACCGCTGTGTCTGTCTCTCAAAATAAAGTCCGGCAGTTGCAGCTTAGGCTCAATCACAGCCGCTGCATCAACCGTGTTTAAATGCAGCAACATGTCCCTGGAATAATGTATCCTGCCCGCTATGATGCCGTTCGCGTTTACCTCAGAAACAAAGAGCCAGAGGAAAAGTAGCAGCAATGCAAAAAACGTGAGGAAGTCCATGTTGATGGAACCAGGGAGCTCTTCGCCATACAGTCCACAAACATTCCAGGACAGAAACGACAGAGAATTTCGTAAAAACACTTCAAAATGCATAAAAACAAGACACACAGATGACGGACTTTTTCACCAGCTGCCGGTCGCTGCGTACGCATACGCACAATCTGCCAAAAAGGGTCTGCCAAATAGGAGGTCAAACTTCCCAAGAAGGTCCTGGAATATATATTAGGAGACGGTAAAGGGTAGTGTGGATAAACTGCTTCCAAGACACGCGAGGAGAGAAAGGTGTTCAGGCTTAAGGCTGCACACTGAGAGAACTGGTCCCGAAGGCAGCAGGTCTCTGTGGTAGTTTGATGAGCTCCTTAAGATTGCTCCTATTTGAAGAGTGGAGCTGATTGCTGGCAGATGGTGAACTGAGCTGTGGAAAATGAACATTGAGGGTAGAGAAAACAACAGTTTGCAACCAGAACCACTACAGTCCCCCCCCAAAAAAAGGGGCACTTGAGGCTTGTTAGGGTACTTCGTGTAGAAGTCCTTGATGAGGCAATTATCCAAGATGAGGGATCAAATGATCCAAGAACATTCCTCCGGGCCATTACCCTTCTAATAAAAAATAAATAAATAAATAAAACTGGGCTTCACAACCCTGGCAACGGGTATCAATGATACAGTTCACAGTGTAGGCAGGACCCACATCAATCTTCCTCGGAAGAAGAGACAGCTTGGAGGCAGGGCAAAGCGGGCTGGAGGAGATTGCTTTGACCTGGGAAACATGAAATGAAGGATGTATATGTAGAGAACGGGGAGACAGTTTCTTAGACTCAGTTTTAAGCAAAATTGTCTTGGTGGAAAGCCATAGCTTTTGCCCAATGGTGAAGGTGGGGCCACAGTCCTCTGCCGATTAGCCGATCGAGAATTCTGCTCGGCAGTCTGGAACAGTGCTACCTTGGTGTTTTTCCAGATGTGGTGGTACCTCTGGATGTGGTGGTGGATTGAGGACACTGCAATCTCTTCCTCAGTGATGGAAATCAGAGGTGGGATACACCGCAGAGTGTCCTCCAACTCCTGGTTGGGCCACTCACATTTCCGGTTGCTCTACAGGTGATAGCCAGAAGTAAGGCTGACAGTGGCCCTAATAGCCTTAAAGAAGGTGCGCCAGACCTGGAAAAAGAACTGGAAACCACGATCAGACACCATGTTAGATGGTATGTCATCTAATGTTACCACATGTGTTCTAAGTAACTCCACTGTCTCCTTCACTGATGATAGTTTATGTAGAGGAATGAAGTGTGCAGCCTTCAAGAACCTATCAATGATGATCAAGATTACAGTGTTTCCTTTGGATGGGGGCAACCCAGTGATGAAATCCAGGATGATATTGGACCATGGACGGCTAGGAACTGGGAGTGGTTGGAGAAGACCAGCAAGAGGGGAGAGAAGGGATTTCTCATTAGAACACTGCTGGCTAGCCTTGGCATAGTTGCAGACGTCTGTGTTCATGGATGGCCACAAGAACAGATGTTTGAGGTGAGTGAGGGTTCTAGCTACCCCTGGGGGGCATGTAAATTTTGCAGTGTGGAGCCAATGTATTACATTATTTCTGACCGTCAAAGGCACAAACAGCCAGCGCATGGGAACAACCCCCCCAGGATCTGGATCAGTATTCTGAGCCTCCTGAACCGTCCCCTCTATGTCCTTGGATAGCACCCCCACGATGCACTTGGCCAGCACAATGGTTCTGTCATTAGAGGATGGAAGCTCTAGGGAGAATTGCCTGGACAGAACATTGGGCCTGGTGTTCTTAGAGCTGGGACAGGACGTATGGGTGAAGTTGAGCCACCCGAAAAACAGCGACGACCTCGCCTGTTGGGAGTTCAGCCTTTGTGCAGACCTAAGATACTCAAAGCGCTTGTGGTCGGTCCACACTAGAAATGATACGGCAGCCCCCTCCAACCAACGCCACCATTCCTCAAGCACTAGATTTACCGCCAACAGTTCTCAGTCACCGACGCCGTAATTCTTCTCAGCAGGCATTAGGCACCGAGAGAAATACAGTGGTGTGAAAAATTGTTTGCCCCATTCTGATTTCTTATTTTTTTGGTATGTTTGTCACACTTAAATGTTTCAGATCATCAAGCAAATGTAAATATGAGACAAAGATAACACAAGTAAACACAAAATGCACCTTTTAAGATAAGATGAGATAAGATGAGCCTTTATTAGTTCCACAATGGTGAAATTCCAGGATTGCAACAGCACAGGGATAGCAACACTCAGAGCAATAATTTAGAAGATAAGAAAATAAGAGCAGTGAATGTACATATGTACACATAAATATTTAAATATATTTACACAGTGCGGAGCATTGTGACTAGATGGAATAAACAGCATAACCGTCTATTTAGTTACCCTACATAGTATGAATAAGCACCCATACATATTCTCACCCTCCATAGTGACTGATATTGTCCTAGTTGTATACTGGAGGGGACAATTTATGAAAGTCTGTTGCATTTTTTGCATACAATACTATTAGGTCGTCACGTTTTTTGTTTGTTTTGTTTTTTTTTTTATTTCCACAACGGAAATAAGCTATAGACAGCTTGCTCCTTCTGTAATTGATAACATGGTGGATAGTGTTTCAGCTTCTCTGCATCAGGCTCTAGACTTGGTGGCCCCCTTAAAAAAGAAAAAGTCTAATCAGAGATTTTTAACTCCTTGGTTCAACACAGAAACTCGTAGCTTAAAACAGAAGATTTGTCAATTAGAAAGAAAATGGCGCTCTACTAATTTAGATGAAATCTATTTAGCTTGGAGAAATCATCTTTTAATTTATAAAAAAATCTCTTAGAAAAGCTAGAAAGAGTTATTACTCTGCATTAATAGAAGAGAACAAGAATAATCCCAGGTTTCTTTTCAGTACTGTAGCCAGGTTGACAAAGAGTCAGGACTCTGTCAATCCTAGCATCCCCTTAGAGCTTACTAGTCAGGACTTCATGAACTTTTTCAATAATAAAATTTCATCCATCAGAGATAAAACCAGTCAGATTCTTCCCACAGTTAACTTAAATACTGTAACTACTACAACTCCTTCTATTGATGTCTGTCTTGATGAGTTTACTCCAATCGACCTTTGTGAGTTAGACAAAGTAGTTTCCTCATCCAAACCTTCAACTTGTCTTTTAGATCCTATTCCTACCAGGTTATTTAAAGAAGTCTTCCCACTTATTGGTAGCTTTATTCTTCATATAATCAATTCTTCATTAACTTTAGGCCATGTACCGCAGGCTTTTAAAACGGCTGTAATTAAACCCTTACTCAAAAAGCCAATGCTAGATCCAGGAGCTTTAGCTAACTATAGACCAATCTCTAATCTCCCTTTCATTTCAAAAATCTTAGAAAGAGTTGTTGCTACGCAATTATTTGACCACCTGCAGGGAAATGGTTTACTTGAAGAGTTTCAATCTGGGTTTAGAATCCATCATAGTACTGAAACAGCCTTAGCGAAGGTCACTAACGACCTCCTCATTGCATCTGATAATGGACTAGTTTCTGTACTTGTCCTTTTAGATCTTAGTGCAGTTTTTGATACTATAGATCATAATATTCTACTTGATAGATTAGAACACTATGTTGGACTTAATGGAACTTCGTTGCAGTGGTTTAGATCTTATTTATCTGATAGGTTCCAGTTTGTTCATGTAAATGATGAGTTTTCTTTCAGCTCAAAGCTGAGTCATGGAGTTCCACAGGGATCTGTGCTAGGCCCTACTCTTTTTAGTTTATATATGCTTCCGTTAGGCAACATTATTAGAAAGCACTGTATACATTTTCATTGTTATGCAGATGACACACAATTATACCTGTCAATGAAGCCAGATGATACTAATCAATTAGCCAAGTTAGAAGCCTGTCTTAAGGAAATCAAAGCTTGGATGACTTGTAATTTCCTGCTATTAAATTCAGATAAGACTGAAGTCATTCTTGTTGGTCCAAAAAACCTTAGAAATTCCTTTCCAAATCAAACTTTCAGTTTTGGTGCAGTTACTCTTTCTCTTAATAGCTCTGTGAGGAACCTTGGAGTTATTTTTGATCAGGATTTGTCCTTCAATTCACATATTAAATTTGTTTCTAAGACTGCCTTCTATCATTTGCGTAATATTGCCAAGATTAGGAGCATCTTGTCTCAGAGTGATGCTGAGAAGCTGATCCACGCTTTTGTTAGCTCGAGATTAGATTATTGTAATTCTTTATTATCAGGCTGTCCTAAAACATCTTTAAAAAGTCTTCAGCTGATCCAAAATGCTGCAGCAAGAGTTTTAACAGGTACTAGAAAGAGAGATCATATCTCTCCAGTTCTGGCCTCCCTTCATTGGCTTCCCATAGAGTTTAGAATTAAGTTTAAAATCCTTCTTCTCACTTACAAAGCTCTAAACAATCAGGATCCTTTTTATTTAAAAGATCTGATACTACCGTATTATCCTAACAGAGCACTACGCTCCCAAAATGCAGGATTACTTGTAATACCTAGAATCTCCAAAAGTACAATGGGAGGCAGAGCCTTCAGTTATCAAGCTCCTCTCCTGTGGAATCAGCTGCCAATCTGGATTCAGGAGTCAGACTCGATCTCTGTTTTTAAGAATAGGGCTAAAACCTACCTTTTTGATCTAGCCTACAATTAGGGAGGGATCATGTGTTTCTGAACCCTCCCTTAGTTATGCTGCTAATAGGTTTAGTCAGCCGGGGGACCTCCAGTAATGCACTGGGCCTCACTCCTTTCCTCACTCTCTATGAAATATTTTTTTTTTGCTGGTCATTAACATTTGTTTGTTCTCTCCCATAGATTGAGTCCCCATTGTGCTGTTTGCTCTCTACATGTCTGTTCTTTTCTTCTTCTCTATCCCCTCACCCCCCAGCCAGTCGCAGCAGATGACTGCCCCTCCCTGAGCCTGGTTCTGCTGGAGGTTTCTTCCTGTTAAAAGGGAGTTTTTTTCCTCTCCACCGTCGCCAAGTGCTTGCTCACAGGGGATCGCCTGATTGCTGGGGTCTTTCTGCAACTGTGGGGGTCCCCCCTACAGTTGATAGTGCTATGAGATGACTGTTGTTGTGAAATGGCGCTATAAAAATAAAGTTGAATTGAATTTTTTGCTATCTCTGTGAGTAGCCCTGCTTAGGTTATACAGTCTGACAGCCGTAGGTAGGAAGGACCTGTGAAACCTCTCGGTCGCGCACCTAGGATGATGTAGTGTACTGCTAAATGAGCTCCTCAGTGCGTTCAGTATGTCCTGCATAGGGTGGGACTGGGACTCCAGCAGAGATGACAGTTTAGCCACCATCCTTCTCCCTCCTATCTCCTCCACTGGGTCAAGGCGTTGCCCCAGGACAGAGCTAGCTTTCTTGATCAGTTTGTTCAGTCTCTTCCTATCGGTTGCTGTAATGCCGTTGCCCCAGCAAACCACTGCAAAACTGATGGCTGATACCACCACCATGTTGCAGAATGCCTTCAGGAGCACCCCTTGTACACCAAAAGACCTGAGCCTCCTCAGTAGGAACAGCCTGTGTTGTCCCTTCTTGTAGAGTGCATCGGTATTGTATGACCAGTCAAGTTTATTGTTCAGATGAACACCCAGGTACTTGTAGGATGTCACCATCTCAATGTCTGTTCCCTGTATATTTACTGGTGCTGTGAAAGGTTGTCCTAGCTCCTTAGTTTTCCTCGCATTGATCTGGAGGCAGTTCTGATGGCACCAGTCCACGAAGTCCTGGATAAGTCCTCTGTACTCAGTTTCATCTCCATTGGAGATGAGGCCGATGATCATAGAGTCGTCAGAGAACTTCAGTAGATAGCAGTGTGTTGTGTTGTGTGAGAAGTCTGCAGTATAAAGGGTGAACAGGAAGGGAGCCAAAACTGTTCCCTGGGGGGCCCCCGTGCTGCCGATGATCGTGTCGGACACACAATCCCAGGTTCTCACAAACCGTGGCCGGTTAGTGAGGTAGTCCAGGATCCATGATGACAGGTGCTGGTCCACCTCTGCGCACAGCAGGTTGTCCTTCAGAATCATCGGTTGGATGGTGTTGAAAGCACTGGAGAAGTCAAAGAACATGATCCTCACTGCGTTCCAGGGCTTTTCCAGGTGGGACAGGGAATGGTGAAGGAGGAAGATTGCTGCATCCTCCACCCCAATGCCATGCTGGTAGGAGAACTGGAGTGGATCCATCGCTGGTCCCACCAGGGGGCGGAGATGAGCAAGGAGCAGTCTCTCCAGGGTCTTCATCATGTGAGACGTCAGGGCCACTGGTCTGTAGCTGTTCAGGTCTTTGGGGTGGGAAGTCTTTGGTACACGTACCACACAAGATGTTTTCCACAACTGTGGTACCTTCCCCAGCCTCAGGCTCAGCTTGAAGATGTGCTCCACAATCCCACACAGCTGGTCTGCACAGGACTTGAGGAGCTTCACGCTGATACTGTCCGGTCCTGAGGCCTTCCTCACCTTGATCTTCCTCAGCTCCGTCCTCACCTGGGTCTTAGTGAGGATCAGGTTGGGAGGCTGTGTGCTGGGAGTGGGGGGGTGTTGGTGGAGTGGGGTGTGGACAGCAGGTCTCAATGACTTTAGAGGCGGCAGTGGTTGGTGTGGAGTCGGTGGGGGAGGGCGGTTGGTCAAGCCAATTAAAAAACAGGTTCAGATTGTTCGCCCACTCCCTGCCCCCCGTGGCCTGGGAGGAGGTATTCTGGAGCACAGAGATGGTTTTGAGGTTTCCCCAGACCTTGCTGATGTCGCTCCATTGCAGCTTGTCCTAAATCTTCTTCCTGAAGCTGTCCTTGCCTTCTCTGATCTTCCTCCTCAGCTCCCTCTGTGCGGACTTCAGCATCTCCCTGTTCCCCGACCTGAAGATCCTCTTCTTCTCTCTCAGAAGTGTTTTCATCTCAGGGTTGATCCAGGGTTTGTTGTTTGAGCAACACCGTATGGTCTTGGTGGGTACGGTGTTGTCCACACAGAAGTTGATGTAGTCCGTGATGGTGTGAGTGAGGCCATTGATGTCCTCACCCATGTCGATCGCAGAGCTGCTCCCAGGCACTGGTTACAAAACAGTCCTTTAGAGTGTCCATTGCCTCCTCAGACCATAACTTCACCGTGCACATGACTGGAGGTTGTCTGTGTACTAGGGGTTTGTACACCGGCAGAAGATGAACCAAGCTGTGATCCGATCTCCCAAGTGAGGGGAGTGGTGATGAGGTGTACACCTCCTTAGTGTTTGCATAGAATAAGTCCAGTGTTTTATTGTCTCTAGTGTGGCACGTGACATACTGGGTGAACATGGGCAGAATGGGGGACAGTGAAATATGGTTGAAATCACCTGAAATGAGGAGAAGAGCATCTGGGTGTTCTGTCAGCAGCCTGCCAGTTACTGAGTGAATGGCGCCATGCGCTGTCCCCACTTTCTCCGTCGAATTTGCATAAATAACAATGCAGATCATGTGTGCGTATTCCCTCAGAAGATAGGTAGGCCGCATGCTAACAGCTAGCAACTTGATGTCTTTGCTGCAGTGTTGTTGTTTAACAGTGATGAGTCTCGGTCTGCACCAGCTGTTATTGACAAATGACAAATTTAAATGAAGGTGTTTATTATTAAGGGTACACAAAAATCCAAACCTGCATGTCCCTGTGTGAAAAAGTGATCCCCGCCCCCATTAAAACATAAATTAACTGTGGTTTATCACATCATTGAATGTTATCTGCATTTTTTCACCACTTACTAACTTTTATGTCTGTTTTGTCTCATACTTCAAATCAAATCAAATCAACCTTTATTGTCATATTGCTGTACATACAACTGTAGTGCAGGCAAGATGAAATTGTGTTTCTCTCGGCATCCATATAAGTAAAAAGAACATAATTTAAGACACACTCACACACACACACACCCTCACCCCCTACCCCAACATGGCCATTCACACATCCCTGAGACATATTTGAAAACTAACTAGAACTATAATATACAAATAATAAACATAATGTCCATAGGTGCAGTAGTATGTACTGTATGAGAGATTCCAGATCAACTGTTCAGCATCCTAACAGCTTGTGGAAGGAAGCTGTTAATCAGTCTGGTGGTTCTGCCTCTGTTTTCTTTTCACTGTTTTCTTTTGCACTACCGTCTGCACTATTTGGAACTCCACAATATCTGCTACTTGTTAATATATTTAATAATTGCATAGATTAGTATTACTCATTCATATTTTACATTTCATTGCATGCATAGTTTTTTATTTTAAAAATGTTTAATGTTTAATGTTGCAGCATTGCACCAAGACAAATTCCTAGTTTGTGTACTACATGAACAATGGCATTCTGATTCTGATTCTGATTCTGATGCTCCGGAAACGTTTGCCGGATGGCAGAAGTTCAAAGTGTTTATGCAGAGGGTGAGAAAGGTCCTTGACAATGTTCAGTGACCTGCTCCTACAACAGTTCTGAAAAAGTTCTTGGAAAGAGGGGAGGGAAACTCCAATTACCCTCTCAGCTCCCTTAACTATCCACTGCAGGGCTTTTTTGTCTTACATACTGCAGCTGGAGTACCATGTTGCAATGAAGTACATCAGAACATGCTCCACCACACCTCTGTCGAAGGTCCTGAGGATACAGATGGGGAGAGAGGCCTGTTTGAGTTTCCTCAAGAAGTGCAGTCTCTGCTGGGCCTGCTTCCTGATCCCCAAGGAATTCTTGTTCCAGGTCAGGTCCTGCAAGATCTGCACTCCGAGGAACTTGATGTTCTCCACTCTCTCCACTAAACGGCCGTCGATGCTGAAAGGGACGTGTTCAGGCTGTGACCGCTGGAAGTCGATAATCATCTCCTTCGTTTTGTCCATGTTGAGCACCAGATTGTTCTCCCTGCACCAGCCCTCCAGGTCTCTCACTTCTTCCCTGTACACTGATTCCTCAGCCCTCTCAATAAGTCCCACCACTGTGGTGTCATCTGGAAACTTAATATTCTTGTTCCCCTCATGTCTGGATACACAGTCATGTCTTAGAAGTGTAAACAACAGTGGACTGAGTATGAAGCCTTGAGGGGATCCGGTGCTCAGCGTGATAGGTTGGAGATGTTATTTCCAACACGGAGAGACTGAAGTCTCTCAGTCAGGAAATCCAGGTGGGTGATGACAGAGTGCAGGGTGGTGACTATGGCATCCTCCGTGGAGCGGTTTGAACGATATGCAAACTGGAGTGGGTCATGTGATGCAGGGAGGCAGGCTGTGATATGTGGTTTGACAAGCCATTCAAAAATGTTTTTTTTTTTTTTTCCTTCTTGCCTTGAGAGAGAGCAGTCGCATTTTTCTTCCCTCCTCCCCTGCCTTCCTGACCTATTCCCAGCTTTTGCAATGTTGCGTTTTTGTCTGTATTTAGTCGCTCTTCTTCTGCTGAATCTTAATCTAAACGGAAATTATGGATTTGGAAGCGGCTTAAATGTGCTATTGTCACTATTTTTCAACAAGAATTGGGCCAAGGGGGAGCCCAAGAATTGGAACCTACGAGAGACTCATGGACATTGGAATCCATGCGTCTATGGAAATATTATTGGCTATGATCTCAGGACTTCTATTTTTGGCAGTGGAGTTCCCTGATGCATCAGGAATTGAAGGAAGGTGAGAGAGCGGATCAAGCGGACCCAGCCAGCTCCTTCATCAAATTCGACCAGTTGGGGAGGGCACGAGTAGCGGCAAACGGTGAACTGAATGACAGTGATTCAGTGAAGGAATATATCTGAAGCCCTGTGCTCTCTATGGAAAAACAGTTTAAGCCTGCATATATAATGGAAGCACAGAATTACACGGGTGAGGACAAATTCTACTCTCTGAGTGCACTGTGCTGATTTGATTTGATTTGACCTTGTTTGCCCCGTGTTTACATTCCTCCTGACTGAAATTAGTGGAAGAACCGGCTCTTATGTCTACCCATACAATCAACAATCAGTTGTTGTCGTCAGCGGATTGGACTCTCAAGGACAATGCCCATGTGCTTTCTGCAAGCAAGAGAGAAGAGAGATAGACTCTGAACTCTGGACTTGTTTATAAGTCACATGATTATAACATCTATCCACTGCCAGGAGGCGCCCTCTGCTGCTCACTAACAACTGTTACACTTACACTACACAATGACATGCAAATATACACACACTGCTCTCCCTCCCTCTGCTGTGTGATTGTCTACTAAATGTTTGCTAAATATGCATTGAGGTTTTTTTTGCCTGCAATCAAAATTTCGCTTACCCATTAAGCGTCAATTTGATAAAACATGTTTTTTTTCTCTCGCCTACTGTGTCATATCATTTCTTTTCTTTTTTTTCCTTTCTTCTTTATGACTGGCGCCTAGCGGCTGCCCCGGCCTTGGATGCGCTCTGCAGAGCGTGCCCAAATGCCAAGTCACGTTTCGTTACCTTGTATTCATACATGTGTAATGACAATAAAGTTGAATCTCATCTCTCATCTCAAAACACTTCATCACAATTGGTGTCAGTGGCCTGACTCAGGGAGATGTTATAAATGTCAGTCAGGATATCCGCCAACTCCCTCGTGCAGTCTCGGCGCACAAGTCCCGGGATGTTGTCCGGACCTGCAGCTTTACGTGGGTTGACCATGATTAGGGTCCTCTGTGTGTCCACTGCGTTGATGGTGATGGCTGGCTCAACAGATGGTGGAGATGGGCCAGCCCTCCCTCTGATTGTCGGGTTTGATGCTTCAAAATGTGCAAAGAAGTTGTTGAGCCTGTCTGGAAGCAAAGCGTCATCATCATCGACCCCCTGCCTAGACTTAAAATCCATCAGCGCCTGAACTCCCTGTCACATCCATATGGTGTTCCTTGTGTCACAGAGGTGTCCCTGGATTTTCTCCGCATAGGCGCGCTTCGCCGTCTTAATTCCCTTTGAGAGCGCAAACCTGGTTGAGCGGAGTGCAATCCTGTCCTTCGCTCTGAAGGCTGCATCTCTGGCTGTGAGCAGCGAGTGCACCTCTGTAGTCCATCCATCCATCCATCCATCTTCTTCTGCTTAATCCTTTTTGGGTCGTGGGGGGGCTGGAGCCTATCCCATCATCTTTGGGCGAGAGGTAGGGTACACCCTGGACAGATCGCCAGTCCATCGCAGGGCCAACACAGAGAGACAGACAACCATTCACTCTAATAGTCATACCTAAGGACAATTTAGAATCCCCAGTTTGATGCCAATTAACCTAACTTGCATGTTTTTGGCATGTTGGAGGAAACTGGAGAAATCCCGGAGTAAGCCCTCGCAGACACGGGGAGAACATGCAAACTCCATGTCACGCCGCGCCATTCATCAGCGGCGCCACCTGCTCACGCACCTGACAACCATCAGCGGCGAGGGATAAAGGCCGTCTCGCCCGGAGGCTCGGCCTGAAGCCGTCAGACTTCGTCCCTCGCCGTTGTGAGCATACTTCCCTTCAGCGTAACCATTTTTGTAAGAAGATCGCTTACCTCTTCTCTTCAGTCTTCTCCCCTGTGCACAGGTGGATTTCCCAGCGGCGGACATCTCCTCTCCATCGCCCAATCCTCGCTGCTGCACGGAGCTCCCCAGGTGGCTGTCTTCCGGGCCTCACCCCCTTGTTGTGCCAGCTGTCCTGACCCACCAAGTAAGTCCTTCTCTCGCCATAAATTCCTCCTGTGTTGGTGTATGCCCGTCACCCTCTCCCTGTGCTCTCTCCATAGGGTTGCTCGGCTGTACGGTCACCTGCCTCTGTGCCTGGTGCAGACACCATCACCAACACATTTACATCCCGCAGACACGCACTCATTCTCCCCTGCTGTTAATAAACTCTTTGAACTACTCTAAGCCTGTGTGTGTGCGTCTCCTGAGCCGTGCGTTATGTCAGTACGGCTTCAGCAGAGCGGCTCGGCGGACGGCGGGCTCGCACACCGGCTTACCACTCTCGAGGCTAGAGTGGATCAAATTGCTTATCAACAGCAGGTCATCCTAAATCAATTAGTAATTATCACTGGCCGATTGGACCGCCTGGACCCCCAGCAGCCGTTCCCCCCGGCTCCTCAGGGTGGCGCAGCTCCTGCTGTTCCGGTGGCCGTCCAGCCAGCTCCAGTGGCACCGGCCCGACTCACACCTATTCCGACCCCCGCTCGCTTTAGCGGAAAGCTCGGCGGAGCGCGGGGGTTTGTGATGCAGTGTGAGTCCGTGTTTGACCGTGTGCCCGGAGACTTTCCCTCAGATCACAGTCGAATCGGCTACATAGGGAACCTCCTGGAGGGGCGCGCTCTAACTTGGGCCTACGCTATCATGGCGAGACCCAGTTATGCCACCCTCACCTATGCCGAGTTCGTGAGGCGCTTCCTGGAGGTGTTCGATCATTCTCGTTCCGAGGCGGTCCAGGTCGATCGGCTTCTCGCTCTCCAGCAGGGAAACCGGTCGGCCGCGGATTATGCCATCGAGTACCGGGTAGCGGCGGAGGAATTGGGCTGGGAGGAGCGCTCCCTCTGCGGCCTGTTTCTCCGCAGCCTCAATAGTGATCTAAGGGATGAACTGGCTGGACGGGATATCCCCGGAACGTTAGCGGAGCTAACCTCACTGGCTATCAGCTTGGACAACAGGCTGCGCGAGCGCTCCTCAGGACGGAAGCTGTCTGCTTCTCGCCCTCGGGGAGTCCCGCTACGCCTGCCCCAAGCTCGCCCCCTGGCGACGCCGCCACCATCGTGCCCCGAGGAGTCGGAGCCGATGGTGACGGGCTGGGCAAAGCTCTCCTCGGCAGAGAGACAGCGCCGCCGTGAGTTGGGTCTCTGCATGTATTGCGGAGACAGTCGACACACGATAGAGCTTTGCCCACAAAAGCCAAACGGCGGGGTCCGCGAGTCACTGTAGGGGGCCTCGCGGACGTCAATCGGCAAAGTCCCCTCACTCAATTAAAGCTGCCCATCCGTTTTTGCCACAACCCCACTGGGCACCTCACCCACGCACTGGTGGATTCGGGCGCAGAGGGCAGCTTCATTTCACAAGGCCTGGCAACCCGATTGGGCATCCGCTGTCGGGCATTAAAACACCCCATCTCCCTGGTCCATCTCTCCCGTGCCTCCCTTGGGAGAGTTTCTCACCAAACCATGCCCGTCCCAGTCATCATCTCAGGGAACCACCGGGAGGAGATGGTATTTTACGTCCTGCCCAACTCTGTGTCGCCCGTCATCCTGGGGTATCCCTGGCTACGCCTCCACAACCCTGTCCTGGACTGGAGGTCCGCTGGGGTATCGGCATGGAGTACCTTCTGTATGGGCACCTGCCTTCAGTCCGCTGCCTGCTCCCCATCCGCGGCTCCCCCTGTGGCGGATACAGCACCTCCGGACCTGTCACTGGTGCCTCCAGAATTTCACGACCTGGGTATGGTATTTAGCAAATCGAAAGCTATGTCTCTTCCCCCGCATCGACCATATGACTGTGCCATCAACCTCCGCCAGGGGGCTCCCCTGCCATCTGGCCGGCTCTACAGCCTGTCGGTGCCGGAGAAGGAGACCATGAATACATACCTGAAGGAATCTCTGAGCGCTGGGATTATTCGCCCATCGTCGTCACCCGTGGGGGCAGGGTTTTTCTTTGTCGGGAAAAAGGACGGATCCCTCCGCCCCTGCATAGACTACCGAGCGCTGAATGACATCACTGAGAGGGACCGTTACACCCTGCCCCTCATGGACACTGTCTTTCACTCCCTCCAGGGGGCGACCTGGTTTACCAAGCTGGATTTACGCAGCGCTTACCACCTCGTCCGGATCCGGGAGGGAGATGAATGGAAGACAGCCTTCCGTACCCCGAACGGCCACTTTGAGTATCTCGTCATGCCGTTCGGGCTGACCAACGCTCCTGCCGTCTTTCAGCGCCTCATTAATGACGTCCTCCGAGATTTCATCGGCCTTTTTGTGTTCGTCTACCTGGATGACATCCTTATCTTCTCCAGATCCAGGGACGAGCACCAGGTCCATGTGAGGCGGGTCCTCCAAAGACTGCTGGAGAATCGTCTGTACGTGAAGGCTGAGAAATGCGAATTCTACGCTAGGACCACATCCTTCCTGGGATTCATCATCGCTCAAGATCAGGTGCTCCCAGACCCAGAGAAGGTGAAGGCGGTGGTGGAGTGGCCTACTCCCGCATCCCGGAAGCAGGTGCAACAGTTTGTTGGCTTCGCCAATTTTTACCGCCGCTTTGTCCCAAATTTCAGCTCGATCGTCGGACCGCTGACCCGCCTCACGTCCCCGAAGGTCCCGTTCCGGTGGACTGAAGAGGTCGCTGCTGCCTTTAGGGCGCTGAAGGCGGAGTTCTCCTCCTCCCGGGTCCTTCGCCAGGTCGACCCCGCGCTGCAGTGCATTGTGGAGGTGGACGCATCGGACACGGGAGTGGGAGCAGTGTTATCCCAGCGGTCACCTGACGATGGCGCCAAACGGCCGTGCGCCTTCTTCTCCCGGCGCCTGTCCCCGGCGGAGAGGAACTACGATGTGGGGGACAGAGAGCTCCTGGCCATTAAACTCGCCTTACAGGAGTGGCGCCACTGGCTAGAGGGGGCGGACCTGCCGTTTGTGGTCCTGACGGACCACAAGAACTTAGAGTATTTACGATCTGCCAAGCGCCTGAATGCCCGCCAGGCGCGCTGGTCTTTGTTCTTCGCCAGGTTCCGCTTCTCGATCACCTTCAGGCCGGGCTCCAAAAACGGCCTGCCTGACGCCCTCTCTAGGCAGTTCACCCCCGTGGAGGCTGAGGAGACGCCCCACACTATCCTGCCCAGGTCGTGCGTCCTCGGTGCCATCTCTTGGGACATTGAAGACAAGATCCGGAAGGCGCAGGAGGTGGAACCTGATCCTGGCGGCGGACCGGAGGGAAGACTGTTCGTCCCATCTGCGGTCCGAGGAGAGGTCATCCACTGGCTCCACACCTCCCGGCTCACCTGTCATCCCGGCACCTCTCGGATGACCAGCCTCCTCCAACGGTCCTTTTGGTGGCCAGGCCTGCGGGGGGATGCAGCCCGCTACGCCCGGGCTTGCCCAATCTGTGCCACCAGCAAGTCGGGAAATGCCCCCCCAGCGGGTCTGCTCCAGCCTCTGCCCGTCCCCGGCAGGCCCTGGTCGCACATCGCACTGGACTTCGTCACCGGACTCCCCGTTTCCAACTCCTTTGACACCGTCCTGACCATTGTGGACCGTTTCTCCAAGGCTGCGCACTTCATTCTCCTGCGGGGCCTCCCTACTGCCCTGGAGACGGCGGGCCTCCTCGTCCAACACGTGGTCAGGCTGCACGGGATTCCGGTGGACGTGGTCTCGGACCGGGGTCCCCAATTTTCATCCGAGGTTTGGAGATCCTTTTGTAACGCCATCGGAGCCAAGGTGAGCCTCTCCTCCGGCCATCACCCCCAGTCTAACGGGCAGTGTGAGAGGACCAATCAGGAGCTGGAGGCTGCGCTCCGCTGTGTTACTAGATCCAAGCCGACGTCCTGGAGCAACCATCTCGCCTGGGTGGAGTATGCCCACAACACCGCCCGCTCTTCTGCAACGGGGATGTCCCCCTTCAAGGCGTCCCTGGGTTACGACCCCCCGCTGTTTCCAGCGCAGGAGAACGAGGTGACTGTCCCCTCTGTTAGGGCGCACCTTAGGCAGTTCCGCTCCACCTGGGCTGCCGCGCGTCATGCGCTTTTACGCACGGCGGAGCGCAACAGGACCGTGGCGGACCGGCACAGAAGACCTGCCCCGGCGTACAGAGTTGGGCAACTCGTGTATGTGTCTACCCAGGACGTCACATTAAAAGGCGAGAGGAGGAAGCTGGCACAGCGATTCATGGGTCCCTTTCCCATCACCCGGATCATCAACCCGGTGGCTGTGCGCGTGGCTATTCCCCCCTCCCTCCGCATCCATTCCACTTTCCATGTGTCGAAGGTGAAACTGGCAGTCACTGACCCCCTTTGCCCTCCTCCTGCAGCGCAACCCGCGCCCCGGATGATTGGTGGCCATCCGGCCTGGTCCGTCTCCTCCATCCTGGACTCCCGGCGCCAAGGTCGTGGGTTGCAATACCTGGTGGACTGGGAGGGCTATGGGCCCGAGCATCGACAATGGGTGCCCCCGTCGTTTGTGTTGGACCCATCGCTCATCGCGGACTTCCACCGAGCGCACCCGGATAAGCCATCGCCAGGAGGCGCTGCTAGAGGGGGGAGTACTGTCACGCCGCGCCATTCATCAGCGGCGCCACCTGCTCACGCACCTGACAACCATCAGCGGCGAGGGATAAAGGCCGTCTCGCCCGGAGGCTCGGCCTGAAGCCGTCAGACTTCGTCCCTCACCGTTGTGAGCATACTTCCCTTCAGCGTAACCATTTTTGTAAGAAGATCGCTTACCTCTTCTCTTCAGTCTTCTCCCCTGTGCACAGGTGGATTTCCCAGCGGCGGACATCTCCTCTCCATCGCCCAATCCTCGCTGCTGCACGGAGCTCCCCAGGTGGCTGTCTTCCGGGCCTCACCCCCTTGTTGTGCCAGCTGTCCTGACCCACCAAGTAAGTCCTTCTCTCGCCATAAATTCCTCCTGTGTTGGTGTATGCCCGTCACCCTCTCCCTGTGCTCTCTCCATAGGGTTGCTCGGCTGTACGGTCACCTGCCTCTGTGCCTGGTGCAGACACCATCACCAACACATTTACATCCCGCAGACACGCACTCATTCTCCCCTGCTGTTAATAAACTCTTTGAACTACTCTAAGCCTGTGTGTGTGCGTCTCCTGAGCCGTGCGTTATGTCACTCCACACAGATCACTGTTGGTCAGGGGCTGGGATCGAACCCAGGATCCCCCGGCCAAGGGTGAGTTGCTGTGTTGCCGCAGTGCTAACCACTCCACCACAGCGCCGCCCTACCTCTGCAGTCATCCAGGGATTATAGTTGCCCCGTGCAGTGATAGTCTGCACTTACTTCTGGTTTACTGGCAATAACTTGAAATACATGTACCCCATTTGCTTGCAATTGCAGGCAAATGGAACAGAGCCATCATGCGCGCACACCCAATCATATATGCGTAGGTGTATATTTTACACACAACATTTATATACATGTATATGCATACATTATAGACATATAATCACATAGGAACATTTTGTTAGTCTTTAGTACATAACCAGTTAGTGAAAACATGTCCACATTTAAGTTTGTCACATGGAACATACGTGGAATTAGTACCAGGGAGAAGAGGCGAAAAGTTTTTAATTGACTGAAGGATCTACAGGCAGACTTTGTCTTATTGCAGGAGACACATGTTTCTAAGTCATCTGTAGATGCGCTCACCTCCCCAGAATTCCCCCCACATGTACTCAGCCGGCTTTAATTCAAAACAAAGGGGGGTAGCTATACTGGTAAACAGAAGAATACACTTTGTTGGGAATAACACCATAACAGATCCGGAAGGTAGATCTATAATACTAAAAATCTCAGTCCAAAATTTGGATCTATATATTGCAAGAGTTTATGGCCCAAATGTTGACGACCCATCCTATTTTCACACTTTTTTAACTGCTCAGAAAGAGAAGTGAAAAAAGTGTCAGTAGCCTGCCACTCTCAAACAGTTCATGAATGATTTTGATCTTTGGGGTGAATGGCGTTCTCTTCACCCAACTCTTTGGGAATACACTTTTTTTTTTTTATCAGTTCATAATTCACATTCACGTCTAGATTTCTTTTTAGCCAGTAACTCTATTGTGAGGGACATCACAGACGCTGAAATATGTTCAAATCAAGCTATTAGTGATCACCATCAAGTATCTCTTACACTAGTAAATAGGAAAGCTACAAGAGAAACTAGGAGCTGGAAATTTAATATATCACTACTGAAAAACAAAGACTTTATTAACTACTTTAATAAAGAGTTGGAATCATATCTGAAATATAATGATGTGCCAGGAATATCCCCAGGTGTTCTTTGGGAAGCAGCAAAAGTGGTCATGCGAGGTAAAATAATCTTACTGTTCATGTAAGAATAAAAAAGAAAAAGCACTGGTACTGGACTTAGAACAGAAAATTAAATCACTGGAGACAACTTATGCCATTTCACCACAGGATCAGACACTTAACGATCTAAAAACTAAAGCTGGAATTAAAAGAAATTACACACAAAAGAGCACAGTTTTTAATACAAAGTCTGCATCTTGAGAAGTTTGAACACAGTAATAAATTGGGGCAATATCTTGCGAACCAGCTTAGATTGAATAAAGAAAAAACAACTATCCACTCTATCAAGGATATGACTGGAAATATTACCCATGAGCCTGGAGAAATAAATAACTCCTTCAGAAAGTTTTATGAAAACCTCTACTCATCTCAGGTTAACCCATCTGACTCAGAGATAAATAAATTTTTGGATGACATTAACTTACCACAATTAAATAATGAACAGCTTGCAGCTCTGGATGTACTTTGTCAGGTGTTTGAACTCCAGGAGACACTTAAGCACATCCCAAACAACAAAGCTCCGGGACCAGATAGTTTTCCAGTAGAATTTTATAAAGAATTTTGGCCTGTGATCGCACCTACTTTTTTAAAATGGGGAACCAAATTAAAGAAGATAATGTAATTCCTCCAAATATGAATTTGGCTGGTATTATCCTTCTCCTTAAACCTGGAAAAGAACCTACGCTTCCATCCAGCTACTGTCCCATCTCTCTGATGAATGTCAATCTTAAAATAATTTGCAAAGCTCTCGCCGAAAGATTGGAAAGGATAATTCCGTTTATAATACACCCAGATCAAACAGGTTTCATCAAGGGTAGGCACTTGGCTGATAATACATGTCCATCCATCCATCCATCCATCCATCCATCCATCTTCTACCGCTTTTCCGGAGGTCCGGGTCGTGGAGGCAGCAGTTCAAGCAGAGAAGCCCAGACTTCCCTGTCCCCAGCCACCTGCTCCAGCTCTTCAGAGAGGATACCAAGGTGTTCCCAGACCAGCTGGGAGACATAGTCTCTCCACTGAGTCCTGGGTCTTCCCCGGGGTCTCCTCCCAGTGGGACATGCCAGAAACACCTCAAGTGGGAGGCGTCCAGGAGGCATCCTAATCAGATGCCCATACCACCTCAACTGACTCTTTTCAATGTGGAGGAGCAGCGGTTCTACTCTGAGCCTCTCCTGGATGACTGAGCTCCTCACCCTCTCTCTGAGGGTGAGTCCAGCAATCCTACGGAGAAAACTCATTTCAGCCACTTGTATCCGCGATCTTGTTCTTTGGGTCATTACCCAAAGCTCGTGACCATAGGTGAGAGTAGGAACGTAGATTGACTGGTAAATCAACAGCTTTGCCTTAGAACTAAGCTCCCTCTTCACCACAACAGACCGGTACAACGTCCGCATCACTGCAGATGCTGCTCCGATCCATCTGTCAATCTCTCGCTCCATTCTCCCCTCACTTGTGAACAAGACCCCAAGATACTTAAACTCCTCCACTTGGGGCAGGAGACTGTCCCCAACCTGGAGAGGACAATCCACCTTTTTCCGGCTGAGGACCATGGACTCGGACTTGGAGGTGCTGATTCTCATCCCAGCCGCTTCACACTCAGTGGCAAACCATCCCAGCAAGAGCTATAGGTCATTGCTGGATGAAGCCAACAGGACGGACAACATCATCTGCAAACAACAGAGATAAGATCCTGTGGTCACCAAGCATGACATCCTCCATTCCCTGGCTGCACCTAGAAATCCATCCATCCATCCATCAATCCATCCATCTTCTTCCACTTAATCCTTTTCAGGTCGTGGGGGGGTGGGGTGGGGTGGAGCCTATCCCAGCATCTTTGGGCGAGAGGCAGGGTACACCCTGGACAGATCGTCAGTCCATCGCAGGGCCAACACAAAGAGACACACAACCATTCACTCTCACAGTCATACCTAAGGACAATTTAGAATCCCCAGTTTGATGCCAATTAACCTAACGTGCATGTTTTTGGCATGTGGGAGGAAACCGGAGAAATCCCGGAGTAAACCCACGCAGAAACGGGGAGAACATGTAAACTCCACACAGATTACTGTTGGTCGGGGGCTGGGATTAAACCCAGGATTCCCCAGCCAAGGGTGAGTTGCTGTGCTGCCGCAGTGCTAACCACTCCGCCACCGCACTGCCCACCTAGAAATCCTGTCCATAAAAACTATGAACAAGATTG
The DNA here is from genome assembly GCA_020510985.1 of Pholidichthys leucotaenia. NCBI lineage: Eukaryota > Metazoa > Chordata > Actinopteri > Cichliformes > Pholidichthyidae > Pholidichthys > Pholidichthys leucotaenia. The sequence continues at coordinate 181,413,295 of CM035850.1, read as the reverse complement.
GTGACAAAGGGCAGCCCTGGCGGAGTCCAACTCTCACTGGGAATGACTCCGACCGAGTGTTGGCAATACTAACCAAACTCTCACAACAGTCGTACAGAGATCGAATAGCTCATAACAACAAGCCCGATACCCCATACTCCCGAAGCACCCCCCACAAAAAAACACAAGGGATGCAGTCAAATGCCTTCTCCAAGTCCACAAAACACATGTAAACTGGTTGGGCAAACTCCCATGAACCCTCGAGAATTCTCGAGAGGGTAAAGAGCTGGTCCCATGTGCCACGGCCAGGACGAAAACCACATTACTCCTCCTGAATCCGAGGTTCAACCCACGGCTGGATTCTCCTCTCCAGTACCTTGGCATAGACCTTCCCAGGGAGGCTGAGGAGTGTGATCCCTCTAAAGTTGGAGCACACCCTCCGGTCCCATTTTTTGAAGAGAGGAACCACCACCCCGGTTTGCCATGCCAAAGGCACTGCCCCCAACCTCCACGCAATGATAATACACGTAGGCTATTTAATTTAATAGACGACTGCAAGATCAATAATGTAGAAACTACAATCTTATCCCTGGATGCAGAGAAAGCCTTTGACCGTGTTAACTGGAAATTTCTTTTTAGGGTGTTAAACAAGTTCGGGTTTGGTTCATCTTTCATAAACTGGATTAAAACACTATGTAGGTGTCCAGCTGCATCTGTCCAAACAAATGATCAGACTTCCCGAAGCTTTAATCTCCAAAGAGGTACTAGGCAGGGGTGTCCACTCTCTCCCTCACTTTTTACCATCTTTTTTTTTTTTTTTTTTTTTTTTTTTTTTTTTTTTTTTGTTACTTATTTGTACCCGTAGGTAGACATGGTTTGCAGTCTGGTGACAAGCCACCGGCTGCTGGTCGCTGCGTGCGCGAGCGCCCTAAACCTACATGTTTTGGTATGCGGGAGGAAACCGGAGAAATCCCGGAGTAAACCCGCGCAACACGGGGAGAACATGCAAACTCCACACAGCTCACTGTTGGTCGGGGGCTGGGATCGAACCCACGATCTCATGATCCCCGTGGTCCCCCGGCCGAGGGTAAAACTGTGCTGCCACAGTGCTAAACCACTGCGCCACCGTGCAGCCCCCATCTTTATGGAACCATTAGCAGCAGCTATACGACAAAATGTTGATAATGACGTATTGATTTTCCTTGAAAACTCACAAAGATCTCTTCTTCAGACAGTGGCGCTCATTGATACATTTTCATCATTATCACACTGCTCTCTTAAAGTAGAACTGAACTGAATGGCATTGAACGGCACTGGGTGATAGTACATACAATTATAAAGATAATTTATCATTGGCACCCCCTGCACAAATCCCGGAATCTTGGAGAAAATTGCGATTTTGAATTTCCCGCCCTGAAAAATCAGACAAATCCGCCGATTAACCGGAATTGCAGCCGGAGTTCCGCGTGACGTCACGAGCGTGACACAGTCCTCCATATTTACCATTGCGAGCACGTCGACACTGGTTGTTTTTGGCGCATTTTGTCGTGATAGTCGACTACAAAACACTTCCAACACCTGGGAAGATCTGTTCAGTGGCCAAGGAAAGCTGTCATGGCGACGAAAGAAAAGAAAGGGGGAGGAAAAGCGACCGGGAAGCGATGCGTTTCTAGATATAGATATTACTGTATTTATAAATAGCATAGTCAAATGCAGAGGCCAGTTCTGTTCATGTGTATTGCCACTATAGTCTGTAGAAGTATTGTAATACATAGCCCAATTTTTTGAATGAATGAATTAATTTATTTATTTCGGATAGTACAGTACAGGTTGAAAGAAACTGAATGATATAACAACAAGGTCAAATTGAACAATGACTCATCTGATTATACAATTCAACGTAAGTTATCCGAAATGGGTGATGGCTGAAGCTGCAGCTTATATTGCCCACCCATATTTCATCCAAGAATTCAAAAGAGAAAACAGGCAGGAGCGATTACAATTCAAAACAAAACTAAGACAAAATGTGACAGAGAAAAAAGAAAACTAAGCTACAACACAACACAGGCTGGATATGTTACAACTCGCCGCTCATTAGCGGCACCAGCTGCGCGCACTCTTGCACCTCGTCAGCAGCGTGGGATATAAGCCACTCTGCCCTGGGCTTCGGCATGAAGCCGTCTGATTCCTTCAGCCCTCTTGCTGCAGAGGAACCCCCTCATCTCCCAGCAAGATCTATAGCGTAAGCAAACCTACCTTTGCCTTTCCAGTCTCTCCCCTGTGCACAGGTGTATTCCCCGGCAGCAGACCTCGCCTCTGCATCGCCGTCTGCCAGCTGCTGTCACAGGTGCATCAGGTCGCTGTCTGCCGGGCTCGCCCTTGTGCACGCCAGCCACCTGCCACACTCCTGCATCCTCCTCTGTCTCGTCACCGATCCTGAATGCCTCTTCACTCTGAAAACTCTGGTGTTCTTGACTGCTGGAACTGCTGGAACTGCTATCATCTGCCATTGTTGTTTTGTTTAGGGATCACACTCGTGACGTCACGCAGCGTCGTCTGCACTACTTCCGGTTTGTTTGGCACTGCCAGCCAGAGGCAAAAGTTTATCGGCTTATAGCTTGGCCATCGCACGGCCTAAAAATTTCTTTTATGTGTTGAAAAATACAATAGGTAATAAGGAATTAATCTGCTATTCTACTTTTTGCACCAAAAGGTGGGTTCAGTTCTACTTTAACTGGGGTAAAATCAGTGGTTCTACCTATAAATTGCAATTTCTCAGATACATCTACTATTCCAATACAATCAGGTAATATTAAATATTTAGGAATAGATATTTCCCCCAGGCTCTCAGAGTTATTGCGACTAAATCACATTCCCCTTTTAAAAACAATACAAGACAACCTTACGCGCTGGTGGACACTACCTTTATCACTAATGGGAAGAGTCGCAACCGTTAAAACGATGGTCCTTCTTAAAATCAACTATTTGTTGTCAATGATTCCTACCCAACCATTAATGGCCTGGTTTAAGTCTCTAGACCCAAATATAAGTAAATTTTTATGGAAGGATAAACCATCACAGATTAGTTTAAAAATCCCCCAAAAAGTGAAGGAGTGTGGAGGCTTAGCTCTACCATTTTTTTTAAATTACTTTTTAGCCAATAGATGGCAGTTTGTTTCAAAATGGACAAAAACAACTCCACTAGGAAACCCATGGTTAGATGCTGAAAAGGGTCTCTGTGGGTTGCTAAATATCTCTGACTTACCTTTTATAAGTCCCTGTATTAAACGCCATGACTGTTTTAAAAGTATTAATATCAGCTCCTCTCTGACGGCTTGGTGGAAATTTTTAAAAATAACAGGGTATTCACTTATCCTCTGTAAACTCACGCCCATTTGGAATAATCCTGATATCTTGCAACAAAAGAGGACATTAAAATTTCCACTATGGCAAGAGGAGGGAATAAATAACTTAGAACATCTTATTCAAGGTGGGCATTTTATCCAATTTCAGGAACTAGTGTCACAGTACGACATCAGTGATAAAAAGTATTTTGAGTATCAACAGCTTAAATCCATAATCAAAGCAAGATTTAGTCTTGATCAGACAGATTTCAAGGTACCAGTTAAGGTGGCAGAGTTTCTAAATCTTTGTTCCCCTAAATTGATATTGAAAATAAATGGACTATTATCAAAGTTGGATGAGTCTGTATCTCTTCCAATATCAAAATGGGAGACAGGCCTATCGATCAATAAGGAGGAAAGCTTCTGGACACAAATATGTTTAAACACTTTTAAGATGACTAAAAACTCATCAACTTACAACTTATACAGTATAAAGTTCTACATAGAATTCATTACATAGGACAAAGGATGTTCAAAATGGGCCTGAGTCACACAAATATCTGCTCTCACTGCACCAGCAATGTCCCGGATAGCTATATGTATGCTATGTGGTCCTGTGCACCGGTTAAAAAGTTCTGGCAGAAGACATGTGAGGACCTGTTGCCATGGCTTGGGTATAGTGTCCCATCCTCACCCACACTTTGCATATTAGGTGATTTAAGTGAAATAAATATAGATGCAAGGATGTCACACGTGGTTCTCACCGCCTTATGCATTGCAAAGAAAACTATCCTCATGAATTCAAAATCAAGAAATAACGTATGCATGTCTTATTATAATAACTTACTATTAGACTATATTAGCCTGGAGAGAATGTCAGTGTTGTCAAATAATCAATTGGCAGAATTCAATTCTCTCTGGTCACCGCTTATTAATTCTATAACCTGAGGGGTGGCTGGCGATGGTTCACTCTCCTTGGCACCTCTGGCGGTTGGTCCGGGGGGCATGTTCCTGGGTGGCCGTGTGTCTGACCTGGGGGGGTTGGCGGGGGGGCTGCGGAGTGGGCCGAGGGGGTGAGCTCTGGCCCCCGGCCGGCTGGCCTCCCTCCCGGGGGGTCTGGATCTGGCCCTGGGCCCCTGGTGCTGGGGGGGGGGGTCCCCCCTGGGCTCCGGTCGGGTGTGTGCCGGTGGTGCGGATTGGCCCCGGTGTGTCCTTGCGCCGCGAATTTGTGTTCTCCCTGGGGCCCTGGCGGCACCCTGGGGCAGTTGCCTGCATCCTGGGTCGCCCTCCCCGTCCACTGGGGTCTGCGGGTGTGCATATATGTATGTGTGTGAGAGTAGTTGTGAGTGGGGGCTTGTTTATGAGCAGGTGTGGAAGTGTGTGTGTGTTGTGAGCGGGCAGGTGGGCCTGTGTGTGGGTGTAGGTGGGAATATGTGATGTTGGGTGGGGGTGGGGCTGTGTATGGGTGTAGGTGGGCATATGTGATGTTGGGTTGGGGTACGTGTGTGTATGGGTGCGGTTACCTGTGGGTGGATGACTGGGGGTGGAGCATGTGTGTATGGGTAGGAGAACTTCATTGGGTGGCGGGGGTGGGGCAGTCCATCTAGTGGCATGGGGGTTGGCGTTTTGGGGCCTGCTAGTCCTGGCTGCCGTGTTGTTGTGTCGCGGGGTGGGGCACTTTGTCGCATTGCCTCTGGTGTCATTGGCGGCGGGTGTGTGTTGGTGCTTGGGGGTTGTTGGGAGAGCTGTTGGCATGGGTTGGTGGCCGTGTTTCCGTCGGGTTGCTCCAGGGTGGCTGTGGCTGCAGGGCGGCCTGCTGCTGTCGGTGTGCGTCTGGGGTGGGTAGTCAGTTGGCTTGCATGGGTGCTCAGGGGTGTCGCTTGGCATATGAGGCACCATGTGGGTCCGGCTAATTGTTCACTATTGTGATTATTGTTGTCGTCCATGTTTGTGTGTGTAAGATGAGTGGGAATGAGTATTGCTGCCCCATCATGTTTGTGGTGCTGGGAGCACCAGGGTGTGATGCTGGTGGGTCCTGGGCTGCTTGCACTGTTGGCCCTCGCCCTGGGTTGGGATTTGGGGACAGTGGGTTGCCTCATGAACCAGTATACAAGTTGGCTTCTGGCGGGGATGGCCTCGATTTTAGACCGCCTCCCTCCAAATCTTATTTCCTGCCCTCCCCCGCCCTCTGACTCTGGGTGGAATATACATCTTCTTGGATACATTTAGGGCTTTGGGGTGGGGGTGTGCCGCATTGTGTCAGTGAAGGGGATACTTTTGCTGCGCGGTGGGGCTGCCCTCACCTCAATTTTAATTGCATTTTAGACACTGAGGGCTTGGGGGGATGGGGGGCCCCGCTGCCCATCGCAGTAGCTAGTGGTGGTCCAATCACCATCCCTACAATTTTAATTGCACTTTGGTAGTCCACACATTTACACACAGTCACATTATATAACCAACATACACCCACCATGATTTGTGCGGGGCGGTGTCTTCCCCTACCCCTGTTGCCCTCCTCCTGCTGGGTGCATAGAGGCCCGGTGGGGAGTCTGGGACCCGTTATGTTGTCAACATCCCTGTGTGCTACTGAATGTATAGATACAACCAAGGAAGTGAGAGTGGTACTGAATATGAGAGTAAGTGAGAGTGAGGGGGTGATGAATGGAGGTAGTGAGGGTGGGTCGGTTTTGTGTGGCACTTTGCATATCGGGTGGCATCTCGTGGTGCCTGCAGTGGTCTGCTGATCAGTCGCTCGGGTGGGCACTGGAGGTGGGGGATCTGCTTCTGTTGCCTGCACTGGCGGTCTCCCTGGCTGCTGCCGGGCACTGGTTCATATTCAGGCTCGCTGCAGCTGCTTCGCAGACCCCTTAAGAAACCAGGGTGAATGAGGGGTGAGATTGAATGGGTACAGGAGTGAGAGAGAATGGGTAGGCCTGGGTGAGTGAGGGTGAGGGAGTGCACATGGGTGCGCATGGTAGCATGTGGGTGTGATGGTGTTCGAAGGGGTATTTCTGCGAGTTGGGAGGTGTAGTGCCTCTCGGCAATGTGAGCTCCCCTGGCTGGGGAGGCCTTTGGGCATGGGGGTCCCTGGGGTGTGCGGCGGTGGCACTGGGGGGGGCACTGTGGTGGTGCCTGGGGGGGGGGGGGCACGGGCTGGTCTCTGGCCCAGGGGGTGGGGTCGCTTGCCTCCTGGTGCCTGGGGCCCGGGGGAGGGCATTGGCCCCGCTGGGGCGGTAGGGGGCTGACGGGTCCAGGGGTGTGGGCTCACTGCGCCAGCCGCCTGGTGACCTGGCCTCCCTTGATCGTCCCTCTGGGGGCGGATGCCTCTTTTTCCTGGGGCTTGCTGACCTTGGACGTTTGTGCCCTGTGGCGGTTGGTAGCGCTGTCTTGCCTGCTCTGGGTTCCCAGGGGAGACCTGCTGCGACTGGTCCCAGCTTCGTATGTTTCCTGGCAAACCACTCACATGCACACATTTATTTTGCATGCGCTCTCATATATACTCATGCAGACGTACACATACAAGTGTCTCTCCTTTAACAGGTGCGGAAACCAGATTCATGTTAAGACATCTCCGGTGGAAGAAGCAGTTTGTCTTCTGTTTGTTTTAGTTGTATTTGTTTTTTTTGTTTTTTTGTGTTTTTGTCTGTTCCCCTCCCTTTTCTTTTCATCTCCACACACGTCCTTTCCCTCTTACCCATCCTATCGGGTCTACCATGGGTAAAATAATTAAAATAAAGTATTAAAAGTTATTACAGGAGGAGTTTACAACAATATACAATACACAGTTAGGTACTGTATAAGCTCCTCTTGGCAAAGTAAAACTGTTTTGGCACAATAAGGGTGACAGATCCCTGTTCTGCTTGCCTTGCTGCCTGACAGGACAAGGATAAAAAAAAGGATTAAGCAGTGGATGGATGGATGGATGGATGGATGGATGGAACAGGGTCTTGTAGATGAGTAAAAGGCTTGGATAAGGAAATTGTTTTATCTAACTCTAAAAGGACAATTGGAGCAAACTCATCTAAACGGATATCAGTTGAACAAGTTGTAGTAGTTACTGTACTTAAGTAAACAGAGTAAAGGATCTAACTGATTTTGACTCTGATAGATGGAATTTTATGATTGAACAAGTTCATAAAGCCTGACTAGTCAGCTGTAAGGGAATGCTAGGCTTGACAGTCTCCTAACTCTTTGTCAGCCTGGCTGCAGTGCTGAAAAGAAACCTGGGATTGGTCTTGTTCTCTTCTATTAATGCAGAATAAAAACTTGTTCTAGCTTTCCTAAGAGATTTTTATATATATATAAATTAGAAGTTTATTTCTCTAAGCTAAATTGATTTCATCTAATTTAGTTGAGTGCTATTTTCTTTCTAATTGATGAGTCTTCTGTTTTAAGCTACGAGTTTCTGTGTTGAACCAAGGAGTTAGAAATCTCTGATTAGACTGTTTCTTTTTTAAAGGAGCCACCATGTCTAGAGTCTGATGCAGAGAAGCTGTAACACTATCTACCATGCTATCAATTACAGAAGGAGCAAGCTGTCTATAGCTTATTTCCGTTGTGTTGACACTTGGCATAGAGGAAACAATCTGCTTTAATTTGGTAACAGCATTATCTGAGAGGCATCTACTGTAGTAATATTTTCCTTTAGAAGCAAAATAGTCAGAAATAGTAAAATCAAAAGTTAACAGATAATAGTGTGACAGTACAGGGTTATGAGGAGACACTACCAGATTTTCTATTTCTATGCCGTATGTCAGAACAAGGTCTAACGTGTAGTGGAGATAATGGGCAAAATTTTCTACTTTCTGAGAAAACCCCATCAAGTCTAATATTGAATTAAATGCCATAGACAATCACTATCTACATCTACACATATATTAAAGTTCACTACTATAATTAGTCTGATTTCAGCACTAAATCTTGCAAAAACTCAACAAATTCAGATAAAATCTCTGAGTAGGCTGAGGGAGGATGATAAACTATTGCAAATAAAATTGGGTTAAACCTAAAATTGCTAACATGCCCAATACTGAGCACCAGACGCTCAAAGGAATTCTAACATGTTTTTTGCTTTACATTAACTAGTAATTTTGAATGGTAAAATGTTGCTACTCCTCCTCCACAACCAGATCTTCTGGGATTTTGACAGATTAAATAACCAGAGGGAGTTGATTCATTTAAACCAACATAATCCTCTTGCCCTAACCAAGTCTCTGTAAGGGACATCATCACATGGGACCTCAATAATGGACTTTGGTCTGATCATCAGTACCAAGAAAACTGAGATGGTACATCAGCCTGCTCCAAGTGCTTTCTATGCATACTCCAAGGTCCCATGGGACTCTACAGCCCGGTCGATAGGGAGCCTAGTGCTGCAGGGCTGCATTACGCACAAAAACAGGAAAGGTGCTGGCACTTCCATGGGTAAAACAATTAAAATACAGTATTAAAAGTTATTACAGGAGGAGTTTACAACAATATACAATACACAGGTACTGTATAGGCTCCTCTTGGCAAAGTAAATCTGTTTTGGCACAATAAAGGTGACAGATCCCTGTTCTGTTTGCCTAGCTGCCTGACAGGACAAGGGAAAAAAAAAACAAAACAGGAAAGGCCATCTACTGCCATCCAGAACTCCGACAATGATGTCCCAAGTCCCATCAGCTGGAGGTCCGGTCCGGGGGATGACTCCACTGCGGCAGTCCCCGCAGCGGGCATGATGGTGGTAGCCGGAGTGGGACTCTCATGCGCCGTCCTCCATGCCTCCGGTTCCTCTGGCATGGCAGCCGTGGACAATTCCTTCACTGGCCCATGGGCTGGACCCTCCTGGTCTTCTGGCTCCTCCTCCTCCAAGCAACCTGGATCCGGGACTGATGGGCTCATGGGGGCACATAGAAAAGAGTCACTGAAACCACGCACAAGAGTACTGTATGCCGCTGGGGCAGAGAATTCAGGGGACTGCACACCCCAAGACTGATCGCCAGGAGGAAGGCAAAATTGATCATTGACTGTGGAACTCGAATGAAAAGAAACTTGCCTGTTCTCCTGGCATCGGAGGTCCCCAGCGGCCTCCAAGGCATCCTTTCTACTCTCCTGGCGTTCCTCATCGGGTTGTCTCCTCCTCGCTGGGGGAAAGCTCTTTAAGTCTTTCAGCTGTCTCCGGGAGGAGCCACTGCTTCACCTCCAAGATGAGGTCTGTTTCAGCCAGGAGAGCCCGCCTATGTTCCTCCAGCTCCTCTCGTGACAGGGCGGAGCACAGTCCGGAGCGGGAAGGCGAGGCTGCAGTATGCTGGACTGGATGCTTCTTACTGCGGGGATTCCTCCCTCTCCTCCGCTTGGGTGACATGGGGATGAGGTAATCCGGGACACAGAGCACCGTGCCAGGCAGCAAGTCACCCACGCAGAGAGACTCCGTCCTCTCCAGAGAGGGAGGTGGCGTGGCCACTGAGAGCTCGAGCACTGAGGGATCCTTGTCCAGATCCTCTTCCATTTGGGAGGGCCCAAGCTGGGCCAGTCTCTGCTCCTCCTTCATCTGGCGTTCCTCCTTCACCCGGCAGTTTACCAGAGTAATCAGGGCCTGCCACTCCTCCTCAGTCGCGTCCATGGATTAGGAAGACACAGGGGTGGGAACCCCCTCTGCCAGGGAAGTGCATCCTCATGTCTTTCTCTCTCACAGCGCTCCTCCTCCATCTTCTCGTCCAAAGGTTGGGTGGGTGCTGGCCCGGGAGATAAAGAAGATCTGGGGAAGGAGGAAGTCTTCCTCCAACAGGAACGTTTCTTCTGGCAAGGGGCCGGCTCCGATCGCGGGGAGGCATCCTCTGGCTCGGCGTCTGGAACGGGAAGGATGGCGGAGAGGATGGTGTCTACCCTATGGATTACCCAGAGGTGAGGGTAGCACCACTCGAAATCCTCCATGAAAAGTCGTGCCCACTCCTGGTCCTCGGGAAACCGAGACCACTGAAAGGCAAAGATCGCCTTCTCCAACAACTCCTGGGCTTCCAGCTCCTCATCCGTTCCATCACCAATCACCTGGATCTTAAAAAAGCATTTGATACAGTGGATCATAATTTATTATTAAAGAAACTACAAAATTGTGGTATTAGAGGGGTAGCACTTTCCTGGTTATGTAGTTACTTAAAGAATAGATATCAGTATGTACGTGTTGGTAACAAAAACTCACAGTTACTGAAGGTTACTTGTGGAGTCCCACGGGGTTCAGTTTTGGGGCCATAGTTATTTTTTTTTTTTTTTTTTGTTACTTATTTGTACCCGTAGGTAGACTTGGTTTGCAGTCTGGTGACAAGCCACCGGCTGCCGGTCGCTGCGTGCGCAAGCGCCCTAAACCTACATGTTTTTGGTATGCGGGAGGAAACTGGAGAAATCCCGGAGTAAACCCACGCAACACGGGGAGAACATGCAAACTCCACACAGCTCACTGTTGGTCGGGGGCTGGGATCGAACCCACGATCTCATGATCCCCGCAATCCCCCGGTCGAGGGTAAACTGTGCTGCCGCAGTGCTAAACCACTGCGCCACCGTGCAGCTATTCAATATGTATATAAATGATATATGTAAAGTTTCAGAAAAAATGGACTTAATATTGTTTGCCGATGACACTAATCAATTATGCAGTGGAAGCAATTTGGAAAAACTTTTGGATGCACTCGGAAAGGAATTAGGAAAGCTTAAACTGTGGTTTGATTCAAACAAATTAACGCTCAATTTAAGTAAGACAAAATTTATAGTCTTTAACAACCATCACAACAACTTAGTATCTAAACTCAGTGTAAATGGTGTAGAGATTGAAAGGGTATCTGAAACTAAATTTCTTGGAGTAATAATTGATAATAAACTGTGTTGGAAGTCAAATATTAATTATATTAAAGGTAAAATATCCAAATCAATTGCAATATTACACAGAGTGAAATATTTGCTGAATCAACCCACACTATATACCTTGTATCATTCATTAATACTCCCATACATGACATATTGTACTGAAGTATGGGGAAATACATATAAAACAAACATATATCCAGTCTTTATGCTTCAGAAGAGAGCTATTAGAATAATAAACAAAGCTGCTTACAGGGAACCAACAAACCCACTTTTTCTTAAATTAAAAGCTCTCAAGTTGAAAGATCTGGTTGACTTTAAAACTGCAGTAATAATGTTTAAAGTGAAGAATCTATCATTGCCCGCAAATATCCAAAAGTTGTTCCAAATAAGGGAGAAACAATATCATTTCAGAGGAACATGTATATTTCAAAAACCTTCAGTGAGAACTACCACCAAGCAACACTGTGTTTCAGTGCAAGGAGTCAGATTATGGAATGATTTTGGACCTGAATTAAAATCATGTACAACGCTTGGACAATTTAAACAAAAACTAAAGGAAGAAATACTCCAAACATATATACAAGATGACATGTAAAATCACATAAGGATTGTTATATCCAGCCTGCGTTGTGTTGTAGCTTAGTTTTTTATTGTCACATTTTGTCTTAGCTTTGTTCCGAATTGTAATTGCGCTTGTTTTGTTTTTCTTTTGAATTCTTGGATGGAATATGGTGGGCAATATAAGCTGCAGCTTCAGCCATCACCCATTTCAGATAACCTATGTTGAACTGTATAATCAGAGAAGTTATTGTTTAATTTGACCTTAAGTAAGTTAGATTTTTCCCCTTTGTTATATTATTCTATTTTCTTTTAATTACCTCCACCAGGCTGCAGGCCGCAGGAGGTTATGTTTTTTTTCCGGGGTTTGTCTGTCTGTTTTCCTGTCTGTCTGTTGGTTAGCAAGATAACTCAAAAAGTTTTGGACGGATTTCGATAAAACGTTCAGGCATTGTTGGAAATGGTACAAGGAAGAACTGATTAAATTTTTGGGGATGATCCGGATCACCGTTTGGATCCAGGAATTTTTTAAAGGATTCTTTAACATTGTGAGATAGGGCCCGGAGGTAATGTGTGGTTCAGTGCTTCTGCCAGCAGGAAGCACTGAACTACATATTGAAGCTCATCGAGCTTGTGACAGCCACTAAAATGCAGCATACACTGAATGAGAGCCCACATGCTGCTGCTTCTCGCCGTGCTAAAGACAGAGACAGAGACAGTGATTTTTTCTTATTACCTCCACCAGGAGGTTATGTTTTTTTTTAAAAGAAGATTGGAGTTAATATTGTTCTATTCTACACTACGTAGATGTACATATTTTTAATTTCCTGGAAAGAAACGAAGTTAGAAAAATTATGTTAATTGTAGCTTTTCAATATCCAGAATTTATTATTAGAATAAATTTCATGAATGTGTTCTCCAACTAAAGACTTGTACATGTTGTATCTCTTCTTTTAACTTTGTTAAATTAAATAAATTTCATTTGTGTAGTTCAAATAACATTTTTTTGTTTTCTTGACCAATCATATCACATACAGAAACACATGATACAGGGAAAGAACAATAACAAAATTAGTGTAGAATATTTATGGTATAAATCACAATACTGGGGGGGACTGTTGCTCTTGGCGGAGGTCTGTGCTCTCCGAGTGCTTTTCTAGTTTTTACTTTTAATCTATCCGAAATAAAGATTCATTCATTAATTCACATTCCACCAATGGCTTTTAGCAACAAGTGTATTTCCCAAATATGTTTTAAACTTGTTTTAATTAACCACTACCCATTTGTCTTTTGTCTAGGCAAGAGGGAAACTGTCACCCCAACTCGACCTTGCCTCACTATTTACAGAGATGCAGGCTTAAGATCTGCTGAACCAGGACCAGTACGAGGGGCTGATCCAGTTGCTTCTCAGTGAGGCAGCATGGCTGGCATGTGTGATCCATTCCAGTTTTTTTTTTTTTTTTACAGTTTGAATTTTGCACATCCTGAATAATCTGGAATTTGCTGCTGATTGTAATAAACAATTTAGTGACTTATGTGTTTGCATCATGATTTTCTATTTTGTCTGTTAAGACACCGGTGGGAAAAGAGTCAACTGTACAAAGGATTTATCGGCGACCTTGAAAATAATGGCTCATTTTTAAGAGAAAAGTAACCAAAACAATTATTTTATTAACTGAAGACTGTATTGTTGGATGTGCCACTGCAGAAGACCCTGCATACTTTAGTGACAGTACCGGTATATGGAGGAATTCTGGGTCATATTAACATCTGCTCTTCATCATAATGGGTTTGGGCGGGGGGTGTCTAATCATGTGCCATGGAGGGCCAAGACCCTGCGGGCTTTACCTCCAACCAGTGTCTTCAACAGCAGATTCCACTGAACTTCTTCCACTGACTGCTGATCAGTGAGAACACCTGCTGAAGAGACTGGGTAGAAGAGAACCTGCAGGGTCTTGGCCCCCCATGACACATGATTGGAAGCCCCCGGATTAGGGTTTAATGGGATTTAACATTTTAACACAAACTGTTTTATGGTTCATAATCCTGTTGACAGACTTACACCAAACCAAAAGTGATTTCTAAAACTGCTGGATTGTTCTTAGACAGCTTTTCCAATCTTTCAGTATTTAATTTGTGCCACATGGTGGTAACCTTCACATATAAAAAAGGAGACATCTGCAAAAACTTCAGAGGATTATTGTCAGTGCAATTCCCAGTGCAATACTACATGAATGCATGTATAGTGCATTGTTGATGCAGAGAATATATATTTCTACAGTACATGTATCTAGTAAATCAAGTATTTTCCATGTAACCTTGTGACTGCATTATTTTAATTGCTTTTAATCCTAGATCAAGTTTGTTTTGGCCTAAAATGCATCATAACTGTCAAATATATCTTATTATACCTAACTCAGTACTGTTTACTTTTTGAATATATATTTTGTGGCTAATATAGTTATTAACATGGCAATGAAGTTGTGTCAGCTGATCATTTTTTGCTATGACACCACCTCAGACTCAGTGCTGCAGAAGCAGGTACATTCATGATGTCTCAACAGTCTCTCCATCATTTTCACGCAGATCAGAGCAATTTTTTGCACAGGAAATAAACGTTTCTACAGACATGCTTAAGCTCTACAACCACTGATCGTTGGTGAAGCTGGGGTGACATCAGTGACGGGCTGTGTTGAACGCCCAGATCGACCGTTTGAAGCGGTAATTTCCCCACAACAGAGCCATCTGAAACATACACACACAGCGTACATATTTTAGTACCTAACAGCGCTAACTTGCAGACATTACAGTGTAGTACGACGTACTTATAGCAAACTAGCATTAGCAACCATTAGCTTGCCGTCATATATGACCTAGTTTGTATCCTCACGTCTTCGGCTCTCCGAGAAGCTGCAGAACTATTCCAGAGTGTTTCGTCTCACTGCCTGTACCCTTGTCTGGTGGTCCTTTTTGGCATTTATGGTGAAAAAAGCCACAGACCGAGGAGTCACCTTGTATAGCTGCCATGTGTTATGTTTTGCTTGGGTCGCGTGTTTTACATCACGGGAGTGTGGCGCCACCTTGCTGTAAAAAACATCCTGCCCACCCCAGCTTAACCCCGCTTTACCCAGCTGCTATTGAGACACAATGGCGGCCGAACCGTGTGGTTGCAAATCGAGACGTGGCGAGGTGAGCTGGGCTAGTGGAAAAGTGCCTATACGGGGATAACTAGCTGCCGCGTATAGAGGTGAATACCCTGACAATCTCTTTCCTCCGAAGCGGCAAACAAACACTCCAGAAGCTAACAAGGAAAGAGATTGCCAGTGTTAGAATGTGTGGCAGAACTGATTGGCATCCGGTGTGTGAGAGCACGTGTGAATGAGAGTGAACGGAGCATGTGCGTGTGTGTGTGCGTGTGGGTGTGTGTATGTGTGTGAGCACCCGTGACAGTGCAGCTGACGGCGCTTTACAGGAGGAGGGGGTGTGCCAGGGCTGTCAGGAAGAAACTAGGACAAATCATAACAATAAATCAGAACCCCGATTCCTGACAGTATGCACTTGAGACCTCAAATGTGCACCCTCACTAGGACTCATTTTAATCCATTTTAAATTGAAATTCAAATCAGTTTGTTTGGACAGTGTCATAAAATGAAAAATGATTTTCCCTTTCACTACAGTAAATACGGTAGGTGCCTGCTCTAAGATTTAAAATTACTTACAGGCTGAGGAGGACAGAACATTCAGGTGGAAGCAGGGCAGTGTCTCTGTTTAGTTGGTTCAGGGTCAGAAAGAGAAAGGGGTCTATTTGGGATGTTTTATCACTAATCTTTATGGGTTTGTCTTCCATATGGCAACCTGAGAATGCTGAGTGGCTGTCAGAAACCTTGAGGGTGTCAGTATGAGAAACTTCAATTAGCTGCTCCCATATATCACACAGACAAGCACAGATAAGGCATCATGCCCAATTCCTGACATAAATCAATATGTCTTAGGGCTGCCACAACTCCTTCTGCAAAGAGTGAATTATTCAAAAAGTATTACTTGGAACACTGGGGAAACATTCCATATAACCTCACTGAATGGGAAACGTTGTTTTGCTGCTGCTGAGAATAAACCCTGCTCTGATCTGAGCCCATAGACAAACTCTGAACTGGTTTATTTCTGTGGCATGCCTAATATGACCTTAAACACAATAAGCCTCATGCAAGAACATGTTAGATTTAGTGTGAGTAAATCCTCCATACTGTTATTAAGCCACATTAGCTCGAATGAGCCATTCCAGATTCAACAAACACCCGTATGTCATACAAAACTGTGTAAACAGCTACACAAAAATAAATTCCACCTGTGTGTAAGTGAGAGCACATTTGTGAGATCTGAAGATTTCCATAATTAATGCCCTAATACTACAATGCCATTGTCTGACTGGCAATTTGGAGAACAGTGGCCTGGCTTGCAATAAGCATAAAATTGGCTGCAGAGCCAGCAAACATAGTAGAGCTACTAACAGGAGTTCACCTACAAAAATGTCTGCTTGAGGGAAACTGCAGGCCGGTAGTCCAGCACATATTCACTATAATAAAAAATGATGAAATGATAATGGTTTTAAATAACCACACTCCTTCACTTTTTGTTTAGACCCTCTTTCTGATCCAGTGAAATATTCAAGACTAAATTAATTTATCAAAAGGGCCAAAACTCCAGAGCATGAAAAAGAGCGTACAAATGAGGAAAAATAAGAAAAAGCGAAATAATGTGGTGAATAGTATTTGTGGTTATATATACTGTTGCAGCAGCTTAGTTTAGGGTTAGCCATTTTCTAATGTAATAAATAGGTTGCATTAACTTTTGTTGTATTACCTCCATCTTATATTCATGAGGCAATGTTTTCAGGACTATAGGTGTTTTAAGAAGAAAATGCATAATTTTCAAAACTCTTAGGCCATACTGTATGTGTGAGGGCAAACTGCTGGCAGGCAGGAATAATGGACTGAAGGATTCAGGCAGTAATCCAATCACAACATGATTTATTGACAAGTGCAAAATAAAGGCAGCACGGGGGCTGAAACAAGGTGTGCCGTGGGAAGCTAAGGACACACATACTGAATGAATAACGCTTAAACGTGGAACAGAGCCAGAGGGGAATCCTGGTATGATGCCACAAAGACAAAACCTAAGGACAACATAGACAGGGGACTGATAACACTGGTCAACACCATATTTATTGTCTTAAGTTTTTTTTCGCTGATTTAGAACAATTTTGATGTGCTGAATGCAAAAATCACATTGTTTTTGCTCAATCAGGTCAACTTTTTGAATTATGGCCACATGTTGTTTTATACGTTTTTGTTTACATGTACGGGTATTTTCGCTTTATATGATGCAAAATTCTTCTTTATGTCTTGAAATTCTCTGAATTTTGAACAATGATGACGTAACATTCAATTTGCATGTACTTCCCTTTATATAAAGGTAAGTCCATGCACAGTACTAAGTACTGTCACGACTAACTCTGGGCCGCCACCTGCTTCAACTGCAAGCACACCTGCTTCCAGTCACCCACGGGCTTTATAGCCTGCTCTGCCTGAGCCTCGGCACGGAGGTGTCTGTCATTTCCCCATGATCTACGTCTCTCGCCTGACTACCCACGTCCGGGTCTCCTACTCTCCCTTTGGAAAACTCCTCTCGTCAAAAAGTAAGCACTGCTCTACTCACCTTCCTCTCAGTCTCTCCCCTGTGCAGAGGTGGATTCCTCTGGCGGCGGAACGCTCTCTTCTCGCCTCTCCAGGTCTCACTGCTCACCCCGGGAGTGCCTTGCAGACACTGTCTTCCTGGCTGGAGCCCTTCGGGCCAACCTGCACATCCATCGTTCCACCTGCAAGTAAGCCCCAGACATTAATCTGCTCACGCTGTTGAGAAAGAAACTGACATCTGTGCTTTGGCTCTGTTCTAGGATTGCCAGGCTGAACGGCACTCTGTCTCACCCCCGGCTGCAGCATCTCCACCATCATCACATACACACCACGCATACACGCACCCACACACCCTCTGTTGGCACAATAAAGATCATTGAATTTCGCTCGAGCCTGTGTGTGTGTTCCCTGGGTCCAGCAATATGTCTAGTACAGGTTTTTACTTCGCACCTGATGGAGAGAAACGGATGTCATTTTCGGATTCAGCAGTGCAAAATTGTCTTTAATCAGTTGAAAAAACACAGGCAACTTACAAAAAAATAATTTTTGTAACCCTGTGTAATCAAAGAATGTGGGACAGCTGGGAAACAAATAAGGAGCTAACTGATTACTGTTAAGCTTTGCATTCAGCAGATGTAGATACAAAGAGGAGGATCCAATAGTGCAAAGATGATTTAAAACATGAACAAAACATAAAACGCAAAAAAAAAAAGGCAGCAGCACATGGGATGAAAAACCAAACTAAAACACAGAAGCAAAACTTACTGGGAAACGAGACAGAAGGAATAACTGGATGAAAGACATGGACGTTAAACACGTTAATAACCCAACAAAGAGTACAATCACAGACTCACGTATATAGGAAGACTACTCATCACAGACGCAGGACAGCTGGGAGAACAATGAAGGGCTGAACCAAGCAAACATGAGCAAGAATGGCTATGGGTATGGAAACATGAGGAGCGGAACAATAGGTAAACAGAAAACACACAGAACAGGACAAAACAGGGGATGACAGAGAAGACAAAGACAAGGGACTCAGGGGAACACAGAGGGCAACAATTGCAAATAATAACCATAGATAATTACAGGGAGAACAAAAATAAACACAAAGCATGGACAGGGTCAAAGGGTCAAAGCCTAGATCATAACAATTACACACAATACAGCTAAACACAAAAGGACCTTTCACAATAAGAGACTCACAAGGAACTAAAGACAAATAAGGAACACAATAGACATAAGAACTAAGATCAGACAAGGAACAAAATCAGAAAATTACAACATAACCAGGAACTAAGAAATACAACTAATGACCATGAAACAAATAATAAAGAGACCAAAAAATAACAAAAATCCTAGACATGGTTGACAACCATGTCCAGAACATGACAATATGTAGTATGCAGTATCAACTTTACTCTCTTCTATCTGTGACTGTTCTCTGCTAAATTTGTTCTATTTTCTCTTTTTTAACATCTTTTCATAAAGGTAAAAAATTATTGATAAACACTGAACTTTTTTGGTGACAAATTTGTGACCTTTTACATGCAAAATTGTTAGTTTTTACTTTAAAATTGGCATTTTCTTAACTTATTTAAACAGATTAAAGAAATGTAGATTAACAATCAGAAGTACACATACTGCATATTACTAGCAGCATAGTAACTTCACTATATGCCTTGTGTTTTTATTCTGAAAAAGTGAAGAATTCATAAGCAGCTTCAGATTTGTGGTGATCAGATCTGTGTGTTGTTTTTCCTCTTTCTCACTAATTATCTTCCACAGCTGCGGCTTCACTCACACCTGCATCTCCCAATTAGACTGCCTGTATTAGGAGTGGAGCCCTCCACTCCTGCACAGAGTCGTCAACGCTTCGACAGGGTGAAAGAACTCCTCGACACAAGTCAACCCTTCTCTTCAGCTGGGAGTTTCACCTCCCTTTCAACTACTACTTCTCTGCTCTTCATCTGCTGGGAGTTTTGCCTCCCTCGACACAACCGTAAGCGACCTGTTACTGGGTTTTTGTCATCATCTGCATCTGCCTCTCCTTGTCTCCTAAACCTGTGCACAGGTGGACTGTCCTCCAGGCAAACCAACCCAGCTCCAGGCGGTGGACCAGAACTCTTCCCATGTGCCTGAGGCTCCACTCATTATCAGCCCTCCGTAAGTGCCTCAGCACCCAGACTGAACTCTCTTCTCTCCCCCTCAGCTGAGAATTCTTCTGCAAGCGTCACTGTAATTATCTGCACTGGCACTACCTCACCTTTGTGGGACCCTGGTAACCTGGAGAAGGACTAAGCTGCAACTAGTTTCTCTCCAACGCTCCCTAGCTCCGTAAGATCATTATTTATTCTGCTAATTCAGCCATTTATTGCAAGATACTCATATCCTCTTCTCTCCTCTCCTTGCAGGGTTGCTAGACTGCTCCCGCTCTGCACTCACACACATGCACAGTCAATAAAGATCATTGTATTTCTAATTGAGTCTGTTGTCTGCTCCTGGGTTTAACCTCAAATAATGTCAGTACGTCTCCATGTAGAAAACCCAGCAGACGGTGCGACCGCACAAAGACAGCACAATGGAGGCTTGATTAGATCAGCTTACATACCAACAACAGGCGATCTTGAATCAATTGACTCAAATTAATTCTCGGGTTGACCAACTTACCTTGGCATTTCTCTCTCGGACTGCTTCCAGGGGTCCAGTGGTGCCACCGCATCCAACCTCTCCTCCAATGCAGCATACTTGGTTAACACCAGTTTCCACACCTACTCATTTTAGCAGCAAGCTGGGGAGGCTCGGTGGTTCCTATTTCAGTGTAGCCTTGTTTTTCAACTGGTTCCAGAGGATTTCCCTACAGATCAGTCAAATTAGTTATGTTGTGAATCTGCCGGAGGGGCGGGCCTTAGCCTAGGCTTATGCTGTGATGGCCCATCCCAATGATCCCAACTACACATATGACCAATTTGTTTCTGAATTCTCAGAGGTCTTTAATCATTATGACTGGGACAATGTCCTCGCCACCCACCTCTTCAACCTTCGGCAGGGATTCAGGTCCGTGGCCAACTATGTAGATTTTGGGGTTGTTGGGGGAGAGGTGGGTTGGGAGGATGCTTCACTCTGCAGCATTTTTTCATGCAGTCTTAGTCCTAATCTTTGGGATGAGTTGGTCCATTTAGAGAAACCCTCCTCACTACAAGAATTAACCTCTTTAGCCAGTAGCTTTGATAACAGTCCGAGGGAGCGGGCTAGTGAGTGCCGTTTTTTCTAATCGCTTGGGCTCCCAGCCTCATCTTTCTCCTCAACCTCTCCTCCCTGCCCTCCCTCCATCTGAACCCTCTGACGCTGGGAAACCTATGCTGGTGGGCCGATCTAGGTTGCCTACTGCGGAACGACAATACCACCGCAATCTCGGATTGTGCATGTATTGTGCCAGTGCCGATCATGAGGTCGCTTCCTCTCCCAATCAGCCAAAAGGGGGGGGTCTGTTCGTCACAGTAGGGGGACTAACGGACGTGGGAAAGGCTAAATGTCATGGCCGCCAATTAGGCGCACCTACGCACACACCTGGTTGCTATTTGGCTCTGCCTATTTATTCTGTGAGACCCAGGGATCAGCGCGGAGTCATCTGTTTCCTTCCTGAGGAAAACTGAACTCGCCAATCTCTACTCTGAGCTTTCAGCCTCATCATCCTCCAGCGCTTCTACTCGCCAAGGGTCTCCAAACCATTTGGCAGCCAAGTAAGCCTGAACCTTTCCTCTCACCCATCCTTTACCCCTGTGCGCAGGTGGTGTCCTGCCGGCAGCGGTCTCCCTTCCACCTTGCAGCGGACTCCCTTGCCTCGTTCACCTGCCTGCTACACCTCCAACGGGGCGACTGGCATTGTCCTCCTGTCCTGGGCCAATGTGGCAACCTATGTGCTACTCCAATTCAGCAGAAAGTAAGGACAGTTCTATCTGGCACTTCTCCTGTCAAGATAACTCCTAATTATCTCTCTGCTCTGTTCCTAGGGTTGCCAGGTTGCACGGTGCTCTGCTTGCCCCAAGCTGGTTCAACAACGCACTACACTCATTACAGACATTCACACATGCATCCACACACTCACACCATTATCAATAAAAGGTTAGCTGTGCTTCCTGAGTTGTGTCTGCTTTCTGGGTCTGTACCATGTCACTAAAACCCTTACACAACTGATTTTACCTATTCGCTTTCAACATGGTCACAGTGAAATTTCCACTGATGTTCTCATTGACTCAGGCACAGAATAGAGCTTCATTTCGGAGAGTCTGGAAGCCTAGCTGAAGCTCCCTTGTCACAATCTGAAGACTCCATTTAATTTGGTCGCTCTTTCCAATGTTCCTCTCACCACTGTTACTGAGCAGACTGCCCCCATTTCAGTTTTGGTTTCAGGAAACCACTGGGAGCATCTCAGGGGTTTTTTTTGTTTGTTTTTTGTTGTTTTTTTTTTGCCCATCTCTGTCTCCCCTGTCATTTTAGGGTATCCTTGGCTTAGACTCCACAACCCCATTATTGATTGGCAGGCAGGAAGGACCATTTCATGGCGTACCTTTTGTTTAAACGCTTGTTTACAGTCTGCAGCCTGTTCTCCCTCGGTGCCTATTAGTTCCCCGCCCACCCACTTGCCCGATCTCACCTCGGTTCTCCCTGAGTACCATGACTTGGCCCCAGTATTCAGTACTAGGAGTCTTTAAGCTCAGGCATTATCAGGCCTTCTTCACTGGCGATAGGGGCTGGCTTTTTTTTTTTTTTTTTGTGGGCAAAAAGGACGGCTCCCTTCGACCCTGCATTGATTATGCAGGGAGAATGCTCTGCACTGTGTGTTCATATATTCATATATTTATTCCATCCAGCTACAATGCTTTGCACTGTGTGTCTGTGTGTGTGTGTGTATATATATATTTTATAGTAATATGTACATATGTATATTAGCTGCTCTTGCTTGCTTGTTTTTTTTTCTTTCCTTCTGATTGTTGCTCTGAGTGTTGCTATCCCTGTGCTGTTGCAATCCTGGAATTTCCCCGTTGTGGGACTAATAAAGGCTTATCTTATCTTATCTTATCTTATCTTATTATAGGGAACTTAATAACATCATGGTGAAAGATAAGCACACTCTGCCAATCATTAACTCTGCTTTTGATTCACTTCAGGGGATCACTGTCTTCAACTAACTGGACCTGTGCAATGCCTACCACCTGGTCCGGATTAAAGAGGAGGATGAGTGGAAGATGGGGTTCCACACTCCTAGTGGCCACTTTGAATATTTGGTGATGCTGTTTGGGTTGACTAAAGTGCTAGCTGTGTTCCAGTGGCTCACCAACGACGTGCTGAGGGACTTTTTGGATTCTTTTGTATCCGTGTACCTGGATGACATTCTCATCTTTTCTCGTTCTTTAGAGAAGCATTGGGTGCACGTGAGAAGGGTCCTTCAGTGGCTACTAGAGAATCAACTCTACATCAAGGCAGAAAAATGTGAGTTCCATACATTTTCTACCACCTTCCTGGGGTTTGTCATTGCCCATAAAGAAATCTGGGCTGACCCTTGTAAGGTAAAAGCAGTAGTGGAGTGTCTGGTCCCTTCTTCCTGCAGGCAGCTGCAATAGTTCCTGGGATTCGCTAATTTTTATCAGTGATTAATCCTCAACTATAGTGCCACTCACCCGCCTCACCTCCACCAAAGTCCCTTTTCATTGGTCCTAAGAGACTGAGGCAGTATTCTCGGAATTAAAATCTTGATTTTCTTCTCCCCCTATCCTTGCCCAGGTGGACCCATCCCTACAGCTCCTGGTGGAGGTGGATGCCTCCGACTCAGGAGTAGGGGCGGTCCTGTGTCAGCACTCGCCCTCCGACAACAAGGTCCATCCTTCTGCCTTCTTTTCCCGACATCTGTCAGCTGAGAGGAACTATGATGTGGGGGATCGGGAGTTACTGGCAGTCAAGCTGGCCCTGGAGGAGTGGTGCCACTGGCTGGAGGGAGCCTCACTGCCATTCGTGATTTGGACTGACCATAAGAACATGGAGTCCCTCCGAATGGCTAAACAACTGAACTCAAGACAAGCTTCCTGGGAGTATTTGGAGAATGCTGCAGCAGTCATCTGCCACCATCCACAGCTGGGGAAGTTTTCTGATGGCGCGGAGCTACTCTCCTCCATCGCTGAACTGCAGCACTCACTCCGTGGGCTGGGGAAGAGCTCACTGAGAAAGCTGGAATCTGTGCACACGAGACAACATCCCCTGACTCCAACATCATCCCTTTCTCCTCACCCTCCAGCTCCAATGCCAGCCTCACTAGCCACACAGCAACTTCACGGGCTGGAGAGGTATTTGCTGGGAGTGCCACAGTCTGTGCCGATGAAGAAGCATCCCCTGGTTCCGGTGCCTCTCTCTCCACACCAAGCTCTGACACCCACACCTACTCACTCTGCTCCAGCACCTGACATTGCCCGCCTTGCAATTTCCAAAGCCACCAAGAGGATTTCATCTGGATTGTCAGCGGCAGCAGAGCGGGATACAAGGCAAATACTGTTTTTCTCATTTTTGAACATCTATGAATGAGAGGTCTTGCCTTGTTCCCGGTGAAGGGGCTCAGTGGCAGCTACCTACCACTGCTGAGCTCTCACCACCTGCCTCTGCAGTCACCTTCACTGTCACTCCAATTCACCTGTTCTCACCAGCATCTCCTCTCCCCTCTCTTCTGAGCTCCACGTTTGGAGTCCCAGCAACTGCAGTTTCCACGTCTGGGGTTCTGCCAGCTTCAGTTTCCATGTCTGGATTTCCAGCAGCTGCAGCTGCCACGTCTTCATCTTACTCTCTATCTCCAGTGCTAGCTCTATGTAAGGTGGATGTTGATGTTGTCCTCTTGAGGGCGCCATTAGCCTAGTTCTTTGGGGATTTTGTGGCCAGTTTGCCACAAAATAGTAGTATAGTGTGCCACAATATAGTGTGCCACAATATTGTGGATGTATTTGTGCAGGGCGTTATTATGGTTCGAGCGCCGATCTTGCCTGCGCTCAAGCCATGCACTATTTTCTCCCTTCTGACGTGGGTGTGCCCCTTTTGGGTCTCCGAGCCGTTATTGCGACAGCGCTCGGAGGGGCTTCTGGCTGTCAGAGTGGACAGCTGAGCTGCATTACGCCTCATCAGCTGCTCTCTACTTAAGAGGGCAGCTGAGAACAAAAGGCGCGGCAGTCTCATCAGATTTTCCCTGTCTGACAGAGTCAAGCGTTCTTCGCCGTATTTCCCTGGTCAGACGTTTACTACTTTCCATCCATGATTGTAAGTGTTTTCATTATGAATCTGTTCGTCCTTGTCTTAGCCTGAGTTATCATCATAGTGTGTTTTAGCCCCCCATGGCTTATTTTGTTCCTTTACTTTCCTGTAAATAAACTGTGCAGACTGATATGTGGCATCTTATGATGGCTCGTGAGGGCCATCCATGACAGTAGACTGCCGCCAGACTGAGACGCCTGTCGCCGTGAGTTTTGCCTAAATTGGACTTGTTCTTCCCTGTCTGGGTGCCTGTGCACTGGGAGGTTATGTCATTATTCAGGGGCCGCGTTTGGAGCCTGGGCTACAAGCTGGCGGAGGCCCTAGACTACGTAGATGGAACGCTCGTCACTGCTACCCTCTACGACTCTCCCAGCGATGTACGCCGGCACCTGGACCTCACTGAGGACATCCTTAATCGCCTTCCTCACTATTCCGACCACCTAGAAGTCATTGCAAGGAAGGCGGACATCGCCACACAACAGGAGATACTCCGTGGGCTGGAGGGAAACTCCGGCAGGAAGCCAAAGAGGAGGCAGTTAAGGAGAGTCTGGTTCCAGCCCCGCAGCCATGTCATGGGCAGAGGAGGAGAGCGGACTGAAGCGTGGAGCCTGCGCCAATGACGAAACGTCCCCGGGTCTCCACCGATGAGCGGTTTGATCCAGCGGGTCGAGGGTCCCCTGCCACCACGCTGTGCGGGTCGTCAGTGTGGACGTCAGCGCCGGAGGGTCCTCAGGCTGCGGAGACCATCATACCGGCTGCGGAGCCCGCTGTAGCCGAGTGGGAGCCAGATGATGACCTTCTTCGTCCTTAGCCCAGATCGTCAAAGTCCTGGATGGCGACAGAACTTGAGTGCAGGCAAGTGCTCTACTTTGTTGTCCTTCTTTCTATTTTGGAGCATTTTTGCCTGTCTCTCGGGGAGACGAGCCAGGGGCAGCCGTCCGCTGCACCCGAGCTCGTCTCGCTGGCCTCTGTCGCTACCGGTGATCCTGATCCCAGTTCTTTTCCTTCTCCTGAGCCTTATCCTAGGGTCACCGGTGGGGAGCCAATCTCGGTCACTGTGCTGGAGGTTCCGGGTTCAGGGTTGGAGGTCGTTACTGGTGTGGTACCGACCCAGTCGGGGTCCATCGTGGGTGCAGCCGAGACCCAATCGGGGTCCGATGTGGGTGCAGCCGGAACCCAATTGGGGTCCATCGCAGGTGCTGCTCCGGCCCAATCGGGGTCTGTCGTGGGTGCAGCGCTGACCCGATCGGGGTCCAGCAGGGGCACAGCGCCAGTGTGGTTCAAGGTCAGTGAGGGAGCTGCAGATCCTTTGCCGCCTGACACTGGATTGGCTCCTCGTCATCATCATCTTCAAAGTCGTCATCATCTCCATCATTACCCCAGTTCATCTCCATCGGGGGCCATTGGGGTTCTCAAGATTCGGTCCGGCTCTCCTTCATCTTCCCCCTCTCCAGGGAGGCTGTCTTCAATTTTTCCCCTACGGTCCTGGTGGCTGAGTGATGCGGGTCGGCCGTCTGGTGAGCAGTTTCGCCAGTTCGACGTTCTGGGTCGGCCACCCGACATACGGTGCTTTCTACTGGGCGACCTGGTTCGGCCGCCGGAGGTTCTGACTTTCCGAGCCTGGGACTGGGGTAGGTCGCCCGAACGTTTCCTTTTCCCCTTATTCACCAGTTGGACATTGGACGCAGGGAGACCACCAGAACAGTTCTATCCTCATTGGACTCTGCCTGCCGTCATCCCCGTGTGTCTCTTATTTTCATTTAATATTAAGGTCACTCGGGTGTATTGTCATTTGCTCTATGTCGATCTGTGTATTTACCGCTGTTTAGTGTGTTTTGTTTTTTTTTTCCTTCTCCCCTCCCCTGTCAGAGGGATGATTTGCATCTGTCACATTAAGGCTTATAGGCCTGTGTGTTCAGTTTTAGGTCTCCGACTATCAATTGCATTTTTTGCCCTGCTCTATGTATCATCTGTGCGTTATGGAGTATTGTGTTTTCCTTTTTACCATTCTCTGTAATTGCTTCATTTGTTCCCTCTTATCGTCATGGTGTTTTGTGTTTTTTTTTTGGCTCCTTCTGATTCTCGCCCTCCAGGCCTTTTTCCCCCCATACGGCCACACTGGGGGGGGGGGGGGGGGGGGGCTTGGGTGTCATACGGTGCTTGTAGTTCGCTGCCTCGGGGGGGAGGTACTGTTATGGTTCGAGCGCCGATCTCGCCCGCGCTCGAGCCATGCACTATTTTCTCCCTTCTGACATGGGTGTGCCCCTTTTGGCTCTCTGAGCCTTTATTGTGACAGCGCTCAGAGGGGCTTCTGGCTGTCAGAGTGGACAGCTGAGCTGCATTTCGCCTCATCAGCTGCTCTCTACTTAAGAGGGCAGCTGAGAACAAAAGGCGTGGCAGTCTCATCAGATTTTCCCTGTCTGACAGCGTCGAGCGTCCCTCACCGTGTTTCCCTGGTCAGACGTTTACTACTTTCCATCCATGATTGTAAGTGTTTTCATTATAAATCTGTTCCTCCTTGTCTTAGCCTGAGTTATCATCATAGTGTGTTTTAGCTTGTTATTTTGTTCCTTTACTTTCCTGTAAATAAACTGTGCAGACTCACTGGTGATATGTGGCGTCTTATCATGGCTCGTGAGGGCCATCCATGACAGGCGCCATTTTTGTTCACTCTCTTTTATGTTGCTGAAAGGTAAGCATGTTGGCCAGGCTATTGCACTGAAGGAGCAGTATTAACAAGTTGAAATGGACATTTAGTAAGTTTGTATTCATGCTTGTGTAAGAAGTTGGACTTTATTTTGAGATTATTTATGTCTTTACACTTGAGTAATTTAGCACTTTTTTGTTCACTCTGTTTTATGTTTATATGGGCAGCGCGGTGGCAGAGTGGTTAGCACTGTGGCAGCACAGCAACTCACGCTTGGCCAGGGGATCCTAGGTTCGATCCCAGTCCCCGACCAACAGTGATCTGTGTGGAGTTTGCATGTTCTCCTCATTTCTGCTTGAGTTTACTCCAGGATATCAAAAACTGGGGATTCTAAATTGTCCTTAGGTCTGACTGTGAGAGTGAATGGTTGTCTGTCTCTCTGTGTTGACCCTGCAATGGACTGGCGATCTGTCCAGGGTGTACCCTGCCTCTCGCCAAAAGATGCTGAGAGAGGCTCCACCCCCCACCCCCCCACGACCCAAAAAGGATTAAGCAGAAGAAGATGGATGGATGGATGCTTTATGATGCTGAAAGCATGTCAAGGGGCTCTGTCGCGTGTGACCGAGCTGTGTTCAAAGGAAAATATATGACAGTTGGGAGTCCACTGCCGCATTCCAGAATCCTGCTTCCAGTGTCTCATTCTTTACCCACCACATCTTGTATATTAAAACACGATGCAGAGGCTCAGGAGGTCTAAGCTTGAGGAACTGGTGCCTAGCAAGTGGGTCACATCTTTGGTGCCATGACCCCTATGTGGCTGTTCTGCAACTCCTTGGAGAAGTTGGCTGATATTATCCACTAAAGTGACTGTAAATTACTGGGTGATCATCTAAAAGTGCAACTTCCTGACCTTTGTCCACGGACATATCCTTTACTGTGTGTTTTATAGTTTGAAAAAGAAAAAGAATATTTAACAAAATTGAGAGAGATTAACTTTTAGTGATTTTGAGCATTTCAATTCAATTCAATTCAATTCAACTTTATTTATATAGCGCCATTTCACAACAACAGTCATCTCATAGCACTATCAACTGTAGGGAGGACCCCCACAATTGCAGAAAGACCCCAGCAATCAGGCGATCCCCTGTGAGCAAGCACTTGGCGACGGTGGAGAGGAAAAACTCCCTTTTAACAGGAAGAAACCTCCAGCAGAACCAGGCTCAGGGAGGGGCAGTCATCTGCTGCGACTGGCTGGGGGGTGAGGGGATAGAGAAGAAGAAAAGAACAGACATGTAGAGAGCAAACAGCACGATGGGGACTCAATCTATGGGAGAGAACAAACAAATGTTAATGACCGGCAAAAAAAAAATATTTCATAGAGAGTGAGGAAAGGAGTGAGGCCCAGTGCATTACTGGAGGTCCCCCGGCTGACTACACCTATTAGCAGCATAACTAAGGGAGGGTTCAGAAACACATGATCCCTCCCTAATTGTAGGCTATATCAAAAAGGTAGGTTTTAGCCCTATTCTTAAAAACAGAGATCGAGTCTGACTCCCGAATCCAGATTGGCAGCTGATTCCACAGGAGAGGAGCTTGATAACTGAAGGCTCTGCCTCCCATTGTACTTTTGGAGATTCTAGGTATTACAAGTAAACCTGCATTTTGGGAGCGTAGTGCTCTGTTAGGATGATACGGTAGTATCAGATCTTTTAAATAAAAAGGAGCCTGATTGTTTAGAGCTTTGTAAGTAAGAAGAAGGATTTTAAACTTAATTCTAAACTCTATGGGAAGCCAATGAAGGGAGGCCAGAACCAGAGAGATATGATCTCTCTTTCTAGTACCTGTTAAAACTCTTGCTGCAGCATTTTGGATCAGCTGAAGACTTTTTAAAGATGTTTTAGGACAGCCTGATAATAAAGAATTACAATAATCTAATCTCGAGCTAACAAAAGCGTGGATCAACTTCTCAGCATCACTCTGAGACAAGATGCTCCTAATCTTGGCAATATTACGCAAATGATAGAAGGCAGTCTTAGAAACAAATTTAATATGTGAATTGAAGGACAAATCCTGATCAAAAATAACTCCAAGGTTCCTCACAGAGCTATTAAGAGAAAGAGTAACTGCATCCAAACTGAAAGTTTGATTTGGAAAGGAATTTCTAAGGTTTTTTGGACCAACAAGAATGACTTCAGTCTTATCTGAATTTAATAGCAGGAAATTACAAGTCATCCAAGCTTTGATTTCCTTAAGACAGGCTTCTAACTTGGCTAATTGATTAGTATCATCTGGCTTCATTGACAGGTATAATTGTGTGTCATCTGCATAACAGTGAAAATGTATACAGTGCTTTCTAATAATGTTGCCTAACGGAAGCATATATAAACTAAAAAGAGTAGGGCCTAGCACAGATCCCTGTGGAACTCCATGACTAAGCTTTGAGCTGAGAGAAAACTCATCATTTACATGAACAAACTGGAACCTATCAGATAAATAAGATCTAAACCACTGCAACAAAGTTCCATTTGTATGTAGGGGTTGTTGAAATCAACACTATTTTGGTTTCACTTTTGTTTTATTTTAATTCAGAAGTTGTTTTAGGATGTAGTTGATAAAATTTTGAATATTTTGAATATTTTTCCATTTAAAAGTGATAAATGCTAATTCCCTCCTTATATGCCATCTTGTGAAAATATATCCTAAACATATTAAATAGTCACACACTTACATTTTTTAATATATATTTTATTCAGTTTTTTGAAAATAAGACAGAACAATAAACACTGCCAGTGCTCAAGAAAATACACAAAGAAATAAGTGATTGTTACACAGAGCCCATATAACTACAAAAGTGTAAGCAGTCCATGCTAAGCAAGTTTCGTAATACAATCCTTTCATGTTACAGGCTGAGTCTTCTTTTTCTTAATGTGATCCATAAGTGGTCCCCAAATTTTAGTAAACATATCTTGAGTGTTAGACAAATGATATCGAATCTCTTCAAGGTACAAGCAGGATGCCAAATCGTTGAGCCAGTTAATATAGCTGGGCGGCGTATTGGCCTTTCATTCTTTCAGGATGACCCTCTTCGGAACAATCATGCCAAACCTGATAGCATGCTGAAGTGACTGTGAGCAGAGCAAAGTTTGATCTGAACAACCAAGTATTACTGTTAAGGCATCAGGTATTATGACTTTTTTTATATATGACACTGTACAAATTAAAAATCTGAGACCAAAAATTTTTAAGCAAGGGGCAGGAGAAAAATAAATGACATAAAGTACCATCACTTATTTTACACTTGTCACATAGTGGTGAAATGGTCGGAAAAAGTCTATTAAGGCGAGTCTTAGAGTAATGTAATCGGTGTTGTAATCGGTGTATTACTTTAAATTGTATTAGCTGAAGTCTGGCATTTACTGAACATGAATGAATACCAACTAAGGCTCTTTCCCATAGATCATTTGAGATCTCTATGCCTGCATCCCCCGTCCATGCCTCCTTGACATGGGTCGAAGACGTTGGCCACGAGAAACGATTAACGAATTCTGAAACTAAGTGCTTGGAGGTTGGGTGTTTTCTCAAAACCTCATAGAAATCATGTTGTACAGGAAGTTTGACAAAATGGGTTAAAGACTGTTGTACAAAATGTCTAATCTGCAGGTACCTGAAAAAATGACCAGGTGGGAGATTGCACTTCATTTGTAATTGTGTAAAAGATGCAAAGTTTTTGTTGATATACAGGTCCTTTATTGAAAGAATACCTTTATTTGACCATTGCCTGAACACAGGATCTGATAAAGCTGGTTTGAAAGCAGGGTTTTGGCCTATAGGTGCATATATAGAAAGGTCAGGAAGATGCAATATCTTCTTAATTTGTTTCAGAATTCTGAAGGAGTTGTGCAGCACAAAGTCATGTCTGAACACATTCAGAGGGACGTCGACCTTGCTAAATAATAAAGCAGATAAAGATGTACCGATGAGGGATTGACAGTTATGAGATTCAAGTGCAGGCCAACACGGTATTTGATCCGCATAATGATTATCTTGGGACCAGAAGACCAAGGCCCTAGCGTTGCAGGCCCAATAATAATGTCTCATAATAGGCAACCCAAGACCACCCTCGACCGAGGATTTTTGGAGATGTAATTTAGAGACACGGGTTTTTTTGCCAGCCCAAATAAAGGGGATGATAATGGAATCAACTAATTTAAAAAAAGATGCTGTAAGAAAAGTTGGCAGATTCTGAAATAAATATATAAATTTAGGAAGTACAATCATTTTGACAATATTTACTCGTCCAATTAGAGAAATTGGTAGTAATTTCCATTTCTCAATCATGCTCCTAATCTTATTTAATAGTTCTGTAAAATTCAATTTGAAAATAAGTTTGGGATTCCTAGGGATGGTGATTCCTAAATATTCAAAGTGCTCATTTGATATTATAAAAGGTAATGTGTTGAGAAATGTTTTATCTAGACCATCTGAATGAGGCATGAGAACACTTTTCTCCCAGTTAATGGTAAAACCAGAGAACTGACCAAATTCCCTAATGATCTTGAGAAGAGGTGGAAGAGACTGTCTAATGTCAGACAGTGTCAAAATGACATCATCAGCGTACAAGCCAATAGTACATTCAAATGCGCTATATCTAAACCCTACTATTTCAGGCTCCATCCTGATGGCAATAGAAAGTGGTTCAAGCGCCAGAGCAAAAAACATTGGCGATAAGCAACAGCCCTGCCTGGTCCCGCAATGTAATAAAAATGGGGCAGATTTATTGTTGTTAGTAAGTACATATGATCTAGGACGTGCATAGAGCATTTTTGCGATAGCTATAAATCTGTCGCCAAAGCCAAATCTTTTAAGAGTAACAAACATATACTCCCACTCAATTTGATCGAAGGCCTGTTGTGCATCCAAGGAGACAACAGCAGAATATGGTGGGTTGTTAGAATACATGACGTTCAGAAGTCTATGAGTATTCGAAAATGCAAACCTTTCGGGGATAAATCCGGTTTGGTCACTATGAATTAAGGAACCAATGTGTTCGTTTAAGCGGTTTGCCAAAACTTTTGCAACAATTTTCTGGTCACTATTTAAAAGGCTGAGAGGGCGATAAGAAGCTAGATTTGTTTCATCTTTACCCTTCTTCAACAGTAGACAAATGTTTGCATCGTATAATGTCTCTGGGAATGATCCTTCCTTCACGGAAGAGTTTATCATACGAAGCAACAATGGAGCAAGTTTATCAATGTGAATTTTATAAAATTCAATGCCAAATCCGTCAGGGCCACAAGCCTTACCATTTGGAAAAGAACGGATGGCAGCTTTGATCTCCTCTAGTGTGAAGTCAGCATCCAACTGTTGTTTGGCATTTTCACTCAATGTGGGCATATCCAATCTATTTAAGAACCCCCATATGTCTTCCTTTGATGACGATGATTTAGAGGTATATAAGTTTTTATAATATTCATAAAAAGTGTTATTTATCTGTAAAGGGTCAGTTATTAGTTCTCCATTAGATACAATTTTAGAAATTGCCCGTTCAGCTTGAACACCTCTCAACTGCCTAGCGAGTACGCTGTGTGCTTTATCACCAAGCTCAAATTGCTTTTGTTTAAGCTTTCGTATATAATTACAAACATGCTCACAAAGAATGCGGCTGTATTCAAGTCTTGCAGATACAATATTCTTTAGTATTTCATCTGATTTTGAGATACGAAATGATTCCTCCAACAAAGGGAGTTGGGCCTGTATTTCAGACATACGCTTCTGTTTAACCTTTTTATTATAAGACTGGTACGAGATAATATCACCCCTAATGACGGATTTAAATGTTTCCCACAGTGTGGAATCAGATACCTCACCATTATCATTAAAGTGTAAGAAATCTGTAATTTTGTTTGAGATGCTTTCACAAAAAGCTTTATCTGAATTTAATGCCGGATTGTATTTCCAATTATATGAGTGCGCAAGCATATTGAAGTTTATTTTAACAGACACAGGGGCATGATCAGAAATTAAAATATTATTATAATCTGAACTGACAACGTTGGTAATTAAATTGGAATCAACGAGAAAATAATCAATCCTAGTAAAACTGCCATGTACCTGGGAGAAAAAGGAGTACTGTCTGTCCAAGGGATGTTGATGCCTCCAAATATCCACTAAATTTAGCGATTTAATAAGATTATTTAGGACTGGCACAGATTTTAACATGGGAGCAGTTGTAATGGAAGATCTATCAAGATGAGGGTCTAGGAAACAATTAAAATCACGTCCTATAATAATGTTACAGTTATTCTGTTCCGCAACAAGACGAAAGATTTTACAGAAGAAATCCGGACTGTCAAAATTTGGAGCATATACATTTAAAAGGGCCAGTGGCATAGAGTTTATGGTACCTGTTACAAGCACAAATCTCCCACCTGGATCGGTCACCATAGACTTGAATACAAAAGGTATAGTTCTGCGCACTAAGATGGCCACTCCTCTGGCTTTTGAGGAAAAGGTAGATTGATAAACCTGGGATATCCATAAGGCTCTCAACCGTCTCTGTTCTGTGGGGTGAATATGGGTTTCCTGTAAGAAGATTATATCAGAGGACAATGATTTCAGATGTGAAAATACTTTGACTCTTTTGAGAGCTTTCCCCAAACCCCTACAGTTCCATGATGTGAACGTGAGATGACTCACACCTGATCAGAAGAACCAGCTTGCATTCAAAAATTAAATTAAAAAAAATATATGGGCTTAGGCAGTAAATGGCTACACTGGCAGGCAAAACAAACCAAACAAAGAACAAATTAAAAAAGAAAAACATATTATAAAAACCCATTCCCTTAGCGCCGCAAAAAATAGGAACAAAGCGGCAAAACCCACTAATAATTGGGAGACTGCTGGGTAACGAACACAATTTTGCATTTCAGCAAACCATCAATGGAACCGCGCAGTCTTCTAATGTAAATCAATTAACTGAAAGAAAGCTACACACAGAGACAATATAATTAACTTGGAATATGCCGTCAAAAAAGGGCGAGGCAGAATAAAGTGCAGTATTAGAGTGGCGTCAACAGCTGTATAATTTAAACAATGTGCACTTCGCCAGTTATACACTGTCAGTCAGGGAGTTGGCAAACCTCTCTGCATCCGCCGGAGTGTTAAACACTTTAACTTCTCTGTTGTGGACGACCTGAAGTTTGGCTGGAAACCGTAGAGAACACTTGGTGCCGGCATCAGTCAGCTTCTTCTTGACGTTGTTAAAGGCTTGACGCTGTGATGCAACCTCTGCCGTGTAGTCTGGGAAGATGTACACTTTGTTGCCTTGATAACGGAGTGGACCCTGTTGTCTGCTGAGTTTAAAAATATTGTCCAAGTCACGGTCATTGTGGACTTTGGCGATAATCATCTGTGGGCGCTCGTTGTCCGGAAGCTTAGGTTTGAGACTGCGGTGGGCACGGTCAATTTTAATGGGCTTGGTCAGGTTATTCGGGCCAAGCAGCTCCGGTAGCAGTCGTGTCACAAACTCCGTGGGATTGCCCTTCTCTTCTCCTTCTTTGATCCCCACGATCCTGATGTTTAACCTACGCGAGCGCCCCTCCAAGTCATTTAGCTTAGCCTTAAGCCGACCATTTTCCACCTGCAACTCATGGTAGCTAGCTTCCAGTGCCGTGATGCGAACATCTGCGTCGGAGAGTGCCACATCCATACTATCCAAGCGTTGTTCAGTCTGATTATGTTCATTCTGTAATGTGCCCAAATGCGTCTCCACTGTGCTTAAGCGACCCTCCACGGACTTTTTCAACTCTTCCATCTGCACTGAAACTTTAGCTAGCTCAGCGCCATATTTGTTAACTGCAGCTAATATAGCTTTGTTGATAGCGCTAGCTGAGGCTGAATTTGATGGTTTTACCTCGTCTCTCTTGGGTGGCATGATTGGAGGTTAGTTAGAGACAGCTCTGACGATAAGTAGGCAAAAAGTTGGTAAGTAGGTGTAGCAAAAATAAACAAAATTTAGAAGTCTGCGACGGAGCCTCGTAGAAACACGTCTACTCCATTACTGCGCACGAGCGCCCCCCCCCCCCCTCACACACTTACATTTTAACCCTGACTCTACTCATAAACATAAAGCACACTCAGAAGAAAGATGCAGAGTAATCGTGCAGAGACCCCATTCAGGCCGGATGGAGCCACTGCTGCCGTGCCTCATCACACCACCAGGTCTATTACTCATGATGGTCATCTTCCTACAAACACAACCCAAGTCCAGTTTTTGAATAATGATCCTGTGGCACAGGACATAGTAAGGCCAAAACATGCCAGCCAGGTTTATGTGGACATTGAAGTAGGTTCACCCCCCACCCCATCACCCCAGTGTTGCACCCTTATGACACCAGTGCTACCCCAACCCACATTCCCATGCTGCCGCGAGCCGCCGTGTCAAGGCAGCACCAACTCCCTGTCAATAGTCCAGCAGTCACAAACCCTGTGCCACAGCCAGTGTTGCAGCAGTCCCCATTGCCTGGACTCTCTCACAGTCCCTATGGGCAAGGGCCATTTGTTGTTCAGCCCCAATCATATATCAGCATCCCACTCCAGATTCCATCTCCTGTCCCTCATTTAATCCCAGTGCCTCCTGTTCAGAGAGAGATGTTTAAGTCCTCACCACAGAGTGTCATGCAAAGCCCCCTCCCAGTTACACCACAACCCCCATCTGGCCTCACTGTCGTGTCCACTGCATAAACTGCAGCGAACATAGAAATTGGCAGTGAGCCCAAAATGCAGAGTAAGTAACGTGTTTATTTACAGGGTGAGAAAGTACAAATGTCCAAATACAGTCACAGGGAAAAAGGGTGAGACACCCAGCTTCAGACTTAGTTGGCACAAAGTGGAATGCCCAACGCACTCTAAACAGGCACGAGCGGAGAAAAAGGTGCAAAAGGGAGACTTACAAGGAGTGGAAAGGCTCTGAGGGAACAACACAAGTTAGTCCAGGAAAAACCAACCAGGCGCAAGTCGGAATGTCCAAGGTTGACGATTTAAGCTGCCACACTGGCTGGTCACACTCTATTAATACACAAACCCAAAATGAGAGCAAGTGGACACAGCCGTGTGGTGAACAGGTGCATGGCTGATTGAACTGTGTGTGTGAGAGTATGTGTGTGCGCATGTGTGTATATATAAGTGTGTGTGCGTGCATGAGTGTGTATGTGGTGACCCATACATCTGGTGGATGCCTGGTGAGAGGAGGTAGCGTGGCTGTAGGACTGGCGGAGAGCAAGGCTCAATCCGCCAGCTGGAATTAATAAGCAATAATCAAACCCTACAGCCACAAGTCATGGACAGGGTGACCAACCCCAAACATGACACTCACCCCAGCATGCCATGCCAACCAGCACAAAGTTCAGCATCAGCCAGGTGCATCAGTGCCCAACACTCAATTCACATCCCTGCTTAGGCCCACTCTAACTGATCATGCTACCCCTGCACTAATCCCTGCTACTCCGCAGATGGCATACAGTGGCTTTGTGCAAACCCATCGAGTTAAGAAAATTGAAAATGTGGCTTATAAACACCTACAGCTGCCAACACTAAAAGATAAGTCTGTTATGATGTTTGACGTTGTGATTAAATGTACGGTTTGTTATGTATATGTTATTTGTTACATTAGTGCCCTCTTAAATGTCTATGTTTTTTTTTTTCTTGTAGATGCATTTTACTGCTTTTTTACATCTTGGCCAGGGGACTACAGATGAAAACCAGCCTTTTGGCTAATTCTGGCTTTTTTAACCATGTGTAATCATGTGTTTTATGAAATTGTATAGTCCCTTTTCAAACAAACTAAACTAAACTAAGAACATACAGGTGATTACAGGCAACACGTACAGCAATATGTTTGTAGAGGACTGGATACAGGACATGCAATATCTCTTGAATGCTATAGACCTGCCAACACACCTTCAGTTTCCCACAGTTGTGCGACACTTAAGTGGTGAAGCTAGAAGGTTTGTTTTGAACTTGCCATCCCATGAGCCGACCTCAGAAAAATAATTTAAGGAGATAAGAGTGGAGTATGGTGATTTGCATGAGTCCCAAGATCCACTGGCAGATTTCTACGAGCATTGTCAGCGCCCAGGAGAGGCTGCATGCTCCTACGCCATAGACCTGGACGCAGCCTTGCATGCTGTGGAGGAAAGTCAGCAGGGGGGCTGGCCCTTTCCAGATCATGACTGTAAACTTACCCAGCAGTTTTTGAGAGGCTGAACTGATGAAGAGGTGTATGCAAAAATTGCACCCATGAAGCTGAGGCTTCTGAGCTTTCGAGAACTCCAAGTTGAACTCAGGGATCTAGCAAGAGAATCCAAGAAATTAAATCCCCAACACAAATAAGATAAGATAAGATATGATAAGCCTTTATTAGTCCCACAACGGGGAAATTCCAGGATTGCAACAGCACAGGGATAGCAACACTCAGAGCAACAATCAGAAGGCAAGAAAAAAAACAAAAAACAAGCAAGCAAGAGCAGCTAATATACATATGTACATATTACTATAAAATATATACAGTATATATATACACACACACAGACACACAGTGCAGAGCATTGTAGCTGGATGGAATAAATATATGAATATGTAAACACACAGTGCGGAGCAATGTAGCTAGATGGAATAATATGTAGATATATAAACACACAGTGTGGAGCATTGTAGCTAGATGGAATAAATATATAGATATATAAACATAAACACACCCAGTGCGGAGCATTGTAGCTAGATAGAATAAATATGTAAATATATAAACACACACAGTGCAGAGCATTGTTGCTAGATGGGATGAAACAGCATAACCGTCTACTTAGTTATCCTACATGGTATGATTATGTGCCCATACATATTCTCACCCACCATAGCGACCGGTATTTTCCTAGTTGTATGCCGGAGGGGGACCATTGTGTAAGTCTATTGCATCCTTTGCATTCAAAAAACTATTAGTTTGTTACGTCTTTTTGCTATCTCTGCGAGCAGCCCTGCTTAGGTTGTACAGTCTGACAGCCGTTGGTAGGAAGGACCTGCGAAACCTCTCGCTTGTGCACCTGGGATGATGTAGTCTGCTGCTAAATGAGCTCCTCAGTACATTCAGTATGTCCTGCATAGGGTGGAACTCGGACTCCAGCAGAGATGACAGTTTAGCCACCGTCCTACTCTCTCCTATCTCCTCCACCGGACCAAGGCGCTGCCCCAGGACAGAGCTAGCTTTCTTGATCAGTTTGTTCAGTCTCTTCCTATCGGCTGCAGTAATGCCACTGCCCCAGCAGACCACTCCAAAAGTGATGGCTGATGCCACCACCGTGTCATAGAATGTCTTCAGCAGCGCGCCTTGTACACCAAAAGACCTGAGTCTCCTCAGCAGGAACAGCCTGCCCTGTCCCTTCTTGTAGAGTGCATCAGTATTGTGTGACCAGTCTAGTTTATTGTTCAGATGAACACCCAGGTACCTATAGGCTGTCACCATCTCGATGTCTGTTCCCTGTATATTTACTGGTGCTGTGAGGGGTTGTCCTTGCCTGCGGCAGTCCACCACCAGCTCCTTAGTTTTTCTCTCGTTGATCTGGAGGCAGTTCCGATGGCACCAGTCCACGAAGTCCTAGATAAGCCCTCTGTACTCAGCTTCATCTCCATTGGAGATGAGGCCAACAATCGCAGAGTCATCAGAGAACTTCTGTAGATGGCAGTGTGTTGTGTTGTGTGAGAAGTCCGCAGTATAAAGAGTGAACAGGAAGGAGCCAGCACCGTTCCCTGGGGGGCCCCTGTGCTACTGATGATCGTGTCGGACACACAGTCCCGGGTTCTCACAAACTGAGGCCGGTTCGTGAGGTAGTCCAGGATCCATGATGACAGGTGCTGGTCCACCCCTGCGCACAGCAGCTTGTCCTTCAGGATCATCGGTTGGATGGTGTTGAAAGCACTGGAGAAGTCAAAGAGCATGATCCTCACCATATTCCCGGGCTTCTCCAGGTGGGACAGAGAACGGTGAAGGAGGAAGATCACCGCATCCCCAATGCCATGCTGGTAGGCAAACTGGAGTGGATCCATCGCTGGTTCCACCAGGGGGCGGAGGTGAGCAAGGAGCAGTCTCTCCAGGGTCTTCATCAAGTGGGACGTCAAGGCCACCGGTCTGTAGCTGTTCAGGTCTTTGGGGTGGGAAGTTTTTGGTACAGGTACCACACAAGATGTTTTCCACAGCTGTGGTACCCTCCCCAGTTTCAGGCTCAGGTTGAAGATATACGTCACAATCCCACACAGCTGGTCTGCACAGGACTTGAGGAGCTTTGCGCTGATGCCCTCCGGTCCCGACACCTTCCTCGCCTTGATCTTCCTCAGTTCCGTCCTCACCTGGGTCCTGGTCAGGGTCAGGATGGCCGGCTGTGTGTTGGGAGTGGGGGGGTGTTGGTGGAGTGGGGAGTGGGCAGCAGGACTTGATTTCTTTAGAGGCAGCAGTGGTTGTTGTGCAGACAGGGGGGAGGGCGGTTGGTCAAACCTATTGAAAAACAGATTCATGTTGTCCGCCCACTCCCTGCCCCCCGTGGCCTGGGGGGAAGTATTCTGGAGCCCAGAGATGGTTTTGAGGTTTCTCCAGACCCCGCTGATGTCGCTCTGTTGCAGCTTGTCCTCCATCTTCTTCCTGAAGCTGTCCTTGCCTTCTCTGATCTTTCTCCTCAGCTCCCTCTGTACGGACTTCAACATCTCTCTGTTCCCCGACCTGAAGATCCTCTTCTTCTCTCTCAGAAGTGTTTTTATCTCAGGGTTGATCCAGGGTTTGTTGTTTGAGTGACACCGTATGGTCTTGGTGGGAACGGATTTGTCCACACAGAAGCTGAGGTAGTCCGTGAAGGTGTGAATGAGGCCATCGATGTCTTCACCATGTGGATCGCAGAGCTGCTTCCAGGCTGTGGCTTCAAAACATCCCTTTAGAGTGTCCATTGTCTCCTCAGACCATAACTCCACAGTGTGCATGGCCGGAGGTTGTCTGTGTACTAGGGGTTTGTACACCGGCCGTAGATGAACCAAGTTGTGATCCGATCTCCCGAGTGGGGGGAGTTGTGATGAGGTGTACGCCTCCTTAGTGTTTGCGTAGAATAAGTCCAGTGTTTTATTGTCTCTAGTGTGGCATGTGACATACTGGGTGAACATGGGTAGAATGGGAGATAGTGAAACATGGTTGAAATCGCCTGAGATGAGGAGAAGAGCATCTGGGTGTTCTGTCTGCAGCCTGCTGGTTACTGAATGGATGACGTCACGCGCTGTCCCAGCGTTCGCCGTCGGATTTGCATAAACAACAATGCAGATCACGTGTGAGTGTTCTCTCGGGAGATATGTAGGCCTCATGCTAACAGCTAGCAACTCAATGTCTTTACTGCAGTGTCATTGTTTAACAGTGATATGTCCCGGTCTGCACCAGTTGTTGTTAACATACATTATCACTCCACCGCCCCTTGCTTTGCCACTGTCTGGTGTTCGGTCAGCCCATATCATGTGAAAACCCTCCAGCTCAATGTTAGCATCTGCTGCTAGTTCAGTTAGCCACGTCTCAGTAAACAAAAGGAGAGAGCACTCTCGGTAAGTGCTATCGAAACTGGAGATAGCCGCTAGCTCATCTACCTTTCCCAGTATCAACCGTAAATCAAGGAATCAAGGAAAACTTATGCCCAAGTCC
This sequence comes from Pholidichthys leucotaenia, assembly GCA_020510985.1. Lineage (NCBI taxonomy): Eukaryota > Metazoa > Chordata > Actinopteri > Cichliformes > Pholidichthyidae > Pholidichthys > Pholidichthys leucotaenia. The sequence goes on along the minus strand of CM035850.1, from coordinate 181,372,228 downwards.
ATGTGAATGAAAAGAGAAATGCAAATATCAAAGGGGAGAGAGTGAAGCAGAAAGCTGAGATATCCAAGTTGACTGAGACGGTAAAAAAAAACTAGCTCGTAACCATCAGGAGCAAACGCTCAAATTGTCTCATCTGGAGAGCAGATTATCCCTTCATCACCCCACTCAGCCAGCAAGAGCTCCTCCACCAACCGAAGGTGAAGCACAGGGCACGGATGTTACCTGTTATTGGTGTGGACAAATAGGGCACATAGCTCGGATCTGCAGTGCAACTCTCCCAAACCCCAGTACCCCCAGGGGCCTCCAATTTCAGACTATGAACCCCCAAGATGAGAGTGTGTCCCAGCCAGCCCAGCATTTAAACACCTAAAACCTATGGTGACAGGGGCCACCATGGGTAAACAGCAGGACCCCCTCCAGGAAAAAGAATTTGACTAAGAAAACCCCACTTGTAGGGCCCAGGAATGAATGACACATGGAAGTAAATGGGAAAGTATGCAGGGCTCTCATAGATTCAGGGTCACAAATCACCAGCATTACCCACAATTACTGGTGCAGCTACCCTGACCTCTGCCAGCAAAAATCATAGCCCTCAGAGATACCCATAGAGGGTGCTGGAGGCCAGAGTGCCCCCTATTACGGTGATCTGTACATTACACTCAGAATCTTTGGTGATGAATCCCTAATTACACCAGCTTTTGTGGTTCCTGACTCAGAGTATCGCTCCAGTGTTCCTCTCCTGGTGGGGACCAATGTCATTCGTGCTGTCAGAGACCGCCTCAGAACAATCTATGGCCACCAGTTTTTGCATCAGGTAAAAGAATGTTACCCACAGTGGTACGCAGCTCTATTGGAGTTAAATGACATTGAGAAGTGTATGCTGGAGAGCAGAATAGGTCCTGCTGTGTAAAATGAACACAAAATTCAGATTCCTGCTGGCAAAGAAATGGATATAATGTGTAAGATAAAAGCTGGACCACAAAGAAAGACTTACACAACTTTAATAGAGAGCCAACCGTCTACACAGCTCTCCAAACACCTACTGGCCGCTCGAGCTCTTGTTGATGTAAAGAGAGGCCATGGTCCAGTTCGAGTGATGAACTTATCCCAGTGTGCTCTGATGTTAAGGCCACACACTCAGCTGGCTGATGCCTTCCTGGTGGACCAGGCTATCAGATGTTCTTGGAAAAAGGCTGGCAGGACCATTAGACAGCAGGAGTAACAGTGCACCCCAGAGCCTGGTACAGGTGGTATCAAGCTGTGCAGTGGACCTCAGTGGGGCTGCAGTGGAAAATGAGCACCAGTGTTTGCTCCTCAAGGAATTGTTGGAGAAAAATACAGATGTTTTCTCACAACACTCAATGGACTATGGTCACACAAAAACCATGCAGCATGAAATCCCTTTGGTTGATTCTAGACCATTTTGACTCTTACCAAAAAATTCCCCCATCCCAGAGGCAATAAGTAAGAGAGCTCTTCATGAATATGGAATCAGCAGATGTCATCCGTCCCAGTAAGAGTCCTTACAGTGGGGGAAAAAAAGTATTTAGTCAGCCACCAATTGTGCAAGTTCTCCCACTTAAAAGATGAGAGAGAACTCCAATTTTTTTTTTTTTTTCCGGTTCCGGTCCCGCCGGACCGGCGGCGCCACACGAGTCGGCTGCCTGTTGCAACAGCCTATTTTTTAATCTTCCTTCTTCTTTCTACACCTTTCACTCTGTATATATATCACGGACGCACGGATCGCCCCGGGGGTCTCCCGGGTCGGCGGACGGAGCCACGGTTTGCAGCGGGAGACGCTACAGCGGGGAGGAGCTAGTGCTAGCTAGCACTTGGCCGCCGCCCGGAGCTAATGGGAAACTCGACATACCGGGAGCTGTAGCGAAAACGACGCAGGTGCCGGGCTGGAGTTTAGGAGGCGTGCAAGAAATATAAGACAGAATAATAAAGAGCGATGGCAAGAACCAAGCAGACCGCCCGTAAAATCTACTGGAGGAAGAAGCCCCCCAGGAGACAGCTAGCCACCAGGGCTGCTCGGAGAGGCGCTCCGGCCACCGGCAGAGTGAAGAGGCCTCGCCGTCACAGGCCCGTGGCTCTGAGAGAGATCCGTTGCTGCCAGAAATCCACGGAGCTGCTCATCCGTAAGCTGCCTGTCCAGCGCCTGGTGAGGGAGATCGCTCAGGACTTCAAGACCGTCCCGCGTTTCCTGAGCTTCGCCGTCATGGCTCTGCAGGAGACCAGCGAGGCCCACCTGGTGGTCTCTTCTTTGCTAAGGGGGTCACCATCATGCCCAAAGACTTCCAGCTGGCCCGCTGCATCCGCGGAGAGAGAGCTTAGACTTTCTGCTGCACATTCACCAACCAACCATAATGCTCTGCACTGTGTCTATATATATATATATATATATTTATAGTAATATGGACATATGTTTAGTAGATGTTGTTTTTTCTTGCCTTCTGATTATTGCTCTGAGTGTTGCTATCCCTGTGCTGTTGCAATCCTGGAATTTCCCCATTGTGGGACTAATAAAGGCTTATCTTATCTTATCTTAATTTTCATCATAGGTATACCTCAACTATGAGAGACAAAATGAGAAAAAAAAATCCAGAAAATCACATTGAAGGATTTTTAATGAATTAATTGGTAAATTCCTCGGTAAAATAAGTATTTGGTCAATAACAAAAGTTCATCTCAATACTTTGTTATATACCCTTTGTTGACAATGACAGAGGTCAAACATTTTCTGTAAGTCTTCACAAGGTTTTCACACACTGTTGCTGGTATTTTTGCCCATTCCTCCATGCAGATCTCCTCTAGAGCAGTGATGTTTTGGGGCTGTTGCTGGGCAACACGGACTTTCAACTCCCTCCAAAGATTTTCTATGGGGTTGAGATCTGGAGGCTGGCTAGGCCACTCCAGGACCTTGAAATGCTTCTTACGAAGCCACTCCTTCATTGCCCGGGCAGTGTGTTTGGGATCATTGTCATGCTGAAAGACCCAGCCACGTTTCATCTTCAATGCCCTTGCTGATGGAAGGAGGTTTTCACTCAAAATCTCACGATACATGGCCCCATTTATTTTTTCCTTTATACGGATAAGTCGTCCTGGTCCCTTTGCAGAAAAACAGCCCCAAAGTATAATGTTTTCACCCCCATGCTTCACAGTAGGTATGGTGTTCTTTCTCCTCCAAACACGACAAGTTGAGTTTTTACCAAAAAGTTCTATTTTGGTTTCATCTGACCATATGACATTCTTCCAATCCTCTTCTGGATCATCCAAATGCTCTCTAGCAAACTTCAGACGGGCCTGGACATGTACTGGCTTAAGCAGGGGGACACGTCTGGCACTGCAGGATTTGAGTCCCTGGTGGCGTAGTGTGTTACTGATGGTAGCCTTTGTTACTTTGGTCCCAGCTCTCTGCAGGTAATTCACTAGGTCCCCCCATGTCCCCCCATGTCCCCCCGACGCTCGGCAGGCTTCCCGGCTGACCGGAAGTGCTCGCAGGCGGTGTAAGGACCGTAAAAAAAGGAGGGGTAAGCGCAGTGGGCTAAGAGCTAAGCTAAAGCTAACACCGCACCGGCTATCGCTACCCAGTATTTTCTTTGCTAATGTACGGTCTCTGGCGAGCAAAATGAGTGAACTACGGCTTCGGATCACCAACAATAAGAAACTTATGAACTGCAATATCATGATTTTTACGGAAACATGGCTTCACAGTGGAATACCCGACAATGCTATCGAGCTAGCCGGCCTACACACGCTCCGGGCAGACAGAGCAGCAGTTGACTCCGGTAAGACAAGGGGGGGGGGGGGGATTGTGCATTTATATTAACAAGGCTTGGTGCACGAACTCTGTCACTGTTGAGAGACACTGCTCAGCTAACCTGGAGTTTCTCATGGTTAAATGTAGACCTTTCTATCTGCCATGCGGGTTCACTTGTACCATCATAACAGCCGCTTACATTTCTCCGGATGCTAATGCTAAGCTTGCTATGAAAGAACTGCATGCAGCTATTAGCAAACAACAAACTGCACACCCAGAGGATGCATTTATTGTGGAGGGTGATTTTAACCACTCTAACCTCAAGACAGTGCTTCCTAAATTCTACCAGCATGTCTCCTGTCACACAAGAGGGGACAAAACATTGGACCATGTTTACACCAAAATTGTGGGAGCCTACACAGCAACTCCCCTCCCCCACCTAGGTCAGTCTGATCATTTATCCTTGTTCCTTACCCCCAAGTATGTGCCGCTCATCAACCGGGTGAAGCCATCAGTGAGGACCATCAAAGTGTGGCCAGAGAGGGTTGACTCTGTACTCCAGGAGAAGTTTAGGAACACAGACTGGAGTATGTTCACCTCTCAGGCTACCTGTGGCTCCCACATAAACATCAACTCTTACACCCACTCAGTCCTGGACCATATCAACACCACTATTGACAGTGTCACCACGGAAAGACAGATCACCACGTACCCAAATCAGAAGCCGTGGATGAACAGAGAAGTGCGACTTCTGCTAAAAGCACGTAACAATGCCTTTAGATCTGGTGATGCACAGGCCTACAGTTCATCCAGGGCATATCTGAAGAGGGGCATCAAGAAGGCCAAGCACAGCTACAAACTGAAGGTGGAGGAACATTTTGGGGACTCTGACCCCCAACGTATGTGGCAGGGCATTCAAGCTATCTCTGATTATAAGCCCAGCAACTCCATACCTATAGCCATGACTGTGCCCTTTCTCAATGAGCTAAATAACTTCTATGCTCATTTTGACAAGGACAACAACGAAAAGAACATCAATTTCCCACCCTCTGATGACCTCCACCACCTCACACTCACCCGCGCCGACGTCCGTAATGCACTGAGTCATGTCAACGTACATAAGGCTGCTGGCCCTGATGGCATTCCTGGGCATGTGCTTAGGGCATGCGCTGAGCAGCTGGCAGGGGTCTTCACAGACATCTTCAATCTGTCTCTGGCCCAGGCCGTGGTACCAGCGTGCTTCAAGACCACTTCAATAGTACCAGTGCCGAAACATTCAACACCATCGTGCCTAAATGACTATCGCCCTGTGGCACTGACGCCCATAGTCATGAAGTGCTTTGAGCGACTGGTCTTGGCACAGCTCCAAAAAGGCCTGCCCCCTACACAGGACCCTCATCAGTTCGCCTACCTGAGCAACAGGAGTACAGAGGATGCGGTTTCTACAGCGCTGCACTATGTACTCTCACACCTGGATGACAAGAACACCTACGCAAGAATGCTGTTTATTGACTTCAGCTCAGCATTCAACACAGTTATCCCCTCCAAGTTGCTGACCAAACTTGGGGACCTGGGAATCACTACCTCCACCTGCAACTGGATCATGGATTTTCTGACCAACAGACCCCAGCATGTTAGGTCAGGCCCCAACCGTTCTTCCGTCATCACACTCAACACTGGTGTACCACAGGGCTGTGTGCTCAGCCCATTCCTCTACTCCCTCTACACCCATGACTGAAGGCCTATGTATGGATCCAATTCCATCATAAAGTTCGCAGATGACACCACGGTGATTGGACTCATCAGGAACAACGACGAGTCAGATTACAGGGCAGAGGTTGAGCACTTGGCTACTTGGTGTGCTGACAATAACCTGCTCCTTAACACCAGCAAAACCAAGGAGCTCATAGTGGACTATAGGAAGGAGAGGGAAGAGACACATGACCCCATCCATATTAATGGCATAGCTGTTGAACGTGTTCCCAGCTTCAAATTCCTGGGGACCCACATCTCGGAGGACCTGTCCTGGTCAGTTAACACCACCAGCCTGATCAAGAAGGCCCATCAGCGCCTCTTCTTCTTGAGGACATTGAAGAAGAACCATCTGTCAACTGACATCCTGGGCAACTTCTACTGCTGCGTGATAGAGAGCACCCTGACCAATTGTATCACACTCTGGTATGGGAGCTGCTCTGTAGCTGACCGCAAGGCGCTGCAGCGGGTGGTGAAAACCGCCCAACGCATCACAGGGACTCCACTTCCAGCTATAGAGGACGTCTACAGGAAAAGATGTCTGCGCCGGGCACGCAGCATTCTTAGGGACTCCAACCATCCTGCTCATGGACTGTTCCAGCTTCTCCCCTCCAGAAGACGTTTCAGAAGCCTTCGGACTAGAACCAGCAGGTTTAGGAACAGTTTCTTTCCAACAGCTGTCACGTTATTGAACTTAGTTCCCCGCTGACTCTCTTACAATCATCTTTTACCATCCTCACCTGTACATAACTGCATACCTACATAACTACATCTAACTTATTGCACATTATTTGCACGTAACAGTACTCTTAACTTTCTGCACTGCTGCATATATTTGCTTAAATTGCACATACTGTTAATTACCGTATATACTGCACTGCTGTCCTTTGCACTTCTGATTGGATGCTAAACTGTGTTTCGTTACCTTGTATTCATACATGTGTAATGACAATAAAGTTGAATCTAATCTAATCTAATCTAATCTAATGTGGTTCTGGCATTTTTGCTCACCGTTCTTGTGATCATTTTGACCTCACGGGGTGAGATCTTGCGTGGAGTCCCAGATCGAGGGGGATTATCAGTGGTCTTGTATGTCTTCCATTTTCTAATAATTGCTCCCACAGTTGATTTCTTCACACCAAGCTGCTTACCAATTGCAGATTCAGTCTAACCAGCCTGGTGCAGGTCTACAATTTTGTTTCTGGTGTCCTTTGACAGTTCTTTGGTCTTGGCCATAGTGGAGTTTGGAGTCTGACTGTTTGAGGTTTTGGACAGGTGTCTTTTATACTGATAATGAGTTCAAACAGCTGCCATTAATACAGGTAACAAGTGAAGGACAGAGAAGCCTCTTTAAGAAGAAGTTACAGGTCTGTGAGAGCCAGAAATCTTGCTTGTTTGTAGGTGACCAAATACTTATTTTACCTAGGAATTTACCAATTAATACATTAAAAATCCTTCAATGTGATTTTCTGGATTTTTTTTTCTCATTTTGTCTCTCATAGTTGAGGTATACCTATGATGGAAATTGGAGACCTCTCTTATCTTTTAAGTGGGAGAACTTGCACAATTGGTGGCTGATTAAATACTTTTTTTGCAACACTGTATGTATCCCCAGCAGTCATCGTAACAAAGAAAGATGGGTCTTTAAAGTTATACATCGACTACAAGAAACTTAATTCACACAGTACAAGGGATACCTTCCCCCTGCTCAGAATAGAGGAGGCCCTGGAAGCTTTAAGGAAAGCACAATACTTCTCCACACTGGCGCTTACATCAGGTTACTGGCAAGTGGAAGTGACAGAACAGGACAAATACAAAACTGCCTTTAGCACTCCCATGGGACTTTATGAGGCTAACCAAATGCCCTTTTCTGCTGCAGAATGCTCCATCGACCTTTCAAAGCCTGATGTCATGTTGTTTTGGTGACCTAAATTTTATTCACCTCCTGATATATTTGGATGACCTCATCACATTCTCAATGTCTTTTGATGAACACTTGGAAAGACTGCAGGTTGTATTCAGCCAGCTAAGGGAGCATGGCTTGAAGCTAAAACCATCCAATTGCCAACTATTGAGAAAGGTGCAGTACTTGGGTCACCTAGTCTCTGCAGAAGGAGTCAAGACTGACCCAGAAAATATCTGCAAAGTGAGGGATTGTGTGAGACCTAAAATTTGAAGGAAGGTTCTGCAGTTTTTGGGATTTGCAGGATACTACAGACGGTATGTAAAGGGCTACTCCACGTTAGCTGCCCCCTTATACCGACTCACCTCTGGTGATCCAAAGAAGAAAATTAAAGGGAAAAAGAAAACCCTTGCTCCTGACCCACCCTTTCTGTGGACTGATGAATGGGAGGATGCATTCCAGTCATTGAAAGAAAGGTTTTGTTCCGCACCAATCCTGGGCTATCAAGACTATAGCCTACCTTTCATCTTCCAGACAGATGCCTCAAGGAAAGGGCTTGGTGCTGTCCTGGCACAGATGCAGGATGGAGTGGAGAAGGCCATTGCCTATGCCAGCCAAAGTCTAACTCCAGCTGAAACAAGATATCCTGCACATAAGCTGGATTTCCTTGCCTTAAAGTTGGCTGTAACGGATAAGTTCTATGATCACCTATACGGGCGTAAGTTCTCGGTCCATACTGACAACAACCCACTTAAATATGTGATGTAAACAGCTAAGCTGAATTCTACAGGTCTACAGGCCAGTGGCGGTTGTCTCAGCTGTCTATTTTTGAATTTGACATCCAGTACTGCACGGGACTGAGTAACTCAAATGCAGACGGCCTCTCCTGTATGTCCAACCAGGAGGTCCACCAGGACCTACACATATTCCTACAGAGGGTGGAGGTCAGTGAACAGGAGACCAATGATGTAACCTCCAGCCCATACTGCCTGCCAGGTCTGCCTGTAGCTGATAACCTTAACCACTCTGGAGGGTTCAGTTAGCCCAATAGCGATGTGGGGATGGCATCACTTCCTGCCATGACCAACCAAGAGATGTGCCCACAACAGAAAGAAAACCCTGTTGTTGGACCAATCTTGCATTCCAGGATGAGGAACAAAAAACCCGATAGAAGTGAAAGGATTGGAGGTGAGGCTTTAATGCAGCTTCTCTTAAAAAGAGTGGAGGAGATTAGTAGTGACAGATGGCATCTTGTATTGACACGTAAAAGTTGATCAAAGGGGGGCGGTGGAACAATTGGTGCTTGCTAAGATATTTCATAGAACAGTTGACTTCCCTCACCAATGACTAAGGGCATCTGGGGTGTGAAAGGACTCTCCAAATGATCCGAGAGCAGTTCTATTGGCCAAAGATGTTCCAGGACATCAAGGATTGGTGTGAAAGGTGTGAAAGATGCTGCCCTAGAAAGACTCCAGCTGCAGGTGTTAAAGCCCCCCTGTTTAGCATTCACACAAGCTCACCCATGGAATTTGTTTGCATGGACTTTTTGACCTTGGAAAAGTCAAAAAGTGGTATTGAAAATGTGGTCATTGTCACTGACCGCTTCTCCAGGTTTGCACAGGCATACCCTACCAAAGATCAAAAAGCCAAAACAGTGGCCAAAATACTTTGGAAGAATTTCTTCTGTCGCTTTGGCTTCCCAAGTAAGTTGCATGCAGACCAAGGGCATAATTTTGAGAGTGCAATAGTGAAGGAGCTGTGTAAATGCACTTGCATTAGCAAAACACACACAACTCTCTATCACCCTAAGGGGAATTGGACCACAGAAAGGTTCAACAGGTCCTTCGTGAACATGCTGGGGTTGGTGGAGTCTCACCTAAAACCCCGCTGGCATGAATATGTTGAAACTATGACTCACGCATACAACTGCACACTTCGTGATTCAACTGGGTTCACACCATATTTTTTGATGTTCGGCAGACATCCCAGACTTCCAATTGATTTGGTCTTCAACCTGCCTACCACCCAGGATACAAATGGATACAATGAGTATTTCCAAATCCTACAAGACTGTCTCTCATATGCATATTCCCATGCAAATCAGATGTCTCGCCAGGCCAAAGAACAACAAAAAAGACAGTATGACAAGAAGGTGCATGGTGACATCTTTAAACCTGGTGATCGAGTCCCGGTCAGAGTTTGCCATGTAGAAGGAAGGCAGAAGTTGGGAGATAGATGGGAAGCACAGCAATACAATGTGGTAAAGAAACAATCAGGAATCCCAGTGTATGTGGTACAACCGGAAGATGGAGGGCAGGAGAGAGTACTTCATCGCAACCTTCTTACACAGTGCATGTTGCTTTCCTGTGGAGACAGGGGTAGAACAGCTGGAGAGTGAGCTAAAGACAGCAGAGACAGGGCAGGAGTCACCAGAGGAGTCCCAGACAGAGTCCCATGAGGCAAGCACGGTAGGTGTCAAACAAGAGGACATGCAGATAGAGGATGACCCAGAAGAGATTGAGGATGCTGATGCAGAAGTGGGACAGACTGCTGAGGGAACAACAGACAAGGAGGACGTGTGTCCCCAAGCACCCATCATACCTAGAAGGGACCCACCATGAAAATGTGTCCCACCAAGTAAGCTGTCATTTGAGTCCCGTGTTCTGGAAAGCGACCAGAAAAAGATAGAGAGAGAAAGACAACTGTGGCAAAAAGTCAAGTCAAAGAGGACTGCAAGACATACATAAACACTACAAACTTATTGCAAGCACGCATAAGCACATTTGCATTTACTAATAAAACAATGTCTTGCTTTCTATAGTTTTCTTTTCATATCTCGAGTGCATTCATGCTAAGGGAATGGGTTATCTGTTTCTTGTGTTGATGCCAGGGACTTCATCAAATAAAGAAGGGGTAGATGTAAGGTGGATTCAATTCACTTCAATTTAATTCAATTTTATTTATATAGCACCATTTCACAACAACAATATTCTCATAGCACTTTCAACTGTATGGGTGGGCAATATAAGCTGCGGCTTCAGCCATCACCCATTTCGGATAACTCACGTGGAATTGTATAGTAGAAGGAGTCTTTGTCTAATTTGACCTTGTTGTTATATTATACAGTTTCTTTTAACCTGTAATGTACTATCCGAAATAAATAAAATAAATAAATAAATAAAAATAAAATAAATAAACTGTAGGGGAAACCCCCACAATTGCAGAAAGACACCAGCAATCAAGCAATCCCCTGTGAGCAAGCGCTTGTTGATGGTGGAGAGGAAAACTCCCTTTTAACTGGAAGAAACCTCCAGCAGAACCAGGCTCAGGGAGGGGCAGTCATCTGCTGTGACTGGCTGGGGAAGACAAAAAAGACCAGACATGTAGACAACAAACAGCACAATGGGGACTCAATCTATGGGAGAGAGCAAACAGATGTTAATGACCAGCAAAAATATTTCATTGAAAGTGAAGAACGAAGAGAAGCCCAGTGCATTATTGGAGGTCCCCCGGCTGTCTAAACCTATTAGCAGCATAATTAAGGGAGGGTTCAGAGACACATGATCCCTCCCTAATTGTAGGCTATATCAAAAAGGTAGGTTTTAGCCCTATTCTTAAAAACAGAGATCGAGTCTGACTCCCGAATCCAGATTGTCAGCTGGTTCCAAAGGAGAGGAGCTTGATAACTGAAGGCTCTGCCTCCCATTGTACTTTTAAAGATTCTAAGTATTACAAGTAATTGTGCATTTTGGGAGCATAGTGCTCTGTTAGGATAATAGAGTAGTACCAGATCTTTTAAATAAAACGGGGTCTGATTATTTAGAGCTTTGTAAGTGACAAGAAAGATTTTAAACTTAATTCTAAACGCTATGGGAAGCCAATGAAGGGAGGCCAGGACCGGAGAGATATGATCTCGCTTTCTAGTACCTGTTAAAACTCTTGCTGCAGCATTTTGGATCAACTGAAGAGTTTTTAAAGATGTTTTAGGACAGCCTGATAATAAAGAGTTACAATAATCTAATCTAGAGCTAACAAAAGTGTGGATCTGTCACAACTCGCTCCCGCCTGTCATCTGCTCCAGCCGTGCCCACACCTGTGCTTCATCAGGCTGCCCCATTTAACCTGTTCTGCCTGAGGCCTCGGCCTGGAGCCATCAGCTCATCTCCATGATCAAGCTCTGCGTTTGTCTACTCCTCTCGGCCAACGCGGCAACTCATCACTTGCACGTAAGATTATCACTTACCTGCTTTACAAGATCTTCCCCTGTGCACAGGTGGATCCTCCCAGTGGCGGAAGAATCCCTTCATCGCCTGTCCTCTTCAGTCTCTTCCCTGTTGAGCCTAGCAGGGCGCCGTCTTCCAGGCGGGAGCATTTCTTGCCAATGCCAGCCACCAAGACATCTGCAAGTAAGCCACATTACAATCTTCAGAGCTCCACCGTGTTATTAGCTCATCCATTGTCCTCTGCTCTGTCCTCAGGGTTACCTGGCTGTACGATGTCCTGTTCTGCCCTTGGTGCTCTTCAGTCCCAAAGAAGACATTCACATTCCTCACTCACGCATTCATACACCTGCTTGTTGAATAAAACTCTTAAATCTCACCCGAGCCTGTGTGTGTGTTTCCTGGGCCAGATAACATGTCAGGATCAGTTTCTCAGCATTACTCTGAGACAAGATGCTCCTTATCTTGGCAATATTATGCAAATGATAGAAGGCAGTCTTAGAAACAAATTTAATATGTGAATTAAAAAAACAGATCTTGATCAAAAATAACCCCAAGGTTCCTCACAGAACTATTCAGAGAAAGAGTAACCACATCCAAACTAAGAGTTTGATTTGGAAAGGTATTTCTAAGGTTTTTTGGACCAACAAGAATGACCAGTCTTATTTAAATTTAATAGCGGGAAATTACAAGTCATCCAAGCTTTGATTTCCTTAAGACGGGCTTCTAACTTGGCTAATTGATTGCTATCATCTGGCTTCACAGCAACTCACCCTCGGCCATGGGATCCCTGTTTCGATCTGTAGAAGAAAATATGAAAATTAATAAATATGATCAGGTATAAATTATGTAATTTATATTGATGTATTGCGATCTGAGATCAAATCTCATTTCATATACAGCAGAAAAGTTAATAACACTCGTGGGGCACCAGCTTCTATCTCTGAGAAGCAATGTAATCTTTAATTTCACTTTATACCTGTTTAATCACTCAATAAATTAATTAATAATCAGTCTCAAAATTTTTTCGTGAATTCGATACCTGTGCTTGAAACAGACTCAGAATGAAATAAATTCTCAACAACTTCTCTCATTTTCACATATTTATTAAATGAAATGATTAACAGATAATACAGTAATTTCATTAATCATAAAATCAATCTTGTAAATGATAGATTAACAATGTCAATATTTTCGGAACCAGGGTTAAACTGAGAAATGAATTTCTATCAGTTTGAGTTACCAGATTATGGAAACAACGCAAATTTATGGAGAAAGTTTACTAATTATATTAAAAGTCCTGGATTAATCTTAAGAAAATAAAAACGGAATTTTAATGAAAAGAGGAGTTATGTTAATGGCTTCTTAATTTGCATCTGATTAGATATACAAATTATTACCGAACCTCAGACGTTTAATTCAGCAGATGAATTAAAGTTTGCAGCTCACGTGATTCCTCGATGATCTGGTCAACGTGCTTTTGTCGTCCTCAGCCCAAGATTTCGTGGATGTTAGTGGAAATATCTGCCCACAGATATTTCAGGGTCCACAGTTCGACCTTTAAAGTCAAGCGGTCCAAGTGGCTGGATTTTGTCTGAATGACCCACAGTTGTAACTTGGATCGGAGCCAGATGGTGCCGACGTTTCTTCAGCGTATGATGAGAGCTGCTTCTTCTCAGAGGCCTTCGATAATAATTAATTAAAGATATCTAATCCAATCTCAAATCAAAGAGTTTCGGACTTTAGATAAAAATAATAGCTTCTGGTGTGTGATTGGTCCAGAAAAATACTATAAAAACAAAGTCAAGATTAAAACTTACATTAAAATTAAAACAAACGGTGGTTTTACAGAAAGTTTAACAAATAAAAAGTGATAAATAAAAATTGGAGTTTAACTCCGATTAAGAATTGAGCTCAAAGAAATAGGAATTCCTAGGCATTTAAGAGAAAAAGAAAAAAAAACATTAAAATAAAAAGTTACATAAACAAATTACGAGTTATCTGCTCTGTGTTCAGAAAAGCGACACATGGTAGAAGTCTTTGTTCCTCCCAAAGTTCTTTCTTGCTGTGTGTAGACAATAGACAATGAAGAGAGATGAACGGAGGCGAAAAAGCGAGCCGAAAAGAGATGACCAAAAGAGGTGAATCCAAAAGAAGGTGAATCTAAAAGAGAAAAGAGGACAAAGCAGGGGGTCTTCCTCCTTTTATAAGCTCTGTTGAGCTTTTGCGGGCTTCCGGGTTGACCGGAATCTCAGCCAATGAGCGTCCTTCATGGGCGGGCTTTATGAACTTTTAGTCCAATGGAGTTGTTGTCATGCAGAGATTGGCTGCTGGAGTCACATGGTTTTAGAGGCAGCTCTTGATACATACTGGAATGTGCTTTTATACCCTTATGTATTACTAAGCTAACTTTAATGTAACGTATAAGCAGTGCTTTTAAATCAACATGCAGGAATAAACATTCATTTAAACATTTTTAACATGCATATATACACTACCGTTCAAAAGTTTGGGGTCACCCAGACAATTATTTTGTGTTTTCCATGAAAAGTCACACTTATTTACCACCATGAGTTGTAAAATGAATAGAAAATATAGTCAAGACATTGACAAGGTTAGAAATAATGATTTGTATTTGAAATAATATTTTTTTCCTTCAAACTTTGCTTTCATCAAAGAATCCTCCATTTGCAGCAATTACAGCATTGCAGACCTAACATGATTGCACAAGGGTTTTCTAATCATCCATTAGCCTTCTGACGCAGTGAGCAAACACATTGTACCATTAGAACACTGGAGTGATAGATGCTGGAAATGGGCCTCTATACACCTATGTAGATATTGCACCAGAAACCAGACATTTGCTGCTAGAATAGTCATTTACCACATTAGCAATGTGTAGAGTGTATTTCTGATTAGTTTAAAGTTATCTTCATTGAAAAAAAAGTGCTTTTCTTTCAAAAATAAGGAAATTTCTAAGTGACCCCAAACTTTTGAACGGTAGTGTATAAAATCACAGATTAATGCATTTCACACATATTATTGATTTTCCACATTAAAACATCAGAGTCCATTTGCTTTTCATAGTCCTGAAAAGAAGAGAAGGTTTAGAATTGAGTTTGTAATAATGTACTTTAAAGTTCACTGGTTAAATCCAGCATGTCCCACAGTTTAAGGGAATTTTATTGAGCTGTGGATCGGTGTGGCAATGAGGCTCCATGTCTGTCCCATGTTTATGGGGGCAATAAAGGGTCAAAACAGGAAATGCATTAGTTGAAATCTTTAGACTGGTTTTAACAAAGGAATCGGATTTCAGCTGTGGCCTGGGGGAGAAAATCAGTTCTTGACTGTCTTACTCCTGGGTGAAACAAAATGTCTTCAAGCAGAAGAAGAATTATTGCTGAGCCAAAGTGAGATGAAGCTACAGATCCCAGCCCCTGACCAAAAGTGATTTGTGTGGAGTTTGCATGTTCTTCCTGTGTCTGTGTGGGTTTACTCCAGGATTTCTCCGGTTTCCTCCCACAAGCAAAAAACATGCAGGTTAGGTTAATTGGAAACTCTAAAAGTTGCCCTAGGTGTGAATGTGTGTGTGAATGGTAAAGGGATAGCGCTGTACCGTGGCTGCTTCATCCATCCAGGTGGATGCCCTCAATTTCCCCTCTGGGGATCAATAAAGTATACAAAAAAAAAGTCCATTATCAGATGTGATAAGAAAGTCATTAGTGACCTTTACTAAGGCTGTTTCAGTACTATGATGGATTCTAAACCCAGATTGAAATTCTTCAAAAAAAACATTTCCCTGCAAGTGGTCAAATAATTGCGTAGCAACAACTCTTTCTAAGATTTTTGAAATGAAAAGGAGATTAGAGATTTGCCTATAATTCAGTTCAATTCAACTTTATTTATATAGCGTCATTTCACAACAACAGTCATCTCATAGCACTAGCAACTGTGGGGGGAACCCCCACAGTTGCAGAAAGACCCCAGCAATCAGGTGATCCCCTGTGAGCAAGCACTTGGCGACGGTGGAGAGGAAAAACTCCCTTTTAACAGGAAGAAACCTCCAGCAGAACCAAGCTAAGGGAGGGGCAGTCATCTGCTGCAACTGACTGGGGGGTGAGGGGATAGAGAAAAAGAAAAGAACAGACATGTAGAGAGCAAACAGCACGATAGGGACTCAATCTATGGGAGAGAACAAACAAATTAATTTAGTTAATGACCAGCAAAAAAAAAAAAAAAAAAACATTTCATTGAGAGTGAGGAAAGGAGTGAGGCCCAGTGCATTACTGGAGGTCCCCCAGCTGACTAAACCTATTAGCAGCATAACTAAGGGAGGGTTCAGAAACACATGATCCCTCCCTAATTGTAGGCTATATCAAAAAGGTAGGTTTTAGCCATCCATCCATCCATCCATCTTCTACCGCTTTTCCGGAGGTCCGGGTCGCGGAGGCAGCAGTTCAAGCAGAGAAGCCCAGACTTCCCTCTCCCCAGCCACCTGCTCCAGCTCTTCAGAGGGGATACCAAGGCGTTCCCAGACCAGCTGGGAGACATAGTCTCTCCACCGAGTCCTGGGTCTGCCCCGGGGTCTCCTCCCAGTGGGACGTACCTGAAACACCTCAAGTGGGAGGCGTCCAGGTTTAGGTCTAGGTTTTAGCCCTATTCTTAAAAGCAGAGATCGAGTCTGACTCCCGAATCCAGATTGGCAGCTGGTCCCACAGGAGAGGAGCTTGATTACTGAAGGCGCTGCCTCCCATTGTACTTTTGGAGATTCTAGGTATTACAAGTAATCCTGCATTTTGTGAGCATAGTGCTCTGTTAGGATAATAGGGTAGTATCAGATCTTTTAAATAAAAAGGAGCCTGATTGTTTAGAGCTTTGTAAGTAAGAAGAAGGATTTTAAACTTAATTCTAAACTCTATGGGAAGCCAATGAAGGGAGGCCAGAACCAGAGAGATATGATCTCTCTTTCTAGTACCTGTTAAAACTCTTGCTGCAGCATTTTGGATCAGTTGAAGACTTTTTAAAGATGTTTTAGGACAGCCTGATAATAAAGAATTACAATAATCTAATAATCTAATCTCGAGCTAACAACAGCATGGATCAGTTTCTCAGCCTCACTCTGAGACAAGATGCTCCTAATTTTGGCAATATTACGCAAATGATAGAAGGCAGTCTTAGAAACAAATTTAATATGTGAATTGAAGGACAGATCTTGATCAAAAATAACTCCAATGTTCCTCACAGAGCTATTAAGAGAAAGAGTAACCGCATCCAAACTGAAAGTTTGATTTGGAAAGGTATTTCTAAGGTTTTTTGGACCAACAAGAATGACTTCAGTCTTATTTGAATTTAATAGCAGGAAATTACAAGTCATCCAAGCTTTGAATTCCTTAAGACAGGCTTCTAACTTGGCTAATTGATTACTATCATCTGGCTTCATTGACAGGTATAATTGTGTGTCATCTGCATAACAATGAAAATGCATACAGTGCTTTCTAATAATGTTGGCTAACGGAAGCATATATAAACTAAAAAGAGTCGGGCCTAGCACAGATCACTGTGGAACTCCATGACTAAGCTTTGAGTTGAAAGAAAACTCATTATTTACATGAACAAACTGGAACCTATCAGATAAATAAGATCTAAACCACTGCAATGAAGTTCCATTAAGTCCAACATAGTGTTCTAATCTATCAAGTAGAATATTATGATCGATAGTATCAAAAGCTGCACTAAGGTCTAAAAAGACAAGTACAGAAACCAGTCCATTATCAGATGCGATGAGGAGGTCGTTAGTGACCTTCGCTAAGGCTGTTTCAGTACTATGATGGATTCTAAACCCAGATTGAAACTCTTCAAGTAAACCATTTCCCTGCAGGTGGTCAAATAATTGCGTAGCAACAACTCTTTCTAAGATTTTTGAAATGAAAGGGAGATTAGAGATTGGTCTATAGTTAGCTAAAGCTCCTGGATCTAGCGCTGGCTTTTTTAGTAAGGGTTTAATTACAGCTGTTTTAAAAGCCTGCGGTACATGGATTAAAGTTAATGAAAAATTGATTATATGAAGAATAAAGCTACCAATAAGTGGGAAGACTTCTTTAAATAACCTGGTAGGAATAGGGTCTAAAAGACAAGTTGAAGGTTTGGATGAGGAAACTATTTTGTCTAACTCACAAAGGTCGATTGGAGTAAACTCATCAAGAAAGACATCAATTGAAAGACTTGTAGTAGTTACAGTATTTAAGTTAACTGTGGGAAGAATCTGATTGATTCTTCCCACAGTTAACATGATGATCGCCATGATCATCCGATTTGTCAACAGGAAAGCAAAAACTGATCTTCTGTGACAAGCAAGAAAACTGAGAGGAACGGCTGTCTATGTAAACAAACATTTAACAAAAAAGAATTCTGAAATAGCTAGACAAGCCAGGGCTCTCAGAAAACAGGGCAAATACAGTCGACATGGACAAAGAACTGTAAGGTGTGGATAAAACCGCTTGGAACTCCAGAAGAGGCTAAAGTAATAATGATTAGAGATATAGAGGAATTAGACAAATTTAAACCTGAGCTGTTATGCACAAATAACAGCACAGTAAGAATATGAGTGGAAATTTTTGTGTTTTTCTATCTTGTTTTGTTTTTTTTCTTCTCTTTTTTCTTTTTGGTGTACATTGTTGACACAACTTATGATCAGCACTTTAACCAATCATCCTTCCTCATTTAATAATGGAAGTGTATTAGGTCAAATTGAAGCTGAAACCTTTGTCAATACTAAACAGCAACCACAAGATATTTTAGGTAATATTGATCCAGTTAACAACTACTTTAATCATAATAATAAGTGTGCTTATTATGATTGTGACGACGGAGTCTCACCACTGTATGGTCTGGTAATTGAATGTTATATTATATGTGTAAAAGGATTTATATTTGCAAATGTTAACATGTATTGGGATTGTAAAATGTACATATAATTGTAGAATGTAGTGATGGCAAAATCGAAACAGTGTTTTGGAACGTACCGGAACCTAGGCGGAACTTGTGATTCGAAACGCTGTTCCGAGGTCTGCATCAGAAGGACGGTGTCACGTGACTTTTCCATATCGCATTCCATTCCGCCCCCAATTGTTTTGAAACGTCACAATCGTTTTTGTTTCAGCAAGTGGATACAAATCCGTGTATGGTTCCATCATTTGTAATTCCAATTCAAAATAAAATCAGAAAAAACAAATTTTTGGTCTCATTTTTGTTTAGTCCTTTTCTAAACTTAGGTATAAAAAATATATTGTCAAATTTTTGGACATACCTGTGTTTAATTTTGTACTTATTGTTTTATAGTCAAAACAAAAATATTAAGTTATTATTTTGGTTTATTATTTTGCGACACCGGAAGTGTTAGTGTTAGTGTAGGTGATGAGTTTAATCAGTTATTTAAAGTGTCTCTAGTTTTATCTATGATGTCTGACCTCCATTACACAAAATTAAAATGCCTATTATATGAAAACTAGTGATGGCAAAGTCAAAACAGTGTTTTAGTGCATACCGAAAACTAGGTGGAACTTCTGAATTGAATCAATATAAGCAACTGAATTGCAATATAAGCTGCAGCTTCAGCCATCACCCATTTCGGATAACCTATGTTGAACTGTATAATCAGAGGAGTTATTGTTTAATTTGACCTTGTTGGATTTTTTCCCCTTTGTTATATTATTCTGTTTCTTTTTAATCTTTACTTTTAATCTATCCGAAATAAATAAATAAAAATCATTTTTCCGAGGTCTGTATCAGAAAGAGGATGTCACGAGACTGTTCCATTTCACGTTCCATTACGTCACCGTTGTTTTATGCAGTGATTGTGTTATCCCGTTTCTCAAATGGAATAATAAAATGCTGCCATTACACAATATTAAATTGCCTATTCTATGCATAATTTATGTATTATATAAATACTTTATATGTAAAATACTAATTTCTCGTGTCCTTGCCTGACTGGCTGCTGGTTCATCAGCCCACATGCCTGAAACATTTCAAAGCTCCTCTGAAGTGCAGTTTGGTTGTGAAGTCTTGGCTCTCTGAGTGTCTTGTACTGAGCTGCTTTTGGATTTACATTATTTGGAAATGGATGGGGATAGAAAGCGTCCCAGGTCAGCTGTTTGGGATCACTATGACCTTCTTGAGGGGAAAAAAAGTTAAATGTATGCACTGTATGCAGCATCTTGCATTTTGTAGCAATACAACAAGTAGGTGGAGACGCCTACGGACAAAACATCCTGACGCCTGCATTCCTAGCTCAACACAACCGAGTGCTGAATCAAGCCATGGCCAGCGTAATGTTTATGGTATGTATTCATGTTCTTTTAATACACATACGAGTATACATTTATTATTTATACAACTTTATTATTATTTACAATAAATATAAATATGCATGTGATCACTAAAAGAAGCCCTATTGTTGTACATTTACATATAGTTATATATTTTACATATAGTTACATATATTTACAATATATGAAGTTGCATGGCAGCATTCCTCCTAACTCAGTCTTTTTGTTGTTCCTTGACAGGAAGGCAAAAAGAACTGAATGTACACAAGCACCCCTAAAAACAGTGACTGATGTCTATTTTGTAAACAAGCACCCCCTACAAATACTAATTGAAAAAATATATATTTTCAGACAAATAATACTAGAAACCCAAACAAAACATGAAACGTTGAGATAAAGACCCAAAAACACTTGACTGGTTAAGTGTAGTATTATAACATTTGGCCACCAGATGTCGCTGTGGGGAGATGTTTCAAATGTTCCAAAACATCAATTCTTTTTCTGAATCAATTGTTCCAAATGATTCGATCTCTCGATCATTCCATTTCTGCCATTACTACTAGAATGTGTTCTGACTAAAGTGAATCTTTCTGTGAAATAATGGTTGATATTAATTATGTTAATTGGGTGAGGCAATTGATTAATCTTGAAACCACGTACCTTTGCCAGCATGCTTGCTTGTGGTGTCCGGGCAAAAGACTCCTCAGGGGTTTGAGGGCCTTTTAAAGGACGCCAGCAGGAAGAAAATATATGGTGGTTGAGTAGAGGGGAGTTTAATATGTAAATAGGGATTTAAAGTATTTATTGTACTATTTATGGTGTATTTATTGGTGTTATTTATTCTGTAAATATTGGGGAAAGTATTTATGTATTTATGGTCTTTTAGATATTATTGGGTATATATGGGAAGATTAAAATATTTATTGTCTTACCTGGGATTATGGTATGTGCCAATTAAGTTGATTATCTCACTAAGTATATAACAGGTGTTTGTCATTTGGTTTGTGTTGGTGGGGTATCGGATGTGCAGTGGAGTTATTGCCTGTGAAGATTATTTGGAATAAACATAAAAACTGCTGATTGCAAACTGTTTGGAAGCCTCCACTCTTTCTCTGGTGCCTCCACCGCTCGGCTATCGTTCATGACAATGATGAACAACAATTAAATGGAATTATGGACTCGGATCAGACATTGGCAATAATACATATTGATAGTTGGAGTCTGTATGCCAACTTTGATAGTATTAAGGAGGTTTTAAATCAGTTTAACACCCCATTTAGGATTATAGCAATAACTGAAACATGGATTAATGAAGAAAAGCTGTAAGTTTTGAACTACATGGATATGAGATGATTACACAAAATAGGAAATGTAAAAGTGGTGGTGGGGTAGCACTGTATGTTGATAGAAAATTAAAAAGTAAAAGAGTGGACAGCATGACATCAGCAGTGAATGAAAGTATGGAATGTTTAACAATTACGATGGAAAATAGAAAAAAAACATAAGAGTAAGTTGTATATATAGAGCACCGGGATCTGATATGGAAAAATGTAGAAATGGTATGGAAAAGATGTACACAAAAATAAGACACAGAGATATCTTTATTTGTGGTGAGTTCAATATAGATTTAATGAAAACAAAACAACATAAACCAACTGAAGATTTCTTAGATACAATGTATAGCTTAACCTTATTTCCAAAGATTACAAAACCTACGAGAATAATGACACACTGTGCTACCTTGATAGACAACATTTTTACCAATGTTGTTGAATATAATATGGTGAGTGGTATAATAATAAATGACATTAGTGACCACCTGCCTGTATTTGTTTCTTTAGACGTTAATTATGGGGTTGATGAGAGTAAGAATAATAATAAACCAAGTAAAAAGATTTTTTATAAAAGAATGTGAACAGAAGATACAATCAGTGCTTTAAAAGACGACTTAATGTTACAGAATTGGGATGTTTTCTATAGAAAGAAGTGGACTTGGCATATGATAAATTTATTGATATATTAAATCATTATATGATTAAAAACTGCCCAACTAAAGAAATTAATAAAAAAAAAACATAAATACAAAAATTGCCCGTGGTTAACCAGGGGGCTAAAAAATGCTTGTAAAAAGAAAAAAATTATCTCTATAAAAATTTCTTTAAATTAAGAACTAAAGAATCTGAATAAAGATATAAAACATATAAAAATAAATTAATTGAAATAATACGAACTAGTAAAAAATTATACTATCCGAAATGTTAAATGAAAATAAGATCAATATAAAAGGAGTCTGGGATATATTAAATAAATTAAGGAAAAATGGAACTAAGAAAACGATATATCCAGAGTATTTTAGTCATGAACCGAGCCAGTGTTCTCCTGTGGGCTCGGTTCTGATCGTTCTTAATGGCTTAGGCATTGGAGTTGTCATGTGTCGTTATGTTTTGATTTCTCGTCTGTGTATTGTTTATTTCCATGCTTGTAGCCGCTGCTCTGGCCGGCGATCGTTAGGCAGCTGTTTGACCCACTTCCTGGTGGGCGCTGTCTAACATTCGCCGGTCTAACCACGCCCCCCTCTCTGACAGTCAGCTGTGCCCCCTGGTAACTATCTTTCCCACGCCTCACCCAGGTGTTGCCAATTTGTCACGGCAGCGGTGTTTGTACTTAGGTAGTTCTTTGCCAGTCAAACACCACTGGACCATTGTATGTGCTCACATGGTTGTTCTTTGCCATGTGACCATCACGTCAGGGGAAGAATCGTTTGTGTTTGTGCTCGTTGGTGGACTTGGATGACTCAGTCTGGTCCTGCATGGTGAGTAAGAGCTGTCTTCAATTCTGTTTGCAGTTGTGCTACTATGCTTGCCTGTAGCGTTTCCCCTTGCGGCACAACTGCTACACTTTGGCACTGCTGCCCAGCTCTTCGCCCATGCCAGCCAAGCCTCCTGGAGAACTTAAGTTTACCCGAGCAGTTTGTCATTTTGTCCTGTCTGTTTTTGTGGCCACTGTGCACAGTGGTCTGCCTGCTGCACGCAATTTGTGTGAGCCGTTTTGTGCACAACTGTCACATTTCTGTAAGTCTTTATTTTTTTAACTGGTTGATATCAATAAATGTGTGTTTGGTGTAACCCGGCACTTAAGTCTGTTCTTCCTTCTCCTCCTTCGTGTGCTGTGGAAAAGCGCTCAGGGATCTTATGACAAAAGCAACTGCAATGAAACTGTACAAAGTGGATATGTTAAAGTGCAAGAGTCAAGGTGCTACAAAGCAACATATTCAAATGTCACACGAGTCAAGTGCTGTGTATGTGTACACACACACATGCACCTCACAGCAACATACAAGATACAGGGCATATGTGTGTGCTGCACGGGCACATACAGTATATACACAGTGCATCCAGAAAGTATTCATAGCGCTTCACTTTTTCCACATTTTGTTATGTTACAGCCTTATTCCAAAATGGATTAAATTTATTTTTTTCCTCAAAATTCTACACACCATACCCCATGATGACAATGTGAAAAAAGTTTTTTTTGGTTTTTTTTGCAATTTATTAAAATAATATTTAAAAAAAACAACATCTACATAAGGATTCACAGCCTTTGCTCGATACATTGTTGATGCACCTTTGGCAGCAATTACAGCCTTAAGTCTTGTTGACTATGATGCCACAAGCTTGGCACACCTATCTTTTTGCAGTTTGGCTCATTCCTCTTTGCAGCACCTCTCAAGCTCCATCA
The DNA here is from genome assembly GCA_020510985.1 of Pholidichthys leucotaenia. Lineage (NCBI taxonomy): Eukaryota > Metazoa > Chordata > Actinopteri > Cichliformes > Pholidichthyidae > Pholidichthys > Pholidichthys leucotaenia. The sequence continues at coordinate 181,348,525 of CM035850.1, read as the reverse complement.
GGTTGGATGGGAAGCGTCGGTCCACAGCCATTTTCAGATCTCTCCAGAGATGTTCAATTGGATTCAGGTCTGGGCTCTGGCTGGGCCACTCAAGGACATTCACAGAGTTGTCCTAAAGCCACTTCTTTGATATCTTGGCTGTGTGCTTAGGGTCGTTGTTCTGCTGAAAGATGAACTGTCACCCCAGTCTGAGGTCAAGAGTTCTCTGGAGCAGGTTTTCATTCAGGATGTCTCTGGACATTGCTGCATTAGATAGATAGATAGATAGATAGATAGATAGATAGATAGATAGATAGATAGATAGATAGATAGATAGATAGATAGATAGATAGATAGATAGATAGAATCAGAATCAGAATCAGATTTATTGCCATTGTTCATGTAATACACAAACTAGGAATTTGTCTCGGTGCCATGCTGCAACATTAAAAACATGATGAGAAAAAGGGATAAACTAAAAAACTAAAGGACTAGAAACGTGCAATAAGTGTAGAAAAATAAGTAATAATAAGTAATAATAATAATAATAATACTAGTAATAATGAGTAGTACTAGTCAAGGCAGTTTTAAAAAATTAGCAAGTAGCAGATAATGTGAAGTACCACATAGTGCAGTCGATAATGCAACAGAAAAACAGTGATGAATGACGTGAGTCTGGTTGAGCTGCTGTACATAGTACACGAGAGTCAAAAAGTCACTTAATGTTCAGCAGTCTGATGGCAGAGGGGAAAAAGCTGTTCATGTGCCGGGAGGTTTTAGTCCGAATGGACCGAAGCCTTCTACCTGAGGGGAGGGAGGCAAACAGTACGTGACCAGGATGTGAAGGATCGGCTATGATCCGGCCAGCACGCCTCCGGGTCTTGGAGATGTACAGGTCCTGGAGAGATGGGAGCTCGCAGCCTATCACCTTCTCAGCAGTGCGCACGACGCGCTGCAGCCTTAGTCTGTCCCTGGAAGTGGCTCCTGCATACCACACAGTTATGGAGGAGGTGAGGATGGACTCGATGATGGCCGTGTAGAACTGCACTAACATCTTGGTTAGCTTGAGCTTCCTCAGCTGCCGCAGAAAGAACATCCTCTGCTGGGCCTTTTTGATGAGGGAGCTGATGGTTGGCTCCCATTTGAGGTCTCGGGTGATGGTGGTGCCCAAGAAGCGGAAGGAATCTGCAATGGTGATGGGAGAGCCTTCCCAGACCAGCTGGGAGACATAGTCTCTCCACCGAGTCCTGAGTCTGCCCCGGGGTCTCATCCCAGTGGGACGTGCCTGAAACACCTCAAGTGGGAGGCGTCCTAATCAGATGCCCATACCACCTCAACTGACTCCTTTCAATGTGGAGGAGCAGCGGTTCTACTCTGAGCCTCGCCCGGATGACTGACCTCCTCACCCTATCTCTGAGGGTGAGTCCAGCAATCCTACGGAGAAAGCTCATTTCAGCCGTGATCTCGTTCTTTGGGTCATTACCCAAAGCTCGTGACCATAGGTGAGAGTAGGAACGTAGATTGACTGGTAAATCAACAGCTTTGCCTTAGAGCTAAGCTCCCTCTTCACCACAACAGACCAGTACAATGTCTGCATCACTGCAGATGCTGCTCTGATCCGTCTGTCAATCTCTCGCTCCATTCTCCCCTCACTTGTGAATAAGACCCCAAGATACTTAAACTCCTCCACTTGGGGCAGGAGCCTGTCCTCAACCCAGAGAGGACAGTCCACCTTTTTCCGGCTGAGGACCATGGACTCGGACTTGGAAGTGCTGATTCTCATCCCAGCCGCTTCACACTCAGCGGCAAACCATCCCAGCAAGAGCTGTAGGTCATTGCTGGATGAAGCCAACAGGACAACATCATCTGCAAACAACAGAGATGAGATCCTGTGGTCACCAAGCATGACACCCTCCATTCCCTGGCTGCACCTAGAAATCCCATCCATAAAAATTATGAAAACTTACAGGATGTTCAAACTCACAGGATAAAAACAGTTTAAAAAGGAAACATGGTTAAAAAGGAAACAACAAATAAAATCATTTGGCAGAAAATATTAATAACTATTAAAATTAATAGTGATTAATAGATAAATGCTGATAACTAATATTGATAGCTAAATGAAGTATGACAACTGAAGTATGATAACTATTTGATTCATCTTTCCCTCTATCCTGACTAGTCTCTGTAGGGATGGTATTGGCCTGGTGATGAACGGTCTCTGGTTTCTTCCAAACATGACGCCTGGCATTCACACCAAAGAGTTCAATCTTTGTTTCATCAGACCAGAGAATTTTGTTTTTCATGGACTGAGTGTCCTTCAGGTGCCTTTTGGTAAATTCCAGGTGGGCTGCCATGTGCCTTTTACAGAGGAGTGGCTTCCATCTGGCCACTCTACCATACAGGCCTAATTGATGGATTGCTGCAGAGATGGTTGTCCTTCTGGAAGGTTCTCCTCTCTCCACAGAGGAACGCTGGAGCTCTTACAGAGTGGCCATCGGGTTCTTGGTCACCTCCCTGACGAAGGCCCTTCTCGCCCGGTCGCTAAAGGGCCTTTTCCACTTGCACGCTTTAGCGCGACACAGGACGGCTCAGCACGCTTTGTACGCTTTTCCACAAGCCCCAACATGGTTTAACAGCCGCGATTCTCAGTTTCGCTGAAGGGCAGGGTACAGCAGTGCTGAGCTGGGCCGTGTTGTGACGTTAACAGACTGGTCGCCGCTGATTGGTCAGGTCATAACCGGCGCTGATTGGTCAGGTTGTAACCGGCCCTCTCCTCCTCCTCTTCTACCGAATCTTCATGACATTCTCAATAAAGTTTAAAAAAAAAAAGAATCTAGACGACCGCCATTACTCAGCACGCAACCACTGTTGGCGGTTTATTTTCAGTGTATTGCTGTGCTATTTTCATTTATTCTCTATCAAAAATGGCTTCGCGTAATAAGGGTGTTCCATGGACTAATAAGGAGGTACAGTGTCTGCTCACTGCATTGTCAGACGAATGTATCCAGCGCGAGTTAGACGGAGCCACCCGGAATGAAAAAATATACCGGGATGTCTCGACATCGGAGTCCTTTAACGGTGAGTTTTAATTTTTTTTTATTGTGCATTTTTTCGCAAATATATTCGGTAAGACGCTCAGTTTATTTATGCAATAAAAAAGCTGTTCATTTGTGGATGATGATCGCTGCTTTATCGCAGCACACTGCGGACTCGCTTTTCTTTTAATTATTCATGTGAACAATACGCTGAAATAAGCTTATGTAATCTTGTTAAAAACTATTGTCTTTTCTGTATATCTTGCACTTCCATGCTGTATTTTATTGTGTGCATTTTCCTTGTAGAATCATCCCACGCGTCCGCCGCACCAGCCCGCCCAGATTCTCCAATGTGAATCTGTCCCTCCACCAAATGATAAATATTTGCAACATTGAAATGAGGTTGCAGAAAACGCGAGGGTAGCCCTGGACCTGGCAGAGACGGCTTCATTCAACCGAGCCTTCCTGACCCAGTTTGGGAAGCTGGGAGAGGCACTCAGTGGTCGACGTGTATAAAATGTCGATTAACCTTCATGTTGTGTTGCAAAGTTTTTTTTTTAATTTTAATATTTTGTATATAATAAAATGGAATTGTTTTGGAAAGTGTGGTTTGTCTGTTATAACACTGAATTATAAAACAGTATAATTACATAGAAATTCCATTGCCTAGTCTGATCAAAATGATGCTGATCATCCTGTCAGGAGTCAACCATTGTAAAGGTAATGTAATTTTTAACTAGACCAAAAAACAAATGTTTTTGTAAGCTTTCTGTTCTTTTTATTGAAATATCATAAACAATTAGCACCACATGATACAGTTATAAACTTTGGGTAAATTTTTTTATGTTAACTTATAAGAAGTTGCACAGTTGGACTTTAAAATGCAGCAGGAGAGAATGATCAAGCTTACAAGTCAAAAAGTAAGTATATGTAAATTGAATGTTCTATCGGCATTCCAAATTCAGAGAATTACAATACTTTAGAAGGAGTGTAGCATCATCTAAACGGAAAATAATAATACTGTTGTTCCAAATGTTGACCTGAAGGTGAAAAACATGAATTTTTTTTTATTCAGTACATCCAAAATGCCCTAGGATGTAAAAAAAATAATACAAATTGGTGTTGGCCAGTGTGCCACTGTCTCATTATTTAATACGAATAAAAACAAGTTTCAGCTCATTATTTCTAGGTCATTTGGCAGTTAATTCAAAACAAAAGTGTATTGTGTTGTTGTGTAACGGAGTCAAAAATGTACTCTAAGTATTTCTTTTTATCAGTTATGTTTTTCTTTATATTGTGAATTTTATTTTACTTGAGTGTTTTATTTTGGCAGTACACTTCTCACATCCGCTCTTTCTGTACCTCTGAGGCTCCGGTAGTTTAGTCTTTCCCCACAGTATCGCATTGCTTTGCTGTGGGTAAGTTGTGTCCAAACGCTGCTGGCACTAAATAATCGTATTGTTCGTTAGTCTTATCATTTAAACTGTAAACTTGGTTTGTAATTGTTCGTTATTAATTTGACCTGTCACTGTAGTGTATTTTTTTTGTTGTTTGTGTTGTAAATGAGAGTTTTGTGGGTGTTTCGGCACACATTGGGAGTCTGGTGGGCGCCATTTTAGTTTCGCGCCAATATAGGTTCTGTAGTGACTCCAGCAGCTTGTGTCATTGTGTAATCCATGTTTTTGTGAATGTAGGAGCCTGTGTGGGATCGAGGTACAGACGGAGCGTGATGCGTTTTGTTTTATTTCATCTACAGAAATAAATTGTGGAAACAGCAGTCTGGTGTCATCGTGGTCCCTGTGCTGCACACACACACTTGTTTTGATGTTCCCGATCACGGTCGCTTAAGGGTGCCCCAAAAAGAAGAACCGTTACGCTTGTGACGAGATCCGTTACACTGGTGACGTGATCCGTTACAGTTGCAGCTTTTTTATCAGAGAGTTTCTCCAGTTTTGGAGCATATAATCATCCGTCCCTTAACTGTTAAACATTAAATAACAGCAGACAGATTGGCAAAGGATACACAATTGTGTTGCTGTAGCCTAAAACCGCTGTGACCCACTGCTTGTGGTGCTACCTTTCATGTGTGTGCTTTTTATGAATATTCACACGTTTTTGTAAGTACAAGTGGGATAGTATTAAATTGAAATATTCATTCATATTTCATCTCGCTGCCTGTACCCTTGTCTGGCGGTCCTTTTTGGCGTTTACGGTGAAAAAAGCCACAGACCGACGAGTGGCCTTATACAGCTGTGTGTTATGTTTTGCTTGGGTCTTCTCAATAAAGTTTTGGAAAAAAAAATGTTTTGCTTGGGTCGCGTGTGTTACATCACGGGAGTGTGGCACCGCCTCGCTGTTATAAACCCACCCACCCAATCACAACACCCATGCCAAACACTGTGCTAATGGAGACAGAAGCGTGCCGAGCCGTACTGAAGTGAATCGAGCCGTACCGAGGTGTGCTGGGCTAGTGGAAAAGAGGCTTAAGTTTAGATGGCTGACCAGCTCTAGGAAGAGTCCTGGTGATTCCCAACTTCTTCCATTTATGAATAATGGAGGCCACTGTGCTCGTTGGTACCTTCAAAGCAGCAGAATTTTTTCTGTACCATTCCCCAGATTTGTACCTCTGTGTTATTGTAAATAGTACCTTTATTTGAGAAGTGTGTTGAAGTGGTGGCCACTTCCCCTTTCGCCACTGCACCGCCCATAAATACCAGGCAGGCTTCTCCATCCGGCCTCTTTTGCCAGTGCCCCTGCCTGGTGGCTGTAGTGTGTGTGACTGACCCCAAATAAAGCTGAGTTCTAGCATGCACCTGGCCTTGTTATTCTAGAAGTAATTTCATACATAACATTTTGGCGACAAGCATAAAAAATGGAGGCATGTGTTTTGCCGCTTCAGCCCTTCCTGAAGCTCCCGGGCGAGCCACCTGTGCCTTGGTCAAGATGGTCTGCCGACTTGAGTGAGCTAGATAAACGGAGGGCACATGTGCTTTTGGTGCATAATTTGAGGTTTGAGGGCCAGCGTATCCTACGTACATTCAGGGCTACCGACTCCTATGAGGATGTGGTTGAGTTGCTAGGGCACCATTTCCACACCCCAGACAATGTCACCGTCTGGAGGATTCAGTTCTGACAACAACACCAGCCAACAAAGCATTAGTAGCGGACCCTGACAGCAAGGATAGTGTGGCCGACAACAACGCAGAAACCTATGACATCAAGATGATTCATTATGCCAGGGTGTGTCGTGTGTCCAAGCCAGAGAGCCCATGGAGAATAACACCTGCACCACCCCGACAACTGTCCATGCGGTGACCCGAGTACCAACGGGTTCAAGTACTGTATGGTGATGCTGGATGATGAGGAGGTGCCGCTGCTGATCGACACCGGGGTGGAGACATCATTATTGAATTGGGTCACGGTGAGGAACCTTTGCCCCTACAACAGACTAAGAGATAACCCAGCTCTACGGTTATGGAGGTGGCAGATTGCGCACGGTTGGTACGCTGGAGTTGACGGCTCGGTACAAGTCGGCGGTGATGACAGACTGCACATTCCACCTGATGACCCAAGGCGACAACATCATGGGCTGTGACCTGTTTTATGGACTAGGGTTCGCCATTAGAGACGACACTGGGGAGGAGTGGACTGGTTGTGGCCGGCAGAACCATCCAGTTCCGGTGGCAGAGGATGACACAGTGTGGGGGAAGGATTTATCTAGCACAGGGGTCACCAACCTTTTTGAAACCAAGAGCTACTTCATGGGTATCGAGTCATGTGAAGGGCACCAGCTTGACACACTCCTCTAAAATAACAAATTGTGTGTGTATATATACAGTATATATACTGTATATATATATACATAAATAAATAATTATCAATAACTTAGAGTGGGTAACAGACAAGATCAATATTCAGCACTTTATTTTTATTAATCTCAGCAATTGTTCAGATGATCCCTTCTACATTTCATAAAAAAATGTCCAGTTTTCACCAGTCCCTTTAAACCATAAAAAAACTAAACCCTTTTAATTCATGAACTATGTTGAACCATGTTTGAAAAAGTTATGCAACATTTAAGAAAAATCAACTTTCATATTAAGTAAATCTTATCACATTTTTAACTGAACAAATCTGCTGCAATTCTGCTCAAAATCTGTTACATTTAATAAACACACTTTTGTGTGGTCTTCTTCACTGGAATTATATCCATACAGTTCTTGCCAAGAATCATGCTTGAGCAACCAGCACTGTCCTTTCATGAGAAGCTAAACAGCACTGAGTGCTTATATGCACGGTGGCGCAGTGGTTAGCACCGCGGCAGCAGTTTACCCTCGGCTGGGGGATCGCAGGGATCGTGGGTTCGATCCCTGCCCCCAGCCAACAGTGATCTGTGTGGAGTTTGCATGTTCTGGTGGTGCATGTTCTTGTTTTTCATGCAAAAACATGCAGGTTAGGGAGTTAAGGGGTGCTTGCGCACGCAGCGGCTGGTGGCTTGTCACCGGACTGCAGAACAAATCTACCTACGGGTGCAAGATAAGTCCAAAAAAAAAAAAAAAAGAGTGGGTAGTGAAGTGGCGCTTCGCCATCGCCCCGCAAATGAAATACACGCAGCTTCCTTTCACGGTAGTAAAAAAGAACTCTTCCTCCCGCTCACTTTGAAAATGATAAATTTTCTGTCTTTTTTTTTGCCATGTTTTTGGGCTTGGAAACTGCACTCCACTCACCATCTTAACTGCCCGGTGCGCTAGCTTACGCTCCACAAGCGCAAAGGTTTTGTCATGCGCACAATACTGACCTTTGAACTAGGTCAGAGTTCACCTTAACTTTACGTATAATAAACGTATTTTCATTTTTTTTTATTTTTAAGACATTGTCATTTTAAAATCTATATAAATGCAAGTGGGATTTTAAAAAATATAAAAAATATAAAATAAAAAATAGCGGCAGAAAAAATTACATCTTAGATGCAGCTCACTTGCGAGTTGTGCTATTTTTAGAACAGGCCTGCAGGTGACTCATGTGGTCCCTGCGGGCGACATGGTGCCCGCGGGCACCGCGTTGGTGACCCCTGATCTAGCATCACGGTGGTCAAGCAGGACCAGCCTCACTCAGGTTTGACGCAGGTGGGTCTCAGTGCCAGCGCTCGCGATACCTTGGATGAGGGTACCGAGCGTGATGGCGAGGTGCCTGTATCGATGAGTGATGCTGATGGGTGAGCATCAGTTTCCTCCAGAGCTCGGTCGCTTTTGGACTTTTCTATGGGAAGGGGAAGGGGGGAATGCTGTATTGTAAATAGTACCTTTATTTGTGAAGTGTGGTGTAGTAGTGGCCACTTCCCCTTCTGCCACTGTACCGCCCATAAATATAAGGCAGGCATCTCCATCCGGCCTCTTTCATCAATGCCCCTGCCTGGTGGCTGTAGTGTGTGTGACTGACCCAAAATAAAGCTGAGTTCTATCGTGCACCTGGCCTCATCATTCCAGAAGTAATTTCATACATAACAGCCTCGAGACAATCCTGTCTCGGCGGTCTATAGACAGTTCCTTTGACTTCATGCTTGGTTTGTGCTTTGACATGCACTGTCAACTGTGGGACCTTATATAGGCAGGTGTGTGCCTTTCCAAATCATGTCCAATCAGCTGAATTTACTCCAATTAAGCTGTAGAAACACCTCATGGATGATCAGTGGAAACAGGATGCATGGAAAAGGCTGTGAATACTGTGATTTCTTAGATTTTAATTTTTAATAAATTTGCTAAAATCTCAAAAAAAAACTTTTTTTCACGTTGTCATTATGGGGTATTGTATGTAGAATTTTGAAGAAGAAAATTAATTTAATCCATTTTGGACTAAGGCTGTAACATAGCAGAATGCGGAAAAAGTGAAATGCTGTGAAGACTTACTGGATGCATATGCCGCAGAGCAACCACTAGTTATGGGTACAGTTTTGATTGTTTAAAAGCCAATTTTTACAGTGTGTCTGAAAAGTGTTTAGTGGGGTGCATTCTCTGATTGCAGGTGATATGTTATTCCAGATCTTGGTTTCACTGTTAATCACATGTAAAAAACATTGCATTCAAAATATATTATAATTCAAAATATTATTCAGTTCAGTTCAATAGCAATATTCTGACATGAATGCCCCTTTTCAAGGCATTAATGAGGCGGCAGATGCCAATCGTAAGTTGCTTGTTTATTTAACAAAAGAACAAAGTAACGAGCCACATGGGGTAAAACACATACAGTGGGGCAAAAAAGTATTTAGTCAGCCACCAATTGTGCAAGTTCTCCCACTTAAAAGATGAGAGAGGTCTCCAATTTTCATCATAGGTATACCTCAACTATGAGAGACAAAATGAGAAAAAAATAAAAGAAAATCACATTGAAGGATTTTTATTAATTGGTAAATTCCTCGGTAAAATAAGTATTTGGTCACCTACAAACAAGCAAGATTTCTGGCTCTCACAGACCTGTAACTTCTTCTTTAAGAGGCTCCTCTGTCCTCCACTTGTTACCTGTATTAATGGCACCTGTTTGAACTCGTTATCAGTATAAAAGACACCTGTCCACAACCTCAAACAGTCAGACTCCAAACTCCACTATGGTCAAGACTGAAGAGCTGTCAAAGGACACCAGAAACAAAATTGTAGACCTGCACCAGGCTGGGAAGACTGAATCTGCAATAGGTAAGCAGCTTGGTGTGAAGAAATCAACTGTGGGAGCAATTATTAGAAAATGGAAGACATACAAGACCACTGATAATCTCCCTTGATCTGGGGCTCCACGCAAGATCTCACCCCGTGGGGTCAAAATGATCATGAGAACGGTGAGCAAAAATCCCAGAACCACACGGGGGGACCTAGTGAATGACCTGCAGAGAGCTGGGACCAAAGTAACAAAGGCTACATCAGTAACACACTACGCCACCAGGGACTCAAATCCTGCAGTGCCAGACGTGTCCCCCTGCTTAAGCCCGTACATGTCCAAGCCCATCTGAAGTTTGCTAGAGAGCATTTGGATGATCCAGAAGAGGATTGGGAGAATGTCATATGGTCAGATGAAACCAAAATAGAACTTTATTGTAAAAACTCAACTTATCGTGTTTGGAGGAGAAAGAACACCATACCTTCTGTGAAGCATGGGGGTGGAAACATCATGCTTTGGGTCCGTTTTTCTGCAAAGGGACCAGGACGACTGATCTGTGTAAAGGAAAGAATGAATGGGGCCATGTATCATGAGATTTTGAGTGAAAACCCCCTTCCATCAGCAAGGGCATTGAAGATGAAACATGGCTGGGTCTTTCAGCATGACAATGATCCCAAACACACCGCCCGGGCAACGAAGGAGTGGCTTCGTAAAAGCATTTCAAGGTCCTGGAGTGGCCTAGCCAGTCTCCAGATCTCAACCCCATAGAAAATCTTTGGAGGGAGTTGAAAGTCCGTGTTGCCCAGCGACAGCCCCGAAACATCACTGCTCTAGAGGAGATCTGCATGGAGGAATGGGCAAAAATACCAGCAACAGTGTGTGAAAACCTTGTGAAGACTTACAGAAAACGTTTGACCTCTGTCATTTCCAACAAAGGGTATATAACAAAGTATTGAGATGAACTTTGTTATTGACCAAATACTTATTTTACCGAGGAATTTACCAATTAATTCATTAAAAATCCTTCAATGTGATTTTCTGGATTTTTTTTTCTCATTTTGTCTCTCATAGTTGAGGTATACCTATGATGGAAATTGGAGACCTCTCTCATCTTTTAAGTGGGAGAACTTGCACAATTGGTGGCTGACTAAATACTTTTTTGCCCCACTGTACATGGAACTTGGACATAAAAATAAAGAACACTAACACCGGAGCTGAGTGTAGTGAGGGTGGAACCAGACACAAACGAACAAGCACTTATGCCAGATGAAGCGAGGATGAATTGGCGATAGAAGAAAGACTGGAGCCGGGAATAGGGACTCCAGTCCTGGAACACAAATGTAGGTCGCAGCGAGGAGTGAGCCTCAGCTGCTCCCTTAAATACTGAACACAAAAGTAAAGTAATCACACAGGAAGGGGGAACATAATTAACAAACTCAAGAACAGCTGTCACGGCGCCAGCTCAGCTTTGACAGCCGGAAGTTCAGCTGTGACACTGTCACAATAAAAGCCCTGGAAAGGCACTAATAACAAACTTGAAATAATGGGAGGAAAAAAGGGAAAATACTGAGTAACCCGAGCGCGGATGGGTACAGCGCTCGGATCACCACAGTAGCCCCCATTCAAAAGGCACATTCCAGGCATCTAATATAACATCCAAAGCCCTCCCCCAACCAGAAGGCTACCAGGACCAACCCAGGGAGGGCAGAGGGGGATACAGGTTAAGAGGGAGAGAAACAAAAACCCCAAAAGTGTCTATAGTGACATGCGCCGAGAGAAAAGGGGGGGGGGCACCAAGAACAGATAATAACAAGGGTCAAACAAAGCATGGCGTGGCTTAAACACAGAAATGTCCAAAACTAAATAAACACTTCAACTAGCACAATACTCCAGTACTACAGCAGAAGAAAACAAAGAAAAATATATGTGTAGTACTACCCGGCAAGAAAAAACAAAAAAGATTACCACAAAACAGATCACTTCCGCTTCTGAGAGAGAGCAGACGCTTTTCTTCCCTCTCCCTCCTAATCCTCTCCCTTCTGATCCCAGCTTGCAATGTCACTCTTCTCCTGGCTGAATCTTAATCCAAATGGAAATTATGGATCTGGAAAGCGGCTTATATGCGATTGTCACCTTTAAAAGAAGAAGCGGGTCAGGGGGAACCCAATGGAGACTCATGGCATTGGAATTCATGTGTCTGTGTGATTCGACTGAGATTGAACTGATCACAGGATCTTCTGTTTGGCCCCTGGAGTTTTGCTAGTGTATCGAAATTATCTGGGTGAGCTAATCAAATGCGGACCCCGGCGTAGCTCCCTTAACAAATTCAACAATTCGTCCAGCTGGGGGGAGCACTGACTGTCAGCGGCAGGATTAACATGGAATTTACTATCTGGCATGCATTGAAGAGAGAACATACTCTCTGGACATGTTTTACCTATGTTTCGGTAGGTGGATAACATCTGTGGATCGCTGAGTGCTCTCCAGAGAATGATCTAAAGTATGATTCAAGCCTGTATGAAATTGAAGCACAGAATCGAAGAGAGAGAAATTTTTTTATTCTCTGAGTGCACTGTGCAGATTTGACCTTGTGTTTTGGTGCCCTTGTTTACATTCCTCCTCGATAAGATAACGCCGGAGAAGTGGCTTATGTCTACCCATACATCAACAATCAGTTGTTGTCGTCAGCGGATTGGTCTCTCAAGGACAATGCCCATGTGCCTTCTGCAAGGAAGAGGAAAAGAGAGATAGACTCTGATCTCTGGTCTTGTTTATAAGTCACATGATTATAACATCTATCCACTGCCTGGAGGCGCCCTCTGCTGCTCACTAACAACTGTTACACTCACACTACACAATGACATGCAAATATACACACACTGCTCTCCCTCCCTCTGCTGTGTGATTGTATCTATTGTCTGCTAATGTGCATAGAGGGTTTTTTTCTGTGTAATCAAAATTTGGCTCATGAGCTTATATGAGCTTATACGAGCGTGATTCTGATAACTATGTTTTTTCTCTCTGCCTATTGTGTTTCCCCCCCCCCCTTCCCCCCCTTTACCCCCACTGCAGACAGGCGCCTTTATGGCTGCCGTGTCATTGGATGCGCCTAACGTGCGCGCCCAATGTCAAGTCAAATTCCTTGTGTGTTTACTTGTAAATATACTTGGCAATAAAGCTGATTCTGATTCTGATTCTGATTCTGATATGATTCTTCCTACAAAGTTATGAAAGCAAGGTGCCTATTAAAGAAAAAAAAAAAAACTCTACCATTACATAGTTTGACAGGGTAGTTATAACTTGCCAGGTTAAATTAATCTTAAGACTCCAACATGCAAAAACTTCTGGGGCAAAAATGTTCAGAATGGGATCTTGCCATAGTCAAGGTTGCTGACCTCGAACTAAGAGCCATCATACACGGTAAATTACAAAATATTTACAAGTCAGATCAAATGTACCCACTGTAGTTGCACTAGTCTGCCCTCGTTTGGATGAGAAGCAATATTGAGCTCATTTTGACATCTAGCATTCTAGAATAAATTCCCACAAAGAAACATGATCAATTAACTGTTAACTGCATGAAGAGTTAACATGAAATAATCCTAGGGGGGAAAAACATTTACATGCGATAACTAAGAAGTGCAGCTAGGTCTGAAATTCTCCTCTAACGATGGAAATAATGGAGGAGACCATACTCAGCAATCTTGACCAAAATCAACTATTTTGGTCATCCTAAATACCAGCAAATCATTGTGAGCTTACTTTCTGGAAGGTCAGGGTCAAGTTAAAAAAATCACCATCTGAACACATAAAAAAGTGAACTCAAATTCCAACCCAAACCAAACATTTAACATGGTAACGGCGCCTTTTACACAAACTGTATGGCTTAGTACACACGTCAGCGGATCAGACTACCCAGGAATTGGCTTCTGCTGCTGATAGGCACAGCAAGCACAACATATGAATACTTGTTGATTCCACGAACCCAAGAGAAAACAAAAAATACAGATACCCTTTACCTAGGAAATACATAAGTACCACAGAATAGGCAAACAAAAAATATATGAATAGAACACACGGCAACCCGGGCTGCCGTGTGGCGCAGTGGTTTAGCACTGTGGCAGCACAGTTTTACCCTCGGCCGGGGGATCGCGAGGATCATGAGATCGTGGGTTCGATCCCAGCCCCCGACCAACAGTGAGCTGTGTGGAGTTTGCATGTTCTCCCCGTGTTGCGTGGGTTTACTCCGGGATTTCTCCGGTTTCCTCCCGCATACCAAAAACATGTAGGTTTAGGGCGCTCGCGCACGCAGCGACCAGCAGCCGGTGGCTTGTCACCAGACTGCAAACCAAATCTACCTACGGGTACAAATAAGTAACAAAAAAAAAAAAAAAGCCCAGGCAAAGAAAAGAGAATCCCTTCATTCCCACATGGAAAACAGAACCACAGGAACGCTGGCAGATAGAGAGTGGAGAAAAAAAAGGCAGTTCAGGCAGTCTACTAGCATCCAGACTCCACATAAAACAAAAAAAGGAAAAAAAAAACAGTTTGGGCGGCCTACCCAAGTCCCAGACCCAGGGAAACAGTACCTCAGGCGGCCGGCCCCGGTCGCCAAACCAACAAAGCAGTCCTTCGGGCGGCCGATCCAGGATGCGGGACCGGCAAAGCAGTCCAGCAGGTGGCCAGCCCACATCCTCAGGCCACCAGGACTGGAGGGGAGAACTCGGAGGCTACTTCCCTACCGAAAAGCACCAAGAGGAGAAGCCAAACAGGATGAAGGAGACCCCAGCAGTGTCCGGTGGTGGAGAATGGGGGGGGGCAACCAGCTCGGTAACAGGCGGAAGGGGATCTGCTGCTCCCCCACCAACCTCAAACCGGGCCAGCGCAACACCCTCGGTGGACCCAGATAGAGCCAGCACAGCACCCTTGGTCGACCCGGGTTGGGCCGGCGCCGCACCCTCAGTAGACCCGGATTGGGCCGGTGCAGCACCCTTGGTGAACCTGGATTGGGCCAGCGTGACAGCCTCGGTGGATCCAATGGAACCAGCGCAGCACCCTCGGTGGACACGGATGGAACCAGCACGGCACCCTCGGTGGACCCAGATGGAACCTGCGCAGCACCTGGGATGACCTCCAAACCTGAACCCGAAGCCTCGACAACAACGACCGGAGCCAACTCCTCTCCCTGGAAGAAGGTTCATACAGACAGGGAGAACAGGGGTCAGGATCACCGGCAGCAGCAGAGCCCGGCAAGACAAGCTCAGATGCAGCAGCTGGCTGCACCTGGCTCTTCTCCCCAAGAGACAGGCAAGAATGCTCCAGAACAGAAAGCAAGAAGACAAAATAGAGCAATTGCCTGATCTCGGGCTCTACCATCGTCCAGGACTCCGACGATCCAGGGATCTGGAGGTCCATTTCCAGTTCCGACTTGACTGCAGTGGGCTCCACAGCTGGCATGATGGTCTCCATAGTCCAAGAACCCCCTGGCACTGAAACCCATGCCGATGGCCCACATGGCATGGTGGCAGGGGATCCGCAACCTGCTGGGGCCGGACTGCTGGTCCTTGGAGAGCCGGGGACACTTCATCGTCAGCTGACTGAGGCTGACCATTATTCGTCGTCCGAATGATGGTCAGCCCCCCTCCTCTCCCCATAACGTGGCTGAGGGATTGGAATCAAGCTCACAGGCTCCTCCTCTGTTCGACGGTCTACTCCTGGCACCGGGGGATGCTCGGAGAGAAGGGGAGGAAACAGAGAGATAGCAGGTTCAATGTTTATGGCTGCAGCAGATGGTGGGGGCTCAGAGGACCGTGAACCCTGAGCTCTACCCCCAGGAATCAGACAAGGCAATTCATTACACTAAGATTTTGAATGAAAAAATACTTGTCTGTTCTCCCGGGGTACGATGGTGACTGCTGCAAGGGGCTTGGTTCTCCCCTTTCCCCTAAGGATGGTGACGGAGGGCCCCCCAGGAAGACAAGGAGGAGCCACCCCAACAGGATTGATGACGGGTGAAGCCGGAACAGGACTCGCTGGGCTCAAAGCAGCCGAAAGGAGCGCCGATGAGAAGGAAGGAGCAGCCGAGGCAGTCCAGGGACGAGAAGCTGATGGAGCAGCGGGAAGAAGTGACCCGGAGGCTGAGGCTGCTGTCTTTACCCTCAGTCATGGCGTGGGGGAAACAGCTGGCTGGGAGGCGGAGTTCTTACAGCAACCCGGAACAGGATCCGGACGGGGATCTTGCAGAGGTTTGACCCAGGCAGGAGGTTGATCATGGGCAGAGAGGTGGTGTCTTCCTGCAGAGGGCGAGGCTAGATTCAAGTCAGGTAAGTGCCACTGCTGCGCAGAGACAGAAGTCAGCAGCTCGGTGTACTCAAGGTAATTACTGAGTTCAGGATTCACCTCCACCAGTCTAACTGCTGCCACCACATTCTTTAGGATTCTGCTGGGATGGAAGGAAGAGTGGGCTTCAGCCACATGACCCCTGATGAGCTCCGCTGCCCACTGTGCCCACCTACAGTCACAAGTGAGTTTTTGTATTAGGTGCTGGGGGAGGATTGTGTTGAATGCTGAACTGAAGTCCAAGAACAGCATTCACACGTAGGAGTGCTTTGAGTCCAGGTGGGTGAAGGCTGGATGGAGAACAGCAGAGGTGGCGTCTTCTGTGGATTTGTTCGACCTGTATGTAAACTGAGATGAGCCGTGGGAGGGAAGAAGAATGAACTTGATGTTCTGCATGACCAGTCAATCGAAGCACTTCATTATGATGGGGGTCAGTGCTACGGGCCAGTAATCATTATAGCTGGATGGGACGGGCTTCTATGGGACTTGTATTATGGTGGCAGTTTTAAAACACATGGTGTGGAGAGTGTAAATGACAGAGGCAGATTTATGCAGCAGACGACTTTATTCACTCTCATATCAGCCATACACAGAAAAAGCATGTCCCTGCACACCAGGGGCTCTCCATTTATATCAACCGCCCATCTCACATCTGCATGACATCTTGCATCACAATGCATTCATTCCTTCTCCCCCAACTCCTTCATACTGCTACCTCACCATAATCTCTCTCATCTCCATAGCTATTGTCCTTCTCTGTTTACCCTCTGCATCCAGTCTGAGATGATTAAACCAGCTTCTACACCGCTCCCCCCAGAATCTCAGACCGAGTTTCAGTCCTCACATCCTTTTGGCTTCAGTCTCCTCCCATATCTGCTGTAACGGGGGTTTTCCGCCTCTGCGGCGCTGCTGTGCCAGCGGGGGGCTCCTGGGGGTGTGTCTGTCTGCGGGTGGGCCATGGTGAGGGGGGGGGGGGGACCTTCAACTTGCCCGTTTGGCTGCTCTGATGAATATTCTACCTGGGGAGTTCTCAGTGGGGGTCTTCCACGCCGAGGGGCCCGAGCCAACAGCACTTGCTCGTCCGCCACCACAAAGGCGGGCTTAAGTCTGTCTATGCATATTTTCTCCCGACGACCCCCCCAAGTCTAACAAAAAATGTTTGTCCCCTGTTTCCAGCACTCTGAACGGGCCATCGTAGGGTGGGCGCAATGGAGGGCGGTGGGCATCGTGCCTGACAAACACCAACACTGCATTCTTCAAAGTTTTTGGCACAAAAGCACGTGGAAAACAGTGGTGGGCCAGGCCGGGCAGAGTGCCTGTATCTGCGCTATGCTGCAAACGGTGAGACGGATAGTTGTCCGGCGCGGGATTATCTGGCAAAAATTCCCCGGGCAGCCGCAGTGGCTGAGAAAAAACAAGCTCCACCGGGGAAGCCTCCAAATCCTCTTTTGGTGCGGAACACAACCCCAATAAAACCCACAACAACCGGTCTACCCAATTTGCATCCGTCAGCGAAGCCCTGAGCGCTGCTTTCAGTTACCTATGGAAACGCTCGCATAATCCATTGGCCTGTGGGTTGTACGTGGTTGTGCGATGAATTGCAACACCCAGGCTATGGGCCATCGCAGACCAGAGGTCGGAAACAAACTGAGGGCCCCTATCGGATGTGATGTCCAACGGGATGCCAAAACGTGCCACCCATGTCGTCGAAAAAGCGCACGCCATGTCTGCAGACGTGGTTGCCGCCAGCGGGACTGTTTCTGGCCAGCGTGTAGTGTGGTCCACCACTGTCAGAAGGTGCGTGCACCCCTGCGATGGTGGGAGGGGTCCTACGAGGTCCACGTGAACATGGTCGAACCTCTTAGCCAGTATACGAAACGGCTCCAAGGGAGTCTTCGTGTGTCTGTACACTTTGGCTCATTGGCACGTTACGCAGGCTGCAGCCCACTCTTTCACTTGTTTGCGCAGGCCTGGCCACACGAACTTCGCTCCCACCATTTTGACTGACGCGTGCACTCCTGGGCGCGCCAGAGTGTGAACTGACTCAAACACTCGGCGGTGCCAAGCAACTGGGACCACCGGGCGTGGGCATCCCGTGGAGACGTCGCAGATCGGGGGGGGGGCTGCCGTCTTGCAGTACTCTGTTCTCCAGCCTTAACCCTGTTGGTCCAGACTGGAGCGCGCACACGTCCATATCGCCAATCTGCTCTGTGGCCATGGCTGTATAATCTATCCCCACGCAGACCGGGGCCACTAATGCACGCGAAAGGCAGTCCGCCACCACATTCAGTTTACCCGATACATGCTGAATATCGGTCGTAAACTCCAAGATCATGGCCAGCTGTCTCTGCTGCCAGCCCGACCATAGTTCCAAAATCTTGGCCATCGCGAACGTTAGTGGTTTGTGGACCACGAACGCGGTGAAGCTGCACCCTTCCAGCCAGAACTGGATGTGACGTATGGCCAGGTGGAGAGCCAGCAACTCCCTGTCGAACGCGCTGTATTTACGCTCACTGTTGCGCAAAGCCCTGCTGAAAAAAGCGAGCGGCTGCCAAGAACTGGCGACACGTTGCTCCACGACAGCCCCTATGGCCACGTCCAAGGCGTCGGTAGTGAGTGCTATCCGAGCCACCGGCTTCGGGTGCGCCAACAGTGCGGCATTTGCCAGGGCTGTTTTAACCTCAGAGAACGCCTGCTCCCACTCTGGAGTCCATTCAACTCTGTCCGCGGGTTTCCGTTTCGCAGCGTACAATGACTGCATGAGCTGAGCTGCGCGAGGGAGGAACCGGTTATAAAAGTTAACCATCCCCAAAAACTTTTGCAGCACCCTGACCGTCTGAGGCTGGGAAAAATTCGTCATGGCGCGCACTTTGTCGGGCAAGGGTATCGCTCCCTCCAGTGAGATGCGATGCCCCAAAAAATCAATCCCCGTCACGCTGAACTGGCATTTCGCTGGGTTGATTATTAACCAGTGCTCCTCCAACCTCCGGAAAACCGTCCTGAGGTGGGTTACGTGTTCGTCCTCAGACGCACTGGCCACCAGGATATCATCCAGGCAGACGAACACAAACGGCAGATCGTGCAACACCGCATCCATCATGCGTTGGAATGTCTGTGCTGCTCCTTTTAATCCGAAGGGCATGCGTAAAAACTCAAACAAGCCAAACAGAGTTATTACTGCTGTTTTGGGTATGTCCTCCGCATGCACCGGGACCTGGTGATAACCATGGACCAGGTCTATTTTAGAAAAAATGTGTGCCCCGCCGAGGTGAATGGAAAAATCCTGAATATGGGGAATCGGGTAGCGGTCGTGCGCTGTGGCGTTATTCAACCTGTGGAAATCTCCACACGGTCGCCATGATCCCTCGGCCTTAGGGACCATGTGTAGCAGGGATGCCCATGGGCTGTTTGAGCGTCTGATGATGCCCAACCATTCCAAGTTGGCAAACTCCTCGCACGCTATGGCCAGTTTAGCTGCATCCAGGCGCCGAGGTCGTGCGAAAATGGGTGGCCCGGTTGTGGTGATAAAGTGCTCCACCCCATGTTTAGTGCTGGCTGCCGAAAACGTCAGACCGTGAGTGCTGGGAACTGAGTGAGCAGTGTGTGGAACTTACTGCCTGGAGCTGTGATGTTGGCTTGTGTTATTGGCCCGGCCCCTCGAGCTGTACAGGGGAGAGAATCAAAAGACATTGCATTAACCAAGCGTTTGTTAGCAACATCGACTAGCAACCTGTGTACACACAGAAAATCAGCCCCTAGGATTGGGAAACTCAATGCCGCTATGACAAAAGTCCACTCGTACATACAGCCGTGAAAAGATAAAGTCAGTGTTCTCTCACCAAAAGTCTTAATGTCCGAGCCGTTTACTGCTACCAGTTGGGGGCCGCTAGCTCCCGCTAGCCAGTCGGCGTAGGACGGCAGGATGAGGCTCTTTTGGGAGCCGGTGTCTACGAGGAACCGTCTCCCTGACAGCGAGTCCGTCACGTAGAGCAGCTTGTTTTCTTCACCGGCGGTTGCAGCTGCTTCTGACTGCCGGCCTTGGCATTTCCCGAACGCTTGAATTGGCATGGTGGCACACATCTGCATACGTTCTCTCAAAAGCGGCGGTGGTAGAAGCAGAGTGTGTCTCTCTGGTGCTTCCTGGCCCCCGCTGCCGCTACCGTCGCCGGCTCCTCGCCTCCGCTGGTCGTCTTGCTGGGTTCCGCCGCTGCCGCATTCACTGTGAGGGCTCTGATGGTGAGGATGATCCGATCTGCCTCCTGGGCTAGTGCCCGGTAGTCACGCGCGGCCAGCAACGGCAAATTGGCAAGAACCGTTCTCGCCTCTGTTGGGAGGTTCCGGAGGAAAAGGTGGGCAAACAGAAAATGCCCGTCATCCGTGCCCATCAACGCCAACACCTTCTCCATCAGTTCGACCGCCAACCTAACTCGGAGCACCTCAGGAGCCTTTCTGCTCTCTCACAGTCTGAGAGCGTGTAGCGCTGGGTCAGCGTGGCCTTGAGAGCCCCATATTTGTCGTGGGCTGGAGGCTGTTGGAGCAGGCTTGCTACTTGCTGAGACGTGCGAGCGTCCAGCGCTGCGACCACATAGTAATATCCTGTGTCATCTGCTGTTATTCCCCGGAGGGCGAACTGAGCCTCGGTGTGGTGGAACCAAGACTGCGGGTCGTGCAGCCAAAAGTCCGGTAGTTTGATCGAAACAGTGCACGCGCTGCTGGGGGTTCCCGTCCGGGCTGTCTCTGGGATGCTTGCCACGTTGCTGGGGCTTCCCGTCCGGGCCAACTCCGGGGTTCTTGCCTCGTGTTCCATAATTAGTCAAGGGGTCACCAGTGTGGAGAGTGTAAATGACAGAGGCAGATTTATGCAGCAGACAACTTTATTCACTCTCACATCAGTCATACACAGAAAAAGCATGTCCCTGTACACCAGGGTCTCTCCTTTTATATCAACCGCCCATCTCACATCTGCATGACATCTCGCACCACAATACATTCATCCCTTCTCCCCCAACTCCTTCTTCCTGCTACCTCACCATAATCTCTCTCATCTCCATAGCTATTGTCTTTCTCTGTTTACCCTCTGCATCCAGTCTGAGATGATTAACCCAGCTTCTACAATGGGAACAACAGCTTGACTCAGGGAGATATTGAAGATGCTGGCCAGGACATTCTTGAGCTGCTCTGCAAAGTCCTTCAGGACATGACCCGGTATGTTGTCTGGTCCAGCTGCCTTGCATGAGTTGTTCCTTCAAAGGGTCCTCTTCACTCTAGCCAGATCCAGACTCATGGCCTGCTCGTCTGGAGGAGGAGTGGTCTTCTGTGCTGATGTGCTTTTTTGTGCTTCAAAGTGGCCGAAGAAGTCATTTAAGTTGTTCAGCAGTGTGATGTCACTCACACAGGTCTGAGGTGGAGGTTTGTAGTTGGTGAGGGTCTGTATGCCACACCAGAGGGAACGTGCATTTCTGGTGTCGCTGAAGTGGCTGGATATTTTCTTGCTGTACTGTCGTTTTGCCTCCTTGATGCCACAGGACAGGTTGGCCCTAGCTGTTGTTAGTCCTGCAGTATCACAGGCCCTGAAGGCTGCGTCCCCAGCCCTCAGGAGCCTGTGGACCTCTGCTGTCATCCATGGCTTTTGGTTAGCATGAACAGTGATGGTTTTGCAGTGAGTGACATCATCAATGCATTTAACTATGTACAGGTAAATCTCAAAAAATTTGAATTTCATGAGAAAGTTCAACATTTTTTGTCACTCATTTCAGAAAGTGAAACCCATATATTATATAGATTCATTACACAGAAAGTGTAAGGCAGGGTCCACCCTTGAGAGATCGCCAGTCCATCGCAGGGATCATCAAGATGTTTTCTGGCAAAACTGAGATGAGCCTTTATGTTCTTTTTGCTCAGCAGTGGTTTTCGTCTTGGAACTCTGCCATGCGGGCCATTTTTGCCCAGTCTCTTTCTTATGGTGGAGTCATGAACACTGACCTTAGCTGAGGCACGTGAGGCCTGCAGTTCTTTGGATGTTGTTGCGGGGTCTTTTGTGACCTCTTGGATGAGTCGTCGCTGCGCTCTTGGGGTAATTTTGGTCAGCCAGCCACTCCTGGAAAGGTTCACCACTGTTCCATGTTTTCACCATTTGTGGATAATGGCTCTCACTGTGGTTTGCTGGAGTCCCAAAGCTTTAGAAATGGCTTTATAACCTTTTCCAGACTAATAGATCTCAGTTACTTTGTTTCTTGTTTGTTCCTGAATTTCTTTGGATCATAGAATGATGTCTAGCTTTTGAGAATCTTTTGGTCTACTTTGCTTTGTCAGGCAGGTCCTATTTAAGTGATTTCTTGATTGAGAACAGGTGTGGCAGTTATCAGACCTGGGTGCAGCTAGAGAAACTGAACTCAGTTGTCCATCCATCCATCCATCCATCCATCCATCTTCTTACGCTTAATCATTTTCGGGTCGCGGGGGGGCTGGAGCCTATCCCAGCATCTTTGGGTGAGAGGCAGTGTCCACCCTGGACAGATCACCAGTCCATCGCAGGGCCAACACAGAGAGACAGACAACCATTCACTCTCACAGTCAGACCTAAGGACAATTTAGAATCCCCAGTTTGATGCCAGTTAACCTAACTTGCATGTTTTTGGCATGTGGGAGGAAACCGGAGAAATCCCGGAGTAAACACAGACACGAGGAGAACATGCAAACTCCACACAGATCACTGTTGGTCGAGGGCTGGCATTGAGCCCAGGATCCCCCGGCCAAGGGTGAGTTGCTATGCTGCCACAGTGCTAACCACTCCACCACCGCGCTGCCCAAACTCAGTTTTCCAAAGGTGATAAACCACAGTTAATTTATGTTTTAACAGGGGGGCAATCATTTTTTTAACACAAGGCCATGTAGGTTTGGATTTTTTTCCCTTAATAATAAACACCTTCATTTAAAAACTGCATTTTGTTTACTTATGTTGTCTTTGTCTAATATTTAAATTTGTTTAATGATCTGAAACATTTAAGTGCGACAAACATACAAAAAAATGAGAAATCAGGAAGGGGGCAAACACTTTTTTCACACCACTGCATATGAATATACACTTAGGCATAATTTAAAAAACAGTAAATGGCACAAAACACAAAGAGAGAAGGGAGGCCACTGCGTGTTCATGCGCCATCTAGATTAAAAAAAAAATGGTATCAACAGCATTACAGTTAAATTACCCAGCAAAATATAAATATGGACCCCAGACAGTCTATTTCACATTTGAATCAACAGTGTTGTTGCCAACCTCGATAATAACTGTAATTGTCTTAGTTGTGCAAAGTTGTGACGTTTAATACGGCCTCTACAAGCAGCACCGGTTAGATTATAAAGTCTGACAGCCGTAAGCAGGAAAGACCTTTAGAATCTCTCCCTCCAGGACTTAGGATGGTACAGCCCACTGCTCAATTCAGCGCGTCCTGCATGGGGTGGGACTCCAGCAGAGATGACAGCTTAACCACCATCCTCCTCTCTCCCATCTCCTCCACTGGGTCGAGGCAGCGCCCCAGAACACAGCTAGCTTTTGTGATCAGCCTGTTTTTGATCAGCCTGTTCAGTCTCTTCCTGTCGGCTGCCTTGATGCTGCTGCCCCAGCAGGCCACTCCACATGTGAGGGCTGATGCCACCACAGAATCACAGAAGGTCTTCAGGAGTGCCCCCTGCACTCCAAAGGACCCAAGTCTCCTCAGGAGGTACAGTCTGTGCTGCCCCTTCTTGTAGAGCGCGCTGGTGTTGTGTGACCAGCTCAGTTTATTGTTCAGGTGAACACCCAGGTACTTTTATGATGTCACCATCTCGATGTCTGTTCCCTGGATGTTTACCGGTGCTGTACCGATAACATACTCTAACATACACTAATACATGTTAACATACACTAACATACACTAGCATACAGTAACATACACTAATATTTGTTAATATATGCAAACTTACACTAACATAACTAAAATATTGCTAACACACACTAACATATGATAACATATGATAAGATAAGATAAGATAAGATAAGATAAGCCTTTATTTGTCCCACAACGGGGAAATTCCAGGATTGCAACAGCACAGGGATAGCAACACACAAGAAAAAAAACAAAAAAAACAAGCAATGGTAGCATATGCTAACATACTCTAACAGGTCTGTGCAATATGACCAAAATTTCATATCACGATATAAGTAATCTTATTTGATGATAATGATATCAATCATGAGATACATTTTATGTAAATTCTATAGTTTATATATGATAACCAATTAAAGAACCATCTCTTTTTCTACATTTTAAATTACATACTGAAAAAAAAAATCAATTGTACAAATTCATCTGTCATTAATTTTATGCACTTTTCCCCCCATTTATTTTTGCAGTGTTGTTATAAAATTGTTTTTAATGTGGATTTGAAATGACTTCAACTTTATTCTTTATCGCTACTGGACTCATTAAAAATGATTAGAAATCAAGTTACATTAAGAACCAGTTTGTTCCTCCGACACATTTTAATTTATTTATTATTTATTTAGTGTGTATGCAGTTGCTGTCATGCATTTTTGCAGCTTTAGTAATGTTTTTAGACAAAATTAAGAAACTCGACAGTGATTTCAACCAGAACGACGGTCTGGTACATTATAATGTTTCCTATTAGCGACAAGTTAGCATGGTCATTTAGCATTTGCTGTCTTATAATTAGAGAGAGATGGCGTTAACGTGACTTACCTCCATTTAAAACGAGGTTAGAGGACTATCCTGTCTGACGCAGCAGTGGTGGAAAAAAGTCCAACATCCCTGGCTGGCACCGAAGTAGCAGCTCCACAGATGTAGCGGAAAAACATTAGCTTGCAGTTAGCTGCTATGGCGCACCTAGCACACTGCGTGTAATGTAGTGTTATGACTTTTATTATGAAGCGCGGTGTAGTGGCTGCCACTTCCTCTTCCACCACTACACCGCCCTATAAATACCAGGGGCATCTATTTTTATGGCCTCTTTGCCGATGCCCCCGCCTGGTGGTTGTATTGTGTAAGCATCTATCAATAAAGCTGAGTTCTACTGTGCACCTGGCCTAGTCATTTAGAAGGTCATTTCAGACACAACATTCTGGCAACGAGAATAAAAAATGGAGTCATGTATTTCACCACTTGGGCCCTTCCTGGAGGTCCCAGGCGAGCTGCCTGTCCCCTGGCCGAGATGGTTTGTGGCCTTTGACAACTACACAGTGGCACTCAAACTGGGCACGTGTGCTTCTGGTGCATAATTTGGGGATTGAAGGCCAGCGGATCCTGAGCACACTTGGGGCTTTGGACTTATATGAGGACGTGGTCGAGTTGCTAGCGCACCATTTTCACTCCTTGGACAGCGTGACTGTCCGGAGGATTAGGTTTCGGCAGCTACACCAGCGGGCGGGTGAGCCTATCCACCAGTTCATTGCCAACTTGCGGCAGCTAGCTAATGAGTGTCATTTTGAGCTGCTGGAGGAAGAGATGGTACGCGACCAGGTGGCAGAGCACACCAACAGCGCCGTGATACAAGCAAAGCTGCTCACAGCGCCGGATGACTTAACGCTAGTCATAGCTATCGAGTTAGCTCTCCAGTTGGAGACCACAGACAAGCTATTCTCTGAGCTATGTGGGCGTCAGTCACAGCGGCAGCTGGAGCCTCCCGCTCTGGCACTAGTAGCAAACCCAGACAGTGAGGATAGCATGGACGATGATGCTCTGGAGACCAATGCTACCAACCATAGTTCTGCCCCGGGAAAACCCGTGTGTATGGGTTGTGGGTCCGTGAAGCACCGTTTCAAGGCCAGGGACTGCGTGGCGAGAGGGAGGCGCTGCGGCAAGTGTGGATGCTCTTTTTTATGAATTAATGAAATAAAATCTTTCTGAAAAAAAAATCATTAATTCCAAAAAACAGAACCAGATTTAAAAATAAATAAACAAAAATGATCTCATTAATTCAGAAAAACAGAGCAAACATTTTTTCCTTTTGAAACTGATCTCAGTTCAGAAAAACATCCTTATTTGGAGTGAATGCAATGCTTCTGTGCAAATTTATGAGACAAACAGCAAATTTTAAAGAAAAATCTCACAAAATAACATGGAAAAAATAAACTTATGAGGAAAAAGGTGATAAATTCACAAGAAAATGCTTTTAAAAATGCTAAAATTTGTGAGGAAAAAATTAAAATGAAAACTGAAAATTTTACAAACTTGCAAATTTACAAAAAAAAAAAAGCTGCAAAAAAAGCTTCAAATTTATCAAATCAGTCGAAAATTTTATTTTATTTTTATTTTTTTTACGAATTAGCAAAAAAACTAAAAAAATTATGGGGAAAATAATGGTAAATTTAGTATTAAAAAAAGGACAAAAAATTTCCAAATAAAAAAAGGCCCAAATGAAGAAAAAAATGTGCAAATTTTATAACAAAATCAAATTGACCAGAAAGTACAGCTGTTTTAGGAGAAAAAGACATTTTACCAAAAGGCTCCAATTCAGCAGAAAAATATTACATGAAAAGCTGCAAAATTTATTCAAAAAAACTTTGAATTTTAAAAGAAAAAATATCTAATTTTACAGAAAAAAAATGTTAAATTTACAAGAAAAGGCTCAATTTTATATGAAGTGTGAGTGAGTGTGTAGAATGTAGGAATGACGAGGCTGAGTTCATCTCACAAGTCAGGTTTATTCACATTCTCCAACATCATCAAAAAGCAGAAAGAGAATGAATCCCCCAACATCTGTCCCTTTTATACCCCAGGACATCAAAGCACACAGTCACATTGTCTTTTAATCCCAAGTCACAATGCATCTTCTTCCAGGTCTTCTCACCTCCACCTAAAATCACTGGTGGTCAGGAAATCCCTCAAGGTCATCTCTTTGCATACAAAAGGCCACATTTCACATCCTCCTGTTATCTCCTAGGAGGTTCAGTCCTTTTGTTCCTCTGAGACGTGAAGCATACAATAAGCATACAGTAATATACATGTGAAGCATATGAAACCCACATATGTGTCCCACATGACCCCCCCAAACGTCTAAGATGGAACAACGTAATAACAGTCTGCATGTCATGATAAAATCACACACATCAGTCCACATGCTGCTTGGGCCTCAGTCTTCTCCCGTATTTGCTGTAAGCAGGCTTTACCACCTCCGCAGCGTCTTCCTGCTGTGGAGCTGCTGCCTGAGGATGAGAACTGTTAGTCAATCTCTGTGGGTGTTCTGGGGAATGCTCTCTAGGGGGTCTGCCGTGCCAAGGAGCCTTAGCCAACTGCACACCTTCGTCAGCCACCACAAAAGCGGGTTTGAGCCTGTTTATGCCAATCATTTCTTTTCTGCCCCCCAAATCTAGCAAAAAATGCTTATCCCCTGTTTCCAGCACTCTATATGGTCCATCATAAGGTGGTCGTAACAATTGGCAATGGGCATCATGTCTGACAAAAACAAACTCCGCATTTTTTAAAGCCTTAGGCACAAAAACGCGCGCAAAACTGTAGTGAACGGGGCCAGGTAGCATGCTCGAGTCCGTGCTACTCTGTAACCGCTGAGCTGGGGAGCACTCTGGCGCCGGATTATCTGGGAGAAATTCCCCGGGCAGCCGAAGTGGCTGTGTGAAAACTAGCTCAGGTGGGGAGGCTTCTAAGTCCTCTTTAGGTGCAGAATGCAAGCCCAATAAAACCCATGGTAGCCTGTCCACCCAATTTGCATCCGTAAGCGACGCTCTGAGGGCCGCCTTCAATGACCTGTGAAAACGTTTGCATAACCCGTTAGCCTGCGGATTATACGCTGTCGTGCGGTGGATCATTGCCCCCAGGCTGCGGGCCATCGCTGACCAAAGTTCGGAAACAAATTGAGGGCCACTGTCGGACTTAATGTCCGATGGGACTCCAAAACGTGCTACCCATGCCGTTAAAAATGCGCGCGCCACCTCCTTGGCTGTGGTTGACGACAGTGGGACCACTTCCGGCCAGCGCGTGGTGCAGTCAACCATTGTCAGAAGATGTGTGTACCCCTGTGAGGGCGGGAGGGGGCCTACGAGGTCCACGTGAACGTGATCAAACCTCTTAGCTGGAATGTGAAATGGCTCCAAGGGAGCTCTCGTGTGTCTGTGTACCTTGGCTCGTTGACAAGCCATGCAGGCTGCCGCCCACTCTCTAACTTGTTTGCGCAGGCTCGGCCATACAAATTTCTCTCCCACCATTTTGACCGACGTGCGCACTTCTGGGTGCGCCAGAGAATGGATCGAGTCAAAAACGCGGCGGCGCCACGCGGCCGGTACCACAGGAAGCAGTCGCCCAGTGGAGACATCGCAGATTAGGGGGGGCATACCTTCTTGCAGCACCCTGTTCTCCAGCCTTAACCCTGTTTGTCCAGACTGGAGCGCGCGCACGTCCGCGTCGCTAACCTGATCCGCGGCCATGGCTGCATAATCTATCCCTACGCGGACTGGGGCCGCGCGCACTTCCGCGTCGCTAACCCGATCCGCGGCCATGGCTGCAAAATCTACCCCTACACGGGCTGGAGCCGCCACGGCACGCGAGAGGCAGTCTGCCACTACATTAAGTTTACCCGCCACATGCTGGATATCGGTAGTAAACTCCAAGATCGCGGCCAGCTGTCTCTGCTGCCGGCCCGACCAAGGTTCTGAAATCTTGGCCATCGCGAAAGTCAGAGGCTTGTGGTCAACGAACACGGTGAAACAGCGACCCTCTAGCCAGAACTGGAAGTGGCGAATGGCCAAGTGGAGAGCTAATAACTCCCTGTCGAATGCGCTGTATTTTCGTTCACTATCGCGCAAGGTCCTGCTGAAAAAGGTGAGCGGTTGCCAGGCTCCGGCTACATACTGTTCCACGACCGCCCCTATGGCCACATCTGAAGCGTCAGTAGTGAGCGCCATGTGGGCCGTTGGGACTGGATGTGCTAACAACGCAGCGTTTGCCAGGGCTGTTTTGACTTCAGAAAATGCGCACTCTTGCTCCGGAGACCATTCGATTTTATTTGTGGGTTTTTGTTTTTTTAGTGCAGCATACAATGGTTGCATGAGCTGCGCTGCGCGGGGGAGGAAACGGTTATAAAAATTCACCATTCCCAAAAACTCCTGTAACGCTTTCACCGTTTGTGGCTGGGGAAAATTTGTTACTGCGCGTACTTTGTCTGGCAGAGGAACCACTCCTTCTGGAGAGACGCGATGCCCCAAAAAAATCAATCTGCGTCACCCCGAACTGACATTTCGCTGGGATGATTATTAACCCCTGCTCTGCCAGCCTCCGGAAAAATGCCGTGAGATTGTTTTCGTGTTCGTCTTCGGACGCGCTGGCTACCAATATGTCGTCCAGGTAGACGAACACGAAGGGGAGATCACGCAACACCGCGTCCATCATGCATTGGAACGTCTGCGCCGTGCCTTTAAGCCCAAACAGCATGCACAAAAACTCGAATAGCCCGAATGGGGTTATTACCGCTGTTTTGGGTATGTCCTCAGCGCGCACTGGGACCTGGTGGTAACCGCGTACCAAGTCTATCTTAGAAAAAAATGCGTGCCCCCGCCAAATGAACTGAAAAATCTTGGATGTGCGGGATAGGGTAGCGGTCGTGCATTGTAGCGTTGTTCAACCTGCAGAAATCACCGCAAGGTCACCACGAGCCATCAGCTTTCGGGACCATGTGAAGCGGTGAAGCCCATGGGCTTTTCGAATGCCTGATGATGCCTGACTTTTCAGGTTGGTGAACTCCTCCCGCGCTATGGTCAGTTTAGCTGAATCCAAGCGCCGAGCTTTTGCAAAAACGGGCGGTCTGGTGGTAGTAATAAAATGTTCCACCCCGTGTTTAGCCACGGTCACCGAAAATGTTGGGACCGTGAGTGCTGGGAACTGAGTGAGGAGTGTGTGGAACTTACCACTTGCAGCTGTGACATTGGCTTGTGTTGTTGGCGGGGCCACTCGAGCTGTACAGGGAGTAGAATAAAAAGAGAGTGCATTAACCAGGCGTCTGTTAGCAAGATCAACCAACAAACCATGTGAGCACAAAAAATCAGCCCCTAACATGTTGAAATTGACTGCAGCTATGACAAAAGTCCACTCGAATGTACGGCCGTGTAGGGACAGAAGCAACGTCCTCTCACCGAAGGTCTTAATCGCCGAGCCGTTCGCTGCTGACACCCCGGGACCACTGGAAGGCGCCAGCCGGTCAGCGGAGGAAGGTGTGATGAAACTCAGCTGGGAGCCTGTGTCCATGAGGAAATGCCTCTCCGAGCGCGCATCCCTCAAGTAGAGCAGCTTGTTCTCCTCTCCGAGGGCCGCAGCTGCTACCGACCGCCGTTCTTGGCATTTCCTGAGCGCTTGAAAATGGCACAGTGGTATACACTTGCGTGCCCTCTCTGCGAAGCGGCGATGGTAGAAACAAAGGATGTCGTCTGCTCCGTGTTTCCTGGCCCCTGCCGCCGCCGTCGTCGGTGAGTCTGGTACTGCAGCCTCTGGCCCCCTGCCATCTCCGGACGTTGCGCTGAGCTCTGCTGCCGCGGCCGTGGCTGCGCACCGTTTATTGGCATTGACGAGTCGCTGCGCCTCCTGGCCCAGCTCGCGGTAGTCTTGTCGGGCCAACAGTGGTGTTCTGGCCAGGGTCACTCTCACCGCTGACGGTAGGGTCCTGAGGAAAAGGTGGGTGAAGATGGAGTGATCATCGTCAGAGTCTTTCAACCTCAACAGCTTCTCCATCAGGTCCGCAGGCCTGTCGCTTTCAAACTCAGTCAGCGCCAGGAGCCCCTCTGCTCGCTCCTCCACCGAGGGGGTGAAGTGCCGGATGAGTGCAGCCTTCAACGTGCCGTACTTGTCGCTGTCCGGCGGCTGGTTGATCAGGCTCTCCACATGTTGGGCTGTGTGGTTGTCCAGTTTTGCAACCACATGGTAGAACTTTGTGGCGTCTACCGAAATCCTCCGGAGGTCGAACTGCGCTTCAACCACGTTAAACCAGGAGCGCGGATTGCTCTGCCAGAAGTCCGGTAGCTGGGCTGTGGCTGCATTCGCTTGGCTGGCTCCTGACGAGTCTGGCTCGGAGGAATTTCTTTCAATCATTATCACATCAGGGTCACCAGTGTGGAGAATGTAGGAATGACGAGGCTGAGTTCATCTCACAAGTCAGGTTTATTCACATTCTCCAACATCATCAAAAAGCAGAAAGCGAATGAATCCCCCGACAGCTGTCCCTTTTATACCCCAGGACATCAAAGCACACAGTCACATTGTCTTTTAATACCAAATCACAATGCGTCTTCTTCCAGGTCTTCTCACCTCCACCTAAAATCATTGGTGGTCAGGAAATCCTTAAAGGTCATCTCTTTGCATACAAAAGGCCACATTTCACATCCTTCTGTTACTCCTAGGAGGTCCAGTCCTTTTGTTCCTCTGAGACGTGAAGCATACAATAAGCATACAGTAATATACATGTGAAGCATATGAAACCCACATATGTGTCCCACAAGAGAAGCATTTATATATGAGGAAAATATGTTAATTTTTAACAGGAACAAAACCAAATTTCTTAGAAAAATTTAAAATCTATAAGAAAGAAAGTCACATATTTAGTAAAAGAAAAGTTGGAAACTTGTGAGAAAATAGAAACTCAGGCTATCATTTTAAGGTTTAAACACAATTTTATTTTATTTTATGAGACAAATATTAGTTTTGTTTTCCTCTGAAAAATCAAAGCTGTCAAATTGAATTTAACAGAAATGTTTAGTCTGGTGATTGTTAATTTTAATGTGAAACTCTGAATTAATCATAAAAGCATCCAGTGTCCACCTGTGAGTGTTTCAGTGTTTCATGTACGACTACATTAATAATTAATTCGGGGGCAGTGCCTTTGGCATGGCAAACCGGGGTGGTGGTTCCTCTCTTCAAAAAAGGGAACCAGAGGGTGTGCTCCAACTTTAGAGGGATCACACTCCTCAGCCTCCCTGGGAAGGTCTATGCCAAGGTACTGGAGAGGAGAGTCCGGCCGTTGGTCGAACCTCGGATTCAGGAGGAGCAGTGTGGTTTTGTCCTGGCTGTGGCACATCAGACCAGCTCTTTACCCTCTCGAG
The DNA here is from genome assembly GCA_020510985.1 of Pholidichthys leucotaenia. Classification (NCBI taxonomy): domain Eukaryota; kingdom Metazoa; phylum Chordata; class Actinopteri; order Cichliformes; family Pholidichthyidae; genus Pholidichthys; species Pholidichthys leucotaenia. The sequence continues at coordinate 181,316,428 of CM035850.1, read as the reverse complement.
AATTCTCGAGGGTTTGTGGGAGTTTGCCCAACCAGTTTACATGTGTTTTGTGGACTTGGAGAAGGCATTTGACTGCGTCCCTCGTGGTTTTTTGTGGGGGGTACTTCGGGAGTATGGCATATCGGGCTTGTTGTTACGAGCTATTTGGTCTCTGTATGACCGTTGTGAGAGTTTGGTTCGTATTGCCAACACTCGGTCGGACTCATTCTCAGTGAGAGTTGGACTCCGCCAGGGCTGCACTTTGTCACCGATCCTGTTCATAATTTTTTTGGCTTATATAGCGGGAGACATATACTGTCTCTTTGATGGTACTCCCGTACTCATAGTAGGGACTCCCCGTGTGTACATAATTCTTGTTAATAAACTTTATAAACGTCATCTCGCCTCCTCATTATTCAGACACAACAAGAACGTCAGGGGTGTATAGCTGGTAGTGCTGTTACATGAGCTCTCTTGCCTCTTCCTGAGCTCCAGTCTACACGTTGCTCTGTGCCATACCGTTACTAAGCCCAGTAAAGCTAACCTCAGCACATGGTCGTTGTCGGCCCGTTCTTCAGACACAGCAGTGCTGCCGTACGGGGCCATGTTTCGGCCACCCTCTCACCTCTGGCCAATGGGAAGACTGGGTGAAGGGAACGTTTAAAAGCTTTACTGGAGTGCCAGGGTGTAAATTTTCTTCTTTTTTCTTGTTAATTTGTTAATTTTTTTCTCAACTGCAACTTTTTTCTCCAAAATTTGCAATGTTTGACATTTTTTAAAATAAACTTTCAACTTTTCTCTTATAAAGTTTTTGTTCCTGACATAAATCTTCAACCTTTTTCTCATAAATTTGTGACTTTTTTTTGTTGGTAAAGTTTGATTTTTTCTCTTCTTGTAAATTATGTGGATGCTGCCGGTTACATTTTTATTAAATGTCGTGGTTTAATTTTTTTTTCTGTTCATCTTTACAATAACACAAGTTTATATTTTAAGTTTTTTACTGGGAGGGAAGATATATATATATATATATATATATATATATATATATATATATATATATATATATATTTTAAGATTTGAACTCTTCTGCATTATTACAGAAACATGGGCCCCCAAACACAGTCTGGTACAGGGGCAACAAAAATTCGGAATTGGTCCTGACTACAAAAATCCTGACGTGTCCCTCAATGTCTTCGTTTGAGAAATGAATAAAAGTAAAGAAACTCACCCCAATCCTTGGCGTGGTGCTTTTATTATGAAGGCTGTAGAGGGGGAAGTTGCAGTGTTGCAGTGTGGTGGTGAGCTTGTCATCTGCGAGCTGCAGCAGGTTTTTGCTTAGTTGCTGCTGGAAGCGCAGGTGGGGACGGAGGTGCAGGACAGGCGGCCCTGCAGCTTATTTCTCCAGCCCACAGGTAGGTGATTTATGACCATTTACTCCAAGTATTAAACGTGGACACAGGCTCTTGGACATCATGGTTACATGTTTTTGTAGTTAAGAATCAAGTAGTCGAGTGAAGAAAACATGAAAATATAGGTTTATAATGAGAGTGGCATTTGCAGACACAGCATGACTGCATCAGTTGAACAGTGTTGGTGAGACAGAAATGCTGCAGCTTCAGTTACTGGACATTATGAACAGAGGGAGGCTCCTATACATTCTACTCAAGTAAAAAGAGAAATACTTGAGTAAGAGCATGAAAGGACTAAACAGGTTAGTTCAACCTCTGTTGCATATTTGTGAGGTTTTTTCTTTTCTTGTTTTTTCCTCATAGGTTTACTACCGTTGTCTTATAAATTTAGAACTTTTATGATAAAGTTGCAAATCGTTACCTATTTGTAATAATTTGTTTCTTCTAAATTTGTAACTTTTCTGTGATAAATTTGTGACCTTATAAACACAAATTTACAACTTTTAATAATAAAATTTCTTTTAAATCTGAATTTTTCTAGTAAATATGCAGCTTTTTCACATGTCGCTATGCAGAATCGCTTCTCCAGTTGTGAGAAAAAGCAGCAAACATGGTAGGGCTTTATTACAACGAAAGCATAACCGAGTTCGTTTCTGCACCACCGGACTGTAGCCTGCTTTCGCTGGCTGGTGCAAACATCACCCAAGTTGAAGACTTCAGATACCTTGGCTTGTATATAGTGGACTCTCAAAAGGATAAAAAGTCTCGTAAAGCTGTAGCATGGGCAGCGTGTCATAAGCGCAACAAGATATGACATTCGACTCTCAACAACAAAAAGAAAATTCACGTATTCAAGACGCTGATAGAGCCAATTTTGCTCTATGGCTCGGAGACGTGGGTGCTAACTGCACGTCAAGAAAAACGACTGGACGGGACATATACGAGCTTACTGAGGCACATACAAACCATCCATTGGTCCGAGCACCCCACTCTCGAGCGAATATATGGTGACATCCTGCCCTTCTCTCAGAGGCTCACCAAACGGAGACTTAGATTTTCTGGCCATTACCATCGGGCCACCAGGGAGATTATGCACTCCCTGCTCCTTTGGAGCCTAGTGGCTCAGTCCAGTCGCAGAAGCTTACATTCCCAGAGGTACTGTTAAGGGATTTGAGGATAGCAAGAGAGGACTTGGCGACAGCCATGGAAAATTGCACGGTGTGGCAGCAAGTTGTCCAGTGTGTCCCGACCCCTTGGGCCACTACATGATGATGATGAATATGGCTGTTACTCTGACTAATTTTTGAGTTTTTGACTCCCATCCAGTTCTTATTAGTGAACTCCAAAGTAACTGTGATTACAACCAAAAGTACTTGAGTAAAAGTACAGGTTTTTCTTCAAAAATATACTGAAATAAAAGTAAAAAGTATCTTGAAATAACACTACTCAGAAAAGTACAATTTTATGAAAAAGTCACTTATGCAACTAGCCACTACCCACCTCTGACTCATAATAGCAGTTTTGGTACTTGGTGGTGTGGAAATACTGTACTAGCAGGAGAACTGTAGTAGTACATTGACAGCCAGCTCTTAAAAACTGAGACATCTTTAACCCTCTTCACCTTGTGAAGTTCACTCATACGTTGATTACATTCAGACTGTCATGATTTCCCCTCTGGGGCAAGGAAGGGGAGGAGGATCCAAACACCAGGCAAATCTGGTAAACCATAATTTATTAATGTGCCAAAAACAGAACAGAAAATAAAGCAGCATGTGGGCTGAAACAACAGCAAAAACTCAGGCCAGGCAAAACAGGAACACAGGGCTAAGGAAAACAGACTGTCTTGGCAGAATATGTGTGAAATGCCAACATGAGACAAAGACACTGAGGTGTTATGAAGGTCCAGGTTGCTTTGATGGTGACCTTCAGCTCGTCTGCATTGTTGGGTCTGGTGTCTCTCATCTTCCTCTTGACAATCCTCCAGAGATTCTCTATGGAGTTTAGGTCAGGAGAGTTTGCTGGCCAATCAAACACTGATGCCATGGTCATTAAACCAGGTTTTGATACTTTTGGCAGTGTGTGTGTGTGGGGGGGGGGGGGGGGGAGGTGCCAAGTGATAATAATCTGTTCAGACTATTAACCAAGAGGCAGCAAATGACTTCTCTGATTTGTCTGAGTCACACTTACTGATGGGCATTAATGATCCTGATGCCTTCACTCAGACATTTTATTTATTTCACGCAGACAAGTTATTCTTTTTAATTATTATTTTTAACTGATTTTTTTTTAGTAATTTTAGGTCTATGTTTTTTTTATAATGGGGCAATGTTTTTATAAATGGGGCACTGACTGGAGAGCACTTTGAATTTCGTTGTACCTGTGACAATGACAATTAAAGATCTATCTATCTATCTATCTATCTATCTATCTATCTATCTATCTATCTATCTATCTATCTATCTATCTATCTATCTATCTAACAGCCACTGTATGGCTATTTTAGACAAAGTGGCGCCAGTGAAATCTGTCCTTGCTTCTCCTAAAAAGTCTCATCCCTGGATAAATGACTCCGTTTGATTCTTTAGAAGCAATTGTCGTAAGATAGAATGCTTATGGAAATCCACCCATTTGGAGGTTCACAAACTCCATTTAAGGAGTTTTTAGATTTCCCAGAGGGAGTTATCCCAAAGGGATTAATAAAGTTAAGTCTAAGTCTCTAAGTCTAAGGGAGCTTAGAGCCTCTTTAAATGACATGTTGAGGGATGCCAGGAATCAGTATTTTTCAAAAATAATTCTCACAAATAAGAAAAATCCTAGAGTCTTATTTGACACAATTAACACTCTTGTCTCACCTACCGCCTCTCGAATCCCTGTGTTCTGTAAAGCAGACAGAAACACATTTCTTAATTTCTTTGTTGATAAGATCAGAGATATCAGGGGAAACATTTTGCCATCATCTTCTCTTAACTGTGCCAGTATTATGCCCTCACCTTGTACTTGGTCCACCTTTAGTCCAATGAACTTTCAGGACATCACGGCTCTTCTGCAGACGATGAAACCCTCCTCTTCTCTTACTGATGTTCTCCCTACTAAGCTGTTTTTAGCTGTTTTTGAGTCAATTGGTCCTTCAGTTGTTGAACTGATAAATATTTCACTTTCAGCTGGTGTGGTTCCCAGCTCCTTCAAACATGCAGTGGTTGAACCAACTCTTAAGAAGCTGAGCTTAGATCCATCACAGCCAAATAATTATAGGCCAATCTCTAAACTCCCTTTCATATCAGAAATTCTGGAAAAGGCAGTGGCTGAGCAGCTTATGTCATTTTTGAAAAATTGTAATATCATGAATAAATTTCAGTACAACAGCAGATGACCTCTGTTCAGATAAAAGCAAACTTTGCATTTCATTTGGAAATCAAAGTCCCAGAGTCTGGAGAAAGAGTGGAGACGCACACAATTTAAAATGCTTGAGGTTTAGTATGAAGTTTCCACAGTCAGTGATGATTTGAGGAACCATGTCATCTGCTGGTGTTGGGCCACTGTGTGTTATCAAGACCAATGTTAGCGCAGTCATCTACCAGGAAATTTTAGAGCACTTCATGCTTCCCTGTGCTGACAAGCTTTATGGAGAAGCTGATTTCATTTTCCGGCAGGACTTGGCATCCACCCCGCCCCCCCCCCCCCACACACACACACACACACACTGCCAGAAGTATCAAAACCTGGTTTAATGACCATGGCATCACTGTGTTTGATTGGCCAGCAAACTCTCCTGACCTAAACCCCATAGAGAATCTATGGAGGATTGTCAAGAGGAAGATGAGAGACACCAGACCCAACAATGCAGATGAGCTGAAGGTCACCATCAAAGCAACCTGGACCTTCATAACACCTCAGCAGTGCCACAGGCTGATCACCTCCATGCCACGCCACATTGATACAGGAATTAATCCGAAACGAGCCCTGACCAAGTATTGAGTGGTACATGGACAAACTTTTCAGTCAGCCCACATTTGTATTAAAACACATTTTTTTAAAATTAATTTTGTGTAATATTCTATTTTTTTTAGAAACTGAAATTTGGGGTTTTCATGGGCTGTAAGCCATAATCATCAAAATTAAAATAAATAAACACTTGAAATATATCAATCTCTGTGTAATGAATCTCTATAATATATGGGTTTCACTTTCTGAAATGAGTGACAACAATATCAAACTTTTTCATGATATTCTAATTTTTTGAGATGTACCTGTATAGACTGGGGTAATCAAGGCAACACAGGACAGGTGAGCACAATCAGTTGCAATCAGGGACAGCAAGGCATGGCAACAGGTGCAGGACACATGAGGGACTTAGACAAAAGGTAAACAGGGATGGAACACACACAAGGTACGTGAACACAGGACCAGGGAATAGATAACCATGATAAATAATAATGATACCAGTAACAACCCAAAACCGGCCAGGGACAAATCCTACAGAACATAACAAGAGACATGATAATAGAAATAAACACAATGACCAAACTTAGACTGAGGCAGGGAAAATAATCACATAATGAAAATCGTAATTAAAGACATGGCAGGGATGAATGGTAAATGATGTTCACTTACAGTATATAGTACTTTTTACTCTCTCTGGATGACCAAAGAACTTTACTGATCCTGCTATCCACCCACTCACACACTGATGGTGGCAGAGCTGCCATGCGCACACAGGTGCTGCCCTGACCCACCAGGAGCTACTGGGGGTTCAGTGTCTTGCTGAAGGACACTTCAACATGCAGACTGCAGGCAGAGCAGGAATTGAACCCCTGACCCTCCGATTAGTAGTCGGCCACACTCCACCTGTGCCCAACAAACCAGGATAATAATGCTACACACAGAGAACCAAGAAAAATGAACTTAAAGCGAGAGCATGGCCTCCAGACCATGCTCAGACTCTGATACAGACTACAGTAATTTAATTCATTAGAGAGCTGATTGATTGACAAGATGGCTCCTGCATTTGGCCTGGCTACTGCCTCTCTTCGTCTGTGTCGTCTGTCTCTGTTTGTCATTTTTGTTGTTTTATCAATCCTATCACTAAATGAATGTGTCTTTGCTACACTGAGATATGAGCAACAGTTGTTGGACTGGATTAAACTGTCTATGGAAAGATCATTTGACTCTTGGGAGGGCTGCAGACAAACTTTTCTGCCCCCGTTTGTGTGTTCTCCCTCCTCACCTGAGTACCGGCTTCTCTTCATGAGCTGGTATCCTGGTAAGCCTGGGAAGAAGCCCAGGAGACGGGGTTGCAGAGCTGGCTGTCAAGCTAAGAGGAGACGAGCCCCCTGGACTGAGGTTTTCTGGTCTGGTTACCACGAACGCACCCGGTGTCTGCTGCAGGTTCCCATCCAGGACGTGACTACGGATGCTCCTCTGCAGCTGCTGGATTGCTCTCCCGTCTCACAAACACTTATGTCCAGGATGCTTGTGGATGGGATCATGGTCTTGCCATCAGGGTCTTGAGTTGTCCTGCCTGATCAGAGGTTGACCCCCCGGTGCAGCTGGTAGTCACGTGACCGCGTCAGGTGCTTGCTGTCAGTTTCATTCCAATCAGCTGTGAGTGCAGCTGAGCTGTCACCCATCCGGATGGTGTTGCTCAATCCTCGCTCCATTTCCAAAACAACCCTTAAAAGTCATAAACTCTTAAAAGTCATAAACTCCCCAGAGTTTACTCCTTAAGCTAACAGGTACATGGTTGACTCCCTTTTTGGACATATAGCAGAAGCCCCATAAAACTCTCTAAGCAGTCCCCTCTTTACATGCCAAGACCAAAAAATTATCTACAGCTCAACAGTACCTCCTTGTGGACATCTATGGAATATGTTTCATTACTTTTGCAATCTGGAACTTTATTTCTGACTGAACATTAACTCTTTTTTTCAGTTCTTTCCTCAGGATAAAATTCTCAAGGACACTGTGAAAATGATCTCATCTGTGATGGACAATAAGGGTTTGCAATAATTCATTAATCCTTGATTCAAATGTGATTGCATGTCTTAGGAATCCCCCTCATGGATCGTCACCTTATCGTGGTGGGGGGGGTTTGAGTGCTCCAGTGATCCCAGGAGCTATGTTGTCCGGGGCAATTTGCCTCTGATAGGATTGCCTCTGATTGGAGTCTGTGACAGGGGTTCTGGAGGGTGCTCCTCTTGGAGACTCCATTGTTCTACTGGGGGACTTCAATGCGCACGTGGGCAACGACAGTGAAACCCGGAGGGGGATGATTGGGAGGAACGGCCTGCCCGATCTGAACCCGAGTGGTGTTCAGGTATTGGACTTCTGTGCTAACCACAGTTTGTCCATAACGAACACCATGTTCAAGCATAAGGGTGTCCATATGTTCACCTGGCACCAGGACACCCTAGGTCACAGATCAATGATCGATTTCGTTATCATGTCAACAGACCTGTGACCGTATGTCTTGGACAATCGGCTAGAGAGAGGTGCAGAGCTGTCAACTGATCACCACCTGGTGGTGAGTTTGATCTGATGGCAGGGGAGGAGGCCATTAAGCCCTGGTAGACCCAAATGTATAGTAAAGGTGTGCTGGGAACGTCTGGCTGAGGCCCCTGTCCGGGAAGTCTTCAACTCCCCCCTCCGGAAGAACTTCGACCACATTCCGAGGGAGTCTGGAGACATGGAATCTGAATGTGCCATGTTCTCCACCTCTGTTGTTGAAGCGGTGGCCCAGAGCTGCGGTCGCAAGGTGGTCGGTGCATCTTGTGGTGGCAACCCCCGAACCAAGTGGTGGACACCAGTGGTAAGGGGGGCCATTAAGCTGAAGAAGGAGTCCTATCAAGCTTGGTTGGCTTGTGGGACTCCCAAAGCAGCTGAGATGTACCGGCAGGCCAAGCGGAGTACAGCTCGGGTGGTTGCTGAAGCAAAAACCTGGATATGGGAGGAGTTCGGTGAGGCCATGGAACAAGACTTTAGGTCGGCCTCGAAGAGATTCTGGCTAACTGTCTGGCGGCTCAGGAGGGGAAAGCAGCTCCCTGTCCACACGGTGTATGGTGTGGATGGGGCGCTGTTGACTTCGACTGGGGAAATCGTCGGGCGGTGGAAGGAATACTTCGAGGAGCTACTCAATCCCACTGATACGCCTTCCACAGAGAAAGCAGGGTTTGTGGACGAGGGGAATGACTCGCCTATCACAGAGGCTGAGGTTGCCAAGGTGGTTAAAAATCTCCTTGGTGGTCGGGCCCCAGGGGTGGATGAGATTCGCCCTGAGTACCTCAAGGCCCTGGATGTTGTAGGGCTGTCATGGTTGACATGCCTCTGCAACATTGCGTGGAGGTTGGGGGCAGTGCCTTTGGCATGGCAAACTGGGGTGGTGGTTCCTCTCTTCAAAAAAGGGGACCGGAGGGTGTGCTCCAACTTTAGAGGGATCACACTCCTCAGCCTCCCTGGGAAGGTCTATGCCAAGGTACTGGAGAGGAGAGTCCCGCCGATGGTCGAACCTCGGATTCAGGAGGAGCAATGTGGTTTTCGTCCTGGCCATGGCACATCAGACCAGCTCTTTACTCTCTCGAGAATTCTCGAGGGTTCGTGAGAGTTTGCCCAACCAGTTTACATGTGTTTTGTGGACTTGGAGAAGGCATTTGACCGCGTCCCTCATGTTTTTTTTGTGGGAGTTGCTTTGGGAGTATGGAGTATCGGGCTTGTTGTTACGAGCTATTCGGTCTCTGTACGACCGTTGTGAGAGTTTGGTTCGTATTGCCAATACTCGGTCGGAGTCATTCCCAGTGAGAGTTGGACTCTGCCAGGGCTGCCCTTTGTCACCGATCCTGTTCATAATTTTTATGGACAGGATTTCTAGGTGCAGCCAGGGAATGGAGGGTGTCATGCTTGGTGACCACAGGATCTCATCTCTGTTGTTTGCAGATGATGTTGTCCTGTTGGCTACATCCAGCAATGACCTATAGCTCTTGCTGGGACAGTTTGCCGCTGAGTGTGAAGCGGCTGGGATGAGAATCAGCAACTCCAAGTCCGAGTCCATGGTCCTCAGCCGGAAAAAGGTGGATTGTCCTCTCTGGGTTGGGGACAGGCTCCTGCCCCAAGTGGAGGAGTTTAAGTATCCTGGGGTCTTATTCACAAGTGAGGGGAAAATGGAGCAAGAGATTGACAGATGGATCGGAGCAGCGTCTGCAGTGATGCGGACATTGTACCAGTCTGCTGTGGTGAAGAGGGAGCTTAGTTCTAAGGAAAAGCTGTTGATTTACCAGTCAATCTACGTTTCTCCTCTCATTTATGGTCATGAGCTTTGGGTAATGACCCAAAGAACGAGATTGCGGATACAAGCGGCTGAAATGTGCTTTCTCCGTAGGATTGCTGGACTCACCCTCAGAGATAGGGTGAGGAGGTCAGTTAACCGGGACAGGCTCAGAGTAGAACCGCTGTTCCTCCACATTGAAAGGAGTCAGTTGAGGTGGTATGGATATCTGATTAGGATGCCTCCTGGACGCCTCCCACTTGAGGTGTTTCGGGCACGTCCCACTGGGAGGACACCCCGGGGCAGACCCAGGACTCGGTGGAGAGACTATGTCTCCCAGCTGGTCTGGGAAGGCCTTGGTATCCTCTCTGAAGAGCTAGAGCAGGTGGCTGGGGAGAGGGAAGTCTGGGCTTCTCTGCTTGAACTGCTGCCTCCGCGACCCGGACCTCCGGAAAAGCGGTAGAAGATGGATGGATGTCTTAGGAATGTTTTCACCTGAATGTTATTCAAATGAATGTTAAATTTATTAGTACCAGTATAAGTGCATGTTCACTGAATATTAGTCTTGAGTCACTTATTTCAGCTTAGATTTCATGTTAAGTATATAGAATGAATTTCATAGGAACTGAATGAATGTTTTCTGACACTTGTGGTGAGTCAGCTTACTTGCAACAACCAATCACCAGGCTGCCTCTCTGTTGGATAATGCCCTTGCATTCGATTGGCTTTTCACAGACAGAACTGTTCCCTCATCGGACAAAAGCCCATTCAAACTCCTCCTTATGGAAGATAATTGGTCCGTCTTGCAGCCAGTCATATTTTCGTGACTCAGGAGCGCGCTTCAGTTAAATGCAGACAGAACCACTCTGGCAGGTCATAGTCTGTTTAGTTCAGTTATTTGGTTTTGTCTTTGAGTGTTTCTCATGTTTTGGTAAAAGTTTTGCGCATGTCTGAACCTTGTCAAGTCCTGTGCTCGTTTTCTTAAATTGTCTTTTGCAAGCTTTTGCCTGTTTTTCTGGCAACTGAGGAGAAACCATCCCTTTTCAAGTAAGCTCACCTTCTCTGTGGAAGTCAGACTTCCATAAAAGCCTTTTTCTTCTTTGCCTCGGAAGCCGTGCTTATCCTATTGAACGTTTTTTCTTGGACTTTTTTTTTTTTTAATTTTTCCTGCTTTTAAAGTGGACTAATAGAGATTTTGGACTCTTCTGTTTTCCCACTGAGAAGAACTCAGACCTTGTGGGTGAAACTGCCTAAATACAGTTTTCCTTCAGCCTTTGGGTTGTTATGTGTGCTGTGGACATCCTAAATTGTCGGACTGGTTGCCAAAAGACATCACGCTTGCCCTGGGGCTTAGCCACTAACTCCACCAGCTACACTTTTGCGATCCCCCTTCTCGGTTGAGACCTGTGTTCTGAATGCTGTCTGGGAAGAGCTGTTGAGGCGCTGACCACCGCTGAATACCTAGACCTACAGCTGTTCATAAGTGAGACTCTCATTTTCCTATCTCATGGTTCCAACACGCGAAATCGCGGTTCGTGCTTGGGGGAATATCAGCAGATGACATCAAGTTTTATAATGTCATCGCAAGACTCGACAGCCGCACAGCTCGATGTGTGCGGAGCCTGGTGCAGCAGCCGCCCGCTGCTGGCAAGTACGACGCACTGAAAGCCGCCCTCATCGAGAGTTTTGTGCCATCAGCCGAGGTGAGGGCCAGGCAGCTACTGGACCTGCGCGACAGAGGCGGACGCAGAGCGACCGACCTCATGGAGGACATGCTGCAGCTGATCGGGACAGACAACGATGCATTTCTGTTCAAACACATCTTCTTGAGGGCCCTCCCAGCACACATGAGAGGTACCCTGTCTGGCATGAGGTGTGTGAACCAGCAAGACTTCCGCGCGCTGGCCAGGGAAGTGCAGCGGCTCCTCGACGCCTGCGACGAGCAGGAGACTTCCGTGGCAGCAGCAGACCTCGGCGCGGCGGCCGGAGGCAGTGACGAGCCGGAGGCAGCAGCAGCAACCCCAGCGACGACGGCAGCGGTGCGGTGCCGAGGCAGAGGAGGGGACGGCCTCTGTTTTTACCATTGACGCTTCACTGAGAAGGCGCACAGATGCATCCCGCCGTGCAGTTTCAAGAAACAGGGAAACGCCAGGGCCGGGGGTCGTTAGCAGCTTCGACCCTCGGTGAACAGAACAAGCTGCTTTATCTAACAGACACAGGCTCCGGGCGGCAATTCCTCGTGGACACCAGAGCCCAGAGGAGTTTCATCACCGCGACCTACGCGGATTGTGTGGCGGGGCCCCGCGGAGACGGAGCAACGGCGGTGAACAGCTCGTCGATCGAGACGTTCGGGGAAAGAACTCTACACCTGTCCTTGCATGGCCGCACCTATGAATGGACCTTCATAGTAGCGGCGGTGAGTTTCAACATGTTAGGCGCTGACTTTTTGTGCTCACATTGCTTGTTAGTGGATCTGGTTAATAGACGTCTAGTAAATGCACTCTCCTTTTGTTCTATCCCTTGTGCAGCTCGAGTGTCCCCGCCGCCAGTACAGACCAACGTCGCCACAGCAGGCGGTAAGTTTCACACTCTTCTAACCCAGTTCCCAGCACTCACAGTTCCCACGTTTTCAGCTAAGGTTGCGAAGCACGGGGTGGAACACTTTATCATCACAAGTGGCCCACCAGTTTTTGCGAAAGCTCGGCGCTTGGATGCAGCTAAGCTCTCCATTGTACGCGAGGAGTTCGCCAACCTGGAAAGGTTGGGCATAATTCGCCGCTCAAAGAGCGCCTGGGCTTCCCCGCTGCATATGGTGCCTAAGGCTGACGGCTCGTGGAGACCTTGTGGTGATTACCGCAGGTTAAACAATGCCACAGCGCAGGACCGCTACCCAATTCCGCATATGCAGGATTTCTCAGTGCACTTAGCGAAGGCGCGTGCATTTTTTCTAAAATAGACCTGGTCCGCGGTTATCATCAGGTCCCGGTTCGACCAGAGGACATTCCCAAAAGAGCGGTAATAACCCCGTTCGGACTTTTTGAATTTTTGCGCATGCCTTTTGGCCTTAAAGGCGCCGCGCAAACTTTCCAACGAATGATGGATGCCGTGTTGCGCGACCTCCCTTTCGTTTTTATCTACTTGGACGATATTTTAGTCGCCAGTGCCTCCGAGGAGGAACACGAAAAACACCTCACCATGGTTTTTCAGAGGTTGGGAACGCACGGGTTGATAATCAACCCAGCCAAGTGCCATTTTGGCGTAGCGCAAATCGATTTTTTAGGACACCGCGTCTCCCCAGAGGGAGCAATCCCTCTGCCGGCCAAAGTACGCGCAGTGGTGGAGTTTCCCCAGCCACAAACGGTCAAAGCGTTGCGTTGGATAGATTATGCAGCCATGGCAGTGGAGCAGAGCGGAGACGCAGACGTGCGCGCGCTCCTGTCTGGACCAACAGGGTTAAGGCTGGAGAGCAAAAGTTTACAAACCGGTTCACCCCCTTTAATCTGCGACGTATCTACCGGGCGACCGCGCCCGGTACGGCGCCGTCACGTTTTTGATGCGGTGCACTCCCTGGCGCACCCGGGAGTACGCTCTTCGGTGAAAATGGTAGCGGAGAAGTTTGTTTGGCCGAGCCTGCGCAAGCACCTGAAAGAGTGGGCGAAAGCCTGCATGGCTTGCCAGCGGGCCAAAGTCCACAGGCACACGAAGGCCCCTTTAGAACCATTCCACATTCCGGCTAAGAGATTCGATCATGTGCACGTAGACATAGTGGGCCCCCTGCCGCCGTCACAAGGGTTCACACATCTCTTGACAATGGTGGACCGAACCACGCGTTGGCCGGAAGTGGTCCCGTTAACGTCGACCACAGCGGCAGAGGTGGCTCGTGCTTTTTTAACAGCCTGGGTAGCGCGGTTTGGGGTTCCGTCGGATATTACGTCCGATGGGGGACCTCAATTTGTGTCTGAGCTGTGGTCAGCAATGGCCAGCGGCTTAGGAGCGGCAGTCCACCGCACTACCGCTTATCACCCACAGGCCAACGGTTTATGCGAGCGTTTTCACAGGTCTTTGAAGGCAGCCCTCAGAGCGTCGCTCACGGATGCAGATTGGGTAAACAAACTACCATGGGTTTTATTGGGTTGCGTTCGGCACCCAAAGAGGACTTAAATGCCTCACCCGCAGAATTGTTTTTTGCGCAACCTCTCAGGCTGCCCGGCGAGTTCCTACCAGCCCATGCGGCACCAGGGCGGCCCCCGGTGCGGGGACCTCTGATTGGCACGGGAGCAGAAATGCTCCCGGGCCCCACTCATCACACTTTTCCACGTGTTTTTGTTCCCAAGGCTTTACAAAATGCTGAATTTGTTTTTGTCAGGCACGATACTCAGCGACACAGTCTCCGCCCACCATATGACGGTCCATTTCGAGTGCTGGAAACTGGGGAGAAATATTTTGTGCTAGATTTGGGGGGCAGGAAAGAAACAATCAGTATTGATAGATTAAAGCCTGCCTTTGTGTTGCATGACGAATCTGTACGACCGGCGAGGACGCCTCGACGCGGCAGACCACCCAGGGAACGGCTCCTGGAGCCCCCGCAGGGGGCAGATAACCTTTCTCCCCCTCATTCCACAGATTCGCCGCAAGACGGCACAACACAGGCAGTGAAACCTGCGTACAGCAAGTTTGGGAGGAGGTTGAAGCCCAGACTACGGGCAGAGTGATGTGTGTTTCGATCAAACTGTGTAGGCCGTGCTGTAAATTCCGCAGGTGGGGGGTGATATATGCTGTTTTGCCATTAGGATACGGTTATCGGGTGTGTCCATTCTTTGGCGTTTGGGGGGGGAGTGTTGTAGCGCCCATAATGGTAACATTATGTAGCTCACATATTTTACTGCAGAGACCCAAGCAGAGAAGGACTTTAAGCGTGCGGTGTGTATTGACATCACGCCTCAGATGGACAATGAGTCTGGACCACCTGCGGACTTGGGAGGAAGTCAGAGGATCTGGAGCGAGAGCCTGAAAGGACTGTCTGACCTCCTGGGGTCAGACAGAAGAGCAAAGAGGACTGTGGAGTGATTAAGTGTAAATAGAAGGATTTGACTTGATTGTGTGATTCTGTGTTTGATGTGTGGGTATAAATGTATGTGGGTTTAACGCAGCTCTTCCTCTTTTTTTCCTGACTGAGAGAGAGAGAGAGCTGGGGACTTGAGATGAATAAACCATACTGAGAAATTATCCACTCTCATCATTTCATGATCCCCACAATGGTGCCATTTTCCTCCTCTTCGTGTATGAATTTTATATTTCCAGTGCTGTCCGTGCTGTTCAGATGGTCAGTGAGTTCTTGTGTGTGTCCTTTCCTTATTTTTTCCAGAATGTCATCCACGTATCTCTTCCAAAGGGTGGGTTTGCATTGACTAGGTGCTGTGTTGATGGCTTTGTTTTCCAGATCCTCCATGAAAAAGCTGCTCATAATGGTTGACAGTGGGTCTCCCATTGCAAATCCTTCTTTTTGTCTGTAAATTTTTCCTCTGAATTGAAAATAGGTGGATTTTGCAACAAACTGTAATAATTCGGATATGTCGTGAACTGTGAGATTGGTGCATCTTTTTAGGGTACTGTCATTGTTGAGGCGTTCTTGCACTATATGTAGTGTGACGTCAACAGGTGTCTTTGTGAATAAAAAGATGACGTCATGTGAAATGAGAATCTCGTCTGATTCTATTTTCATATCTTTGAGTTCTTGTGCCAGCTCTTTTGAGATTTTGCAGTGGAAATCTGATTTTGATAAATTGTACGTAACTGATTCAATACTGTCTATTATTGACCGCAGTGGGATATCCTTCTTATATATTTTTGGGGTTCCATAGATCCGGGGGGTGATGCTGGCTGTGGGTATCAGGTGATCATATGCGTCCTTTGTGATTTTTTTTTTGCTTTCTAATAGGGGTTTGAGAAGGGGTTTTAGCATTTTTTCTTTTCTTCTGTGGGGTTTGTTTTAATGATTTCGTATGTGCTTTCATCTGCCAACATGGTTTCCATCTGTTTTTCATATATTTCCGTGTCCAGTATTACTGTAATTCTGCCTTTATCTGATGGGAGGATTGTGATTGTTTTATCTGTCTTGAGTGAGTTTAATGCTTTTTCTCTTCTCTTGTAACGTTGCTTTGTGGTAATTTGGCCGTTTTTAGGATTCTTGCGACTGCGTTCCGGAGTGCTGCTTTTTCCCCTTGGTCCTGGATTTTTTCACATGCCAGTTCTGTTGCGAGGATGGATTCTTCATGAGGTATTCTGGCTGGTGTGATGGCGAAGTTCAGTCCTCTGCTCAGCACTTCTTTCTCCGTGTCCGTGAGTGTGCGTTTTGATAAGTTTTTGACCCACTTAGCATTCGTTTCCATGTGTGTTTGTCTTCGTCCTTTCTTCCTTTCTGCAAGTTTTTTTTAGTTTTTTTCAATTGGCGGTTTTTCGTTATAATGAATTCTTGTTCGTGTGCGTGTTTTAATTGTGCTTTTATCTGCTCCTGCGTTTCCTGGTCGGTCGGGTAGTGTTGCTTGAAAATGTCTGTGACGATGGAGTGTCACCACTGTTATGATTTGTTGTATGTGTGTCTATATTGTTTGTAATATTGTAAATGTTATTATGGTCATTTGTGGAAATGCACACATTATTTTAGGATCTGTCTTTGTCTAATTTGGAGTGCCTTTGTGAGATAATTGTGTGGTTAATCATTTGGGTAAACAATTGGTGATTGTATAATGCACATACCTTGGCCAGCGTGCTTCCTGTGGGTGTCCGGGCAAAAGACTCTTTGGGGGTTGAACGCCTTTTTAAAGGACACCAGCAGGAAGGAAGCATGTATGGTAAGTTAGAGGGGTGGTTTAGCATTTGTAAATAGGGGTTTGAATTATTTATTGACTTATTTATATGGTTATTTATTCTATGTTATTTATTCAATTCAATTCAATTCAATTCAACTTTATTTATATAGCGCCATTTCACAACAACAGTCATCTCATAGCACTATCAACTGTAGGGGGGAACCCCCACAGTTGCAGAGAGTTGCAGAAAGACCCCAGCAATCAGGCGATCCCCTGTGAGCAAGCACTTGGCGATGGTGGAGAGGAAAAACTCCCTTTTAACAGGAAGAAACCTCCAGCAGAACCAGGCTCAGGGAGGGGCAGTCATCTGCTGCGACTGGCTGGGGGGTGAGGGGATAGAGAAGAAGAAAAGAACAGACATGTAGAGAGCAAACAGCACGATGGGGACTCAATCTATGGGAGAGAACAAACAAATGTTAATGACCAGCAAAAAAAATATTTCATAGAGAGTGAGGAAAGGAGTGAGGCCCAGTGCATTACTGGAGGTCCCCCGGCTGACTAAACCTATTAGCAGCATAACTAAGGGAGGGTTCAGAAACACATGATCCCTCCCTAATTGTAGGCTCTATCAAAAAGGTATGTTTTAGCCCTATTCTTAAAAACAGAGATCGAGTCTTACTCCCGAATCCAGATTGGCAGCTGATTCCACAGGAGAGGAGCTTGATAACTGAAGGCTCTGCCTCCCATTGTACTTTTGGAGATTCTAGGTATTACAAGTAATCCTGCATTTTGGGAGCGTAGTGCTCTGTTAGGATAATACGGTAGTATCAGATCTTTTAAATTAAAAGGAGCCTGATTGTTTAGAGCTTTGTAAGTAAGAAGAAGGATTTTAAACTTAATTCTAAACTCTATGGGAAGCCAATGAAGGGAGGCCAGAACCGGAGAGATATGATCTCTTTCTAGTACCTGTTAAAACTCTTGCTGCAACATTTTGGATCAGCTGAAGACTTTTTAAAGATGTTTTAGGACAGCCTGATAATAAAGAATTACAATAATCTAATCTCGAGCTAACAAAAGCGTGGATCAGCTTCTCAGCATCACTCTCTCTCTAAGATTTTTGAAATGAAAGGGAGATTAGAGATTGGTCTCTAGTTAGCTAAAGCTCCTGGATTTAGCGTTGGCTTTTTGAGTAAGGGTTTAATTACAGCCATTTTAAAAGCCTGCGGTACATGGCCTAAAGTTAATGAAGAATTGATTATATGAAGAATAAAGCTACCAATAAGTGGGAAGACTTCTTTAAATAACCTGGTAGGAATAGGGTCTAAAAGACAAGTTGAAGGTTTGGATGAGGAAACTATTTTGTCTAACTCACAAAGGTCGATTGGAGTAAACTCATCAAGACAGACATCAAAAGAAGGAGTTGTAGTAGTTACAGTATTTAAGTTAACTGTGGGAAGAATTTGATTGATTTTATCTCTGATGGATGAAATTTTATTATTGAAAAAGTTCATAAAGTCCTGACTAGTAAGCTCTAAGGGAATGCTAGGATTAACAGAGTCCTGACTCTTTGTCAACCTTGCTACAGTACTGAAAAGAAACCTGGGATTATTCTTGTTCTCTTCTATTAATGCAGAGTAATAACTTGTTCTAGCTTTTCTAAGAGATTTTTTATAAATTAAAAGATGATTTCTCCAAGCTAAATAGATTTCATCTAAATTAGTAGAGTGCCATTTTCTTTCTAATTGACGAGTCTTCTGTTTTAAGCTACGAGTTTCTGTGTTGAACCAAGGAGTTAGAAATCTCTGATTAGACTTTTTCTTTTTTAAGGGGGCCACCAAGTCTAGAGCCTGATGCAGAGAAGCTGAAACACTATCCACCATGTTATCAATTACAGAAGGAGCAAGCTGTCTATAGCTTATTTCCATTGTGTTGACACATGGCATAGAGGAAACAATCTGCATAAATTTGGAAACAGCATCATCTGAGAGGCATCTACTGTAATAATATTTTTCTTTAGGAGCCAAATAGTCAGAAATAGTAAAATCAAAGGTTAACAGACAATGGTCTGACAGTACAGGGCTATGAGGAGACACTACAAGATTTTCTATTTCTATGCCATATGTCAGAACAAGGTCCAATGTATGGTGGAGGTAATGAGTAGAATTTCCTACTTTCTGAGAAAACCCAATCGAGTCTAATATTGAATTAAAAGCCACATTAAGGCAGTCACTATCTACATCCACATGCATATTAAAGTCCCCTACTATAATTATTCTATCAGATTTCAGCACTAAATCAGCTAAGAAATCAGCAA
This sequence comes from Pholidichthys leucotaenia, assembly GCA_020510985.1. NCBI lineage: Eukaryota > Metazoa > Chordata > Actinopteri > Cichliformes > Pholidichthyidae > Pholidichthys > Pholidichthys leucotaenia. Next base: position 181,297,663 of record CM035850.1, on the reverse strand, counting down.
ATTCGGATAAAAATTCTGAGTAGGTTGATGGGGGACGATAAACTATGGCAAATAAAACTGGGTTTAACCTAAAATTGCTAAAGTGCCCAATACTGAGGACCAGGCCCTCAAAGGAATTATAACATGTTTTTTGCTTTACATTAACTAGTAATTTGGAATGGTAAATTGTTGCTACTACTCCTCCACGACAGGAACTTCTGGGATTTTGACAGTTTAAATAACCAGAGGGAGTTGATTCATTTAAACCAACATAATCCTCTTGTCCTAACCAAGTCTCTGTAAGGGATATTAAATCAATCTGATGATCAATTAACAAATCATGGACTAACAGAGACTTGGGAGTTAGAGACCTAATATTTAATAAACCACATTTAATTTTTAGATTATGAGGAGGAACAGAGGCCAAATCATTCAATTTAGAGGCTTTATGTTTAATTTGAGTTTTACCAATATTTTGCTTTATCACTTTGGGATGCTTATGCATTATATTTTTATTCACTTTGGAGGGAGCAGACGATTCTCTGATGGGGAAGACAGGGGCTAAGCTGAGGGGCGGCGGATGAAGAGGAGCTGCAGAGAGGCGTGTAAGACTGCGACTCTGCTTCCTGGTCCCAACTCTGAGTAGTCATGGTTTTGGAAATTTGGATAAAAAAGATGCCAGATTGTTAGATAAATGAGAAGCACCATCCAAAGTGGGATGAATGCTGTCTCGTCTCATAAGACCAGGTTTTCCCCAAAAATTTATTTACTCTGTATATAGTTGGGGGAATTATTTATGTATTTTAGATATTAGTGGGTATGTGTAAAGAATGGAAAAATGTTTGTCTTACCTGGGGTTATGGTAGGGGCTAATCAGCCCTAATTATCTCGAATAGTATTTAACAGGTGTGGTTAATGATAATGGGTATTGATTCATCCCTCGGTATTCTTGGTTGATGGTGAATTGTTCATTCTTTGATGAAGAGTCGTGTCAGATGTTTTCTTGGGAATTATTTACTTGTAAGTTTAATAAAATAAAAATCTGAAAATTGAAGCTTGGCCCCACCTTATTGTTACATTTGGTGGCAGCGGTGGTCCGTTCCCAGGACGTCATAGCCTTTGGTGGAAGTGGTGAAAGACCACGGGACGGAAGGACTCATGGCCAGAAGGAAAGTGAGGCAAGAGGAGCAGTCTGACCTGGATGCAGGTATGGCAGCTGAGGACCCGGGAGTCAGTGGACTGGGCGAGTTCGAGGAGCTAACGTGCCTGGTGAAATCTTTGGTGCGTTCGCTGACTCTCAGGGATCGTCAGATGGAGGAAGAAGCCGCTCTTCAGGACCAAAGGTGACGGACTGTGGATGGGCAAATTCGTCAAATGGAGTCGCAGGTTGCGGAGCTGAGAGAGGAGTATGGGAGCCAGGCTGAACGTAGTAGTGACGACGGCGCTTCGGGGGAGGTCCCCTGGGTGACGGCCAGTCGGGTCGGCCCGCAGGAGGATGATTTGCCGTTGCAAGTGCAGACAAGGAGGCCACGAACGCACCATGAGCCCAGGCTGAATCCTCTCTCTCCCGAAGATGACATCGAGCACTACCTGGTGACGTCCGAGAGGATCGTTGCAGTCTGCCGCTGGCGTGAAGAAGATTGGGCTATCCAGCTAGCTCCTCTGCTTACAGGTAAAGCGCGGAGCGCATATGTACTGATGGATATTGCTGACACGAACAATTATGGGAAAGTCAAGGAAGCAATTTTAAGTAAATACGAGATTACATCTGACACTTATAGGAGGAGGTTTCGGTCCCTGGACATTCATCAGGACGAAACCCCTCGTGAACTTTAGGTACGTTTGAAAGACCTGTTATGTAAATGGATTAAACCAGAGACCTTAACTATAAAAGGCATTATGGAACAATTGATTTTGGAGCTGTTTCTGCGGATGGTGAACACGGAAATGGGAATCTGGATACCAGAGCGGGACCCGAAGACTGCAGAGGACGCTACTCGTCTGGCGGAGGTTTTTCTGTCGGCCAGGTCTGGGAGCAGGAGACCTACTCTTGGCCGTGACAGATCTTTCACCACACGGAGTGAGTTTAATGAGGGTGAAAGGGGTGGTCCAGCTCAAAATAGGCTGTATTCCGGGCCCAGTCAGATCACAAATAGCAGATATGATAATAGCAAAAATTCACGTGTTGTTGCAAATAAAGATATATGCTGCTATCAGTGTAATAAAATTGGTCACACCCAGTATTCATGTCCTGCCTCAAAGAATGAGAAACCGTCATTACTATGTTCAGTTCCTAGACCCACTTTTTCAGCCCCAGTGCACAATGGAGTGTACAAAACGAAGGTGTTGCTTAACGGTCAGTGTGAAGAGGCCCTGTTAGACTATGGTTGTTTTCAAACAGTTGTGCTGCCCAGTTTGGTCCCTAGGGATTTGTGGAATGGATCTGAAGTAAATATCAGTTGTGTTCATGGGGATAAGAAACTGTACCTGACCGCTGAGGTTTATTTAACAGTGGGGGGGCAAACTTATCTCCTTCCTGTAGCTCTTGTGCCTGATTTGCCTTACTCAGTTATTCTTGGCAATGATGTTCCAACTTTGTTGGACATCATACAACAGGTTGGAGAGGAACAAACGGAGGAGAGACAGGCAGGTGGTGCTGTTGAGCAGAGAGTAAAGACACCTGTGGTGAAAGATTGTAATATGGTGACAACCAGGGCACAGAGGGCACAGAGGGCTGCCAATATTCTTCAGGAGCTACCATTTTATGATTCTGAGATAGAGGCAGTCCCTATTAAACAACCTAAATCCAAAGCTCAGAGGAGAAGAGATAATGTGTTAGTGTCAGCAAAGAACTTGGGTGAAGAAACACCACAGCTAAATCAGTCAGTAGAGTTTGACATCCCTCCTGACATAGCTGCATTGCAGAAAGCTGACCCAGCACTTAGACCATGGTTTGATAAAGTCTCGGAGATTGAGGGTGTGAAACAGGGTAGAACGGATTGTTTGGCTGAGACCTTGTATGTCATTAAAAAGGGCATTCTGCACCAGCAACAAGGTGGAGTTATGGCCATAGCTTTGCCACAGGACCTCATACCAAAAATTATGGAACTGGGACATGTTATCCCTTGGGCAGGTCATCTAGCATTTCAAAAAACTTTGCAGAGAATTGCTAGAAGGTTTGTGTGGCTGGGAATGTATACCCAGATAAAGGAGTTCTGCACAACATGCCCAATATGTCAGATTACATCACCTAGGGGAGTAGCCCGTGCCCAACTGCAGCCATTACCAATCATTGGAACACCTTTTGATAGAATAGGGATGGATGCAGTTGGCCCCCTAGAGAGAAGCTCCTCTGGTAATAGATACATTCTGGTAATTTGTGACTATGCTACTCGGTACCCAGAAGCCTTTCCCCTGAAATCTATCAAGGCTAGGCAGGTTGCCAACTGCCTTATCCAGTTGTTTTCAAGGGTAGGCATGCCCAGAGAAATTCTGACAGACTGTGGAACAAATTTCTTGTCCAAACTGTTGCAGCAGGTATATAAACTGTTGGGTATTAAGGGTATTAAGACCACCCCATATCACCTTCAGACTGATGGATTAGTGGAGCGATTTAATCAGTCTCTCAAAAACATGCTGCGGAAATTTGTTTCTGAAACGTGCTCGGATTGGGACCAGTGGGTACCATATTTATTGTTTGCTTATCGGGAGGTGCCCCAGGCTTCAAAAGGGTTCTCACCTTTTTAACTGCTGTATGGTCGTCAGGTGAGGGGCCCATTGGACTTATTAAAGGAGCACTGGGAGAGTCCACCGAGTGATCAGGACAGTGTGGTCTCTTATGTCATTAAGATGAGAGAGAAACTGGATCGAATGACTGCTTTGGCTCAGGAGCACATGAGGACAGCGCAGGCCAAACAAAAAACTTGGTATGACAAGAAGGCCAGAAAAAGGTTTTTCACCCAGGACAACAGGTTTTGTTATTGCTGCCCTCGTGTGACAGTAAGCTGTTGGCTCGATGGCAGGGGCCATATGAAATTTCTAAGAAATTAAGTTCAGTGACATACGAACTATATATGCCTGACAGGAAGGTAAAACTTCAGACCTTCCACATTAACTTATTGAAAGAGTTTCAGCAGCCTGGTCATCAGCAGCAGCAACCTGTTCTTCAGGAGACACATCAGCTCTTAATTTGTGCGACAGAAGTGGATGAGGAGAGAGAACAGTCCTTTCCCACAAATGTGTCAGAGCCTTACTTGTTTCAAGTCTCATTTGCAGGTGGATCAGCAGAGAGAGTTAGAGGCACTATTAGATCCAGAATTGTTTCAGGAGAGACCTGGTTTCACCACGCTGGTGCATCATAAGGTTTATTTGAAAGAGGAAGCTGTTCCACGTAGGAAATCTTATAGGATCCTGGAGTGATTGGTCCCAAAAATAAAGCAAGAAATTGACTTGATGTTGCAGCTGGGAGTGATCGAGGAGTCAGTCAGTGAGTGGTGTAGCCCGATTGTGCTGGTCCCCAAAAAGGATGGCTCATTAAGATTCTGTATTGACTTCAGATACCTTAATTCAGTATCTAAGTTTGAGTCATACCCCATGCCCTGGATTGATGAACTATTAGAGAAAGTGGGCAGGGCTTGGTTTATTTCTACTCTGGACCTATGCAAGGGGTATTGGCAGGTGGCATTGGCACTGGAAACAAAGGAACTTACAACCTTTAAAACACCTCATGGCAGTTTCCAGTTTAGGGTCATGCCATTTGGCCTTCAGGGGGCACCTGCAACTTTTCAGCGGCTTATGGACCAAGTGTCCAGGTCCTCTATAGTCAGACCTGGGAAGAACATTTGGTACACCTTGGGCAGGTCCTTCAGCTGATTAAGAGAGCAGGACTGACAGTCAATCCACGCAAATGTGCGTTTGGACAGCAGCAGGTGGAGTACCTGGGATATGTGGTTGGTCAGGGGGTCATTAGACTACGAGTAGGTAAAGTGGATGCCATCCGGACCTATCCTGTACCCACCACTAAGAAGAAGGTACGATCATTTATGGGAATGGTAGGATGGTACAGCAAGTTTATTCCCCACTTTGCTGAAAGAGCCGCAGTTTTGACTGACCTCACTAAGGCTTCAGCACCTAATAGGGTAAAATGGACAGAGGAATGTGATAGAGCTTTTGAGGATCTGAAGAGGGCTATTTCTGGAGAGAAGGTTCTCTACAGTCCAGACTTTGCTCGCCCGTTCATTTTACAGACAGATGCTTCAGGAGTTGGCATTGGAGCAGTACTTCTCCAGGAGGAGAGGGGAGAGAGACACCCAGTACTGTTCTTGAGCCGTAAGTTGTTGGACCGGGAGATAAGATACTCTACGGTAGAAAAGGAATGTCTTGCCATGAAATGGGCAATAGGGTCTCTCAAGTACTATTCACTAGGGCGTCATTTTTTTGTTGGAGACAGATCATCGGGCCCTACAGTGGTTGGACAGGATGAAGGACATGAACAGTCGTCTCACAGGGTGGTATGTGTCCCTTCAGCCATATAATTTTACTGTTCGGTATGTGGCAGGGAAAACCAACCTTGTAGCAGATAGTCTCTCAAAAGTACATGACTCGTAGAGTACTGTACTCTTGGGAAAAGGGGGGAGGAAATGTGACGATGGAGTGTCACCACTGTTATGATTTGTTGTATGTGTGTCTATATTGTTTGTAATATTGTAAATGTTATTATGGTCATTTGTGGAAATGCACACATTATTTTAGGATCTGTCTTTTTCTAATTTGGAGTGCCTTTGTGAGATAATTGTGTGGTTAATCATTTGGGTAAACAATTGGTGATTGTATAATGCACATACCTTGGCCAGCGTGCTTCCTGTCGGTGTCCGGGCAAAAGACTCTTTGGGGGTTGAACACCTTTTTAAAGGACACCAGCAGGAAGGAAGCATGTATGGTAAGTTAGAGGGGTGGTTTAGCATTTGTAAATAGGGGTTCGAATTATTTATTGAATTACTTATATGGTTATTTATTCTATGTTATTTATTTACTCTGTATATAGTTGGGGGAATTATTTATGTATTTTAGATATTAGTGGGTATGTGTAAAGAATGGAAAAATGTTTATTGTCTTACCTGGGGTTATGGTAGGGGCTAATCAGCCCTAATTATCTCGAATAGTATTTAACATGTGTGGTTGATGATAATGGGTATTGATTCATCCCTTGGTATTCTTGGTTGATGGTGAATTGTTCATTCTTTGATGAAGAGTCGTGTCAGATGTTTTCTTGGGAATTACCTACTTGTAAGTTTAATAAAATAAAAATCTGAAAATTGGAAAATTGAAGCTTGGCCCCACCTTATTGTTACAATGTCCATTTCCTCTTTGATCTGGTTGTTGATATTGTCCACTTTGTTTGCCGTCATTCTTATACCTTCTTTAATAAGATAAGATAAGATAAGCCTTTATTAGTCCCACAATGGGGAAATTCCAGGATTGCAACAGCACAGGGATAGCAACACTCAGAGCAACAATCAGAAGGCAAGAAAAAACAACATCTAGCAAACATATGTCCATATTACTATAAATGTATATATATAGACACACAGTGCAGAGCATTATGGCTGGTGGATGTGCAGCAGAAAGTCTAAGCTCTCTCTCCGCGGATGCAGCGGGCCAGCTGGAAGTCTTTGGGCATGATGGTGACCCCCTTAGCGAAGAAGAGACCACCAGGTGGGTCTCGCTGGTCTCCTGCAGAGCCATGACGGCGTAATCCAGTTTTTCCGTGCTTTATTGATAATTTTCTCTGCGTTTTTGGTCGGGATTGGATTTTTTATGTTGAGGCTTGCTGGTGTGACATCCTCATCTCTGCAACGGAGGTTAAATGTCAGCTGGTTTCTGAAGCGTGCCCGTGTTTTCTCCAATTTCTCCAGCCAGCGGAAGTCTGTGATGCAATCTTGTCCATAACTTCCACGTAATAGGTCAAATAAGTTCATTTTGTCTTCTTTCAATTATTTATCTTTTGTTCTTATAAAAGACAAAAATAAAATAGAAAGGATTAGTGATTAATGATAAGTGATTAATGTGATTAATGATATTTTCAGGTCATTTTATTCCAAATTACATACCTCAGAATATACAACAAACTTAAAGGATTTGGAAAATTTTTTTGATTCTATTGATATTCCTTCGATTTCTTCAGAATCTCAGCAAATTTTAGAAGCTCCCATCACAAAAGAAGAAATTCAGCTGGCAATATCATCCATGCAATTAGGAAAATCTCCAGGACCTGATGGGTTTTCCGCTGATTTTTTCCAAAAATTCTCTGACGACCTCGCCCCTTTCCTTTGTCAAGTTTTTACAGAGTCGCTTGACTCCGGTACACTTCCTCCTTCATGCTATCAGGCCTGTATCACTGTGTTGCTTAAAAAAGATAAGGATCCTGTTGATTGTGCTTCTTACAGGCCTATTTCCTTGTTAAATACCGATGTTCAAATTTTGTCAAAGTTGTTAGCTTCTAGGTTGGAAAAGATTCTTCCTTTTATAATTTCACAGGACCAAACCGGTTTCATTAAAAATCGCCATTCTTTTTTTAACTTGCGGCGGTTGTTTAATATTATTTATACTCCTCACCACAACATACCTGAATGTCTTATTAGTTTGGACGCTGAAAAGGCATTCGATAGGGTTGAGTGGGAGTATTTGTTTTTTACTTTGGAGAGGTTCGGTTTTTGTCCTTCCTTCTGTTCCTGGATTAAACTTCTCTATGCTAGTCCTTTAGCTTCAGTGTTAACTAATTGTCGCTATTCTGACTATTTTAGACTTTACCGTGGTACGAGGCAAGGCTGTCCTTTGAGCCCGTTGCTCTTTGCCTTGGCAGTTGAGCCATTAGCTATTGCAATCCGCGGGAGCCGGGACTTTCTTGGCATTCGTAGGGGTGGCATTGAGCATAGGGTTTCACTCTATGCTGACGATCTTTTACTATTTCTCTCCAACCCACTTACTTCATTACCTGCTATACTCAGCATTTTGGATAGTTTTAGTAGGTTTTCTGGTTATAAAATTAATCTTAATAAGAGTGAACTGTTTCTGATTAATGAAAAGATTCAAGTTCAGGATTTTGAAAATTTTCCTTTCAAGGTTGTTATTGATCATTTTAATTATCTTGGGATATGTGTCACTAAACAATTTAATTACTTGTTTAAAAATAATTTTCTCCCCTTACTTGACCAGTGCAAGTTAATACTTTCCAAATGGTCCCCATTATCCTTGTCTTTAATTGGCAGAATCAATTCTGTAAAAATGATGTTACTTCCAAAGTTTTTATATTTGTTTCAATGTCTCCCCATTTTTATTCCTAAATCCTTTTTTAAGTCTTTGGACTCTCTGATTACCTCATTTATTTGGAATGGTAAACATCCGAGATTGAGGAAAGTTTTTCTTCAAAGACCCAAATCAGTGGGTGGCATGGCTCTGCCTAACTTTCAATATTACTACTGGGCAGCAAATATCAGGTGCATGTTATATTGGAAACATTTTTATCTGGAACCCAAATCACCAATTTGGATCCTTATGGAGTCACATGTGGACAATCAAACCTCCCTACCGGCAATTTTAGGTTCACCACTTCCCCTTGCTTTGTCTACACTGGGTAATAATAAAGTAGTTCATCAGTCTCTTAGAATTTGGTCTCAATTCAGGAAAAACTTCGGTCTTCAGTTTTTCTCCATTAGAAGTCCAATTACCGCAAATCATTTATTTACCCCATCAACTATTGATAGCGCATTTCATATATGGCACAGAAAAGGTTTAAAATCTTTTGCGGATTTATATTTTGATGGTCAATTTGCAAGTTTTTCTCAACTTTCCACTAAATTCGACATCACTTCTACACATTTTTTCCGCTTCCTCCAGGTCAGACATTATGTGCAAACCATGACAAAACAATTCCCTCAAAAACCTTCTGATAATCCTCTAGATGATTTTTTATTAGTTAAACCAACTTCTAAGGGGGTAATGTCAGTTTTATATAATTTAATTTCAAATTTACAATCTTCTTCTCTGGCCGCTATCAAATTGAATTGGGAACAAGATCTTAATTTTACTTTTACTGATGAACTGTGGGACTCTATTCTTGGCCAGGTTCACACTGTATCAATGTGTGCTCGTCACGCTCTTATTCAATTTAAGATTGTACACCGGATGCACCTGTCCAAGGTTAAGTTAGCACGTATTTACTCGGATATAGACCCAACTTGTGAAAAGTGTGGTAGCGCTCCTGGCACTTTGCTTCACATGTATTGGTCCTGCCCTGCATTGATGAATTTTTGGCATTCTGTTTTTATCACTATGTCTGAAGTCCTGCAATATCAAATTAAACCTGATCCATTATGTGCCATTTTTGGTGTGGCTCCAGAACTTGTCTTGCCAAATTCCAAATTAAAAGTATTTAAATTTTCATTATTATTGGCCAGACGTGCTGTATTACTGAAGTGGAAAGACTCTTCGCCCCCTTCACATTTACAGTGGATAAAAGATATAATGTCCTGTTTGGATTTAGAAAAAATCAGATATACAGTCTGTGGCTCTGAAAACAAATTCTATAAATTATGGCGCCCGTTTCTTGACTTCTTTGAAAGACCCACGATTATAGTTTCTGAGTAGCTCATATCCCCTTCACCCCACCCCCACTTCACACACACAATTTTTCTTTGTATTTTTTTTAAATTATTGTTTATTTAAAGGTTTTTGTGCTTTGAAGCATTTACATTTGTTAGCTTTAAATTCTAGTTTTTCACTGTTTGGTTAAAACAAAAATGAAAATTTTTAATACTTGGTATTGTATTGATACTTCAATTAATAATAATAAAAAGACCTTTGAAAGAAAGAAAGGAGATGTCTTTACCTTCTTAAGGTAAGAAGGTGGATCTGACAGATCTGCTGAGCTGGCCCCGCCTACGAAAATCAGCTGATTAATGTCACCCGGCAGCAATCAGCTGACTCTTCTGACGAAGGCTGCAGTGTACAGTCGAAACATGTTAAGAAGGTAAAGACATCTCCTTTCTATTTTATTTTTGTCTTTTATTAGAACAAAAGATTAATTGAAAGAAGACAAAGTGAACTTATTTGACCTATTATTATTCCTGCTGAAAAGATGCATACTTTCAGCAGGGTGACTTGGTCTGGGTCAGATCTCATCCACTCTCCAAAGCCAGCGACAAGCTAGTACCTAAATGGGAAGGATCAGCAAGCATTTTAAGAAAGTTGGGGCCTTTTTTGGCTAACTTGCTCCTTGTTGTATGGTGTTGACTCTGGCTTAAAGACATTGGTGCAGTGGCAACGTAAGTTGGAAAAAACTCTCAAACTGTCAGGGGGTCACATGATGTGCAATCAGCTGATTACCAGCTGGTGGCTGCAATTAAAAATAAAAGGCAGAAGCCACGGTGGAGGAAAAAAGAGACAATTTTCTCAGAGGACTCCTGCAGCCAGAAGAACGACATATTGCAGGAAGGCTACGGGAGACTTGTGGGCGTTGGCTTACCCACTACAGGAAACTTGTTGTTGGCTTTCCACAAGAAGCTGGATGCTGAGATTTGTAGACACCCACTGCACACCCAGGACTGAGAGGCAACGGGGCTGCAGGCCAGTGAGATCAATCCTTTTTTTCTCTCTCTCTCTCTTTTGCAAACTGCAATTTTCCTGAGCTCAGTTTTTTTTTTTTTTTAAATTGATTTAAAGACATTAACGTCATGTTTTTTTTTTAGGGGGAGTATCTGGACTCTTCTTTTTCTTTGTGTGCCGGTGAAGACTGTGTTTTTTTCATTCGTGTTTGGAGTCGGTACATGCATACAAAAGACTGAGTGTAATAGACTAAGAAATGTGTTTGGTTGTGGCTTAGAACGATTTGGTGTGCCGCTTACCTGTAAAAAAGTGATTTGATGTGTACTTATTATTTTTGTCTTTTGAGTTGAATTACAACACATTGAAATCATATTGGCTTGTGTATTTTGAAATTCTTATTCTTACGGATACCGGGGCTGGGCATATTTAATTGGTTTTTTTTTTTAAGTCTCAGCTACATCATAGTGAATGTGTCATGAGTCTGAGCTCAAATGCCATCTCTGAGCTCAGACTCAATTAATTTTTGAGTATTGCATAACTGTCATTATTATTTTTGTCTGTTTATGTGTATATCTTGAGTTTTGTCTCTTGTGCCCCCTCTCTCCAGACACCTCCACTCACTGCTCACAATCTGCTCTCCTATCAGCTGTGAGCAGTTATGCAATTAGGTCACCTGCCAGCTCAGCTCCTGCACCTGCCGCTCGTTTGTTGCATACTATTTAAAGACTGCCTTATTGTTACCTCACTGAAGCTGTATTGATGTATTCACTGAGGTTACTGGACCTTTTTCTCCTCATTTCCTCCAGAGTGAAACCGGCTCTAGTGTGCTCTTGTCTCTCAGTTTTCTTTGTATCCTCTGCACAGCTTTTGGATTTTATTCTTTTGGTTAATAAATGTCACAGCTACAGTTCAGCGTGTGGGTCTGTCTCCCTGCCCCGAATGGGCATTTATGACAGAATACAGCCGCCAAGTCAAGGCCCAGCTGCTGTAGTTTTTTTTTTTTTCACTCACCTGTTTGTATGGATTCAGCAGGTGGATGAGGCTACCCAATGCATCTGGGGTGGGAGTGTTGCCGAGCTCTCATGGAGATTGATGGGCTAATCTCCACGGCATACAGATATTCCACACCGGAGGACGCACTGTGGTATCTGAAGCTTGCGGAGGCAGTGGCTCGCTGGTGCCCTTAGCTGATAGAGCACGCTGAGAGGAGAGGATCTCGCTGGTGGTAGTACTGCAGCGTTAGAATGGCGGGAGGGTGAAGAATTCCCTGGAGAAGTCTAGGCACACGCTGAAGGGGAGGCGTTCCCAGGCCTCGATTTGTCCCACTCCGCACCAGCCTCCGGCGCCCGTTCCTGCCCCATCAACTCCACGACAATGCCGTCATCCCACTCCAGACTGCTGGAGGAATCCTCTCACTTCTCAGGTAGCAGTTTTGCCCACGCCAAGCCTGACCATTCCTGCAGCAGTTCTTCCTCCTACTTCTCCTTCACCAGCTGTTCCATCACCCCCTCCTCCTTCCGTTGCTGCTGCAATTCCCATCCCCTCGATGTGTTCTTCTGCTGCCGAGTGGTCATCTACTGGTTCTCCGGCTGTGTCCATCTCTGTGACTACAGGGGCGGCTCCTCCACAGTCCTAAGGAGGGCCTACAGTCACCATGGCCATGGAGAGGGATGACACTCCATCTGCTGCAGCAGATAACATCAGACACCGGGAAAGCAGGCAAGTAATATTTCATTCTGTTTCAATTTTTGATGATATGCTTTGCCTGAATCCTGGTAGGGAGACGCAGGAAATGCAGTTCCCACCTGCTGCAGTAAATAATTCCTCACCTGCCCTTTCCATGTCTCCTCCATCTGTCCCTGAGTATCCGCCGGTCCCTGAACTGACCCGCCGGGCGATGAAGGAACCTGTGGCCCTGGAGGACCCAATCCCAGTGCCAGTGAGGAGCCCACCCCCAGCTGCCACGCCGGACGAGCCGCCAGCATGGGCTCCTTCATCTGAGGAGACAAGGACTGTGACCACCATCATGCCTGCTGCAGAGGCCACCACACCAGAGTTTGAACCAGTGCTGGACCTCCAATGGACTGGGCTCGAGACATCCTCATTGTCTGGATCAACAGAGTCCTGAACAGCGGTGAGCTTGAGCTCAGGCAAGTGCTCTCTTTTGTTTTTCTCTTTTCTGTTCTGGAGAAGTCTTGCCTGGCTCTTAGTGAGGAGAGCTGGATGCAGCCACCAGCTGCACCTGAGCTCACCTCCCCGGGCTCTGCTGCTGCCAGTGACCTTGACCCTGTACCTCTGCCTGTTCGTTCTGAGCCTTCTTCCAGGGTTGCCGGGGAAGATCCAACTTCGCCAGATGTCTTTGTGGGTCCAGCTCCCCCTGCTGAGGTCGTCACGTCCCAGCCCGGGACATCCATTGGTGCAACCTCCCCTCTGCCCGAGGCTGTCATGTGGATTCCTCCTCCACGGTCCGAGTCTCCGTGGGTGCTGCATCCTGGCCAGGGACCCTCATGAGTGCTGTGCCCCAGTATAAATCCAACATGGGTGCTGCACTTCAGTTTGGGCTCGCCATGGGCACTACGTCCCAGCCTGGGGCACACCGAGGGTGCAGCATTGGCCCAGTCCGGGTACACTGAGGGTGCAGCGTTGGCCCAGTCTGGAGCCACTGCGGGTGCTGCAATGCTCCAGCTGGGAGCCACTGCGGGTGCTGCAATGCTCCAGCCCAGAACCACAAAGGGCATCGAGGCCTCTCCTCCTCTGCCTGACACTGTCGGGGTTCTCCAACGCCACTGCCAGACGCCATCGTGGGTCCTCCCCCACCACCAGACACCCTCATGGTTTCCCTCAGTTGGTCTTTCATTCCCTTACTGGGCTTCCCTGTGGGGGAGCCACCTCCTGGGTCACCTCTCCGTTCTTGGTAGCTAAAGAACTCAGGCCGGCCGCCCGACAGACTGAGCCGCTGGGTTGGGTGGCCCATATTCTCTAGCAGACCACCCGACTCATTCCACCTTGCCGTCTGCCTTGCCTAGGACTTCAGCCGGCCACCTGAACAGCCAAGTTCTTTGGCCTAGGGGGCCCAGGGGCCTGGTGTAGCATGGGTGTGGGCCCTGAGTGTGCTTCACTTTTTGCCCCCCCCCAACCTTTTTTCCCCAAGCCTGGGTGCTTTGCCATACCTTTTTCTCTTGGGGGGGGGGGGTCCTTTTGGTGTTCCCTATGGGTGTCTGGAATCCACCCCTTAAAGGGAGGTGGCCTCTGTCATGAGTCTGAGCTCAAATGTCATTGACTGGCGCCTAGAGGCTGCCCCGGCCTTGGATGCGCTCTGCAGAGCGTGCCCAAATGCCAAGTCACGTTTTGTTAAGATAAGATAAGATAAGATAAGATAAGCCTTTATTAGTCCCACAATGGGGAAATTCCAGGATTGCAACAGCATAGGGATAGCAACACTCAGAGCAACAATCAGAAGGCAAGAAAAAAACTACATCTAGTAAACATATGTCCATATTACTATAAATGTATATATATAGACACACAGTGCAGAGCATTATGGCTGGTGAATGTGCAGCAGAAAGTCTAAGTTCTCTCTCCGCGGATGCAGCGGGCCAGCTGGAAGTCTTTGGGCATGATGGTGACCCCCTTAGCAAAGAAGAGACCATCAGGTGGGCCTCGCTGGTCTCCTGCAGAGCCACGACGGCGAAGCTCAGGAAACGCAGGACGGTCTTGAAGTCCTGAGCGATCTCCCTCACCAGGCGCTGGACGGGCAGCTTGCGGATGAGCAGCTCCGTGGATCTCTGGCAGCGACGGATCTCTCTCAGAGCCACGGGCCTGTGACGGCGAGGCTTCTTCACTCTGCCGGTGGCCGGAGCGCCTCTCCGAGCAGCCCTGGTGGGGGGGGGGGGGGCTTCTTCCTCCAGTAGATTTTACGGGCGGTCTGCTTGGTTCTTGCCATCGCTCTTTATTATTCTGTCTTATATTTCTTTCACGCCGCCTAAACTCCAGCCCGGCACCGCGTCGTTTTCGCTACAGCTCCCGGTATGTCGAGTTTCCCATTAGCACCGGGCGGCGGCAAAGTGCTAGCTAGCACTAGCTCCTCCCCGCTGTAACATCTCCCGCTGCAAACCGTGGCTCCGTCCGCCGACCCGGGAGACCCCCGGGGCGATCCGTACGTCCGTGATATATGTACAGAGTGAAAGGTGTAGAAAGAAGAAGGAAGATAAAAAAAAAAGGCTGTTGCAACAGGCAGCCCACTCGTGTGGCGCCCTTGTTACCTTGTATTCATACATGTGTAATGACAATAAAGTTGAATCTCATCTCATCTCATCTCATTTCTGAGCTCAGACTCAATTTATTTTTGAGTATTGCATAACTGTTATTATTATTTTTGTCTGTCTATGTGTATATCTTGGGTTTTGGCTCTTGTGTCCCCTCTCTCCAGACACCTCCACTCACTGCTCACAGTCTGCTCTCCTATCAGCTGTGAGCAGTTATGCAATTAGGTCACCTGTCAGCTCAGCTCCCGTACCTGTTGCTCGTTTGTTGCATGCTTTTTAAAGACTGCCTCATTGTTACCTCAATGCGGCTGTATTGATGTATTCACTGAGGTTATTGGACCTTACTCTCCTCAGCTCCTTCAGAGCAAAACCGGCTCTGGCATGCCTTTGTCTGTTAGTTTTCTTTGTTTGTATTTTTTGTATCCTCTGCACAGTTTTTGGATTTTGTTCTTTTGGTTAATAAATTTCACAGCTACAGTTCACCGCGTGGGTCTGTCTCTCTGCCCCGAAGGGGCATTTATGACAGAGTTGTGTTAAACATGCTTACAGAAGGCAGTCATGCCTTACATCATTTGAAAGCTTAGAAATTCATCTGTTTAGTTATTAAAACAGATTTTGGAAAAATGATAACACCGGATTGAAATATAACTTTTAACCAGGTAGCTTTAGCATGAGCTTGAAAGAGTGATTTACAGACAGTAGCTTGTTGCCCTCCCAGAATCATCCATTGGTGCACAAATACGGTCCATTTGTATTGCAAAGGGTCCAAAACGGTCCAGTATATCTATATGAGTAAGGTTTAATGTTCATCTTGATGACGACGGGGAAAACTGACCATAAATAGACCATAAAACTGCCGAAAATCAGCCCAAAATGGTTAGTTTTGTAAGCTAGAAATGTATCACTCCAAAAGGTTGAACCTGATAAAGAATCCTCCACATCTGGGTTAGGGTGGATCATGCCAAGAAGAGATTGACAGCTCATTTGACCCAGTCGAGCCTCCATTTTGTGATTGACAGCTGTGGAAATCCAATGAGCGATAAAGGCCCAAGAAGGTCTAGCGTCATAGCAAACGGGAATACAACGAGCCAATTATATCAGAGTAAGCAAATGATGGACGTGTGGCTTAGCCAACTAATTTCTGAATTCAGGGATACTTCACAAGGGGCCGTACAGCTCTGTTGCCCCTGCGACAGCGCGTGCGTAACACAGGTGCATAAAAGTTAGCGTTAACCAGTCCATGTGTAACGTGTGTGGTTAGGGCAGGAATCAGAGGCCAAGGAACTTCTTTCCCGCATTATTTTTTGGATAATGAAAAATAAAACAAGGTGATGTCCTCCACCTCCACAGTGGAACACAGTAGTCCTCACAAAAGGGCAAACGCTCCGTCAACATAAATTTTTAACAATATTTATAACATAGTATACTGTACATAAAACACAAATTGGTAACATATTTCTTAAAATATAACCTATTTAATTTACATACAAAATGTATAAAAGAAACAGTGCCCTCTTGTGGACAAAACATAACACCAGACAGTAGTGTGGATTAACAGAAGTAACGCACCATAAAAACAATAAACAGACAAAAGTCATACCTGGATAATGAAAAGTAAAACAAGGTGATGTCCTCCACCTCCACAATGGAACACATGACCATTGTGTTAAACCATGTCCCTTGCGTCATGTGACCAATGGCGCCAAAAATGAGTTGTTTAAACTTAAAATAACATTAAAATAGCCAAACAAAATAACATGAAACCACACTGAGTAGACACTAAAATTAGTAATACACAAAATACATAAAGGCTGACATCATGTTCAAGCTAATTAATATCAAAAAATTACATTTTAACTGGAGCACTTCCTCCACACACACCTTACCTCCCAGAAGGGCAAACTCTGTGAGGAACCGGAAGGGCAGAGCTTCTCACAGGAACCTGGAGGACAGGAGAAAATAAACTAAATAAACAAAAACTCTCAATGAGTTAAAATTCACAAAAATAATAAATAAAGTACAGAACAACAATTGGGTTCATTTTTATAGCCGTTACCCCCCCCCCCCCCCCAATGAATTTTATCGAATTTGAGCACATTGCATACTGTACCAAACACACATGACCTACCAAGAGTAGGGGTCCTAATTACAGGAAACACCAACATAAAAGTATCCTATAAGGATGAAGTGGTATGAGAGCAGCGCTAAACTCCCAATCCAACAACTGGTAACTTCTTCTTCTTTTAGATTTGATTGGCGGTTGGCAACCAGCTTACAGGTGCATTACTGCCACTGACTTGATTATCAAACCCAATACAGCTGCAAACACTAAGTGCTCTAGAGAACAGAAAATTGTCTTAATGTGGCACTGTAAAACAAAAACAATGAACCATACAAGAAGCTAGACACTAATCAGTGAGGACCTGAAACACAGATTTGCACATGGACTTAACATCTGTCATGTATCTGAGTTCAGGTTTTCTCTGAGCTCAGATCCTCACTGTATTTCTAAGTTTAATTGTCTGTTGTCATTATTTTGTGGTTAGTTTTTGTACATTTGTTTGGGTTGTGACAGAGTCCTTCCCCTCTCTCACCAGACTCGACCCTCCAGCTGCCACTGCCTGCTTCTCTGCCAGTTCGGCTGTGGCAGCTTGGTTATTAGGTCACGGCTGGCCTGTGATGCACCTGCAGCTCGTTTGCTGTTGTATATTTAAGCACTGGCTTTCCTCTGTGTCAGTGCAGCTAAATTGGATGTCATGACTGTGTTTTTCTCCTGCTGATCATCACACTGATCTCTCCTTACAGATTTCTATTGTAATGCATTCAAATAAATCATCCACAGTTACTGTCAAACTTTCAACAACCTTGTATTTCAAGCTCTTATCAACATAAATTGTGACTCCACCTCTTTGTTGCTTTTCTTTTTTCATATAATTTAGTTTGTAGCCATCCATTTTAAAGTCCACTCCTTTCTATTCACTGAGCCAGGTCTCAGATATGCCCACTATATTGAACGGCTCTTTGAACTGACGTAGTCTTTAATATTACTGAAGTTGGCATAGAGGCTTCTGCTGTTGAAGTGGATCATTGGTATCCTAAAGTCAAATGTGACCATTGTGAAAAACTGTTCATCTCTGTAGTAATTGCAGTTATTATTGATGGAAGTAAACACATTATTGTCACGGTCTATGTCATATTCCACGTCCTGAGGGTTGTGATTGGTATTTTCAAAAGTTTTCATTTATAAGAAGTAATAAAATGCTGCTAGATAAATGAAATGACCACTCTAGTCACTCTAATTTCATCAATAAATGAAACCATAGTGATAGCATAACTACTGCACGGGCTGCACGGTGGCGCAGTGGTTAGCACTGCGGCAGCACAGTTTACCCTTGGCCGGGGGATTGTGGGGATCGTGGGATCGTGGGTTCGATCCCAGCCCCCGACCAACAGTGATCTGTGTGGAGTTTGCATGTTCTCCCCGTGTTGCGTGGGTTTACTCCGGGATTTCTCCGGTTTCCTCCCACATGCCAAAAACATGCATGTTAGGTTAATTGGCTGTTCTAAATTGTCCCTAGATATCTGTTTCCTATAGGCCCTTAGAATAGAGGGTTAGTATTAATGAAAGCGCTTTGAGTGGTCTTTGTGACTAGAAAAGCGCTATATAAGTGCAGGTTAGTTAGTTAGTTAGTTAGTACTACCTCCGCCTGCTCTAATCATCTGTGTATTTTCCCCAGGCCAAGCATACAGGACTCAACAATGACAGTTCAAGGGCTTGTGAGTTTTCTGATTCTTGCTTTGCTGCTGTCGGAGCCAGCAAGAGGACAAAGCAGGAGGAGGAAGGGACAGAGAGACGCTAACCAGGTCACCAAGAACCAGGCCAAAAGTAAGTGTTGTAAACATGCATGCTTCCAACAGTAAGGGTGTCATTCACCAGAACATGATTCTTGGAAAAGTTGTATATTGTTTTAGTATTTGTCATGCTTGTCTTTTGGCACAGTGGTACAATTTTCTGCATTAGAGCAATATCAGCTGTTACTCATAAAAAGTCATGTGGTCTTTTTTCTCTTTATAATGGCAAAAAAGATGAAAGAGGAGTGTTCAGTGTTTCCCAAGGAACCCAAAATAATGATGGCACAGTGGCCTCAGTCTGTCCATGCAAGGTGTCTGTAGGGAAAACTGATAGTCTTTTTGCTGGAAAAAAAAATGGTGCCTGGGAGAACCATTTCATGCAGCCTCTGCCCACCAAGATCAGCCAAAGGGACACCTGAGCTATAAGCCCTTTAAGATGGCTGACATATCAAGCATTTCCTGACTGAAAATGTTTGATGCTGATCTTTCTGTGGAATATAACAACATAACCTCATGCTTAAAACTGTCCTTGAGCCTGTGGAACCCCACATAGCATTTATTAATACTTATACTAGTCACAAAAAGGGATATTTGGCTTTCGGGTGAAATTTATGGAAAATGTAAAAAGTTCACGCTACAGTGATATTGTATCATGAAAGTAGGGCATTTACGTAGACGCATGCAATGGGGATTTCCTCATCTCAGACAATTTATTGAAGCAAAAGCCAGCAACAGTGGTGGATATACCACAACAAAAAATGTTAGTGTCTCAATAACTTGTCATGTGTCCCTGAGCATCAATTACAGCTTAACAGCAATGTCTCATGCTGCTCACAAGTCGACTTATTGTCTGCTGAGGCATGGCATTCCATTCTTCTTGAAGGGTGGCCCTCAGGTCATTGAGGCTGTGGGGTACAGGGTTACGAGCCTCTACACAGTGACTCAGCTGATCCCATAGGTTTTCTATGGGATTCAGGTCTGGAGAAAGAGCAAGCTACTCCATTTGAGGTACCCAACCTCGAGCGGCCATTCTCTAATGATGCAACCTCGATGAGCTGGAGCATTATCATCCATGAAAATGAAATTAAGCCTGCGTTGTTCATGCAGGGGCACAATGACCGGATGAATGATGCTATTCAGGTAGTATTGGCTTGTCACTGTACCATTCACAATGCGTGTCAGTCAATTCTGTATTGACTGACACACCTGCCCAGACTGTAACATGATATCAGTGGCTGATGCATAGCACTCTCCTTGACATCTCCAACATTCTTGGTGGCCATCATTTATGCTCATAGTGAATCAACTTTCATCAGAGAACGGGACTGAGGGGCCTCAGTGCTGGTCCCTTGTTCAGCGTAAATGCTCCCCAGCCCATGCAAGACAATGACGCCTGATGGTGTGGTCAGGTACCCTTACAGGTCATCTAGCATGCAGACCACACTGATGTAAGTGTTTCGAATGACATGACACTTGGATGCCTCTCTTAAATGTGCCTGGAGTTGAGTAGCATTCATCATCCGGTTCTGCAGGGCACTGCTCACAATGGAGCGGTCATCAGCGTGGGATGGGGCCAAAGTACATCCACTTATATGCCTTTCTGTGACTCTTCCAGTCTCTCTGTATCTCTGTTGCAACCTGCTGATGACACTCTGTGACACTCTAAGCTCAGTGGCCACTTCCCTCTGAGAACATCCTGTTTGAAGCCTCAAAATGCCGAGGTACTGTTGATCAGTTTTTAGGTGTCATCTTGGGCTCATCATGTCAAAATGTGAACAGCATGATGAATAGACTGGGCTTTATTGTCATTGTACAGTTGTACAGCACAATGAAATTGTGCGTGCTCCACCAGGCTACTGCACAATAAAGTAAGTGAGAAGAATTTAAAATAAAAGTTACAGAACACATGATTAACCATATGACTGAAATAAAAATAAAAGTAAAAATAATAAATGGTCATGTGCACCTCTGAGGTGCAGAGAAGCAAACCCACATGCAGGAGGATAACTGCAACATTTATTGAGAAAAGTAACTAGAGTGGAAAAAATAATGCAAAACACAAAGTGCAAAACCCAGGAAAACAAAGAGTAGCGCTCCTGAGCCATAAGCCCAGGAGGAGACGAGGGAATAAGATAAATGTCCTGAGGAGCACTCAGATGAAGACATATGATGACGCGACAGAGAAGAGTGGGCAAACAGAGCTTAAATAGCGGATGAGATGATAACAGAAGTTAACACAGGTGTGGGTTGGCCTGAGCAAGAGCAAAAACTAATCGTTGGGTACAGCTGGTGGAAATGACAGGTGAAAGAGGGGCAGCTTAGCAGGGCATGCCCACGTGAGGCTGCACAACCCTGACAGCTGCCAACAGCGAAAGGTAGTCCTACCGATAGGTAGTGGCAAGGCGCTGACGCACCAGGATTTTCACCAATAAAGAAACAGCGGACTTCTTCACAAAGTTTCTCTTCAAATAGAGTCAATTTCTGCTGTTTGACTTCAGGGTTTTCACTCCTTTTCCACGAAGATGCTGCTGCCACTAGCGAGACACTGCCTACTGACTGACTGGAAAGCTCCCGTGAGCGGGGCGCTTCTAAACTCCGTGCGGATGACGGCCACGTGCGTTGTTGGTGTGTGCACTTGTGGAAAGTCACTGCTTCAGATATTTCTTAAATTCATATCTCCTTCTTGGCGTGGCGGTAAATTTTCTGGCGAGGTGGACCACCACTGAGAAATGTTACCAGAGGAAACTCTAATGGAGTAATAACTATCAGTAAGCAAATTTTGTGTAACAAATGGCAGATTAATTATATAATGATAGGAGTTGCATTTTTAGTTTTTTTTCTTGAAGATGGAGATGGAAGGTGACATTTTTAGATTCTCATCAAGCTCATTCCAAATCTGTGGTCCTCTGCATACAATACTAAACCTGGAGGATTTTAGTCTTGGTTTTTTTTTTCCAGTATTGTTTTTTTTTTTTTTTTTTTTCTAGTGGTATAGGTGTGCATGGGAAGGAAGGTTGGAATGAGTTCACAGAGTCTATAGTTGAGTTTGTGGACAACCTGATACATTATACAGGCATTCTGGAAGCAATTATGCTCAGCAAGTCTTAGAAGATTATAACGATGGAAAAGATAACTAGTAGGAGAATTATATTCAGCCCATGATAAGGCACACAGGACTTTCTTTTGGATAATTTCTAGCTTTTTTAGGTGAGTTGGAAATGTTACACCATATGATATTGCAGCAATGTAAGTGAAGCTCAAATAAAGTTTTGTATAGAGTGAGAAGTGCTGAAAGTGATACAAAATGTCTCACTTTAAAAAAACAGAGCAGCATATTTGGCCAGTTTCTTGGTTAGATTGTCGATGTGACATTTGACATTGAGAAATTCGTCAGTGAGGACCCCCAAGAATTTTATAGAGCTAACTCTTGTAATAGTTTGTCCATTAATTTTGCAGCAAAGTTCCTTGGTGTCTGGCTTCTTATTGCAATGAAATACAATATAATTAGTTTTACTGATGTTAAGAGAAAGTTTGTTACGCTGAAACCAGGTGTCAATAGTTCACCATTTATCTGTTCAAATTCATTTGCATTCTGGTGAGCAAAGAATAAATTGGTGTCATCAGCAAACAGTACTTTGTGTAGAAGAGACGGGGAGTTAGCAATGTCATTTATATACAGAATGAATAGAACTGATCCTAAAATGGATCCCTGGGGAACCCCATAATTGATGGATTTATATGATGACTTATGGTTATTTGTATAAACATACTGAAGTCTTCCAGACAGATAACTAATAAACCAATCCAATACTAGACCTCTGGTAGTGTAATGTTGTAATTTATTACTTAGGATGCCATGGTTAATGACATCAAATGCTTTAGACAGGTCTAAAAAAAAAAATGCCAATACCATAGTTGCCTCTTTCAATTGCATCACTGATTTTTTTTTTTTTTTTCCAATTAGGTCAAGTATTGCCATATTGGTAGTGTGTTTCTTTTTGAAGCCATACTGAGATGGGATAATAATGTTGAGCTTATCAAGGTAACTGGTAAGTCTGTTATAAACTACTCTTTCCAAAACCTTTGAGAGAGTAGGTATAATGGATATTGGATGATAATTAGTCAAATCATTCTTATCACCTGATTTCTAAATTGGTATAATTTGCGCAATTTTTGCTATTTGTGGCACTACTCCGGAGATTAGAGACAGGTTAATGCAGTAGGTAAAGGGTTCCAGTATTAAATTAATGATACTTTTCAAAATTTTGCTGGAAATTTTATCAGCTCCAGCAGAGTTTGAGTTCTTCATATCCTTGATGATTTTCCAGACTTCCGCACAATCAGTTGGCTTCAGGAAGAAAGAATTTGGGTAGTTTCTTGATAGATAGTGTTTGAAGGAGGCAGCCTGGGGTTGGTTAATTTTAATAGATAAACTTTCTCTAGTGGAGACAAAATAATTATTAAATCTGTCAGCAAGAGTGGCATTACTGGTGAGATTACTGACCACGTTATTCTTCGGAAGTGTGGGTTTTTTGGTCCCTATTTAGAACCTTATTTAGTACACTCCAGGATTTCTTGGAATCACCCTGTGATGCATAGTAATTACTTTTTCTAATAATGTGTTAGTGTCATGAATAACGGGCGCAAAATAGGACACCAAACACTCGCTGTAGGTTTGCACATTTATTAAAAAACCTAAAGACGTACACAATGCTTGTGGATTGTAGGTTGGCAAAAAACAGTTTAAACTAAGGGGAGAGTAATTGCTGGCTAACCTGGGGCAAACACAAAGGAACAGGCAGCAAAATAGCTAAACTAAGGCGAGCATAATTGCCAGCCCACCTACAAATTACCAGTAATACATGCAGAGAGGAACTGAACACTACATGTAGGAAAACGGCTTGAGAGTGAATGTAGGAGGCTACACCAGAGATGCAGCCTCCTTAAATATGCAGCAGCGCACACACACAAAAACGAATAATACAAACACCATAAATGAAATGGGAATACACAAATGCTGGAGGCAAGTTGGGCTCAACGTCCCTGGTGCCAAACACAGGGAATGCCTGACCGAGAGAAAAAGATCAGCTGGGGAACCCCGAGAGCAATGGGGATAGACGGCTGAGAAAAAACAGGAGAAAAGGCACCAGGACCGACCACACAAACTTACCTCAACAGCAGAGCCTAATCATGAGAATAGGTCATGGCAGGAAGAGAGTAGTAGGACACGGCAACAACTGAAGTTGTCGTGATCCTTAAATATTCACACACATAATCACAGACAGGTGTAGCTCATGAATAATCAATCGGCAGCAGCTGTGCAGCCCTGAAAGAAGAAACAGCCGGAAGCTGCACAACGCTGTCAAAATAAACAAAACCGCAAACAGAAAATACAGAAATAACAAAGCCCAAAAACATCATAATAAACTAAGAAATAACAGAAAATAAACAGCAAAATGTTCACTGGGCAGACAAACTGGGCACGGCTCTAACCCGTGTCCCAGGAACATGACAGTCAGTTTATTTCTATAATTAGTATATTCATTTGTATTAATATTTGGATTTTTTTATGTCTCATTTATATAATTTATTTTTGTACTTAATAGATTTTAGTATGCCCTTAGTCTGTCAAGTCCTGACAGTCTTGACAGGAATTGTCCTTTGGATGGATTCTGTTTTTCCCTTGGTCAAGACGTCAGGCGTAGCATCAGCATCACTACAGTTGCAGATTCTATCCCATTCCTTGACATGCAAGTCCTCACTCAGTCGTTGTAAGGTTTCTTCATTGAGTATTTTTATTTTTAGTTTATGACACAAGATTGAGGGCCTAATAGCAAGGTCAAGAAACAGGACAATGTGAAACTAGAAAAGCACTCGGAGAGCGCAGACCTCCACCAAGCGCCACAGTTCCCCCCATACAGTGTTTGTGTGTACGTTTTCAGATTTCTTGACCATGAAAACATATGACTAGCAATTGGATTGACAATGATAGGATTAGTGGTTCAGTAGTTATTGACGAAAATGGCATTTTCCGTAATGGCGGTTTAGGGCCACAGTTCCCCCCCATACAGTGTTTGTGTGTATGTTTTCAGATTCCTTGACCATGAAAACATATGACAAGCAATTGGATTGACAATGATAGGATTAGTGGTTTAGTAGTTATTCACGAAAATGGCATTTTGCGTAATGGCGGTTTTCTTGTGGATGGTGATCCGGATCACCACCAAAATTTAATCATATGTAGGATACCCCATTTCTGACAATCTGTGAAAATTTCATGAAAATCCATCCATAACTTTTTGAGTTATCTTGCTAACAGTCAGACAGGCAGACAAACCAACGCCGATGAAAACATAACCTCCTTGGCGGAGGTAATGATGAGAAATCTCGGAGAGTACGACTCCAGATACCAGTGAGGAATTGTGAATGTTATTAATGATATTATCAATCATGGACTTGGTGGAGTGAGTGATTCCAGTATAGAGTTTTTGCGTAGGCTCGTAAAATTCACGTGACCCACGGGGGTAAACATAAACATGCCGTAGGTGCCACCATCTTGGATGGCAAGAGCAGCAGTTGCACTGTGACAACCCAAGCGTAACTTGTACTGTTTAGCGATCAGAATGAGTGAGGAGAACACACAGTCACAGTCTGACATAATAACATCCCTATCATCCTCTTCAACAACTGACACTGTGTCTGCGATGTCTGTGTCAGATTCAGTGGAGTCATTGTCAGCAGTCATAACAGCAGACAAGTGTTTTTAATCTTGCTCCCGTGCGCTCCTCTGGTGTGCTGAAATGCCTCAGTTGAACGGAGGTGGCGGGTGTGGGGTAACAGCTGGAACAATTAGCAGAACAATGACTGCCAGTAATCTGCTCAGCGGGGATGATTTGGGGGCAAACGATGAAATGATATCTTTCAAAGACAAAGGGGAGCAAGAAGAAAAGATATCGGAAAACGTGTCAGCGGAAAGGGATGTGGATGATGGGAAGTCTTCGCTGGTGAACGAGTCGGAAAACAACAGCAGCTCCTCGGACTCGGAGGTGAGTGAAGCGCGCTGCGTGTTTTTTTTTTTTAAAGGCTCTCCACGGCGCGCCGTGTTAAAACGTACCTGATTTTATGCACATTTACAATAGTTTTCACCCCTTTCTGACATAACGTTTGGCTCAGCAGACGCACACACACAGGCTCAGAGTAGTTCAAATAGTTTATTTAGCAACAGGGGTGAATGGATGTGTGTCTGCGAAATGTTAATGTGTTGGTGGCGGCGTCTGCTTCAGGCACAGAGGCAGGAGACCGTACAGCCAGCAACCCTATGGGAGAGAACACAGAGACACAGGGTGACGGGCACACACCAACACAGGAGGAGAATAGGCGAGGGAGAAGCTTACTTGCTAGGGACAGATGACTGGCACAACAAGGACGGAACCTGGGAGACAGCCACCTGCAGGGCTCGGTGCAGCAGCGAGGAACGACGAGGGAACGGGGTTGTCCGCCACCGAGGAATCCACCTGTGCACAGGGGAGCAGACTGGAAAAGATGAGGTAAGGATTTCTTACCACGCAGCGTCGTGCTGAAGAGTAGGTTGCTTCTCGTTGAAGGGGGATGAAGTCTGACGGCTTCAGGCCGAAGCTCAGGGCGAGGCGGCTTATATTCCTCGCCGCTGATGATGTACAGGTGTGCGTGCAAGTGGCGCCGCTGATGAGCGGCGTGGCGTGACAGTACTCCCCCCTCTAGCAGCGCCTCCTGGCGATGGCTTCTCTGGGTGCGCTCGGTGGAATTCAGCGATGAGCGAGGGGTCTAACACAAATGACCGGGGCACCCACTGTCGATGTTCAGGCCCGTAGCCCTCCCAGTCCACCAAGTACTGCAACCCACGACCCCGGCGCCGGGAGTCCAGGATGGAAGAGACGGCCCAGGCCGGATGGCCACCAACCATCTGGGGCGCGGGTTGCGCAGCAGGAGGAGGGCAAAGGGGGTCGGAGACTGCCAGCTTCACCTTGGACACGTGGAAGGTGGGATGGATGCGGAGGGAGGGGGGAATAGCCACACGCACAGCCACCGGGTTGATGATCCGGGTGATGGGGTAGGGTCCCATAAAGCGCTGTGCCAGCTTCCTCCTCTCGCCTTTCAATGTTACGTCCTGGGTTGACACGTAGACTTGTTGCCCAACTCTGTACGCCGGGGCAGGTCTTCTGTGCCGGTCCGCCACAGTTCTGTTGCGCTCCGCTGTGCGTAAAAGCGCATTACGCGCGGATGCCCAGATGGAGCGGAACTGCCTGAGATGCGCCCTAACTGACGGGACAGTTACCTCACTCTCCTGCGCCGGGAGCAGCGGGGGGTCATAACCCAGGGACGCCTTGAAGGGGGACATCCCTGTAGCAGAAGAGCGAGCGGTGTTGTGGGCGTATTCAACCCAGGCAAGATGGTTACTCCAGGACGTGGGTTTGGATGAAGTCACACAGCGGAGCGCAGCCTCCAGCTCCTGGTTGGTCCGCTCACACTGCCCGTTGGATTGGGGGTGATGGCCAGAGGAGAGGCTCACCTTGGCTCCGATGGCGTTACAAAACGACCTCCAAACCTCAGAAGAAAATTGGGGCCCCCTGTCCAAGACCACGTCCACCGGAATCCCGTGCAGCCTGACCACGTGTTGGATGAGGAGGTCCGCCGTCTCCAGGGCAGTAGGGAGACCTCGCAGGGGGACGAAGTGTACCGCCTTGGAGAAGCGATCCACGATGGTCAGGATGGTGTCGTAAGAGTTGGAGACTGGGAGTCCGGTGACGAAGTCCAGGGCGATGTGCGACCAGGGCCTGCCAGGGACGGGTAGGGGCTGGAGCAGACCCGCTGGGGGGGCGTTTCCCGACTTACTGGTGGCACAAATTGGGCAAGCCCGGGCGTAGCGGGCCGCATCCCTCCGCAGGCCCGGCCACCAAAAGGACCGCTGGAGGAGGTCTATCATCCGGGAGGAGCCAGGGTGGCAGGTGAGCCTGGAGGTGTGTAGCCAGTGGATGACCTCTCCTCGAACCGCAGATGGCACGAATAGTCTTCCCTCTGGTCCGCCGCCAGGGTCAGGTTCCACCTCCTGCGCCTTCCGGATCTTGCTGTCTATGTCCCAGGAGATGGCTCCCACGACGCACGACCTGGGCAGGATGGTGTGGAGCGCGTCCTCCGACTCCTCAGGGGCGAATTGCCGAGAGAGGGCGTCGGGCAGGCCGTTCTTGGAGCCAGGCCTGAAGGTGATGGAAAATTGGAACCTGGCAAAGAACAAGGACCAGCGCGCCTGGTGGGCGTTCAGGCGGTTGGCAGATCGAAGGTATTCCAAGTTCTTGTGGTCCGTCAGGACCACGAACGGCAGGTCCGCCGCCTCTAGCCAGTGGCGCCACTCCTGCAGCGCGAGCTTGATGGCGAGGAGCTCTCTGTCCCCCACGTCGTAATTTCTCTCCGCCGGGGACAAGCGCCGGGAGAAGAAGGCGCAGGGCCTTTTGGCGCCATCGTCAGGCGACCGCTGGGATAGCACCGCTCCCACTCCTGTGTCCGAAGCGTCCACCTCCACGATGCACTGCAGCGCGGGGTCGACCTGGCAAAGGACCCGGGAGGAGGAGAACTCCGCCTTCAGCGCCTGAAAGGCAGCAGCGACCTCTTCGGTCCACCGGAACGGGACCTTAGGGGACGTGAGGCGGGTCAGTGGTCCGACGATGGAGCTGAAATTGGGGACAAAGCGGCGGTAGAAATTTGCAAATCCAACGAACTGTTGCACCTGCTTCCGTGATGCAGGTGTAGGCCATTCTACCACCGCCTTCACCTTCTCTGGGTCTGGGAGCACCTGGTCATGAGAGATGATGAAACCCAGGAAGGACGTCGTTCTGGCGTAAAATTCACACTTTTCAGCCTTCACGTATAGCCGGTTCTCCAGCAGTCTTTGGAGGACCCGCCTCACATGGACCTGGTGCTCGTCCCTGGACTTGGAGAAGATGAGAATATCGTCCAGGTAGACGAACACGAAGAGGCCGATGAAGTCCCGGAGGACGTCATTAATGAGGCGCTGAAAGACGGCAGGAGCGTTGGTAAACCCGAACGGCATTACCAGGTATTCAAAGTGGCCGTTCGGGGTACGGAAGGCTGTCTTCCACTCATCTCCCTCTCAGATCCGGACGAGGTGGTATGCGCTGCGTAGATCCAGCTTGGTGAACCAGGTCGCCCCCTGGAGGGAGTGGAAGGCAGTGTCCATGAGGGGCAGGGTGTAACGGTCCTTCTCAGTGATGTCGTTGAGAGCCCAGTAGTCTATGCAAGGGCGGAGGGATCCGTCCTTTTTCCCAACGAAGAAGAACCCTGCCCCCACGGGTGATGACGATGGGCGAATTATCCCAGCGCTCAGTGATTCTTTTAGGTAGGCGTTCATTGTCTCCTTCTCCGGTGCTGACAGGCTGTAGAGCCGACCAGAAGGTAAGGGAGCCCCCTGGCGGAGGTTGATGGCGCAGTCATAGGGCCGATGAGGGGGAGAGACATAGCTTTAGTCTTGCTAAACACCATACCCAGGTCGTGAAATTCCGGAGGCACCAGAGACAGGTCCGGGGGTGCAGCGTCCGTAGCAGGGGGAGAAGCGGACGGAGAGCAGGCAGCGGACTGAAGGCAGGTGCCCATGCAGAACGTACTCCATGCCGATACCCCAGCTGACTTCCAATCCAGGACAGGGTTGTGGAGGCGTAGCCAGGGATACCCCAGGATGACGGGCGACACAGAGTTGGGCAGGACGAGAAAGGTTATCTCCTCCCGGTGGTTTCCAGAGATGATCACCGGGACCGGGATGGTCTGGTGGGTGACTCTCCCAAGGGAAGCACGGGAGAGGTTAACCAGGGAGATGGGGTCCTTGAGCGCCTGGCAGCGGATGCCCAACCGGGTTGCCAGGCTTTGTGAAATGAAGCTGCCCTCTGCGCCCGAATCCACCAGTGTGTGGGTGAGGTTCCCAGTGGGGTTGTGGCAGAAACGGATGGGCAGCTTTAATTGAGTATGAGTGTTTAACCAATTGAGATCCGCGAGGCCCCCTACAGTGACTCGCGGACCCCGCCGACTGGCTTTCCGTGGGCAAAGCTTCACCGTGTGTTGGTCATCTCCGCAATACATGCAGAGATCCAACTCACGGCGGCGTTGTTTCTCTGCAGGGGAAAGCTTTGTCCAGCCCGTCACCATCGACTCCGACTCCTCGGGGCACGATGGTGGCGGAGCCACCAAGGGGCGAGCTTGGGACAGGTGCGGCGAGACTCCACGAGGGCGAGAAGAAGACGACTTCCGCCCCGAGGAGCGCTCGCGAAGCCTGTTGTCCAAACTAATCGCTAAGGACGTCAGCTCCGCTAGCGTCTCAGGAATATCCCGCCCAGCCAGTTCATCCCTCAGATCGTCATTGAGGCTGCGGAGGAAAAGGCCGCAGAGGGAGCGTTCCTCCCAACCTACTTCCTCCGCCGCTACCCGGAAGTCGACCGCGTAGTCCGCTGCCAACCGGCTTCCCTGCTGGAGGGCGAGAAGCCGATCGACTTGGACCGCCTCGGTAGGAGTATGGTCAAAGACCTCCAGGAAGCGCCTCACGAATTGGTCATATGTGAGGGCGGCATAACTGGGCCTCGCCATTACGGCGTAGGTCCACGTTAAAGCTCGCCCCTCCAGGAGATTCCCGATATAACCAATTCGGCTATGATCTGAGGGAAAGTCTCCGGGCACCCGGTGGAAAACGGACTCACACTGCATAATAAACCCCCGCGCTCCGCCGAGCTTACCGCTAAAGCGGGCGGGGGTAGGAATGGGTGTGAGCCGAACCGGTGCACTTGAAGCCTGCTGGATGGCCACTGGAGCAGCAGGAGCCGCGCCACCCTGACGAGCCGGGGGGAACGGCTGTTGGGGGTCCAAGCGGCCCAACCGGTTAGTTAAGTTTAACAACTGATTAAAAATCACCTGTTGCTGATAGGCTAATTGATCCACTCGAACCTCGAGAGTGGAAAACCGGTGTGCGAGCCCGCCGTCTGCCGAGCTGCTCTGCTGAAGCCGTACTGACATAACGTTCGGCTCAGGAGATGCACACACACAGGCTCAGAGTAGTTCAAATAGTTTATTTAGCAACAAGGGTGAATGGATGTGTGTCTGCGAAATGTTAATGTGTTGGTGGCGGCGTCTGCTTCAGGCACAGAGGCAGGAGACCGTACAGCCGGCAACCCTATGGGAGAGAACACAGAGACACAGGGTGACGGGCACACACCAACACAGGAGGAGAATAGGCGAGGGAGAAGCTTACTTGCTAGGGACAGATGACTGGCACAACAAGGACGGAACCCGGGAGACAGCCACCTGCAGGGCTCGGTGCAGCAGCGAGGAACGACGAGGGAACGGGGTTGTCCGCCGCCGAGGAATCCACCTGTGCACAGGGGAGCAGACTGGAAAAGATGAGGTAAGGATTTCTAACCACGCAGCGTCGTGCTGAAGAGTAGGTTGCTTCTCGTTGAAGGGGGATGAAGTCTGACGGCTTCAGGCCGAAGCTCAGGGCGAGGCGGCTTATATTCCTCGCCGCTGATGATGTACAGGTGTGCGTGCAGGTGGCGCCGCTGATGAGCGGCACGGCATGACACTTTCATGTGTGCATTGTCCTTTGTAGCAAGCAGAGAGGCGCCCCCAAACCAGACCCGACTCAGAAAGTTTTTTTTTTTGTTACTTATTTGTACCTGTAGGTAGATTTGGTTTGCAGTCTGGTGACAAGCCACTGGCCGCTGCGTGCGCGAGTGCCCTAAACCTACATGTTTTTGGTATGCGGGAGGAAACCGGAGAAATCCCGGAGTAAACCCACGGAACACGGGGAGAACATGCAAACTCCACACAGCTCACTGTTGGTCGGGGGCTGGGATCTAGCCCACGGTCTCATGATCCCCACGATCCCCCGGCCGAGGGTAAACTGTGCTGCCACAGTGCTAAACCACTTCTCCACCGTGCAGCCCGTTATGAGAAAGCGAGAGATTACGTCAGTGAAGGTAATTATTCAACAATCCAACTTCTTCTTTTTTTTTGGATTTCACACCGGCCATTTAATTCCCTGCTTATCCCCTTATCAGGGGGAACAACAGGAGTACACCATTTTGCCGAGTTTGTAGGTACACGTGAGCTATGTGGTTTGTTTCACCCTGCTGCTGCTGTTGTTTCTTGCTATCCAATATGGCGGCACACTCTAACGGGCCAGTGCGGCACGCCCCCTGACGTCATATGCAAAAACTCAATAGGTATTAATGGTAGGGAAGAAGGAAGAGGAATGCAGTGTATTCATAAAGTCATTTTTAGCTGCATCATCTCTGGAGAGGTCAATGTTGAAGTCTCCAAGGAGAATACAACTTTTATTTTTGTTGTTGATTGAGAATAAAATTTCTTCCAGTTTGGTTGTGAAAATATTAAGTTTGGTGTCCAGGGGGCGATAAATCACACTTGCAATTAAATTTTTCCCATTTTTGACACATATTGACTATTTTTGTTGAGATACAACAGTCTGCCATGACAATATCATCATAAACACCAACTTCATGTCTACAAGAGATATACAGACACCACCACCAGATCTGCCACATCTGGTTTTGGTGAACAGTTTATAACCATCAAGGTTTAAGATGTCTGTGTCTGACCTATCGTTCAGCCAAGTTTCACTACAACCAATTACATCAAAGCAGCAGCCTGTACTGGTATGTAAAGTAACTAGATCATGATCATGTTTATTCAAGCTCCTGATGTTTAAATCCATGACAGCATAATTGTATTGGTTTTAAAGGATGTTAATTGCCCAGGAATATACTGATCACAGCTTATATTCATATTATAGTCCATAAATTGTGTTGGATCCACTCCTTCATTAGATTCATTGAAGATCATTATGCACGATAGCTGATAAAATTTACTGGGATCACACAGCAACAATACACACTTAAAGACATAGGCAAACCCTCATCCATACAGAAGACAGTCAGACAAACACACACTAAAATACACAGAGACACGTTGTCAGCACAACAGTCCATTAGTCCGAGAGCACAGAGATACTGGCCTCCTCGCACCAGGCAGCAGACCTACCCAAACGAGCAAAATTTAGGCCAATTCCCAAACCAAAATGAAAATACGGCTAAGAGGGAGAGATAGAAGGAAGAGGAAAAGTGAGTAAAAAAAGTCAATCATTCACCGTCTTTCAGGTTCAACAGTTGTCATGGCAGCAGGGATGCGTTGATGACGTCATCATCATGCGTCTGTGTTTACACTGCTAGAGAGGCAGCGTGTTAAAGTCGCAGTGGCTCCTCCTGAGGTTCAGCAGTGATGTTTTGGTCACCTCCAGTTAGCCAATATGTGATTTGAGGATTCCTATACAGTTTTCAATCAATGTAAAATTTATCAATGAACAGATGGGCGTTCCTTTTACCGTTTCTTGCCTCCGTCATGATCGGGTAGAGCAGCCTCCATTTGTTCATGATCTCAGGTGGAAACTGATCATAGATTGGAGTAGTAGATATCTGGGATGATGGTGTTGAAAGCTGAGCAGTAGTCCACAAAGAGCATCCTCACGTAGCTCCTTGGGTTCTCCAGGTGTCTCAGCACTCTGTGAAGAGTGGTGGTGATGGCGTCTTCCGTAGACCAGTTCTCCCTGTAGGCGAACTGATGTGGGTCGAAGGGGGGGGGGGGGATAGTCCCTGATGTGCTGGGACACTAGTCGCTCAAAGCACTTCATGACTACAGATGTGAGTTCTATGGGTCTAGAGTCATTCAGGCTGTCAATTGCAGCCTTTTTGGGGATGGGGATGATGGAGGCCTTGAGGCAGGAGGGGACAGTGGCATGCATCAAGGTTGAACAACTTGGTGAGGATTCCTGCCAGCTGGTCTGGGATGCCACCACTCCTGGGATGCTGTCTGGACCAGCAGCCCTGATGGTTCACTACTCTCAGTTGACTCCTCACCTTGTGCACCTGTAGAGAGAGAGAGGGGGGAGAAGGGGGAGAGAGGGTAGCAGGGGAGGTGTACTCAAACCGGGCAAAGAGGCTGTTAAGCTCCTCTGCCAGAGTGAGGCTGCTGTCTGATGCTGGAGGGCCCTGGCCCCTGTAGTTGGTGAGGGCCTGGATGCCTTTCCACATCTGTCGGAGGTTGTTGTCTGTGATGAAGCCCTCCACCTTCCTCCTATAGGTGTTTTATGCCTCTCCTCAGGTTAGCTCTAACAGTGCTGTACAGAGAGCTGTCCCTCTGTCTGAAGGCTGAGTTGTGGGCTTTTGATCAGAGCCTGGACTTCACTGGCCATTGAGGGTTTGTGGTTTGGAAAGACCCAGATGTATTTTTTTTTTTTTTCTCTCGGCGCCACACGAGTAGGCTGCCTTTTGCAACAGCGGCTCAATTCCGAGTCTTTTTCCCTGCCTCTCTCTTTTGATTCGTCTTTTTTTTTTTTCACCCCACTTATATCACGGACACACAGATCGTCCCAAATGTCTCCTGAGCCGGTGGACGGAGCCACTGTTTATAGCAGGATACAATACAGCAGGGAAGAGCTGCTAGCATTCAACCGCCACCCGGTCCCATTGGAAAAACTCGACATACCGAGAGAACTGAGGCGAAAACACCGCGGCTGCCGGGCTGGAGTAAGGCGGAGGACAAAAAATATAAGGTACAGACCCTCCCTTCCATCTGTTGTCATGGGAAATGTACGGTCGATACTGGGAAAGTTAGATGAGCTAGCGGCTATCTCCCGTTATGATAGCACATACCGGGAGTGCTCTCTCCTTTTGTTTACTGAGACGTGGCTAACTGAACTAGCAGCAGATGCTAACATTGAGCTGGAGGGTTTTCACATGATACGAGCTGACCGAACACCAGACAGTGGCAAAACTAGGGGCGGTGGAGTGATAATGTATGTTAACAACAACTGGTGCAGACCGGGACATATCACTGTTAAACAACGACACTGCAGCAAAGACATTGAGTTGCTAGCTGTTAGCATGAGGCCTACATATCTCCCGAGAGAACACTCATACGTGATCTGCATTGTTGTTTATGCAAATCCGACGGCGAACGCTGGGACAGCGCGTGACGTCATCCATTCAGTAACCAGCAGGCTGCAGACAGAACACCCAGATGCTCTTCTCCTCATCTCAGGCGATTTCAACCATGTTTCACTATCTCCCATTCTACTCACGTTCACCCAGTATGTCACATGCCACACTAGAGACAATAAAACACTGGATTTATTCTACGCAAACACTAAGGAGGCGTACACCTCATCACAACTCCCCCCATTCGGGAGATCGGATCACAACTTGGTTCATCTCCGGCCGGTGTACAAACCCCTAGTGCACAGACAACCTCCGGCCATGCACACTGTGGAGTTATGGTCTGAGGAGACAATGGACACTCTAAAGGACTGTTTTGAAGCCACCGCCTGGAAGCAGCTCTGCGATCCACATGGTGAGGACATCGATGGCCTCATTCACACCTTCACGGGCTACCTCAGCTTCTGTGTGGACAAATCCGTTCCCACCAAGACCATACGGCGTCACTCAAACAACAAACCCTGGATCAACCCTGAGATAAAAACACTTCTGAGAGAGAAGAAGAGGATCTTCAGGTCGGGGAACAGGGAGATGCTGAAGTCCGTACAGAGGGAGCTGAGGAGAAAGATCAGAGAAGGCAAGGACAGCTTCAGGAAGAAGATGGAGGACAAGCTGTAACAGAGCGACATCAGCGGGGTCTGGAGAAACCTCAAAACCATCTCGGGGCTCCAGAATACCTCCCCCCAGGCCACGGGGGGCAGGGAGTGGGCGAACAACCTGAATCTGTTTTTCAATAGATTTGACCAACCGCCCTCCCCCCTGTCTGCACAACAACCACTGCTGCCTCTAAAGAAATCAAGTCCTGCTGCCCACTCCCCACTCCACCAACACCCCCCCACTCCCAACACACAGCCCCCCATCCTGACCCTGACCAAGACCCAGGTGAGGACGGAGCTGAGGAAGATCAAAGCGAGGAAGGCGCCGGGACCGGACGGCATCAGCGCAAAGCTCCTCAAGTCCTGTGCAGACCAGCTGTGTGGGATTGTGACGTATATCTTCAACATGAGCCTGAAACTGGGGAGGGTACCACAGCTGTGGAAAACATCTTGTGTGGTACCTGTACCAAAAACTTCCCACCCCAAAGACCTGAACAGCTACAGACCGGTGGCCTTGACGTCCCACTTGATGAAGACCCTGGAGAGACTGCTCCTTGCTCACCTCCGCCCCCTGGTGGAACCAGCGATGGATCCACTCCAGTTCGCCTACCAGCATGGCATTGGGGTGGAGGATGCGGTGATCTTCCTCCTTCACCGTTCTCTGTCCCACCTGGAGAAGCCCGGGAATATGGTGAGGATCATGTTCTTTGACTTCTCCAGTGCTTTCAACACCATCCAACCGATGATCCTGAAGGACAAGCTGCTGCGAGCAGGGGTGGACCAGCACCTGTCATCATGGATCCTGGACTACCTCACGAACCGGCCACAGTTTGTAAGAACCCGGGACTGTGTGTCCGACACGATCATCAGTAGCACGGGGGCCCCCCAGGGAACGGTGCTGGCTCCCTTCCTGTTCACTCTTTATACTGCAGACTTCTCACACAACACAACACACTGCCATCTACAGAAGTTCTCTGATGACTCTGCGATCGTTGGCCTCATCTCCAATGGAGATGAAGCTGAGTACAGAGGGCTTATCCAGGACTTCGTGGACTGGTGCCATCGGAACTGCCTCCAGATCAACGCGAGGAAAACTAAGGAGCTGGTGGTGGACTGCCGCAGGCATGGGCAGCCCCTCACAGCACCAGTAAATATACAGGGAACAGACATCGAGATGGTGACATCCTATAAGTACCTGGGTGTTCATCTGAACAATAAACTAGACTGGTCACACAATACTGACGCACTCTACAAGAAGGGACAGCGCAGGCTGTTCCTGCTGAGGAGACTCAGGTCTTTTGGTGTACAAGGGGCGCTGCTGAAGTCATTCTATGACACGGTGGTGGCATCAGCCATCACTTTTGGAGTCGTCTGCTGGGGCAGTGGCATTACTGCAGCCGATAGGAAGAGACTGAACAAACTGATTAAGAAAGCTAGCTCTGTCCTGGGGCAGCGCCTTGATCCGATGGAGGAGATAGGAGAGAGAAGGACGGTGGCTAAACTGTCATCTCTGCTGGAGTCCGAGTTCCACCCTATGCAGGACATACTGGATGCACTGAGGAGCTCATTTAGCAGCAGACTACATCATCCCAGGTGCACAACCGAGAGGTTTCGTAGGTCCTTCCTACCAACGGCTGTCAGACTGTACAACCTAAGCAGGGCTGCTCGCAGAGATAGCAAAAAGACGTAACAAACTAATAGTCTTTTGAATGCAAAAGATGCAATAGACTTACACAATGGTCCCCTCCGGCATACAACTAGGAACATACCGGTCGCTATGGAGGGTGAGAATATGTATGGGCACATAATCATACCATGTAGGATAACTAAGTAGACGGTTATGCTGTTTCATCCCATCTAGCAACAATGCTCTGCACTGTGTGTGTTTATATATTTACATATTTATTCCATCTAGCTACAATGCTCCGCACTGTGTTTTTTATATATCTACATATTATTCCATCTAGCTACATTGCTCCGCACTGTGTGTGTTTATATACTTGCATATTTATTCCACCTAGCTGCAATGCTCCGTACTGTGGGTGTTTATATATTTACATATTTATTCCATCTAGCTACAATGCTCTGCACTGTGTCTGTGTGTGTGTGTGTATATATTTATTTTATAGTAATATGTACATATGTATATTAGCCGCTCTTGCTTGCTTGTTTTTTTCTTGCCTTCTGATTGTTGCTCTGAGTGTTGCTATCCCTGTGCTGTTGCAATCCTGGAATTTCCCCGTTGTGGGACTAATAAAGGCTTATCTTATCTTATCTTATCTTATTTGACTGTCACATTTTTTACACAGCATTTGATATAGAAAAGGACAGATTCGGAGTCAGAGCCCAGGTCCTGCTGTTCAAAGATGCTCCAATCAGTGCAGGCAAAGCAGTCTTGTAGCTGGCGAAGAGCGTTTTCAGGCCAAGTTTTGTTTGTTTGTTTGGTTTGGGGGGGGACTCTTCCTAAGGGCGGTGTAGGTATGAATCAGAAGCGGAGAGAGATGGTCTGATGGTCCAAGGTGGGGGAGGGGGTGGATCTGTAGGCATGCTTAATGTTGCTATAAACATGATCCATTTCGGATAACTCACGTGGAATTGTTTAGTAGAAGGAGTCTTTGTCTAATTTGACCTTGTTGTTATATTATACAGTTTCTTCAACCTGTACTGTATTATCCGAAATAAATAAATAAATTAATTAATTCATTCATTCATTCATTCATTCTTTACTCTCTTGTGAGACACTTAGCATGTTTGTAGAATTTGGGGAGTACAGTCTTAGCGATTATAGGAAATCTCCATACGCAGCTCATTCACTTTATTGGTGAGGGATCTGGTGTTGGTGAGGAAAATGGAAGGTAATGGTGGTTTGGAGCAAAGTTTGCACAGCTGGGCATGAAGGCCAGCCCTGCAGCCTCATTTCTGCTTTCTTTCCGTCATTGTCTGCACCGCATAACAAACCACAGAGCACCCAGAGGTCTGGCAATCTCCTCAGGGATGTGGTGGTAGTCACTGGAATGGGGACTGGAGATGTCGGAGGTGAGTTGGGGACTGATGCCTATAAGTTCCTGGTGACTGCAGGTAATTAGTCCATCACAGAAGGAGCGCAGAAAAGTCACAAGAAGGGGTACAGTAGACCAGAGCGTCTAGCCGCTGCGTGTGAATGTGCCGCCACCTTGACTATTATCTTGAAGAGGACTGTTTAAATGCCAATTCTAATTGAACCCAGAAAATGTATTGGTCGATTCATGGATCAAACACCTGTTGTGAATTTTACCATTAAGAACCTTGTTAGAGAACAGC
Source organism: Pholidichthys leucotaenia (assembly GCA_020510985.1). Taxonomy (NCBI): domain Eukaryota; kingdom Metazoa; phylum Chordata; class Actinopteri; order Cichliformes; family Pholidichthyidae; genus Pholidichthys; species Pholidichthys leucotaenia. Next base: position 181,258,969 of record CM035850.1, on the reverse strand, counting down.
AAGTTATGCAAAAAGTACTGAAACATTGAACAGTTGGACATGTGCATTCACAAGGTTAGAGAATGTTAAATTAAGTTCACCTGTAAAGGTTATAGTGCATTTTAGATTTATCCTGAAATTTCACCCAAAAGCCAAATATCCCTAACTTTTTGTGAGTAGTGTATTTCAAAGTATCACAGTGATACTGGTTTAATGCTGATGTGTACATGAAAATCAGGAAAAGATGCAAGGCTTTCAAGTCGGGAGACAACAAGGAGTACAAACGGGCTCGTTATGAACTACGTAAATCCATCAGGACTGCTAAAAGAGAATACTCCCATAAACTTGAAAGCCTCTATCTGCAAAACAACACACGCAGTATGTGGCAGGGAATTCAGTCTGTCACGAACTACAGGAAGACCAGACATTGAGGTCAGAGACCCCACCTTACCAGACAGCCTCAACAGGTTTTATGCCAGATTCGATAGCCTTAATACAGACACCCCTATAAAACATGCTTGCAATTCTATGGACTCTGCTTTTACGGTGACACACACACAGGTCTTGAGTGCTCTGAAGCAGGTGAATCCCCGTAAGGCAATAGGTCTGGATGGGGTTTTGCCCCGAGTTCTGAAGGCCTGTGCAGAACAACTAGCTGGTGTGTACACAGACATTTTCAATTTGTCTTTAAAGCAAGCAGTTGTCCCATATGTATTTAAATCCTCTATTATCCCAGTTCAAAGAAACCTCATGCATCCAGTCTAAATGATTTTAGGCCAGTAGTGCTTACATCAGTAGCTATAAAGTGCCTGGAAAAGTTGATCCTTAAACACATCAGCTCAGTGGTTCCAGAAACTATTGAACCTCTATAGCTTGCCTACCGTCCTAACAGATCAGTGGATGATGCAGTGGCCATGGCCCTTCACCACATCTTGCAACACCTGGATTCTAGCAGAACATATGTCAGGATGCTTTTCCTTGACTATAGTTCTGCTTTTAACACCATCAGGCCAGGTAAGCTGATTGAGAAGCTGACTGATCGTGGGGTTCCAACTTCCACCTGTAACTGGATATTGGATTTCCTCACAGACCACTGATGGGGATGATGGGAGGAAGAGTCTTTTGGCACTTAGTCAGCACCGGTTCACCACAGGGATGTTGCCTCAGCCCTGAGCTCTTCACTCTGTATACACATGACTGTGTCTCCACTCTAGAGAACAGTCATTAAATTTGCAGATGACACGACCATCTTGGGCCTCAGAAGATGAAAAGGAGTATAGGACGGTGGTCAGCAATACTGTGGTTTATGGTGAGGGGAACAACCTCATCCTAAACATGGAAAAAACAAGGGAAATAGTAATAGATTTTAGGAAGAAAGCTCCACCTCTGCAGCCCCTCAACGATCAGGGGAAGTGATGTTGAGAGAGTTGACAGCCACAAGTTCCTCAGTCTCCATGTTACATCTAACCTGAGTTGGACTGTAAATACTACTGCCACTGTTAAAAAAGCCCAGAAGCAGCTCTATTTTATCAGGCTGCTCAGGAAGGCTGGGGTCAGTTGTCGTCCCCTCACACTAGTCGATAGAGGTTTGGTGGAGAGCATCCTCACAATGGGAATCACTGTGTGGTATGGCAACGCCACCCAGGCAGAGAGGAAAGCTCTCCAGAGAGTAGTGAGGACAGCAGAGGAGATTATTAGGACTGAACTGCCATCTATGGACACTGTATACACACAGCATTGCAGGAAAAAAGCACATAAAATCATTACAGATAAACACCATCCAGCCTTTGCTCTTCTCAGGCACAAGCAGACAATATATAGCCTGAGAAAAAGTAGAGCAGACAGTATTATTACCCATAAAGCGCGTTTTTATAATAGTTTTTTTTTTCCCCCGGCGCAGTTAGATTGATGGCGAATGTTGGGTAAAGGACTTTAACAGTCAAAGCACAATCCAAATAGGAAAGCACTGCAGTTTACAGTGGCCTCTTTTTATAGTAATGTATTGGGTACTTGTAGAGTGTTTTAAAATCTGGATAGCATTGTTTATTTATTGGAGTATTCTACTTTTAATTATTTATTGACCTATGGCTTTGCACAATTAATTCCTATGTGCCTAAACTGTATGTTTGAGTACAATTGGCAAATAAAGTTCTTGATTCTTGATACTTTGAAATCAACACAGTGTAGTATCACAATACTACACTGTGTTGATTTTTCCCCACGCCTAATGCTAAGCAGACATTCTATCTGAAACATGTCTGGTTACTGTTAGAATGTGTTTTAATTCTGCTTTTGTCCATCCTGTCCAGCCCTGCTTTGCCCAGTGGAGCTCATGTTCATCGTAGACAGCTCAGAGAGAGCCAAGCCTGTCCTTTTTGAGCAACAGAAGCACTTCATCCAGCGCTTCAGCACCAGGCTCATGCAGCTCCAATCCCCAGGCTGGCATCTGCGACTGCGCCTGGCTGCCCTGCAGTACAGCACCACTGTGTCCATAGAGCACAATTTCAGGGACTGGCAGGACCTGGATGTCTTTCAAAGCCGAGTGGCCTCTATGAAATTTATTGGGCATGGCACCTACGCTGCCTTTGCCATCACTAACGCCACCAAAGTATTCAACCACGAGACGTCCACAGCTAGCCTGAGGGTGGCGCTGTTGATGACAGATGGACTGGACCACCCACGCAGCCCCAGTGCTGCGACAGCTTCCGCTGAGGCCAAACAGCAAAACATCAGAGTGTTCACTATCGGGCTGTCTGGACTGCCTGGACTGCCTGGGGAGGGCACCCTGGGAACAAAGCTGCGATCTATCGCCAGTGCCCCCCCTCAGCAACATGTGCTGAGCCTTGCTGATAACCAGCTGGATGAAAGGCTCTTCAGTGAACTGGTGAGTGCTCCACCTGTCTTCCCATGTGTGCTAGATAATGACAATGAAGGTGAGAAAATTCACACTTCGGTTCATGTCCATGATTTCTGTGTGATTGCAACTGAAGTACAAATGCTTTTAAATATGAGTTCAGCGAGACCAAAAAAAAAGAAAAATGATCAGGTAATTTAAAACTGATGGGGGGTGTGGGTTAGGCTGTTAAACCTGGCTTATGTGAAGGGCTCAGATAGGGGAGCTGCTCAGCTGCAGCTCTTCATTCAGTGTGTTGCTTTACTTTGCTGTAGCTATTTTAAACAGGAGCAGCTCATGGGTGATCACACTGAGAAGGCAAATTACTCATCAACAGACACACCCAGAGTCTTTAGCTCCACAAATGTTAAATACAGCTCTTGCAAAGCCCCAAGAAAGCATCACTGTGCTGTCCAACATGCTATTCAAGAAAACTGTCATGTTTCTGAGCTCAGATCTTCACTTTATTTTCAGTATTCTTTATCTGTGAGTCTGGTTTTGGTTCTTTTCTGTTTCATGGCAGAGCTCTCCTCTCATTTCCCAGACACACCCTCCAGCTGATTGCTGTGCCTCAGGTCCTCTCAGCTGCAGTCAGTTGGTAATTAGGTCACCTGCCACTTGCACCTGTTGCTCGTTAGTTCACCCACTAGTTATTTGACTACTGTTCTCTCCTTCAGTGCGGCAGCCACAATTGTGTTTGGACTGTTCTCCTGTTCCCTGGACCGTCTCCCCCTCCGTTTCTCCAGGGATTTTCCAGCCCTGGAGATGCTCATCTGTGCAAGTTTTTTCTATTGCCTTTTTATACCCTACACAGTTATTTTTGGACTGTTATTTTTTTCTATTAATAAATGTCCTCACTGCAGTCAAGCGTCTGAGTTTGTTTTTGCCTTGGAGGAGCGTTCATGACAAAAACATGACATCAGCCTCACTCAGCATGATTAAATCTGACCAAGAAAAGTTGATAGCGCATCCTAACCGTCAGGGCGTAGGATGGGTCTCATGCTGTCATACAAATCTATAATTATCTTGTCTTCAGGGCATGGGCTTCAGCCCTTGCCTTCTGCTTTAAGTTTCATTTTTGGAATTTTCTGTTTTTCATTCTGGTTATCATCTTCCTGGATTACTTTTCTGTTTTGTGCAGTCATTTCTCTATGGGTCAGTCCCTTAGTTTATCCGTATTATTGTCATGAACCTTGTTCTCGCCTCTGATAATGCTTTTGTGCATCCTCTGTGTATGATTGTCTGCTCAGCCCTGCCTGTCCTGTTCTTTGTAACCTTGCCCTGCTGTCTCAGTTTAGCGCTGATGATGCCACCTGTGCTGTATTGTGTTTGATTGCTATATCTGCCTCTATCTGTGTCTCATTATGTGTGTCGTTAAGTCATATGGCGTGAACGACACACAGCCCCTGAGCTGTCTGGTATTTTTGTTTTTTGAGCTGCGCCAAGTTTTCCACTTAACCGTGACAGTACAACACACATCCAATTAACCCAGCGTATTTAAAGTTTCCACAAATCGGTCTCAGTGAAAGGGAAGCATGGGTGGCCATCAACATCAAGGCCTATATCGAGGATCCATCTTACTGGATCGTCACTTCCTTGTGGTAACGTATCGTCACTTCCTGTTTTGCTGTCTGCCTGTGTGGTTTGCTCTCCAGCTCTCCAGCCACTAGCTATGGCTACTACCACTCTTTCCTCTCCTCCTCTGGTGTGCTCTCTCTGTCAGATGTTTAGCTACACCTCTGCCTCTTTTAGTGATAACGGTAAATGTAATAAATGTTGTCTTTTTGAGGCGCTCGAGGCGAGGTTGTCTGATTTGGAATCCCGGCTCCGCTGCATTGAAACACCGTCTGCGCCAGTTAATCTTGACGGACGCCCATTAGCTGCAGCGGAGCTAGCTAGCTTAGCCCCCCCTGTCACCGGTTCCCCGGCTCTCCTCAGCAGCGAGGAGACTGGGTGGGTGACGGTGAGAAGGAAGCCTAGTCGCAAAGCCCCGGTTCACCACCAACCTGTTCACGTTTCTAATCGTTTTTCCCCGCTCAGCGACACACCCGCTGAGGAAAAAACTCTGATCATTGGCGACTCTGTAGTCAGAAACGTGAACCTAGAGACTCCATCGGCCATAGTCACATGCATTCCTGGGGCCAGAGCAGGCGACATCGAGTCAAATTTGAAAATGCTGGCTAAAAGTAACTGTAAATATTCCACAATTGTTATTCACGCCGGCATTAATGACATCCGTCTCCGGCAGTCGGAAGTCACGAAACTTAATATAAAATCGGTGTGTGACTTTGCAAAAACGATGTCTGCCACTGTAGTATTCTCTGGGCCCCTCCCCAATCTGACCAGTGATGACATGTTTAGTCGCTCATCATCCTTGAACCGCTGGCTGTCTGTGTGGTGTCCTAAAAATGACGTGGGCTACATTGACAATTGGAGCTCATTTTGGGGAAAACCTGGTCTTATGAGACGAGACAGCATTCATCCCACTTTGGATGGTGCTTCTCATTTATCTAACAATCTGGCATCTTTTTTATCCAAATTTCCAAAACCATGACTACTCAGAGTTGGGACCAGGAAGCAGAGTCGCAGTCTTACACGCCTCTCTGCAGCTCCTCTTCATCCGCCACCCCTCAGCTTAGCCCCTGTCTTCCCCATCAGAGAATCGTTGTCTGCTCCCTCCAAAGTAAATAAAAATATAATGTATAAGCATCCCAAAGTGATAAAGCAAAATATTGGTAAAACTAAAATTAAACATATAGCCTCTAAATTGAATGATTTGGCCTCTGTTCCTCCTCATAATTTAAAAATTAAATGTGGTTTATTAAATATTAGGTCTCTAACTCCCAAGTCTCTGTTAGTCCATGATCTGTTAATTGATCATCAGATTGATTTAATTTCCCTTACAGAGACTTGGTTAGGGCAAGAGGATTATGTTGGTTTAAATGAATCAACTCCCTCTGGTTATTTAAACTGTCAAAATCCCAGAAGTTCTGGTCGTGGAGGAGGAGTAGCATCAATTTACCATTCCAAATTACTAGTTAATGTAAAGCAAAAAACATGTTATAATTCCTTTGAGGGCCTGGTCCTCAGTGTTGGGCACTTTAGCAATTCCAGGTTAAACCCAATTTTATTTGCCATAGTTTATCATCCCCCATCAACCTATTCAGAATTTTTATCCGAATTTGCTGATTTCTTAGCTGATTTAGTGCTGAAATCTGATAGAATAATTATAGTAGGGGACTTTAATATACATGTGGATGTAGATAGTGACTGCATTAATGTGGCTTTTAATTCAATATTAGACTCGATTGGGTTTTCTCAGAAAGTAGGAAATTCTACTCATTACCTCCACCATACATTGGACCTTGTTCTGACATATGGCATAGAAATAGAAAATCTTGTAGTGTCTCCTCATAACCCTGTACTGTCAGACCATTGTCTGTTAACCTTTGATTTTACTATTTCTGACTATTTGGCTCCTAAAGAAAAATATTATCACAGTAGATGCCTCTCAGATGATGCTGTTTCCAAATTTATGCAGATTGTTTCCTCTATGCCATGTGTCAACACAACAGAAATAAGCTATAGACAGCTTGCTCCTTCTGTAATTGATAACATGGTGGATAGTGTTTCAGCTTCTCTGCATCAGGCTCTAGACTTGGTGGCCCCCTTAAAAAAGAAAAAGTCTAATCAGAGATTTTTAACTCCTTGGTTCAACACAGAAACTCGTAGCTTAAAACAGAAGACTCGTCAATTAGAAAGAAAATGGTGCTCTACTAATTTAGATGAAATCTATTTAGCTTGAAGAAATCATCTTTTAATTTATAAAAAATCTCTTAGAAAAGCTAGAACGAGTTATTACTCTGCATTAATAGAAGAGAACAAGAATAATCCCAGGTTTCTTTTCAGTACTGTAGCCAGGTTGACAAAGAGTCAGGACTCTGTCAATCCTAGCATTCCCTTAGAGCTTACTAGTCAGGACTTTATGAACTTTTTCAATAATAAAATTTCATCCATCAGAGATAAAATCAATCAGATTCTTCCCACAGTTAACTTAAATACTGTAACTACTACAACTCCTTCTATTGATGTCTGTCTTGATGAGTTTACTCCAATCGACCTTTGTGAGTTAGACAAGATAGTTTCCTCATCCAAACCTTCAACTTGTCTTTTAGACCCTATTCCTACCAGGTTATTTAAATAAGTCTTCCCACTTATTGGTAGCTTTATTCTTCATATAATCAATTCTTCATTAACTTTAGGCCATGTACCGCAGGCTTTTAAAACGGCTGTAATTAAACCCTTACTCAAAAAGCCAACGCTAGATCCAGGAGCTTTAGCTAACTATAGACCAATCTCTAATCTCCCTTTCATTTCAAAAATCTTAGAAAGAGTTGTTGCTACGCAATTATTTGACCACCTGCAGGGAAATGGTTTACTTGAGGAGTTTCAATCTGGGTTTAGAATCCATCATAGTACTGAAACAGCCTTAGCGAAGGTCACTAACGACCTCCTCATTGCATCTGATAATGGACTAGTTTCTGTACTTGTCCTTTTAGATCTTAGTGCAGCTTTTGATACTATTGATCATAATATTCTACTTGATAGATTAGAACACTATGTTGGACTTAATGGAACTTCGTTGCAGTGGTTTAGATCTTATTTATCTGATAGGTTCCAGTTTGTTCATGTAAATGATGAGTTTTCTCTCAGCTCAAAGCTTAGTCATGGAGTTCCACAGGGATCTGTGCTTGGCCCTACTCTTTTTAGTTTATATATGCTTCCGTTAGGCAACATTATTAGAAAGCACTGTATACATTTTCATTGTTATGCAGATGACACACAATTATACCTGTCAATGAAGCCAGATGATACTAATCAATTAGCCAAGTTAGAAGCCTGTCTTAAGGAAATCAAACCTTGGATGACTTGTAATTTCCTGCTATTAAATTCAGATAAGACTGAAGTCATTCTTGTTGGTCCAAAAAACCTTAGAAATTCCTTTCCAAATCAAACTTTCAGTTTTGGTGCAGTTACTCTTTCTCTTAATAGCTCTGTGAGGAACCTTGGAGTTATTTTTGATCAGGATTTGTCCTTCAATTCACATATTAAATTTGTTTCTAAGACTGCCTTCTATCATTTGCGTAATATTGCCAAGATTAGGAGCATCTTGTCTCAGAGTGATGCTGAGAAGCTGATCCACGCTTTTGTTAGCTCTAGATTAGATTATTGTAATTCTTTATTATCAGGCTGTCCTAAAACATCTTTAAAAAGTCTTCAGCTGATCCAAAATGCTGCAGCAAGAGTTTTAACAGGTACTAGAAAGAGAGATCATATCTCTCCGGTTCTGGCCTCCCTTCATTGGCTTCCCATAGAGTTTAGAATTAAGTTTAAAATCCTTCTTCTTACTTACGAAGCTCTAAACAATCAGGCTCCTTTTTATTTAAAAGATCTGATACTACCATATCATCCTAACAGAGCACTACGCTCCCAAAATGCAGGTTTACTTGTAATACCTAGAATCTCCAAAAGTACAATGGGAGGCAGTACCTTCAGTTATCAAGCTCCTCTCCTGTGGAATCAGCTGCCAATCTGGATTTGGGAGTCAGACTCGATCTCTGTTTTTAAGAATAGGGCTAAAACCTACCTTTTTGATATAGCCTACAATTAGGGAGGGATCATGTGTTTCTGAACCCTCCCTTAGTTATGCTGCTAATAGGTTTAGTCAGCCGGGGGACCTCCAGTAATGCACTGGGCCTCACTCCTTTCCTCACTCTCTATGAAATATTTTTTTTTTGCTGGTCATTAACATTTGTTTGTTCTCTCCCATAGATTGAGTCCCCATCGTGCTGTTTGCTCTCTACATGTCTGTTCTTTTCTTCTTCTCTGTCCCCTCACCCCCCAGCCAGTCGCAGCAGATGACTGCCCCTCCCTGAGCCTGGTTCTGCTGGAGGTTTCTTCCTGTTAAAAGGGAGTTTTTCCTCTCCACCGTCGCCAAGTGCTTGCTCACAGGGGATCGCCTGATTGCTGGGGTCTTTCTGCAACTGTGGGGGTCCTCCCTACAGTTGATAGTGCTATGAGATGACTGTTGTTGTGAAATGGCGCTATATAAATAAAGTTGAATTGGATGACTGCACCTCCCTATCGCAGAGAGGAAACTCTCTGCTTCCTGGAGTGCACCAAGAAACTGGGTGAGGCATTTCCAGCTCTTTCGTGGTTCCATCAGAGACCACAGAGACCAGAGGAGAGAATATGTTGGAATTAGTGTACACAAACACAAATGCATATAAGGCGATACCCCGCCCCCACCTCGGCCTTTCTGACCACATATCTGCGATGCTGGTGCCTGTCTACAAACCTTTATTGAAGCGCAGCAGGCCAGCAGTGAAACAAATCAGGATTTGGCCAGAGAGTGCAACCTCTGCACTGAAAGACTGTTTTCTGTACACAGACTGGGAGGTCTTCAAAATAGCAGCCTCCCAGGAAGACAAGACAGATGTGGAGGAGTATGCTGAAACGGTCACCAGCTACATCGCGAAGTGCACAGAGGATGTCACTATAGTGAAGACCATCACTGTAGGGGGAAACCATAAGCCCTGGATGACTGCAGAGGTGCGCTCGCTGCTTACAGCCAGAGATGCAGCCTTCAGAGCGAAGGACAGGGTCGCCCTCCGCTCAGCCAGGTCTGCGCTCTCAAAGGGAATTAAGACGGCGAAGCACACCTATGCGGAGAAAATCCAGGGACACCTCTGTGACACCAAGCAGATGTGGCAGGGAGTTCGGACACTGACGGGCTATAAGTCTAGGCAGGGGGTCGATGATGACGACGCTTTGCTTCCAGACAGGCTCAATGACTTCTTTGCACATTTTGAAGCATCAAACCTGACAACCAGAGGGAGAGCTGGCCCACCCCCACCATCGGTCGGACCAGCTTTTACCATCAACACAGCAGACACATGGAGGACCCTAACCAGAGTCAACCCACGTAAAGCTGCAGGTCCGGACAACATCCCGGGACGTGTGCTCCGAGACTGCGCGAGCAAGTTGGCAGATGTCCTGACTGACATTTATAACATCTCCCTGAGTCAGGCCATCGTTCCCAGATGCTTCAAAACCTCTATCATTGTACCGGTGGCAAAGAAACCAGTTGTGTCCTGTTTGAATGACTATCGTCCTGTTGCACTGACACCAATTGTGATGAAGTGTTTTGAACGGCTTGTCAAACCACACATTACAGCCTGCCTCCCTGCATCACATGACCCGCTGCAGTTTGCATCTTGTTCAAACCGCTCCACGGAGGATGCTATAGTCACCACCCTACACTCTGTCATCACCCACCTGGACCAGAAAGACACCTACGCCAGACTCCTGTACATTGATCTCAGTTCAGCATTCAACACCATTATTCCACAGAGACTGATGGAGAAATTACTCCTTCTCGGTCTGAACACCGCCACATGTCTCTGGATCCTGGATTTCCTGACTGAGAGACCTCAGTCTGTCCGGGCTGGAAACAACATCTCCAACTCTGTTACGCTGAGCACCGGATCCCCTCAAGGCTGTGTACTCAGTCCACTGTTGTTTACACTTCTAACACATGACTGTGTATCCAGACACGAGAGGAACCAGAATATTAAGTTTGCAGACGACACCATGGTGGTGGGACTTATTCAGAGGGATGAGGAATCAATGTATACGGAAGAAACGAGAGACCTGGAGGGCTGGTGCAGGGAGAACAATCTGGTGCTCAATGTGGACAAAACGAAGGAGATGATTATCGACTTCCGGTGGTCACAGCCTGAACACGTCCCCCTCAGCATCGGTGGCCATTTAGTCGAGAGAGTGGAGAACATCAAGTTCCTCGGAGTGCAGATCTTGCAGGACCTGACCTGGAGAAAGAATTCTTTGGGGATCAGGAAGCAGGCTCAGCAGAGACTGCACTTCTTGAGGAAACTCAAACAGGCCTCTCTCCCAATCTGCATCCTCAGGACCTTCTACAGAGGTGTGGTGGAGGGTGTTCTGACGTACTGCATTGCTACATGGTACTCCAGCTGCAGTATGTCAGACAAAAAAGCCCTGCAGAGGATAGTCAAGGGAGCTGAGAGGGTAACTGGAGTCTCCTTTCCCTCTGTCCAGGAACTTTTTCAGAACCGTTGTAGGAACAGGGCACTGAACATTGTCAAGGACCGTTCTCACCCTCTGCATAAACACTTTGAACTTCTGCCATCTGGTAAACGATTCCGGAGCATCAGAGGCAGAACCACCAGACTGATCAACAGCTTCCTTCCATAAGCTGTCAGGATGCATAACAGCTGACCCGGAATCTCTCATATTCACTACTGCACCTACGGACATTATGTGCATTATTTGTATATTATAGTTAGTTTTTTTTTTCCCCAAGTATGTCTCAGGGATGTGTGAATGGATGGGGGGGTGGGGGTGGGGGTGAAGATATGTGTGTGTCTTAAATCATGTTGCTTCTATTTATATGGATGCCGAGAGAAACGCTATTTCATCTTGCCTGCACTACAGTTGTACAGTGGGGCAAAAAAGTATTTAGTCAGCCACCAATTGTGCAAGTTCTCCCACTTAAAAGATGAGAGAGGTCTCCAATTTTCATCATAGGTATACCTCAGCTATGAGAGACAAAATGAGGAAAAAAAAATCCAGAAAATCACATTGAAGGATTTTTAATGAATTAATTGGTAAATTCCTCGGTAAAATAAGTATTTGGTAAATAACAAAAGTTCATCTCAGTACTTTGTTATATACCCTTTGTTGGCAATGACAGAGGTCAAACGTTTTCTGTAAGTCCTCACAAGGTTTTCACACACTGTTGCTGGTATTTGGTCCCTTTGCAGAAAAACAGCCCCAAAGCACAATGTTTCCACCCCCATGCTTCACAGAAGGTATGGTGTTCTTTCTCCTCCAAACACGACAAGTTGAGTTTTTACCAAAAAGTTCTATTTTGGTTTCAACTGACCATATGACATTCTCCCAATCCTCTTCTGGATCATCCAAATGCTCTCTAGCAAACTTCAGACAGGCCTGGACATGTACTGGCTTAAGCAGGGGGACACGTCTGGCACTGCAGGATTTGAGTCCCTGGCGGAGTAGTGTGTTAGTGATGGTAGCCTTTGTTACTTTGGTCCCAGCTCTCTGCAGGTCATTCACTAGGGCCCCCTGTGTGGTTCTGGGATTTTTGCTCACTGTTCTCATGAACATTTTGACCCCACGGGGTGAGATCTTGCGTGGAGCCCCAGATCGAGGGAGATCGGTTGTGCTGCTTCATTCCATCTAGCTACAATGCTCCGCACTGTGTGTTTATATACTCATATATTTATTCCATCCAGCTACAATGCTCCGCACTGTGTCTATATATATATATATATACAGTGATCCCTCACTTATCGCGGTTAATGGGTTCCAGAACCGACCGCGAAAAGTGAAAAACCACGAAGTAGCGTCACCCCTAATGACGCCATCCATAAATAATACGTACGTTCATTCTCCCACTCTCTCTCTCTCATATGATACGTGTGTGTGTGTGTACGTGTACATACATACGTAGATGTAAACAAAATGTACATAAATATGTTTTTAGAACTCTTTTATTCTTATAACAAGATACGTAACTCAAGATGAAAATGATTTACTGCACAGGTTAATGAGAGCTTTACTGCTCCTCAGGTGACGCCTCATCGTGAGGTGCTGGAGGCGCAGGATCATCGAGGGCAGCTTCCGATAGAGCTGAAGCTGCAGGAGGCGGCGTAGTGGCTCGACGGGAAGACTATTTCGCACAAAATGGCACAAGAGAACAGCAAAAAGTGCCACGCGGCGAGACTAAGTAACACGAGCGATAAAAAGCAATGAATGCGGTCTTCCTTCCCTTCATGGGTGCTTGGCAGGGAGAGGAGGTGGGTGAAACGTCTCGGCCAATCAGCTTGCGAGATTTCCGAGCCGAGCAAACACGAGAACAGCGAACAGAGAGTTGTGCGGCTCTCCGTGTTGACACCTGATGGTCTAATGTAGTCTCCCTGCCTTCTGCTAGCGCCCGCCCATTATTTCTCAATTTTGAATTTTTGATGAATATTTTTGAAAAATCCGCGATGCACTGAGGGTGCGAAAGGTGAAGCGCGAAGTAGCGAGGGATCACTGTATATATATATATATATATATATATATATATATATATATATATGTACATATGTATACTTGCTGTTCTTGTTTTTTTTTTCATTTGCCTTCTGATTGTTGCTCTGAGTGTTGCTATCCCTGTGCTGTTGCAATCCTGGAATTTCCCCACTGTGGGACTAATAAAGGCTTATCTTATCTTATTATCAGTGGTCTTGTATGTCTTCCATTTTCTAATAATTGCTCCCACAGTTGATTTCTTCACACCAAGCTGCTTACCTGTTGCAGATTCAGTCTTCCCAGCCTGGTGCAGGTCTACAATTTTGTTTCTGGTGTCCTTTGACAGCTCTTTGGTCTTGGCCATAGTGGAGTTTGGAGTCTGACTGTTTGAGGTTGTGGACAGGTGTCTTTTATACTGATAACGAGTTCAAACAAGTGCCATTAATACAGGTAACGAGTGGAGGACAGAGGAGCCTCTTAAAGAAGAAGTCCAGGTCTGTGAGAGCCAGAAATCTTGCTTGTTTGTAGGTGACCAAATACTTATTTTACCGAGGAATTTACCAATTAATTCATTAAAAATCCTTCAATGTGATTTTCTGGATTTTTTTTTCTAATTTTTGTCTCCCATTGTTGAGGTATACCTATGATGGAATAGTCATGTGGCGATGTGATGACCGTGGCGCACAGTCCCCGCGGTGACCGCCCCCCCCTCGCTACAGAAGAGTAGCGGGGGGGGGGGGGTCTTCACGGTCTGGACGCGGCGCACGAACCGTGTACCGCGGCGCACGGACTTTGGACTTCGTGCGCCGCACAGTTGTAATTTACCGATCGGTCAAAAGTCATTTTTGATTACAATTTTCAGGGATAAAGAATAATTTAGCTTATAACACTTACCTGTTCACAACAGCAGCGTAGCTGGCGAACTTCTCTTCCTCATTGTCAGACGAACGTGACGCTGGTCCGCTTGTTACGGACTCGTGGTTCTGGTCTCGCGACCCGGTCAAAACATAATTCCATTATTGCGGTTTTGCGCTTCCATGATTGCGGTTTTGGCGAACGATTTTTCAAAACAAATAACAGTAGTAAGAAAAGAAGACTGGCGAACGCGTGTGCGTAACCCAGCCTTCGTCGTCGGCCTCCGTCGGTCTATGATAACCATGGAAGAGAATTCTAAATGTCTTCTCTGCTGGGACAGCACCGCCTTTGGCTGAACAGGCCGATATGTGAATGGCAGTCCCTGTCACACAGGTCGCACTTGTGGGTGGTCTCCGTGCTGCTGGGTCTGTGGCGGTTCTTCCTGCGGGTCCTTTTTTCATCTGCTGCAGCAGTCAGTCTCTCTTCACCCAGCCTTACAAAAAACAGCTTTCGAACTTCTGTGCTTCAATTGGCTGGCTGGTTGGTAGGCAGGTCCTTCTTGCTAGGTTTTCAGTCATTGGTTCTTCAAGGTTTCAGAAACCCAATTCAAGGCTCTTATTAGTCGAATGAGAGGTCAATCATATCTAATCTGTTCACGGCTGTGTCTGTAGTGGAAGAACGGAAATGCAGCTTTTTTTTCAGTGCGCTCTAGGATGCAGCGCCCTCGTGTGCACTCGTGCGCCCTCATGCACTCTAGGATGCAGAGACGTGCCCGCCCGCGGTACACCGGAGTGCAAGAGGTTAACATCATTTAATAAAGGGGCTTGTCTGGTTCCCGACAGGCAAACTCGGCTGCGGCTGCCTTTTGCTGCTGAGTTCTCTCTACCTCCCTCTGCAATAAACTCTGCTGCCCTTTCCATCCACCCATCCTCACCTGCTTCTCCTCCTTCTGCTTGTGTTTTTTTTTTTTCTTTTGGAGCGTTTGCCAATACTGGGTGCAAACTAGATTATCTGGGAGGAGTCTGCTGTTCCTGAGGGCCCACTTGCAGCAGCTTCTTCCACACAGACACCGCAGGACGCTGAGGTTTGCCGAATTGGGTCTGCAAGTTGTGAACCCCTGTGTGAGGGTGACGAGGAACATCCAGCCAAGAGGGTGAGCAGTCTGCTCCACCTGTCATAGCACAAGAGGCCGACGTGCCTCCAACTGTAGCCCTAGAAGTTGGGGTTAGTGTGAAGCAGTCATTGGTCACAGAGCATCGGGCTCCCCTGTGTTTGTTTGGTGAGCTCTGTGCTTCTGCAGCCACTGTTCCACCTTGTTCTGTGGTTCGGTGGCCTATGGACGTTGGCAGGCTGCCAGACCAACCCTGCTTTCTGGTCTGGGGATCCTTGGACTGGGGCACGCCCCCCAACCCACATTGTTCTCCAGTCTGAGTGCCTATGGACTTTGGTTGACCCCCTGACCTGTTTTATATTGCCGTCCGGTGGCCCATGGACTTGGGTAGACCACCCAACCTGCTATGTTTTGGGTCTTGGGGCCTTGATCTTTGGGAAGGGGGGGGGTTACAGTTTGTTTTGGCCCACCTGGCCTTGTACCCCCACCACCCACCCTGAGGGTCTTTTTTGGTTTCTCCTTTTGTCTGTATTTACCTGGAGTCGTCTGTTATGGGGTTACAGTTTGTTTCAGCCCACCTGGCCTTCAACATTATCATTTTTTTTTTGCTCAGTCTTAGTATTTAGTGTACATGGTACATTAAAAACAGAAAAAAAAACCCAGAACATACCCCCCTCCCCCTCGCTCAAACAGAGCCCCATCCCTCCAACAATACTGTATCATTCAATAACTTGTCACTGATTGTGTTAACAGCCATATGTTACCATCCACATAGAAAGAAAAATAAAAAGTAAATAAGATAATACAAAATAGTTATCTCAATTGAACAGTGATAATGCAAGGATGGGGAAGAAATAACTAAAATAAAAAATAAAGCTCAATACTGGGTTTTATGGGTCTCCAATACTAATATTCAGTTTCTTCATATATTTTAAGAAAGGTTCCCATGTAGCGCGGAATTTTTGAACACAACCTCTCGTAGAGTAACAAATTTTCTCCAGTGTCAAGTGATGCAGAAGGCTATCAACCCACATTTTAAAAGTTTAGGGGAGCTGCTTCTTCCACTGGAGGAGTATCAGTCGTCTGGCTATGAAAGTTCCAAAGGCTATTGCATTCTTTGTCTGATGGTTAAAAAGGGCATCTTGTTGGGTTATTCCAAATATTGCAGTAATGGCAGATGGTTGTAAAGTTGTTTGTAAAACATCTGAAAATGTTTTAAATATCAGTTGCCAGAAGTTATCCAGTTTGGGGCAGAACCAAAACATATGTGAGAGGGTAGCTGGTGATTGTCTACATTGGTCGCACCTGGGGTTAATATTGGGCGTGAACTTTGCAAGTCTCACTTTTGACCAGTGGAGGCGATGTACAACCTTAAATTGGATAACTATGTGACGCAGACAGATTGAAGAAGAGTAAATTCTTTTTATTGCTTCATCCCAAATTTCCTCAAAGATTTTTAGCTCCAGATCCTCCTCCCACTGATTCTCTAGTGACATCAGGGGTTCCAAGTTGTATGTGTTTAGTAATGAATAGACCCTCCAATAGTCCCTTTGGAGCTCATTTTAAGTTTCAAAATTGAGTCTAAGAGAGAGCTGGGTAGCTGGGATGGGAAATTGGTGAATGATGCTGATATAAAACTACAGAGCTAGATATAGAGTCCAGAAGAGGAAGTTTTGAGCAAAGCAGTGAATACAAGGAGGTATGAGGACATGGGGACTTTTCCATCCACAGCCATTTAGGGGTAGTATCTTTAGGTGGGGATTCCTTCCAGTGTAACATGGATCTTATATTGGCAGCCCAATAATAATACTGAAAGTTGTGGAGAGATAATCCTCCATGTTGACAATGCTGTTGTAGGATACTTCTCTTTATTCGAGGGTTTTTCTTATTCCAGATAAACCTTGAAATCAGTTCTTTTACAGGCATAAAGAAGGATTTAAATAAAAATAAAGGGATGCACTGAAACAGGTACAGAAATTTCAGCAGTACATTCATTTTGATTGTGTTGATTCTTCCTCCTGGTGACAGCGGTAGTGAACACCAATGCTCCAGGTCTCGTTGGAGATTAGTCAATAGTGGCGCAAAGATAGTTTTGAAGATATCTTTGAAATTTTGTGTTATCCAGATTCCTAAGTATTTAAACTTTTGTGGACTCATTTTAAGGGGGACTAGGTCAAAGTTTTTTTGTTCTGCTGTCATATTTATTGGCATAATTTCACTTTTTTTTGTAGGTTAATTTTATATCCTCTTCTCCTAGGATCCTAGGAGAATCCTATTCTCCATAGGATTGCTGGACTCACCCTCAGAGATAGGGTGAGGAGCTCAGTCATCCGGGAGAGGCTCAGAGTAGAACCACTGCTCTTCCACATTGAAAAGAGTCATTTGAGGTGGTATGGGCATCTGATTAGGATACCTCCTGGACGCCTCTCACTTGAGGTGTTTCAGGCACGTCCCACTAGGAGGAGACCCCGGCGCAGACCCAGGACTCGGTGGAGAGACTATGTCTCCCAGCTGGTCTGGAAATGCCTTGGTGTCCTCTCTGAAGAGCTGGAGCAGGTGGCTGGGGAGAGAGAAGTCTGGACTTATCTGTTTGAACTGCTGCCTCCGTGACCTGGAACCTCTGGAAAAGTGGTAGAAGATGGATGGATGGATGGATGGATGGATGGAATTTTATATCCTGATATTTTGCCGACCTCTTCTAGTAGGTTCAGTGTGACTGGTAAATTAGTTAGAGGGTGGGATAAGTACAAAAGCATGTCATCAGCATGTAAGGATACCTTATTCTCTAAGTCATATCTCTGAATTCCTTTTATACTGGCTTCCCCGCTTATTGCTAATGCAAGCGGTTCAATTGCGAGGGCAAATAAAAGTGGTGAAAGGGGGAAGCCTTGTCAGGTGCCATGATGAAGAGGAAAATACGAGGAATGGTTGTTTGTTCTGACAGCTGCTAAAGGTGAAGAATACAAAACTTTTGTCCAGGAGATGAATCCCTTGCCAAAGCCAAACTGCTGAAGGGTATAAAAGAGTCCCACTCTACTCGATTGAAAGCTTTCTCAGCGTCAAGTGATATTAGTATTTTTGGAGTTTTGGGTGAAGTGGGACCATAAAGGACATTGAGTAGGCACTGTCATGAGTCTGAGCTCAGACTCAATCTATTGTTTAGTTTTGCATTTCTGTTATTTTTGTGTCTGCTCATGTGTATAGTTTGGGTTTTTTGTCTTTGTTTTTGCCCCTCTCTCTCCAGACACTCCCATTCGCTGTTCAGTCTGTTTGCCATCAGCGGTGAGCAGCTTTGCAATCAAGTTCACCTGCAGCTCAGCTTCCGCACCTGTTCCTCATTTTCCTGCCTATGTAGGCTCTATTTGTTCAGTTTCCTTGCGGCTGTATTGATGATTTCTCTGACTCCAGTCTTCAGTAAGTTTTTTTTTTCTCTTTACCTCTTCCAGAGCAACTTCTGCTTTGTAGTATTATCCCCGTTGTTACCCTTGTGTGTATTGTTGTATAGACTGCACAGCTTTTGGAATTTTTGTTTTGTTTAATAAAGTGTCACAATTATGGTTCAGCGAGCGGGTCTGTCCTTCTGCCCTGTAGGGGCATACATGACAAAATACAGCCGCTGAAATAATGACACCCAGCTGCCATAATTGTGCATTTTTTTTGTCCTTTTGAGCTTTTTTTTTTCCTTTTTTTTCACCCACCTGTGTGTTGGAGCTCACCATGTCCGGCCTGGATGACATGGAGCGGTATATCTCCTGAGGGACATTTGGTCACAGACACAGGCCTCCAGTTCTCTCAAGATGGTCCAGGAGAGCCGGGATGGTGCAGCACGGGTGATGAAGGCATTCCCCAGCCTATGGAATCACCCAGAGCCCACTGACATACTCCTCATCATCTTCTCCCTTCCCATTTCGCCCGACTCTCCTTCAGCTCCAGCATACACATAGCCAGCTCCACGGCGGCGCCACCACCCTGCTCCGAACCATTAGAGTGATGCCACCACCTTTCAGCCAGCAACCTTCCGAACATCGAGTCCGATTACTCCCACAGCAGACTCTTTTCTTGTTCTTCATTATTGACTGTCACGCCAGTCTCCTCCTCCTCCTTCCCTGCTGCGTTTTCTCCCGTCTCCTCGCTGTGTTCTCCCTGAGGGTTCTCTGCTGAGGGTTTGGCTTTGCCGTTCCCAGTTTCGCTCACCTCCACCTCTACGGAAACGGCCCCTCGACAATCCACTAGGGGGCCCGGATTCTCCGTAGACACAGAAAGGGATGACGGCCCACCTGCTGCAACAGAGAACATCGTTCACCAGGATGACAGGAAAGTGTCATTTATTTCTCCTTCTATTAATGATATTGAGCCTTGTCTAATTCTCAGTGATGAGGCTCAGGGTTTGCAGTCCCCTAAGTCCTCATCACCTGTTGCAGTAAATCTTTCATCACCTATCCTCTCTGTGTTTCCTCCATCAATTCCTGAGTGTCCGCCGGCCCTAGAACCAAGCCGCCGGACGATGGAGGAGCCTGTGGTCCTGGAGGATTGTACTCCAGTGCCAACACGGAGCCGAACTTCAGCTTCCATGCTGAGGTGCCACCAGCATGGGTCACGGAGGCTGGGGCGACGAAGACTGCTACAGCCTTCATACCTGCTGTGGGGGATGCTGCAGCAGAGTCGGCAACTGAGCTAGACCTCCAGAGGGCCGAGCCCGCAGAAACACCTTCGCCTGGATCGTCGGAGTCCTGGACGGCGGTGGAGCTCAAGCTCAGCCAAGTGCTGTCTTTTGTTTTCCTATTGTCTGTGTTAGAGCAATCTTGCCTGGCTCTTGGTGAGGACAGCCAGGTGCGAACTCACCTCGCTGGGCTCCGCTGCTGCCAGTGACCCTGACCCTGCTTCTCTTTGTGTTCTTTCTGAGCTTTCTCCCAGGGTCACCGGAGACATTCCAGCACCGCAAGAGGTCTCCGTGGGTACAGGTTCGCCGCTGGAGGTCACTGTGGGTGCAGTTCCGTCACAGCCTGGGACTTCCGTGGGTGCAGCTTCTCCTCTGCTTGAGGTCATTGTGTGCGTTCCTCCTCAGTCTGAGGCACTGTGGGTGCTGTGTCCTTGCCGGGGACCCTCATGGGTGCTGTGCCCCAGTATTAGCCCGACATGGGTGCTGCGCTCCAGCATGGGCCCGCCATGGGCACTACCCCTCAGCCCGGGGCCCATCGAGGGTGCAGCATTGACCCAATCTGGGTCCACCAAGGGTGCTGCAGTGCTCCAGCCCGGAGCCACCAGACATCGTCGTGGTCCCTCTCCCCTGGCCCTGCTTCCCATCAGGTTGCCTTCCTGTGGGGAAGCTGCCTCCTGGGTCACCTCTCTGGGCTTGGTGGCTTAAGAATTCAGGCCAGGAGGGGCTGGGGGGGGGGGGCTTTGTAGCGGGGAGTGGGGTCACTGGCCTCCTGGGGCCCAGGGGCGGGTGTTGGCCCCGCTGTGGGTGTGGGCCTGCCGCGCCAGCTGCCTGGCGACCTTGCCTTCCTTGATCGTCCTTACAGGGGCGGATGCCTGGCTTTCCTGGGGCTTGCAGACCTCAGACGTTTGTGCCCTATGGGGGTTGGTGGCGCTGCCTTGCCTGCTCAGGGTTCCCAGGGGAGAGCTGCTGTGACCGGGCTCCCGCTTCATACGTTTCCTGACAAACCACTCACATGCACACACTTATTTTGTGTGTGCTCTCATATATATGCATGGAGATGCACACGCACAAGTGTCTCTCCTTTAACAGGTGTGGAAACCAGACTGAAGTTGAGACATCTTCAGTGGAAGAAGCAGTTTGTCTTCTCTTTTGTTTTAGTTTTTGGTTTGTTTGTCTTTTTGTTTGGTCCCCTTCCTTTTCTCTCCCTCTCCACAAAATCCCTTTCCCTCTTCCCCACCCTGTCTGGTCTTGCATGGGTAAAATAATTAAAATAAAGTATTAAAAGCTATTACAGGAGGAATTTACAACAATATACAATACATAGTAAGGTACTGTATAAGCTCCTCTTGGCAAAATAAATCTGTTTTGGCACAATAAGGGTGACAGATCCCTGTTCTACTTACCTAGCTGCCTGACAGGACAAGGGGGTGGGGGGGACCCCAAAAAACTCAGGCTGCCCGCCTGACTGAGACTGAGCTGCCGGGTCGGGTGGTACATATTTTCCAGCAGGCCACCCAATTCGTTCCATCTTGCTGTCCGCTGGGCCTGGGACTTTGATTGGCCCCCTGAACTCTTGGGCTTTGTGGGCTGGGGGGGGGGGGGGGCTAACTCTGTATTTTCTGGTGTGGGTCCTCAGCGGGGTTGTTTTGTTCCCTCCTGACCCTTTCCCCCCAACAACCCACCCTGAGTTGATTGTTGTGATTCTTGTGTATGTGGGTGTGGGTGTGTGTGTGGGGTCTCTTTCTTTTGATGTTACCCGGGGGTGTCTGGATTCCACCCCTTGGGGGGTGGAGGGGCTCTGTCATGAGTGTGAGCTCAAATGTCATCTCTGAGCTCAGACTCAATTTGTTGTTTAGTTTTGCATTTCTGTTATTATTTTTGTCTGCTCATGTGTATAGTTTGGGGGTTTTTTGTCTTTGTTTTTGCCTCTCTCTCCCCAGACATTCCCACTTGCTGTTCAGCCTGTTTGCTGTCAGCTGTGAGCAGCTTTGCAATCAAGTTCACCTGCTGCTCAGCTCCCGCACTTGTCGCTCATTTTCCTGCCTATTTAGGCTCTGTTTGTTCACTGTTTCCTTGTGGCTGTATTGATGTTTTCTCTGACTCCAGTCTTCAGTAAGTTTTTTTTTTTCCTTTTTACCTCTTCCAGACTAATTTCTGCTCTGTAGTATTATTCCTATTGTTATCCTTGTGTGTGTTGTTGTATAGACTGCACAGCTTTTGGAATTTTTGTTCTTTTGTTGAATAGATAGATAGATACATACTTTATTTCGAACAAAAAAGTATAACAAAACAAATGACAAATGCAATAAAGTAACAGTATACAGTGTTCGAAAGGGAGAAGGAAGAAGTGAACACTTATTAATTCCAACTCCTCTTTTCCATAAATACACCCATATGAATTACATACAAATTATCACATTTAATATTTAAATAATTTAATAAATTGTCACAATTACAGTTCAGCGAGTGGGTCTGTCCTTCTGCCCTGTAGGGGCAAACATGACAGGCGCCTGATGTTAAAGAATAGTGACGGTTTTTAATGAAGCCTGTCTTATCATCAGCCACTATTGAGAGCAGGGCTGATTCTAAGCAGCAGGCTATCATTTTTGAAAGGATTTAACTGTTCACATTTAGGAGTGAAATAGGATGAAATGAATTACACTGAGATTTTCGTCTTTTTTAGGGATGAGAGAGATAACCGCTTGTTGCATAGTCGGTGGAAGAGAGCCAGTAATGAGTGATTCTTCCGAATATTCTCCTTTCATTCAGAAATAGATAGATAGATTAGTTTATTTGACAGGGACAGTGTAATAAACATAGACAATTCATCAATGACAATCAATCTGATGTGTTGCACATGGAGTGTATAGCTATTAGCTAATTTGCAACTCTTGTCCCTGGCTGGGCTTTAGAAAAGGGAATCAAGTAAAGAAAAGGAAAGAAATAAAGAAAATACACAATACACAATAACCACATACATCAATGCAAAAGGATTATAAATACACAATTATAAATATTATAAATATTATAAATACTATACATACACAAATATAACAACCTGACTCACATTTGCCTATTTCAGGCCTCCCTCCCTTCGTCACTCACTATAAACAAACACATTCATTCCTTCCCTTCATTCACTCTCACCTTGTAGACAATTCATACATGAGTACATTCTTGTTTATTTTTCAGCCAGTTTTTAACCTTTTTAAAGGAGAATAGGAGCTATTTGGTCATGTTGCATCCCTCCCCTTGGCTCCAATCTATAAAATCACTCTTCACCTTGAAGAAATTGTTTCACCCAAATGTCTGGTCAAGAATTGTTTCCTTCACCTAATGACCACCATTTGAAAATACATTCCATGATAAAAAGGGTGATAAAGGATCCCATTCCATGCAAGGAATGGATTTGTTTGCCATCATAAATCCCGGAAACGTCCTCCCAACTAAGCAGTTTTTTGCTTCAAAGTACTGCCTGAAACATCCCAGACCTCTTGAGTGAATTCCACCGGTCTCTAGGAGTTATCCACAGCTCAACATTATCCCCTGGTTGACAACTCAGGAATATGTTTGCTGTTGCCTTTGCAAGCTGAACTGAGGTTAATTAATGAAATGACTTCCTTTTAACAAAAAACAAATCCTCAGATTATTTTCTTTTTCAGCACACCCTGGAAAATCAAGTGGGGCTTTAACATACCATTTGGGTTTTAAGTGTTTCATTAATCATTTATTTAATTATCATTTATTTCAAAATGCTTAAATGAACCTTATTCTAATGCATGAGTGTGTCTGTTGTCAAATTGCGACATAACCCCTAATTGTCAAGAGTGGTAAATATTTTTTGTCAATAAAATAGTTCAGATTTCCAAGGCTATAACTTGAAAGTGGTAAGAGGTAATGGCTTACTGTCAATTAGAAAGATGTAAAATATGATCAAAAGTTTCAGATAGGAATACATTTATGCATCTAATTTGCATAATGTCATGACACCTCTTTAAATTCCATAACTCAGTCAAAACTGGACTGTGGATGTATTTACACAAAAAAAATTGTTCAGTCTTTTGACACCGTTTTTTGTACAGAGGTACCTCATCATCTCATCTTCAAAGTACAGTATATGAACAAAAAATCAGTGTAATATTAAAAAAAAAAACAAAAAAAACATATTCCTCACTTACCGGCGGCTAAGGGGACTCGCTTGCTGCTGTGGTCACTGCGTTTTCACCTATCGTGGTCATTATTTTGCATTCTGTCGGTCATTAATGCTCTCTACTACATCTACAAAGTCTTATGATTATCCCACATAAATTTCGCTTGTATCCCGTGGCTATTTTCCGCGTACAAAGCCGACTAAGTGATGGTGCATGATGTTGGACGGCAGCCATATTAGCTTTCTGGGCTAAAATGCTAAAAACAGGTAAAGGAAATTAGGAGTTCTTCTTCTTTGGTGTGTTACGTGTCATCCATTGAGTCCTCCAACAGATGTCTGCCACCTTCTGAAACTGGCAGATCAATACAAATCCTCAATGGAGGTGATCATGTCAGAGTGAGATGACAGGTGCAGTGCCGCTCTCTGCCACTAGGGGCACACAAAATCTCACACTCAAAAGGTTAATTTTAGAAGGACAAGTTTATAAAAGTGCTATTGTCCTGATGAGTTCTGCTGTGATCTGAGGTCAGTCATTATTTACATTATGTTTATCATGGCCATGCCTCCCGTGATCCTCTTTCATGTCTGTGCCTCTGTCTGTGATAGAGTGTGTGTGTGTGTGTGTGTGTGTGTGTGTCCGCACAGCCCCGCCCCGTCATGTCATCTCTTTTTCCCTCATGTGTCAGCTGTCAGTCATTATTGGCTTTCAGTGTGCCTGATTATGCTCACCTGTCCCGTTTTGTCCTGAATAGTTACCCTGACTATATATCTCAATATATTTTGTGTGTGTGTGTGTGTGTGTGTGTGTGTGTGTGTGTGTTTTCCCTTGTCTAACATGGCGTCATTTGGATGTCTTCTTGTCGGTCCTGTGTATAAACACACCCTTGACACTCGGCACCACACGAGTAGGCTGCCTTTTGCAACAGCGGATCAATTTCTGCCTATTTCTATTACTATCTGGCTCTCTTGCCAATCTTTATAATCCAGCGTCACCTTTATTCCATCCGAACACGTAGATTGCCCAAATGTCTCCTGAGTTAGCGGACGGAGCCACTGTTTCTGGCAGGAGGCAGTATAACAGGGACCAGCTGTTAGCACTTAACCAGCCCATGATGCTAATGCAAAAACTCGACATACCGGGAGAATTAAGACGAAAACGACGTGGGTGTCGTGCTGGAGTAAGACGGCGGGCAAGGAATATAAGGTACAGACCCGCCCTCCCATCTGTCATTATGGGGAATGTACGATCGATACTCGGAAAAACAGATGAGCTAGCGGCTATCTCCCGCTACGATAGCATATACCGGGAGTGTAGTCTGATGCTATTCACAGAGATGTGGCTAACAGGACTAGCAGCAGATGCTAACATTGAACTGGAGGGTTTTCACGCAATACGGGCAGACCGAACACCAGACAGTGGGAAGGCAAGGGGCAGTGGGGTGATGATGTACTGTACGTCAATAACAACTGGTGCAGACTGGGACATATCATGGTTAAACAACACTGTAACAAAGACATTGAGTTGCTAGCTGTTAGCATGCGGCCTACCTACCTCCCGAGGGAATACTCACACGTGATCTGCATTGTTATTTATGCAAATCCGACGGCGAACGCTGGGACAGTGCGTGACGTCATCCACTCAATAACTGGCAGGCTGCAGACAGAACACCCAGATGCTCTTCTCCTCATCTCAGGCGATTTCAACCATAATTCACTGTCTCCCATTCTACCCACGTTCACCCAGTATGTCACATGCCACACTAGAGACAATAAAACACTGGACTTATTCTACGCAAACACTAAGGAGGCGTACACCTCATCACAACTCCCCCCACTCGGGAGATCGGATCACAACTTGGTTCATATCCTGCCGGTGTACAAACCCCTAGAGCACAGACAACCTCCGGTCATGCGCACAGTGAAGTTATGGTCTGAGGAGGCAATGGACGCTCTAAAGGACTGCTTTGAAACCACTGCCCAGGAGCAGCTCTGCGATCCACATGGTGAGAACATCGATGGCCTCACTCACACCATCACGGACTACATCAGCTTCTGTGTGGACAACACCGTACCCACCAAGACCATACGGTGTTGCTCGAACAACAAACCCTGGATCAACACTGAGATAAAAACCCTTCTGAGAGACAAGAAGAGGATATTCAGGTCGGGGAACAGGGAGATGTTGAAGTCCGTACAGAGGGAGCTGAGGAGGAAGATGAGAGAAGGCAAGGACAGCTTCAGGAAGAAGATGGAGGACAAGCTGCAACAGAGTGACATCGGTGGGGTCTGGAGAAACCTTAAAACCATCTCTGGGCTCCAGAATACCTCCTCCCAGGCCACGGGAGGCAGGGAGTGGGCAAACAATCTGAACCTGTTTTTTAATAGGTTTGACCAACTGCCGTCCCCCCCCGACTGCACAACGACCACTGCTGCCTCTAAAGACATCGAGTCCTGCTGCCCACACCCCACTCCAACAACACCCCCCCACTCCCACCACACAGCCCCCCAACATGACCCTCACTAAGACCCAGGTGAGGATGGAGCTGAAGAAGATCAAGGCGAGGAAGGCGTCGGGACCGGACGGCATCAGCGCAAAGCTCCTCAAGTCCTGTGCAGATCAGCTGTGTGGGATTGTGGAGTACATCTTCAACCTGAGCCTGAAGCTGGGGAGGGTACAACAGTTGTGGAAAACATCTTGTGTGGTACCTGTACCAAAGACTTCCCGCCCCAAAGGCCTGAACAGCTACAGACCAGTGGCCCTGACGTCCCACACGATGAAGACCCTGGAGAGACTGCTCCTTGCTCACCTCTGCCCCCTGGTGGGACCAGCGATGGATCCACTCCAGTTCGCCTACCAGCATGGCATTGGGGTGGAGGATGCGGTGATCTTCCTCCTTCACTGTTCTTTGTCCCACCTGGAGAAGCCCGGGAATGCGGTGATGATCATGTTCTTTGACTTCTCCAGTGCTTTCCACACCATCTTTTCACCATGCTTTTCAAGTGCTTTCAACACCATCCAACCGATGATCCTGAAGGACAAGCTGCTGTACGCAGAGGTGGACCAGCACCTGTCATCATGGATCCTCGACTACCTCACTAACCAACCACAGTTTGTGAGAACCCGGGACTGCGTGTCCGACACGATCATCGGTAGCACGGGGACCCCCCAGGGAACAGTTTTGGCTCCCTTCCTGTTCACCCTTTATATTGCGGACTTCTCACACAACGCAGCACACTGCCATTTACAGAAGTTCTCTGACGACTCTGCGATCGTCGGCCTGGAATTTCCCCATTGTGGGACTAATAAAGGCTTATCTTATCTTATCTCATCTCCAACGGAGATGAAGCTGAGTACAGAGGACTTATCCAGGACTTCGTAGACTGGTGCCATCGGAACTGCCTCCAGATCAACGCGAGGAAAACTAAGGAGCTGGTGGTGGACTGCCGCAGGCAAGGACAACCCCTCACAGCACCAGTAAACATACAGGGAACAGACATTGAGATGGTGACATCCTACAAGTACCTGGGTGTTCATTTGAACAATAAACTAGACTGGTCACACAATACCGACGCACTCTACAAGAAGGGACAGCGCAGGCTGTTCCTACTGAGGAGACTCAGGTCTTTTAGTGTACAAGGGGCGCTGCTGAAGACATTCTATGACACGGTGGTGGCATCAGCCATCACTTTTGGAGTGGTCTGCTGGGGCAGTGGCATTACAGCAGCCAATAGGAAGAGACTGAACAAACTGATCAAGAAAGCTAGCTCTGTCCTGGGGCAGCGTCTTGACCCAGTGGAGGAGATGGGAGAGAGAAGGATGGTGGCTAAGCTGTCATATCTGCTGGAGTTCGAGTCCCACCCTATGCAGGACATACTGAACGCACTGAGGAGCTCATTTAGCAGCAGACTACATCATCCTAGGTGCGCAACCGAGAGGTTTTGCAGGTCCTTCCTACCTACAGCTGTCAGACTGTATAACCTAAGCAGGGCTGCTCACAGAGATAGCAAAAAAAACGTGACGACCTAATAGTATTGAATGCAAAAGACGCAACAGACTTACACAATGGTCCCCTCCAGTATATACAACTAGGACATTATCGGTCGCTACGGAGGGTGACAATATGTATGGGTACATATTCATACTATGTAGGATAACTAAGTAGACGGTTATGCTGTTTATTCCATCTTGCTAAAATGCTCCGCACTTTGTATATATATTTATATATTTATGTGTATGTATGTATATCCACTGCTCTTATTTATATTTCTTGTATCTTCTTAATTATTGCTCTGAGTGTTGCTATCCCTGTGCTGTTGCAATCCTGGAATTTCCCCATTGTCAGACTAATAAAGGCTTATCTTATCTTATCTTATCTTAAGAACTCAGCAAATTCAGTAGTGATGGCCAGATGAGGCCTTCCATCAAAATGGCTCATATAGACAAGGCCTCATGTGAAACTTCATTTTCTCTACTGTGCCATCTAGTGTACAAAATGTATACAACATGCAGATTTTTGCAAGGGCATTATTGCTTTAATGTGTATTTTTTTTATTTCTATTTCAATAAATGCACTGTCTTTTAAGAAATGTCAATGATCATAGGGGAAAAAAATACATAAAACTGGGGTAACTACAGTGAATGTGCCTGTGTTACTTGGTGTGCTTATACTACTGATCCATTTTTATTAAAAATACATTTTCAATAGTCTTATACTGTCTTTCACAGTATATTCAATTCTGGCCTTATTCTCATGCAGGGCACAATGGCAATAGTGCCTCATCATAATGATGCATAATAATGATTCAAGCTCATTGAAACACAACAGACACTTCACCTTGCAAATAAAATCACAAGAATGACACAGCCGGGATCCAAACCCAGGACTCCCACTTGTAGAGCAGATGCTTTACCACTAAGCCATCACCTCAGTTACAATAAATAGTCGCTATATGTGGACAATACATTAATGGGAGAAATGCTCTCAAACGGTTCCCAAACGGGAGAAGTCCAGGTTTTTGATGCTTCCTCCATCTCAAAATTGGCTGTGACAAATCCCTTACACAGTCAAACATCGACAACACAAAACGTGAGGGATGGGAATTTCCATTGTGTAACACTGCTCACTTTATTTCATGTTGCGTGCAAAATCATGAATGGCTTCCTGACCCAGTCACGTGGTACGACGTCAACATATGTCAGCAGTACATGCCTCGAAACGCACTTCGCCAAATATTTCTTGGATAAGCTTGGAACACCCTTGAAGTTCCGGAGCCTGCTGTCCCATCATTAAAATTCAGATAAAAACTCTGAGTAACCTGTGGGAGGACGATAAACTACGGCAAATAAAATTGGGTTTAACCTAAAAATCTTAACATGCCCAATACTGAGTACCAGGCCCTCAAAGGAATCATAGCATGCTTTTTGCTTTACATTAACTAGTAATTTGGAATAGTAAATTGTTGCTACTCCTCCTCCACGACCACAACTTCTGGGATTTTGACAGTTTAAATAACCAGAGGGAGTTGATTCATTCAAACCAACATAATCCTCTTGTCCTAACCAAGTCTCTGTAAGGGATATTCAATCAATCTGATGATCAATTAACAGATCATGGACTAGCAGAGACTTGGGAGTTAGAGACCTAATATTTAACAAACCGCATTTAATTTTTTTAAATTATGAGGCAGAACAGAGGCCAAATCATTCAATTTCAGGGCTTCATGTTTAATTTGAGTTTTATCAGTTTTTTGTTTAATCACTTTGGGATGCTTATACATTATATTTTTATTTTCTTTTGAGGGAGCAGACAATGATTCTCTGAAGGGGAAGACAGGGGCTAAGTTGAGGGGTGGCGGATGGAGAGAAGCGTGTAAGACTGCGACTCTGCTTGCTGCTCTCAACTCTGAGTAGTAGTCAAGGCTTTGGAACTTTGGCTAAAAATGATGCCAGATTGTTAGATAAATTTAAAAGAAATCAAAGTTCTAAAAAAGGGGGGGGGGCAGTGTGGTTGCGCAGTGTTTAGCACCGTGGCAGCACAACAACTTACTCTTGGCCATGGGATCCTGGGTTCAATCCCAGCCCCTGACCAACAGTGATCTGTGTGGAGTTTGAATGTGTTAATTGGAGACTCTAAAGTGGCCCTAGGTGTGAAGGGATAGCACCATACCGGGGCTGCTTCATCCATCCAGGTGCATGCCCTGAATTTCCCCTCTGGGGATCAATAAAGTACACAAAATCAAATCAAAATGAGAAGCGCCATCCAAAGTGGGATGGATGCCGTCTCACCTAACAAGACCAGGTTTTACTTAAAATGAGTTCCAGTTGTCTATGTAGCTCACATTGTTTGCAGGACACCACACAGACAGACAGCGGTTGAAGAATAACAAGCAGCTAAACATGTCATCACTGGTCAGGTTTGGGAAAGTGGGAAATCCTACCCACTATCTCCAAAAAGTAGGAAATCCTACCCATTATCTCTACCACACTTTGGACCTCGTTCAGGCATATGTCATAGAAATTGAAAATTTGGCAGTGTCTCCTCACAACCCTGTGCTGTCAGTCCATCATCTATCAACATTTGATTTTACTATTTCTGACTACTTGGCTCTTCAAGAAAAAATATTACTGCAGTAGTTGTCTTTTTTAGGTGATACTGCTGTCAAGTTGAAGCAGATGGTTTCAGCAGAAGAGGTGCAGTGTTTTATAAAGAGGAGCAAGTTTCCATAGTTGTGAACCCAAACAGATTCCCCTCTGCTGCATTGCTGGTCATTATCTCTCCTCTAGAAAGACAGGAAAATACTTGATCTGGCAGTAAACTATATAAAGTTTTGTAGATGTTGATTTGTGATTGATTGATTTACTGCCTTGACTTGCTTAATAAAATACAAAACAAAGAGTTAGCTATCACTCACTGCTTTTTTCTGCCTCTTCCACTTTCGTGAATTACTTCTGTCTTAGCTGGTATGGTAGCTCACTGGGTTCTGATATAAATCACAGACTGATCTAATCAATGCAGTGATTCAGGCCTGTTTGTGAACTCCACAAGCTATATTTTAACCTTTGTATTTTTGTTTCTTTTCTTCTTTCAGAGTGCAATTGTAAAATCTGTGGTAAGTAACAGGATGTCTTGGTTGTTAATCTTTTTTAATCTGGTCAATTTCCATTTTGCTTTTCCCTAATATGTCTTCATTTCAGTGCCCACAGCCAAAGACCTGTCTCTGTCAGAAGGGGGAAAAGGGTCACCCTGGAAACCCAGTAAGTCTGTTAAATTCTATTATAATAGAAGGATGTCAGCCTGGGCTTGACATTAGCAATGGCCCACCATCCAAATAATGGTTAAATTTAACAGTGGCCTATAGCTCATTCATTCTTTTTAGCCACTTTGGTAAATGGGATATTCTGTTTGATAGTCTAGTTTGAAATAGTTTGATATATATATATATTTTTTTTTCTGGGCCTAACTGTATATATATATATATATATATATATATATATATATATATATATATATATATATATATATATATATATATATATATATATATATATATATATATATATATATATATATATATATATATATATATATATATATATATATATATATATATATATATATATATATATATATATATATATATATATAATTTATTTATTTATTTTTTTTTTTTTTATTTTTTTTTTTTTTAGGGCAGCACGGTGGCAGAGTGGTTAGCACTGCGGCAGCACAGCAACTCACCCTTGTCCGGGGGATCCTGGGTTCAATCCCAGCCCCCGACCAACAGTGATCTGTGTGGAGTTTGCATGTTCTCCCCGTATCTGCGTGGGTTTACTCCGGGATTTCTCCGGTTTCCTCCCACATGCCAAAAACATGCAAGTTAGGTTAATTGGCATCAAACCGGGGATTCTAAATTGTCCTTAGGTGTGACTGT
Source organism: Pholidichthys leucotaenia (assembly GCA_020510985.1). NCBI lineage: Eukaryota > Metazoa > Chordata > Actinopteri > Cichliformes > Pholidichthyidae > Pholidichthys > Pholidichthys leucotaenia. The sequence goes on along the minus strand of CM035850.1, from coordinate 181,227,255 downwards.
GAGAGTGAATGGTTGTCTGTCTCTCTGTGTTGGCCCTGCGATGGACTGGTGATCTGTCCAGGGTGGACCCTGCCTCTCACCCAAAGATGCTGGGATAGGCTCCACCCCCCCCCCCCCCCCGCGACCCGAAAAAGGATTAAGCGGAAGAAGATGGATGAATATATATTTTTACCATTCCCAAAACACAAACTTAATGGTAGGATTAAAAAAAACAAAAAGAAGAAAATATGCAAGAAGTTGCACATTTATGTATAAAATTTGAACTTATTAAAAAGATACACATTTGCTATAAAAATGTCACAGATTTACAAGAGAAAGAAAGCTTCTATTCTGTGACAATGTCAGTTTGCAATAAAAATGTAAACTTACAACTTGTGAAAAAGAAAGTACACTCTGTCACTTGTATGGTTTCAGAATGTTTAAATGCATCTGGGGCCTCATGTACAAAGACTTGCGTGGATTTCCTACTGAAAGACAATGCACGTTTAAATCAAGAAAATGCCATAAGCAAAAAAAAAGCCTCCAGATGTATGAAAGTGTCCGTAAACAGGAATCCAGGCACATTTCCTTTGTTCATTCCGAGCTGCTTGAAATTGAACACACGTGAGGAAATACCGGACTCCTCCCTCTTCCATTTGAATATGCAATTAGATGCAAATATGTATGCAAATAGACATATATACAAGCCCAGCAGGTTTGATTCTCCTGTATCCATGATCAAAAACAATGGATTTAATGGAATTTCATGGAATGTGAGTTGGAGGCACTCCTGAATGAGGTAGAGGCATGTAAAAACATTTTGTTTGGCACGCTGTCCTCCGGCATTAGAGCCGGATACGGGGAATTCAACAGCCTACTCACAGCCTTATAAGATTAGTTTATTTCCTTTATTCAGACAGGAATAAGGAGGAGATATTTAACTTTGACAGGTTTAGACCGACATCTGCAGTTGTCCTCAGAAGCATCAGCTGATCACTGTGATTTGGAGTGTGTATAGCTCAGTGGGTATAGTGCCAGATTTCAAAGCAGAAGGTTCCAAGTATGAGACCAGCTGCAGTCTCTTTTAAGGACCAGAATGGAAATAAGTGTGTGCACTTTCTTGTGTCATCCCATTATGTTTAAATGTATGTTGTATCTTTTGTACAATGTTATTTTAAATGATGAATCAATCAATCAATTTGTGACCAGCCAAGTGGATCAGCTGGTTGAATTAAAGGAAAATGGTCACGAAAAACAAGACAATATGATCCGATTTATTGGGTAGCAAAGGTCACCTGTCAGTTGAAAGCAGATCATATTAGACTCAGCAAGTACATATATTTTGTCCAAAATGTAAATCTCATTCTTTATAGTTATGTACAACTTACATGGACTACACACACGACTAAGTGAATGAAGTGCACTGGGGAACGGGTGAGTGTCGTGGTTCGAGCGTCGATCTCGTCCACGCTCGGGCCATGCAGTATTTTCCTCTCAGCTGATGTGTGTTTCCCTATGGCTCTCTGAGCTTTTATTGTGACAGCGCTCGGAGGGGCTTCCGGCTGTCAGAGCTGAGGCCCTGACAGCTGAGCTGCATTTCGCCTCATCAGCTGTTCCCTACTTAAGAGGGCAGCTGAGGGCGAGATGTGCGGCAGTCTCGTCGGACATCCCCTCATCTGACATCATCAGAATCAGAATCAGAATCAGAATCAGATTTATTGCCATTGTTCATGTAGTACACAAACTAGGAATTTGTCTCGGTGCAATGCTGCAACATTAAACATGATAAAATAAAAGAAATAAACTATACATGCAATAAAGTGTAGAATAAGAGTGAGTAATACTAGTCAGCAGTTTAAATATATTAGCGAGCAGCAGATAATGTGGAGAACCATATAGTGCAGACGGTAATGCAGGAAGAAAACAGTGATGATTGACATGAGTCTGGTTGAGCTGCTGTACATAGTGCACGAGAGTCAATAAGTCACTTAGTGTTCAGCAGTCTGATGGCAGAGGGGAAGAAGCTGTTCACGTGACGGGAGGTTTTAGTCTGAATGGACCGAAGTCTTCTACCTGAGGGGAGAGGGGCAAACAGTACGTGACCAGGGTGTGAGGGATCGGCTATGATCCGGCCAGCATGTCTCCGGGTCCTGGAGTTGTACAGATCCTGAAGAGATGGGAGCTTGCAGCCGATCACCTTCTCAGCAGTGCGCACGACGTGCTGCAGCCTTAGTCTGTCCCTGGCAGTGGCTCCTGCGTACCACACGGTTATGGAGGTGGTGAGGATGGACTCAATGATGGCTGTGTAGAACTGCACTAACATCTTGGGGGGTAGTTTGAGCTTCCTCAGCTGCCGCAGGAAGAACATCCTCTGCTGGGCCTTTTTGATGAGGGAGCTGATGGTCGGCTCCCACTTAAGGTCCCTGGTGATGGTGGTGCCTAGGAAGCGGAAGGAATCAGCAGTGGTGATGGGAGAGCCTGTGAGGGTGAGGGGGGACAGAGGGGGTTGTGACTTTCCTGAAGTCCACAATCATCTCCACTGTCTTCAGAGCGTTCAGCTGCAGGTTGTTGTTGTTGCACCAGGACGCCAGCTGGGCCACCTCACTCCTGTAGGCGGACTCGTCGCCATTGGAGATGAGCCCGATGAGGGTGGTGTTGTCCACAAACTTGATCAACTTGACAGACTGGTGGCTGGAGGTGCAGGAGTTGGTGTAAAGGGAGAAGAGTAGGGGGGAAAGTACACAGCCCTGGGGTGATCCGGTGCTGATGCTAGCAGAGTCTGAGACTCATCGAGCATCCCTCTGGTCAGACGTTTACAACCCCTCTTCTATTATCGTAAGTATGTTTCATTATGAATCCGTTCTTCCTTGTCATTGCCTGAGTTATCGTTATAGTGTGTTTTAAGCCCCCCGTGGCTCGTTATTTTGTCATTTTCCTTTCCTTTGATAAACTGTGCAAACTCATCGGTTGATGGCTTGTGAGGGCCATCCATGACAGTAGACTGCCGCCAGACTGAGACGCCTGTTGCCTTGAGTTTTGCCTGAATTGGACTTGTTTTTCTCTGTCTGGGTACCTGTGTGCTGGGAGGTCATGTCGTCATTCAGGGGCTGTGCTCAGAGCCTGGGCTATGAGCTGGCGGAGGCCCTGGACTATGTTGATGGAACTCTCATCACTGCTGGCCTCTATGACACTCCCAGCGATGTACGCCGGCACCTGGACCTCGCTGAGGACATCATTAATTGCCTTCCTCTCTACTCCAACCACCCTGAAGTCATTGCAAGGAAGGCAGACATCGCTGCACAACAGGAGATACTCCGTGGGCTGGAGGGAAACTCCGGCAGGAAGCCGAAGAGAAGGGATCCTTGCTCCTCGCTTCGGGATCCCATTCCTGTCCCCATTCCAGACCAGGAGGTCGCACCGCCCAGGGGTGATCCCCGAAGGAGTGACATGTCAGTCGGAATTCCCCCGGAGAAACTACAACAGTCAGCTGTTTCCATCCGGGACCGAGTGGCGGCACCTCGCTCCACTGTTCACCCCAAGCAGATTATTAAGCATGTGACGGTGGCAGTCAGGCTGGTGGAGAGGAATCCTGAGCTAAGTGATTATTCAGAGTACGCCGACCTGCCCAGATCGCCTCGGCTGTCGTCCCCTCCTCCTCGACGTCTTCCCTGGCTGCTGTGAGTACCACGAGTCCTGCTCCGGCGAAGCCCGTTATCAGACCATTGCGAGCGGCTCCTCCTCGTCCTCCCAGGGAGCCCTCTGTCACCGTCCAGTGGGGAAAGGGAGGAACAAGGTCCACTGCAGCGGGTTCTATCGGACTTCTACGGATCAGGCAAGTGTCTTTTCATCCTGTTCCCTCATTGAGTGATTTGCCTTTTCTGACTCCTGGGGGTGGAGTTCAGGGTTTGCAGCCTCCCGAGCTCCCACCACCTGCTGTAGCCTCTGACATTGAACCTGCTGCCTCTGTGTCTCCCTCTGCTGACTGTTCCACGATGCCAGGCCTACATCACCAGACGAGGAGGGGGTCTGTGGTCCTGGACAGCCTGGTTCCAGCCCCGCAGCCACGTCACGGGCAGAGGAGGAGAGCGGACTGCAGTGTGGAGCCTGCGCCAACAGTGAAACGTCCCCAGGTCTCCATTGATGAGTGGTTCGATCCAGCAGGTCAAGGATCCCCTGCCACCACGCCGTGCAGGTCGTCAGTGTGGACGTCAGCGTTGGAGGGTCTTCAGGCTGCGGAAAACATCATGCCGGCTGTGGAGCCCGACGTAGCCGAGTGGTAGCCAGAAGACGTGCTTCTTCGTCCTGAGTCCGGATCGTCGAAGTCCTGGACGGCGACAAAACTCGAGATCAGGCAAGTGCTCTATTTTTCCTTCCTACTATCTGTTCTAGAGCATTTTTGCCTATCTCTCGGGGAGATGAGCCAGGGGTAGCTCTCCGCTGCATCCGAGCTCGTCTCGCTGGGCTCTGTCGCTACCGGTGATCCTGATCCCGGTTCTTCTTCTCCTGAGCCTTCTCCCAGGGTCACCGGTGCGGAGTCAACCCCAGTCACTGTGCTGGAGGTTCCGGGTTCGGGGTTGGAGGTCGTCATCCTCCCACCCTGGGTGGGGTGGGGGGCTTGGGTGTCATACGGCGCCCGGAGTTCTCCACCTCTGGGGGAGGTACTGTCATGGTTTGAGCGCCGATCTCGTCCGTGCTCAAGCCATGCAGTATTTTCCTATCAGCTGATGAGTGTGTTCCCTATGGCTCTCCAAGCTTTTATTGCCTGAGTTATCGTTATAGTGTGTTTTAGCCCCCCGTTGCTCATTATTTTGTCATTTTCCTTTCCTTTAATAAACTGTGTAAACTCACCGGTTGATATGTGGCGTCTTTTGATGGCTCGTGAGGGCCATCCCTGACAGTGAGACTGTTGTATTTCAGACTTTACGCATGTGTTTATTGACATAACTAGTGTACACACAGAGGCAATTGGGGGCTTGGTAGAATGCTGTGAAACTGTATTTTAATTAGCAACAACAAAGAAAGTCACTTATATCACTGAATTGTAATGAAGCCTTGAAGACAGGGTGATATTTAGGAGCCTACAGGCAAGTTCCGCAAGGACTGCCCATGGAAACCTAAATCAGCTGACAAGCCAGTCATCAACCTGAACCAGAAAATCTTCTTTCTCTAAAGTACCCTTTCTCTTCTCACTGCGTGATTTGCAATATCCTCTAATCCTCTGTTGTTAGAAGCACTTTCTGCACTTCTTTGCGCTTGCTTTTATATTCACTCATCTAATTGCGCACACTTGGATGTTTGTTCATCATGTGTCTCTGGTGTGTACAATAATTTTCACATTATCAGTCTCCCAACATCACCTCTAAGTGTTGCAAACTTACCAATAACAGTAGCCTCATATACAAAGGGTACTTACGCACAAAAACATGGCGTACATCCTTTTCCATGGAAAATTTCAGATGTATCAAGAATGAAATGACTGTGGAAATATGCACAGCCCCACACCAACTTCATGGTTGGTGTACGTACGTTTCTACGGTTATTGGTCCGTTGGTGACACTTAAGGGCCTTTTCCACTAGCCTCGCTTAGCCCTACACCGCTAAGCGGTGTAGGGCTAAGCGAGCCCTACTCAGCCCTACTCAGCCCTACTCAGCCATACTCAGCTGAGTAGGGCTGAGTATGGCTGTGATGTGACTTTAACAGACTGGTTGCCGCTGATTGGTCAGGTCGTAACGTCACGAAAGCGACTTTTTCTGCTGAATTTACTACACGACCGCCATTTGTAGTTGTTCAGCCAGTGAACACAGTGCGCCCCTTTAATACTGTATTTTCACACTTTGAAGATGTCTTCTCGTAAGGCTATTCCCTGGTCAAACGAGGAGGTGCGCAATTTTCTTGCTATATTAGCCGACGATCGCATCCAGTGCGAGTTGGACGGATCTACTAGAAATTAAAAAATATACCAGCAGGTGTCCGAGCAGATGGGTTCCCAAGGACACATCAGTACTGCCAAACAGTGTCGGGAGAAGCTGAAAAAGCTGAAAAAGCTGAAAAGCGATTACCGAGCAGTGAAGGACCACAATGCTTGAAGTGGAGCGGATCAGAAGGAGTGGAAGTGGTTTGCTGAGATGGACGCGATCTATGGACATAGGCCTGCTAGCAATGGCAGTGACATTGGGCTTGACACAGTCACGGTCACGGCCTTGGAAACCGTGGATGGTGAGTGTTGTTTTGATATTGTGCGTCTTTTCGCCACTTTATCCTTTCTGTGCCAAGCTCACTGTTTTTAAGAAATAGGAAGGTTGTTAGATTGTGGGTAATGGTTGTTACTGAGGCTTGCCTATTGTTTTGCAGCCAACTGCAGATTCACGCTTGCTTTGTGTTAAGTATTAGCACGAACAAAACGCTGAATTACGCTTATTGTATTCCGGTTAAAAACTTTAGAGTGTTGTGTACATGTTGCACTTTGGTGTTAAGTTTTAAATTGCGTGCATTTTCTTTCTAGAATCGCAGTTCATATCACAGGGGTCCACCTCAGTGGACATGGACACACCGGACTCTCCTGCGTCTGCCACTGCCTCTGCATCTGCATCTTCCGGAGCGCCAGCTGGATCGACTCCGATGTCAGCCACATCACCAGCTCCATCTGGATCAGGTTCAAGTGCCGGTAAGGCACAATAACCACGATTTTTTTTTTTTTTTTGGTGAAACAGGTCCAGCGGAAACCAGGGTCAAAAATCCATCCATCCATCCATCCATCCATCTTCTACCGCTTAATCCTTTACGGGTCGCGGGGGGGCTGGAGCCTAACAAGTTATGTACCAAATTGATTAATGCAATTTCCTGTAGCTGCATATTAATTAATTGAAAATGTCTTTTTAAATGTACAAAAAGGTTATTCTTTGGTCTTCACTTATCGGTGTTCTACAACCATTTTTAGGTGTGGTGATTGAAGTGCTGTTGTAACTCCTGTTTTAGAAAAACAAATAAAGCGCATGAACTGCCGTTGAAATCAACATGCTTCATTGAAATGCTTCGCGTCAGCTGACTGTATTAACCCATTCAGATTTCTGCGGCCACACTACAAGCAACTATTTTAAACATTACCCATCCATCCATCCATATTCTTAATCTTAATCCCTTTTAGTTTTGCAGGGGGGCTGCAGCCGAAGACAGCACCCTGCGTGTTGCAAAATCTGCTCTACTGAGGGGCAGCAACATGACAGTTCAGCTTATATACAGCAATGAAGCATAATATAATAGTGACATTCCACCACAGACTTTCACCAGTGTAATTCCATAATATATGTAGTGATCCAGCTTTAACAACCATGCCATTCTGTCTTTCCATCTAGGCAAGAGGAAAACAGACAACTCCCATCGCTGACCTTACATCAGCGATGGTCAACATGCATGACGAAGAGATGCGGCTCTTGGAACGGCAACATGACCAGCGGCAAGAACACCATCAGGAGTACATGCAGCATTTGCGACAGGTGGCTGCAGATGTGCGGGCAGATGCTCGTGAAGCCCTGGAGCAGGATGCTGTGTTACGAAGGGAAGAGCTCGCAGAGATGTCAACATTCAACAGAGATTTCCTGACCCTATTTGGCAGGCTTGTGGACGCATTTAGCAGTCGGCGTGTCTAACCATGTCTCCCCACTCCCAGTCTGTTTTTTTGTTTGTAAATTTTGCTTCTGGAATAAAATTGTATTGTTTGCATCAAAAGTCTGGTTTGTCTGTTATGACACCGTATGAGAAAAGCCAATAATTACATACACATTCCATTCTCTGTTCACTCCACATGCTGCTGTTCATCAGGTCAGGTGTATAGCCTTCTAATGATAATTTAATTTTTAACAACACAACGAAACGTAATGTCTTGGTAGTTTTTTTTTTTTTTATTTTAAACAAATTTTCAATGCTGAATCCATTTCTCTTGAACGGGTACATTTTTTATGTTATAAGCAGTTGTACAGGTGTACTTTAACTTGTACAGTAGACACTGATAAAGGTAAGTACATGTAAGTTGAATGTTGCATCACCAGTCAAAATTTAATAAATTAAGAAGGAATCTAGCAAAAATTTGGCACTAATAACAGTAGACACAACTGTGTTTTTGTTGCACACAACTGTTGTTACCTGTCACCACGGGTTGAGATGCCGTCTCGGCACTCAGCCCATGTTTTCCCTCATCCCTGCTTCCCATTGAGCAGCGTCTCAGCAGGCTCCCAGCTGGCAGCATTATGGACAGCTGGGGCCAATTAGTCCTCATCAGCTGGGGCGCTGCCAATGAGGATAAATAGGAGCAGCCTCGATGACTCGGGGCTGCGACATACACATTGCTAAACTGAAGCCCCTTCGTCTGGTGTCAGCTGCTACTCCTCTTGCAGCATTCCTGTGTTTGTATCCCGCTGTGAGTATGTACGTCTTGTTACCCCCACGTCCAGTACGAGCTTCTTACCTCTGCGTTGTGCAACCTGTGAATGTACGTCTGCATGAGTATCTGTGTTCTCCTCATCCCTTATCCCTTACCCTAAATAAAACATCACGACTCACTGGCTTGTCCCCGGCTCTGATTGCCCGGCTCCCTAGAGCCGGATATGACAGTATGTCGCAGCCAGAAGAGTTACCGGCGGCCGTGAGTCGTCGTGGAAATGTATCTTTCTGTCTGGGTGTCAGCGCTGCTAGCATGCCGTTTCCCAGGAGTCACTTCCGGCGCCAGGGCGACGAGCTGAGGTCCATCTCGGAGGCTGTCGACGGGACGCTCTTCACCCTGCACGACGCCTCCAACGCGAGACGCTGGCATCCGGGCCGTGCTGAGGAACTCCTGGACTGTCACCCTCACTCTCCGTACCATCTGGAGGACAGTGCCAGGATAGACGCTGCAGGTACACAGCGAGAGAAGCTCCACGGGGTGGATGGAAATCCCGGCAGGGAATCTAAGTGGGCAACGTCTTTCCCCGCTTCGGAGTCCCGTTCCTGCCTCCATTCCAGTCCGGGAGTTCGCGCCAACCAGAGGACTTCCCCCGACCTGCGCCACGTCACTCGGGATTCCCTTCAAGGAGCCACAGCTGACAGCAGTTATGTCCGGGGTCGAGTGGCTGTCGCGAGCTCTACTGTGTTTCCTGTCACCACCTTCAGGCATGTGGCGGCGGCAGTGAGATTGATGGTGAGGATTTCAGGGCTACGAAGCTTTCCCGTGCTCGACGCCTTCCTCGTCTCGATCTCCGATCTGGAGCGGCGAATCCTGGGTTTCCCCCTCGCTTCGTCCCCTGGGAGTAGTCGTCATCACATTGCCGAGTCACCTCTGCACGAACCTCGTCCGGATCCAGTTCTGGGCCATCGTCAGGACAGTTCCTCCCACGCAGCTGTCACCTCTTCGCCTCGTCTGTGTGGAGATTCTACAGCCCCGTTCCCTGAGCCTCGTTCCCCCGCTGTCATTCCTGGACATTCGGGCTGGCTCACCCCGGCTGTTTTCCCCTCCTCCTCGACGCGCTTCCTGACTGCTGTGTGTGCCTGGAATTCCGGCCTGGTGAGCTCTCTGCTGGAGACAACGCGAGCGATCCTCAGACGAACTCCCGGGGGGTCCTCCGTTATTGCCGGGCGGGGAGAGGAAGAAGCAGAATCCACTACAGCAGGCGATACTCAACCTCCAGGGGGCAGGCAAGTCATTGTTTTTTCACACCTGCTTAATGATTTGCTCTGTCACATCCCTGGAGGAGAAGTTCAGGGTTCGCAGCTCCCTGAACTCTCCCCACCTGCTGTAACTTGTATTCCTAATCCCGCATCCTCTGTGTCTCTCTCCGCCGAGCGGTCCCCGGCTCCAGGTCAACGTGGTGGGATATGGAGAGGGCCTGTGGTTCCGCAGCTACATTGCGGACGGAGGAGGGGGACTGACTGCTGCGTGGAGTCTACGCCGACGACTGAGCGTCCCCGGGTCTCCACGGAGGAGCGGTTCGGTCCAGTGGGACGAGATTCTTCTGGCTTCACGCCGAGTGGATCGTCGGCGGGGTTACCTGAGCTGGAGGGATCTCAAGCTGCGCTGACCATCGTGCTGGCTGCGGGGCCCGACGCGGCTAGATGGGAGCCTGACAACGACCTCCTGACGACGGATCCTGGATCTTCGCAGTCCTGGACGGCGTCAGAACCCGAGATCAGGCGAGTGCTCTCCTTTCTTTTCTCTCTTTTTATCCCTGAGCACTTCAGCCTATCTCTAGGGGAGACGAGCACGGTGCAGCCGTCCGCTGCGTCTGAGCTCGTCTCGCCGGGTTCTGGCGCTGCCGGTGATCCTGATCCCGGTTCTGTTTTCTCTTCTGAGCCTTCTTCCAGGGTCACCGGCAAGGAGTTGCTGTTCCTCGTGGTGCTGGAGGGTCCGGGTTCAACGTTGGAGGTCGGTTCTGGTGCAGTATTCAACGTGGGTTTGCCCGAGACCCAGTCGGGGTCCAACGTGGGTTCGCCTGAGGCCCGATCGGGGTCCGACGTGGGTGCTGCCCCAGTATTGTCCAGGTCCGGTGAGGAGGTGGCCGTTTCCCTGCGGCCTGACGCCCGCCGCCCTCGTCATCGGCTCTCCCCTGAGCCTCTTCCACCGGGATCCGCTCTGATCCTTCGCCCGTCTCAACGGTCCTGGTGGTTGAGTAATGCGGGTCGACGACCCGACCCACAAAACTTTCGGTTCGGTGATCTGGTTCCCCCCACTGGTCTGTTTCCCTCTGGGCGGCCTGGTTCGGCTGCCGGTGGACTGGATTCCTGGGATCTGGGTCCAGAGTTCGCCGTCCGAACACTTCTCTTCCCCTGATTCACCAGCTGGACAATGGGCGGGGAGATCTCCGGAGCCATCTCGGCTATTTTTGGACTCTGCCTGCCATGCACCTCGGGTGTCACTTTCTTTTATCGTTATTAAGGTCACTTGGGTGTAGTATTTTGTCCTGTTGGTGGATTCGTATTTATTGTGCTGTGTGTTTTCCATCTCACATATTCAGCATTTTATTATTTTTTTTTGTACCATGATTTTAGCCTCGTTTTTTCATTGTAGAGTTATGTTTTGTTTTCCGTAACACCATGCTCTGCAGTTATCCATTTATTCCAGTCACTTTTATTTCTTTAGGTGACTGTGGGTATTTATATATTCGTGTGTGGGTTTTTCTTTGCCTGCACTCAGTATTTTTTTTTTTTTTATGCCCTGTTGGTTCATTATAGAGTCATGTGCCTTGTTTTCCGTAACGCCATGCTCTGTAGTTGTCCATTTGTTCCAGTCACCTTCACTTTTCTTGGTGACTGTGTATGTACTTAAATTGGCGCTGTGTATTGTGTTCCCCTTTATTTAACCTTACTCAGCATTTTTACCCTGTACCTTTTTAGTGGTTTTTTTCCTTGCTCTGGGTCACGCATTGTTGGTACTCTCTGAGTAGTGTGTAACCGGCGTGCTGACCCAGTTCTTCTCCCCATTCGAACCTGGGTTGATTATTCCCTGTTTTGTTCAGCATTGTATTTGGGTTTTTTTTCCCTGCCACCCTACATTGCCCCATTGGTGTTGTCCTTCCCTTGGCTTCTTCCCCTCCAGTCCTGCCTCCCTTCCTCCCACCCTAGGTGGTGGTGGTGGTGGTGGGGGGCTGGGATGTTCCTGGTCGTTCAGGAGCCCGACCTTGAGGGGGGGGGGCTCTGTCACCACGGGTTGAGATGCCGTCTCGGCACTCAGCCCATGTTTTCCCTCATCCCTGCTTCCCATTGAGCAGCGTCTCAGCAGGCTCCCAGCTGGCAGCATTATGGACAGCTGGGGCCAATTAGTCCTCATCAGCTGGGGCGCTGCCAATGAGGATAAATAGGAGCAGCCTCGATGACTCGGGGCTGCGACATACACATTGCTAAGCTGAAGCCCCTTCGTCTGGTGTCAGCTGCTACTCCTCTTGCAGCATTCCTGTGTTTGTATCCTGCTGTGAGTATGTACGTCTTGTTACCCCCACGTCCGGTACGAGCTTCTTACCTCTGCGCTGTGCAACCTGTGAATGTACGTCTGCATGAGTATCTGTGTTCTCCTCATCCCTTATCCCTTACCCTAAATAAAACTTCACGACTCACTGGCTTGTCCCCGTCTCTGATTGCCCGGCTCCCTAGAGCCGGATATGACATTACCATCAAGTTGTGCCAAATTAATATTAGCTTTGCATTTCCACCAAAGCCAAAGTCGCTTGTCTGGCAGCATTTTTTGAACATGCTCTGTGAGGTGTTTCTGCATGTAATTCACAGTACCACAACTATTGTTAACAACAACTTGTGCAAAATTTATATTCCCTTTTCCCAAAAATTAAAAATCAATTTGTAAGTAAAAGTGGGAGACCTTTACATGGGAATATGACATGTATCAGCACATGATTTATAGTTCAATTTGCATTTCCACCTAAGCAAAAGTGGCTTGTCGAGCTGGATTTTTGTGAAGATGGCCTGTGCGATGTTTCTGCATGTAATTACCCGTACCTTAACAAATAAGCGTTATGAACAACAGAGGACCGGTAGATGGAACATGCACAACATTTTATTTACAAAAAACATTTTTGAAATATGTATGCACATAAATGTGGACGAAATTACATTTCTACCTATTGCTAGACAAGTACTGCATCACAGCATCTCGTATATCGACTCCCTGCTCCTCTGCTCCCTGTGCCACTGCCACCGCTGGTTCATCTACTGCATCATCCAATGTAGTGTCATACGTCTCTCCATGACTCTCACACAGATTATGCAGAGCACAACAAGTCAGCACCATAGATTTCACCAGTTTCATGAGCGTGAAAAATGAAAAATCCTCTCCTCGTCATCAGCCATTTTCTTTGTTGTGGAGGATTCGGTCGCGTGTTTCACGTCACGAGAGTGTGGCGCCGCCTCGCTGTCCAAGAAATCCCACCCACCGCAGGTGTGCCAGCAGTAATGTTGAAAAGCAACCGAGGCAGAACCGAATCGAAGTGAGTCGAGTTGGGTTTTCTAATCGGGGCTAATGGAAAAGCGCCTCTAGAGGTGATGTTGGGTGACTGATAATGATGTGAAAATTATTGTACACACCAGAGACACATGATGAACAAACATCCAAATGTGCGCAATTATGGTGCATCCGTAAAGTCTTCACAGCACTTCACATTTTCCACGTTTTGTTATATTACAGCCTTAGTCCAAAATGGATTAAATTCATTTTTTTCCTTAAAATTCTACACACAATACCCCATAATGACAACATAAAAAAAGTGTTTTTTTTGAGATTTTTGCAAATTTTTTAAAAATAAAAAAAACTAAGAAATCACATGCACATAAGTATTCACAGCCTTTGCTCAATACTTTGTTGATGCACCTTTTGCAGCAATTACGGCCTCAAGTCTTTTTGAATATAATACCACAAGCTTGGCACACCTATCTAACTAACTAACTAACTACCCTGCACTTATATAGCGCTTTTCTAGTCACAAAGACCACTCAAAGCGCTTTCATTAATACTAACCCTCTATTCTAAGGGCCTATAGGAAACAAATATCTAGGGACAATTTAGAACAGCCAATTAACCTAACATGCATGTTTTTGGCATGTGGGAGGAAACCGGAGAAATCCCGGAGTAAACCCACGCAACACGGGGAGAACATGCAAACTCCACACAGATCACTGTTGGTCGGGGGCTGGGATCGAACCCACGATCCCACGATCCCCACAATCCCCTGGCCAAGGGTAAACTGTGCTGCCGCAGTGCTAACCACTGCGCCACCGTGCAGTTTGGGCACGGTTTGCAGTTTTATCGTTGGGCAGTTTGGCCCATTCCTCTTTGCAGCAGCTCTCAAACTCCATCAGGCTGGATGGGAAGCATCGGTTCACAGCCATTTTCAGATCTCTCCAGAAATGTTCAATTGGATTTAAGTCTTGGCTCTGGCTGGACCACTAAAGGACATTCAGAGTTGTCCTGAAGACACTCCTTTGATATCTTGGCTGTGTGGTTGTTGTTCTGCTGAAAGATGAACCGTCGCCCCAGTCTGAGGTCAAGAGCGCTCTGGAGAAGGTTTTCATCCAGGATGCCTCTGTACATTGCTGCATTCATCTTTCCCGCTATCCTGACTAGTGTCTCAGTTCCTGCTGCTGAAAAACATCCCCACAGTATGATGCTGCCACCACCATTGGTGTGTTTATGAGAGGTCCCTGGTTTCCTCCAAACATGACGCCTGGCATTCATGCAAGTGAGTTCAGTCTTTGTCTCATCAGACCAGAGAATTTTTTTTCTCATGGTCTGAGAGTCCTTCAGGTGCTTTTGACAAACTCAAGGTGTGCTACCTTGTGCCTTTTACTAAGGAGTGGCGTCCGTCTGGCCACTCTACCATACAGGCCTGACTGGTGGATTGTTGCAGAATCAGAATCAGAATCAGAATCAGAAAAAGATTTATTGCCAAGTACATTAACAGATCACTGATAACATACGAGAGAATTTGACTTGACACAGAAAATGAACCTGCATTTCCGTGACGCGGCATGAGTCTGAAACGCGCCTGTCAACAGGAGGGTACAGGTAGCATAAGAAATAATACAATAGGAAGGAGCAAAAAAAATCATTGATTCAGAGATGGTTGTCCTTCTGAAAGGTTCTCCTCTCTCCACAGAGGAATGCTGGAGCTCTGACAGAGTGACCATTGGGTTCTTGGTCACCTCCCTGACGAAGACCTTTCTCCCTTGATCACTCAGTTTAGACAGCTGGCCAGGTCTAGGAAGAGTCCTAGTGGTTCTGACCTTCTTCCATTGACAGATGATGGAGGCCACTGTGCTCATTGGGACCTTCAAAGCAGTAGAAATCTTTCTGTACTCTTCCCCACATTTGTGCCTTGAGACAATCCTGTCTCGGAGGGCTACAGACATTGTCATTATGGGGTATTGTGTGTAGAATTTTCCATCCATCCATCCATTCATCCATCCATCTTCTGTCTGTCTGTAATTTCCCAGTTTGGGATCAATAAAGTACATCTATCTATCTATCTATCTATCTATCTATCTATCTATCTATCTATCTATCTATCTATCTATCTATCTATCTATCTATCTATCTATCTTCTACCGCTCCTCCGGGGGTCCAGGTCGCGGAGGCAGCATTTCAAGCAGAGAAGCCCAGACGTCCCTCTCCCCAGCCACCTGCTGCAGCTCTTCAGAGAGGATACCAAGGCGTTTCCAGACCAGCTGGGAGACATAGTCTCTCCTCCGAGTCCTGGGTCTGCCCCAGGGTCTCCTCCCAGTAGGACATGCCCCAAACACCTCAAGTAGGTGGTGTCCAGGAGGCATCCTGATCACATGCCCATACCACCTCAACTGACTCCTTTCAATGTGGAGGAGCAGCGGTTCTACTCTGAGCCTCTTCCGGATGACTGAGTTCCTCACCCTATCTCTGAGGGTGAGTCCAGCAATCCTGTGGAGAAAACGCATTTCAGTCGCTTGTATCCGCAATCTCGTTCTTTCGGTCATTACCCAACTGGGATTAGACCGTCGTGAGACAGGTTAGTTTTACCCTACTTATGTGTTGTTGCAGTACTTTCCGGATGCACTGTAGATGAGTGGATATAAAAGCAAGCGCAAAGAAGTGCAGAAAATGCCTCTAACAACAGAGGTTTAGAGGATATTGCAAAGCACACAGTGAGAAGAGAACGGGTATTTTTGAAGCAGAAGATTTTCTGGCTCGGGTTAATGACTGGCTTGTCAGCTGATTTAGGTTTCCACGGGCAGTCCTTGTGGAACGTGCCTGTAGGCTCCCAAATATCACCCTGTCTTCAAGGCTTCATTACAATTCAGTGATATGAGTAAGTGACTTTCTTTTTTGTTGCTAATTAAACTACAGTTTCACAGCATTCTATCAAGCCTCCAATTGCCTCTGTGTGTACAGTAGTTATGTCAATAAACACATGCGTAAAGTTCAAAATGCAACAGTGTCACACGTTGCCTGGCACACTTCATTCATTTACAGTAGTTGTGTGTGTAATCCATACAAGTTGTATATCACTATAAAGGATGAGATTTGCATTTTGAACATAAAATATGTACTTGTCAAGTCTAATATGATCCGCTTTCAACTGACAGGTGACCTTGGCTACCCACTAAATAGGTTCATACTGTGTTCTTTTTTGTGACTTTTTTCCTTTATTCAACAAGCTGATCCATCTGGCTGGTCACAAATTGATTGATTTATTCATTATTTAAAATAACATTGTATAAAAGACACAAAATACATCTAAAAACAATGGGATGACACAACAAAGTGTGCACACTTATTTCCATTCTGGTCCTGAAAAGAGATCACAGTTGGTCTCATACCTGCCTTTGCTTTGAAATCTGGCAGTTTATCCACTGAGCTATACATGGTGGCAGTCACAGTGCTCAGCTGACGCTTCTGAGGATGACTGCAGACGTCAAGCTAAATATGTCAAAGTTATATAAAGTTCTTCTTATCCCTGTCTGAATAAAGGAAATAAACTAATCTTATAAGGCTGTGAGCAGGCTATTGAATTCCCTGTATCCGTCTCTAATGCCGGACGACAGCGTGCCAAACAAAATGTTTTTATGTGCCTCTGCCTCATTCAGGAGCGCCTCCAACTCACATTCCATGAAATTCCATTAAACCCATTGTTTTTGATCATGGATACAGGAGAATCAAACCTGCTGGGCTTGTATGTGTCTATTTGCATACATATTTGCATCTAATTGCATATTCAAATGGGAAAGGGAGGAGTCCGGTATTTCCTCATGTGTGTTCAATTTCAAGCAGATCAGAATGTACAAAGGAAATGTGCCTGGATTCCTGTGTACGGACGGTTTCATACATCTGGATTTTTTTAATTTAGTTTTTTTTTGCTTACGGTGTTTTCTTGATTCAAATGTACATCATCTTTCAGAAGGAAATCCACGCAAATCTTTGTACATGAGGCCTCTGGTCCTTATATGGTCTTAAGATTAGGTAAATGTCAGGTTCCACTGTCGCGACGGCAGCGAGGATGGCCCAGATGCAGAAATGACTTCAGCAGGTTTAATAACAAAAGATGCAGCACGGGCCTGGATAATGACTGACAGAACATAAATCATGAAAACAAACGGGACAGATGCAGATGAGGAACCCAGCAGGTGTTTTACGACGCAACAGCGAATTGGAAACTGAGTGAAACATGCATACACAGACACTAATGACAAACAGCTGGGATTAATTAAGGGAGCAGGAGAGGGAGAGAGACACAATCAGGTGCAACTGTGAGGAATTAACAAAGAACCAATAGTGATGGCAGAATAAACAGAGCACTGTTGCAAAGAGTAAAAACAAGATGACATATGGTATGGATGGCATTCCGTCAGCGCAAGGCTTCGGGCCCTGATGGCATCTCCACAAGGACCCTGAGGACCTGTGCCAACCAACTAGCTCCGGTACTGAAACACCTGTACAACCTGAGCCTGAGTCTGGAAAGAGTACCGGTGCTGTAGAAGACATTCTGCCTTGTTCCTGTCCCCAAGAAGTGATCTCCATCAGATTTGAATGACTACCGACCAGTTGCCCTCACATCTCATATGATGAAGGTCCTGGAGAGACTGGTCTTAGTCCACCTGAGGCCGCAGGTGAAGATGTGGCTGGACCCTCTGCAGTTTGCATATCAGCCCTATTTAGGAGTTGAAGATGCTGTCATCTACCTGCTGCAACGAGCCCATCTGCACCTGGATGGTGGAGGAGATACTGTGAGAATCACTTTTTTTAATTTCTCCAGTGCCTTTAACACCATCCAGCCACTGCTGCTGGGTGAGAAGCTGCGGGGGATGGGGGTTGAAAGCTCTATGATCTCCTGGATTACTGACTACCTGACAGGCAGACCACAGTTTGTCCAGCTGGGCAATGTCTTGTCTGGAGTGGTGGCTAGTGATACGTGAGCTCCACAGGGGACTGTGCTCTCTTCTTTTCTTTTTACCTTATACGCCACTGACTTACTGACTTTCAGTACAACACTGAGTCATGCCACCTGCAGAAATTCTCTGATGACTCAGCTGTTGTGGGGTGCATAAGAGGAGGAGAGGAGGGGGAGTACAGGGCACTGGTTTACAGATTTGTGGAGTGGACGGAGCAGAATCACCTGAGGTTGAATGTCAGCAAGACCAGAGAGATGGTGATTGACTTCAGGAAGAGGAAGATGCCTTCTCAGCCACTGCAGATTAGGGGGGAGGATGTGGGAGTGGTTGAGGACTACAAATATCTGGGTGTCAGGATCAGCAGCGGGTTGGACTGGAGATCCAACACCGATGCTGCGCACAAGAAGGGGATGAGCAGACTCTACTTCCTGAGAAAGCTGAGATCCTTCAACATGTGCAGCAGGATGCTGGAGCTTTTCTACCAGACTGTTGTTGCCTGCGCCATCTTCTTTGCTGCTGTCTGTTGGGGTAGTAGTATCAGGGCCAGAGATCCCAACAGACTTGACAAGATTATCAAGAGGGCTGGCTCTGTAATTGGTCTCAGACCGGAGACCTTTGAGACAGTGGTGGAGAGGAGAACACTAAATAAACTGCGATCCATCATGGACAATCCTGATCACCCCCTCCACCACACACTAGACAGACAGCGAAGCACTTTCTCCAGTAGACTACTACAGCTTTGCTGTCGAACAGCCAGGTACAGGAAATCTTTCCTGCCACATGCAATTTCACTGTACAATAACTCACTATGATGTTGTATTCTGGCCCTAGCTATGCTGCCACACTGCACCTTACAGACTAACTGGTACCTCACATTTTCACTCTGCTCCTGATAGTCCTTCTTGTGCAATGGGATGATTCATGTATTTATACGGGTCATCATATATTAAGCTGTATATAGGTTTTTTTGTAATCGTGTTAGTTTTACTTTCCATGGGTAATCCCTTTGTCTGTCATGTGTGTGTTTCTGTTGTTTGGTTGTCTGCTGTCATGCTGCTGTTACACTGCTGTTACACTGCTGCCCCGATGGGATCACCACCTTATCGTGGTGGGGCACTTTGAGCGTCTCCATGACCCCTAGAGCTATGTCGGCCGGAGTCTCGTACTCCTGGCAGGGTCACCCAAGCCGAACAGGTCGAAGGGTAGAGGCCAGACTAAGAATGATCCCGAAGACAAAGACCTCAACGGTAGAGCCGGCAGAAGCTGGTAGTAACGATAAACACCACAATGGCTGTAAAAGCGGATGAAGGCTAAGGGAGCACACCCTGACAAAAAGCAAGCTGGTGGTGGCACGATTTGAGGCGGTTTCCCAAAAATCTGGATTCCGGCAGCCTTCTGCAGTTGTGAGAAGATGCCAATCGTCTAAGGTCTCCCTTGCCACTGGAACCATCTTCTCTACAATCAAGGTAGTGGCATCGGGAAAAGCACACCCCCCATGCCACTCTAAAAACCATCACTGCGCAGGTATCTTCTTTACCCGAGTCTCCGACCTCTAAAGTCTGGCGGCGATGGAGCATCAAGTAACAGGGGCAGGTTTGAATGAGCTGGAAGCTCCGAGCTGGAACTCTGCACGTCAGCGGCACAGGACAACGGTCGTTAGCAGTTGGGATTGAGTGGCAGCTGCTTCCGGCAGACTCCTGTGCATCTGAGCAGCCCTATTTAGGGACCACGCTCCTCACCCCAACTGGGGAAAGGCCTAGAAAAGGTGGCCTAAACATTGCCCACTCAGCACAGCACCCAGATAGGAAACCGCACCTGTCGCAACATTCCACTATACGGTCAAAAAATAAAAACAATACCATTTAGAATTGCAGTATGGAACATAAGGACACTCCTGGATGCCAGTCCGGACAGACCACAGCGCAGAACAGCACTCGTTGCCAGTGAGCTGAAGCATTACAATGTGGATGTGGCAGCACTCAGTGAGACCCGACTCCTCGAGGAAGGCTCACTCAATGAAGTAGGAGAGGGTTATACATTCTTTTGGAAAGGATATCCCATTGGCGGTCAGCTCCTTCATGGAGTTGGTTTTGCAATCAAGAACAGCCTCCTGCACAAGCTCACAGAATCACCAGTGGGTGTCAGTGAAAGGCTTATGACTCTTCGCATCCCCCTTGCAAAATGCAGGTATGTCACTTTGGTAAGTGCCTATGCACCAACTCTGCCATCGAACGCTGAAGAGAAGGACCACTTCTACGAGGCACTTGATGACATCCTCAGTCACATCCCGAAGGGTGACAAAATCATGCTGCTTGGTGATTTCAATGCAAGAGTCAGAAAGAACTTGCAAAACTGGAATGGTGTGATTGATGCCCATGGCATTGGAAAAGTCAACCCCAATGGCATGAGACTTCTTAGTCTCTGTGCAGAACATGATCTTACCATCACTAACACAATCTTCCAGCAAAAGAACAAATATAAGGCATCCTGGATGCATCCCAGGTCCAAACATTGGCACCTGATCGACTATGTGATCGTGAGGAGGGCTGACCTCAAGGACGTGCTCATCACAAGAGCTATGCGAGGGGCAGACTGCTGGACTGACCACTGCATGATTCTGTCAAAGGTCAGAATGCATGTTCGGCCCCTAGCTCGCCACGGTGGCCCAAAGAGGAAAACACTCCACTGTGCCAGACTCTCCAGCAGCGACATCTGTGACAACTTCCATCGCTCCCTAGCTGAGAGGCTGGCAGGTATTGAACAACTGATCATCTCAGAGTCTGGGATGGATGAGAAGTGGACCGCTCTATCCACCATCCTCATTGACACTGCAGCCCAAGCCATTGGTTTCAAAACCAAGAAACATCAGGACTGGTTTGATCAGAATGCTGGAGAGATCTCCACCCTCCTGGACAGAATGCACAGGGCACACAGAGCCACCTTGAACAACCCACAATCCCAATTCCATAAGAAGCAATGGCAAGCCCTTCGTTCTGAGGTCCAAACAACTCTCAGGAAACTGCAAGATGAGTGGTGGATCTCAAAAGCCAACGAAATCCAGACTCATGCTGATAGAAATGATATGCACAGTTTCTATGACGCAGTCAAAACCATCTATGGCCCCAGAAACTGCTCCCTGGCACCTGTGAGATCTGTTGATGGATCTTCTTTAATCAAAGATCAGGCCATGATAGTGGAGCGGTGGGCTAGCATTTTTAACACCGTGCTTAACCAGCCCACCTCAGTGGACCCAACTGTCCTTGCAGAGCTCCCTGAGCATCCTACCTTGCCAGATCTCGACCTCCCCCCAACCTTCAAAGAAATCCTGCATGCAGTAAAAACCCTGAAAAACAATAAATCCCCTGGACCTGACGGCATCCCAGCTGAACTTCTCAAGGAAGGAGGCTACCTCTGTACTCGGACACTGTATCTCTATATGTCGGAGGTGTGGAGACGAGAGTGTGTCCCACAACAGTGGAAAGACGGCAACATTGTGACCATCAACAAGAACAAAGGAGACAAATCCATCTGCTCCAATAGTAGGGGTATCTCTCTGTTGGCCACTGCTGGAAAGGTCCTTGCCAAGGTCATGCTCCGCAGACTCATCTCTGCAATATCAGAGCAGGTCACCCCAGAGTTACAGTGTGGTTTTCGGAAGGACAGGGGGACAGTTGACATGATCTTTGTGACACGTCAGCTCCAAGAGAAATGTCAGGAGCAGCATAAGGACCTGTTCATTGCCTTTGTCGACCTGTCAAAGGCATATGACACAGTGAACAGGGGTCTACTGTGGCAAGTTCTGAAGAGATTTGGGTGTCCACCCAAGTTTCTCACCATCCTTGCGCAGTTCCATTCTGGGATGATGGCCCGAGTGGTAGTGGGAAGGCACAACTCAGAACCTTTTGGAGTGCAAACCGGAGGGAGGCAAGGCTGTGTGCTGGTCCCAGTTCTCTTCAACATCTTCCTTGTCTGTGTAACAACTCTGCTACGTAGGAAGGTGGAGAAGCAAGCTGGGGTTACCATTGACTTCAGGCTTGATGGTAACCTGTTCAACATCAGGAGGCTACAGGCAACTTCCAAGCTGACATCAGAGACCATCATTGAGCTACAATATGCCGATGAATGTGCCCTGGTTGCCCATACACCATACACTCTACAAAACATATCCTCGGCAGCTGTAACTGCATACACCAGAATGGGACTGACAATCAACACCCAGAAGACAGAGGTACTCTGTCAGTCCAGTACTGACCCCCTACAAAACCCAATAACCCTCACAGCAGCAGGGCAACAGCTGCTCGCAGTGCCCACATTCAAATACCTGGGGAGCATAATGTCTGACACCTGCTCAATGGATGACGAGATCCAGAACCACCTCAAGCAAGCATCAGCATCTTTTGGTCGTCTAAGGAGAAGGGTTCTTCAGAACAGCAACCTCAAACTCCACACCAATGTGCTGGTCTACAGAGCTGTATGTATCATCACCTTACTGTATGGATGTGAGGCATGGATTATTTACAGCCACCATCTGAGAAGCTTGGAGACCTTCCATGTAAGATGTCTCCAGAAGATCCTTGGCATCACTTGGAAGGACAGAGTGCCGCACACAGAAGTGCTGGAGAGAGCTGGCAGCTGCAGCGTGGAGTCCATCATGGCCCAGCATCAACTCAGGTGGTTGGGGCATGTCATCCGGATGCCCAGCCACAGACTCCCATGCAGAATCCTGTATGGTCAGTTACACCATGGCCAACGCAGCGCTGGTGGGCAGAAGAAACGCTTCAAAGACTAAATGAAGTCCATCCTGAAGAGATGCCGGATCAACCCCTCTTCATTGGAGGAACTCGCTTTCTGCCGAGACATCTGGCGCTTCCACTCCTCACAGGGAGTGGATTATATGGAGGAACAGTGCACACAACACCGGACAGCAAAGCGTGCAAAGAGGCATGCTCGCCAAGTCCCCCCTGCTCCCCCCAGCACCTCCTTCACATGCCCGGTCTGTAACCGAATCTGCAGATCCAGGATTGGACTATTCAAACACTAGCAGACTCACAAATAAAGAAGATGGTCATCATCAAATCGATGGACTACCAGAGATGAGATGAGAGATGCTGTTACACTGTAATTTCCCAGTTTGGGATCAATAAAATCTATCTGTCTGTCTGTCTGTCTGTCTGTCTGTCTGTCTGTCTGTCTGTCTGTCTGTCTGTCTATCTATCTATCTATCTATCTATCTATCTATCTATCTATCTATCTATCTAATAATATGCAGAATGCACTGAAAACTAAAGGTGAGGGCAAAATAACCATACTGACAACTGGAGAGAAACATAACTTAAAGAGTGGGACATGTTTGTACACTAGTCCCCCTCCTTAAGGGTTGATTGCAGACAGCCCCAAACAAACACAAAATGACCATCCCAGGGTGGGCAGTGGGGGAACATGCCTGGGGGGCCAAGACAAACACCCTCCCCAAGCAATGTCCAACACAAACCCACAGTCTATGGGGGCAACCCAAAGTCCAAGACCTGAAAAAAAAACAACAAAAAAACAAAAAACAAGGTAGGTCAGGTAGTCTCCCAAAGTCCTGGGACCACCGGACCAGAGAACAAGATGGGTCAGGGGGCCTATTCCAGTCCATGGGATCCCAAACTGGAGTACATGATGGGTCTTTTGGACTTTGTCATTGGTCACTTCCGCTCTTCAAGGAGAGTAGACGCTTCTCTCTTTTCTCTCTGCTCTAGCTCCCCACCTCCCTAACTAACTGGATCCCAGCTTGCTGTCGTCTGTCTGCGTCTACTGCTGATTATCGAAAGAAATTATGGAATTAATAAGCTGGGCTTTGAACGCAATTGACACTAATTTTTCAACAAGGAAAAATGCTCCGGGGGAAGCTGTTTGCCCCGCAGGGACGGCTCCAGTGGGCTATTTACGGGTGACAAGTAATTGGAGGATCTTGTGCCTGAGTAATCTCTCTATCGAAGATATTGAAGATTTGTATATCTTCGTAATAATGGTGACTGGGATCGTTCTGATTGGAACTGGGATTGTCCTGGTGTACCGCAAATTGCTGAAGATGGATACAACCTATCAAAATGCTGGCCAGTGAGGTACATCCATCAAATTGAAATAATGGAGAAGACCCTGATAGCGACAAATGGAGAACTGTCTCGGAAGGTGGATTACATCATGGTTACGCTTAGGTCTATCCACGACGGACTCAACGCCCCGCAATGAAGGATTAAGTACTGAAAAAAAGAAGAAAATAAAGTTCTTTCTCTGTGATCAGTTCCATTTGGCTCAATTTCCCTTACAAAAATCCTCCTGACAATCCCCAGTCTTTGTTTTTCAAAACACTGAGCACACGGCCTCCGGACAGCAGCTGCTTGGACAATTGCCAAGGACAATTGCAAGTAGCCAGACAAAACATCTCCTGCCAAAGTGTCCTTGTGCTCTTATTGATTGATACAACACTGCTTCAACACTACATCCACACTGATCCAGAAACTGACAACAAGATAACACTCACTGCTCTCCTTGTGTCCTGTGAACTTGGTCTGTGAATGTGCATAGAGGGCTTTTTTTGTCTTTGTAATCATAATATCGATTACTTATGGTCAATATTCTGAATTCAATGATTTTTTTGCTCCTTCCCATTGTATGATTTCTTATCTGTACCATCCTGTTGGCAGGCGCGTTTCAGATGCAGCCGTGTCACTGGAAATGCAGGTTCATTTTCTGTGTCAAGTCAAATCCCTCGTATGTTATCAGTATCTGTTAATG
Source organism: Pholidichthys leucotaenia (assembly GCA_020510985.1). Taxonomy (NCBI): domain Eukaryota; kingdom Metazoa; phylum Chordata; class Actinopteri; order Cichliformes; family Pholidichthyidae; genus Pholidichthys; species Pholidichthys leucotaenia. Next base: position 181,202,609 of record CM035850.1, on the reverse strand, counting down.
TACTTGGCAATAAATCTTTTTCTGATTCTGATTCTGATTCTGAAGGGTGAACACGGGACATCAGGTGACCCACCAAAGTCCAAAGGCCACAAGATGGGTGAACACAGTGCAGCGAGAGCATAAGGATCAGCTACCAGTTGCAAAAAAGTTTGTAACACAGAGATAACAACACAGAAGCATTACACTGAGAAGGAAATGACATGAAAACTCTACCCTCAGAAACAGCCCTGGGAAAGGCAACAGGAAACTCTTTGCTTAACTCTGACCCCTATCATTGTAAATGGCACTCACTTATATAGCGCTTTTATTCTCATCTCTTGATGACCAAAGCGCTTTACAGATCCTGCTATCCACCCATTCACACACACATTCACACACTGATGGTGGCATGCTGGCTAACATGGCGCTTCCAGACCCACCAGGAGCAATTGGGGTGAGGTGTCTTGCCCAGGGACACAATGGCAGGTTATCTGGGGAGAGCGGGATTCGAACCGCCAACCATGTGGTTATTGGACGACCTGCTCTACCTCCTGAGCCACTGCCGTCCCCAGTTATCATAATGAAGTGCTTCGAGCTGCTGGTCATGCAGAACATCAAGTTCATCCTTTCTCCCTCCCACGACCCATCTCAGTTTGCATACAGGTCAAACAGATCCACAGAAGATGCCATCTTTGCTGCTCTCCATCCAGCCCTCACCCACCTGGACTTAGATAACTCCTATGTGTGAATGCTGTTCTTGGACTTCAGTTCAGCATTTAACACAATCATCCCCCAGCACCTGATACAAAAACTCAGACAATTGGGACTCAAAACCTCTCTCTGTAACTGGGTGCTGGACTTTCTCACAGTGAGGCCACAGAATGTGCGGGTTGGCAGCAACACATCCAAGACCATCACACTGAGCACAAGGGCCCCACAAGTGTGTGTGCTCATCCCACTGCTCTTCACCCTGCTGACCCATGACTGTGTACCAGCCTACAGCACCAACCACAACACAACGGTGGTGGGCCTCATCACCAACAACGAGAAGGCCAACTACAGAAATGAGGTGAGCCAACTGGTCCAGTGGTGTAAAGACGGTAATCTCTTCCTAAATGTGGGAAAAAACCATGGAGATTGTGCTTGACTTCAGTAGGGGACACAGACAGCATCCCTCTCTGATCATCAATGGTGCAGCTGTGGAGAGGGTGAGCAGCACCAAGTTCCTGGGGGTGCACATCTCTGAGGACCTATCCTGGTCCAACACCACCATATCACTGGCCAAGAAGGCTCACACTCAATTCAATTCAACTTTATTTATATAGCGCCATTTCACAACAACAGTCATCTCATAGCACTATCAACTGTAGGGGGGACCCCCACAGTTGCAGAAAGACCCCAGCAATCAGGCGATCCCCTGTGAGCAAGCACTTGGCGATGGTGGAGAGGAAAAACTCCCTTTTAACAGGAAGAAACCTCCAGCAGAACCATGCTCAGGGATGGGCAGTCATCTGCTGCGACTGGCTGGGGGGTGAGGGGACAGAGAAGATGAAAAGAACAGACATGTAGAGAGCAAACAGCACGATGGGGACTCAATCTATGGGAGAGAACAAACAAATGTTAATGACCAGCAAAAACAGTATTTCATTGAGAGTGAGGAAAGGAGTGAGGCCCAGTGCATTACTGGAGGTCCCCCGGCTGACTAAACCTATTAGCAGCATAACTAAGGGAGGGTTCAGAAACACATGATCCCTCCCTAATTGTAGGCTATATCAAAAAGGTAGGTTTTAGCCCTATTCTTAAAAACAGAGATCGAGTCTGACTCCCGAATCCAGATTGGCAGCTGGTCCCACAGGAGAGGAGCTTGATAACTGAGCTCCTCACCTTCCTGATAACTGAAGGCTCTGCCTCCCATTGTACTTTTGGAGATTCTAGGTATTACAAGTAATCCTGCATTTTGGGAGTGTAGTGCTCTGCTAGGATAATACGGTAGTATCAGATCTTTTAAATAAAAAGGAGCCTGATTGTTTAGAGCTTTGTAAGTAAGAAGAAGGATTTTAAACTTAATTCTAAACTCTATGGGAAGCCAATGAAGGGAGGCCAGAACCGGAGAGATATGATCTCTCTTTCTAGTACCTGTTAAAACTCTTGCTGCAGCATTTTGGATCAGCTGAAGACTTTTAAAAGATGTTTTAGGACAGCCTGATAATAAAGAATTACAATAATCTAATCTCGAGCTAACAAAAGCGTGGATCAGTTTCTCAGCATCACTCTGAGACAAGATGCTCCTAATCTTGGCAATATTACGCAAATGATAGAAGGCAGTCTTAGAAACAAAATTAATATGTGAATTGAAGGACAGATCCTGATCAAAAATAATTCCAAGGTTCCTCACAGAGCTATTAAGAGAAAGAGTAACCACATCCAAACTGGAAGTTTGATTTGGAAAGGAATTTCTAAGTTTTTTTGGACCAACAAGAACTTCAGTCTTATCTAAATTTAATAGCAGGAAATTACAGGTCATCTAAGCTTTGATTTCCTTAACCACTTGCACTCCGGGCAATTTTCCTAAAACTGCTAAAAAATAACGTGCCCAAAGTAAATTGAAAGCTGTTATTCAACCCTTTGGAGCATCTTCATGGGGTTGGTCTCATTTAAAAGAAAACACTTTGAATTTTTTGGCAAAAAAAAAACATAATCTCTCTACGTGCTCCGGCCACTGAGTTACAGTCATCTAAACATACTGAACTTGAAGAAAAAAAATTGGACACAGTGTTTTTTCGGATACAAATGCTTGTAAATAACACACAGCTGTCCGATCCGGCTGGAAAATGCAACAGAAATGTAGAACCAAGTGTTATCCAGCTGAGATCCAAATTTGGTAACAATACCACAAAAAATGAATATTTTATACAGCTTTGTTCTCAGGCTGTTCCCAGGCGTTTTGGAACTGTGCCAAATTGTGCCAAATGGCACAGTTTGGAAAAACATCTGTAACTTTTGAATAATTCAATGTAGAATCTTCATTTTAGGCTCTAATGAAAGGTCACACTCAGGGCTGTGTCTGTGTGTGTGTGTGTGTGGGCGGGGGGTCGTTCCCCCCCCCCGCTACCAAGGACCGAGTTCGGCCCTCGCTACATGACGGATTACACTCCTTGCATGTTTTCACAGCGGCTCCCCCCCCCTTGCTACTGTGTGTGTGTGTGGGGGGGGGGAAACCGTGAACGGACTGTGAATGCATCCCCCCCTCGCTACAGAAGAGGGCCATCGCTACATGATGGAATAGACTCATATGCTTCCCCCCGCGGACCGGGGGGCGTTCGGACCGTGAAGCCCCCCCCCCCGCTCCTCTTCTGCAGCGGGGGGGGGGGGGGGCGTTCACAGTCCGAACACGGCAAATGAACCGTTTATCACGGCGCTCGTACTTCGTGCGCAGTACAGTTGTAATTTACCGATCGGTCAAAAGTCCTTTTTGGATTACAGTTTTCAGGGATAAATAATAATTTAGCTTATAACACCTTACCTCTTCAAAGCAGCAGAGTCGTGGCGAACATCTCTTACCCCATTGTCAGACGAACGCAACGCTGCTCCGCTCGTGGATCCCGATCAAAACATAATTCCATTATTGCCGTTTTGGCGAATGATTTACGACTTTTGTCGTCGGCCTCTGTCTATTCTGCTGGAATGAGTGCAGGTCCAACTTGTGGGTGTTCTCCATGCTGCTGGGTGAGCCTGGGTCTGTAGTAGATTCGTCCAGCGTCCTTTGTTTTCATCTGTTGCAACAGTAAATCTCTTCACCCAGCCTGAATTTCTGTGCTTCAATTGGCTCCTGCGTTCACAGTAGGTGGGTCCTCCTTCCTAGATGTTCATTCATTGGCTCTTCAAGGTTTCAGAAACCCAATTCAAGGCTCTTATTAGTCGAATGAGAGGTCAATCAGATGAACTAATCTGTTCGCGGCTGTCTCTGCAGTTTTTTTTTTAGTGGCGCTTGGACGCCACTACATCACCATCACCACCATCATGCGTCATGCGTCCAAGCGTGCACGAGAGCGCTCTCGTGCGCCCTCGTGCGCCCTAGAACGCAGAGACTTGCCCGCCCGCGGAACAACGGAGTGCAAGTGGTTTTATGACAGGCTTCTAACTTGGCTAATTGATTACTATCATCTGGCTTCATTGACAGGTATAATTGTGTGTCATCTGCATAACAATGAAAATGTATACAGTGCTCTCTAATAATGTTGCCTAACGGAAGCATATATAAACTAAAAAGAGTAAGGCCTAGCACAGATCACTGTGGAACTCCATGACTAAGCTTTGAGTTGAAAGAAAACTCATTATTTACATGAACAAACTGGAACCTATCAGATAAATAAGATCTAAACCACTGCAACGAAGTTCCATTAAGTCCAACATAGTGTTCTAATCTATTAAGTAGAATATTATGATTGATCGTATCAAAAGCTGCACTAAGGTCTAAAAGGAAAAGTACAGAAACCAGTCCATTATCAGATGCGATGAGGAGGTTGTTAGTGACCTTCGCTAAGGCTGTTTCAGTACTGTGATGGATTCTAAACCCAGATTGAAACTCTTCAAGTAAACCATTTCCCTGCAGGTGGTCAAATAATTGCGTAGCAACAACTCTTTCTAAGATTTTTGAAATGAAAGGGAGATTAGAGATTGGTTTATAGTTAGCTAAAGCTCCTGGATCTAGCGTTGGCTTTTTGAGTAAGGGTTTAATTACAGCCATTTTAAAAGCCTGCGGTACATGGCCTAAAGTTAATGAAGAAATTATTATATGAAGAATAAAGCTACCAATAAGTGGGAAGACTTCTTTAAATAACCTGGTAGTAATAGGGTCTAAAAGACAAGTTGAAGGTTTGGATGAGGAAACTACTTTGTCTTACTCACAAAGGTCGATTGGAGTAAACTCATCAAGACAGACATCAATAGAAGGAGTTGTAGTAGTTACAGTATTTAAATTAACTGTGGTAAGAATCTGATCGATTTTATCTCTGATGGATGAAATTTTATTATTGAAAAAGGTCATAAAGTCCTGACTAGTAAGCTCTAAGGGAATGCTAGGATTGACAGAGTCCTGACTCTTTGTCAACCTGGCTACAGTACTGAAAAGAAACCTGGGATTATTCTTCTCTTCTATTAATGCAGAGTAATAACTCGTTCTAGCTTTTCTAAGAGATTTTTTATAAATTAAAAGATGATTTCTCCAAGCTAAATAGATTTCATCTAAATTAGTAGAGCACCATTTTCTTTCTAATTGACGAGTCTTCTGTTTTAAGCTACGAGTTTCTGTGTTGAACCAAGGAGTTAGAAATCTCTGATTAGACTTTTTCTTTTTTAAGGGGGCCACCAAGTCTAGAGTCTGATGCAGAGAAGCTGAAACACTATCCACCATGTTATCAATTACAGAAGGAGCAAGCTGTCTATAGCTTATTTCCGTTGTGTTGACACATGGCATAGAGGAAACAATCTGCATAAATTTGGAAACAGCATCATCTGAGAGGCATCTACTGTAATAATATTTTTCTTTAGGAGCCAAATGGTCAGAAATAGTAAAATCAAAGGTTAACAGACAATGATCTAACAGTACAGGGTTATGAGGAGACGCTACAAGATTTTCTATATCTATGCCATATGTCAGAACAAGGTCCAATGTGTATGGTGGAGGTAATGAGTAGAATTTCCTACTTTCTGAGAAAACCCAATCGAGTCTAATATTGAATTAAATGCCACATTAAGGCAGTCACTATCTACATCCACATGTATATTAAAGTCCACTACTATAATTATTCTATCAGATTTCAGCACTAAATCATCTAAGAAATCAGCAAATTCAGATAAAAATTCTTAGTAGGTTGATGGGGGACGATAAACTATGGCAAATAAAATTTGGTTTAACCTAAAATTGCTAAAGTGCCCAATACTGAGGACCAGGCCCTCAAAGGAATTATAACATGTTTTTTGCTTTACATTAACTAGTAATTTGGAATGGTAAATTTTTGCTACTCCTCCTCCATGACCAGAACTTCTTTGATTTTGACAGTTTAAATAACCAGAGGGAGTTGATTCATTTAAACCAACATAATCCTCTTGCCCTAACCAAGTCTCTGTAAGGGAAATTAAATCAATCTGATGATCAATTAACCGATCATGGACTAACAGAGACTTGGGAGTTAGAGACCTAATATTTAATAAACCACATTTAATTTTTAAATTATGAGGAGGAACAAAGGCCAAATCATTCAATTTAGAGGCTTTATGTTTAATTTGAGTTTTACCAATATTTTGCTTAATCACTTTGGGATGCTTATGCATTATATTTTTATTTACTTTGGAGGGAGCAGACAACGATTCTCTGATGGGGAAGACAGGGGCTAAGCTGAGGGGTGGCGGTTGAAGAGGAGCTGCAGAGAGGCATGTAAGACTGCGACTCTGCTTCCTGGTCCCAACTCTGAGTAGTCAAGGTTTTGGAAATTTGGATAAAAAAGATGCCAGATTGTTAGATAAATGAGAAGCACCATCCAAAGTGGGATGAATGCTTTCTCGTCTCATAAGACCAGGTTTTCCCCAAAAAGAGCTCCAATTGTCAATGTAGCCCACGTTATTTGCAGGACACCACACAGACAGCCAGCGGTTCAAGGATGACGAGCGGCTAAACATGTCATCACTGGTCAGATTGGGGAGGGGCCCAGAGAATACTACAGTGACAGACATCGTTTTTGCAAAGTCACACACCGATTCTACATTAAGTTTCGTGACTTCCGACTGCCGGAGACGGATGTCATTAATGCCAGCGTGAATAACAATTGTGGAGTATTTACAGTTACTTTTAGCCAGCATTTTCAAATTTGACTCCATTTCCTCCACAAACTGAGGAGAGCACGAGTCTCACCCCCTTCATGTGCTTATTCTACCGGGGCACCGTTGAGAGCATCCTCACCAGCTGCATCACAGTGTGGTATGGAAGCTGCACCGCCTCCTGCCAGAAGACTGTACAATGCACAGTGAAAGCAGCCAGCAAGATCATCGGTGCTCCTCTGACCCCCCTTCTTGGACATCTACCTCACCCGCCTCACCCACAGAGCCATCAACTTTGTAGGCGACACCTCCTACCCCTCACACTCCCTCTTCAGTCCCCTCCCCTCAGGGAAAAGGTAGCGGAGCCTCCGGACCTGCTTCATAAGACTGCTAAACAGCTTTGTTCATCAGGTCATCAGGACCCTTAACTCTGTCCACCCACACAATAACTACTTCAGCTGTTGGCACACAAAGACTGGCACAGTAATACAGTGATCCCTCACTTATCGCGGTTAATGGGTTCCAGAACCGACCGCGAAAAGTTAAAAACCGCGAAGTAGCGTCACCCCTAATGACGCCATCCATAAATAATACGTACGTTCATTCTCCCACTCTCTCTCTCTCATATGATACGTGTGTGTGTGTACGTGTACATACATACGTAGATGTAAACAAAGTGTACATAAATACGTTTTTAGAACTATTTTATTCTTATAACAAGATATGTAACTCAAGATGAAAATAATTTACTGCACAGGTTAATGAGAGCTTTACTGCTCCTCAGGTGACGCCTCATCGTGAGGTGCTGGAGGCTCAGGATCATCGAGGGCAGCTTCCGATAGAGCTGAAGCTGCAGGAGGTGGCCTAGTGGCTCGACGGGAAGACGATTTCGCACAAAATGGCACAAGAGAACAGCAAAAAGTTCCACGCGGCGAGACTAAGTAACACGAGCGATAAAAAGCAATGAATGCGGTCTTCCTTCCCTTCATGGGTGCTTGGCAGGGAGAGGAGGTGGGTGAAACGTCTCGGCCAATCAGCTTGTGGGGTGAAACGTCTCGGCCAATCAGCTTGCGAGATTTCCGAGCCGAGCAAACACGAGAACAGCGAACAGAGAGTTGTGCTGCTCTCCGTGTTGACACCTGATGGTCTAATGTAGTCTCCCTGCCTTCTGCTAGCGCCCGCCCATTATTTCTAAATTTTGAATTTTTGATGAATATTTTTGAAAAATCCGCGATGCACTGAGGGCACGAAAGGTGAAGCGCGAAGTAGCGAGGGATCACTGTACATCTGTTGCTGTATATCTCTGCACTTTACTGCAACCATTTGCACAAATGTCATATCTGCTGCTGTCTGTTATTGCAATACTGATCATCTGCAGTCCTACCTGTCACTGTCTGCACCTACACTGCCGCATTGAACTTGCAACTACTAGTATTACTGCTCTACTTTTTGTATATAGGATTGCTGGGTTTCATCGTTTATCTTTATTTGCACTATGGGATGTCTGGGTCTGTCTTCGTCACTGTTTGCACTATGGGTAGCATTACTGTACATAGACTGCAGTTGTTTTTCCAGACTTATTCCTTTTTCTTTTTTTTACATTGCACACACCACTGGAGAGAGAGAAACACTATTTCAGGTCTCCTGTATGTCCTGTACGTATATTAGTATTGACAATTAAAATCATTGAATCTTGAATGGCCAAATCAAAGTGCAGATCATAACCTGACTGAAGCATTGAGGCGGGACTGTAAAAGAGCTGTCTATAAACATATCACTAAAACATTGGTGAAATGAAGCAACACTGCAAAAGAGAGGGCCAGAATTTTTCCACAATGATGTGGGACACTGAAAAATTATCGAGAAAATGAATTTTTCCAGTTATTTCTGCTGAAGGTGATTCTACTTGCCTTTGAATCATGGGATGTACTTAGTTCTTCACATATGTATTTTGCATTATGACTTGATTTTTGTTGAATCAATAATGATACAGTCAAAACAGTTCTGTGGTGTTTGACACTTAAGGCTAGATTTACAAACTTTTAGGAGCTAGTAAGGACCAGATGAACTTGATAAATAACACAGGGTTACAAAAATATTTTTTTTGTAAGTTGTCTGTTTTTTTTTCGACTGATTTAAGACAATTTTGCACCGCTGAATCCGAAAATGACATCCGTTTCTCTCCATCAGGTGCTAAGTAAAAACCTGTACTTATTTAGTACGGTGCATGTACTTACCTTTATATAAAGGTATTTAAAGGTCAGTGTTAAAAATTCAGAGAATTTTAAGACATAAAAAAGAATTTTGCATCATATAAAGCAAAAATACCCGTACATGTAAACAAAAAAGTAGAAAACAACATGTGGCCATAATTCAAAAAGTTGACCTGATTGAGCAAAACCAATGTGATTTTTGGATTTGCCACATCAAAACTGTCCTAAATCAGCTAAAAAAATAACTTAGACAATAAATTTGGTGTTGACCAGTGTAATAGTAGAACTGAAAGAGGGTGTACTTTCTTCTCCATGCGACTGTGTATGGAAAAAGTTGTAAATTCATGAGAAAATAGTTGCACATTTATAAGAAAAGCTTGCTATTTATCACACTATTGGACTATATTTCAATTAAAAACCGGGTGTCTATCTTTCCCGGAATGCAACCACTGCTCAATTTCCCTCTGTGGCTGCCATAAGATCCTGTATGTCAGGAGTGTCCTGTCATGTGCCATGGAGGGCCAAGACCCTGCAGGTTTTCTGTTCTACCCAGTCTCTTCAGCAGGTGTTTTCACTTATCAGCAATCAGTGGGAAGAAATTCAGTGGAATCTGCTGTTGAAGACACTGGTTGGCAGTAACGCCTGCAGGGTCTTAGCCCTTCATGGTACATGATTGGACACCCCTGCTGTATGTGGTCCAAATTCAGAATCGTTCTGACAATTGCATTCGCACTAGGAATGAACTGGACCAAGGCTCAGTTTGTTCCAGACTGAGACCAACTATTTGTATCACACAAAGGGGCAGATTTACTAACATGCTGTACCATCGCAAAACCCTGTTTTGGCATTAAAAATGTGTCAAAATTTAGTAAAGGGTGCAGGGCATAATTAGCGATGGAAAGGCATGGACTACACTAATTTTGCGTCTGGCCTCACTGCATATGTCGTTTCGTAGGTATGTCGTTTCGTAGGTGTCGTATATTTCGTAGGTCCTTCCTACCAACGGCTGTCAGACTGTACAACCTAAGCAGGGCTGCTCACAGAGATAGCAAAAAGACGTAACAAACTAATAGTTTTTTGAATGCAAAAGATGCAATAGACTTACACAATGGTCTTCTCTGGCATACAACTAGAAACATACCAGTCGCTATGGAGGGTGAGAATATGTATGGGCACATAATCATACCATGTAGGATAACTAAGTAGACGGTTATGCTGTTTCATCCCATCTAGCAACAATGCTCTGCACTGTGTGTGTTTATATATTTACATATTTATTCCATCTAGCTACAATGCTCAGCACTGGGTGTGTTTATATTTATATATCTATATATTTATTCCACCTAGCTGCAATGCTCCGTACTGTGGGTGTTTATATATTTACATATTTATTCCATCTAGCTACAATGCTCTGCACTGTGTGTTCATATATTCATATATTTATTCCATCCAGCTACAATGCTCTGCACTGTGTGTGTGTGTGTGTGTGTGTGTGTGTGTGTGTGTGTGTGTGTGTGTGTATATATATTTTATAGTAATATGTACATATGTATATTAGCTGCTCTTGCTTGCTTGTTTTTTTTTTTTTCTTGCCTTCTGATTGTTGCTCTGAGTGTTGCTATCCCTGTGCTGTTGCAATCCTGGAATTTCCCCGTTGTGGGACTAATAAAGGCTTATCTTATCTTATCTTATCTTATCTTATGTATTTGTGGGAGTTGTCATGTCAAAGAGCATATTTCTAAATGACTGGCACAAGGTGATTTATTAAGGTTTGCGATTGTCAATCTTCTGCTAAATGCGCCAGGATTTTCAGCCCAAAAAAGTTTGTCTTAATTAATTTGTGCCTGACATGATAGCGATCGTTAGTGCCAGGAGGAGACACTGGTGAGAACTGAGTGCGCATGGCAGAGGCTTCTCTCTGCCTGTGACTGTATTTGGCATGATAGAAGAATAGATTATATGAATATCAACGGTCTCACAGAGATTGGTGTTATGCCAAAATGGACATCAGCCGGCAGTTTTTTTTATATTACATTTGTTTATACTGTATATAGCCTACTACATAAATTTGTGCTGTTTTCGCCTGCAAATCCTTAATCTAGATCTCAGCATAACATGATCAGTACCACAGTCCGCGCCTCTGCAGGACGGGTGCGAAGCCACCACGCAAGCTAAACACTAGTGCACTGAAAGGCCAAAAGAAGCAGGAAGAACTTACACAGGAAATGGATGAAAACTTGAAAGACTGGGACAGCAACAACTCGGAGAATGACATAGAAGAGAAATGGGCAACACTGAAGGATACGGTGTATCAGACTGCGAGTGATGTATTAGGCCTCCCTGAAAGGAAACATCAAGATTGGTTTGATGAGCATGATGAACACCTGAAGAAACTACTAGAAGTGAGGAATACAGCTAGGCGGGAAAACCTACAGTGTAACACAAGGTCGAAGAAGAAGAAGAAATACTCAAAGACTCAGAGTGAGCTATAGAAGTACACCAGAGAGATGAAGTCCAACTGGTGGGATGAAAAAGCGGAGGAACTTCAAACTGCAGCAGACAGAACGGACATGAAAACATTCTTCACAGGTTTGAGAGAAATCTACGGCCCTAAACTAAGAGGATTGATCCAACTAAAGGCTATGGATGGTGAAACGGTTTTGCTGGAGAAAGACAAGATCCTGGACAGATTTGCAGACCACTTTGACCAACTACTAAACAACCCTGGACATCTCACTGAAGAGGCTAAAGAGGCTCTAGTGCAGCGATCAGCTGTATCAAGTCTGGATGAACTACCAAATTTTGATGAGCTAATTGCAGCTATCAGGACAACACAGGATGGTAAAGCTCCAGGAAGGGATGGAATTCCAGCAGGAGTGTAGACATTTGATGTTGTTCAGCTGACCAACTGCCTGCACAAGCTCATCCAAGAGATATGGGATGTCCAGAAAGTACCTCAAGACTGGAAGGATGCAAGTATTGTGCCTTTGTTCATGAAAGGTGACAGGAAGGATTGTGGAAATCACCGAGGTATATCACTGCTAGCCACTGTTGGTAAGATTCTCTCACATGTACTACTGAGCAGAATCAATGAACACATCTCACATAATGTACTACCAGAAACCCAGTGCGGCTTTAGAAGTGGAAGAAGCACAATGGACATGATTTTCTGCTTGAAACAGGTTCAAGAAAAGTGTATCGAACAGAACATGCCGCTTTATGTAGTCTTCATAGACTTCAGTAGAGCCTTTGATACTGTTTCACTACAAGGACTTTGGCAGGTACTCAAGCAATATGGTTGTAGAGAGAAGTTTATCAGCCTGATCGAGGCACTCCATACAGGTATGCAAGCAAATGTGGCAATGAGTGGTTCAGTATCTAAAGACTTTTCAGTAAGCAACGGGGTGATACAAGGGTGTGTGCTGGCACCTACACTCTTTTCGCTATATCTGGCAGCCATGCTTAAGGTGGCCTTCAAAGACACGTCAGAAGAAGTATACATTCAAAGAAAGAAAGAAGCAGACTTGTTCAATGTGGCCCAGTTTAAAGCCAAGAGTAAGACATCAATAAAGGTAGTAAGAGAAATGCTCTTTGCCGGCGTCAGTGCTCTAGTTGCACACAGCGTGGAAGAAATGCAATTTTTAGTGGAGAAATTTGCAAGAGCAGCTAGCCAATTCAGCCTCCAAATCAACATCAAGAAGACAGAGTGCCTTTATCAACCACCAAAGTTCCAGTTATCAACATCACTACCAGAAGAGATCAGCATTGGTACAGAGCCACTAGTCAAGTGCAAGACTTTCAAGTATCTAGGGAGTACTGTTTCAGAGAATGCTAGGCAGGAGGATGAACTATCTCTCAGAATGGGAAGGGCGAGCGCTGTGTTTGGAAACTTGAGGGAGAGACTGTGGAACAATCAACATGTGTCTGTCCGTGTGAAGTGCAAAGTGTACAGAGTGACAGTACTGGCTATTCTATTGTATGGTGCTGAAACTTGGACTGTCTACAGAGTGCAGGTGAAGAAACTCCGCACATACATGATGAGACACCTTTGAGCCATAATCAACATCTCATGGAAAGACAAGATAACCAACATAGAAGTGTTAAAACGAGCTGGTCTACCATCAGTGGAGGACATGCTAATACAGATGAACCTGAGATGGCTCGGACATGTTGAGAAGATGGACCACCAGCGTCTCCCTCGGCAGTTACTCTACTCACAGTTAGGTGAGGGCAAACGCAATCAGGGTAGACCAAGGCTCAGATTTAAAGACACTGTAAAAAGAAACTTGAAGAAGTTGGACATAGACAGGAGTTCCTGGCAGCAAAAGGCTAAGGACAGAGCTGTGTGGAGGAATCTGATCGGACCTAAATGAAACAGTCATTGTTGCCCATGACAGATCACTATGATGATGATGATGATGATGATGATGATGATGATGATGATGATGACATAAATTTGTATCCGTAAAATAGGATACAATAGGAGCTCTTTCTACCTGCAGTGGACATACAGGTGGTGTCAGCCGATAGTGACTGTTTTTCTCTTTTCTGTGGAGGTTCAGACTCGGACTCTGGAGTTTTCCTATCCATCCATCAGCTCCCCCTTGATCTTGAAGCAAAATCTTCCACATTACTAATTTTCTTCATTTTTTTTTCTCTATCCATATTTCTATATTTAAAGTATTTCTTTTTGCTGTGCATAAAACGGTAATTCAGTTCCCTCTTCTCTCTATTTCTCTCTCCCAGTTCAGGACACACAATATAGGAAGAAAACAACAGTGAGATTATAAACAAAAAGAACACACAGATCTATAGAAACATCCCCCGAAATTGCAACTGTCATGTGCGCTGCGCAATAACGCAGCACACAAATAAATGTATACGAGTCCAATATGCAGGTGAAGTGAACGTGTTTATTAACAGACATTTCGTCGGCCTCCGTCGGTCTATGATAACCATGGAAGAGAATCCTAAACGTCTACTCTGCTGGAACAGCACCGCCTGTGGCTGAACAGGCCGATGTGCACTGGTGTTCTACCTTCCAGCGTTGAGCGTTGGTAGGATTCAAGCCTGGGCAGGAAGATATGGAGGACAAGATGTTACCCATTCAGCATGTCCCCCCTCTCCACGTCACTGATGAATCCAAAGGAACAGCAGCGCTGCTATAGTTTTGCACCAGCACCGTCGCAGGAGCTGCCAGAACGATGTTGAACACAACAGAGAACTGCCTTAGGGGCTCCGACTCCGGATTTTTCCTCAGGGTTGACTCCCGAAGCCTTTCCCGTGACTGGGTGTGCCGCAAGGCAGCGGAGGTTTGAAATCAGGGTTTACCTTCCCCTAGATGGGCTACCTTCCCAGGTTGACAAGCCACCATCTACCCGAAGCATCTGGTTTTAAGGCGCCAGAGATCTGCCCTTGCCCCTTCTCCTATTAGTAAAAGTAGTTCCGCCGGGCTTAGAGACTAAACCACACGAGCAGGCTAGGAGTTGGACTTAGTTGTCAGAGGCTTTTCGAGACGCACGCCGTAAGGAGCATTTTATGAGCACTGGGAACTTAACCCCAGTGCCGCTCCTGGCTATGACAACCTTGGAACCATTAATTAATTAATTGTCTGTTAATTAATTAACAGACAGCAAAAACACAAAATGTTCAACAGATACAGTCCAACATGAAAAGTGACCCAATGAGCAGCTACAACTCTGTGGCAGAAGAAGGAGGAAAGAGCCCTACATGCTCCCAGACAGGACTAGAGCGGAGAGGAAGGGCAAAATAATTATTAGTAGCAAGCCCCCGGATGGAATGGTGGGCAAGGTACTTACAAACGGAGAAAAAAAAAAACACAAGGAGGAGCCTGGACATCAAAGGCATACTTCATCGAATGAAAGCTTGTGTAGAGAGCTGACTTACACCGCCACACTGCGTGCTCACACTGTCACCCATAAGTACCCCGTGTACTTAATGAGTGACAAGTGGATGCAGGTGTGCAGTGGCAGCTGGTGCGTGAGTGAGTGTCAGCGTATGTGAGTAAGAATGAATGTGTGTGTGTGTGTGTGTGCATGTACAAATGAAAATGACAGTCAGCTGGTGGGTGCCGGCAGAGGGGAGGAGGCGTGGATGTAGACTGGCAGGGAGCCCAGGACCCGGAGGCTCCTAAAACCTGTCAGCTGAGAATTAAGAAAACAATGACCAGGGAAAATACAGCCACAAATCATAGAACGGAGTTGAGACATCAACCCCGCTCATGACAGCAACACCGTACCTGTCACAAACCTCCGTGCGCCATGGCTTGGCGCACAGAGGAATTTCCCCTTTGTGGAACTAATAAAGGCTTATCTTAATAAAACCCAAAAGTGATAGTTGATGGTGCACTTTTATTAACAACACAAAGAAAATAACAAATCCCAAAATTACCGAGCTCAGTCCAGTTAAACCACACAATATACAGAGAGGGGCAATGTCATGGTTAGGCCACCAAACATACAGGGGACCAGCCAAATGCTCTACAGCCTGGTGAATACAGAGCCTAGTGCTGCAGGGCTGCGTTGGGCACAAAACAAGAAAGGTGGGCAGCCTAGTGCTGCAGGGCTGCTAGCACAAGAGGAAAGGCTAAAGACACTTACAGGTCTGGAGCTGATCCGTGGCGAACCGTGCAGTCTGGTGGATAAAGATAGGAGGCTGGGGCAGCCGCGAACATCCAGGGATAGATCGTGTGAAGATGTCGGGCTGAATGCGTGAAGGGAGTGGAACGTCATTCATGGAGAACAAGCTGCCATGAACGAGGGTGAATGCCCCCACAATCTCCTTCGTCCGATGCGGCAAACAAATACTCCTGAAGCTAACGAGTAAAGAGATTGCCAGTGCAAGAATGCATGGGCAGGACTGATTGGCATCCGGTGTGTGAGAGGGTGTGTGAATGAGAGTGAATGAAGCATGTGCATGTGTGGGTGTGTGTATGTGTGTGAACACTCGTGACAGTGCAGCTGATCTCACTAGACAGGAGGAGGGGGTGTGCCCGAGCCATCAGAGGACAACTAGGGCAAAACATAATGAGACAAAACTGGGTTTGCCCTCCAAACCCAGATTCGTGACAGTAACTCAATGGGATTTATAAAAAGTTGTGAACTGGGAGACGTGTAGATTTTGTTAAACTGCCTCCTGCCCAAACATGCTGGGATAGGCTCCAGCCCCCCCGCGACCAGAAAAGGATTAAGCGGAAGAAGATGAATGAATGAATGAATGATTGAATGAATGAAAGTTATTCACTTAATAAAATCCCAGTCTCCATCAGACCATCCTGATGGTTCTAGTGTTAATAAAATAAACACATATTTATTCATGAGTAGCCCTTTTTTAAAATTAGATACTTCATTTATGCAGATTAAACAAAAAAGTCTGCCATGTTAAATGAAAATCTATATTTTGAATTATAATGAACAAACTATTTTAGTGGGGTTTGTGCTTAAACAAAAGCTTAAAAAAAGCTTTATATATTATGTGCCTCTGAACTGGCTGTGCCTGTGTTGATGACTTGCTTCCTCATCAGCTGTGCCTGCGCACAATTTTGCGGTGCTCTTGGTGGATCATGGATGGGATCTTGGGATCATTATTGAAATGAGGTGTCTGCGTCTGTGTTCATAATTTTGCATGTTGTTAGTAGATCACTGGCAAAAATTGGCCACGCCAATTTTGTGGCCATGCACCGGTGCTGGCCTGACCCACCAAGAGCAACTGGGGGGCTCAGTGTCTTGCTCAAGAACACTTTGACATGCAGACTGCAGAAAGAGAGGTGAAGAAGAGAGTGCAGGCAGGGTGGAGTGGGTGGAGATGAGTGTCAGGGGTGATCTGTGAAAGAAAGATAGCAGCCAGTGTGAAAGGAACAATTTACAAGTCCTTAGAGAGACCTGCTATGATATGTGGTTTGGAGACAGTGGCGCTGACAAAAAGACAGGAGGGGGAGCTGAGGTGGCAGAGTTGAAGATGCCAAGATTCTCAATGGGAGTAACAAGGAGGGACAGGATTAGAAATGAGTCTATCAGAGGGACAGCTCAGGTTGAGTGGTTTGCAGACAAAGTAGAGAGGCAAGGCTGAGATTGTTTGGACATGTGCAGAGGAGGGATAGTGGAAATATTGGACAAAAGATGTTGAAGATGGAGCTGCCAGGCAGCAAGGAAAGAGGAAGACCACAGAGAAGATTGATGGATGTAGTGAAGGAAGACATGGGGAGGGTTGGTGTTTCAGAGGAAGATGAAGGGATAGGGTGAGATGGATACAGATGATTCACTGTGGAGACCCTTAAAGGGAGCAGCTTGAAGAAGAAGCTCGGTGGCAGAACAGTAATAAGATCACCTGATCGATCCCACCCCCTGACCATCAGTGACCCTTCAGTGTGGAGTTTGCATTTTCTCCCCGTGTCTGCGCAGGTTTACTCTGTGTACTCCATTTTGTTCCACAGTCCAAAAACATGCAGGTTAGGTTAATTGGAGACTCTAAAGTGGCCGTAAGTGTGAAGGTGTGCACCTTGGCTGCCTCATCCATCCAGGTGGATGCCCTGCAATTTCCCTCTGGGATTAATAAGGTATATACATATATATAAAGTAGTGGAACCATAATGGTTTGCTGACCAGATATCTTACACTGTTCACAAAGCTTCAAATGCACTAGTACTTCAGAAACTTATAAACTTGGGCTTAGTGATTCAGAAATATCACTTTTTTCAGACCAAGTATGAATACTTCACTTTGAATATTCACTGATACATTTTGCACACACTGCTCTACTCATTAGTAGTAGTTACTGGAGGGAACACTTGTTGGATGTGCACCCTACCTGTCTTTTTACATTGTGCGTCAGTATGGCATCGGTGTGATGTATCACTGCAAGTTTGAACAAGAAGTTTCATTGTATGTAGACTATACAATGTTCGTTTTTACTGAAATGAAATAAAATGTAAGATTTATGCATCCTCCATTATTTTACATGGTAGGCCTCCACCAGCAGGTGTCTCTCATTTCAGAGCATCATTAGGAACAGATGTGAGTGAACAGGACAAAACTGTAGCAGGTGCTCAGAGGACTGTTTTCACTGGCAGTGTTACTGAAGAGAAACCATGAGAAAGCAGTAAAGGTCAAGGGTGGAGGACTAGGCATGAGCAAACATACGGCCTGTGATGATCTGAGAATCTGTGTACCAAGGCCCAGGTTTATGTTTGGCAGGGGTCACAGAGAGGTTGGCCTAAGGATGCCCTACCCCTCCTTTGCCTGTATTTCCACCTATCAAGAGTAACAAGGGGGCCCAGTATTCTGTTTATGCACAATCTACTCCTTTACTTTCATCCAGGGAAAACCAGGTCAGCCAGGGTCTGATGGAGCTCCAGGACCAAAGGGTTCTCGTGTAAGTCTCTATTATTCCTATAATCCATGGCTATGGGAAAGTGAAAAATCCACAATCCCTTGTTTGAGGTATTGTTTTGTCTGGGCTTGGTTATTGCAGGGTGAAGCAGGCATTAATGGACGTCCAGGAATAGAAGGCCTTGAGGTAATTATATGTTTTCTTCAAACTCTACTGGGTTACTGGGTTTGGAGGCAACCATGTTCATTTATGTACTGTAAACAACCTGGTTATTCAACTCACTGTAGTGTAACATTTGGGAAATGCATTTCTAGGTCTGACATGATAATGACTATATCCACTTACATGAAAATGATGAAGTTAGTTCCTGGAATTTCCCCATTGTGGGACTAATAAAGGCTTATCTTATCTTATCTTAATTTTATGCTTAAATGAGCTGCCTTTATGTTCTTTCTTCTGATTTTGTTTGCTTCTGGCTGTTTAAATCACTTTGGTAGTGCATTACTGCCATCTACTGCGGCAGTATAAGAACAGCAAATATTGAAAAATATTTTTAAACATTACAATTCAAATGTTGAACACTGTTGATTAAAAATGTTCATTGCTCTTTCGAAGAACATGCATGGATAGTTTTCATTGTCAGTGGCATAAAATGGTCTTTGGGGCATCAGCAATTACAGTTTGACGTGATCATTTATGGGACAATTAATCATGCATCAGAATTTGTTATTACAGACTTCTACATTCCCTTCATTTATGAGACTGAATTGAGAGGATTATAAATGTCTACATGAACTATAGAGCTGCATCAGAAAAGATTAAATATATATCATTTATATGTACAACTTTCTAAACAGCAGTGTATCCCTCTTATGATTAAACTACATAAAAAGTAAAAAAAAAAATCAGTGTCTAACTTGGAGATATAAATCTGTTGCGTGCATTTGCCAGATTAATGTAAAAGTCTTAATGTAGATTACATTACATCTTTGGTATATTTGATGTTTCCATTTGGGAAAATAGTAATATGAATATTATAATCTCCCTCAATATCCTTTTGAACTTCAATACAGACTATACCATGCAGAATTGACATTTGTCGCATTTAGTATGATATAAAACTAGTAACTGAGGGCACAAACATACCAAAAAAGCAGTGGCAGGCCGTGTACACTCCTGACCAAAATCTCAAAACCACGGGAAGATTTATAAGTATTGGCATTTTGTGTTGGTGGATGATAACCAGGTTTCTAAGTATAGCTTCAAAGTGCAAAAAGAAGAAACAAGAGCAAGAGACAAACAATAGAAAATAGGTAATTTATTTAAAACTGCAATTAAATTCAAACAGTCTGTTCTTCAGCTGATCAAAAGTTTAAGACCATAGACCAAAACAACTCTCAAACAGAACTAAAAAGTGTCAAAAAAGGACTCAGTAGTGAGTATCCCCACTGCTTTGGTTGATCACTTCAAAAATGTGTTCAAGTAGTGTTGTAGTACTCGAGATTGGTCTTGGTCTCGAGACCACTTTTTAAGGGTCTCGGTCTCGTCTCGGAATCGAAGGCATTTTTACTCGGTCTCGTCTCGGAATCGAAGGTATTTTTACTCGGTCTTGTCTCGGTCTCGGACAGGGTGGACTCGGGATTTTTGATCAAGACTGGTCGAGACCAGGCCAGTGATAAGTGATCTGTGATAAGTGAGAAAAGTAGAATGCAGGCTGGTGCCTTCCCAGTCACGCAGTGTGACACGCGGAGTGACATGCCCCCTGTACACAGAGAGTGAATGAAGACGACTGGAGATGCTGCGCCTCCGGGGAAACTAGCCGTTAAAAATGTCAGCAAACTCATCAGTCATTAAGTTTGGTTTCCAAAACCATAAGGACTTTATCTGCAAAACGACATGCAAGCGAAAACACTCTGCAGTGTGTAAATTCTGCGGTGCTCAAGTCACAGAAACTGCTGGGACAACGTCAAATTTTTATCGTCACATTGAGAGGAAGCATAAAGACAGGTAAATTAACTGTTAAATTAGCTACACTGGGAAACTTAAAATCAAAAAATTTCAACACCCCATCTTAAAACATTGTGCGAAAATAAGCTCTTTTCTTCCCACGATCGTTTTTTGCTAACGTTCAGAGCACCGACTTTATATTATAGCCAAGTTAGCTTGCGTAGCATTGTCAAAAGCAAGATAGCAGAATAACAAACAATGAACACGCCAGGTATTAGTCGAGGCCACTGGCGTTACTTGGGAGGTTCTTATGCAATGGAAACGTTGTTCACTGCACCAGTAAATGGGCTGAACTTTAGTTGGGACCAACAGGACATATTTCTGGTCAACAGTGTCTTCAGCTGCAGAAAGTTGATCGTTTGGCTCAGCCATGAGCTAGAAAGCTAACGCTGTGCTAGCTAGTTCAAAGTCAATAACACTGAATGAGTACGTTCATCAAATTTGTTTGAAAAAATATATTGTAAAAGAAAAAAGTTAAAAAGCATATTTTAAGACAATAAAGACTCCGAAAAAGGTAATGCTAAAAATTAAAGATTGTTTAAAAGCAGTAATTCAAAGTGAAATTTGACTTCATTCATTTTAAAAAAGTGTATATATATGAACTATGTAGTGATGCATGATGTGTGTCTGGCTTTCTTTGTTGTTGTGAAAGTTCTGTTACTGTGAATGTTCTTCATGGCTGTGCACCTAAGTTGGCTGGCAAAGCACCAAAATGCAAAATGTCAAAGGGACCCATGTTCAAGAAAATTATTTTAAAAAATACCTTGCTGAAAAGAAATGTCAGGGTTATTTTTTCACTCATTTAATTTAATTTAGGTGTTATTCCTTACTTTTTCTTAATTTTTCTTTCTGAAATGACATATTTATCGTGGCTTGTCAGGACAATGCAGTTTTAATGAGCACAACTGCGTAATTTGTACAAGTGAAAAAACAAATTTGCTTAGATTTGATATTTGTTTCATTTTGCTGGTTTGAAAACAACATAGCAGAATTTTTTTTGTTGCTGTTGCATTTATGTAAAAGCAAACTTAAATAAAAAAAAAGATACTGGTCATTTTGTTCTGTTTTGTTATGATTTTTCTTTGATATATACAATCTTGGTCTTGTTTCGGTGTCGACCTCCAAATGTCTTGGTCTTGTCTCGGTCTCGGCCTCCAAATGTCTTGGTCTTGTCTCGGTCTCGGCCTCCAAATGTCTTGGTCTTGTCTTGGTCTCGATACTCTCTAGTCTCAACAATGTCTTGGTCTCGGTTGGTGTGGTCTTGACTACAACACTATGTTCAGGCATGCTTGATGTGAGTGTTTCCAGGAGGCTGGTGGGTATGTTGCTCCGTGTGGGGAAAATAGCTTCATGAAGGGCATCCACCGCCTGGAACTGATGTCTGTTTTGTAAACTTCCCTTTCCATCCGTCCCCAAAAGTTCTCAGTTTGATTTAGATCAGGGGAAAATGCAGGATGGTGCAAAAGAGCAACGTTATTCTCCTGGAACAAGTCCTTCATCATGCAGGTGTTGTGAGCTGCATCGTTGTCCTGTTGAAAGACCGAGTCATTACCACACCACCGAGGGACCTCAGAGGGATTCTTGCTTCACCATCTCCACATATAGTGGGGAAAATAAGTATTGAACACGTCAACATTTTTCTCATTAAACCTATTTTTGATGGAGCCATTGACAGTCAGTAACAACCGCTGGTTGAACCTTGAATCCAGGAGGAGCAGTGTGGTTTTTGCCCTGGCCGTGGCACATCGGGCCAACTCTTTACCCTCTCGAGAATCCTCGAGAGCTTGTGGGAGTTTGCCCAACCAGTTCACATGTGTTTTGTGGACTTGGAGAAAGCATTTGAACACATCCCTCGTGGTCTCTTGTGTGTGTGTGTGAGTGTGTGGGGGGGGGGGGTGCTGCTGCAGGAATATGGGGTATCGGGTTCATTGTTATGAGCTACCCGGTCCCTATATGACCATTGCAAGAGTTTGGTTCATTTTGCCAATACCCAGTCAAACTCGTTTCCATTGAGAGTTGGACTCAGCCACGATTGCCATTTGTTGCTGTTCCTGTTCATAACTTTTATGGACAGGATATCTAGATGCAATCAATCAATCAATCAGTCAACTTTATTTATAAAGCACTTTAAAGTCCTCGGACGGTGACATTTTTTATTGAACCAATAAACTGATTGTATGAAAATATTCCATTTTGGCCATTCCCGTGATTTAATATGTGTCACCAGCCTCCATAAATGACTTTATTTGGTAATAGCCCATCTTTCACTTAGTGATGCTGCAGTACCGCCATCTGTCGATAGGGGCAGGCAGCAGTGACGTCAGCTCAGGAAGAAGTGAGGGTGATATTGCCTGCCTGTGCTGTGAGCCTCATCAGAGAAAAATTCCCATCGGATCACTACAAGGGATTTTGCCTACCAAGATTAGATTTGTGAAAAATGATATTTAAATAAAGTTTTGTAAAATCATATATTGAGTTTATTAATGTTCATGTCAATTTTATAATTCTAATATTTCAACATTCATCAAAGTTGCATGTCATATACATTTGAATAATTTTTCTACTATTTTATGGTATAAAATTCGGGTTCAATTTGGCACTCAATGTGGTGGGAACTCTGGCTTGTACATAGTGCCACTGCTCCCATAAGTGGGTTGGATCAACCAAGGTTTTGTTGAACAGAGTATTCATCAGATCATCCACATATTCTGGAAAAAAATATATTCAATAAAAATTAGACATCCATTTGTCTACAGTATGAAATACAAATTTGACCAAAATTAACATAATTTGATAAAAGCTATGAAATGTGAAAGTTGAATGAAGACCAACCCTCCACCCACTGTAAATATCATATACAAGCCTAGAAAATGATACTAATATTTCTTATACTCACGGAAAGTTGGATTAACTTTCTTTGCTTGCAGTTTATATCCGCCTTTTTTGAATTTTGGGTACCTGATGATGAAGACCGGCTCACATCACGATTCTGTGCCTGCTTGTGGCCTGCATTTTCATTAAAGTGCATTGCAGCTATACAAAGTCTGTAATTAGAATATTATCACAATGATTTATTTTTGGACATATAAGTGATCTATCAGCAAAAACTCTATGTAATTTGCACTGTTGTTGTCATGACGGCTGCTGGGCCGTCATCCCGCTCATCAGCTCCAGCTGCGCACTGACCAACAGGTGTTAATCAGCGGCTCTTAAAAGTCAGCATCATTGACAGCCCGGCACGGAGTCGTCTGTCTTCCTCGACTGAGTATGAGCCAGAGCTTCGTTTCACAGCCAAGTCAAGAACGCCACGACAAGACCTACCACGTAAGAAGACTATTTGCTTTTCTACGCCTAATCTTTACCCCTGTGCACAGGTGGACCTCCCAGGCGGCGGACCGGTATCTCCAACGGACGGAGAATTACCCTCTCCCTTCCGGAGCTCCTCCTGGCCTTCGCTAATTCAGGAATTCTCTCCACTGCAGGTAGTGTCACTCCCTCTGTCACAGGAGTCATTGTCACCATGGTTACGGACATTATCACTGTCACGGCTACGGGAACAATGTCACAGCTGTCAGTGCAGTCATTGCTCTCGCCACGAACTCCACCACAGTTACTGGAGTTATCACCGTCACAGCTTCAAGCACCAGAACCACCACAGCTCACGGACATTGGGGAACAACCAGATACAGTCAGAGACAACCTCAAGTAAGCTGCACACCTGCACTTGTCCTTTTGTG
Source organism: Pholidichthys leucotaenia (assembly GCA_020510985.1). Classification (NCBI taxonomy): domain Eukaryota; kingdom Metazoa; phylum Chordata; class Actinopteri; order Cichliformes; family Pholidichthyidae; genus Pholidichthys; species Pholidichthys leucotaenia. Next base: position 181,178,509 of record CM035850.1, on the reverse strand, counting down.
CTGAACAGCCTTAACGGTTTCTGCTTGTGTGTTCTAGGGTTGCCAGGTCGTCTTCTCTATCGCTCAGCTCCGGTGACCAGGCTGCTATATCTGCACTCACACTTGCACTACACTCTCACATTTGACAATAAAGAATAACTATTTTGTATGTGTCTGTGTCTGTCTCTTGGGTCCTGAAACATGTCAGTTATTATAATTGCATTTCATATTTTTGGTCACATATTGCATCTCCTCACCTTGTCAACATTCCAAGGAATGAGAAGTGTACACTCTTTGGTGTAAAATGAATAATCAGACTGTGGAAAGCCTCCACATTTGAAGTTTGCTGCCCTGGACTCAGCTTTCGCACATCCCTGAGGACCCGTGTTTTGTTGATCATAACTTTTTCACAGCCCTTTGTGCCTGAAATAAATTGTAGGTGTGAGATATGTCACCAAAAATGATGAAAATCAATTTTTATATATATAATACATGCACTGTTTCATTGTGTGAAACTGTTTTTTGTGTTAGGTTGCAGTCTCTCAGGAGCTGGGGGATTGTATGTAGTGCTCGCATCTTTGTACTGGTTGATGAGCAGGCAGCAGAGCAGCGCGCCGTTCAGCCGGAAAAAAAGCAGAGGACAAGGGTAACGGGCCCCACACCGAGACAGGGATAATCGGTGATAATGTTGCTTACTTGCAGGGGCAGGTGGCTGGCGTCGGCAGCTGACGAGGCGCAGGTGTGCGCGCAGCTGGAGCCGCGAGTCGTGACACAAATTGCATCTTATTCTCGAAATCGCTGTCAACGAAATGTCTACTGCACATGTTGAGTGATTTACCGACATCATTCCAATTTTTTTGTGTTTTCTGAACGAATTTCACCCATGCCGTTCTGATTTTCCCAGGGACGGGAAATTCATAAACACCCACTGCATGCTCCTCTGATATACCGTCGCACCCGTAGACAACACAATGCCAAACCATAATTAATTCGATTACTGAAATCCTAATCTTAATAAATAATCTATTTGTAATCCACAAGTACTCCGAGAAATATCCGTAATCGCCGATTTTAAAACGTAAACAATAAGCAATGTCCGCCGAGCGTGTGCGTGTCTCTCCCTGAAATTACGTCACACAGTCAGTGGCCATCTTAGCCGCTGAGTCAGACAGCTCTCAAGGACAGCATACTTCAAGAGTGCATTGTCACCTTATGCGACATTTGTTGACACCAAAACATGTGCGGTTCAAATTAGCTCGTCTCACACAAAAATTTAAGATATGATTTAGTGATATTGAATTTTCGTCCGGCCGACGCCTTTAAAAGCAACACTCGCTACACAAAGTGCTGTACAGTAAGAGAAAATAAAAGCAGGGCACTAACACAAAGGGCGCTAACACAAGAACCACAGTAAAAAATTCATAAATAAAATAAAAAGTAAAATAAATAAAAATCAATTTCATTCAATAAAATCAATGTCTCATACTGGGTCGAAAGCCAGGGAGTAAAAATGTGTTTTAAGATGTGTTTTAAAAATGGACAGTGAAGGTGCTTGTCTAATGTCCGGGGTAAATCATTCCATAACCTGGGGGCCATGATCGAAAAGGCTCCGTCCCCTCTGAGCTTGCGCCTCACCTTTGGTACCTCCAAAAGCAGCTGTTCAGCTGACCTAAGGGACCAGGTGGGAGCGTAGGGATGCAGAAGCTCAGAGAGGTAAGGTGGAGCAAGACCGTTCAAGGATTTAAAAACAAATGAAAGAATTTTAAAATGAACTCTAAAATACACGGGTAGCCAGTGGAGTGAAGCTAAGATGGGTGTAATCCACTCCAAGATGGCGCTGCGGATGGCAGCCACTGGCTTCTGCTCTCTGATGTTTTTGATAATTTTGTGTGTTTTTTTGGACTTCTGCTCTTCCGTCCGAGTCACCTATTCAAGGGAGGAACTACTTTTACTCAGACTATCTCCCAGTGCAACTTCTCCGCCAGTTTCTGCTGCTGATCTGAAGTTTTTTCAGTCGATCTTAGCTGTGGGAGCAGCGGCTATTGGCACTGGCCGGAAACGAAGGCAGCGTGGTAAACGTGCCGGTGCGCTAGTCAGGCTGAAGAAACGAGGATATCGCACGCCGCTCCCATCGATCCATCTGACCAATGTCCGCTCTTTGGCGAACAAAATAGATGAACTGCTGCTCCTGACTCACAAAAACCTGGATTTTAGCAGATCTGGCGCCCTGTGTTTCACGGAGTCCTGGCTGAGTGAACACATCCCGGACAGCGCGGTTCGCCTGGACGGATTCCAACTGTTTCACGCTGATCGCAGCCGAGAATTCTCTGGAAAGACTAAAGGTGGTGGAATCTGCTTCTACATAAACGAAGGTTGGTGTACTGATGTCACAGTGTTGAAGAAGTTTTGTAGCCCTAACCTAGAGTCACTGTTCATAAACTGTAAACCCTTTTATTCACCGCGAGAATTCTCCTCGTTTATTCTGGTCTGAATTTATATCGCGCCTGCTGCTTGTACAACTGAGGCCCTGCAGCACCTCGCTGACCAGATAGCAGAGGTGGAGGAAAAACATCCAGACTCTCTGCTTATCATTCTGGGTGATTTCAATAGAGCTAATCTCACAAATGAGCTTCCTAAATACAGACAGCATATTAAATGTCCCACCAGGGACACAATTGCACTTGACCACTGTTACACAGTTTTAAGAAACGCCTATCATGCCGTCCCGCTTGCAGCTCTGGGTTTTTTCTGACCACTGTCTGCTCCATCTTATTCCAACATACAGACAGAAACTAAAAACTTCCAAGTCTGTTGTAAGGACTGTGAAGAAATGGACTGAGGAATCAAAGCTGGAGTTACAAGCCTGCTTTGACTGCACAGACTGGAGTGTTTTTGAAGATGCAGCCATTAACCTAAATGAACTCACTGACACTGTGACATCATACATCAGTTTCTGTGAGGACGTGTGTGCAGACCAAGACCTTCTGCTCATACAACAACAATAAACCCTGGTTCATTCCTAAACTGAAGCAGCTACGTCAGACCAAGGAGGAGGCCTACAGGACTGGTGACTGGACTCTGTACAAGCGGGCCAGAAACATGCTGATGAAGAAGACCAGGCTTGCTAAGAGGAGCTACAGTGAAAAGTTACAACAAAACTTCTCAGCCAACAACTCTGCTTCTGTTTGGAGAGGCCTGCAGAATATCACCAACTACAGGAGACCATCCCCCCACCCTGTGGAAAACTGCCAGCTGGCTAACGACCTAAACAGCTTTTACTGTAGGTTTGAAAAGAACCTACAGTTCTCACCTCCCACCCACACAAAAGGATTATCTGCAGCCCCAGGAACTCCATCCCTCCTCCACTCTAACCTCCCACCAGCACTAACGATCTGTGAAGAGGAGGTGCGCTGGGTCTTTCAGAGACAAAAGATCAAGAAGGCTGCAGGACCTGATGGTGTGTCTCCGTCCTGCCTGAGAGTCTGCGCCAACGAGTTGGCCCCCATCTTCACCCGGATCTTTAATAGATCACTGGAGCTGTGTGAAGAGCCTTCCTGCTTCAAACGCTCCATCATCATTCCAGTTCCCAAGAAACTCTCTGTTACAGGATTAAACGACTACAGACCTGTTGCCTTGACCTCTGTGGTCATGAAATCCTTGGAGAGATTGGTGCTGAACCACCTGAAGGTCATCACAGGCCCCCTGATGGACCCACTGCAGTTTGCCTACCGGTCAAACAGGTCAGTGGATGATGCAGTGAATATGGGACTACACTACATCCTGCAACACCTCGACTCCCCAGGGACGTACGCCAGGATCCTGTTTGTCGACTTCAGCTCAGCGTTCAACACCATCATCCCAGGCATTCTTCATCAGAAAATCCTCCAGCTCAAGGTGCCCCCCTCCACCTGCCAGTGGATCTCCAGCTTTCTGACTGACGGGTGGCAACAGGTGAAGCTAGGGAGATTTACATCCAGCTCCCGAAAAATTAGTACTGGCGACCCCAAGGATGTGTCCTTTCCCCACTGCTCTTCTCCCTCTACTCCAACGACTGCACCTCAGAGGACCCTTCAGTGAAGCTCCTGAAGTTTGCGGATGACACCACAGTCATCGGTTGGATCCGGGATGGTGATGAGTCTGCATACAGGCGGGAGGTGGAGCAGCTGATCCTCTGGTGCGGCCAGAACCATCTTGAACTTAACCCGGCCAAAACGGTGGAGATGACTGTGGATTTCAGGTGACACCCTCCTTCATTCCCCCCACTCACCATCCTCAACAGCACAGTGTCCACTGTTGACTCCTTCAAGTTTCTGGGTACCACAATCTCCCGGAACCTGAAGTGGTCCTCCCATATAGACACTGTCCGGAAAAAGGCCCAGCAGATGTTGTTTTTTCTGCGTCAGCTCAAGAAGTTTGATTTGCCTCAGGAGCTGCTGGTTGTCTTCTACACCGCCATCATCCAATCTGTCCTCTGCTTTTCCATCACTGTCTGGTTTGGATCTGCCACTAAACAGGACCAGACCAGACTGCAGCGGATCATTAAGTCTATGGAGAGGATCATTGGTACCGACCTACCCTCCATTGAGAACTTATATCGGTCCATAACCAGGAAACGGGTGGGAAACATCTGTGCTGACCCGTCACACCCCGGCCACAAACTGTTTGAACTTCTATCTTCTGGTCGTCGTTACAGATCACTGAAGGTCAAAACCACCCGTCACAGGAACAGTTTCTTTCCTCAAGCCATCACTCTGATGAACTCCTAACATTCACCTAGTCCTACCTGTTGCTGTACTCATGACTTTTCATCCATTCTTTCATTGCACATAACTCTCACACTGCTTTTTACTTCATTCACATTATATCACTGAATCTGAGTTCACATTGAAATACTGTGTGACTGTATATTTTTTCATATATTTCTGCAAAGTGTGGATAGTCTGAGTAAATAACTGCATATATTCCTGTATATATTTGCATCCTTTTATAGAAACGTGGACAGACTGTAATTTACTGTACATACTCTGTTGTCATTGAATCCTTATTTAAATCTTATTTAAATCCTCCACCTGAACAATGAGAGCAAGTTTTTAGCCAAAGTCAAATTCCTTGTATGTGTTGTGCATACTTGGCCAATAAAGCTGATTCTGATTCTGATGTGATCTCTTCCACGTGTACCTGTCAAAAGACGAACAGCGGCGTTTTGAACCAGCTGCAGACGGGAAAGAGATGACTGGCTGACACCGGCGTAAAGTGCGCTACAGTAATCCAGCCAAGATGAAATAAAAGCATGGATTACTGTTTCAAAGTGTGGTCTAGAGAGAATGGGTTTTACTTTTGCTAAACGCCTTAGATGAAAGAAGCTGGACTTTACCACAGAACGAATCTGCGTGTCTAATTTAAAATCATTGTCCATGATAAAACCAAGGTTCCTAGCTGTGGATTTAACATAAGCAATAAGGGGGCTCAAGTATACAGGAAGGGACTCACAGAGGCGACTAGGTCCAAACACCATCACTACGGTCTTCTTATCATTAAAATTTAGGAAGTTTAGGGCCATCCAAGACTTTATGTCTTCAATGCATGCAAGGAGTGAGTTTACTGATGAGGCAGCTTTTTGCTTTAGAGGGACATAAATCTAATAGTCATCAGCATACAGGTGGAAAGAGATACCATGCTTTTTTTAAAATGGATCCCAGAGGAAGTATGTACAGAGAAAAAAGCATGGGCCCTAGAACTGACCCCTGTGGGACTCCCTAAGGCAGAGCAGAACAAGAGGATTCAAACCCAGACATGCTAACTTTAAAAGTCCTGTCTGACAGACAGGATCTAAACCAGTTGAGAGCAGTGCCACAAATGCCCACTAGGTGCAGCAAATGGGAAATTAAAACATGATGGTCCACTGTGTCAAAGGCAGCAGTTAAATCAAGCAGCACAAGCAACAGCATATTCACCTGAATAACATGTCAAGAGAATACTGTTAAAAACTCTTAACAAGGCTGTCTCTGTGCTATGAAGAGCTTTGAAACCAGGTTGAAAAATCTCCAAAATACTGTGTTCATCCAGAAAACATTTCAGCTGCATATAGACAATTTTCTCTAAAAATTTTTGAGAGAAATGGCAGCTTGGAAATAGGCCTAAAATTTGCCAACACGGTATGATCGAGACCAGGTTTCTTAATCAAGGGCTGTACTACTGCATGTTTAAAATTTGCAGGAACCACACCAGATGATAGGCTGCTGTTCAAGATGGCGAGAACTGACTGGCCTATACTGGGAAGCACCTCTTTAAAAAGTCTAGGAGGGACAACATCACAGGGAGACCCTGAGGGCTTAATGTTGCCAACCACATCCTCTAAAAATGACAGTCACAGGTTCAAACTGATCAAAAACAGCAGAACAAGGAACAGAGACAGAGGGATCAGAGGCATGAGGTGAGATGACAGCCCTGGTGGTGGCCACCTTATCAAAAAAAAGTTCATAAAATCATTGCATAAAGATGCAGCCAAGGATCGGAGGGTGTCATGCTCAATGACCACAGGATCTCATCTCTGCTGTTTACAGATGATGTTGTCCTGTTCGCTTCATCGACCAATGACCTATGGACCTTGCTGGGATGGTTTGCTACTGAGTGTGAACCGGCTGGTATAAGAATCAGCACCTCCAAATCCGAGTCCATGTTTCTCAGCCAGAAAAAGGTGGATTGTCTTCTCTGGGTTGGGGACAAGCTCCTGCCTCAAGTGGAGGAGTTTAAGTATTTTGAGGTCTCATTCATGAGTGAGGAGAGAATGGAGTGAGAGATTGCCAGATGGATCGGAGCAGCCTCTGCAGTGATGCAGACATTGTACCGGTCTGTTGTGGTGAAGAGGCAGCTGAGCTCTAAAGCAAAGCTGTCAATTTACTGGTCAGTCTACGTTCCTACCCTCACCTATGGTCATGTGCTTTGGGCAATGACTGAAAGAACGAGATTGTGGATACAAGTGGCTGAAATGAGCTTTCTCTGTATGATTGCTGGACTCACCGTCAGAGATAGGGTGAGGAGCTCAGTCATCTGGAAGAGGCTCAGAGTAGAACCACTGCTCCTCCATATCGAAAGGAGCCAGTTAAGGTGGTTTGGGCATCTGATCAGGATGTCTCCTGGACTCCTTCCACTTGAGGTGTTTTGGGCACGTCTCACTGGGAGGAGTGACCGGGTCAGACCCAGGACACTATGATGAGACTATGTCTCCCAGCTGGCCTAGGAACATATCCTCTCTGAAGAGCTGGAGCAGGTGGCTGGGGAGAGGGAACTCTGAGCTTCTCTGCTTGAGCTGCTGCTTCCACGACCTGGACCTCTGGAAAAGCTGTAGAAAATGGATGGAGGATGGATGGATGGATTAGTAAAAAAAACAAGTAATCCATACATACAAAGAAATCAAGGCAACTTTGTTCACAAAACAAGTTATATTTAATAAAGTGGAATGGTACAGGGAATAAATATTGAACAAACTTGGTGAAATTCATTTAATATTTAGTCAGAAAGTCTTTGTTAGTAATAACAACTTCTGTTAGTAATAACAACTTCCAAACACCTCCTTTATGGAGAAACTAGATTCAGGCATTGCTCAGGAGTGATTTTAGCCCATTCTTCCATACAAACTGTCTTCAAATCTTGAAGGTTCCGTGGATGTCTTCTATGAACTCTGATCTTCAATTTGTTCCATGGATTTTCATTCAGGTCAGGTGACTGTCTGGGCCATTCTAGCAGCTTTATTTTCCTTCTCTGGAGCCAGTTGAGAGTTTTCTTGGCTGTGTGTTTGGGATCATTGTCCTAGTGAAATGGCAATCCTCGTTTAATCTTTAGCATCTTGGCTAATGGCAACAGATTCAAGGATGTCCGTCCATTTGTCCATTCATCTTTCCTTCAATTATATGAAGTCTTCTTGTATGATGTGCTAAAAAACACCGCCACACTATGATGCTCCCACCTCCAAACTGTCAGGGCGTGAATTGAGCTCATGTCATCTTGTGTTCTGAATTATATTTTCTTATTTCAGAACATGAGTCAATTCATGCCCTTGCCTTAAGTTCTCCGTTGGGAGTTTTTGTATTAATGATTATTATTGTTATTATCATCATTATTAGTGTTGTCATGTCCTTAGTTTCGTATCCATTTCCTTTTCCACAGCTTCGGGTTTCTCCTTGTGATTATTATTCCTGTCTTTGCTTTAGTTTTTTATTATCATCATCCTTTGTATTATTTCATCTTGGTCACGTCTTGTAATTTCTGTCGTCATGTTGGTTTGGGCTGTTATTTTGACAGCGTCTTTTGTTTACTTATGTTTTTCACCTAGCTTGTTTCATGTCTCGTTGAGTTCCTGATTATTCACAGCTGTTTATTATTTCAAAAATTATTCTTGTCCTATTTAAGGGGTGCTGCCCTGAAGTTCGGGGCAATACCCTACTGTGTCATGCTAGCATGGATGTCATGCTTCCGTCTGTCGTTCCTGTCATGCCGAAGTCTGTCATCGTTTGTATCCCATCTTATCCTGTCAAAGCCTTTTGTGTTAGTATCTTGCCTGAGTTCTGTTACTTCTAGAGTTTTCTATTTTTGTTCCATTAAAACTGCAATTGAAGTCGTGAGTTTGGATCTTGTGGTCCACCCCTGGAGGGGCTCATTTGGAGAGAAGGACATGGCCAGTGAAAGACCCAGCAGACTTTTTTTGTTTGTTATGGCCAGTTGCGTGCTGCTGACCGATGACCAATTCGATTCCATGATCTGCCTTTGGGACCTAGCTGCCGCGACCCACAGCTTCTCTGACTGAGGAGTATTGGTTATGGACAGCAGCAGGACGGGAGCTGGAGCTCTCTCCACATCTGGAAGTGTTTCCATGGATACAGGGCCTGCCCATCTATTATGCCCAGTGGCCCATCTCTCCATTTGAGACTGCCATAGATATGTGGAGGGGGCATGAGCACCACTCCTCCTGGCATTCCAGGGCAGCTCCAGCCCAGACTGCCATAATCTTCTGCAAGATGATCTCTGCAGCAACCCAGAGGGAGTCATCTGGCACATAAGTGGCAGCAGAGCGGGATACAAGGCAAGTACCGTATTCTCATTTCCTTACATCCATTAATGAGAGATCCTGTCTTGTCCCTGATGGGAGTGTGTGGCAGCAGCCCTCAACCACTGCTGAATTCACCCCACCTGTCTCTGCTGTATTCTCTGCTGCTGCTCCCATATCCGCACCCTCTCCTGCCTCTCCTCTCTCTTCTTCTCCAAGCTCTATGCGTGATGACTTCACTCGCTGCCTGGAGTTACGGGACCTCATCAGGGATATAGGAGAGTGTTACCTCCTTTACCTGCATCTGGATGGATGGGAGAACGCAGCATAGAGGGAGGGGCATGGATGTGGGCTCACCGGATTGTCACAGCTAAGCCCCATTTGAGGGAGGATGTTCCTGTCTTCCTCTGTGACTTTCTGCTGTCCGATGAGTTTTCCCTCATGCAAGAGGAGGAGGAAGAATCACCAGTTTCTGAGGCAGGTGAGCCTCAATCTGCTGTTTCTGAGGTCAGTGCACACCCGTCACCTGATCCTGAGTTTAACGTGCCTCATTCATCAGCCCATGAGGTCAGTGTGCTACAGCCATCAGTACCTGAGGTGCATGCTTCAGCAGCCTACTCGTGAGACCGACGTTCCCCAGTCATCTGCGGTCGAAGCTGGTGTGCCTCCATCATCGGTTCCTGAGGCTGTCCAGCTCCTGTCAGCCATCACTGAGGTCGGCGCTTGCATATCGTCGTTGGACTCTGAGCCGGGGTCTCTCCAACTACTGATCACTGAACTCAAGACTCGTCTGCTGCAAATGGCTGTGCTACCCTTTCCCCCCTGCTATTGTCAGCGTCTCAGGTGATCGCACCCCAACCATCGTCTGGTCTGGCGACTGAGGCCTCCACTCCTGCAGCTCTCCCGGAGGCAGCCGCCCATGCAGCTGATCTGAAATCGTCACTGAGGAAGCAGGAGACCAGGAGCTAAGGAAAGTACTTTTTCCATTAATTTCTGAAAGTATATTTGAAAAAAAAACTTGCCTCACTCCTCATGGGGGGACCCAACAACAGAGTCCACCAGCTCTTTGGTCTTCCCAATCAGTCTCTACTGCTAATGACTGTGATGTCACCACATTGACCGCTTGTTCTCTTTCCTTTTCTGAAGTGGTCATGTTGAAAAGGGAGCCGCGGGAGGACCCCTCTCCACCTGAGGGTGAGCAGTCTGCTCCACCTGTGGCAGTTCCTTAAGGCAAGCAGTCTGCTTGACCCATCGCAGTTCCTGAGGGCAAGCAGTCCACTTCACCCATTGCAGTTCCTGAGGGCGAGCAGTCCGCTCTACACGTTGTCATTCCAGATGTTGAGTAGTCCACTCGTTGTTGTTCCAGAGGTTGAGCGGGGACTGCCACCTGTTGCCCCAGAGGTTGGTGGGTCCCCGCCGTTTGTTTCAAATGTCGGTGTGTCTCCACCGTCTGCGCTAGGGGTCAAAAGGCTACAGTTACTGGTCGCAGAACATAATGTTCCTTTGGTGGAGTTTGTCGAGGTCTGTGTCCCTGTGGCCATTGTTCCACCAAGCTCTGTAGTCTGGTGGCCCAAAGACTGTGGTAGACCACCGGAACTATCCTGCTTTTTGGTCTGGTGGGCCATGGACTGGAGAAGGCCCCCTGACCCTTCCTGTTCCACAGTCCAAGGGCCCATGGACTTGGGTAGGCCCCCTGACCCGTTGTTTTCTGCGGTCTGGTGACCCTGGGGCTTTGGCAGACCACCCAATCCGTTTTTGGTTTTGGGGCCATGGACTTTGGTTATGTCCCACAAGCTGTGTTTTTTGTGTTTTGTGTATGTGTGTTGGGGGATGGGGGGATTTGTTTTGGCCCACCTGCCCTTGTACCCCCACCACCCACCCTAGAAGGGGGGGGGGGGGTTCTTTTTTTCTGTTGGTGTTACCCTTAGGGGTCGTCTACAAACCGCCCCTTAAAAGGGGGGTAGTGTCAGGGTGTGAATTGAGTTCATGTCCTCATCTTGGGCTATAGATTATATTTTCTTGTTTCAGGACATGAGTCAACTCATGCCCTAACCTTTAGTTCCTTTGGGAGTTTTTTGTGTTAATCATTGTTATTATTATCATTATTAGTATCATCATGACCTTGGTTTTGTATTCATTTTGTTTTCCAGAGCTTCACGTTTCTCCTTGTTATTATTATTCCTGTCTTTGCCTTAGCTTGTTATCATCATCCTTTGTATTATTTTATCTTCGTCACGTCTTTTAATTTCTGTCGTCATGTTGGTTTGGGCTCTTATTTTGAAAGCGTCTTTTGTTTACTTCCGTTTTTCACCTAGCTTGTTTCATGTCTTGTTGAGTTCCTGATTACTCACAGCTGTTTATTATTTTGATAACTATTCTTGTCCTATTTAAGGGACGCCGCCCCCTAGTTTGAGGTGATGTCCTACTGTGTCATGCTGGCGTGGACCACACACTTCCATCTGTCTGTATCCTTTCCATTTTCTGCCGAAGTCCTGTGAGTTTTTGTTCCTGTTTCCCGTGGTGAATTATTTTGTGTTTATTAAATCTTGCAAACTGAAGTCCAGCATTTGGATCTTATATTCCACCCCTGGAGGGGTTCATACCTGACACAGACTTCACTGTTGGTATGGTGTTTTTGGGCTGATGTGCAGTGCCACTTCTCGTCCAAACATGCTGTGTGTTGTTGCATCCAATAAGTTCAATTTTGGTCTCCTCTGACTAGAGTAAATTCTTCCAGTAATTTACTGGCTTGCCCAAATGTTGTGCAGCCGCAAACTTTAAATGAGCTTCAGCATGCTTTTTCTTCAGCAATGGAGTCTTGCGAAGTGAGCGGGCATACAGCCAATGTTGTTTGAGTGCATTACTTATTGTTTTCTTTGAAACAGCAGTACCTGCTAACTCCAGATCTTTCTGGAGCTCTTCACAAGTGCTCTTTAGCTCTTGGATAACTCATCTGGTAATTATTTTGACTCCTTTGTCAGAAATCTATCAAGGAGCTCCAGGTCATGACCAGTTTATGGTAAAATGATGTTTTTTCCACTTCTGAACAGTGGCTCCAACAGTGCTCACTGGAACATTCAGCATTTTAGAAATGCACATGTAACCAATGCTATCATTATGTTTTGCAATAATAAGGTTTTGAATGTCTAGAGAGAGCTCTTTGCTTCTTCAGATCATGAATTCTTTGTGGTGTAACAATTTCCATCCATCCATCCATCTTCTACCGCTTTTCCAGAGGTCCGGGTCACGGAGGCAGCAGTTCAAGCAGAGAAGCCCAGACTTCCGTTTCCCCACCCACTTGCTCCAGCTCTTCAGAGAGGATACCAAGGCGTTCCCAGGCCAGCTGGGAGACATAGTCTCTCCACCGAGTCCTGGGTCTGCCCCGGGGTCTCCTCCCAGTGTAACAATTTGATATTGAAATTGATTTGCACTGATGGGGGATGGGATAGCTTCCTCAATTCTGATGGATTTCAGCTGGTTTCTTGGCTTTCTATGCCTTTTTGCACCTCTTTTTCAATACTTTCTTTCTTTTGTGTTCAATACTTATTCCCTGTCATTGAATTTTATTAAATATTACTTGTTTTGTGAACACAGTTGCCTTGATTTCTTTGTATGTATGGATTACTTGGGTTGTTACTGATATCTGGTGAAAATCTCAAGTCAGTGACTGCATCGGAAATATCTTTAATGAGAAAATCTTGATGTGTTCAATACTTACTTTCCCCACTGTAGCCAGCCATCATTTGATGCCCCTGCAGGACCTGCAGCACCATTGTTCCATTAAAGGAAAAAGCACCTCAGATCATGATGGAGCCTTTTCCACTGTGGTGCAAAGAAAACATCTCCAGTGGGATCTCCTTGTCATGCCAGTAATGTTGGAAATCATCAGGACCATCCAAGTTACATTTTTTTCTTGTCACAGAATAAAATTTCTTATGCCTTTCAGGGTCCCATGTTTGGTGCTCCCTTGCAATGTCCAAGCCGGAAAGTTTGTGCCATGTGAGGAGACATGGCCTTTGAAGATTTTTTGTTCTTTAAGCCCTTCTTTATTAGATGCTGTCTTATTGTTATTGGGCTCCATTCAGCATCAGTAAGGGCCTTAAGTTGGGTTAAGGGTTGGCCTGGGTTTTCATGGATAGCCCGTTGAATCCTCAGGCTCAGTACAGGTGAAGCTTTTTGGGGTCTACCTCTTGATTGTCCCATCACCCTCAGGATCCTCTAAGAAATTTAAAATGACTGTCTTACTGCACCCAACCTCAGCAGCGATGGCTTGTTTCAAGAAAGCTTGCTTGTGCAGCTCAACAGTCCTGCCATGCTCAAAGACAGAAAGCCTTTTTGCTTTTGCCATCAGGAGGTCATGACAGTGTGAATGCCTGACAGAAAATTACATGAAAGCCAGAATTTTTGCACAGATTTCACCTTTTAAAGGATATGAGCTTAAAGTTTTGATCAACTGATGAACAGCCTGTTTGAGTTTAAATGCAGTTTTCAATATTTTTTTACATTAACCTTTATTTATACAGTGGAGGTCCACTGGGAGGCAACCTCTCCTTTTCAACAACGCCCTGTTCACATTCACACAGTTACACATTCACAACTGGAAGTGGCTCTGTACAGCCAGAGGCTGCTCTATGGCCACTGAGCAGCTCTGCTGGAGCAGTTGGGGAAAGGGGCCTTGCTCAAGGGCGCCACATTAATAAGGGTGGTGCACTGCTTGTCACAAACCAAGCCGGTGTTGTCCTTCAGGCTCGGTTCCGACTTTTCTCTGTGGCTCGGGTTCGGTATATTTGTGTATTTTGTTATCTTTTGAGTTCTTGTAGTTTCTATATCTTTTGTTCTTTTCTTTTCCGTGCCTGTAGCCACCGCTCTGGCCAGCAGCTGTTAGGCAGCCTCTTTGACCTACATTCGTGTGGGCATAGTCTAACTCTTGCCGGTCCGACCACGCCCCCTCTCTCTTGACAGCCAGCTGATCCCACACCGGTAATTGTCTTTGCCGCGCCTCGCCCAGGTGAACCCAATCCGTTGTCCAGCAGTGCTTGTACTTGGCGGCCTTTGCCAGTCAAGCATTGCTGGACCATTGTTTGAGCATGTTCATGTGAATGTTAACTGTCATATGAATTAACTGTCTCTTAAGGGAATAGGAAGCTACACTGTTGCTTCTCCCCGCAGTGTAGTAATTGTTTGTGTGTGTGCTCGTTGGAAGACTTGGACAACTCGGACTGCTCCTGTTCTGTGAGTACAGACTGTTAGCATTTCTCCATGCAGTGTAGCTGCTACGCTTTGGCACTTGCTCAGTTTCCTTCTCCAGCCAGTAGAGCGTAGAGGACTCTAGGTTAACCTGAGCTATTTACGTTTCTGTGTACTGTCTGAATTGTGGCCACTTTGCACCGTGGTCTATTCCACTGCACCTCCCACATGTGAGCCCTTTGGTGCACCCCCGTTGCCTTTTTTGTATGTCGTTGTTTTTGGAACTGTTGTCCTTTGTGTTAAAAAATGTGTTTGTGGTGTAACCAGTGTTTACATCCATTCTTCCTTCCCCTCCTCCATGTGCTGCGTAAAAGCGCACAAGGAGGCTCATGACACTGCTACACACGTGGACAAAATTGTTGGTACCCCTCTGTTAATGAAAGGAAAACCCACAGTGGTCACATAAATAACTTGCATCTGACAAAAGTGGTAATAAATAAAAATTCTATGAAAATTAACCAATGAAAATCAGACAATGCTTTTGGATACACTCGGAAAGGAATTAGGAAAGCTTAAACTGTGGTTTGATTCAAACAAATTAACGCTCAATTTAAGTAAGACAAAAGTTATAGTTTTTTAACAACCATCACAACAACTTAGTATCTAAACTCACTGTAAATGGTGTAGAGATTGAAAGGGTATCTGAAACTAAATTTCTTGGAGTAATAATTGATAATAAACTGTGTTGGAAGTCACATATTAATTATATTAAAGGTAAAATATCTAAGTCAATTGCAATACTACACAGAGCGAAATATTTGCTGAATCAACCCACACTATGTACCTTGTATCATTCATTAATACTCCCATACATGACATATTGTACTGAAGAATGGGGAAATACATATAAAACAAACATATATCCAGTCTTTATGTTTCAGAAGAGAGCTATTAGAATAATAAACAAAGCTGCTTACAAGGAACCAACAAACCCACTTTTTCTTAAATTAAAAGCTCTCAAGTTGAAAGATCTGGTTGACTTTAAAACTACAGTAATAATGTTTAAAGTGAAGAATCTATCACTGCCTGCAAATATCCAAAAGTTGTTCCAAATAAGGGAGAAACAATATCATTTCAGAGGAACATGTATATTTCAAAAACCTTCAGTGAGAACTGCCACCAAGCAACACTGTGTTTCAGTGCAAGGAGTCAGATTATGGAACGATTTTGGACCTGAATTAAAATCATGTACAACGCTTGGATAATTTAAACAAAAACTTAAATACTCCAAACATATATACAAGATGACATGTAAAATCACATAAGGATTGTCATATCCAGTCTGTGTTGAGTTGTTGCTTAGTTGTTTTTTTTTTGTCACATTTTGTCTTGGCTTTGTTCCGAATTGTAATCGCTCTTGTTTTGTTTTTCTTTTGAATTTTTGGATGGAATATGGGTGGGCAATATAAGCTGCGGCTTCAGCCATCACCCATTTCGGATAACATTTGTTGAACTGTATGATCACAGGAGTTATTGTTAAATTTGACCTTGTTGGATTTTTTTCCCCTTTGTTATATTATTCTGTTTCTTTTTAATCTTTACTTTTAATCTATCTGAAATAAAGATTCATTCATTCAATTGTGGTTCAACAGAATTACTCAAAAAAAAAAAAAAAAACCTCATGAAACAGGCCTGGACAAAAATGATGGTACAACTAGAAAAGATTGAACATTTATACAACAATTTGTACAAATTGGAGAGCACAAATCACCCTTCATGGACATCACTTGTGGTGTGATCCAGGGGTCAGTTTTTGGACCCAAACTCTTTATTTTGTATATAAATGACATATGCCAAGTATCAAAAATTCTGAAATTTATTTTGTTTGCGGATGACACAAATATCCTTTGCACTGGTGAGAATTTGCAGCAGGTTTTAGAGGTGGTCACAACTGAAAGGAAAAAGTTAACGTATTGGTTCAACAAAAATAAATTATCTCTAAATTTAAAAAAAACAAAGATTATGTTGTTTGGAAATTATAAAATAAATCATGAAATAATGGTAACGATAGATGATACCAGAATAGAAACAGTACAGGAAAATAAGTTTCTGGGGGTGACGCTAGACAATAAAATCTGCTGGAAACCTCACATCAGTCACATCCGTGCCAAGTTAGCAAAATGTATAGACATACTGGGGAAGACAAGACACATCTTGGACTATAAATCATTGGTCTTATTGTACAATTCACTGTTTTTACCTTATCTTAACTATTGTGTAGAAGTCTGGGGAAACACCTACAAGACCAACCTACAGTCAATATGCACATTGCAAAAAAGAGCTATAAGGATAATAAACAATGTAGGATATAGAGACCATACCAATTCGTTGTTTTTAAAGTCACATGTCATAAAGTTCATCGATTTAGTTAAATTTAAGACAGCACAAGTAATGTACAGGGCAATTAATAATCAACTCCCAACTAATATACAAAAAATATTTAAAAAAAGAGACAATGATCATAATTTGAGAGGAGACTTAAACGTTACAAAACCCAATATACCTACAACCAAGAAAAGTCTGTGCATATCTGTCTGTGGGGTGGATTTGTGGAACAGTCTGGAGCTGGAACTGAAACTATGTACAAACAGAAATCAATTTAAAAAGAGGTATAAACATTATTTGCTGAAAGGATATATGTTAGAAGGGTAGTATTTATATGTACGATTCATTATGTTCACTCTGGGACATTATGGGACACTATGGAATGGTGGGTGGGACAGCACTGTGTATATCTGTGTTGTTTGGGGCTGGTTTTGATGTATGGACATCATTGTATGTTAGGATGGATGGGTGTTAATGTTGATTTGTAAAAAATACAGTAAATTGTTTACTTGGGGTCTTAAAGGTGGAAATTTGTATATAATTCACATGGGTGTATTTATGGAAAAGAGGAGTTGGAATTAATAAGTGTTCACTTCTTCATTCTCCCTTTCGAACAGTGTATACTGTTACTTTATTGCATTTGTCATTTGTTTTGTTTTTGTTATACTTTTTTGTTCAAAATAAAGAATCTATCTATCTATCTATCTATCTATCTATCTATCTATCTATCTATCTATCTATCTATCTATCTATCTATCTATCTATCTATCTATCTATCTATAATAATGTGACCATAGGGACATGTTCAACCAAGATGTGTCCTCTAATTAACACCACAGGTGTCTACAAACTTGTAATCAGTCAGTCGGCTTATTTAAAGGGTGACAAGTAGTCACTGTGCTGTTTGGTGACATGGTGTGTACCACACTAAACATGGACCAGAGGAAGCAAAGGAGAGAGTTGTCTCAGGAGATTAGAAAGAAAATTATAGCCAAGCATGTTAAAGGTAAAGGCTATAAGACCAACTCCAAGCAGCTTGATGTTCCTGTGACTACAGTTGCACATATTATTCAGAAATTTAAGATCCACAGGACTGTAGCCAACCTTCCTGGATGTGGCCACAGGAGTAAAAATGGAAGAGACGGATAATGTGAATGGTAACAAAAGAGCCCAGAACAACCTCTAAACACATTCATGGTGAACTCCAAGGTCAAGGTACATCAGTGTCAGATCGCACCATCCATCGTTGTTTGAGCCAAAGTGGACTTCATGGGAGACGACCAAGGAGGTCACCACTGTTGAAAACAAATCATAAAAAAGCCAGACTGGAATTTGCCAAACTGCATGTTGACTAGCCACAAAGCTTCTGGGAGAATGTCCTATGGACAGATGAGACAAAACTGGAACTTTTTGGCAAGGCACATCAGCGCTATGTTCACAGGCACAAAAATGAAGCATACCAAGAAAAGAACACTGTCCCTACTGTGAAACATGGAGGAGGTTCTGTTATGTTGTGGGGCTGCTTTGCTGCATCTGGCACAGGGTGTTTTGAATCTGTGCAGGGTACAATGAAATCTCAAGACTATCAAGGTATTCTAGAGCGAAATGTGCTGCCCAGTGTCAGACAGCTTGGTCTCAGTTGCAGTTCATGGGTCTTGCAACAGGATAATGACCCAAAACACACAGCTAAACACCCAAGAACGGCTAAGAGCGAAACATTGGACTATTCTAAAGTGGCCTTCTATGAGCCCTGATCTAAATCCTATTGAAGATCTGTGGAAGAAGCTGAAACATGCCGTCTGGAGAAGACACTCTTCAAACCTGAGACAACCGGAGCAGTTTGCTGATGAGGAGTGGGCCAAAGAGAGGTGCAGGAGTCTCATTGACAGTTACAGAAATTGTTTGATTGCAGTGATTGCCTCAAAAGGTTGTGCAACAAAATATTAGTTAAGGGTACCATCATTTTTGTCCAGGTCTGTTTCATGAGTTTGTTTTTTAAAATAATTCTTTTGAACAACAATTCAAAAGCACTGCCTGATTTTCATTGGTTAATTTTCATAAAATTTTTATTTACTACCACTTTTGTCAGATTCAAGCTATTTCTGTGACCATTGTGGGCTTTTCATTGATTAACAGAGGGGTACCAATGTCATCTTTCCCACTCAGATCTGATCCTGCCACTCTGTTGAACTAGCGACCTTCTAGTCACCAGTCCACATACCCAGCCATTAGGCCACTTATTGCCTATTTTTTGTCTCTTGCTCCTGTTTCTTCTTTTTTACATCTTAAAGCTCTATTTATAACCTGGTTATGATTCAGCAGCAAGAAATGTGAGTACTTGAAACTTTCCCCTTGGTCTTAACCCATAAGAACCCAGACCCCCATAATTTTCCTTGAAAGAGAAAGGGATCTGAGTTCTTATAGGTTAAGGTTTCGATCAGGGGTGTATTTGACACCTAGGCCTTCAATGGTATCCTACCTGACTTAATTCAAAATTCAAAAATTAATCCAGCTCTTAATACCATCACTATAATGCCAGAGGTATAGAAACTATCAATACTATGCAAAAATAACTCAATATAACAGGGAATTGCATTACAGACAGGTATTTCATGTATTGGAATAAATGTCATTACTTATGTAAGAAACCCAGTTTACACAACTCTACAAGTCTCCTTTCACTACACAGTCCCTCCAGGATTTCGCAATGTTGTGATCACATCAGTTCATGCAAAATCAGCCAATCAGCACAACTATTGCAAGACCTTGCAACTTTGTCCAATCACCACAACTTTCCCGCAATTTTGGCCAATCCTCGTCAGCTTCCGCCAATTTCATCAAAGAAATTTGTCCCTGAGTGGCGCTCAAATACTCAGTCAAACCAATCAAATCCATTGCTGCACTGCATTCACTTCCGTGTTTACAGTGAGTATTAACTGAACACATCAACAAAAACAGAGTGCGTGACTGAAAAAAAAAAACTCACCCCCGAAGTTTCCAACACTGTCCCTTCTTCCGTCTCCCCCAGCCTGCTGGTGGGCGTCTCGCCACATCTCCATACAGAGTGCATGTACAAAATGCCGGTTTTGTGTTGAAAAACGTCCGCTTGCCCCAAAAGCACTCTGTTGTGGGAGTGCGTGTGAGGAGAGGCGCCGTAAAACCACAAACAAAACAAGCAAATCTAAAACTGCAGCCAGTTTTTGAACATTTTATACATCGTTAGAGGTAAAATCATTACTACATCTGGTCAATGAGCTTTAAAGCTGTGAATATCTGGTCTGGACACGGACAAATGCCCCCGTCCCAAATGAAAGATGAGTGTCTGATGAGACAAGTGTGTGTGTGTCAAGATGTGCAGAGATAGACAGGTAGGAGTTAGGCATGGAAAGAGAGAGAATATTGTCTGTAATTCTTTTTCAGAAAAACACAGACTCCAATTGACAATACAGAGCAACAGAGTAAATTATGTATTTTTTCCTCTCTGCTCGGTACCGAGTGGTTGGGGACCGTAGGGAGTTTTCAAATGACGGTGCTGTCAATAATTTTCAAATCTATACTCTTTAACATGCATTCAATGCAATTTAGCTGTTGTATTTGCAGTTGCAAATACAGACTCTACCCTGTTTTGTCAGGGTGTGGGATTGGACTCATGCCCTCATCCTAATTTGTAATTGTAGTATCTTGTCTTCAGGGCATGGGCCTCAGAACCTCTCTTTAAGTTCATTTTGGGGATTATTTGTATTTCTCTCTTGTTATTCTCATCCTGGTTTACTATTATTGTTAATATTATTATTCTGTTTTGCATATTTACTTCCTCCAATGGCTGTTCTCTTAGTTTAAAGTTATTAGTATTATTCACTATTATTATTGTTTCATGGTCTTGTCTCCGCTGGTTCCTCTGCTCAGCCCTGCCCGTCCTGTAACCATGCCCTGCTGTGTTTGTTTACTGCTGATTATGCCACCTGTTCTGTATTGTGTTTGATTGCTCCTGTGTGTATTTATATCTGCCCCTATCTGTGTCTCGTTATGTATGTCGTTAGTCATGCTGCATGAACAACACGCTTCTGTTCTGTGTCTCTTCTGCCCTGTGTATCCTCACCTGATCCTGCCCAATTATGTGTGAGTTTTGTTACAGCCCCTGAGCTGACTGTTATTTTTGTGTTTGTATTAGCAGAACTCAAATACTTTGCAAGCAGTTTCATGAAATGGTCAGTCAGAGAGCAACTCTTTCCAGCTCGGACATCGCCCGGATTAATAAGGTCAGGAGTTCCTGGCAGCGGAAGGCGAATTAGAGAGCTGCGTGGAGGAATCTGATCAGACCTAAATGAAACAGTCATTGTCGCCCCCGACAGACTTGAGCTGCACCCATTTGGCCAGCTCATTAATAAGTCACTGTCAAAACATTAAATACTGCATTTGGGTTCAATTTTCCACCAAACCGTGACATGTTTAATAGGAAATTTTTGACAATCCTGTGCTTTCAGAACACATGATTAACCATTTCAGTCTTGTGGTGTTATAGAATATCACTGCAGTAAACTGGAAAAAAGCTTCTGCTTTCAAATTTGTAATTCTTCCCACAACTTTTAGTGCAACAAAACCTCTCAAATCATTGCAACTCTTATTGCAACTTTTTTAAAAAACTCCCGCGAATTCAGGCTTTTTCATAAAAACATCCTGCGAAACAGCACTGAGGTTGGTAATGAGAACAATGGTGGATGATACATTTTTTTCAGAATTTATCATGATAGACATTATCAATGGCATTTTGAAAACCATTTTATGTCCAAGATGTAGTGATATAATGATAACAATCAATGTACATCTTTTCAAAAGGTGTAGAACTTTTCTTCATTAATATTAAAATACTGAAATTGAAATGTGGAAAAATATTACTCTAATACTCTAAATAAATAAATGGTTGCATCTCTTAATGCTGTCTGTAAGCATGCGTCATTTAGCAGTGCATTGTTGGTCAAAGGCTCTTTTATATCAGACTGTGGGAAAATGGAATGCTCTGCGTGTCTGACTTCAGTTTTGTTGCCACCTGAAAAAAATGAGTGGGATGGTTTGTTTTTAATGCATTTTCAGGTAAGTTGTCTTGATAGTTTTTGTTAAAACTGTTATATAGGTGACATACCGGTTCATTGACATTACTGGGCTCTCCTTGCTCATTAAGCATCAATCCAAATTGCACCCACACCAGAGCTTTTGAATTCAGTGTTCCATTTATTCTTCCAAACTTTTTGGAATTGTGCAGCTGTCAGGAAACTTGGCCTGTGCTGTAGTTGTTTTTAACACAGCTGGGCTAAAGCGACTGTTTTCATGTTGCCAAAGATGACTGACACACATGGCTTTATGCCATCAGTAAGTGCTGCTTATTTCTGAGAAGCATTGTGTCAGAGACAGCACAATAGAAAAAAAAGAAATCATGATAAACACTCAAGCGACTTCATCACTGATTTTCCACACCATGTTACATAATTAAAAATTACTATCAGGGATGTTGATATCATTAAGCACTTAAAAACACAACTGGTTGATGAGCAAAATAAAATAAAAAAATGTTGAAATCTGTCCATTCATCATGAAAATATCATTGTGCTTTTGGATTTCCAAGTATTTCAATTCATTTTTATTAAATATTATTGATCAAGTTGTGTTTTGCCAAGACTGAAAAGCTTAATATGTGCAAGCTTATTTTTGTAATAATACAGTGGGGAAAATAAGTAATTGATCCCCTGCATAATTTGTAAGTTTACCCCCCTTACAAAGAAATGAACAGTCCATAACTTTTATGGTAGGTTCATTTTACCCAAGAGAGATAGAAGATCAACAAAAACATCCAGAAAAAAATATTAAATAAGGGTTATAAATTAATTTGCATTTGATCAAGGGAAATAAGTATTTGATCCCCTACCAACTAGCAAGAACTCTAACCCGCACAGACCGGTTATGTATCCACAAGGCACATAAATCAACCCTGTCCCTTTAAGAAAGTCCTCCTAATTTCAACTCATCCATCCATCCATCCATCCATTTTTTACCGCTTTTCTGGGGGTCCGGGTTGTGGAAGCAGCAGCTCAAGCAGAGAAGCCCAGACTTTCCTCTCCCCAGCCACCTGCTCCAGCTTTTCAGAGAATACCAAGACGTTCCCAGGCCAGCTGGGAGACAGAGTCTCTCCATTGTGTTCTGGGTCTGCCCCAGGGTCTCCTCCCAGTGGGACATGCCCAAAACATCTCAACTGGGAGACGTCCAGGAGTCATCCTGATCAGATGCCCAAACCACCTCAACTGGCTCCTTTCAATGTGGAGGAGCAGCGGTTCTACTCTTAGCCTGTCCAGAATGACTGAGCTCCTCACCCTATCCCTAAAGGTAAGTCCAACAATCCTACAGAGAAAGCTCATTTCAGCCGCTTGTATCTGCGATCTCATCCTTTTGGTCATTACCCAAAGCTCATGACCATAGGTGAGAGTAGGAACGTAGATTGAACGGTAAATCAACAGCTTTGCTTTAGAGCTCAGCTCTCTCTTCACCATGACAAACCAGTACAATGTTCGTATCACTGCAGAGGCTGCTCCGATGCATCTGTCAGTCTCTCGTTTCAACTCACTATGTGTATAAATGACTCGTCAGAGAATCAGTCTCTTCAGTTCAAACTTGTCCACCACCATGGATAAGACCAAAGAGCTTTCAAAGAACATCAGAGACAAGATTGTAGACCAGCTCATGACTGGGATTGGCTGCAAGACCATCAGCATAAAGTGTGATGAGGAAGAGACCACTGGAGGTGCGATAATTTGAAAATGGAAGAAATACAAGACAACAGTCAGTCGCCCTTGCTCTTGAGCTCCATGCAAGATTTCATCTCGTGGGGTAAGGATGATTCTGAGAAAGGTGAGGGATCAGGCCAAAATTACAAGGGAGGAGCTTGTTAATGATCTCAAGGGAGTTGTGACCACAATCACCAAGGAAACCATTGGTAACACACTTTTCTATAATGGATTGAGATCTTACAGTGCTCACAAGGTCCCCCTGCTCTAGAAGGCGCATGTGAAGTTTGTCAGTGTATTATGTCTGATATTACCCTGGTTCACAGAAGAGGTGAGATGACTTGGAACACAGCTTTAATGGACTCACTGGATGTGACGACCACTGGCAAGGCCCCGACCAAGATACAGGTGAGACACGAGAAAGTAAGATGGCCGACCCGTCCTTACATAGGGCAGAGCGGTGATGTCACCGGAGGTGTGCGTCACCATCTCACACTTCACACTAAAATACATATATCACTCAATGAACACCTGAATGATTCAGAGAAGGCTTGGCAGAATGTGGTGTGACCAGATGAGACCAAAATTGAGCTCTTTGGCATCAGCTCGACTCACCATGTTTGGAGGCAGAGAACACCATCCCCACTGTCAAACATGGAGGTGGAAACATTCTACTTTTGGTCTGTTTCTCTGCTAAGGATACAGGAAAACTTCACCGCATTGAGGGGCCAATGAACGGGGCCATGTACTGTAGAATTTTGGATGAAAAGCTCCTCGCTTCAGCCAGAACACTGATGATGGTTCATGGATTGGTCTTCCAGTATGACAATGACCCAAAACATGTGGTCAAGGCAGCAAAGGTGTATCCAAAAGAGGCACATTAAGGTCCTGGAGTGGTTTAGCCAGTCGCTGGGCCTTAATCCCATAGAAAATCTGTGGAGGGAGCTGAAATTTCGCGTTGCCAAATGACAGCCTGGAAACCTTTAGGATTTGGAGAGTATCTGTAAAGAGGAGCAGACCAAAATCCCTCCTGAGATGTGAGCAAACCTGCTGACGAACTACAAGAAACATCTGACCTCTGTGATGCTACAAGGGTTTCTCCACCAAGTACTAAATCATGTTTTGCTTGGGGATCAAATACTTATTTTCCTTGATCAAATGCAAATTAATTTAGAACCATTATTTCATATTTTTTCTGTATTTTATAGGTTTCTGGATTTTGTAGTGTTATTTCAAAAGAGAGACAGAAAATACCCAAGCATTTGTTTGTCGGGAGGTAAACTTACAAATTCAGCAGGGGATTAAACAATTACTTCCCCCACTGTATGTTGTCCTGTGTACCGGTTCAAAAGTTCTGGCGGAAGACATGTGAGGACTTGTCAGCATGGCTTGGGTATCATGTCCCATCCTCACTCACACTTTGCATATTAGGTGATTTAAGTGAATTCAGTATAGAGGTAAGGGTGTCACATGGTTCTCATCACCTTATGCATCGCAAAGAAAGCTATCCTCATATATTGGAAATCAAGAAATAATTTATGCATGACTCACTATAATAACTTACTATTAGATTATATTAGCCTGGAGAGAATGTCTGCCTCCTCAAATAATCAATTGGCAGAATTCAATTCTCTCTGGTCTCCGCTTATTAATTTTATAACCTGAGTGGTGGTGGGTGGTGGCTCATTCTTCTTGGTGTCTCTGGTGGCTGGCTGCACCCCGACCACAAGGGGCTGGTGTCCAGGGGACCTGTTCTGGGGTGGCTGTGTGTCTGGCCCGGGGGGGGGGGGCGGGCTGCGGGGTGGGCTGGGGGGGTGGACCATGGCCCCTGGCTGGCTCGCCTCGCTTCCTGAGGGGGGGAGCTGGGTCTGGCCCTGGGCCCCTGGTGCTGCCCCCCCCGGGCCAAGGTCAGGTGTGCGCGGGTGGTGCGGGCCAGCCCTGGTACGTCCTTGCGTGGCAGGGTCATGTCCTCCCTGGGGCCCTGGCGGTGCCCTGGGGCAGGTGCCTGCATCCTGGGTCACCCTTCCCGTCCTCTGGGGCATGCAGGTGTGGGTGTGCATGCATGTATGTGTGTGTGTGTGTGTGTTTACGTGTGTGAGAGTGGGTGTGAGTGGGTGCGGAAGTGTGTGTGTTTTGTGTGTGGGCATGTGGGACTGTGTGTGGGTGTAGGTTGGCATGTGTGATGGTGAATGTGCTTGTTTGTGTGCACACGAGGGTGGGCGGGGGTATGTGTGTGTATGGGTGCAGTTACCTGTGGGTGGATGTCTGGGGGAGGAGGATGTGTGTATGGGTAGGAGAACTTTGTTGGGTGGCGGGGGTGGGGCAGTCCATCTAGTGGCATGAAGTGTTGGCGATTCAGGGCCTGCTTGCCCCGGCAGCCCTGCTGTTGTGTCACGGGGCGGAGTGCTTTGTCACATTACCCCTGATGTCATTGGCAGGGTGTGTGTGTGGTGCTCTGGGGTGGTCAGGGCGGCCGTTGGCGCGGGTTGGTGGCTGTGTTGCCTTCAGGCTGCTCCGGAGTGGCTGTGGCTGTGGGGCAGCCTGCTGCTGTCAGTGTGTGTCTCGGGTGGGTAGTCGGGTGGCTTGCGTGGGTACTTGGGGGTGTCACTTGTCGTGTGGGTCTGGCCCATTGTTCACTATGGTGACTATTGTTGTTGTGCATGTTTGTGTGTGCAACATTAGTGGGAATGGGTATGGTTGTTGTGCTCAACATCGTTCTGGCAACTCCTGTGACGGCGCTGGTGCCAAACTATAGCAGCCCTGCTGTTTCTTTGGATTCATCAGTGACGTGGAGAGGGGGGACATGCTGTATGGGCAACATCTTGTCTTCCATATCTTCCTGCCCAGGCTTGAATTCTACCAATGCCCAACGCTGGAAGGTAGAACAACATCACTGGAGAGGACACTCCAGCTTCGCCTTTGGCGTAGACAAAACACATGGAACGACAGTTACCGGTTATAAGCCACCGCTCAATTGCCGTAGAGCGTGGCGCCAGTTGTTGTTCCTAACTGTGGGAGGGATTATCTGATCTCACTGGACAGCTACCGCCTGCCTCAAGCTGGGCAGCCCCCAGCCCATAAGGTGTTTTCCCGCCACAGCCTGCTTTCCTCATTGGGTGCATGGGGATGAGGTGAAGTCCGAACGGCAGGCAGAGAACCTTCGCACCAGGCAAGACAACAAAACAAAAGAGACAAACTCTAAAACTGGGAACTTGGAACGTCCGCACTATGATGACAGGACTCGCTGCTAACCTCAAGGATATCAGCGACATCAGGAAGACTGTCGTCATCCATTATGAGCTGAAGAGACTGGAAGTGGATATCGCCAATCTCCAGGAAACACATTTGGCTGATGCAGGGACACTGAGAGAGAAGGACTACACGTTCTACTGGCTGGGAAAGGGCAGTGACGAACACAGGGAACACGGAGTGGGCTTTGCAGTGAAGAACACCTTGCTGAAGATGGTGGAACCAGGCAGCAATGGCTCTGCACGACTCCTCACCCTCTGCCTTAACACCACTCAAGGCCCAGTCACCCTCGTCAGTGTGTATGCTCCAACACTGACAGCCACACCAGAGGCAAAAGACGAGTTCTACGAGAATCTCGCAACAACTGTCAGGATCATCCCCAACTCTGAACAACTCATTCTCCTTGGAGACTTCAATGCCAGAGTGGGTGCTGACCACGACTCCTGGCCCTCCTGTCTTGGACCATTTGGCGTGGGCAGAATGAACGACAACGGACAGCGGCTGCTCGAGTTCTGCACACATCATGATCTGTGCATCACAAACTCGTTCTTCAAGACCAAGCTCCAACACAAGGTTTCCTGGCGACATCCATGCTCTAAGCACTGGCACCAGCTGGACTTGATCCTGACCAGGTGCACCTCACTGAAGAACGTGTTTTTATTTATTTATTTTTTTATTACATATTTTGTACCCATAGGTAGATTTGTTTTGCAGTCTGGTGACAAGCCACCAGCTGCCGGTCACTGCGTGCGCAAGCGCCCCTTATCCCTAACCTGCATGTTTTTGGCATGTGGGAGGAAACCGGAGAAATCCCGGAGTAAACCCACGCAACACAGGGAGAACATGCAAACTCCATACAGATCACTGTTGGCCGGGGGCAGAGATCGAACCCATGATCTCACGATCCCCGCAATCCCCCGGCCGAGGGTAAACTGTGCTTCCACAGTGCTACCCACTGCACCACCGTGCAGCCCCATTGCGACACAGACGATTCATTAGTGTGTTGCAAGGTCAAGCTGCAGCTGAAGAAATTCCACTGTGCCAGACAGCCTGGAAAGGCACAGATTGACACCAGCAAGATGGCCCAACCAGAACTTGTTGAGCAGTTTTCCTCCACCTTTGTGAAGGAACTTGGTGAACAACAAGAAGGAGAGTCTGCAAAGCAGAAGTGGGAAGAGCCGCGAAACACCATCCACCTCACAGCCTTGGCTACTTTTTTTTTGTTACTTATTTGTACCCGTAGGTAGATTTGGTTTGTAGTCTGGTGACAAGCCACCGGCTGCTGGTCGCTGCGTGCATGAGCACCCTAAACCTACATGTTTTTGGTATGCGGGAGGAAACCGGAGAAATCCCGGAGTAAACCCACGCAACACGGTGAGAACATGCAAACTCCACACAGCTCACTGTTGGTCGGGGGCTGGGATCGAACCCACGATCTCATGATCCCTGCGATCCCCCGGCCGAGGGTAAAACTGTGCTGCCACAGTGCTAAACCACTGCGCCACCGTGCAGCCCAGTCTTCCTCCCTTCCTTTGGGAGGAAGACCTCGAAGTCACAGGACTGGTTTGATGCCAAGTTGACCGTGATGACCCCTGTCATTGAAGCCAAGCGCTCAGCACTTGCTGAGTACAAGAAGTACCCAAATGAGAAGAATCTCCAGATTCTCAGGGCTGCGAGAAGCAAAGTTCAGCAGACTGCTCGGCGCTGCGCCAACAAGTACTGGACTCAGCTCAGCCAAGACATTCAAAACTCTGCCATAACAGGGAACATCCGTGGTATGTACGACGGCATCAAGAAAGCACTTGGTCTGACTCAGAGCTAGACGCCCCCCCTCAAATCCTCCACTGGGGAGATGATCACAGAAAAGAACAAGCAGATGGAGATGGGTGGAGCACTACTCCGACCTCTACTCCAGAAAGAACAGAAGGGATATGAAGGCCCTGGAAATCAACACAGAGGGTTGGGAGACCTCGCAACGGACCACTCCAAATGGAGAGGCACCCTGACCAGACAGCTCAAGGCGGGTGAAGAGAAACTGACTGCTGCAGCAGATGAAAAAAGGACCCGCAGGAAGAACCGCCACAGACCCAGCAGCACGGAGACCATCTACAAGTGCGACCTGTGTGACAGGGACTGCCATTTGTGCATCGGCCTGTTCAGCCACAGGCGGTGCTGTTCCAGCAGAGTAGACATCTAGGATTCTCTTCCATGGTCATCATAGACCGACGGAGGCCGATGATGATGATGGTATGGCTGCCCCATCATGTTTGTGGAGTTGGGAGCACCAGGGCACGATGCTGGTGGGTCCCGGGCTGCTCGGCCTGGCAGCCCTTGCCCTGGATTGGGATTTGGGGCAGTGGGTAGCCTCATGAACCAGTTTGCGAGCTGGCTTCAGCGGGAGGACGGCCTCGCTTTTGAACCGCCTCCCTCCCAATCTTATTTCCCACCCTTCCCCTTCCCCTGATTCTGGGTGGAATGTACGTCTTCTTGGATACATTTTGGGCTTTGGGGCGGGGGGGGGGGGGTGCCACACTGTGTCAGCAAAGGGGATACCTCTGCTCCGCGGTGGGGCTGCCCTCACCTCAATTTTAATTGCATTTTAGACACTGAGGGCATGGGGGGATGGGGGCCCTGCTGCCTGTCGCAGTGGCGAGTGATGCTCCAACCACCATCCCCCCAATTTTAACCCCTTGAACTCTGTGAATTCCGCGGGCGGTCACGTCTCTGCATCTTAGTGTGTCTCAGTGCGCACTGAAAAAAAAAGCTGTATTTCCGGGCTTCCAGTACAGACACAGCCTTGTTACAACCTGAGAAAAAAGCTGTGTAATATATTCATTTTTTGTGGTGTTCTTACAAAATTTTGACCTGAGCTTGAAAACACTTGGTTCTACATTTCTGTTGTATTTTCCAGCCAGTATCTGACAGCTGTATGTTATTTGCAAGCATTTGTATCTAAAAAAAAAAAAAAAAAACACCCAGGCGAACTTTCCTGTTACTCAGAGGCAGGAGCACTTAGAGAGATTATGACTGTTTTGCCAAAAAATTCAGTGTGTTTTCTTTTAAGTGAGACTAACCCCATGAAGATGCTGCAAAGGGTTGAAGAACAGCTTTTGATTTACTTTGGGCATGTTATTTTTAGGTGTTTTTAGGGAAGTTGAACAGAGTTCAACAGGTTAACTGCACTATGGTAGTCCACACATTTACACACAATCACATCATACAACCAACATACACCTACCATGTTTTGTGCAAGGGGGAGGGAGGGGTGGAGGTCTTCCCCCATCCCTGTTACCCTCCTCCTGCTGGGGGCCTGGGGGCCCGGTGGGGGGCTCAGGACCCGTCATGTTGTCAAAATCCCTGTGTGCTGCTGAATGTATAGATACAACCAAGGGAGTGAGAGCGGGACTGAGTGAGAGTGAGGGAGTGATGAATGGAGGTGGTGATGGTGGGTCAGTTTTGTGTGGTGCTTTGCATGTCGGGTGGCATCTTGGGGTGCCTGTGGTGATCTGCTGATCAGTCGCTCGGGTGGGCGCTGGGGGTCTGCTTCTATGGCCGGGGCCGCCCTGGGGTGGGTGAGCAGGAGGGTGGTCACTGGCCTGCGCCGGCGGTCTCCCCGGTTGCTGCTGGGCGCTGGTACGCATTCAGGCTTACTTCATCTGCATCACAGTCACCTTAAGAAATAAGGGTTAATGAGGGGTGAGATTGAACGGGTACAGGAGTGAGAGAGAATAGGTGGTTCCGGGTGAGTGAGAGTGAGGGAGTGCATGTGGGAGCATGAGGGTGTGAAGGTGTGGAGGTGGCTATGTCTGCGAGTCGGGCGGTGCTGGATTGAGAGGGGTAGTGCGTCTCGGCTATATGGGTTCCCCTGGGCGGGGGGGGGGACTTCTTTCAGCATGGGGGTCCCCAGGATGTGCAGTGGTGGCGCTGGGGGGGTCCCTCTTTGGGGGTGCCTGGGGGTCTCACGCCAGGGGGGTGCGGGCTGGTCTCCAGACCTGGGGGTGGGGTCGCTGGCCTCCTTGCGCCTGGGGAGTGGGTGCTGGTGTTGGTCCCACTGAGGGGGGTGGGGGTTGGCAGGCCCGGAGGTGTGAGCCCACTGCACCAGCAACCTGACCTCCCTCCATCATCCCTCCGGGGATGGATGCCTGGCTTTCCTGGGGCTTGCTTACCTCAGGCATTTGTGCCCTGTGGGGGTTGGTGGCACTGCCTTGCCTGCTTGGGGTTCCCGGGGGGAGAGTTGCTGCGACTGGCCCCCCCTCTTCGTGTGCTTCTTGACAAACCATTTACATACACACATTTATTTTGCACACGCTCTCGTATATATGCGCACAGACGTACACGCACAAATGTCTCACCTTTAACAGGTGCGGAAACAAGACACGTGTTGAGACCTCTTCGGTGGAAGAAACAGTTTGTCTTCTGTTTTAGTTGTTGGTTTGTTTGTCTTTTTGTTTGTTCCCCTCCTTTTTCTTTCCCCCTCCACACACTTCCTTTCCCTCTTCCCCATCCTGTTGGGTCTTCCATGGGCAAAATAATTTAAATAAAGTATTAAAAGTTATTGACCGGAGTGGTGGCTCAGTTGGTAGAGCATCCGCCCCACACCCAGGAGGCAGGGGTTCAAATCCCGGCCTGGTCATACCAAAGACCACATAAAAATGGTGCGTTCTGCTTTCTAGCGTGGTGCTCCGCATAATGGAATGGGGAAAGTAAAGTTACACACAGAGCTACCAGAGGACTGACCCCCCACTGTAGCTTCCACTACTTACAGTAGCTGTGTGGCCTAGGGTCAGAGAAACGGAGATAGGCGCCGCCCATATACACCTTCATGGTGTGAAGAGATTAACTAACTAACTAACTATTAAAAGTTATTACAGGAGGAGTTTATAACAATATACACTAACTAACTAACTAACTAACCTGAACTAACTAACTAACCTGCACTTATATAGCACTTTTCTAGTCACAAAGACCACTCAAAGCGCTTTCACTAATACTAACCCTCTATTCTAAGGGCCTATAGGAAACAGATATCTAGGGACAATTTAGAACAACCAATTAACCTAACATGCATGTCTTTGGATTGTGGGAGGAAACCGGAGCCCCCGGAGTAAACCCACGCAGCACAGGGAGAACATGCAAACTCCACACAGAAAGGTTTATATACTTTATACAGTACATAGATAGGTACTGTATAAAGCTCCTTTTGGGAAAGTAAATCTGTTTTGGCAGAATAAGGTTGACAGATCCCTGTTCTACTTCCCTAGCTGCCTGACAGGACAAGGGGGGGGGGGGGGAAGAAGTGGACTTTTCCCTGCACACTTGTTCATTGAATTGTAGATCCATTTAGATTTTCCCAAAAGTTTTCAAAAGCACTCTTGCTTGCAAGTGTCCAAGTCTTTGATGTCTTGCTGGTGCCTTGGTTAGACAACTCAAGTTTTCAAACCCTGTGTGGCTCCAAACATCTAGTCAATCAGCTGCAAATAACAGGCATTCCCAGCAATATAATTTGCAGTGCTCCTCGGAGGCTGCAAGTCAAGAGTACCACTTGTAATTGCTAATTTAAAAGTGGTGGACAGACCCTTTCTTTGGCTGAGACAGGTTTGAGTCAGGTGAATGCGCAAAATGGAAGGGCAGGGCTAGGGGGTAGTGGGAAGGGGTGAATTGGGATGCACCCTAAACGTGGAGCTAATGCATGTCAGTCCTCCCCTGGTCGCTGGTTCCCGTCATTCAATAAGCACTGGCTCCTCCCACAATTGTGTGCAGCACTTTGTCAAACTGAAAACTAAAAATATTCCTGATATAATTTCTTAAAAAGGGGTTTCTCTCCTCATAGGTACTTCTTATCATGCTGATGTATGTTCAGGTGTCCATTTTTTTTAATCAGTTCAATTTTAGTCGCTTGTGATAAAAATGGGTGCAGTTGAGACTGAGTGAAGTCATGGAAAGAGAGCTGCCTAACCCTGGATTTACACTGACTGCGGATGCAGTCCATTATTTATCTATTTATTTTGTGTACTTTATTTCCGCAGCAAATAGTTCCCATTCTCGGCAATTTTCTAATCCCCACCTGGTCCGGACCACTGCAGAATGAATCCAGCTCATCCAATTCAGTTCGCTAATGAAATGCAACAAGTCTGTTTTTGATGGATGCCAGATACAGTCCTCAAAGAAATCCCGTGGGATCTTGTGGTATTTAATAACATTTTGATCATTAAAATCGATTTTAGGATCGTCCGTTGTTTTCTGAGGTCTACTCCTCCACCACTGTGTCAGAGAAGGTAAAAACTTGACTTAACATACAAACACTTCATAGAATTAAAATTAACGGGCTACTAATGTTTTATTTACAGCCCAGAAATCCAGGTGGAGAGCTGGCTGCTACATCACACTTCTTTGTTGTTATCATGTGATCGCGCTCGGTTTATCTTGGTCACTCTCGGGTCTTTCTCAAGAGCTTGTATTATTTTGTATAACAATTTTGTATTTAGAACCTTGTTCTTATTCATGTCGCTGCAAAACACAAACGGAGCTGGTAGGGATGAACGCCACGGAACATCCACCCTGCATCTGCAGTGGATTGCATCCAAAGTCAGTCTAAATCCTGGGAAAGGGCTGCTGCAGGCAGCTGTATTGTCATGAATTCAATACAACAGTTTACAGACGTGGACAAAATTGTTGGTACCCCTCTGTTAATGAAAGAAAAACCCACAATGGTCACAAAAATAACTTGAATCTGACAAAAGTGGTAATAAATACAAATTCTATGAAAATTAACCAACGAAAATCAGACAATGCTTTTGAATTGTGGTTCAACAGAATTACTCCAAAAAACAAACTCATGAAACAGGCCTGGACAAAAATGATGGCACCCCTAGAAAAGATTGAAAATAATGTGACCATAGGGACATGTTCAACCAAGATGTGTCCTCTAATTAACAACACAGGTGTCTACAAACTTGTAATCAGTCAGTCGGCCTATTTAAAGGGTGACAAGTAGTTTCTGTGCTGTTTGGTGACATGGTGTGTACCACATTAAACATGGACCAGAGGAAGAAAAAGAGAGAGTTGTCTCAGGAGATTAGAAAGAAAATTATAGACAAACATGTTAAAGGTAAAGGCAATAAGACCATCTCCAAGCAGCTTGATGTTCCAGTGACTACAGTTGCACATATTATTCAGAAATTTAAGATCCACAGGACTGTAGCCAACCTTCCTGGATGTGGCCACATGAGTAAAAATGGAAGAGACAGATAATACAAATGGTAACAAAAGAGCCCAGGACAACCTCTAAACACATTCATGATGAACTCCAAGGTGAAGGTGCATCAGTGTCAGATCGCACCATCCGTTGTTGTTTGAGCCAAAGTGGACTTCATGGGAGACGGCCAAGGAGGACACCACTGTTGAAAACAAATCATAAAAAAGCCAGACTGGAATTTGCCAAACTGCATGTTGACAAGCCACAAAGCTTCTGGGAGAATGTCCTATGGACAGACGAGACAAAACTGGAAATTTTTGGCAAGGCACATCAGCTCTATGTTCACAGACGCAAAAATGAAGCATACCAAGAAAAGAACACTGTCCCTACTGTGAAACATGGAGGAGGTTCTGTTTGTTCTGGGGCTGCTTTGCTGCATCTGGCACAGGGTGTCTTGAATCTGTGCAGGGTACAATGAAATCTCAAAACTATCAAGGTATTCTAGAGAGAAATGTGCTGCCCAGTGTCAGACAGCTTGGTCTCAGTTGCAGGTCATGGGTCTTGCAACAGGATAATGACCCAAAACACACAGCTAAAAACACCCAAGAATGGCTAAGAGCCAAACATTGGACTATTCTAAAGTGGCCTTCTATGAGCCCTGATCTAAATCCTATTGAACATCTGTGGAAGGAGCTGAAACATGCCGTCTGGAGAAGGCACCCTTCAAACCTGAGACAACTGGAGCAGTTTGCTCATGAGGAGTGGGCCAGAATACCTGCTGAGAGGTACAGAAGTCTCATTGACAGTTACAGAAATCGTTTGATTGCAGTGATTGCCTCAAAAGGTTGTGCAACAAAATATTAAGTTAAGGGTACCATCATTTTTGTCCAGGTCTGTTTCATGAGTTTGTTTTTTAAAATAATTCTGTTGAACCACAATTCAAAAGCATTGTCTGATTTTCATTGGTTAATTTTCATAGAATTTTTATTTATTACCACTTTTGTCAGATTCAAGTTATTTCTGTGACTATCGTGGGTTTTTCTTTCATTAACAGAGGGGTACCAACAATTTTGTCCACGCCTGTAGCTACCCAGTCAGTACGATGCAGAGTCTGGCTCCAAATGTGGTAGATGGCAGGGCCCTAAATCCAGGACGTTAAGCCTGACTTTTCTTGAGTGAAGTAAGTGATGGCACATAGTTTATATTTACAGGCTATAGTCACTTTTCCTTTAGATTCTGTTTTCATGCTTTTGTGTGTTTTACAAGTAGAGATACCTGGTAATTGGTACTCATAAAATGCTAGAATAGAACATACCACATAAATTGGAATATAACATGGTGGCATAATGTTTGGTATACTGTGCTTCAGAGAAGGATAAATGACATCCAGTGTACTTTCTTTAGGGACTACCTGGCATCAAGGGGGGAAAGGTATGTATTGTTATCATTACATTTTTATCATTGTTAAAGTTGTTTTCATTTCACAGCATGTGTTCAATATGGCTATGATAAAAATTAATAACAAATATTGTCCAACAGTCTTTTTTAACCATTTTTAATGTTTAAGGAAAAAGGAACTACTGCCTATCCAACATGTCTTTGGGAGAGTGAAAGGATGAACCCTGGGCAACTCACTAGTGCTGACAAATATATTCATCCTATGTATAAACGTATCTTTTGCCAAATCTGTTTTCACACATTAACAGGTACACACAATCTTGCCCCACAGTAATATTACACCTACTTGATATTATTATCAGCTTCTATCTAGACTAAGATTTTGAACAAGAAAAATGCACGCACGCATGCACACACACACACACACACACACACACACACACACACACACACACACACACACACACACACACACACGCACACACACACACACACACACACCGAAAAGCATTGGAGCACTGAGGACAATTTCTTTATTTGTGCTATAGAGTGAAAATGTTTGGGTTTGATGTCAAAAGATGGTTTATTTACATCTTGATCTCATACACAACACAGAAGATAGAATTATTTGTCAGAATCAGAATCAGAATCAGAATCAGGTTTATTGCCATTGTTCATGTAGAACACAAACTAGGAATTTGTCTCGATACAATGCTGCAACATTAAACATGATAAGATAAAAGAAATAAACTATACATGTAATAAAGTGTAGGATAAGATTAAGTGATACTGGTCAACAGTTAAAATATATTAGCCAGCAGCAGATACTGTGGAGAACCATATAGTGCAGTCGGTAATGCAGGAAGAAAACAGTGATGATTGACATGAGTCTGGTTGAGCTGCTGTACATAGTGCACGAGAGTCAATAAGTCACTTAGTGTTCAGCAGTCTGATGGCAGAGGGGAAGAAGCTGTTCATGTGACGGGAGGTTTTAGTCTGGATGGACCGAAGTCTTCTACCAGAGGGGAGGGGGGCAAACAGTACGTGACCAGGGTGTGAGGGATCGGCTATGATCCGGCCAGCACGCCTCTGGGTCCTGGAGATGTACAGATCCAGGAGAGATGGGAGCTTGCAGCCGATCACCTTCTCAGCAGTGCGCACGACGCGCTGCAGCCTTAGTCTGTCCCTGGCAGTGGCTCCTGCGTACCACACGGTTATGGAGGTGGTGAGGATGGACTCGATGATGGCTGTGTAGAACTGCACTAACATCTTGGTGGGTAGCTTGAGCTTCCTCAGCTGCCGCAGGAAGAACATCCTCTGCTGGGCTTTTTTGATGAGTGAGCTGATGGTCGGATCCCATTTGAGGTCCCTGGTGATGGTAGTGCCTAGGAAGCGGAAGGAATCAGCAGTGGTGATGGGAGAGCCTGAGAGGGTGAGGGGGGGCAGAGGAGTAGTGACTTTCCTGAAGTCTACAGTCATCTCCACTGTCTTCAGAGCGTTCAGCTGCAGGTTGTTATTGCTGCACCAGGACGCCAGCTGGGCCACCTCTCTCCTGTAGGCGGACTCGTCGCCGTTGGAGATGAGCCCGATGAGGGTGGTGTCGTCCGCAAACTTGATCAACTTGACAGACATCAACATTTGTAACAGAACACCAAATTTTTAAGTGAGCAAAAGTACTGGAACAGAGAGTTAAAACAGATTAAAGTGAATAATACTTAATATCTAGTTGCAAATCCTTTGCTTGCAATTACTGCATCAAACCTGTGACCCACTGAATCACCAAACGTTTGCATTTGTGTTCTGTGATGCTTTTCCAGGATTTTACAACAGCCTCTTCCAGTTGTTTGTTTTGGGGGTTAGTCCCTTCAGTTTCCTCTTGAGCACGTAAACTGCATGCTCTGTAGAGTCTGGAGATTGACTTGGCCAATCTAAAACCTCCCACTTCTTATCCCTAATGAACTCCTTCATTGTTTTGACAATGTGTTATCTTGCTGCACAATGAGGGATCTCCCAGTCAGTTTGGTTGCATCTTTCGTAAAGTTGGGTGACAAAATGTTTCTGTAGACTTCTAAGTTAATTTGCTGTGGCCATCATGTGTTACATCATTAATGAAGACTAATGAATTAATGAAACTAATCAAGCTCTCTCCTGTGGAACCAGCTGCCAATCTGGATTTGGGAGTCAGACTCGATCTCTGTTTTTAAGAATAGGGTTAAAACCTTCCTTTTTGACATGGGCTATAGTTAGGGTGGAATCATGTGCCCCTGAATCCTCCCTTAGTTATGCTTCTAACAGGTTTAGACAGCCGGGGGACCTCCAATAATGCACTGAGCTTAACTCTTTTCTTCACTCTCAGTGAAATATCTTTGCTGGTCATTGACATCTGTTTGTTCTCTCCCATAGATTGAGTCCCCATTGTGCTGTTTGCTCTCTACATGTCTGTTCTTTTCTTCTTCTTCTTCTCTATCCCCTCACCCCCCAGCCAGTCACAGCAGATGACTGCCCCTCCCTGATCCTGGTTCTGCTGGAGGTTTCTTCCTGCTAAAAGGGAGTTTTTCTTTTCCACCGTTGCCAAGAGCTGCTCACAGGGGATCGCCTGATTGCTGGGGTCTTTCTGCAATTGTGGGGGTTTCCCTTACAGTTGAAAGCACTATGAGATGACTGTTGTTGTGAAATGGTGCTATATAAAAAAAGTTGAATTGAATTGGCATCAAACTGGGGATTCTAAATTTTTCTTTGTTATGACTGTGAGAGTGAATGGTTGTCTGTCTCTCTGTGTTGGCCCTGCCATGGAGTGGCGATCTGTCCAGGGTGTACCCTGCCTCTCGCCCAAAGATGCTGGGATAGGCTCCACCCACCCCACCCACCCCGCGACCCGAAAAGGATTAAGCGGAAGAAGATGAATGAATGAATGAATGAATTAATTAATGAATTCATTAATTAATTCATTAATTCATTAATGAATGAATGAATTAATGAATGAATTAATGAATTAATGAGCTCATCCCAGAAGAAGCCATGCAAGCCCAAGCCGTGACATTTTCTCCACTGTGTTTCACAGATGAGCTTGAGTTTGGGGTCATGAGGAGATCTTATTTTTCTCCAAACTTTAGACTTTATATCACTTTGGTGAAGGTTAGTCTTGGTCTCGTCAGTCTATAAAACTTTAGTCAGAGTTTTTGAGTCTTCTCTCTCTACAAATTTCATTTTGTCCTTCCTATTCTTGCTAGTGAGTGGTTTGCATCTTCTGGTGTAGCCTCTGTACATTTGTTCATGAAGTCTTGGGTGAATAGTACAGTGATCCCTCGCTACTTCGCGCTTCACCTTTCGAACCCTCAGTGCATCGCGGATTTTTCAAAAATATTCATCAAAAATTCTAAATTGAGAAAAAATACATTAGAACATCACGTATCAACACGGAGAGCCCGCACAACTCAAAATCCACCTCTCTGATTCGCTGGCCAGCATCTCCCCCCTAAGAGATCGCTCCCGACTCTAGATTTTGTTCTCGTGTTGACTCGGCTCGGGAATCTCGCGAGAGTGCATCTCTCGCGAGATTCTTTTCATTCTCTCGCTCTCTGTCTCTCCCGAGAGAGAGAGAGTGAGAGAATGAACGTACGTATTATTTATATTATTTATACATATTTTATGTATCAAAAAACTAACGAGATCAGCCTGGAATTCCACAAAGGGGGGTGACGCTACTTCGCGGTTTTTCACTTTTCGCGGTCGGTTCTGGAACCCATTAACCGCGATAAGTGAGGGATCACTGTAGTCTGGGATTCCTTCACTCCTACCCTCTGGAGTTTGTTGCTAAGCTTTGTTGCTTTTTCAGGGGTTTTCTTTAAAGCTCTCACAATGGCCCCCATTTATCAAAAGTGCATAGAAATTGGCACACATTGGGTGTAAATATGATCACACGAAAAGGTATGCATGGTATTTCTGAAATCGTGGTCAAGCTCATCATCTGATAGTTCACTCATTGATACGTCTGACAGATGGATCCGAGCATCATTTGACTTCCATGCCCACATCTTGCCCCCAAAATTTATGACACAGGGAAACATGAGACAACAAAAAGAACAACTTTTCCGAAGTATAATTTGATGATATTATAAGAAAAGTGAAAAACAATTATACTAGTCTGTTAACCTCAAAACTTGCTTTAACCCATAAGAAACCAGACCCCTTTCTCCTTCAAGAAACATTATGGGGGTCTGGGATCTTATGGGGTAAATGCAAGAGAACCATGTTATGGTGGAGACTTGTGGTGTGCAACAACATTCAACTCTGATCTACAGCTGAAGATTATAATGTATATCTGTTGCCTATTGTTTGATTTAGATGGCTGTTTGACTTGTTTTCCATTTTGTCATTTCAAGCATACTTGTCAGACATGAGAATTTATTACTTACTATTTAGAAGTGTAGAAACACGGCCCATATCCAGAACAACTGTCTGATGCATGCTGTGTGCATTAGCTGCAGCTCAACCACTCTTTGGCATCCCTCAGTGTATAGAATGTGAGGGCGTGGGTTAAGTCTCATGTCTTCGTTTTCATTCATAGTTTGTATTTCTTTTAAGCATAAATCAATGGTCAATCCATATGCTCACCTTGAGTTGTTTTGTATTTTTTTGTATTTGTCATCATTTTTTGCTTTCTTGATTTCTGTCCTCAGTTCTGATTATTATTATTATTATGATTATTTACGATATGAGTGTAGTTCTGTCTTTGTTTGTCATAGTCATGTGCTCCCTGATTCCCTGCTTGTCTGTCTCCCTCTGTGTGTGTGCATAGCCCCTCCCCTCCTATCACTGTCAGTTGCCTCATGAGTCAGCTGTCTGTAATCATTGATTTCTCCACCTGTCCCATGTTGTCCTGATTGTGATCTGTGATTATTTAAGGCCTGTGTTCACTTTGTTTGTCTCAGGTTCTTTTTTTTGTCATGCTGGTGTGATTACACACTTCAGTCTTAGTCTAGTCCTGTCCAGTCCTGTCTGTATCCTGCCTGTCCTGTTTGTTGCCTTTTTGTTGCGCTTCCGAGCTGCAGTGTTATTTTTCATTAAGCCCTTGAGTTGTACCAGTGTGGCCAGCTCTTTAATAAAATCATTTTGAACTTGCGTCCAGCAACTGGGTCGAGTCCTTCCACATTCCTGACAGAAAGAACCTAACTGTATGGACCCAGCGGACCATAAGTTTCTTCAGATGGGTCTCAACCAGGAGGAAGTATGGGCTGCTTCCTGCATCGAGACCCTAGTGGAGGACGCCCATGACTCTGAAACACCAGAAAAAGCTCTGACTCCTCAGAGGTGCCATCGAGGTGATTGAAGCTTTTCCCATGCTGCAGCATCACCCCCAGCTCACCGGACTTCTGCAGTTGGTTCTGTTCCTGTACCTGTTGGTCAGTGGGCTGGTGGAGGAGCAGTAGGAGGAGAAGACACAGCGAGGTGACAGGAGACACGGCTCACGCCAGCATCAACATGCACAGCAGCCTGGCCCTTCTTCTCCCATGGAGGCTCTCCAGATCTCTGCTTCCTGCTCCCTCAATGCAGTGTCATACCACCATGCAATGGCTCCTTGTTGGGCACATCCTGTCAAATCCCAGGAGGATTCGTCTGACTCTTCAGCGGTGGCAGAGCAGAAACAGTGGCAAGTACCTTTTCATTTTTTAACACCATTAAATGAAAAGGTACTTGCCACTGTTTCTGCTCTGCCATCTTGTCCTGTTTCTGGTGACGGGTTTCAGTGTCAGCCACATACCACCACTGAGCTTCCTCCACCCATCTCTGCTGTAATTTCTGCTGCTGCTTCTATCCATCCATCCTCACCTTCTTTGCCAGTTTCCTATTCTGTTTTTTCTGAGGAAATAACCGTGCTGGAAGACAATCTTCTGGTCTGGGCTGAGTCAGCTGCACCTGTTGCTGCACCTGGACTGTGTGAGGATTATCCTGTACCTGCTACATGTCATTCCCTAGCTCCAGTGCCTGCACCGTGCTGCTTTCTGGTCCCTGTTCCTGCTCCAGCGCCAACTCCAGCTCATCACAATGTGCGGATTACAGCTCCAGCCATCCCCGAGGCTCGCACTACAGTTCCAGCTGTTCCAGAGGTGCACGCAACGGTCCTTGCTGTCTCCAAGGTGCACATAATGACCGTCGCTGTCCCTGAGGTGCATGTCACAGCTCACTGTTCCTGAGGTGCACGGTCCTGTTCAGCCGAAGGCACATGCTCCTGTCCCTGCTCAGCCTGAGTCTGAAGTGCATGTTCCTATTCCTGTTCTGCCTGAGGTGCATGATCCTGTTTCTGCTCAGTCCAAGGTGCACATTCCTGTCCCTGCTCAGCCTGTCATCACCCCTGCTTCATCTACCATCATGCCTGCTGGTTGGACTGCTATAGCAGAGTCACTTCGTCTTCGTCTGTGGTAGAGCAAGAGCTCAGGCAAGTCCTCTTCTTTGTATATTTATCAGTTTGAGAGAGATCGTCCCACTCACCTCGCAAGACTCCATTGCTGAAGAAAAAGCATGTTGAAGCTCATTTAAAGTTTGCTGTACAACATTTGGGCAAGTCAGTAAAATACTGGGAGAATGTTGTAGCATCATCTCACTTTGGCTCAGCAATAATTATTCTTCTGCTTAAAGACATTTTGTTTCACCCAGGAGTAAGACAGTCAAAAAAAAAAAGGATTTTCTCCCCAGGCCACAGCTGAAATCCCATTCCTTTGTTAAAACCAGCCTAAGGAATTTCCCCAATGTCCGGCTTTGCTTTTATTGCCCCCATAAACATGCAACAGACCTGGTCAAACATGGATCCACAGCTCAATAAAATTTCCTTAAACTCTGGGACATGCTGGATTTAACCAGTGAACTTTAAAGTACATTATTACAAACTCAATTCTAAACCTTCCCTTTTCAGAACTATGAAAAGCAAATTGACTCTGATGTTTTTAATGTGGAAAATCAATAATATGGGTGAAATGCATTAATCTGTGATTTTATATATATATATATATATATATATATATATATATATATATATATATATATATACACTATATATATATATATATATATATATATATATATATATATACACTATGTATATATATATATATATATATATATATATATATATATATATATATATATATATATATATATATATATATATATATATATATGCATGTTAAAAATGTTTATATGAATGTTCATTCCTGCATGTTGATTTAGAAGCACTGCTTATAAGATACACTAAGGTTAGTTTAGTTATACTTAAGTGTGTAAAGATATATTCCAATGTATTTAAAATTATGTGTATTCGGGTGGACCGATATCACATGTCACCCAGCTTCTTCATCGGGCAGCCCACGAAGGACGCTCATTGGCTGAGATTCCGGAAGCCTGCCAAAGCTCAACAGAACTTATAAATAGCAGAGAGACCCCTGCTTCGATCTCTTTTTGCCCTTTTTCCGGATCGTCTCTTTTGCCCTTCTCTTCGCCCCTTCTCGCCTCTGATTCATCTCTTTGGACGTTCTTCTCTCTCTATTGTCTACACACAGCGAGAAA
Organism: Pholidichthys leucotaenia; assembly: GCA_020510985.1. Classification (NCBI taxonomy): domain Eukaryota; kingdom Metazoa; phylum Chordata; class Actinopteri; order Cichliformes; family Pholidichthyidae; genus Pholidichthys; species Pholidichthys leucotaenia. The sequence goes on along the minus strand of CM035850.1, from coordinate 181,135,740 downwards.
GAACAAAGGACTGTCTGAATAGACTTCTACCACATGTCGTTTTTTCTGAACACAGAGCAGATAACTCGTAATTAGTTTATGTAACTTTTGTATTTTAATGTCTTTTTCTTTTTCTCTTAAATGCCTAGGAATTCCTATTTCTTTGAGCTCAATTCTTAATCGGAGTTAAACTCCAATTTTTACTTATCTCTTTTTCTTTGTTAAACTTTCTGTAAAATCACCGTTTGTTTAATTTTAATGTAAACTTTAATCTTGACTTTATTTTTATAATATTTTTCTTGACCAAGCACCCACCAGAAGCTATCATTTTTATCTAAAGTCCGAAACTCTTTAATTTGAGATCGGATTAGATATCTTTAATTAATTATTATTGAAGGCCTCTTAGAAGACGCAGCTCTCCACATCACGTGCAGCTGAGGAAAACGCGCAGCTGTTCATCACACGCTGAAGAAACGTCGTCATCATCTAACCCAATTTCAACTCTGGGTCATACAGCCAACATCCAGCCTCTTCGACCGCTTGACTTTTAAAGGTCGAACTGAATTAGTAGTAGTAGTAGTAGTAGATTAGTTTATTTGACAGGGACAGTGCAATAAACATAGACAATTAATCAAAGACAATCAATCTGATGTGTTGCACATAGAGTGTATAGCTATTAGCTAATTTGCAACTCTTTGAGTTGCAAATTGAGTTGCAAACTCTTTGCAACTGTTGATCCTGAAATAACTGCGGGCAGATATTTACTCTAACATCCACGAAATCTTGGGATGAGGACGACGTCGAACGAGGATCACGTGAGCTGCAACTTTAATTCATCTGCTGAATTAAACATCTGAGGTTCGGTAATAATTTGTGTATCTAATCAGATGCAAATTAAGAAGCCCTTAACATAACTCTTCTTTTCATTAAAATTCCGTTTTTAATTTCTTAAGATTAATCCATGACTCTTTCATATAATTAGTAAACTTTCTCCATAAATTTGCGTTGTTTCCATAATCTGTTAACTCAAACTGATAGAAATTCATTTCTCAGTTTAACCCTGGTTCCGAAAATATTAACATTGTTAATCTATCATTTACAAGATTGATTCTATGATTAATGAAATTACTGGGATGTCTGTTAATCATTTCGTTTAATAAATATGTGAAAATGAGAGAAGTTGTTGAGAATTTATTTCATTCTGTGTCTGTTCAAGCACAGGCATCGAATTCATGGAAAATTTTTGAGACTGATTATTGATTAATTTATTGAGTGATTAAACAGGTATAAAGTGAAAATAAATATTAAATTGCTTCTTAGAGATAGAAGCTGGTGCCCCACGAGTGTTATTAACTTTTCTGATGTATATGAAACGAGATTTGATCTCAGATTCCAATACATCAATAGAAATTAAATAATTCATACATGATCATATTTATTATTTATTAATATTCCATATTTCCTCCTACAATGTAGTCTGGTAAGATGAGGCCAAAACTGAACTTTTTGGATGCCACAACACACAGCATGTTTGGAGGAGAAATGGCACTGCACATCAGCCCAAAAACAACATACCAACAGTAACGTTTGGAGGTGGGAGCATCATGGCATGGGGGTGTTTTTCAGCACATGGTACAGGCAGATTTCATATAATTGAAGGAAAGATGAATGGACAAATGTACAGAGACATCCTTGATAAGAACCTGTTGCCATCTGCCAAGATGCTGAAGAAGAAACGAGGGTGGACATTTCAGCAAGACAATGATCCCAAACACACAGCCAAGGAAACTCTCAACTGACTCCATAGAAAGAAAATAAAGCTTCTAGAATGGCCCAGTCAGTCACCTGACCTGAATCCAATTGGAAATCTATGGAACAAACTGGAAAGGCCATTCAGCTAGAAGGGATGACATCATTCCGGGTGGACAGGGATGCTGCTAGCTCCGGTAAGAGCCGGGGGGCTATGCATCTATATTAACAAGAACTGGTGCGTTAACACCACACTAGTATTTAAACACTGCTCTCCGTTGGTGGAGTTCCTTATTGTAAATTGTTGGCCATTTTATTTGGCGAGGGAATTCACCAACGTGTTTGTAGCTGCTGTTTACATAGCTCCTAGCGCTAATGCTAAAGCTAATGTTAACGAGGCACTCGGAGAGCTGCACGATGCTATTAGTGAAATTCAAACTTCACACCCGGACAGTTTTGTTTTGGTTCTGGGGGATTTTAATCACACCAGTTTAAAGACTGTGCTCTCCAAAATCCAGGGACACCTCTGTGACACAAGGAACACCAAAAGGATGTGGCAGGGAGTTCGGGCACTGACGGATTATAAGTCTAGGCAGGGGGTCGATGATGACAACGCTTTGCTTCCAGACAGGCTCAACAACTTCTTTGCACATTTTGAAGAATCAAACCCGACAATCAGAGGGAGGGCTTGCCCATCTCCACCATCGGTTGGGCCAGTTATCACCATCAACGCAGCAGACACATGGAGGACCCTAATCAGGGTCAACCCACGTAAAGCTGCAGATCCGGACAACATCCTGGGACATGTGCTCCGAGACTGTGCGAGCAAGTTGGCGGATGTCCTGACTGACATTTATAACATCTCCCTGAGTAAGACCATCATTCCCAGATTCCTTAAGACCTCTACCATAGTACCGGTGGCAAAGAAACCAGTTGTGTCCTTTCTGAATGACTATCATCCTGTTGCATTGACACCAATAGTGATGAAGTGTTTTTAAAGGCTTGTCAAATCACACATCACAGCCTGCATCACATGACCCGCTCCAGTTTGTATATCGTTCAAACCCCTCCATGGAGGATTCTATAGTCACCACCCTGCACTCTGTCATCACCCACCTGGATCAGAAAGACACCTACGCCAGACTCCTGTACATTGATTTCAGTTCAGCATTCAACACCATTATTCCCCAGAGGCTGATGGAGAAATTACTCCTTCTCGGTCTGAACACCACCACATGTCTCTGGTTCCTGGATTTCCTGACTGAGAGACCTCAGTCTGTCCGTGTTGGAAATAACATCTCCACCTCTATCACACTGCGCACCAGATCCCCTCAAGGCTGCGTACTCAGTACACTGTTGTTTACACTTCTAACACATGACTGTGTATCCAGACACGAGGGGAACCAGATTATTAAGTTTGCAGATGATACCACAGTGGTGGGACTTATTCAGAGGGATGAGGAATCAATGTACAGGGAAGAAGTAAGAGACCTGGAGGGCTGGGGCAGGGAGAACAATCTGGTGCTCAACGTGGACAAAACGAAGGAGATGATTGTCGACTTCCGGAGGTCACAGCCTGAACACGTCCCTCTGAGCATCGGCGGCCGTTTAGTCGAGAGAGTGGAGAACATCAAGTTCCTCGGAGTGCAGATCTTGCAGGACCTGACCTTGAGCAAGAATTCCTTGGGGATCAGGAAGCAGGCCCCGCAGAGACTGCACTTCTTGAGGAAACTCAAACAGGCCTCTCTCCCCATCTGCATCCTCAGGACCTTCTACAGAGGTGTGGTGGAGAGTGTTCTGACGTACTGCATTGCAACATGGTACTTCAGCTGCAGTATGTCAGACAAAAAAGCCCCGCTGAGGATAGTTAAGGGAGCTGAGAGGGTAATTGGAGTTTCCCTCCCCTCTTTCCAAGAACTTTTTCAAAACCGTTGTAGGAGCAGGGCACTGAACATTGTCAAGGACCTCTCTCACCCTCTGCATAAACACTTTGAACTTCTGCCATCTGGCAAATGATTCTGGAGCATCAGCGGCAGAACCACCAGACTGATTAACAGCTTCCTTCCACAAGCTGTTAGGATGCTGAACAGTTGATTCGGAATCTCTCATACATGCTACTGCACCTGTGGACATTATGTATATTATTTGTATATTATAGTTCTGGTTGGTTTTCAAGTATGACTCTGGGATGTGTGAATGGCTGTGTTGGGGTGGGGGTGAGGGTGTGTTTGAGTGTGTCTTAAATTATGTTGTTTTTACTTACAGTATATGGATGCCGAGAGAAATGCAATTTCATTCTGCCTGCACTACAGTTGTATGTACAGCAATATGACAATAAAGGTTGATTTGATTTTCATTCGATTTGAAAAGCCAGTTTTGAAAGCCGAGGATCAGACCTCGAAGGTCTCTGCCTTGGCCTGCTGCCTGATCCGCATAGCACCAGACCCCCTTCGTCCCTCCTGCAGGTGGTGACCCCACTGGAGGGCGGATCCATGAAAATCCTTTGGGCTGATCCCAGCTGTTTCCCATGGGCAGAAACCTGGCTACCAGGCTCTAGCCATTGAGCCCCTTCCCCAGACCTGGCTCCAGGGCTTGGCCCTGAAAACTCCATACCAGGCAGGTTACAATGAATCCTTGACTTTTTTTTTATTCATCATGGTTTTCGTCCTGGCTGTGGCACATCTGACCAACTCTTTACACTCTCGAGAACCCATGAGGGTTCATGGGTTCATAGGAGTTTGCCCAACCAGTGTGTTTTGTGGACTTGGGGAAGGCATTTGACCATGTCCCTCCTGGTCTCTTGTGGGGGGTGCTGCAGGAGTATGAGGTATCGGGCTCATTGTTATGAGCTATCCAGTTCCTATATGACTGTTGCAAGAGTTTGGTTCATATTGCCAACACCCAGTCAAACTCGTTTCCAGTGAGAGTTGGACTCTGTCAGAGCGGCTATTTGTCACTGTTCCTGTTCATAATTTTTATGGACAGAATATGGTAGGCAAACTGAAGTGGGTCCATCGCCGGTCCCACCGGAGATGGAGGTGGGTGAAGAGCAGCCTCTCCGGGGTCTTCATCAGGTGTGATGCGAGGGTCACTGGTCTGTAGCTGTTCAGGTCCTTGGTGTGTGGAGTCTTCGGCATGGGTACCACGCAGGATGTTTTCCATCTCTGTGGTACCCTCCCCAACTTCAGGCTGAGACTGAAGATGTGCTCCATGATCCCGGACAGCTGGTCTGTATAGGACTTGAGGATCCTTGAGCTGATGCCATCTGAACCTGCAGTCTTTCTTGCCTTGATCTTCCTCTGCTCAACTTTCACCTAAATCTTAGTGAGGGACAGACTGGGGTGGGGGGAAGTGTGCAGGAAGGGGGGGTGTTGGGTCTGTAGGGGGGAAAACTGCAGGGGATGTGTACTAAGAGCTGGGGGATGTAAGGGGGTGGAGAGGGGCAGTGGATAGCGGGACTAGATGAAGGTGGAGGCAGCAGGGGCTGGTGGGCAGTCAGAGAAGAGGGCGGTTGGTCAAACCTGTTAAACAACAGGTTCAAGTTGTTCACCCACCCAGGAAGGAGGTATTCTGGCGCCCAGAGGTAGTTTTCAGGCCACTGCAGACACTGCTGATGTCACTCTGCTTCAGCTTGTCCATCGTCTTCCTGTAACTGTCCTTTCCCTCTCTAATCTTCCTCCTTAGCTCTCTCTGGGGAGTTACAGTATCCCACAGAAGTGAGTCAACTTTCTTGTGAATATTTTATTGTATCTTTTCATGGGACAACACTGAAGATACTCGTCGTCGGCCTCCGTCGGTCTATGATGACCATGGAAGAGAATCCTAAACGTCTACTCTGCTGGAACAGCACCACCTGTGGCTGAACAGGCCGATGTGCACTGGTGTTCTACCTTCCAGCGTTGGGCGTTGGTAGGATTCAAGCCTGGGCAGGAAGATATGGAGGACAAGATGTTACCCATGCAGCATGTCCCCCCTCTCCATGTCACTAATGAATCCAAAGGAACAGCAGGGCTGCTATAGTTTGGCACCAGCGCTGTCGCAGGAGCTGCCAGAACGATGTTGAGCACAACAGAGAACTGCCTTAGGGGCTCCGACTCCGGATTTTTCCTCAGGGTTGACTCCCGAAGCCTTTCCCGTGACCGGGTGTGCCACAAGGCAGCGGAGGTTTGACATCAGGGTTTACCTTCCCCTAGATGGGCTACCTTCCCAGGTTGACGAGCCACCATCTACCCGAAGCATCTGGTTTTGAGGCGCCAGAGATCCGCCCTTGCCCCTTCTCCTATTAGTAAAAGCAGTTCCGCCGGGCTTAGAGACTAAACCACACGGGCAGGCTAGGAGCTGGACTTAGTTGTCAGAGGCTTTTCGAGATGCACGCCATAAGGAGCATTTTATGAGCACTGGGAGCTTAACCCTAAGGCCGCTCCAGGCTGTGACAACCTTGGAACCACTGAAGATATGACACTTTGATATAATGTAAAGTAGTCAGTGTACAGTGTGTACAACAGTGCAAATTTGCTGTCCCCTCAAAATAACTCACTGGTCGGCCTCCGTTGGTCTATGATGACCATGGAAGAGAATCCTAAACGTCTACTCTGCTGGAACAGCACCGCCTGTGGCTGAACAGGCCGATGCGCGAATGGCAGTCCCTGTCACACAGGTCGCACTTGTGGGTTGTCTCCGTGCTGCTGGGTCTGTGGCGGTTCTTCCTGCGGGTCCTATTTTCATCTGCTGCAGCAGTCAGTCTCTCTTCACCTGCCTTGAGCTGTCTGGTCAGGGTGCCTCTCCATTTGGAGCGGTCCGTTGCAAGGTCCTCCCAGCGCTCTGTGTTGCTCTCCAGGGCCTTCATGTCTCTCTTGCAGACGTCTCTAAAGCGCAGCTGTGGTCGGCCAACGTCTCTCCTGCCAGTCGCCAGTTCTCCGTAGAGGACATCTTTAGGGATTCTGCCATCCTCCATACGGTGAACATGGCCTAGCCAGCGGAGCCTGCACAGCCTGAGTAGAGTGAACATGGAGGGAAGGCCGGTGCGGGACAGAACTTCTGTGTTGGGCACTTTGTCCTGCCAGGATATGTTCAGGATGTGGCGTATGCAGCGCAAGTGGAAGGAGTTCATTCTCTTTTCCTGCCGGGTGTATGTAGTCCACATCTCACTCCCATAGAGCAGTGTGCTGATGATGCAGGCGTCGTACACTGCCATCTTTTTCTTGACAGAGAGTTTGGGATTCTCCCACACTTGTGTGGTGAGGCGAGCGAGTGTGAAGGCTGATTTTCCAATCCTCTTGTCGATCTCTGTATCAAGGGAGAGGTTGTTGCTGATCGTGGACCCCAGGTATGTGAACTGATTCACAACCTCCAGCTCGTAGTTGTCGATGGTGATGGTTGGTGGTGCTTCCGTGCCTTGCGCCAAGACGTTAGTCTTCTTCAGGCTGATGGTAAGCCCGAAATCCTTACATGCCTGGGAGAAGCGGTCCATCAGGGTCTCAAGCTCCTGCTGTGTGTGGGTCTCGACTGCAACGTCGTCTGCGAACAGCATGTATCTGATTAGAGCCTCGCGTACTTTGGTTCTGGATTTCAGGCGGGCGAGGTTTGAAAAGCCTGCCGTCAGATCTTGTGTGCAGGTAAATTCCCTCTGTTGCTGTGCTGAAGGCATGCCTCAGGAGCATAGCAAAGAAAATCCCAAAGAGGGTTGGCGCAAGTACACAGCCCTGTTTCACTCCGCTGCGTATGTTGAATGGCTCTGAGACATTGCCGTCGTGCTGCACTATCCCCTGCATGTTGGTGTGAAATGATTCAATGAGGCTTTGCAACTTTGGTAGACATCCTATCTTTGGCAGGATCTTGAAAAGGTCCTCTCTGCTGACCAGATCGAACGCTTTGGTGAGGTCAATGAAGGCAACGTACAGGTGCATGTTCTGTTCTCTGCATTTCTCCTGGAGTTGGCGGATGGAGAATATCATGTCTACCGTCGATCGCTCAGCACGGAAGCCACACTGAGACTCGGGGTAGACACGTTCGGCAAGCTTCTGTAGACGAACGAGAACAACTCGTGCGTAAACTTTGCCAACAACGCTGAGGAGGGAGATGCCCCTGTAGTTGTTGCAGTCGCTTCTCTCCCCTTTATTTTTGTAGAGGGTGATGATCTTGGCGTCCCTCATGTCCTGTGGTACGGCACCTTCCTTCCAGCACTGGCAGAGGACGTCATGCAATGATACCAGTAGGGCGGTCTTGCAGTGCTTGATCAGGTCGGGGGGTATGCCGTTGTTGCCGGGTGCCTTGCCAGCGGCCAAGCTATCAATGGTCTTGCTGAGTTCGTCGATGGTTGGCTCGGCGTCAAGTTCGTCCATGGATGGCCGGCAGTCGATGGCATCAAGGGCTGACGGTGTCACGGTGTTCTGTCTGGAGTAGAGGTCGGAGTAGTGTTCCACCCATCTCTCCATCTACTTGTTCTTTTCTGTGATCATCTCCCCAGTGGAGGATTTGAGGGGGGCCGTCTTGCTCTGAGCCGGACCAAGTGCTTTCTTGATGCCATCGTACATACCACGGATATTCCCTGTTATGGCAGCAGTTTGAATGTCTTGGCTTAGCTGAGTCCAGTACTCGTTGGCACATCGCCGAGCAGTCTGCTGAACTTTGCTTCTTGCAACCCTGAGAATCTGGAGATTCTTCTTGTTTGGGTACTTCTTGTACTCAGCAAGTGCTGAGCGCTTGGCTTCAATGACGGGGGTCATCTCGGTCAACTTGGCATCAACCAGTCCTGTGACTTCGAGGAGCACCAGCCATTAATGTGTAAACCACTGGAAACAAAAGTGAGTACACCCCTAAGTGAAAATGGCCAAATTTTGCCCAAAGTGTCACTATTTTGTGTGGCCACCATTATTTTCCAGCACTGCCTTAACCCTCTTGGGCATGGAGTTTACTAGAGCTTCACAGGTTGCCACTGAAATCCTCTTCCACTCCTCCGTGACAACACCACGGAGCTAGTGGATGTTAGAGACCTTGCACTCCTCCACCTTCCATTTGAGGATGCCCCACAGATGCGCGATAGGGTTTAGGTCTGCAGACATGCTTGGCCAGTCCATCACCTTTACCCTCAGTTTCTTTAGCAAGGCCGTGGTCGTCTTGGAAGTCTGTTTAGGGTCGTTATCATGTTGGAATACTGCCCTGCAGCCCAGTTTCCAAAGGGAGGGGATCATGCTCTGCTTCAGTATGTCACAGTACATGTTGGCATTCATGATTCTCTCAATGAACTTTAGCTCCCCAGAGCCGTCAGCACTCATGCAGCAACAAACCATGACACTCACACCATTGTGATTGACTGTAGGCAAGACACACTTGCCTTTGTATTCCTCACCTGGTTGCCACCACACACGCTTGACACCATCTGAACCAAATAAGTTTATCTTGGTGGATGACAGTCATGCAGACCAATTTGATGCAGTGTGTGGTGTATGGTCTGAGCACTGACAGGCTGACCTCCCCATCCCTTCAGCCTTTGCAGCTATGCTGGCAGCACTCATATGTCTGTTTTCAAAAGACAACCTCTGGATATGACACTGAGCATGTGCACTCGATTTCTTTGGCTGACCATGGGGAGGCCTATTCTGAGTGGAACCTGTCCTGTTAAACTGTTGTATGGTCTTGGCCACCGTGCTGCAGCTCAGTTTCAGGGTGTTGGCAATCTTCTTATAGCCTAGGCCATCTTTATGTAGAGCAACAATTCTTTTTTTTTTTTTTTCAGATCCTCAGAGAGTTCTTTGCCATGAGGTGCCATGTTGAACTTCCAGTGACCGATATGAGAGAGTGTGAGAGCGATAACACCAAATTTAACAAACCTGCTCCCCATTCACACCTGAGACTTTGTAACACTAATGAGTAACATGACACCAGGGAGGGAAAATGGCTAGTTGGGCAATTTTCACTTAGGGGTGTACTCACTTTTGTTGCCAGCAGTTTAGACACTAATGGATGAGTTGAGTTATTTTGAGGGGACTGCAAATTTACACTGTTATACAAGCTGTACACTGACTACTTTACATTGTATCAAAGTGTCATACTCTATATTCAGTTTTGTCTCATGAAAAGATATAATCAAATATTTACAAAAATGTGAGGGGTGTACTCACTTTTGTGAGATAGTGTATCTCCCTCCTGCAGGCATCCAGCGTGTAGACTTCCATACACTCAGAGAGAGCCATCCAGCTTTCACATACAGATTACAATGATGGGTGAGGTTGCTAAAACCAATATCATATTTCAGTGAACAGTAGACTGTAGACATGTGGCTGGGGCACTCAACTACAGGACATCACCATCATCAAGCAATGGTAAAAAAAAGTTGCTGAAGCAAGATGTTTCCTGGCTCTAAATGTGTCTTTACACCAAATGCGAATGTGCAAATTTTTTGCGCTGCACGATTACATTATAACTCAATGTAAACACATGAATAGACATGAATTCACCATCTGAGTGAGATGCAGACAGGAAAAGTTGCCTATTATAACTTCCGCAGCAGTGTTCAACCTACTGTGGAAATTCCCAAAATAATGTCATGCTTTCGGTTTACATTATCTACTAACTAACCTGCACTTATATAGCGCTTTTCTAGTCACAAAGACCACTCAAAGCGCTTTCACTAATGCTAACCCTCTATTCTAAGGGCCTATAGGAAACAGATATCTAAGGACAATTTAGAACAACCAATTAACCTAACATGCATGTCTTTGGATTGTGGGAGGAAACCGGAGCCCCCGGAGTAAACCCACACAGCACAGGGAGAACATGCAAACTCCATACAGAAAGGTTTCAACCCCTGCCAGCCCGGGGATTCGAACCAGGAACCTTCTAGCTGTAAGGCAACAGTGCTAACCACTGCACCACCGTGCTGCCGACGGGGGACTCCCCTGAAAAAGTTTCCCCTGTCTCCAAAACTGTAAAAGATGATGGGTGTTTCTGTTTCTAGCTTGCTAACCTTGTTAGCACGTCAGAACTTTAAAAGATGATGTTTTTTTTTCCATTTCTAGCTTGCTAACCTTGTTACATACCTGCCAACTACTCTGGTTTTGCCGTAATGGTTACGGTTTTCAAGAACTCATTCTGGGTTACGGCTTTATTAATCAAAAACACGAGAATGCTAGGAATCATATCTAAATTTACCTGAAGCGTTTGCTAAGTTAACGCTATAGCTAACGCCATAGCTAGTTGTAGCACCTAACACCGATACAAAGAAGCGACTCCGTCCCTGGTGATTGGGGCTCGCCGGAGGAACCAACTGAGGCAACAGTTGGACGGGAGCCGGATCGGAGTTCAAGTATAGCGGTGGTAGGAGACTGGGACCAGTGGAGGAGCAGCCGGGGCCCCAGCTGGATAATAGCCGGAATTGGAGCCCAGCTACAGTGGCGGAGCTCGGCGGAGGAACTACTGAGGAAGACGGCGGTAGGTGGCGGGGCTCAGCGGAGGATCTACCGGGACCCCAGCTGGACAGGAGCAGGATCGGAGCTCAACTACAGCAGCGGTGGGCGGCGGGACTCGGTGGAGGAGCTGCCGGTACCCCGGCTGGACAGGAGCTCAATTGCAGCGGCGGTAAGCAGCGGGACTAGCAGCGGAGGGGGCTAGCTGAGGCCCAGCTGGATTCGAGGTCGGTCGGATCAGATATCGGCGTCACCAGCAGAGATTGTTTTACTATCAACAGGTCAGTAAAAATGCCACCAAAGAAGGAGGAAATGGAAGAGATCAAAAAATCACTGAACTAAGTTCAGAGATTTTATCTTCTTGGAACATAAGTCAATATTATACAGTAATAAGTGACATTCATCTGTTTGTTTTATGTCATTTAAGCACAGTTCTGGTACTTAAAAATCATAAAAACCCAGGAGCTTCGGGGGGCTTCACCCCCCTCCCCCCCCCCCCCACCGTGGCTCTGCGCCGGACCCCGATGGGGGACTGTGTCCCCCAGACCTCCTGCTAAATTTTCAGATAATTTCCCCAAACCCAAATCCCATCCCTGGGTAAAGAATGACATACTGAGGCAGGCCAGAAAGCTACGGGGAACACAAGTTTACCTAAATGAACATCTAACAAAAACTAATGCTGAAATAACACAGCAAAGCACGGATGCTGAAAAGACAAAATAAGATACAGGCAACATGGACAAGAAATTGTAGAGTTTGGATCAAACTAAATGGAACACCTGAGGAAGCAAAAGAGTATAATAATCAGAGATCTTACTGACTTAAGTAAATATAGATTATTATTATTTAGCGAATGCAAAGTCCTTAAGCCAAGCAGTTGCCTCCTGGTTTGCTGTATGGAGGGTGTGTAATCCTCCTTCCAGTCTTTGGAGCGGGCAAGCCTCTATGATGTGTTCCATTGTTTGCTCCTCTCCACATGCGCACAGAGGGCTAGGGCTACTGCCCCATCTGTAAAGGCTGGCCAAGCAGGGGCCATGTCCAGTCCTGAAGCGATTGAGTGTAGACCACTGTCTCCTTGGGAGGTTGGTGCCCGGGACCTGTTGGTTGGGGTTTATCACCAGCTGTTTGTTTGGGACCTCCTTGGTCTCCCATTCCTCTTGCCAAGCTGTCTGGATGGTAAAGTCAGCTGGGGGAGGGTTTTTCCAAATCGGCCGTCTGGATGAAAGTCGGGCAGTGGGTGGAGTGTAGATATCTGCATGGATTGGTAAGTGAGGAGAATCTTTAACTTTTTGGAGCATCCTTTGAGTTAATGCTGCTCGCCGGATGTGTGGAGGGGCTATGTTTGACAGTACAGAGAGCCAGGGGAGTGGTGTTGAGCGGATTGTTCCAGTTATAGTTCTCATGGTTGTGTTGAGCTGGGTGTCTACATGGTGTGTGTAAGATGACCTGGACCAGACAGGGGCACAATATTCTGCTACAGAGTATGAAAGGGCCAGTGCTGAGGTGCGCAGGGTGGAGACTGCCGCCCCCCATTTTGCACCAGCGAGCTTGCAGAGCAGGTTGTTTCGTACCTTCACCTTAGCAGCCGTCCCCTTTAGATGTTCCTTGAAGGATAAGGTCCTATCAAGGGTCACTCCAAGATAAGTTGGATTTGGGGCATGCTTAAGCTTGAGTCCGCTCAGGTGGATGTTTAGTTCTCTGGCAGCTTTTGCATTGTGGAGATGGAATACACTGGAGACGGTTTTTGCTGGGCTTGGTTTTAGACGCCAGATTTTGCAGAACTGGTCCAGTTTGGCAAGATCTTCCGTGAGCACCCGTTCCAGTGGTTCAAAGTCTGGTGCTTGGAATGCCAAACAGATGTCGTCTGCATAGGTGAATTTGCGGGATTTTGTAGTAGGCAGGTCGTTTATGTAGAGGTTGAACAGAGTTGGAGCTAGAACTGAGCCTTGTGGGAGTCCGTTTTTCTGCATTCTCCATGCACTTGTCTTCTGACTGAGGTGGACTCTGAACCTTCGGTTGGTCAGCAGGGTTTTTATAATTGCTGTTGCCCAAGCAGGGATCGCCTTTATAAGTTTCAGGAGGAGGCCTTTGTGCCAGACCGTATCATAGGCGGCTGTAAGGTCGAGAAACACAGCCCCTGTCTTCAGTCTGCTCTCGAAGCCATTTTCGATGAAGGTGGTTAGGGCCAGTACTTGTTCTCCTGTACTGCGGTCCTTGCGGAAACCTGCTTGATCCACACTTAGAATATCCTCTACCTCTGGGGAAATGCGTTGCAGAATTAGGCGCTCCATGATTTTGTAAGGAACGCTGAGTAGGGAGATTGGGCGGTAGCTTGCTGGTAATTTGTGGTCTTTGCCAGGTTTTGGGGTGGCAATGACCTTTGCTGTCCGCCATTTCTTTGGGATCGAGTTTGTTTGTGTGATCCTTGTGTAGAATTGTGTCAACCAGGTTAGGGCTCGGGGGCCAAGATTTTTCATGAATTCTGGGAAGATGTTATCGTATCCTGCTGCCTTTCCACATTTCAGGCTCTGTAGGACTTTCTCCAGTTCAGCAGCCTCGAAGGGTTCAGGGTTCGTTTCCTCTACAGGCATTTTTTGGTGTTTTTTTAGCTCAGTTGTAACTGCTCTTTTGGTGTCTTTGTCTTGGGGTGCTTTGGCGATAGTCAGTAGGTGGGATGCAACTTGGTTGGGTGTGACGGATGCTCGGCTTTGGCTAGGGGGCTTCTGTGCAGCTCCTAGGCGACGGATGAGGCTCCAACATTTCCTGCTAGAGTGGGTAAAGCTCCGGTCAGCAACTGTCTCCTCCCATTTCTTTCGCCGAGCTGTATTTAGCGATTCAATGAGATGGTCTGCTATCTCTGGGTCCCCTGATGTTTGATAGGATTGTAGGAGGGCAGCACTTTCTCCGTCCAAACATGGGACATAGAGGGGTCGGTAGCCTCGTGGGATTGCAGTATGGGCAGCCTTGAAGATTGCGCTGCAGAAGCGGTTGTATGCTTCATCTACAGTGATGGTGTGGAGTGGGATGGTAACAACGCTCCGGTCCAGAGTTTCACTGAATTTCTTCCAGTTGGCTTTGCGGAAGTTCCAGCGCATCTTCCTTGGGCTGTATATGACTGGAAGTTGTAGGCCAATGTGTACAAGCAGGGGCCGGTGTTGGCTGTGTGGAAAATCATCAAGAATGAGGATCTGTGTAGGATATGGCTCCCCATTCAAAGAGCTGACCCAACACAGGTCAGGAGAATAGTCCTTCTTCCACCTAGCAGAGTGGAAGGTTCCTCTTTGTTTAGTATTGTTGTTTAGTATTTAGTAAATATAGATGAACACTGATTAAGAAAATTAAGAGACTATGATAATCCATATCCACACACATGGCAAGTCTTTTCGTGCGGAATACTCCAAAGCATTTCCAGGAATTATTACCCTGGACCCCGGCTAGCTACTAGGCTTTTCAGGTTTTAAAAGTTGACAGGTATGTTGTTAGCACGTCTCTGACAGGAATCTTTGGGTAAATAACTCCGACATCCCCATTCAGCTGAAGAGCTCCTGGTCCTTTTGTCTCCAGGTGAGTGGCAGTCTCATTTTCAAACTAGTTTACTCTCCAATGTTGATACTTTCTCCACTGAGGGCAAAATCTCAAAGCTGGTGCAATCCCTCAGATATGAATGTGCGAATGTGCAACTTCGTGTGTGCTCGACTCTTTCCATTGACTTTGCATGTATTCGCGCCACCCGTTCGCATTTGGTGTAAAAGCACCTAAAGAGAGAAACAGGATTAATTTCTATAAAAGAAACAGAGTTTTCACCCTGAGCTTACTGACCAGACTGGCAATGTGATCTCTGAATGAGAGAGACAATATTTATAGCTGGAAACCAGCTCTATGGGTTCACTTTGAATGATTATGATCATGTTTATAGTCAGCTTCCTGTGTGCCTGTGTTTGTGTTTATGTTGAATGTAATTAGTGGCTTGTAAACATGGATGTCACCAGACTGCAAAACAAATCTACCTACGGGTACAAATAAAGGAACCTGAACCTGTGGCAATTCCTTTGAAGAGAACATCATGACTTTTGAATTTTCAGCATTTTAAACTAATTTTAGTTCCTGCACTCAAGACTGTACAATACTGTAAGACTGTAAGAACTCAAGAGACTGTAAGTGAATAACAGCAGCAATAAATAACTTATCAGCATAAAAATGATGCAAGCATTTGACAAATTATCACACAAGTTGTTAATGTAAATCAAAAATAGAATAAGCCCTAAAAACTACAACAACAACTGACATAACGCACGGCTCAGGAGACGCACACACACAGGCTCGGAGTAGTTCAAATAGTTTATTAACAACAGGAGTGAATGAATGTGTGTCTGCGAGATGTAGATGTGTTGGTGGCGGCGTCTGCTTTGGGCACAGAGGCAGGAGACCGTACAGCCAGACAACCCTATGGGAAAAGCACAAGGAGAAGGGTGATGGGCACACACCAACACAGGAGATATGAGAGCGAGAGAGGAGCTTACTTGGATAGGACAGATGACTGGCACAGCAAGGGATGGAGCCCGGTAGACAGCCGCCTGGAGAGCCCGGTGCAGCAGCGAGGAACAGGCGATGGAAAGGCGTAGTCCGCCGCCGGGAAATCCACCTGTGCACAGGGGAGCAGACTGGAAGGAAAAGGAGGTAAGGTCTTCTTACCGTAATGATTAGCTTGAGGATGAGGTTGAACTCACAGCGAAGCGTAGGGAAGTCTGACGGCTTCAGGCCGAAGCTCAGGGCGAGGCGGCTTATATCCCTCGCCGCTGATGACGAGCAGGTGTGCGAGCAGGTGGCGCCACTGATGAGCGGCGCGGCGTGACAACAACAACAACAGGTTCAGTATTTGTTAGACCAGGGTTTAGTGAATCAAATCAATTACCTGCTGAAATAAAATGTTCATTAAAATAGTTCACCATAGCAAATATTCAAAGATACAGAAGTGGACAAAATTGTTGGTACTCCTCTGTTAATGAAAGAAAAACCCACAATGGTCACAGAAATAACTTGAATCTGACAAAAGTGGTAATAAATAAAAATTCTATGAAAATCATCCATCCATCCATCTTCTACCGCTTTTCCGGAGGTCCGGGTCGTGGAGGCAGCAGTTCAAGCAGAGAAGCCCAGACTTCCCTGTCCCCAGCCACCTGCTCCAGCTCTTCAGAGAGGATACAAAGGCGTTCCCAGACCAGCTGGGGGACATAGTCTTTCCACCGAGTCCTGGGTCTGCCCCGAGGTCTCCTCCCAGTGGGACGTGCCCGAAACACCTCAAGTGGGCTGCACGGTGGCGCAGTGGTTTAGCACTGTGGCAGCACAGTTTTACCCTCGGCCGGGGGACCGCGGGGATCATGAGATCGTGGGTTCGATCCCAGCCCCCGACCAACAGTGAGCTGTGTGGAGTTTGCATGTTCTCCCTGTGTTGCGTGGGTTTACTCCGGGATTTCTCCGGTTTCCTCCCGCACACCAAAAACATGTAGGTTTAGGGCGCTCGCGCACGCAGCGACCAGCAGCCGGTGGCTTGTCACCAGACTGCAAACCAAGTCTACCTACGGGTACAAATAAGTAAAAAAAAAAAAAAAAGTGGGAGGCGTCCAGGAGGCATCCTAATCAGATGCCCATACCACCTCAACTGACTCCTTTCAATGTGGAGGAGCAGCGGTTCTACTCTGAGCCTCTCCTGGATGACTGAGCTCCTCACCCTATCTCTGAGGGTGAGTCCACCAATCCTACAGAGAAAGCTCATTTTATTTATTTTTATTTTATTTGTTTATTTGACAGGGACAGTGCAATAAACATAGACATGACATGGTTTAGGACCCAGGAGACAGACACTGACACGAGCAGATGGTGACAATAATCTTTATTTGATAGTGAGAGAGTGTAGTGCGTGTGTGAGTGCATGGATAGTGTTCTGGTCACTGGAGCTGAGCAGCCTGGACGGAGACCCGGCAACCCTGGAACATACAAGCAGAAAACAATTACTTTTGCTCCACACTCGTGATGAGCTGCAGGTGGAGAAGCTTACTTGAGTGTAGCACAGGTTTCGCCCTGCTGAGTTCCAGCGGTCGTGCAGCGTGGAGGTGAAGGTGTCCTTGAACGTGCTGGAGATACCACCCGTGGCTGTGACGAGGGAAATCCTGGTGATAACACCGGCCGTGACCTCACAGACCGGAGTGACGATAATCCAAACGATGACAAGGTTAGTGATTCCACTGAATGTGCTGATGACGATGACAGGGACTCCACTGACAGTGGTGGCAAATACTCCTGTAACTGGGATAACAACAGTTCTTGAAGCTGAGGAGCAAGACGTACCGGTAGTCGCGGTGGTAGCGAAGCGCTACGTGGGCGAGATGGCGTTACCCCGTCAGCTGGTGACGCAGGTCCGCCGCCTAGGAGATCCACCTGTGCACAGGGGTATAGACAAGGGGTTGAGTAGCAAATTGTTCTCTTACTTGGTTGAAACTGATGAGAAGTCCTTGATGAAGCAAGAGAGGTTCTTGACGAGGCAAGAGAAGTTCCAGACGAGACAAGAGAGATTCCTGACGAGACCAGAGAGTGGAGTTCAAGCTCATACTCCGACGAGGAGGACAGACGACTCCGTGACGGGCTGTCAGCGATGCTGGCTTTTAACAGTCGTTGATTAACACCTGTTGGTCTGTGCGCAGCTGGAGTTGATGACGCCAATGACGGCCCAGAGGCCGCCATGACAGTACTCCCCCCTCTAGCAGTGCCTCCAGGCACCTGCCCAATTCTACCTGGATTCGCCCGATGGAAATCGCGAATCAGCTGTTTATCCAGGATCAACGCTGGGCGAATCCAAGAATGATCCTCCGGTCCAAAACCCTCCCAGTCCACCAAATACTGAAGACCATGACCCCGCCTGCGGACATCCATGATTGCAGTCACCCCCCAGGCCGGATGGCCATCGATCATCCTCGGGGGTGAGGGAGCAACGGGAGCAGGGCACAGGGGATCAGAGACGTACGGTTTGACCTGGGAGACATGAAAGGTGGGGCAGATACGCATCGAAGAGGGGAGAGACAAGCGCACAGACACAGGGTTAATAACACGATTGATGGTGTAGGGGCCAATGAAGCGCTTAGTGAGCTTACGCTTTTCGGCCGGTACACCAATATTCCGGGTTGACAACCAGACTTTCTGACCCACCTTATAGTCTGGGGCGGGTCTCCTATGCCGGTTGGCCACCTGGATATTGCGTTTGGTAGTCTTCAGCAAGGCTTGGCGGGCGACGAGCCAAACTCGCCGGCAGCGCTTGATGTGTGCCTGGACTGAAGGAACCGCTACCTCCTTTTCCTCCTCTGGGAACAGCGGAGGATCAAACCCGAATGATGCCTTGAAAGGGGAGACGCCTGTAGCCGTGGAGATCGTGGCGTTGTGAGCGTACTCAATCCAAGGAAGGAACTTTCTCCAGGAGGATGAGCAGGAGGAGATGACACAGTGTAGGGCGGCCTCAAGCTCCTGATTAGCCCGCTCGCACTGGCCATTGCTCTGAGGGTGATAACCAGAGGAGAGGCTGGCTGTGGCTCCCAGTGCCACGCAGAAAGCCTTCCAAACTTGTGAGACAAACTGAGGTCCTCGATCCGACACTATATCAGCAGGGATGCCATGAAGACGGACCACATG
The DNA here is from genome assembly GCA_020510985.1 of Pholidichthys leucotaenia. Taxonomy (NCBI): domain Eukaryota; kingdom Metazoa; phylum Chordata; class Actinopteri; order Cichliformes; family Pholidichthyidae; genus Pholidichthys; species Pholidichthys leucotaenia. The sequence continues at coordinate 181,116,931 of CM035850.1, read as the reverse complement.
TTGTACAAGGAGATCCGCTGTTTCCTGGGCCGAAGGCAAACCCCGAAGTTGGCTGCCTTCGAGAACCGGTCCAAGATGGTTAAAACCGTGGTGTAGTCATCTGAAATGGGTAAACCAGTCACAAAGTCCATAGCTACGTGAGACCAGGGGCGTGAAGGAACCGGCAACGGGTGTAGCAGGCCCGCCGGGGGGGGCATGATGTCGTCTTCCCGGTGGCGCACTGAGCGCAGGCCCGGATGTAACCTACAACATCCTTCCGTAGCCCTGGCCACCAGAAGGTCCTTTGGAGGAGATCCACGGTCCGACCCACTCCAGGATGACAAGCCAACATGGAAGCGTGACCCCACTCGATCACCTTGCCCCGGATAGCACGTGGAACAAACAAGCGCCCCCCCCCCCCCCCCGGGGTCCGGCTCGGTCCTCTGAGCCTGGCGAACCATCTTGCAGATCCCCCAGGACAGGGCGCCCACGACGCAGGAAGGCGGCAGGATAGGGGTCTCCTGGTCCTCAGAGGATGGTGTGTCAAACTGCCGTGAGAGGGCATCCGGCTTACCGTTCTTGCTTCCCGGCCGGTAAGTGATGGTAAAGTTAAAATGGCCAAAGAAGAGGGACCAGCGAGCCTGGCGTGCATTCAGGCGCTTCGCCGTCCTGAGGTACTCCAGGTTGCGGTGATCAGTCCAAACCACGAACGGCTGAGCAGCCCCCTCCAGCCAATGTCTCCATTCCTCCAAGGCGAGTTTTACTGCCAGCAACTCCCTGTCTCCGATGCTGTAATTCCTCTCTGCAGGGGTGAGACGGTGAGAGAAATAAGCACAAGGGCGAATCTTACCGTCCTCAGGAGAGCGTTGAGAGAGTACCGCTCCAACTCCCGAATCAGAGGCGTCCACCTCCACCAAGCACTGCAGCTTCGGGTCCACCTGAGTAAGGTCTCGGGCCAAGGCGAACTCCCTCTTGAGCTTCTCAAACGCTCCAGCTGCCTCCTTACTCCAGCAAAACGGAGTCTTAGGGGAGGTGAGAGCAGTCAGAGGGCGGGCAATATTACCAAAGTTTGGCACGAACCTCCTATAAAAATTAGCAAACCCCAGGAACCCTTGAAGCTGCTTTCTGGAGGTGGGTGCAGGCCAATCCACTACCGCCTTGACCTTGGCCGGGTCAGGGAGCACCTGGTTCCGAGCTATAATAAACCCAAGGAAAGAGGTTTGGTCAGTGTGGAACTCACATTTTTCAGCCTTGACGAATAGTTGGTTCTCCAGGAGGCACTGTAGTACCCTGCGGACATGCACCCGATGTTCCTCTAGTGTGCGGGAGAAGATGAGAATGTCATCAAGATAAACAAAAACAAACGAGTTCAGAAAATCCCGTAATACATCATTTATCAATCGCTGGAAGACGGCCGGAGTGTTAGTCAACCCAAACGGCATTACCAGATACTCAAAATGTCCGCTAGGGGTCCGAAAAGCCGTCTTCCACTCATCTCCTTCCCTTATGCGCACTAGATGGTAGGCATTCCTAAGGTCCAGTTTAGTAAACCAGGATGCCCCCTGGAGGGAGTCAAAAGCAGTGTTCATCAGACGCAAAGTATATTTGTCTTTTACTGTTATTTCATTCAGTCCCCGGAAGTCGATGCAGGGGCGTAGTGAACCGTCCTTTTTCCCAACAAAAAAAAATCCGGCTCCCACTGCCGAAGATGACGGGCGGGTGATACCAGAGGCCAAGGACTCCTTGATGTACGTATCCATGGCCTCGCGCTCCGGGGCTGTAAAGGCGGCTTGCAGGAAGAGGGGCCCCAGCCTTCAGGTTGATCGCGCAGTCATAAGGGCGATAGGGGGGGGGGGGGTAAGGACAATGCCCGAGACTTGCTAAACACTAGCCCCAAATCGTGGTAGACCTCTGGCACCTTGGACAAGTCCGGTGAAGATGAATCAGGCAGAGGCACCTTGACGGATGGGGCGCACGCCGCTGATTGGAGGCAGGCACTAAGGCAGAACGTACTCCATGCCGTTACTCTCCCAGCTTGCCAGTCAATGGTGGGGTTATGTAGGCGCAGCCAGGGGTACCCCAGGATAACGGGCGAGAAGAAACGGGCAGCACTAGAAACTGAATTTCCTCCCTGTGATTTCCTGACACAATGATTGACACGGGGGCCGTCTGATGGGCAACGGTGGTCAAAGACGCTTTAGACAAGGTGATCAGGTTGACAGGGGGGTCTAGAGTCTGACAGTTGAGGCCCATCCGGGTTGCCAGGTCTCTAGAAATGAAATTTTGCTCACCTCCAGAATCTACTAACGCTAATGTGGAGTGTTCTGTATGTGTATGGATTAATCTGAGGGGTAATCGACAAGGAGTAAGGGGTTCTTCTGAGTTCTTGCCCGTGAATCCCCCTACTGCGATCCATGGGCCTTCCCTTTTAACTTACTGGGACATTCGAACACCCCATGTGACTCTTTCCCACAGTAGAAACAAAGGCCCTGATCCCTGCGGCGTTGTTTCTCAGCTGCTGACACTTTAGACCGGCCAATGGTCATAGCCTCTTGATCCGGGGATTCCTCTGATGCGGGTAAAGCGAGAAGAGGAGAGTTAGGGACGCGAGGGCAGAGTTTAACCGAACGGGAAGTAGTACGCGATTCAGCCGCCCGCTCCCTTAATCTGCTATCCAAACTAACCGCTAAAGCGATCAAATCCCGCAAATTGTCCGGTTTATCCCGTGCCGCTAACTCATCCTTTAGCTCATCGTTAAGACTATGTAGGAAAATACCACACAGTGATGGCTCCCCCCACCCAATCTCTGCAGCCAGGACCCGGAAGTCAATAGCGTAATCAGCAGCTGATCTTTTTCCCTGCTGTAAGCTCAGCAGCCGTTCTGTCAACACCTCACCCCTATCAGTATGGTCAAACACGGACATAAACTCAGTCACAAACTCCTGGTAAGTAAGCAGGGAATAGCTTGGTTTAGCCATGATAGAATACGCCCAGTCTAGGGCTCTTCCTGCCAGCAAATTTATGACATAACCAATCTGACTTGAATCAAGGGTGAAATCCCCCGGAACACGGAGAAAAACTGATTCACATTGTAATAGGAATCCTTGAGCTTCCCCGAGTTTTCCGCTGAACCGGGCAGGTGTGGGAATAGGGGTGAGGCGAGAGGACGAGGAGGTGTTAGCTTGTCCAGATGCTAAGCCTGCAGGGGCTGAGATATTTGCGGTCGGGGGAAATGTCTGGTGTCCTTCCAGACGATCCAGCCGACCATTGATTAAGGTTAACTGGTTTAAGATTACTGTCTGTTGGTGAGCTAGTAAATCTACCCGGGCGCTAAGAGTGTTGATTTGGCACGACAGTGAACTGTCCGCTGGGTCAACGTGACGGAGTCGTACTGACATGGTTTAGGACCCAGGAGACAGACACTGACACGAGCAGATGGTGACAATAATCTTTATTTGATAGTGAGAGAGTGTAGTGCGTGTGTGAGTGCGTGGATAGTGTTCTGGTCACTGGAGCTGAGCAGCCTGGACGGAGACCCGGCAACCCTGGAACATACAAGCAGAAAACAATTACTTTTACTCCACACTCGTGATGAGCTGCAGGTGGAGAAGCTTACTTGAGTGTAACACAGGTTTCGCCCTGCTGAGTTGCAGCGGCCGTGCAGCGTGGAGGTGAAGGTGTCCGTGAACGTGCTGGAGATACCACCCGTGGCTGTGACAAGGGAAATCCTGGTGATAACACCGGCCGTGACCTCACAGACTGGAGTGACGATAATCCAGACGATGACAAGGTTAGTGATTCCGCTGAATGTGCTGATGACGATGACAGGGACTCCACTGACAGTGGTGGCGAATACTCCTGTAACTGGGATAACAACAGTTCTTGAAGCTGAGGAGCAAGACGTACCAGTAGTCGCGGTGGTAGCGAAGCGCTACGTGGGCGAGATGGCATTGCCCCGTCAGCTGGGGACGCAGGTCCGCCGCCTAGGAGGTCCACCTGTGCACAGGGGTATAGACAAGGGGTTGAGTAGCAAATTGTTCTCTTACTTGGTTGAAACTGATGAGAAGTCCTTGATGAAGCAAGAGAGGTTCTTGACGAGGCAAGAGAAGTTCCAGACGAGACAAGAGAGATTCCTGACGAGACCAGAGAGCGGAGTTCAGGCTCATACTCCAACGAGGAGGACAGACGACTCCGTGACGGGCTGTCAGCAATGCTGGCTTTTAACAGTCGTTGATTAACACCTGTTGGTCTGTGCGCAGCTGGAGTTGATGACGCCAGTGATGGCCCAGAGGCCGCCATGACAAGACAATTAATAAAATGACAATCAATCTAATGTGTTGCACAAAGAGTGTATAGCTATTAGCTAATTTGCAACTCTTGTCCCTGGATGGGCTTTAGAAAGAAGAAACAGGTAAAAAGAAAAAAGGATAAGGAAAAGAAAAATGAAAACAGAATAAACAATAACCACATACATCAATGCAAACAAGATTATAAATACACAATATAAAAACCTGGTTCACATTTGCCTATTTCAGGTCTCCCTCCCTTCGTCACTCACTATAAACAAACACATTCCTTCCTTCCCTTCATTCACTCTCACCCTGCAGACAATCATTTCATACATGGGTACATTCTTGTTTATTTTTCAGCCAGTTTTTAACCTTTGTAGTGAATGTTTTAAAGTCCATTATTATTTCAGCCGCTTGTATCCTCGATCTTGTTCCTTGGGTCATTACCCAAAGCTCGTGACCATAGGTGAGAGTAGGAACATAGATTGACTGGTAAATCGACAGCTTTGCCTTAGAACTAAGCTCCCTCTTCACCACAACAGACCGGTACAACGTCCGCATCACTGCAGATGCTGCTCCAATCCGTTTGTCAATCTCTCACTCCATTTTCCCCTCACTCGTGAATAAGACCCCAAAATACTTAAACTCCTCCACTTGGGGCAGGAGCCTGTCCCCAACCCAGAGAGGACAATCCACCTTTTTCCGGCTGAGGACCATGGACTCGGACTTGGAGGTGCTGATTCTCATCCCAGCCGCTTCAAACTCAGCGGCAAACCATCCCAGCAAGAGCTGTAGGTCATTGCTGGATGAAGCCAACAGGACAAGATCATCTGCAAACAACAGAGATGAGATCCTGTGGTCACCAAGCATGACAGCCTCCATTCCCTGGCTGCGCCTAGAAATCCTGTCCATAAAAATTATGAACAGGATCGGTGACAAAGGGCAGCCCTGGCGGAGTCCAACTCTCACTGGGAATGAGTCCGACCGAGTGTTGGCAATACGAACCAAACTCTCACAACGGTCGTACAGAGACCGAATAGCTCGTAACAACAAGCCCGATACCCCATACTCCCGAAGCAGCCCCCACAAAAAACCACGAGAGACACGGTCAAATGCCTTCTCCAAGTCCACAAAACACATGTAAACTGATTGGGCAAACTCCCACGAACCCTCAAGAATTCTCTAGAGGGTACAGAGCTGGTCCGATGTGCCACGGCCAGTACAAAAACCACATTGCTCCTCCTGAATCCAAGGTTCGACCAACAGCCGGACTCTCCTCTCCAGTGCCTTGTCATAGACATTCCCAGGGAGGCTGAGGAGTGTGATCCCTCTAAAGTTGGAGCACACCCTCCGGTCCCCTTTTTTAAAGAGAGGAACCACCACCCCGGTTTGCCATGTCAAAGACACTGCCCCCGACCTCCACGCAATGTTGCAGAGGCATGTCAACCATGACACCCCAACATCGTCCAGGGCCTTGAGGTTCTCAGGGCGAATCTCGTCCACCCCCGGGGCCCGGCCACTAAGGAGATTTTTAACCACCTTGGTGACCTCAGCCCCTGTGATAGGCGAGTCATTCCCCTCGTCCCCAAACCCTGCTTCCTCTGTGGAAGGCGCATCAGTGGGATTGAGGAGATCCTCGAAGTATTCCTTCCACTTCCCGACGATATCCCCAGTCGAAGTCAACAGTGTCCCATCCGCACCATACACAGTGTGGACAGGGAGCTGCTTTCCCCTCCTGAGCTGCCGGAAAGTTTGACAGAATCTCTTCGAGGCCGACCAAAAGTCTTGTTCCATGGCCTCACCAAACTCCTCCCATACCCGGGTTTTTGCTTCAGCAGCCACCCGAGCTGCACTCCGCTTGGCCTGCCGGTACACCTCAGCTGCTTCGGGAGTCCCACAAGCCAACCAAGCTTGATAGGACTCCTTCAGTTTAATGGCCCCCCTCACCACTTGTGTCCACCACTTGGTTCGGGGGTTGCCACCACGAGATGCACCGACCACCTTGCGGCCGCAGCTCTGGGCCGCCGCTTCAACAACAGAGGTGGAGAACATGGCCCATTCAGAATCCATGTCTCCAGACTCCCTCGGAAGTGATTGAAGTTCTTCCGGACGTGGGAGTTGAAGACCTCCCGGAAAAATTAACCAATGAAAATCAGACAATGCTTTTGAATTGTGGTTCAACAGAATTATTTTAAAAAAAACAAACTCATGAAACAGGCTTGGACAAAAATGATGGTACCCCTAGAAAAGATTGAAAATAATGTGACCATAGGGACATGTTCAACCAAGATGTGTCCTCTAATTAACATTACAGGTGTCGACAAACTTGCAATCAGTCAGTCGGCTTATTTAAAGGGTGACAAGTAGTCACTGTGCTGTTTGGTGACATGGTGTTTACCACACTAAACATGGACCAGAGGAAGCAAAGGAGAAAGTTGTCTCAGGAGATTAAAATTAAAATTATAGACAAGCGTGTTAAAGGCTATAAGACCATCTCCAAGCAGCTTGATGTTCCTGTGACTACAGTTGCACATATTATTCAGAAATTTAAGATCCATGGGACTGTAGCCAACCTCCCTGGACGTGGCAGCAGGAGGAGACAGATAATACGAATGGTAACAAAAGAGCCCAGAACAACCTCTAAACACATTCAAGGTGAACTCCAAGGTCAAGTTACGTCAGTGTCAGATCGCACCATCCGTCGTTGTTTGAGCCAAAGTGGACTTCATGGGAGATGACCAAGGAGGACACCACTGTTTAAAACAAATCTGTCACGACCCGAGCACTATGCCTTGGTGCTCGGGTTAATCTTGTCAGGGTTTGACAGCGGCGTTATGATTCTAGCTTTCCAAGCTCTTATTGTGATAGTGCTCGGGGAGGCTTCCGCTCAGCTGTCAAACTCTGAACAGCTGTGCTGCATTTGTGGTCGTTAGTGCCAGGACTATTTCTACCCTCGCTAGCAATCACATCCTTGCAGCAGTGTCTGTTAACTCTCCGTCACGCTACGGATGCTTAGGATTTATTCCTACCACGTCTGCTTGGTTAGACCGTTGTGCCCCTGGACTAGTAAGTGTGCTGTTCAGCCTTACCCCTCCCGGTGTGTATCGATCTCTGTGTGTCTCTGCCTTAGCAGCTGGTGTAATTATTATTTTCACCAACCTTGCCTGCCTAGTGTATGACTGTCTCCTGCTATGGACCTGTAGAGCTTTTTGGCCTATGCCTCCTGTTGTGAGTAGACTCAAGAGTCATTTTCTCTGCAGCTTGTGTTGTCACTTTTCTCATCATAAATAAAACTCACTGAACTCACTGGTGACTGTGTGGCATCTTACGGTGGCTCGCGAGAGCCACCCATGACAGTACACTGCTGCCAAAACGGCATTTACGGTGGCGCCAACCCGAGACGCAATTCACCTGTGAGTTTTGAGTTTTTGGACAGTTGCTGTTCCCGTCTGGGTACTGAGTGTGTGGGGAGAATGCCGTCGCAGAGGGGCCGCACTGGGAGCCCGAGCCTCGAGCTGACAGGCTTCCTGGAAGTCCTGGATGAGATGCTCATCTCCGCTTCCCTGCTGGACTACCATCACAGTATACACTGGTACCTAGACGCTGCTGAAGACGTCCTTCGTCATCTCCCTTCCCGCTGGGCCGACCACCCGGAAGTCGACACGAGGAGGGAAGATATCGCCGCACAACGCGAGATTTTCCTGATGCTGGAGGAGGAACATGGCGTGAAGCAGGAGAAGAGGCACTCCTGCTCGTGGCCTACGGATCCTGATCCCGTCCTCGATCCAGTCCTGGAGTTCGCACCATCTGGGGGCCGGCGGAGGCATCGGCGTCGCGGCCGAGCACGTCTTCAGCAAGCTCCCGCTCCGGATCCAGTTCCGGGCCGCCGCGATGACCCCCTCAATCAGCCAGCTGCTGAGAGTGAGCTGAGTCCTGTGCCGGTGAGCTCCGTCCATGGGTCCTATGTTACCATCCAGCGAGCGAGGGAAGGAGCAACGTCCTCTTCAGCTTGCACCAACTTACCTTCGGGAGGCAGGCAAGTTCAATTTCACTTTCCTAGTCATTATAGTGATTTGTCTTGTCTGACTCCTGTGGGTGAAGCTCGGGGTTCGCAGCTCCCCGAGTTTCCTTCTCCAGCTTAAGCCATGTATATTGAACCTGCTGCCTCTGTGTTTCCTCCTGCGGAGCGGTCCTCGGCGTCAGTCCCATGCCGTCGAACGAGGGGGAGGCCTGCGGCTCTAGGAGAACGGACTGTGGTGAGGAGCCAGAGCCGACGAGTGAGCATCCCCAGGGTTCCTCAGAGATGCAGCCCGAGTCAGCAGGTCGAGGGTCCTCTGCCCCCACTCCATACGGGTTATTGGCGTGGATGCCAGCGCGAGAGGATCCAGCTGCAGAGACCATCAGGCCGGCTGTGGAACCCGACGCAGCCGAGTGGGAGCCCGACGACGAGCGTCTGTCTGAACCTGGATCGACGAAGTCCTGGACGGCTCCAGAGCCCGAGTGCAGGCAAGTGCTCTTCCTTGTTTTCCTTTATGGTGTGTTAGAGCATTTTTGCCTGCATCATGGGGAGGCGAGCAAGGGGCAGCCGTCTGCTGTACCCGAGCTCATCTCGCTGGGCTCTGGCGCTGCTGTTGGAACTGATCCCGGTCCTCTCTTGTTCTCTGAGCCTCTCCACAGCGTTACTAGTCTGGAATCTGTCAAGGTCACGGGACTGGAGGTTCCAGGTTCGGGGATGGAGGTCATCGCCGAGGTGACCCAGTTGGGGTCCGACACGTGGGCCGAGGTGACCCAGTCGGGGTCCGACTCAGGTGTGGCTGCGACCCAATCGGGGTCCGACGAGGTCCAGTGGGGGTCCAGCTCAGGTGTGGCTGTGACCCAGTCGGGGTCCGACGTGGGTGCAGCGGTGACCCAATCGGGGTCTGACGAGGTCCAGTGGGGGTCCAGCGCAGGTGTGGCTGCGACCCAATCAGGATTCGAGGAGGTCCAATTTTTTGATTCTTCCCCTCTCAGGAGCCACCAGCTGGGGGCCGTTGGAGGATTTTGTCTGGCAGTCTTGCGCTCTTATGTATTGTCGTCATTAGGCGGGCTGCATGCTATTCCTCCACGGTCCTGGTGGTTGTGGGATGCGGGTCAGCCACCCGAGGAACTGCTTTGTGCGTTCAGCGTCTTGGGTTGGTCGCCCGATAAACTGTGTTTGCTACGGGGTGACCTGGTTCGGCCACCAGAGGACTTGTTTCTGGGGGCCTGGGACTGGGGCAGGCCGCCTGACCATGTACTGTTTTGTGGGACTCTCCGTGGGCCATCAGAGGCAGGGAGGTCGCTGGAGCTCTGCCTGGGGGGGCGTTGGATCTCCGCCGATCATCTTTTTGCTTTGGCCCATACGGTGTCTAGTCTTGTCAAGTTATGTTAAGCAATTTAGATTGCCTCATGAGTATTTGAAAGCCATAGTCAAGTTATGTTAAGCAATTTTTGATTGCCTCATGTGTTTTGAAATCCATAGTCAAGCCATAGTCAAGTTATGCTAAGCAATTTTAGATTGCCTCATGAGTTTTTGTAATCCATAGTCTGGGTCTTGTTTTCTTTTGTTTGGTTTCCCCCTCTTCCTTTGAGGGGCTATGGCCATGTTTTGCTTTTTGTTCGTTCCCCTCTTCTTCTTGAGGGGCCATAGTATGGTGTTCTCGTTCAGTTTCCAGGTGTTTTCCATGTATTTCTGGTTTCGTGTGTGTGTGTGTGTTTTTTTTTCCCATAGTCAAGGTGTGTTAGCACGTATTTCTTGTGGGTTTTTTTTTTCTTCCATAGTTACCATGTGTGCATTTATTTCTTGTTTTTCTCATAGTTCTCATGTGTTAGTATGTATTTCTTGTTCATAGTCTTCATGTGTTTGTATTTACGTCTTGTTTTGTTCCCATAGTTACCATGTGTTTGTATTTATTTCTTGTCTTTGTTTCCATAGTTACCGTCATGTAATTTTTTCCTTTTTTTGCCATGGTTATGTGTTTGCATTTATTTCCTGTTTTGTTCCTATAGTTACTGTGTGTTGATTTATATTTTTTGGGCCAGGTTATGTACACTGGGGTTAGACGGGTTGTCTGTGGCCTCGGTGGGAAAATTTTCAGGGTCAAGTGTTTTTTTGCTTTGTATGATTGTGTTCTCCTTGTTTTGTAGTCATGTCTTGTTTTGTTTTTTCTTCTTTCGTCATTGTTCTGGGGGAAATAGGATGGATATTTCAAGTGATGTATTCATTTCTTTTCCTGTTTAGGGTGTTAGGTTTTGTTTGGCTCCTTCCTTGCCTGTTCCTCAATCCACTCGCCCTGTGGTTGGGGGGGGGGGGGGGGGGGCAGGTGTTACTAGACGTTCAGAGCCCGTCAAGTGAGGGGGGCCTACTGTCATGACCCGAGCACTATGCCTTGGTGCTCGGGTTAATCTTGTCAGGGTTTGACAGTGGCGTTATGATTCTAGCTTTCCAAGCTCTTATTGTGATAGTGCTCGGGGAGGCTTCTGCTCAGCTGTCAAACTCTGAACAGCTGTGCTGCATTTGTGGTCGTTAGTGCCAGGACTATTTCTACCCTCGCTAGCGATCACATCCTTGCAGCAGTGTCTGTTAACTCTCCGTCACGCTACGGATGCTTAGGATTTATTCCTACCACGTCTGCTTGGTTAGACCGTTGTGCCCCTGGACTAGTAAGTGTGCTGTTCAGCCTTACCCCTCCCGGTGTGTATCGATCTCTGTGTGTCTCTGCCTTAGCAGCTGGTGTAATTATTATTTTCACCAACCTTGCCTGCCTAGTGTATGACTGTCTCCTGCTATGGACCTGTAGAGCTGTTTAGCCTATGCCTCCTGTTGTGAGTAGACTCAAGAGTCATTGTCTCTGCAGCTTGTGTTGTCACTTTTCTCACCGTAAATAAAATTCACTGAACTCACACGTGACTGTGTGGCGTCTTATGGTGGCTCGCGAGAGCCACCCATGACAAAATCATAAAAAAGCCAGACTGGAATTTGCCAAACTGCATGTTGACAAGCTACAAAGCTTCTGGGAGAATGTCCTATGGACAGACGAGACAAAACTGGAACCTTTTGGCAAGGCACATCAGCGCTGTGTTCACAGACTCAAAAATGAAGCATACCAAGAAAAGAACATTTCCCTACTGTGAAACATGGAGGAGGTTCTGTTATGTTCTGGGGCTGCTTTGCTGCATCTGGCACAGGGTGTCTTGAATCTGTGTAGGGTACAATGAAATCTCAAGACTATCAAGGTATTCTAGAGAGAAATGTGCTGCCCAGTGTCAGACAGCTTGGTCTCAGTCGCAGGTCATGGGTCTTGCAACAGGATAATGACCCAAAACACACAGCTAAAAACACCCAAGAATGGCAGTTTGCTGATGAGGAGTGGGCCAAAATACCTGCTGGGAGGTGCAGAAGTCTCATTGACAGTTACAGAAATGGTTTGATTGCAGTGATTGCCTCAAAAGGTTGTGCAACAAAATATTAAGTTAAGGGTACCATCATTTTTGTCCAGGCCTGTTTCATGAGTTTGCTTTTTAAAATAATTCTGTTGAACCACAATTCAAAAGCATTGTCTGATTTTCATTGGTTAATTTTCATAGAATTTTTATTTATTACCACTTTTGTCAGATTCAAGTTATTTCTGTGACCATTGTGGGTTTTTCTTTCATTAACAGAGGGGTACCAGCAATTTTGTCCACGTCTGTATTTTTAGAATCTTCAACAAAGAAATTTGGAAGGTCATTTGTTGGCAATGAGCCAATTTTTTTTTTTTTTTTTGTCATTTTAGACAGATACAATTCAGTAAATGGAATGTTAATGTTAGTCAATGTTCAGGGCTTTATCCGTCCAAGATTTGTCTTAGATGCTAATGATTTGAAAAGCCTACATCATTTCTTTCTGTATCTATCATGTTAACAAGATTTAGGGAAAAATTCTATTTCATTTCAGCTTAATTTATACAGCGCCATTTCACAACAGCAGTCATCTCATAGCACTATCAAACTTTAGAGGGAAACCCCATAATCACAGAGAGACCCCAGCGATCAGGTGATCCCCTGTGAGCAGCACTTGGTGACGGTGGAGAGGAAAAACTCCCTTTTAGCAGGAAGAAACCTCCAGCAGAACCAGGCGACTGGCTGTGGGGTGAGGGGATAGAGAAGATGAAGAAAAGAGCAGACATGTAGAGTGCAAACAGCACGATGGAGATTCAATCTATGGGAGAGAACAAACAGATGTTAATGACCATCAAAAATATTTCATTGAGAGTGAAGAAAGGAGTGAAGCCCAAAAAAGTGACCTCACCCAAATTTCAAACTCGTCCAAGATTTTTCAGAGATACAGCTATGATATTGATTTGAAAAGCCAACATCATTTTTTCCCTCCAGTTCACAAGGTAGGTGGTGACGCCACCATTCATCTGCCTGGTGGGATGACAACAGTATCCCTTCAACCTTGAGGCTAAGGGGTAAAAACTGCTAAAATTACTGCTTGCTAAGTATTCAGGAGCAGTTTGTCTGTTTTAGCCCATCACCATGCATTGCTTGATATTATCACACCATAATGATACAAACATCAGAAACTAAATTTGGTAGTCTACTTAGATGTGTGCAGCTGCTAGTTAACAAAGGTTAGCTTACCTATCCAGAAGAGAAATGGTTCACTCGGTGTGCCTTTTCAGTATTTTTATATCCTTCAGTTGACACTGGCAACCCAAAGGAGAAGTAATATTTTTTGGGGTTACTTCTCCTTTGATTTTTGTTTCATACTTGAGGCTGCAAGCAAAATGAATGTTTACCTTTAGACTGAAAAATGTCTCTGCATGATTCACAGGACATGGAAACCCCTGAGCTTCATGTTAAGACAAAACATTCGATCAACCTAGTTATGCTGTTGACTTTCAACGCCTTACTGTCCGCTATACACGTGCATCTCAGTAAATTAGATGTCATTGAGTTGATTTATTTCAGTAATTCAATTTAAAAAATGAAACTCCTATGTTCATTACACAGTGATATATTTTTTTTATTATGGCTTATGGATCATGAAAACCCCAAATTCAGTTTCTCAAAAATTTTAATATTATATTAAATTAATTTCAAAAAATTATTTTTTAATAGAAATATTGGCCACCTGAAAAGTATGTCCATGTACCACTCTGTACTTTGTTGGTGCTCCTTTTGCATGAATTACTGCATCATTGTCTTGTGTCATGGAGGTTATCAGCCTGTGGTTCTGCTGAGGTGTTATGGAGGCCCAGGCTGCTTTGATAGTGACCTTCAGCTCGTCTGCATTGTTGGGTCTGGTGTTGCTCCTCTTCCACTTGACAATACTCTATAAATTCTCTACACGGTTTAGGTCAGGAGAGTTTGCTGGCCAGTCAAGCACAGTGATACCATGGTTGTTAAACCAGGTCTTGGTACTGTTAGCAGCGTGGGCAGGTGCCAAGCATCAAATCAGCATCTCCATTAAGCTTGTCATCAGAGGGATGCATAAAGTGCTCTAAAATTTCCTGGTAGATGGCTGCACTGACATTAGACTTAACACACAGTGGACCAACATCAGCAGATGACATGACTCCCCAAATCATCACTGATTATGGAACCTTCTCGCTGGACCTCAAGCAACTTGGATTCTGTGCCTGTTCATTCTTCCTCCAGACTCTGGGACCTTGATTTCCAAATAAAATGCTAAATTTACTTTCAAATGAAAAGAGATCATCTGCTGGTATTGGTCCACTGTGTTTTATCAAGTCCAAAGTCAGTGCAGTCGTCTACCAGGTAATTTTAGAGCACTTCATGCTTCCCTCTGCTGACAAAATTTATGGAGATGCTGGTTTCATTTTCCAGCAGGACTTGGCACCTGCCCACACTGCCAAAAATACCAAAACCTGGTTTAATGACCCTTGAAGAAGATGGATGGATGGATGGATGGATGGATGGCATCACTGTCCTTGATTGGCCAGCAAACTCTCCTGACCTAAACCCCATAGAGAATCTATGGAGTATTGTCAAGAAGAAGATGAGCGACACCAGACCCACCAATGTAGACGAGCTGAAGGTTACTATCAAAGCTACCTAGGCCTCCATAACATCTCAGCAGAACCGCATGCTGATCCCCTCCATGACATGCTGCACTGATGCAGTAATTCATGCAAAAACAGCCCCGACCAAGTTTTGAGTGGTACATGGACATATTGTACTTTTCAGTCGGCCAACATTTCTATTAAAAATCCATTTTTTTTTAATTCATTTTATGTAATATTCAATTTTTTTTGAGAAACTGAATTTGGGGTTTTCATTAGCTGTAAGTCATAATAATCAAAATTAAAAGAAATAAACGTGAAATATCTCTGTGTGTCATGAATCTATATCATATAGAAGTTTCATTTTTTGAATTACTGAAAAAAATCAACTTTTTGATGATATTCTACTTTATTGAGATGCACCTGTAGTTGTCGTCAGCCAACTGCTTAAATGTAAATAATATGATAGTTTTGGACCTAATTTTTTTTCAAAATTATTATTTCATAATTATATTTTTTTGGAAGAAAATCTAGACTTTTTTCAGGACCTTCCAAAAGAGATTTGTGGGTGTATTATTTTTAAAAATATGTTTTCATGAAAAAATGTCAATATTGCTTTGATTTTGACAGATTTAAATACATATGCATGCTCATGCACACATTGCTGTGGTTATGGTTTCACTCCAGTGGAGCACCATTGTCAGACACTGGCTTTCACACTGGAGAGATGCTTTTTCCTCTCACCTGCATCACCATCTCTTGTATTTTCCAGGGTGAACTGGGTGAATGTGGTGCTACTGGTAAAAAGGGAGAACAAGTATGCTCCATGATTCTTTTTAATTCATCTGATTGCCATGGTGAATGTTGTGAGAAGAGTACTGCATATTAAAGTATTGATATTTCCTTGTCTGGTCATAGGGAACAGAAGGTCCACCTGGCCCCAGAGGTTCCAGAGGAGAGAAGGTAAATCGAATAGAGGGCTGTGCACTTGGGAAATCTCCTGTAAAGTGTTTATTTACTTGCCATTTCAAGGTTCTTGGGATAGCTCATTAGAAAACACACTGATATTGAGGACTGAAAAAAATATGTGGACAAAGATTGTCTTGGTTAATCTTTGAGGAGTTGAGAAGAGGGACTTTTGTTTTTCCTAAATGATCAATCAGAGTTTAGCTGTCTGAACGCTAATCAACCCAACAATCAATAAGTGTACACAGAGAATGCAAACATGGTTACAAAGCTTCTGTATTTACTCAGTTTTTGCTGCTCGAGTCAGATAAGTATAATAGGTATACAGTCGCAATCAAAATTATTTACCCCACTGCAAATTAGGTTAATTGGCAAAATGTACAAACTAGCAGCTTTTTGCAATAAATAAATCAAATAGGAATAATTTAAATAGCTCAACACAACTAATATTACAAGTGGTTTCTCCAAATTCAACACAAAATTCCACTTTTAATGACTACCGCAGTTTCAGAATTACAGTATTCAACCCCTTCATGACATCATTAGTGCTTAGTAGGTCTAGGTCACCCTTTTGCTGTTCTGACTTGCTGCAAACATGATGCATAGCCAGACACCAGCTTCTGGAAACATTCTGAGGAATCTTAGTCCATTCCTCATGGGAAAAGACCTCCACTTCACTAATATTCTTGGGTTTGTGTGCTGCAACCACCTTTTTCAAATCCCATCAGAGATTTTCAGTGGGTTTCAGGTCAGGTGACAGTGATGGCCACTTTGGTATTTTCTGGGACTTCTGAAACCAAACCTTGGTGGACGTTGAGATATGCTTGGGATCATTGTCCTGTTGGAGGGTCCAAAGACGCCCAAGCTTCAGCTTCCTCACAGATGGCAGGACATTTTCTCCCAGGATTTGATGATACTTGATTGAATCCATCTTGCCCTCCACATGCTGCAGGTTTTCAGTGCCAGAGGAAGTGAAGCTGTCGTGATCTGCATAGGGTCAGACCCTGTCCACACCTTATGTTCTTGTTTGGACTCATTACTATTATTAGTATGTTTTTCCTTGCCCT
This sequence comes from Pholidichthys leucotaenia, assembly GCA_020510985.1. NCBI lineage: Eukaryota > Metazoa > Chordata > Actinopteri > Cichliformes > Pholidichthyidae > Pholidichthys > Pholidichthys leucotaenia. Next base: position 181,100,602 of record CM035850.1, on the reverse strand, counting down.
CAGTTATATTCACTCTTGGTCGATCTGTCCAGGGTGGACCCTGCCTCTCGCCCAAAGATGCTGGGATAGGCTCCAGCCCCCCCCCCCCCCCCCCCGCGACCCGAAAAGGATTAAGGGGAAGAAGATGGATGGATGGATGGTTATGTTTATCCTGCGCATTATTATTTTCCTTGATCCTGTCTTGCCCTTTATATTTTGTGACAGCACTCTCAATTCATTCTGCTTCTCCGTTTATTTGTTGTTAATCATTCACGGTTTTGCCACATTGTGTAATCATTCCCTGCCCTATACTGTATATTCTGCTCACGCCATACCTTCAGTATGGTACTCTCCTCATTGCCTGCACTCCTCTCTGCCACTTTATCATTGTGTTTCAGCTTGATTTATTGTTTTTCAGCCATCGTGCTGTTTCCTTGTCGATAAATATGCCTAAATGCTGCAATGCAAGTGAATCTGTCCTTAAACCCCAGAGGGGCAAACCTGACAGAAGAGCGCCATCATTGAAGGACTCAGCGGGAAAAGATGGCAGGAAGAGGGGGTAACCGAGCCTGGAGATGGTGGAGGAGATTTCTTTCTGCAATCACCCTGATCCAGGACTGTCTAGACAGGGTTCTCAGCTCCTCAAACTCAGAGGTGAGGCTGTCCCATTTATCCCTCATGATGGCAACTGTTAACGCCCATCCACAGCTTCTGGATATACCCGATTTTGCTGCACTTCTGAAAATGAAGCAACTTTTTTTCCTGTCTCTGGCCAGGTGGTTGTCTTCCTGCAGTGTTTCCCTTTATGTTCCAGTTAGCGGCTTTGCCATCTGTCCCTGCAGTTGAGCCTGAATAATCAACTGTTTCCAAGGTTTCTTCACCTGTGTCCGCAGACCCGCCAGTCATCATTATGCCTCATGGGTGCTAGACACAGTTCCCTTACCGATGTCGGCGATGGATACTACAGAGCAGGAGGAACGGAGACAGGCGGAGTTCGTGCAAACAGAGCCAATACTGAAGTACAAGTCCTGGGTAACACTGGAGCTTGTTCTTCTGCCAGCTGGTTCCACAATGGAAGAGGTGACCTCAACCGCTGCTGTCCCTCTCCGTGTGCACTCTCCAGCAGACACTATTTCTCTTCAAAAGCACGTTCGTGCAGAGACTGCTTCTCCTCATGTGCACACTCCGGCAGTGACTATTCTAGCCTCATGGAGCATTTCAGCCCTGGAGGGCTTTCCCACATTGGTTTCCACGGCAGCTGCATCGACCGTCATCACGCCTGCAGTGCCAGCTCCCACATTTGTTGCTCTGGTGCCCTCACCTGCTGCTGCATGTCTGAATGCCTGGTTTGTCACCTCTCCAGCAGGAGAGTCACTAGGGATCTTGCCGAGAGTAGAGCATGAGTTAAGGCAAATACCTCATTTAGTATCATTAACATCTATACTTAAAGAGTCTTGCCTTATGGCTGGTGGGGGAACCCAGTTGCAGCTCCCATCTGCTTCTGGCCTTCTTCCGCCAGGCTCCAATGTTGGTTCCTGTACTGACCCATCTTCCATTTTTCTCCCCACATCCGAGGTGCCTGTGTCAGGGACGGTGTTGCACACTACAGCTACAGCTGTCTCCGACGTGTGCGTCCCAGCGTTGCCTGAGCGGCATGCTCCACCTATCATCCCAGAGGTTGGGGGACCTCCACCTGTCATCCCAGAAGTCGGGGGGCCTCTGCCTATCATCCCAGCAGTTGGGAGACTTCCTCCTGCCATCCCAGAAGTCAGAGGACCTCCAACTATCATCACAGAGGTCGGGAGACCTCCACCTGTCATCGTTCAAGAAGTCAGGGGGGCCTCCACCCATTATTGTTCCAGGGGCTGGGGGGCCTCCATCCGTCATTGTCCCAGGGGTTGGGGGACCTCCACCCATCGTTGTTCCAGAGGTCGAGCAGTCAGCTCCATCCGTCGTTCCAGAGGTCAGAGAACCCCCCCACCCATCATTCCACGCTGCACGGTGGCGCAGTGGTTTAGCACTGTGGCAGCACAGTTTTACCCTCGGCCGGGGGACCGCGGGGATCATGAGATCGTGGGTTCGATCCCAGCCCCCGACCAACAGTGAGCTGTGTGGAGTTTGCATGTTCTCCCCGTGTTGCGCGGGTTTACTCCGGGATTTCTCCGGTTTCCTCCCGCACACCAAAAACATGTAGGTTTAGGGCGCTCGCGCACGCAGCGACCAGCAGCCAGTGGCTTGTCACCAGACTGCAAACCAAGTCTACCTACGGGTACAAATAAGTAACAAAAAAAAAAAAAAAAAAAAAAAAAAAAAAAAAAATTCCAGGGGTCAGGGGACCTCCACCTGGTTTGTTTGAACAGTCCGTTCTATCTTTACTGCTAGGTCACCGCTCCTCAGCTGCTGTTAGCCCCTGCATCAAAGACCCCTCAGGTACTATCTCCAGAGCAAAAAGCTCCTAGATTGATATCTCCACAGCTAGAAACTCTTATGTTGTTGCCTCCAGAGCTGCAAACTCCTGTGTTATTAGCTCCTGAACAAGATGCCCCAGTGCTATCTTCTGAGCTTGGAACACCGATGTTGTTTTCTTCTGAGCAAAGAGTTCCTATATTGTTTTCCCCAGAGCAAAGGGCCTCTATGTTACCTCCTGTGTTAAAGTCTCCTGAGCTCAGCACTCCTGTGGTGCCGTGTTCTTCCATCGGGGGGCCCTTGGACTTTGGTTGGCCACCTGACGAGCCGTGTGCATCCATCTGGTGGTCCTTGGACAGTGGCAGACCCCCGATCCACTCTGTGCTCCGGTCCGGTGGGCCATGGAATTAGACAGACCACCCGATCCGTTTTGGAGCTTTGGATTTGGGTTGACCCTGCTATACTGTGTGTTGGGGTTTGAACTCTGAAAGGTCAATTGGAGTAAACTCATCCAAACGGATATTAGTTGAAGGAGCTGTTAGTTGTTACTGTATATAAGTTAATGGTGGGAAGTTCTAATTTTACAAAAGAGAGTCACAAATTTAATTAAAGAAAACAAATTAAATATTTGAGTGAAAAACAATCACTAATTTTCAGGGGGAAATGTCACAATTTTAATGGAAATGGCTGCAATTTAATGGGGAAGAAAATAATGAAAAACATCACAAATTTAGTGAAAGAATATTGAAAATTAAGAAAAAATTCTACAAATTTATAGGGAAAAACATGCAAATTTGAGACTAACAAGAAAAAAGTTGGACTTCCGGTTATGGCTGCCACGTAGGACGGACGTGTCTCGCTCTGCTCTGCTCCTGGAGAAAAAAATCGGCAAATAACTCTCTCATTTGGGACAGAACGTATCCCAGCATTTGGGCGAGGATATGTCGGCGAAGCCTAAGGCTGGAAAACCAGGAAAAGGAAAAAGCGAGCCGCCGAAACAGTCCAAATTAACGGACTTTCAGGTCTGTGACGCAGCAAACAAGGCTCCATATATGGCGGAGGAGGCTGGCGGCGGCGCGATTTCTGCGGGGAATGGCGCAGATGCGCTGATGGCTGCCATGAGTTCAATGAGAGCGGACTTTTCCTCTAGATTTGATGGGATTATGACAGCGCTGGAAGGAATAAGAAAGGAATTGGGTGACTGTGTAGAACGAACGGCGCAGATGGAGCTCCGTCTCGCTAGTGCTGAAGATGACGTCACCCGTCTTCAATTAAAGGTGCGCACTTTGGAAAAAAAAAATAAATCTCTGGAAGATAATATTCTGGATTTGGAATCTCGGTCGAGACAGAATAATTTGAGGCTGGTGGGTCTTCCAGAGGAATCAGAAGGTCGGGACGTATGTTCCTTTCTGGAAAAGTGGATTCCGGAGGTGCTGGGCAGCGAGGAGTTGCAATCAGCAGTGGTTCTGGAAAAAGCACATCGTATTGGCCCACGGAGAGATAAGGGACCGCCGAGGACCTTAATTATGAAGTTTCTTAGCAACAGAGACAGGATGAAGATCTTCAACGCTGCACGTGCTAAAGGAGAGATTAAACACCAGGACCAGCAGGTGCGGTTCTACCCAGATTTGGCCACAGGAATCCAGCAATTGAGGAAGCAGTTTGATCCCGTATGTAAGGAGCTGCGCAACCTTGGGATTCGTCATGGTGTAATCTATCCTGCGAGACTGCTGACCACGTATGAGGGCAGAACCCACATCTTCAAGACCCCAGAGGAGGCGCAGGAGTTCATCAAGAAGATCAAAAAAGAAGAAGAGACTGGTGGGAGCTAAGCATGAACAAAATATAAGGTAGAATAATTAAGCATTTGCACAGGCATCTGACTGACTTGAAGTAAATAGTAAGTTTACAAAATATAGATTGTATTATATATTAAAAAAACAAAACAAAAACAAAACAAACAAAAAAAAAAACTATGATGTACAAAGTTGTTAAAAATTTTGGAGTTAAGTTGGAAAACTACAGAGGAGAGTTAATGTTACGTCATTAAAAGCAGTAGAGTTAGGGTGATTGGGAGGATGAAGAAGGAGTGGCTTAGGCTGTTCCCCGTGGGTGTGGAACGGTCGATGGCTATATCGGGAGACAGAATTTTTCTTTTGATTTTGGGGGGTTTGCCACAAGTGTGGGAAGGGGAAATTTGTTTGTGTGTAGTTTGTAGGATGAATGTTCAACCACTCATGTTTTTGCTTCTCTGTATGAGCATGTTTACACTGCAAGGTAATCCCAAACTCTCTATTGATCATGGACCAAAGTGTTAACCTTAATTTAACTTCATGGAATTGCAGAGGTCTACAAAATTTAAAAAAAACTTAAACAAGTTATGAATAAAATAAAGGACATGGGTTCAAGAATTGTGTTTTTACAAGAAACTCATCTGATAGAGGAGGATGTTAAAAGAATTAGGAGTAGATGGCAGGGAAGTGTATTCACCTCTTCATTTTCATCCCGAGCCAGGGGAGTTATGACTCTCATACATAAATCAGTTCCTTTTCAAGTGAAAAATGTAATTGGAGACAAATTTGGAAGATATGTAATCATTCAAGGTTCTTTGCTATTAGAAAATATAAATCTTGTGAACTTATATGGTCCCAATATAGATGATCAGAAGTTCTTTGCTAATTTATTTCTCATCTTATCATCACTTACAGGGCAACATATAATAGCAGGGGATTTTAATTGTACATTGAATCCAGGTGTGGATAGATCAACAGGACTGGATTGTACGCACATTGGATGTAGGATGACTATTAATCATTTTATGAAAGAATTGAGATTGTTAGATATATGGAGAGAAATGAAACCACAAGTTAAAGCCTATTCTTGTTATTCCAGTACCTACAAGACATTCTCACGTATTGATTATTTTTTGATTTCCACAGAATTAAGGTCCAAGATTCAAAACTGCTTTTATGATAACATCGTGATCTCTGATCATGCACCCTGTTGTCTAATATATGTAGATAAAAAATTGACAAAGGAATCAGGTAGATGGCAATTTCAGCATAAATGGCTTCAGGATGAGGAATTTGTCAAGTATATAGAAAAACAGATAGACGAGTTCTTTGACATCAATACTACACAAACATCAGCATGTGTAAAGTGGGAGGCTTTCAAAGCTTTTATTAGGGGACATATTATTAGTTATACAGGATCAAAATCTAAGAAGACTCGAGAGGAGAGAGCTAAATTGGAACATAAAATAAAAAATCTTCAGGAAAAAGTGTATGCAGGAAGTGACCCAAGGTTGGAGAATGAATTACTGATTTTGAGAGCTGAATACGACAAAAAATCAGCGAATAGAGCTGCCTCGAGTCTTCTAAGATTGAAACAATCTTTTTATGAACAAGGTGAAAAATCAGGAAAATTATTAGCATGGCAGATTAAACAATTGGAAATTAAAACACCAATTACTAGTATTATAAGTAATGGACAGGTAGTTATAGATCCTTTAGAAATTAATAGAGCCTTTAGAGATTACTATGAAAAATTATATGATACCAAAAATGAACCTGATTTAACAAAACTAAATGGGTTTTTGAACGAACTATCTATACCGTGTATTCCAAATGAAAACATGGAGATATTGGAGTCTAAAATTAGTCAAGAAGAAGTTGGGCTAGCCATTGATAATATGAAATCAGGAAAAAGTGCAGGACCAGATGGTCTTCCAGTTGACCTTTATAAAAAATTTAAGAATAAATTAATAAAACCTTTTTTGGAAATGGTTTTAGAAGCATTTCAAAATAATAATTTACCATCATACATAAATAATGCCTTAATTATACTGCTGCCAAAACCAGGTAAGCCCTCTAATAAATGTGAAAATATGAGACCAATAAGCCTATTAAACGCCGACCTTAAGATAATCTGTAAAATTTTAGCAAGACGAATACAAGAAATTTTACCAAATATTATTAATCGAGATCAGAATGGCTTTATAAAGGGTAGACAAGGCTTCCATAATGTAAGAAGACTATTTAATATTATTTATTTTAATAAAGAAGCACCGGATACAGCTCTCCTATCATTGGACGCCGAAAAGGCCTTTGATAGAGTTGAATGGCCCTTTCTTTTTGAAGTCCTACAAAGGTTTGGACTTGGAAATAATTTCATAAAATGGGTTCAAATAATATACAATAATGCTACATCAGAAATCCTAACAAATAACAATATTTCAAAACCAATAAAAATCAATAGAGGATGTCGACAAGGCTGTCCACTTTCACCTTTACTGTTTACTATGGCAATTGAACCTTTAGCGATAGCGATACGTTTACATTCACAAATATATGGAATTAAAGTTGGACCAACAGAACATAAAATCTCCCTGTACGCCGATGACATAATTTTGTTTATGTCGAATCTAAAAAAATCAATTCCAACCTTGTTGAATTTAATAAAGAATTTTGGGGAAATATCAGGATATAAAATAAATAAAACTAAATCTTCAATATTAATGCTAAATGAGACCCAGAGAAATTACCCAGCCCCTGAGGTAAATCAATTCAATGTTGTAAATCAGTTTAAATATCTAGGAATCCAAATTATGCCTAAGCTAGAATCAGTCGCCAGTGTCAACTATGAAGCCTTAATGTCAGATATCAATGAGTTAACTCAGAGATGGATGTCACTACCAATGTCGATGATCGGGAGAATCAATATACTTAAAAGTAATATTTTACCTAAAATACTTTATTTATTTCAATACATTCCCTTATCACCACCTTTAGATCTATTCTCAAGAATAAAAAAAAAGTTAGTGGAATTTATATGGAACAACAGGAGGGCTAGATTACGTTTGTCTTTATTATATTTACCATTTGATCGTGGAGGTCTGAAATGTCCAAATTTTATGTTGTATTATTGGTCGGCACAACTGAGGTCTATGACATATTATTTTTCATCAAATGATCTCTCTCACTGGACTGAAATGGAATCATACAATTTACCTTTACCTCTTCCCATATTCATATACTCAGATTCGGCAAAAAAATTACAAAAACAAGTTAAAAATCCATTTGTAAAGCATATGATCAAAATATGGTGTGAAGCTAAAAACTATTTAAAAGAACCACAGTTATTGTCACAATTTAGTCCAATATGGGGTAATCAATATTTTAAACCAGGGAGAGCGGACGCTGTATTTAAAGTATGGAATTTAAAAGGGATACAAAAGATTCAGGATTTATATTTGCCATGTGCAGACAACATAATGTCTTTTGAAGAGCTGAGGATCAAATTTAATCTCAATAGAACACATTTTTTTAAATATCTTCAACTTAGAAACTTTATTCGATCAAATCAAAATAAAGCTCTCACTCGACCTATTTATTCATCCTTGGAAAAAATGATGATGAAAGATAGTAAAAGAAAGGGTATTATTTCAGAGTTTTATAACTCACTGACACTATCTTCAAGTGAAAATTCACTGAAAAGATTAAACTACTGGAAAGAAGATCTGCAAATTGAAATTTCAGAGGAACAATGGGAATTGGCTTGTACAGAAGCTCAAACCAAATCAATAAATGCACGCCTTAAATTGATACATTTCAAATGGTTAATGCGGATGTATGTTACACCGGAGGAGTTAAATAGATATAACAAAAATATACCAGATACATGCACAAAATGCATGGAAAGTAAAGGAACCCTATTTCATTGTTTATGGGAATGTAGATTAATAAGAATGTTTTGGGAAGAGGTGAGGGTAACAATTGAAAAAATAATCTCAAAACAAATCATATTGAATCCTAAACTGTTTTTGTTGGGTCTGTACCCAGAAAAGCATAATTTTAATAAAAGTGAAAGAACATTCATAGACCTCAGTTTGCTTAATGCCAAAAAATGTATTGCACTATTATGGAAAAAGACTCATAGACCAGATGTGACTCAGTGGTTAAGACAGATGTTAACAAACCTTCCATTAGAAAGAATAACATATATACTAAAATCAAAGGAAATTGTGTTTGAGAATATATGGAGACCTTTTATTGATTATGTAAAAAATTTAAACATAACTCTTGAAGAAGAAGGTGAATGATGTGTGTGGACCTTGTAAATTCCAAACTGGTGAACATAATATGTATACTTATGTATTGGATTGTCTAGACTAAACAGAGGAGCATTGTTGAAGACTTGATTTTGTTGGTGGTTGTTGGTGTTTTTAGTGCATTTTTTTTTTTTTTTGTAGTACTTTAGTGTTAGTGTTTGATTGTTTGTATCATGTTTGTTAAAAAAAAAAAAAAAAAAAAAGGTTCAATAAAGATATTGTGGAAAAAAAAAAACAAGAAAAAAGTTTCAGTTTTATAACACAAATTTGCATCAAACTGCCATAATGCGGCTGACCTTGAACGCTGGACCACCATCAATCATCACCGGAGGGGGCAGCGGCTTGGGTGGAGGACACATCGGGCTGGAGGAAAATGGATTTACCTGGGAAACATGGAAGGAAGGACAAATACGAAGGGAAGGGGGAAGAGACAAGTGGACAGCAACTGGATTGACAATGTGGGAGATGGGGTAAGGACCAATGAAGTGAGGGGAAAGCTTCTTCGACTCACCTTTTGTCCAATCTGGTAGGGCGGAGCTGGGGTCTTGCGACGGTTGGCGATCTCAGAGTTGCGACCCGCCATGCTTTGAAGAGCAGCCCTAGTAGACTTCCAAATCTGGCGACACTGTTTGATGTGCGCCTGCACCGATGGGACAGCTATCTCCACCTCCTCCTCCGGGAACAGGGGAGGGTTGTAACCCAGAGACACCTCAAAGGGGAAGAGGCCCATGGCTGTTGAAATGGTGGAGTTGTGCACACACTGGATCCACGGTAAGTATGAACTCCATGATGCAGGATTGGCAGCCGTGACACACCTCAGGGCTGCCTCCAGTTCTAGATTAGTGCGCTCACACTGGCCATTACTCTGTGGGTGGTACCCCGAGGATAAGCTGACCATTGCCCCAATAGCCTTGCAAAAAGACCACCAAACCTGGGATATAAACTGAGGACCCTGGTCCAAAATGATGTCCACAGGGATCCCATGAAGATGAACCACATGCAGAATGAAGAGGTTGACTGTCTCCTTGGCAGAAGGGAGCTTGTGAAGGGGAATGAAATGAGCTGCTTTCGAAAACCTGTCCACAATTGTGAGAATCACAGTATGTTCAGCGGAGGGGGCAAGCCCAGTCACAAAATCCAGGGTGACATGAGACCAAGATCTGCTGGGAATGGGAAAAGGATGCAGCAGGCCCGAGGGGGAAGAAGAGGATGACTTCCCGGTGGCGCACTGGGGACAGGCTTGAACAATCTCCTCGACATCCTTTCTTATCGACGGCCACCAGAAGTTCCTCTGCAGCTGGGACATGGTGCAAGCCATCCTGGGGTGACACAAGACCTTGGAGGAGTGTAACCAATCAATGACCTCACCAAGGACTGAGGAAGGGATGTACATCCGCCCCGCCGGACCCCCACCGGACCCCCACCGGCGTCGGACTCCGCTTCCTCCGTTCTCTTGACCCTCTCCTTGATGTCCCAGGAAAGCATGCTGACAATGCACGAAGGGGGCACAATAGGATGTGGTTCAGGCACAGCCGTGTCAGGGGAAAACTGCCTAGAGAGCGCAGCGGGTTTGGTGTTTTTGGACCCCGGGTGGTAGATGATCGTAAAATTGAACCTGTCGAAGAACAGGGACCAGTGCCCTTGCCTAGAGTTCAGCCGTTTAGCCATTCTGAGGTACTCCAAATTCTTATGGTCTGTCCAAATGACAAACGGCAGCAAAGCACCCTCCAGCCAGTGGCGCCATTCCTTCAAGTCCAGCTTGACAGCCAGTAGCTCTCGATCCCCCACATCATGTTTCCTCTTGGCAGTTGACAGGCAATGGGAGAAGAAGGCCCAGGGATGGACCTTGTTGTCGTAGGGAGAATGCTGCGACAAGACTGCTCCTACCCCAAAGTCTGAGGCATTCACTTCCACTAGTAACTGCAGAGATGGGTCCTCCTGGGCAAGGATAGGGGAGAAGAAAAGCTAGATTTAAGCTTAGAGAAGGCCACCTCAGCCTCTTCGAACCAACAAAAAGGAACTTTAGTAGAGCTGAGACGGGTGAGTGGTGGAGCAATCACACTATAGTTGTGGATAAATCGCCAATAAAAATTAGCAAATCCCAAAAACTGTTGCAGGTGCTGCAGGAAGAAAGGAACCGTCCACTCCACAACAGCCTTTACTTTATCTGGGTCCACTAGGATCTTTTTGTGGGCAATAACAAACCCCAGGAAGGTGGTGAAAGATGTGTGGAATGCACATTTTTCTGCCTTGACATAGAGTTGATTCTCCAGTAGCCGCTGAAGGACCCGTCTCATGTGCACCCAATGCTCCTCTAACAAATGAGAAAAGATGTGGATGTCATCCAGGTACACAAAAACAAACGAGCCTAAAAAGTCCCTCAGCACATCATTGATGAGCCGCTGGAACACAGCCGGCGCCATGGTCAACCCAAGCGGCATCACCAAATATTCAAAATGGCCACTAGGAGTGCGGAACCCCATCTTCCACTCATCCCTTTCTTTAATCCGGACCAGGTGGTAGGCATTACGTAGGTCCAGTTTGGTGAAGACAGTGACCCCCTGAAGAGAATCGAAAGCAGAGTTGATGAGAGGCAGAGTGTATTTATGTTTCACTGTGATGTTATTGAGCTCCCTAAAATCAATGCAGGGTTGAAGGGAGCCATCCTTTTTACCCACAACAAAAGAACCCAGCCCTGATCGCCAAAGAAGGCAGCCTGATAATGCTTGAACTTTTGGACTCCTTGATGTATTTATCCATTGCCTCCTGCTCCGGGGCAGAGAGGCTATAAAGTCGGCTAGATGGCAATCGAGCTCCCAGCAGGAGGTTAAAGGTGCAGTCATAAGGGCGGAGGGTGGTGGGGGGTAATGAGAGTGCCTTAGCTTTACTGAATACTGGAGCCAGGTCATGGTACTCGGGGAACTGAGGAGAGATCGGGCAAGTGAGTGGGCGGGGAACAAATTAGCACTGAGGGAGAACAGGCTGCAGACTGTAAACAAGCACTTAAACAAAAAGTATTTCATGAAGTGACCCTCCCTGCCTGCCAGTCAATAACGGGATTGTGAAGTCTAAGCCAAGGGTAACCCAAAATGACGGGGGAAACAGTAAGAGATAAAACAAAAAAAACCTGTTATGTTCCCGATGGTTACCTGACACCAAAACAGAAACAGGGGCAGTCTGCTTAGAGACAATAGTGAGAGGCACTTTGGAGAATGCGATCAGCTTCAAAGGTGTCTTCAGATTGTGGCAGGGGATCTGCAGCCTGGTTGTCAGACTCTCTGAAATGAAGCTGTGTTCAGCACCTGTGTCAATGATAGATAGATAGATAGATAGATAGATAGATAGATAGATAGATAGATAGATAGATCTTTAATTGTCATTGTCACAGGTACAACGAAATTCAAAGTGCTCTCCAGTCAGTGCCCCATTTATAAAAACATTGCCCCATTATAAAAAAACATAGACCTAAAATTACTAAAAAACAGTTAAAAATAAAAATTAAAAGAATAAATAATTAGCCACATTCACACAGACATCAACACAGGACATCATGCACACACAGTCATTGCAAAGAGCATTCAACAACATACAATAATGTCCATTTAGCACATTACTTCCTCGTTTTATTCAGAATGGTTATTGCTGTTGGATAGAAGCTGTGTTTGAGTCTGTTTGTCCTTGTGTTCATTAGTCTATATCGTTTCCCAGATGGCAGTAGTTCAAACAATGAGTGTCCAGGATGTGAAGTATCCTTTAAAATATTTTGGGCTTTCTTCTGGCAACGAGAGCAGTGTAGGTCTTCCACCGTGAGGAAAGGACAGCCAATGATCTTCTGTGCGGTGTCAATGACCCTCTGGAGTGCTTTCCTCTGAGCTACTGTACAACTACTGTACCAGATGCATATACCGTATGTTAATATGCTCTCAATGGAAGCTCGATAAAAGGACACCAGCAGTCTCTGTGTGATGTTCTCCTTCCTGAGAATCCTCAGGAAGTACAGTCTCTGCTGGGCCTTTTTCACCAGCTCAGAGGTGTTCACACTCCAGGACAGGTTCTCCTCTATGTGGACTCCTAGAAAACGGAAGTCAGCTACCCTCTCTACACAGTCCCCGTTGTTGATGAGAGGGTGAATCTCTGTCTTCTTCCTCCTGCAGTCTATTATCAACTCTTTGGTCTTAGAGGTGTTCAGGAGAAGGTTATTGTCTTTACACCATGACGACAGCCGCACCACCTCATCTCTGTAGGCAGACTCACCCCCCCCCCCCCCCGAGATGAGACCCACCACTGTAGTATCGTCTGCAAACTTCACAATGGTGTTATTGTGATGGGCGGGGGTGCAGTTGTGTGTATACAGACATTAGAGCAGGGGACTCAGCACACAGCCCTGGGGGGATGCAGTACTGAGGCTTAGGGGCGTAGATGTATGATGGCCCACCCTGACTCTCTGTCTGCGACCAGAAAGGAAGCTGCTGATCCACATACATATGGCCTGAGGAAGCCCCAGGTCCCCCAGCTTGACCACCAGTTTGTGTGGAAGAATGGTGTTAAATGCAGAGCTGTAATCCACGAAGAGCATCCGCACATAGCTCCCCTGCCGCTCCAGGTGGGCTAGAGTGGCATGGAATGCTGTGGCCACCGCATCTTCTGTGGATCGATTCGCTCTGTAAGCAAACTGGTGGGGGTCAAGACTGCAGGGCAGTGCTGCTATGATATGACTACGGACCAGTCTTTCAAAGCACTTCATCACCACCGGGGTGAGTGCGACTGGTCTGTAGTCGTTGAGGCTGGAGATGTGAGGTTTCTTGGGTAAGGGGACTATGGTGGAGGACTTCAGACAGGATGGGACAGTGGACTGTGCCAGGGATTGGTTGAAAATCTTAGTAAAGACTCCAGCCAGCTGATCTGCACAGTCCCTCAGCACACGTCCAGGGACACTGTCCGGACCCGCTGCTTTTCTTGGGTTGATGGACCGCAGGGTGCGCCTCACCTCATGTTCCTCCAAAGTGAGGAACGTACTGCTGTGGGCCTGGTGTAGGTTGGCCGATCACAGGTGCAGCGACCTCAAAGCGGGCAAAGAAGATATTCAGCTCCTCCGCCAGCATGAGGTCACCTACCGCGGTTCCCGGATTAGTTTGATAGTTGGTCAGGTGCTGGATACCCTGCCACACCTGCCGGCTATTATTACTATCCAGATGGTCCTCCAGATGAGAGCGTTAGTGGAGATTTCAGTGTGACCATGTTGAAAACGAATAGGTAACATCAGTTGTGTAAGGGTTTTGGCATTTCCTAGGTCCGTTCGTCCCCCTACTGTGAAGAATGGACCCCCCCCTTTTTGCTGATTGGGACAAGAGGTGACCTCGTGATCGGCACTGGCACAGTACATACATCAGCTGAGGTTGCAACGGTGTTGTTGTTCCATCAGAGGCAACTTAGACCGGCCCACCAGCATATGTTCCTCAGTCTTGGTAGAATCGGGGGGGGGGCAGGGAGAGAAGACTGAGGGAAACGGTGAGACTGAGAGCCCGAGCTATTGGGAAAAATGGCATTCGCTAGCTCACTCCTTCAACCGATTATTAATGCTGATGACTAGGGAGATTAATTCATTTAGTGAGGAGGGTTTCTCTACACGGGCCAATTCATCCTGAAGATTAGGGCTGACACTGTGTGAAAAAAATGCTACAGAGAGAGGCATCCTCCCACCCTACCTCTGCCGCAACAACTCGGAAGTCTACCGAATAATCGGCGACAGATCTAACCCCCTTCCTACGGTTAAGGAGACGGGTGGTGAGGACATTATCACAATCTGAATTGTCAAACACCTCAGTAAACTCAGAAATAAATCGATCATAAGTGTAATTGGAATAATCAGGATGGGCCATTATAGCACAAGTCCAGGCTAAGGCCCGCCCCTCCAGTAAATTCACAACATAACTGATCTGGCTATGATTTGTAGGAAAATCCTCCGGCACCCGCTGAAGCACAAGACTACACTGAAGTAGAAAACCCCAAGCCTCCTCCAGCTTACCATTAAAACGGGTGGGGGTGGGAACTAGAGTAAGCCGAGAGTGCTGTGCCGGAGGAGAGGTGGGATGAGACGGCCTGGCCGGGCCCCCAGAAGCAGACCGGGGGGGCTGCGCCAAGGTGAGCTGATCGAGCCGAGAATTAATTTTAGTCAGCTGGTTTAAGATCACTTGTTTTTGGTACGTTAATTGATCTAATGGAGCCTCCATGGTGTAAAGTCTGCTGGGTTTTCCTGACGGAGATTTCCTGACATGTTTCAGATAAAACATAAGCGCAGACACAGGCTCGGTTTCACAATAATCTTTATTGATTAAGTGAAAGTGTATGAGTGAGAGTGTGTGTGTGTGTGAATGTGTGAGTGTGTGCATGCAGAGCGGGAGAAGTCTGGCAACCCTGCGGAGAGACAAGCATATGAGCTTTCTTGTATCAATGGCTGAATGAGCAAAATAATAGATAATCTTAAGGGGTATGGGGAGTAGCTGAGGCACCAAGAAGCAACTTAGTCCTTATCCAGATTGCCAGGGACCCGCTGAGGTGGAAAAGTGCTCATGAAGATAATTGCAGTGCTGGGTGCAAGTGAGACCTCCGCTGGGGGGAAGAGGAGAAATTTCAGTCCGTGGTTAATGCACTTATGAGACTGAAGAGAGTGGAGCCTCCGCCTCACGGGTAGTGGTCCAGTCAGCCGCCTGGAGTTGGAGAGAGTCCGCCTAGAGGTAGGTCCACCTGTGCACAGGGAAGCGGGAGAGAGAAAGGCAGGAGCAGAAGGTGATAACATCCAGGCGAAAGTTGTTCAGTTGCGTTGGGAAAATGAAACTCCCAGATGACGAGGTGCAGAATCTTGGAGGAAAAGGAAGGCAAAACTCCCTGATTGAAGAGAAGGGTAAACTCGAGCTTGTTGAGTTCTTCACCCTGTTTGACCGTAGACGTCTCCATGCATGAGTGCAGGGCTCCACTCCTAATAAAGGCTGTGTTAATTGGGAGGTAAAGGTATGAGTGACCTTGGCCGGGGGATCCTGGGTTCGATCCCAGCCCTCGACAAACAGTGATCTGTGTGGAGTTTTCATGTTCTCCCCGTGTCTGCGTGGGTTTACTCCAGGATTTCTCTAGTTTTCTCCCACATGCCAAAAACATGCAAGTTAGGTTACTTGGCATCAAACTGGGGATTCTAAATTGTCCTTGGGTCTGACTGTGAGAGTGAATGGTTCCCTGTCTCTGTGTGTTGGCCCTGCAATGGATTGGCGATTTGTCCAGGCTTCAGCCCCCCACCCCCACCCCACCCACACACACACGACCCAAAAAGGATTAAGCAGAAGAAGATGGATGGATTAAAAAAAAAAAAAAATCACACGTACATCAGTATTCACAGTCTTTGCCATGAAGCTCAAAATTGAGCTCAGGTTTATCCTGTTTCCACTGATCATTCTTGAGATATTTCTACAGCTTAATTGGAGTCCACCTGTGGTAAATTCAGTTGATTGGACATGATTTGGAAAGGCACACACCTGTCTATTGTAGCATCATCGTCTCCTCAAAACCGAGACAGAAGATCACTTCTCTCCAGTTTACAGGAATTTCATTTTATTCATTACACAGGAATATCACCTTTCTGCCTTCTCAGGAATATCACTGACTTTTATGTCGACTCATGCAGGCTTCTTCCAGGCCTGACCAAAGATGCTTGCTTTCCCAGGACCCCAATGTAAACAGTTGCCCCTTTCAGAGATTGTAAGGATCAGAGTTTGCTTTTAAAGGCTCAAAGGAACATAAAACTCAGGAGACCAGGCCTCTCAACATGAACACTGCATTTGATAACGTACCTTTTCACAGGAAACCAGTGTTTTTAAAAGAGTCATGAACCACTTAATCTGACGGTTTTATGGCCTATGCTGTCCAGGTACCCCCGCCCAGATACTAAAGGAAATCATCTACAGCTCAACAGTACCTCCTAGCGGATACCTACGGAATGTGTTTTCAGTACGTAGGATGACTTTTAATTTGGTCTAAATATTAAGTTTCTTTCAGCTTATCCTCTGGATCCTAAGGACACTGAAAATCATCCCTCTTATCACCAACCATGGTTTGATGCATGTTCTGCTGTTCTAATCTTGATCTAAATGTGAATGCATGTATTATAATTATGTATAAGAAATGTTATATTCATGAGTGTTATTGGAGTAATGGTATAAATGCATGATCACCATATATTAGCCAAGTCATTTAATTTAGTTAGATTTTATAGTGAGCATTTATCTCATAAGAACTGACTGAGTGTTGATTTTCCCTCTGAAATTTCATGGGATGGTGTCTTCATTTGATTGGCTGCTCTCAAACAAAGAAGTGTTCTCACATTGGATAGCAGCCATTTCAAACTGCTTCTGAAAAAGTAGATTGGTCAGTCTGGCGACTGACCTCATCAGTTTTACGACCCGGCGAGGTAACTTTAAAAGAGAGGAGTTAGATTTCAGCACAAGTAAGAGTTTTGAAAAAGTCAGAGATCAACAGAGAACAGAAGAAGTTAAGAGTTAGAAAAAGAAAAAGGAACAGATCAGACAAAGAACAGGCAGGAAGATTAGCTAGAAATAGAATTAAGAATTAGAAACACAGAAAGAAGAAAGAAGGAGATTTTGGGAAAGATTAGGAACTAAATTAAGATTAAGGAAGCAGAATAGTAATCTAGATCTCAGAAGAAGATGTTATTCCACCGTTTCAAGGCCCTGTGAAGTTTTATTTTATTCTCTGTGTGTTTGTCAAATCTTTTCTTATATTCTGGAAACTGAGGAGAAGCCATTTTTTCTTTAGAGCTCGTCCCTTTTAGAGAATCAAATTCTCAAACTTTTTCCTTCACCTCAGAAGCCATTCTTATCCTAGTAAATGTTTTCCTAACATTTTTTTAATGACTTTTCACGTCATTAAAGTGGACCTTTAATTTGCCTAGTTTAAAGTGAACAGAGACTGAGAAGATTTTTCTTCAGTTTTCGGGTCGATCCCGCTACAAGAGACCCCAAATTTGGACTCTTTTTCAAAGGACTTTTCACGCCGCTCTGTGACAGACCACCCACTGCTGCCATTGTCTGGAGAGCCCCCAGCTGAGTTTACACTTCCACGGCCGTGAGGAGGCATCTTACAGCAGTTTCCTCCCGACGTCCTAACTTCAAAACCCAGCGGTACCGACCCGCGGAACTTGGACCAACGGCTGTTGTGTGAGTCTTATTTCTCTTATTTCTCCTATTTCTGGGTTAAAACGTGATGTCCTAACAATTAAATTACAATTGAATATGGCCCGTATTTCAGGGCTCAATTAGTCTCTCAGCCGCAGGATGGAATTGTAAACTGAACGAAAACTTTCAGTCATTTTTAAGTAACTGCCCTTAAATTTTGTAGATTAATTCAGGAGTCATTTTTAGATAATTAGCTTATGAATTTTCCCCATAAAATTGCGATATTTTGTTAAAACATTCCAGCCTCATTTACCGTTGAAACATAAGTCTAGTTTCTCCTTGGTTCTGCAGAGGTGTAAAGCTGGATTTTATGTTCAGGAACCCAATATCAGTTGATGTGATATTTTACGCTGTCATCATCTGAATCTGTTTATTCATCATTTGAACGCCATGCCATGTAACCTGAATGATTTTAATAAAAGAGTGAATAAGATCAGTAGAAGCATTTTCCTTTCGCATATACAGGTTTCCTAATCACGGCAGGACAAAAACTCACTGAAACTTTGAGACTGATTCATTAAGTAATTTAAGGTACAAAATTAAATAAAATTAAAGTTAATTTTATTGTCCGTTAGGACTGGTGCCCCTTTTACGAGTGCTTTTATTTAATTTAGCGGGTGTAGAAGTGACGGTTCAACTCCACCCCCTTTCACACCCACTATTAAATAAAATAAATAATTCCTGTACCTTATGACAAATAATTTTATAGGCACTTCATCCTACACTATATAAGGTCCCACAGTTGACACTGCATGTCAGAGCACAAACCAAGCATGAAATCAAAGGAATTGTCTTTAGAGCCCCAAGACAGGATTGTCTCGAGACACAAATCTGGGAAGGGTACAGAAACATTTCTGCTGCTTTGAAGGTCCCAATGAGCACAGTGGCCTCCATCATCTGTAAATGGAAGTTCAGAACCACCAGGACTCTTCCTAGAGCTGGCTGACTGTCTAAACTGAGCGATTGGGGGAGAAGGGATTTAGTTTTGGAGGTGACCAAGAACTCAATGGTCACTTTGTCAGAGCTCCAGCATTCCTCTGTGGAGAAAGGAAAACCTTCCAGAAGGACAACCATCTTTGCAACAATCCACCAATCAGGCCTGTATGATAGAGTGGCCAGACGGAAGCCACACCTTAGTAAAAGGCACATGGTAGGCACTTGAAGGACTCCAAGACCATGAGAAAAAAAAAATTCTCTTTTCTGATGAGACAAAGATTGAACTCTTTGGTGTGAATGCCAGGCGTCATGTTTGGAGGAAACCAGGCACCAGGGACCAATCATAACCATGCCAATGGTGGTGGCAGCATCATGCTGTGGAGATGTTTTGCAGTGGCAGGAACTGGGAGACTATTCGGGATAGAGGAAAGAAGAATGCAGCAATGTACAGAGACATCCTTGATGAAAACCTGCTCCAGAGCGCTCTTGACCTCAGACTGGGGCGACGGTTCATCTTTCAGCAGGACAATGACTCTAAGCACATGGCCAAGATATCACAGGAGTGTCTTCAGGACAGCTCTGTGAATGTACTTGAGTGGTCCAGCCAGAGCCCAGATTTGAATCCAATTGAACATCTCTGGAGAGATCTGAAAATGGCTGTGCACCGACACTTCCCATCCAACCTGATGGAGCTTGAGAGGAACTGCAAAGAGGAATGGGCAAAACTGCCCAAAGATAGGTGTGCCAAGTTGTGGCATCATATTCAAAAAGACTTGAGGCTGTAATTGCTGCCAAAGGCGCATCAACAAAATACTGAGCCAAGGCTGTGAATACTTGTGTGCATGTGATTTCGTAGTTTTTTATTTTTAATAAATTAGCAACAATCCCCCCAAAACTTGTTTCACATTGTCATTAGGGGGTATTGTGTGTGGAATTTTGAGGAAAAAAATGAATTTAATCTCTTTTGGAATAAGGCTGTAGCATAACAAAATGTGGAAAAAGTGAAGTGCGGTGAATACTTTCTGGATGTACTGTATATTTGGTGTGCAAGGGGTGTTTTCATCCAAGCCATGATGCAGATTCTGGATCACTTTTTCACTTTCTTTAACATTGTGAGATAGGGCCTTGGTGGAGGTATGCATTCTCAGATCACCCCCAGACTTAAATGGGTTCATCCGTAGCCCAAGCACCACGTCTGGTGAAAATTTCATCATAATCTGTCCTGTAGCTTTTGTGTAAATCTGCAACAAATCAGAGACAGACAGACAAGTAAACTAACCACCCTGATCACATTACCTCCGTGGCAGAGGTAACCGTGCCACAAGCCACATTCACCTTTGACAAATGCATCTATAAAATGGGCATTTTTTTGTTGTGTGGTCAAATTGAAAGATTCTGTGTCCCCACTCCACATGTGCACTAAAACCATCAGCACACATCCATCTCCTGCTCTGCACTTATGGAATGTGAGCTGTGGATTAGGTCTTTTCCCCCTACTGATGTAGCTTTTTTAAACCTTTGAATCCCAGCTTGCATTGTTCGGTCACATGTCTGCAAAGCAGACATTGTCCCAGAGGATTAGGATTCAGCCACATTATTATCCATTCCCTCACTCCTTAAACGTTCACTGCCCCCTTCAGCATTGGTAGAACAACAGCAGGCATCATTTGGTTTCATGTCGTCCTCATCTGTCTCCATTTCCCATGAAATCTACATACACACAGCTTCAAGGCTACATTCACCTATCTGCTAGTTGTACAAACTCAACTTCAGAATATTCAGTCATCCTTAAACTAAGCATTTGGTGTTGGGATAATTGAGGATTTTTCTGACTTTAAAAACAACAAGCTGTTTGCAAGAGCCTTCCCCTGCCCTTTGATGGTAAGGGAGAAGATTAACACAGAGAGGCGCAATAGACCCACAGATGCTCTGACACCCTGTGAGAGTAAGGTCAAACTGGACTTAATAGTGATTGTTGGGACAGCAGCAGTTTTCAGTGTTGGGTAGTTTACCCAGAATTTGTGCTCAGGTAAAGTTTATGACATTAATTTCTGAAATACAAGACTAGTCACTAAACTAATTACCAAGATGACGGCGCAGGTAGACGCAGCGGCCTGGCACTCTTCATGTTTCAGCAGCTATTTTTGCTATTTTGTATATTTGAGCTTCTTTTTATTTCTTTTCTCTGGGGCAGCCGCACATGTGCACTATGTTATGTCCACAAACCTGGTGATGAACGAGGTCGACAGAGAGGTTCAATTCAATTCAATTCAATTCAACTTTAAGTATATAGCGCCATTTCACAACAACAGTCATCTCATAGCACTATCAACTGTATGGGGAACCCCCACAGTTGCAGAAAGACCCCAGCAATCAGGCGATCCCCTGTGAGCAAGCACTTGGCGACGGTGGAGAGGAAAAACTCCCTTTTAACAGGAAGAAACCTCCAGCAGTACCAGGCTCAGGGAGGGGCAGTCATCTGCTGCGACTGGCTGGGGGGTGAGGGGATAGAGAAGAAGAAAAGAACAGACATGTAGAGAGCAAACAGCACGATGGGGACTCAATCTATGGGAGAGAACAAACAAATGTTAATGACCAGCAAAAAAAAATATTTCATTGAGAGTGAGAAAAGGAGTGAGGCCCAGTGCATTACTGGAGGTCCCCCAGCTGACTAAACCCATAACTAAGGGAGGGTTCAGAAACACATGATCCCTCCCTAATTGTAGGCTATATCAAAAAGGTAGGTTTTAGCCCTATTCTTAAAAACAGAGATCAAGTTTGACTCCCGAATCCAGATTGGTGGCTGATTCCACAGGAGAGGAGCTTGATAACTGAAAGCTGTGCCTCCCATTGTACTTTTGGAGATTCTAGGTATTACAAGTAATCCTGCATTTTGGGAGCGTAGTGCTCTGTTAGTATAATACGGTAGTATCAGATCTTTTAAATAAAAAGGAGCCTGATTGTTTAGAGCTTTGTAAGTAAGAAGAAGGATTTTAAACTTAATTCTAAACTCTATGGGAAGCCAATGAAGGGAGGCCAGAACCAGAGAGGTATGATCTCTCTTGCTGCAGCATTTTGGATCAGCTGAAGACTTTTTAAAGATGTTTTAGGATAACCTGATAATAAAGAGTTACAATAATCTAATCTAGAGCTAACAAAAGCATGGATCAGTTTCTCAGCATCACTCAGCGACAAGATGCTCTTTATCTTGGCAATATTACGCAAATGATAGAAGGCAGTCTTAGAAATAAGTTTAATATGTGAATTAAATAAGAGATCTTGATCAAAAATAACTTCAAGGTTCCTCACAGAACAATTCAGAGAAAGAGTAACCACATCCAAACTAAAAGTTTGATTTGGAAAGGTATTTCTAAGGTTTATTGGACCAACTAGAATGACTTCAGTCTTATCTGAATTTAATAGCAGGAAATTACAAGTCATCCAAGCTTTGCTTTGAAGACCGGCTTCTAACTTGGCTAATTGATTACTATAATCTGGCTTCATTGACAGGTGTAATTGTGTGTCATCTGCATAACAATGAAAATGTATAAAGTGCTTTCTAATAATGTTGCCTAGCGGAAGCATATATAAACTAAAAAGAGTAGGGCCTAGCACAGATCCCTGTGGAACTCCATGACTGAGCTTTGAGTTGGAAGAAAACTTATTATTGACATGAACAAACTGGAACCTATCAGATAAAGAAGATTTAAACCACTGCAACGAAGTTCCATTAAGTCTAACATGGTGTTCTAATCTATCAAGTAGAATATTATGATCGATAGTATCAAAAGCTGCACTAAGGTCTAAAAGGACAAGTACAGAAACTAGTCCATTATCAGATGCAATGAGGAGGTCGTTAGTGACCTTCGCTAAGGCTGTTTCAGTACTATGATGGATTCTAAACCCAGACTGAAACTCTTCAAGTAAACCATTTCCCTGCAGGTGGTCAAATAATTGCGTAGCAACAACTCTTTCTAAGATTTTTGAAATGAAAGGGAGATTAGAGATTGGTCTATAGTTAGCTAAAGCTCCTGGATCTAGCGTTGGCTTTTTGAGTAAGGGTTTAATTACAGCCGTTTTAAAAGCCTGCGGTACATGGCCTAAAGTTAATGAAGAATTGATTATATGAAGAATAAGGCTACCAATAAGTGGGAAGACTTCTTTAAATAACCTGGTAGGAATAGGGTCTAAAAGACAAGTTGAAGGTTTGGATGAGGAAACTATTTTATCTAACTCACAAAGGTCGATTGGAGTAAACTCATCAAGACAGACCTCAATAGAAGGAGTTGTAGTAGTTACAGTTTTTAAGTTAACTGTGGGAAGAATCTGATTGATTTTATCTCTGATGGATGAAATTTTATTATTGAAAAAGTTCATGAAGTCCTGACTAGTAAGCTCTAAGGGAATGCTAGGATTGACAGAGTCCTGACACTTTGTCAACCTGGCTACAGTACTGAAAAGAAACCTGGGATTATTCTTGTTCTCTTCTATTAATGCAGAGTAATAACTCGTTCTAGCTTTTCTAAGAGATTTTTTATAAATTAAAAGATGATTTCTCCAAGCTAAATAGATTTCATCTAAATTAGTGGAGCGCCATTTTCTTTCTAATTGACGAGTCTTCTGTTTTAAGCTACGAGTTTCTGTGTTGAACCAAGGAGTTAGAAATCTCTGATTAGATTTTTTTCTTTTTTAAGGGGGCCACCAAGTCTAGAGTCTGATGCAGAGAAGCTGAAACACTATCCACCATGTTATCAATTACAGAAGGAGCAAGCTGTCTATAGCTTATTTCCATTGTGTTGACACATGGCATAGAGGAAACAATCTGCATAAATTTGGTAACATCATCTGAGAGGCATCTACTGTAGTAATATTTCTCTTTAGGAGCCAAATAGTCAGAAATAGTAAGATCAAAGGTTAACAGACAATGGTCTGACAGTACAGGGTCATGAGGAGACACTACAAGATTTTCTATTCTAAGATGTATGCTAAGATGTAGCGTTGAACACTGTTTTATTAAAGATGTGGAACACAGTACATGGCATGGACCCAGCGGAGTCATCCGGCACAAGAGGAAGTGCCTATGGCGGCTACCCCGCTATATAGGGCAGTGTGATGATGTGACAGGAAGCCGGTGTCATCACACTGCACTTCACATTAAGTGTCGCCATAACCCCCCCCCCCCTTTACAAAGTCCAAAAATACACACAATTCGAACCCACCCTATTTTAGAACCCGAATCACGCTCTAAATAACGTAAACTGTTCACAATTTACAAGAAGAGAGTAACAAATTGAAGAGGCAGAGTTTGTAAACTGTTACTACTCGAGTAACTTTTTAGTATTTACTTTGTTACTCACTTGGACATTTCTGTTTTGTTCCCGTGTCAGGGAGACCAAGGAGCACCTGGAGACCACGGTCCTGAAGGTCCTCTTGGACCAAAAGTATGGATACTTTATAACAAATATGAGACAATCTTTTGGTATATTCATATAATAATGCCATTCATTCATTGTCCCCAAAGGGGGAACGAGGACCAAGAGGTATACCTGGACCACAAGGTGATAGTGGCATTGGGTTTCCTGGTCCTAAAGTAAGTTCATGTTCCTACCCATTTTATTTCAGTATCATGTGCAGAGAAATCAATCATTGAATAAATCAGATACAAATTAGATAAATAACAAAAGGATTTCTTACTTATCGGTGATCATTAAAATTTTCTTTCAGGGTGACAGAGGATCCCAGGGAAGACCAGGACCACCAGGACCTATGGGCATAGGTGAACCAGGAATACCAGTGAGTTAAAACCCGGCAGACTAAATTATACCATCACCATACAGTATCTCTGCAGCAGTGACGTGCAGTCAGGGAAGGCAGGTGAGGCAGAGATGCACCTGTCATCATTAAAAATAAAGAAATAGCGATAGTTACCTCCATGGAACGCCATCTTATCGTGGTGGAGGAGTTTGAGTGCCAGAATGATCGCTATGTGGTTGGGGTCAACTTGCCACAGGTAGGGTCTCCCAAGGCAAACTGGTCCTGGGTGAAAGGCCAGACTAAAAGCAGTCCAGTGGATCTCCATGAAAAACGTTACATCAAGGACCCAGTATACCCAAAGGAGGCACATGGGTCCGCCCTCCAGAGGGCTCCCCACCTGCAGGAGTGATCGTGGGGCTATGTGAACTGGGCACAAGTCTGGGCTTCTCTGCCTGGAGTGATTCCCCAGATTCCCGGATAATCAGTAGAGGATGGATGGATGGATAGTTAAATTTTCAACCACAGGGATCCAAGCACTGCAACACCGATGGAAGAAGTGTGTCGACCAAAGGGGAGACTGTTGAAAAATAAACCACATTTGGTGAAATTATACCACTATGAACTTTTCAGCCGCCCTCTTCTATTTTTGAGTGTCTACATCCCTGTGACTCGATGTTTTGATCCACTGTGACGTGTACGTTGTCATACACATAATGATTAACTGAAACATGTTGAAATTGCACGTTTTTCATAAAAAAATCCAGTTGTTCATAATATATTTTGTAAAAGAATGGTTCATTAAATGTAAACATTTAATAATGTACGTAGCTGTACTACTTTGCACTAAAACAAAGAAAACAAATTTTGCATTGTCATTGACGTTATTATGCTATTTTTTACTGGTTTGGCCCAGTTAAGATTAAATTGGCCTGTATGTGACCCCTTACTAAAATGAGTTTACCATCCCTGGTTTAAATCAACAGTTTAAGGAGTGAGGTGTATGACCCAAAAGCAGACAAGGGAGGAAGCGATAATAGAATTGAACAATAATCTTTATTACAATAATGGTGCAAGATAATGTGTAAATGGGATTTTCTCAAGGATCTGGCACCCCTGTGAGGAGAGAGCAGAGGGACAGGTAAGTATAACTGCAGAGCAGGATAATGATATTTTAATGTTAGTCTTTCAATTCAATTCAACTTTATTTATATAGCGCCATTTCACAACAACAGTCATCTCATAGCACTTTCAACTGGAGGGGAAACCCTCACAATTGCAGAAAAACCCCAACAATGAGGCGATCCCCTGTGAGCAAACACTTGATGACAGTGGAGAGAAAAAAAACTCCCTTTTAACAGGAAGAAACCTCCAGCAGAACCAGGCTCAGGGAGTGACAGTCATCTGCTGCGACTGGCTTGGGGGTGAGGGGATAGAGAAGAAGAAGAAGATAAGATAAGATAAGATAAGCCTTTACTAGTCCCACAACGGGGAAATTCCAGGATTGCAACAGCACAGGGATAGCAACACTCAGAGCAACAATCAGAAGGCAAGAAAAAAAAACAAAAAAAAAACAAGCAAGCAAGAGCAGCTAATATACATATGTACATATTACTATAAAATATATATATACACACACACACACACAGACACACAGTGCAGAGCATTGTAGCTGGATGGAATAAATATATGAATATATGAACACACAGTGCAGAGCATTGTAGCTAGATGGAATAAATATGTAAATATATAAACACCCACAGTACGGAGCATTGCAGCTAGGTGGAATAAATATGCAAGTATATAAACACACACAGTGCGGAGCAATGTAGCTAGATGGAATAATATGTAGATATATAAAAACACAGTGCGGAGCATTGTAGCTAGATGGAATAAATATATAGATATATAAATATAAACACACACAGTGCAGAGCATTGTAGCTAGATGGAATAAATATGTAAATATATAAACACACACAGTGCAGAGCATTGTTGCTAGGTGGGATGAAACAGCATAACCGTCTATTTAGTTATCCTACATGGTATGATTATGTGCCCATACATATTCTCACCCTCCATAGCGACCGGTATGTTCCTAGTTGTATGCCGGAGAGGACCATTGTGTAAGTCTATTGCATCTTTTGCATTCAAAAAAAAACTATTAGTTTGTTACGTCTTTTTGCTATCTCTGCGAGCAGCCCTGCTTAGGTTGTACAGTCTGACAGCCGTTGGTAGGAAGGACCTACGAAACCTCTCGGTTGTGCACCTGGGATGATGTAGTCTGCTGCTAAATGAGCTCCTCAGTGCATCCAGTATGTCCTGCATAGGGTGGAACTCGGACTCCAGCAGAGATGACAGTTTAGCCACCGTCCTTCTCTCTCCTATCTCCTCCATCGGATCAAGGCGTTGCCCCAGGACAGAGCTAGCTTTCTTAATCAGTTTGTTCAGTCTCTTCCTATCGGCTGCAGTAATGCCACTGCCCCAGCAGACCACTCCAAAAGTGATGGCTGATGCCACCACCGTGTCATAGAATGACTTCAGCAGCGCCCCTTGTACACCAAAAGACCCGAGTCTCCTCAGCAGGAACAGCCTGCGCTGTCCCTTCTTGTAGAGTGCGTCAGTATTGTGTGACCAGTCTAGTTTATTGTTCAGATGAATACCCAGGTACTTGTAGGATGTCACCATCTCGATGTCTGTTCCCTGTATATTTACTGGTGCTGTGAGGGGCTGCCCATGCCTGCGGCAGTCCACCACCAGCTCCTTAGTTTTCCTCGCGTTGATCTGGAGGCAGTTCCGATGGCACCAGTCCACAAAGTCCTGGATAAGCCCTCTGTACTCAGCTTCATCTCCGCTGGAGATGAGACCAACAATCGCAGAGTCATCAGAGAACTTCTGTAGATGGCAGTGTGTTGTGTTGTGTGAGAAGTCCGCAGTATAAAGAGTGAACAGGAAGGGAGCCAGCACCGTTCCCTGGGGGGCCCCCGTGCTACTGATGATCATGTCGGAAACACAGTCCCGGGTTCTCACAAACTGAGGCCGGTTCGTGAGGTAGTCCAGGATCCATGATGACAGGTGCTGGTCCACCCCTGCACGCAGCAGCTTGTCCTTCAGGATCATCGGTTGGATGGTGTTGAAAGCACTGGAGAAGTCAAAGAACATGATCCTCACCATATTCCCGGGCTTCTCCAGGTGGGACAGAGAACGGTGAAGGAGGAAGATCACCGCATCATCCACCCCAATGCCATGCTGGTAGGCGAACTGGAGTGGATCCATCGCTGGTTCCACCAGGGGGCGGAGATGAGCAAGGAGCAGTCTCTCCAGGGTCTTCATCAAGTGGGACGTCAAGGCCACCGGTCTGAAGCTGTTCAGGTCTTTGGGGTGGGAAGTTTTTGGTACAGGTACCACACAAGATGTTTTCCACAGCTGTGGTACCCTCCCCAGTTTCAGGCTCATGTTGAAGATATATGTCACAATCCCACACAGCTGGTCTGCACAGGACTTGAGGAGCTTTGCGCTGATGCCATCCGGTCCCGACGCCTTCCTCGCCTTGATCTTCCTCAGCTCCGTCCTCACCTGGGTCTTGGTCAGGGTCAGGATGGGGGACTGTGTGTTGGGAGTGGGGGGGGGGGGTCGGTGGAGTGGGGAGTGGGTAGCAGGACTTGATTTCTTAGAGGCAGCAGTGGTTGTTGTGCAGACAGGGGGGAGGGCGGTTGGTCAAATCTATTGAAAAACAGATTCAGGTTGTTCGCCCACTCCCTGCCCCCCGTGGCCTGGGGGGAGGTATTCTGGAGCCCCGAGATGGTTTTGAGGTTTCTCCAGACCCCGCTGATGTCGCTCTGTTGCAGCTTGTCCTCCATCTTCTTCCTGAAGCTGTCCTTGCCTTCTCTGATCTTTCTCCTCAGCTCCCTCTGTACGGACTTCAACATCTCCCTGTTCCCCGACCTGAAGATCCCCTTCTTCTCTCTCAGAAGTGTTTTTATCTCAGGGTTGATCCAGGGTTTGTTGTTTGAGTGACGCCGTATGGTCTTGGTGGGAACGGATTTGTCCACACAGAAGCTGAGGTAGCCCGTGAAGGTGTGAATGAGGCCATCGATGTCCTCACCATGTGGATCGCAGAGCTGCTTCCAGGCAGTGGCTTCAAAACAGTCCTTTAGAGTGTCCATTGTCTCCTCAGACCATAACTCCACAGTGTGCATGGCCGGAGGTTGTCTGTGCACTAGGGGTTTGTACACCGGTCGGAGATGAACCAAGTTGTGATCCGATCTCCCAAGTGGGGGGAGTTGTGATGAGGTGTACGCCTCCTTAGTGTTTGCGTAGAACAAATCCAGTGTTTTATTGTCTCTAGTGTGGCATGTGACATACTGGGTGAAAGTGGGCAGAATGGGAGACAGTGAAACGTGGTTGAAATCGCCTGAGATGAGGAGAAGAGCATCTGGGTGTTCTGTCTGCAGCCTGCTGGTTACTGAATGGATGACGTCACGCGCTGTCCCAGCGTTCGCCGTCGGATTTGCATAAACAACAATGCAGATCACGTGTGAGTGTTCTCTCGGGAGATATGTAGGCCTCATGCTAACAGCTAGCAACTCAATGTCTTTGCTGCAGTGTCGTTGTTTAACAGTGATATGTCCCGGTCTACACCAGTTGTTGTTAACATACATTATCACTCCACCGCCCCTAGTTTTGCCACTCTCTGGTGTTCGGTCAGCTCGTATCATGTGAAAACCCTCCAGCTCAATGTTAGCATCTGCTGCTAGTTCAGTTAGCCACGTCTCAGTAAACAAAAGGAGAGAGCACTCCCGGTAAGTGCTATCATAACGGGAGATAGCCGCTAGCTCATCTAACTTTCCCAGTATCGACCGTACATTTCCCATGACAACAGATGGAAGGGAGGGTCTGTACCTTATATTTTTTGTCCTCCGCCTTACTCCAGCCCGGCAGCCGCGGCGTTTTCGCCTCAGTTCTCTCGGTATGTCGAGTTTTTCCAGTGGGACCGGGTGGCGGTTAAATGCTAGCAGCTCTTCCCTGTTGTATCGAATCCTGCTATAAACAGTGGCTCCGTCCACCGGCTCAGGAGACATTTGGGACGATCTGTGTGTCCGTGATATAAGTGGGGTGAAAAAAAAAAAAAAGTGATCAAAAGAGAGAGGAAGGGAAAAAAAAAAAAACTCGGAATCGAGCCGCTGTTGCAAAAGGCAGCCGACTGGTGTGGCGCCGAGAGAATCAGAATAAGAATAGAACAGACATGTAGAGAGCAAACAGCACGACAGGGACTCAATCTACGAGAGAGAGAGCAAACAGATGTTAATGACCAGCAAAAATATTTTGTTGAGAGTGAAGTAAAGAGTGAAGCGCAGTGCTTTGTTGGAGGTCCCCCGGCTGTCTAAAACTATTAGCAGCATAACTAAGGGAGGGTTCAGAGGCACATGATCCCTCCCTAATTATAGGCTATATCAAAAAGGAAGGTTTTAAACCTATTCTTAAAAACATAGATCAAGTCTGACTCCCAAATCCAGATTGGCAGCTGGTATCACAGGAGAGGAGCTTGATAACTGGAGGCTCTGCCTCCCATTGTACTTTTGGAGATTCTAGGTATTGCAAGTAATCCTGCATTTTGGGAGCGTAGTGCTCAGTTAGGATAATACGGTAGTATCAGATCTTTTAAATACAAAAGGGGCCTGATTATTTAGAGCTTTGTAAGTGAGAAGAAGGATTTTAAGCTTACTTCTAAACTCTATGGGAAGCCAATGAAGGGAGGCCAGAACCAGAGAGGTATGATCTCTCTTGCTGCAGCATTTTGGATCAGCTGAAGACTTTTTAAAGATGTTTTAGGATAACCTGATAATAGTTACAATAATCTAATCTAGAGCTAACAAAAGCATGGATCAGTTTCTCAGCATCACTCAGCGACAAGATGCTCTTTATCTTGGCAATATTACGCAAATGATAGAAGGCAGTCTTAGAAATAAGTTTAATATGTGAATTAAATATGAGATCTTGATCAAAAATAACTTCAAGGTTCCTCATAGAACAATTCAGAGAAAGAGTAACCACATCCAAACTAAAAGTTTGATTTGGAAAGGTATTTCTAAGGTTTATTGGACCAACTAGAATGACTTCAGTCTTATCTGAATTTAATAGCAGGAAATTACAAGTCATCCAAGCTTTGCTTTGAAGACAGGCTTCTAACTTGGCTAATTGATTACTATCATCTGGCTTCATTGACAGGTGTAATTGTGTGTCATCTGCATAACAATGAAAATGTATAAAGTGCTTTCTAATAATGTTGCCTAGCGGAAGCATATATAAACTAAAAAGAGTAGGGCCTAGCACAGATCCCTGTGGAACTCCATGACTGAGCTTTGAGTTGGAAGAAAACTTATTATTGACATGAACAAACTGGAACCCTATCAGATAAAGAAGATTTAAACCACTGCAACAAAGTTCCATTAAGTCCAACATGGTGTTCTAATCTATCAAGTAAAATATTATGATCGATAGTATCAAACGCTGCACTAAGGTCTAAAAGGACAAGTACAGAAACCAGTCCGTTATCAGATACGATGATGAGGTCATTAGTCACCTTCACTAAGGCTGTTTTAGTAATATGATGGATTCTAAACCCAGATTGAAACTCTTCAAATAAACCATTTCCCTGCAAGTGGTCAAATAATTATATAGCAACAACTTTTTCTAAGATTTTTGAAATGAAAGGCAGATTAGAGATTGGTCTATAGTATCTAAAACTCCTAGCTCCAGTGTTGGCTTTTTAAGTAAGGGTTTAATTCCCCCTCAGCATCGGCGGCCATTTAGTGGAGACAGTAGAGAACATCAAGTTCCTCGGAGTGCAGATCTCGCAGGACCTGACCTGGAGCAAGAATTCCTTGGAGATGAGGAAGCGGGCTCAGCAGAGACTACACTTCTTGAGGAAACTCAAACAGGCCTATCTCCCCATCTGCATCCTCAGGACCTTCTACAGAGGTGTGGTGGAGAGTGTTCTGACATACTGCATTGCTACATGGTACTCCAGCTGCAGTATGTCAGACAAAAAAAGCCCTGCAGAGGATAGTCAAGGGGGCGGAGAGGGTAATTGGAGTCTCCCTCCCCTCTGTCCAAGAACTTTTTCAGAACCGTTGTAGGAGCAGGGCACTGAACATTGTCAAGGACCGTTCTCACCCTCTGCATAAACACTTTGAACTTCTTCCATCTGGAAAATGATTCCGGAGCATCAGAGGCAGAACCACCAGACTAATCAACAGCTTCCTTCCACAAGCTGTCAGGATGCTGAACAGCTGACCCGGAATCTCTCATACACACTACTGCACCTACGGACATTTTGTATATTATAGTTAGTTATTCTTTTCCCCAAGTATGTCTCAGGGATGTGTGAATGGATGGGGGGGTGGGGGGGTGGAGCTATGTGGGAGTGTGTCTTAAATCATGCTGCTTCTTATATGGATGCCGAGAGAAACGCAATTTCATCTTGCCTGCACTACAGTTGTATGTACAGCAATATGACAATAAAGTTTGATTTGATTTGATTTGATTTGAATTGCAGCAGTTTTAAAAGCCTGCCGTACATGGCCTAATGTTAATGAAGAGTTGATTATTTGAAGAATAGAGCTACCAATAAATGGGAAGACTTCTTTAAAGAACTTGGTATGAATAGGGTCTAAAAGACAAGTTGAAGGCTTGGATGAGGAAATTATTTTTTATCTAACTCTAAAAGGTCACTTGGAGAAAACACATCCAAACAGATATCAATTGAAGGAGTTGCACTAGTTACTGTATTTAAGTTAACGGTGGGAAGAATCTGATTGATTTTATCTCTGATAGAGGAAATTTTATTCTTAAAAAAGTTCATAAAGTCCTGACTAGTAAGCTCTAAGGGAATGTTAGGTTTTACAATGTCCTGACTCTTTGTAAGCCTGGCTACAGTGCTGAAAAGAAACATGGGATTATTCTTGTTCTCTTCTACTTATGCAGAATAATAACTTGTTCTAGCTCTACCGTGCTATCAGTTACAGAAGGCACAAGCTCTCCATAGCTTATCTCCGTTGTGTTGACACATGACATAGAGGAAACAATCTGCTTAAATTTAGTAACAACATCTGAGAGTCATCTACTGTAGTAATATTTGTCTTTTGGAGCCAAATAGTCAGAAACAGTAAAATCAAAAGTTAACAGATAATTGTCTTACAGTACAGGGCTATGAGGAGACACTATCAGATTTTCTATTTCTATGCCATATGTGACATAATGGCTGGCCCTGGGAACAGACACGGACTCAGAAATGGATTTAGTTATCTTTATTTAAACCCAATGTTAGTGTGTGCGTGCGTGAGTGTGCTGTGTAGTGTGTGTGAATGCTGGCTGGAGACTCTGAGCAGCTGGGAGGGAGCAGAGCACCGTGCAGCCTGGCAACCCTATAACGAAGCAGACAGAAAGTTAGCAGGAAGTTAGCTGGGCTCACACTGGGTGTACAGGATCCAGGTGGACCCTATAGTGCAGGATCCACTTGGGTCAGGATGGGAGACGACGAGAACTGGTCCTTGAGCTTGGCAAACACAGCCGCAGCCTCCTCCGTCCAATGAAAGGGCGTCTTCGGGGAGGTAAGACGGGTGAGAGGGAGAGCGATGACACTGTACCTATTAATGAAACACCGGTAAAAGTTGGCGAACCCAAGGAAACTGCTGCAACTGCTTCCTGGAGGAGGGAGTAGGGCCAATCCACCATGGCCTTCACCTTGTAGGGGTCCGTGATGATTTGGTTGTGGACGATGGTAAAGCCGAGAAATGACGTCTTGGTGGTGTGAAACTCCCACTTCTCAGCTTTGACATAAAGCTGGTTCTCCAGGAGATACTGCAGGATCCACCTCACGTGGACGCGGTGCTCATCCAGGGATCGGGAGAAGATTAAGACGTCGTCCAAGTACACAAAGATGAAAGACCCCAGGAAGTCGCGGAGGACATCGTTGATGAGCCTCTGTAAGATGGCCGGAGCGTTGGTCAGCTCAAACGGCATCACCAGGTATTCAAAGTGGTCGCTTGGGGTCTGGAAACCAGTCTTCCACTCATCCCCCTCCCTAATGCGCACCAGATGGTATGCATTATGGAGGTCCAGCTTGGTGAAGCTTGAGGCCCCCTGGAGAGAATCGAAGGCCGTATCCATCAAGGGCAGTGTGTATTTATCCTTGATGGTGATGCCGTTGAGAGCACGGAAGTCAATGATTGGGCTCAGGGACCCATCTTTCTTCCCAACGAAGAAGAAACCCGGCCCCACCGCCGAAGATTAAGGGCGAATGATGCCAGAGCTGAGGGAATCCTTAATGTAGGCCTCCATGGCCTCCCGCTCAGGCGCTGACAGGCTGTACAGGTGGCTTGAAGGCAGTGGAGCCCCAGTCCGGAGATTAATGGCACAGTCATAGGGGCCGGTGGGGGTGGGGGGGTGGCGACAACGCCTTGGCCTTGCTAAACACTGCCCCTAGATCATGGTACTCGGGGGGGCACCCTGGACAGATAGGGAGGAGGCGAGGCCAGCGAGACCAGCAGCGTAGACAGGGCACATGCGGCGGACTGGAGACAAGCGCTGAGGCAGAAGGAACTCCAGGACACCACACTTCCTGTTTTCCAGTAAAAGGATGGGTTGCGGAGTCGAAGCCATGGATAGCCCAAGATGACCGGGGATGAGGCAACTGGCAGGACAAACAGGATGAGATCCTCATCATGATTGCCAGAGACAATCACTGAGACCTGGGCCGTTTGTTCAGTCACTACAGCCAGGGGAGCCTTAGACAGAGCAGTGAGCCGAAGGGGGGGGCCTTTACAGGACAGCAGGGAAGCCCCAAGCGGGTTGCCAGTTCCCCCGATATGAAGCTCTGCTCGGCTCCCGAGTCAACCAGGGCGTGAGTGCAGTAATCAGTTCTGTTATGTGTAAAACCTAATAGGTAATGTGCACCTGGTGAGGGGATTTTGCCGAGGATGGTCCGTGAGTCCCCCTACTGCAATGCACAGACCTCCCCCTCTTGGCCGAACGGGACAGCTTTCTAAATCGTGGTCTTCCTCCCCACAATACATGCACAACCCCAGCTCCCTACGGTGCTGTTTCTCTGCATGGGCGAGTCTGGTCCGCCCTATTATCATAGACTCCTGTGACCTAGCAGACTCACTGGGAGGTAGGGCTAATAGCGGGGCTTGGAAGAGTGCATGGTCTGGGCGCTAGAGCGACCGGACGCCTTCTGTTCAGCTGCCCGCTCCCTAAGCCTATTGTCTAATCTGATGGCCCAAGGAGATTAATGAGGAGAACTAATCTTTTTTTTTTATCTAGCCGGGCCACTCATCCCGTAGACTGGGGTTTAAGCTCCTTACAAAAATGCTACATAGCAAAGCATCCTCCCACCCAACCTCGGCGGCCACTACCCGGAAATCGACAGCATAGTCAGCCGCGGGCCTAGCCCCCTGCCGAAGGTTTAACCAACCGGGTGGTGAGCACATCGTCCCAGTCGTAATGGTCGAATACTTCGCTGAACTCATCCACGAACTGGCTATATGTTAAGCTAGCATAGCTAGCGCTCGCCCTTCCAGAACATTGGTCACATAGCCAATCCGGCTATGCTCAGTTGGGAAGTTGCCTGGGACCCGCTGTAACACTATCTCACATTGGAGGAGAAACCCACGTGCCTCCCCTAAGTTTCCACTAAAATGGGAGGGTGTGGGAACCGTAGTCAAATGGGTCGGAGGAGCTAAGCTAGGTTGGCTAATGGAGGAACTAGCGGGAGTTGTAGCACCGGTGGATGCCGGAGGAAACGCCTGCTGACCAGACAGACTATCCATCCGGCTATTAATCTGGGTTAGCTGGTTTAAGATAGCTTGCTGTTGGTAAGCTATATGATCCACACGAGCCTCTAAGTTGTTTATCCATTGTGCTTACGTGCTGTTCGCTGGGGTCATTTTGACTGAGCCGTACTGACATAATGGCTGGCCCAGGGAACAGACACAGACTCAGAAATGGATTTAGTTATCTTTATTATACCCAATGTTAGTGTGTGCGTGCATGAGTGTGCTGTGTAGTGTGTGTGAATGCTGGCTGGAGACTCTGAGCAGCTGGGAGGGAGCAGACTGGCAACCCTATAACGAAGCAGACAGACAGTTAGCAGGATGTTAGCTGCTAAGACTGTCATAGTAATGGTAATTGGGAGTAGACGCTGAGATGGCGAGGCTGAGCATAGAGTCAGGGATGGTGTAGTAAGACAGGAGACGTGCTTCATAGCCTGGTAGACAGACGGCTCAGTGCAGGCCAGCGGGCTGAGTGGGTTAAGTAGGCCTGCCCTGACGAGAAGCAGGTGTGTGCCCAGCTGAGGATGATCCACGGCTGAGAGCGAGTCATCACAATATGTCAGAACAAGGTCCAATGTGTGGTGGAGATAATGGGTAGAATCTTTTATTTTCTGTGATAACCCCATCGAGTAAAATATTGAATTAAATGCCATATTAAGGCATTCACAATCTACATCTGCATGTATGTCAATGTCCCTTCCTATAATTAATCTGATTTCAGCCCTAAATACATTAAGAATTTGGCAAATTCAGATAAAAACTGTGAGTAGGCTGAGGGAGGACGATAAACTATGGCAAATAAAATTGGGTTTAACCTAAAATTGCTAACATGCCCAATACTGACGTCCAGGCCCTCAAAGAATTATAACATGTTTTTTGCTTTACATTAACAAGTAATTTGGAATGGTAAATTGTTGCTACTCCTCCTCCATGATCAGAACTTCTGGGATTTTGACAGTTTAAATAACCAGAGAGAGTTGATTCATTTAAACCAACATAATCCTCTTGCCCTAATCAAGTCTCTGTAAGGGATATTAAATCAATCTGATGATCAATTAACAGATCAAGTTCTAGCAGAGACTTGGGAGTTAGAGACCTACTGTTTAACAAACCACATTTAATTTTTAAATTATGAGGAGGAACAGTGGCCAAGTCATTAAATTTTGAGGCTTCACACTTAATTTGAGATTTACCAACTTTTTGTTTAATCATTTTGGGATGCTTATATATTATATTTGTGATGGCCTGAGCGACGATCCCATCCACGCTTGGGTTGTCCAGTATTTTCTCTGTCCCACCTCATTTCGGGCCTTGTTATTGTGGCCTTCTCCAGGGCTCTGATTTTGACAGCGTCACAATGGGACTACCGGCTGTCAAAGCGGAATCGGCATTGTGACAGCTGTGTGTCATTTCATTAATTACTTTCCTGATTGGTTTTTGTGTCCCACTTAAGGGAGCAGTTGAGGCTCACTCCTCGCTGAGACCTACAACACATCTCCATACACTTACGTGTATGCGGCTGGAGCCCCTATCCCCAACTCCAGCCTCCTTTATGATTCATCTTCGTTCGTCTTCTTGTAAGTGTTTATTGTACAGCGTAGGCTCCGACCTCGCTCCCGTTCATAGTTATTTCTCTGAGTCTGTTATCTTGTGTCATAGTCTGTTCGTGTTTTTGCCCCACGTGGCAGTTTATTTGTCTTTTTAGTCTTTTGTTAATAAATCAAGCAAACTCACTGGTCGGCCTGTAGCGTCTCATTGATGCCCTGCAAGGGGCATCCATAACAGTAGGTCACAGCCAAACGAGACGCCGGCCACCGTGAGCTTGTTTTTTTGGCTTGTAGTTTTTTTCCCATTTTCGGGTACCAGTGTGTTTTGGGGAATGGCGTCGCCAAGAAAAGGCTATTCATTGGACTTGGGCTACAAGCTAATCGTATTTCTCATTGAGGTAGATGGCATCCTCTCACAAGCTCGTAGCGACGTCACCCCTGACGGCCCACGCTGGTACTTGGACCTCACAGAGGCAGCACTTAAGTGCAATCCTAGCCATGCCATCACATTGAGGGCAGGAAGAGGATGGCCAAAATTAGGGCACTTCGGGAGAGGATCCGTAGGCCGGGAGAGGAGTCCCAGCAGGAAGCCGAAGTCAAAGCCGAAGGGGTGAGGCATCGCCACTCCTCGCCTCAGGATCCGGTTCCTGCTACCCATCCAGCCCAGGGGCCTGCCTCACCAAAGTGGCGTTCCATCCACAGCGAAGGAAGGGAACAGCCGGGATTCCACGTGAAGAGATGCAGTGGACAGCTGAGCTCATCCGGGGGCCGTGTGGCTGAAGCACGCTCTTCCTTTCGTCCCAGCCAGATGCTGAAACATGTGGTGGCGGCAGTTAGACTGGTGGAGGTCAACTCCTGAACTATATGATATCCTGAGTACACTGAGCTGCTAGCCTCCGTTTCCACGCAGCAGCGGCTTCTTCCCTGACCTGAACCTAGCCTTAGCTCTGCCGGAAGATATCGTCACCCTGCCCGCAATCAGCCCATGTGAGATTCCTGTCCAGATCCTGCTCCAGGGTCGCCATCAGAATTCTGCCTCCCAGTCAGCTGTTTCCCCTGCATTACAACAGAAGGAACAGACAGCAGCCTCAGCCTCCGGGTCATCCGTCCCCGCTGTTCCATCAGCTCTTTGTCCCCGGACTTCTTCGGCGCTCTCTCCAGCTGCTGTGAGCTCAGTGAGTCCTGCCCCAGCTGCACCTGTCACCGATCCCATGTGAGCGGCTCCTCTTTGTCTTCCCAGAGGGCCCTCCGTCACCATCCATAGGGGAAAGGGGAGAACCAAGCCCTCTACAACAGTCATCATTGGCCCTCAGGAGAACAGGCAAGTGCTGTTTCATTCTCATACTCCATATAATAATTGCCTTGTCTGACTTCTATGGGTGGAGTTCGGGGTTCACAGTCCCTGAGCTCCCTCCACCTGCTGTAGCCATAAATATTGAACCTGCATCCTCTGTGTCTCCTTCCCCTCTCTACGAGCATTCCCCCTGTGCCAGTAATAGATCGTCGGACGAAGGAGGAGCCTGCGGCCCAGGAGAGCCTGGTGCCAGCCCTGCAGCCACGTCATGGGCAGAGGAGGAGGGCAGACTGCCTTTTGGAGTCTGTGCTGATGATCAAGCATCCCCGTGTCTCGGTGGAGGAGCAGTCAGACCCAGCAGGTCACAGATCCCCTGCCACTACGCCATGCGGGCCTTTGGCGTGGGGCTTCAGTGCCAGGGAGTTCCAGACTGTGACGACCATTTGCCAGCTGCGGAGCCCGCGCAATCGAGTCGGTACCAGGAATGGACCTTCAGATCTTCAAACCTGGATCGTCAGAGCCCTGAATGGCGGTAGAGCCCGAGATCATGCAAGTGCTCTATTTTGTCTTCTTATTTTCCGTTCTTGAGCTTTTCTTGCCTGTCTCTCGGGGACAAGAGCTGGGTGCAGCCGACCACTGCAGCCGAGCTTGTCTCGCTGGGGCTCTGCACTGCCTGTGATCCTGATCCTGGTTCCTTATTGTTTCCTCTGAGCCATCTTCCCAGGGTCACTGGAGACGAATCAGTTCCGGTCGGCGTCATGAAGGCTCCAGGTTATGTGCTCGGAGGCCAGCCCTGGGGCTGCACCAGCCCAGTCGGGGTCTGTCGTGGGTGCTGCACCGGCCCAATCGGGGCCATTGTGGGTGCTGCTCCAGCCCAATCGGAGTCCATCATGGGTGCTGTGCTGGCCCGATCAGGGTCCACCGAGGGTGCAGCGCTGGTTCGGTTTGAGGTCAGTGAAGGAGCTGCAGATCCTCTGCCATCTGACGCCGGACTGGTCCCTCATCTTTTCCCCTATCTTCCTCCTCTGGGTGCTGCTGGGGTCCCCCGTGTTCGGCTTGGCTTCCCCTCACTGTCCCCTCTCGGTAGGGACGGCTGCCTCCGAGCTTTCCCCTCCAGTCCCGGTAGCCTAAAGACCGGGTTGGTCACCCGGGAGACTGCTTTGCTTGTTTGGCGTTCTGGGTCGGGCCACCCGAAGGACTGCCTTGTTGGTTCGGCGACCTGGTCCGGCCGCCTGAGGTCTGTTTCTCACGGGTCTGGGACTGGGGTAGGCCGCCCAAACTACTTTTTTTCCTCCCAGATATGTGGAATCTCGATGCGGCTAGACCACCCCGAACTGCTTTTTTTTCCCCTCTCCGCGCTCTACCTGCTGCCGTCCCTGTAGTTGTGTGTTTTTTTTTTTTCCCTGTGGGTTTGAAGGGATGCTCTTTTTTTCTTTGCCAGGATTATAGTGTTGGACTATATCTATAGTTTTGTTTGCTTACTCTGGAGCACAGGTGTCAAACTCACTCCATGGAGGGCCAAGACCCTGCAGGTTTTACCTCACCCAGTGTCTTCAACAGGTGAGTTCACTGAATTTCTTCCCACTGATTACTGATCAGTGAAAACACCCTGCTGATGTCACTGGGTGGAAGTAAAATCTGCATGGTCTGGCCCCTCCATGGAATGAGTTTGACCCCTGCTGCTGAGTTTTTGAGTTGTTTTTTTCCCTTAGTGTCTATAGGGTACTTGTGTATATTTTTGGAATGTACCTGTATTTTGGTTTTCTTGCTCTTGAGTTTTTTTTCTCCTTAGTATTTATTTGGTACCTGTATGGTGCGCATTTAGGGCCCTATATAGTATGCATGTATGGTATAAGATAAGATAAGATAAGCCTTTATTAGTCCCACAACGGGGAAATTCCAGGATTGCAACAGCACTGGGATAGCAACACTCAGAGCAACAATCAGAAGGCAAGAAAAAAAAACAAGCAAGCAAGAGCAGCTAATATACATATGTACATATTACTATAAAAAATATATATACACACACACACACACAGAGACACACAGTGCAGAGCATTGTAGCTGGATGGAATAAATATATGAATATATGAACACACAGTGCAGAGCATTGTAGCTAGATGGAATAAATATGTAAAATATATAAACACCCACAGTACGGAGCATTGCAGCTAGGTGGAATAAATATGCAAGTATATAAACACACACAGTGCGGAGCAATGTAGCTAGATGGAATACTATGTAGATATATAAAAACACAGTGCGGAGCATTGTAGCTAGATGGAATAAATATATAGATATATGAACACACAGTGCAGAGCATTGTAGCTAGATGGAATAAATATGTAAATATATAAACACACACAGTGCAGAGCATTGTTGCTAGGTGGGATGAAACAGCATAACCGTCTATTTTAGTTATCCTACATGGTATGATTATGTGCCCATACATATTCTCACCCTCCATAGCGACCGGTATGTTCCTAGTTGTATGCCGGAGAGGACCATTGTGTAAGTCTATTGCATCTTTTGCATTCAAAAAAAAAAACTATTAGTTTGTTACGTCTTTTTGCTATCTCTGCGAGCAGCCCCTGCTTAGGTTGTACAGTCTGACAGCCGTTGGTAGGAAGGACCTACGAAACCTCTCGGTTGTGCACCTGGGATGATGTAGTCTGCTGCTAAATGAGCTCCTCAGTGCATCCAGTATGTCCTGCATAGGGTGGAACTCGGACTCCAGCAGAGATGACAGTTTAGCCACCGTCCTTCTCTCTCCTATCTCCTCCATCGGATCAAGGCGTTGCCCCAGGACAGAGCTAGCTTTCTTAATCAGTTTGTTCAGTCTCTTCCTATCGGCTGCAGTAATGCCACTGCCCCAGCAGACCACTCCAAAAGTGATGGCTGATGCCACCACCGTGTCATAGAATGACTTCAGCAGCGCCCCTTGTACACCAAAAGACCTGAGTCTCCTCAGCAGGAACAGCCTGCGCTGTCCCTTCTTGTAGAGTGCGTCAGTATTGTGTGACCAGTCTAGTTTATTGTTCAGATGAATACCCAGGTACTTGTAGGATGTCACCATCTCGATGTCTGTTCCCTGTATATTTACTGGTGCTGTGAGGGGTTGCCCATGCCTGCGGCAGTCCACCACCAGCTCCTTAGTTTTCCTCGCGTTGATCTGGAGGCAGTTCCGATGGCACTAGTCCACAAAGTCCTGGATAAGCCCTCTGTACTCAGCTTCATCTCACTGGAGATGAGACCAACGATCGCAGAGTCATCAGAGAACTTCTGTAGATGGCAATGTGTTGTGTTGTGTGAGAAGTCCGCAGTACAAAGAGTGAACAGGAAGGGAGCCAGCACCGTTCCCTGGGGGGCCCCCCGTGCTACTGATGATCGTGTCGGAAACACAGTCCCGGGTTCTCACAAACTGAGGCCGGTTCGTGAGGTAGTCCAGGATCCATGATGACAGGTGCTGGTCCACCCCTGCGCGCAGCAGCTTGTCCTTCAGGATCATCGGTTGGATGGTGTTGAAAGCACTGGAGAAGTCAAAGAACATGATCCTCACCATATTCCCGGGCTTCTCCAGGTGGGACAGAGAACGGTGAAGGAGGAAGATCACCGCATCCTCCACCCCAATGCCATGCTGGTAGGCGAACTGGAGTGGATCCAATCGCTGGTTCCACCAGGGGGCGGAGATGAGCAAGGAGCAGTCTCTCAAGGGTCTTCATCAAGTGGGACGTCAAGGCCACCGGTCTGAAGCTGTTCAGGTCTTTGGGGTGGGAAGTTTTTGGTACAGGTACCACACAAGATGTTTTCCACAGCTGTGGTACCCTCCCCAGTTTCAGGCTCATGTTGAAGATATACGTCACAATCCCACACAGCTGGTCTGCACAGGACTTGAGGAGCTTTGCGCTGATGCCGTCCGGTCCCGACGCCTTCCTCGCCTTGATCTTCCTCAGCTCCGTCCTCACCTGGGTCTTGGTCAGGGTCAGGATGGGGGGCTGTGTGTTGGGAGTGGGGGGGGGGGGTGTCGGTGGAGTGGGGAGTGGGTAGCAGGACTTGATTTCTTAGAGGCAGCAGTGGTTGTTGTGCAGACAGGGGGGAGGGCGGTTGGTCAAATCTATTGAAAAACAGATTCAGGTTGTTCGCCCACTCCCTGCCCCCCGTGGCCTGGGGGGAGGTGTTCTGGAGCCCCGAGATGGTTTTGAGGTTTCTCCAGACCCCGCTGATGTCGCTCTGTTGCAGCTTGTCCTCCATCTTCTTCCTGAAGCTGTCCTTGCCTTCTCTGATCTTTCTCCTCAGCTCCCTCTGTACGGACTTCAGCATCTCCCTGTTCCCCGACCTGAAGATCCTCTTCTTCTCTCTCAGAAGTGTTTTTATCTCAGGGTTGATCCAGGGTTTGTTGTTTGAGTGACGCCGTATGGTCTTGGTGGGAACGGATTTGTCCACACAGAAGCTGAGGTAGCCCGTGAAGGTGTGAATGAGGCCATCGATGTCCTCACCATGTGGATCGCAGAGCTGCTTCCAGGCAGTGGCTTCAAAAACAGTCCTTTAGAGTGTCCATTGTCTCCTCAGACCATAACTCCACAGTGTGCCATGGCCGGAGGTTGTCTGTGCACTAGGGGTTTGTACACCGGTCGGAGATGAACAAAGTTGTGATCCGATCTCCCAAGTGGGGGGAGTTGTGATGAGGTGTACGCCTCCTTAGTGTTTGCGTAGAACAAATCCAGTGTTTTATTGTCTCTAGTGTGGCATGTAACATACTGGGTGAAAGTGGGCAGAATGGGAGACAGTGAAACGTGGTTGAAATCACCTGAGATGAGGAGAAGAGCATCTGGGTGTTCTGTCTGCAGCCTGCTGGTTACTGAATGGATGACGTCACGCGCTGTCCCAGCGTTCGCCATCGGATTTGCATAAACAACAATGCAGATCACGTGTGAGTGTTCTCTCGGGAGATATGTAGGCCTCATGCTAACAGCTAGCAACTCAATGTCTTTGCTGCAGTGTCGTTGTTTTAACAGTGATATGTCCCGGTCTACACCAGTTGTTGTTAACATACATTATCACTCCACCGCCCCTAGTTTTGCCACTCTCTGGTGTTCGGTCAGCTCGTATCATGTGAAAACCCTCCAGCTCAATGTTAGCATCTGCTGCTAGTTCAGTTA
Organism: Pholidichthys leucotaenia; assembly: GCA_020510985.1. Taxonomy (NCBI): domain Eukaryota; kingdom Metazoa; phylum Chordata; class Actinopteri; order Cichliformes; family Pholidichthyidae; genus Pholidichthys; species Pholidichthys leucotaenia. The sequence goes on along the minus strand of CM035850.1, from coordinate 181,057,348 downwards.
GCCACGTCTCAGTAAACAAAAGGAGAGAGCACTCCCGGTAAGCGCTATCATAACGGGAGATAGCCGCTAGCTCATCTAACTTTCCCAGTATCGACCGTACATTTCCCATGACAACAGATGGAAGGGAGGGTCTGTACCTTATATTTTTTGTCCTCCGCCTTACTCCAGCCCGGCAGCCGCGGCGTTTTCGCCTCAGTTCTCTCGGTATGTCGAGTTTTTCCAGTGGGACCGGGTGGCGGTTAAATGCTAGCAGCTCTTCCCTGTTGTATCGTATCCTGCTATAAACAGTGGCTCCGTCCACCGGCTCAGGAGACATTTGGGACGATCTGTGTGTCCGTGATATAAGTGGGGTGAAAAAAAAAGTGATCAAAAGAGAGAGGAAGGGAAAAAAAACTCGGAATCGAGCCGCTGTTGCAAAAGGCAGCCGACTGGTGTGGCGCCGAGAGGAGAAAAAAAAAAAATGCATTTTCCCCTCACATATGTTCAGTAGGCATGACGGTGCATACTCTGGGAACTCATGTCTAAACAGCCAAGGAGTCCTGACCCGGCGGAGACCTCGGGAGGTGTGAAGTGGTTTCTTGGAAGACGGGAAGTCAGAGAGAATGTCCCAGCAGGAGTCCCCGAGGCTGAAGTGTTGAAAGTCAATAGTGACGCCAAGGAGCCTCGGAAGCTATATGTTTACTGAAGGACTGTGGGCTGGGAATGTAATATTTGATGTTGGGGGGGTTTTGTGTCTCTGGGGAGTATAAGAGCTGTGTCGAATGATTGTTCTTTCTCTTTTGTTGAGATACTTGCTTGTTAGAGGATGTAGACTTTCAATAAACCTCTCCTGAGAAATAAACTCAGTCTCGTTTGTGAAGGCATCCTCTACACCTGTGTATTTTTGAAGTGTACCTGTATTTTGCTTTTCCCTTGTTTCCTTACTGGGCAGATGTTACCTATATTTTTGTTTATTCGATTCAATTGTGCTTGAATATTTCTTTGTCATATTGTCTAACTTTGGTCATTCCTGTGTTTAAGCCTCACCATTTTATGGTTATCATTGTTACCCATTCTTGTGTTTTGGGTTGTTTTTTTTTTGATGTCACTGTAGACATTTCTTTATTTTTTTGGATCTCTCCCTCCTGGCCTATTTCCCCCTGCGCCCTCCCTGGGTCGGTCCTGGTAGCCCTTCTGGTTGGGGGGGGGGGGCTGGATGTCACGTTTGCGCATGGAATGCACCTTGTGAGCGGGGGGTGTGTGCTGTGATGGCCTGAGCACCGATCCCATCCACGCTTGGGTTGTCCAGTATTTTCTCCATCCCATCTCATTTCGGGCTTGTTATTGGTGGCCTTCTCCAGGGCTCTTATTTTGACAGTGTCATGACGGGACTTCCGGCTGTCAAAAGCCAAGTCGGCATTGTGACAGCCGTGTGTCATTTCATTAATTACTTTCCTGATTGGTTTTTGTGTCCCACTTAAGGGAGCAGTTGAGGCTCACTCCTTGCTGTGACCTACAACACATCTCCGTACACCTTCATGTACGCGGCTGGAGCCCCTGTCCCCACTCAAGCCTCCTTTTATGATTCATCTTCGTTCGTCTTCTTGTAAGTGTTTATTGTACAGCGTAGGCTCCAACCTCGCTCCCCCGTTCATAGTTAATCTTCTGTGTCGTTATCTTGTGTCATAGTTTGTGTTTTTGCCCCAAGTGGCAGTTTATTTTGTCATTTTAGTCTTTTGTTAATAAACAAGCACACTCACTGGTCGGCCTCTAGCGTCTCACTGATGCCCTGCAAGGGGCATCCATAACAATATTTTTATTTACTTTGGAGGGAGCAGACAATGATTCTCTGATGGGAAGTTGGGCTAAGTTGAGGGGTGGCAGATGAAGAGGAGCTGCAGAGAGGCGTATAAGACTGTGACTCTGCTTCCTGGTCCCAGCTTTGAGTTGTCAAAGTTTTGGAAATTTGGATAAAAATGATGCCAGATTGTAGCTAAAAGAGACGCACCGTGCAAAGTGGGATGGATGCTGGATTTAGCCCTCAGCCTAAATCACAAGGCTCGGGGCTTGAAGGTTTAGGAAGGAGACTAGATTCAGCTAGTGTTTCTGATAGTGTTAAGGGTAGTGTTTGCTGACCTGATGGACCATAACTGCTTTTTAGGAGATACTTTCTTATTCATATATATTTTTTGTGGAGACTTTTATTACTTTTTTTTTATTACTCCCCCTCATGGATCATCACCTTATCGTGGTGGTGGTGGTTGTGGGGGGTGCGTGCCCCAGTGATCCCAGGAGCTATGTTGTCCTGGGCAATTTGCCTCTGATAGGGTCACCCAAGACAAACTAGTCCTGGGTGAAAGGCCAGACTAGAACGATCCAACAGACTCTCATGATAAATTCGAGATCAAGGATTCAGTGTACCCCCGCCCACTATGGGTTATCGGGGCCCCACCCTGGAACCAGGCGTGGGGGAGGGGCTCGATGGCTAGCATCTGGTAGCCGAGTGTCCACCCATGGGACCCGGCCGGGCTCAGCCCGAAGAAGTTACATGGTCCACCCTCCAGTGGGCTCACCACCTGCAGGAGGGATCATGGGGGTCCGGTACTTTGTGGATTAGGTGGCGGTCAAAGGCGGAGACCTTGGCGCACTGATCCCAAGCTTTCTAAACTGGCTTTTGGTTTGTGGAATGTCACCTCTCTGGTGGAGAAGGAGCCTGAGCTGGTGCATGAAGTTGAGAGATACCGGCTAGATATAGTCGGCCTCACCGCAACACACAGCTCCGGTTCCAGTACCAGTCTCCTGGAGAGGGGCTGGAGCTTGGCCTTCTCTGGAGTTGCCCCAGGCGAGAGGCGACGAGCAGGGGTGGGTATTCTTGTATCCCCCCACCTTGCTGGCTCTATATTAGAGTTTTCCCCGGTGAATGAAAGGGTTGCTTCCCTGCGCCTTCGGGTTGGGAAACGGGTCCTGACCATCATTTGTGCCTATGCACCAAATGATGTTTCAGAATAGCCACCCTTTTTGGAGTCCTGTGACTGGGGTGCTGGAGGGTGCTCCTCTTGGAGACTCCATTGTTCTACTGGGGGACTTCAATACACACGTGGGCAACTACAGTGAAACCTGGAGGGGGGTGATTGGAGGAACGGCCTGCCCGATCTGAACCCGAGTGGTGTTCAGTTATAAGAGAGGTGCAGAGCTGTCAACTGATCACCACCTGGTGGTGAGTTGGATCTTGATGGCAGGGGAAGAAGCCATTCAGACCTGGTAGACCCCAAACGTATAATGAGGGGTGTGCTGGGAACATCTGGCTGAGGCCCCTGTCCGGGAGGTCTTCAAACTCCTACCTCCGGAAGAACTTCAAACCACATTCCGAGGGAGTGTGGAGACATGGAGTCTGAATGGGCCATGTTCTCCACCTCTGTTGTTGAAGCGGCATCTCAGAGCTGCGGCCGCAAGGTGGTCAGTGCATCTCATGGCAGCAACCCCCGAACCAAGTGGTTGACACCAGTGTTGAGGGGGACCATTAAGCTTAAGAAGGAGTCCTATCAGGCTTGGTGTGCTTGTGGGACTCCCGAAGCAGCTGAGGTGTACCGGCAGGCTAAGCAGAGTGCAGCTCGGGTGGTTGCTGAAGCAAAAACCCGGGTATGGGAGAAGTTTGGTGAGGCCATGGAACAAGACTTTTGGTTGGCCTCGAAGAGATTCTGGCAAACTGTCCGGCGGCTCAGGAGGGGAAAGCAGCTCCCTGTCCACACTGTGTATGGTGCGGACGGGGCGCTGTTGACTTCGACTGGGGTATCGTTGCGCGGTGGAAGGAATACTTTGAGGATCTCCTCAATCCCACTGATACGCCTTCCACAGAGGAAGCAGGGTTTGTGGACGAGGGGGATGACTCGCCTATCACCAGGGCTGAGGTCACCAAGGTGGTTAAAAATCTCCTTGGTGGCCAGGCCCCGGGAGTGGATGAGATTCACCCTGAGTACCTCAAGGCCCTGGATGTTGTAGGGCTTTCACGGTTGACACGCCTCTGCAACATTGCGTGAAGGTCGGGGGCAGTGCCTTTGGCATGGCAAACTGGGGTGGTGGTTCCTCTCTTCAAAAAAGGGGACCGGAAGGGAGTGCTTTAGAGGGATCACGCTCCTCAGCCTCCTTGGGAAGGTCTATGCCAAGGTACTGGCGAGGAGAGTCCGGCTGCTGGTCGAACCTCAGATTCAGGAGGAACAATGTGGTTTTCATCCTGACCGTGGCACATCAGACCAGCTCTTTACCGTCTCGAGAATTCTTGAGGGTTCGTGGGAGTTTGCCCAACAGGCATTTGACCGCGTCCCTCGGGGTTTTTTGTGGGAGATGCTTCGGGAGTATGGGGTATCAGGCTTGTTGTTATGAGCTATTCAGTCTCTGTACGACCGTTGTGAGAGTTTGGTTCGTATTGCCAACACTCAGTCGGACTCATTCCCAGCTAAAGTTGGACTCCACCAGGGCTGCCGTTTGTCACCGATCCTGTTCATAATTTTTATGGACAGAATTTCTAGGTGCAGCCAGGGAATGGAGCGTGTCATGCTTGGTGACCACAGGATCTCATCTCTGTTGTTTGCAGATGATGTTGTCCTGTTGGCTTCATCCAGCAATGACCTACAGCTCTTGCTGGGACGGTTTGCCACTGAGTGTGAAGCGGCTGGGATGAGAATCAGCACCTCCAAGTCCGAGTCCATGGTCCTTAGCCGGAAAAAGTTGGATTGTCCTCTCTGGGTTGGGGACAGGCTCCTGCCCCAAATGGAGGAATTTAAGTATCTTGGGGTCTTCTTCACGAGTGAGGGGAAAATGGAGTGAGAGATTGACAGACGGATCGGAGCAGCATCTGCAGTGATGCGGACATTGTATCGGTCTGTTGTGGTGAAGAGGGAGCTGAGTTCTAAGGCAAAGCTGTCGATTTACCAGTCAATCTACGTTCCTACTCTCACCTATGGTCACGAGCTTTGGGTAATGACCGAAAGAATGAGATTGCGGATACAAGTGGCTGAAATGAGCTTTCTCCGTAGGATTGCTGGACTCACCCTCAGAGATAGGGTGAGGAGCTCAGTCATCCGGGAGAGGCTCAGAGTAGAACTGCTGCTCCTCCACATTGAAAGGAGTCAGTTGAGGTGGTATGGGCATCTGATCAGGATGCCTCCTGGACGCCTCCCGCTTGAGGTGTTTCGGGCACATCTCACTGGGAGGAGACCCCCGGGGCAGACCCAGGACTTGGTGGAGGAGACTATGTCTCCCATCTGTTCAGGGAACGCCTTGGTATCCTCTCTGAAGAGCTAGAGCAGGTGGCTGGGGAGAGGGAAGTCTAGGCTTCTCTGCTTGAACTGCTGCCTCCGTGAACCGGACCTCTGGAGAAGTGGTAGAAGATGGATGGATGGACTTTTATTACTTGTACTTGAGTTTCAAGCAACACTATGAAGGGGAATTACTTTTTTTTTAGTAAATGGGTATTCTACCCACCTCTTCACGGGACATCAATTGTCTTTTTAAGGGATAGTCAGGTCAGTTCAGTCATTGCCCTTATATAGCCCAAAAATACAATAAAAATGGGCTTAGTTGAACTCTTCTGTTGTAGCCAAATGTCATTTGAGAATTTTAAGTGAAATTTTCTATCCATCCATCCATCCATCTTCTACCACTTAATCCTTTTTTTCGGGTCGCGGGGGTGCTGGAGCCTATCCCAGCATCTTTGAGCGAGAGGCAGGGTTCGCCCTGGACAGATCGCCAGTACATCGCAGGGCCAACACAGTGAGACAGACAACCATTCACTCTCACATCCATACCTAAGGGCAATTTTGAATCCCTAGTTGATGCCAGTTAACCTCACCTGCATGTCTTTGGCATGTGGCAGGAAACTGGAGTACCCGGAGTAAACCCACAGAGACACGGAGAGAACATGCAAACTCCACACAGAAAGGTCACCGATGGTCTAGGGGTGGGATCGAACCCACGATGGTCAAAGGTGGAATCGATCCCATGACCTTCTTGCTGTGCTGCCACTGTGCTAACCACTGTGCCACCGTGCTGCCTGAAATTTTCTATTGCCAGATATTTTTGGCTTACCTTAAGTAAAATATTCTGCCAGTATTTGCTCAAAACAAGTGAAAACTATCTTGAAGTAAGTGATTTTTTTCTTGCAGAAAATGCAGAAAAAGTGATTTTTGATTCAGATGATTTGAAATGAGTGTGTCAAGTTCTTGTCCCCTGCTGGAGGAAGCCCAGAGGGGTCGAAGAGTCCTTTGAGCTTCGTCCAAAGGGGGATTATGTTATGGGTCAGTCAGTCCATCCATCCCATCCATTCATCCATCCATCTTTTCCTCTTATCCTTTTCGGGTCGCGGGGGAGGGGGGGGGGGGGGGGGGGGCTGGAGCCTATCCCACCATCTATGGGCGAGAGGCAGGGTACGCCCTGGACAGATCGCCAGTCCATGGCAGGGCCAACACAGAGAGACAGACAACCATTCACTCTCACAGTCATACCTAAGGACAATTTAGAATCCCCAGTTTGATGCCAATTAACCTAACTTGCATGTTTTTGGCATGTGGGAGGAAACCGGAGAAATCCCGGAGTAAACCCACGCAGACACAGGGAGAACATGCAAACTCCACACAGCTCACTGTTGGTCGGGGGCTGGGGTCGAACCCAGGATCCCCCGGCCAAGGGTGAGTTGCTGTGCTGCCACAGTGCTAACCACTCTGCCACCGCGCTGCCCTCCATCCATCCCACTTTTGTGAAATCAACTCCTCCTATAGTTTTGTTCTGTTTTGAAGCTTGGTACCATGGTTTGATATATACTGAGAATGTGCATATTGCAATTTGGTTCTGATCGGATGATTTTTGCAGGAATTGTAGCCCCTGAGCTATGCCCTCTTATGTCATCTCAATTCATAGACAGTAATTGTCTTGTGAAATCAACTCCTCCTACAGTTATGGTCCAATTGTTTTGAAACATGGTTCCGTGGTTTGATATACTCTGATGATGCACATATTGCAATTTCACTCTCATCGGATGACCTTGAGGTCAAAAGTCAGAGGTCAGATATTTCCAAAAGCTCCTAAAAACAATAACTATAGAAGGAAATAATGTAGGCTTTTCAAATCAATATAGTTGTTGTTTCTAACACACATCTTGGATTACTTACACCCTGACCTGACTATGGGTTTAGGGTCAAGGGGTCAAAGGTAACATTGCAATTGCACCATGCTAAATGCTACATTTACTATTACTATAAAACAAGTAAAGTTAGGGCCACCAAACCTGGCACACAAGTTCACCTTGGGATCCTGACTTCTGACTGTTTTGGGTCAAAAGGTCAAAGGTCAAGGTTAGCATTCCATTTTCACTATAACTATAAAATGAGTAAAGCTAGGGCCACCACACCTGGTATACAGATTCACTTTGGGATCCTGACCTCTGACTATGGGTTTCAAATCAAATCAAATCAAATCACCCTTTATTGTCATTCAACTGTACAACCAATCGTGTACAGTAGAACGAGATTGTGTTTTACCTATCTACTGTGTTAATCACACACAACCCAAGTGTAGAATCAGAGGGCCGCTGCCATGCAAGGCGCCGCCACAAATTCCCCTCCTCCATTCCATTATTGCTGAGCACCAAGCTGGATGGCAGGAAGTTCCACTTTTTATATGGTCTTCGGCATGACCCCGCCGGGATTTGAACCCCTGCATCCCGGGCGTGGGGCGGATGCTCTACCAACTGAGCCACCACTCCGGTTTGTGGTCAGAAGGTCAAGGTTAGCATTCCCATTTGCAGTATCAACCCATCTCTAAGGGTGAATCCAGCAATCCTATGGAGAATGCTCATTTCAGCAGCTTGTATTCGTGACCTCATTCTTTCAGTCATTAGGTCATGACCATAAGTGAGACCAGGAACATACTGTTGATTGACCAGTAAATCGACAGCTTTGCTTTAGAGCTCAGCTCCGTCTTCCCAACAACAGACCGGTACAATGTCCGCATCGCTGCAGATGCTGCTCTGATTCATCTATCAATCTCTCACTCCATTCTCTCTTCACTTGTGAATGAGACCCTGAGACACTTAAATCCTCCACTTGGGGCAGGAGCTTATCCCCAACCCGGAGAGAACAATCCACCTTTTTCCTAATGAGAACCATGGACTCGGACTCAGAGGTGCTTATTCTCATCCCAGCCGCTTCACAGTCAGTAGCAAACCATCCCAGTGAGACCTGTAGGTCATTGCTCGATGAACCCAACAGGACAACATCATCTGCAAACAGCAGTGATGAGATCCTGTGGTCATGGAGCATGACAACCTCCAATCCTTGACTGCGCCTAGAAATTCTTTCCATAAAAATTATGAACAGGATCGGTGACAAAGGGTAGCCCTGGCGGAGTCCAACTCTCACTAGAAACAAGTTTGACTGGGTGTTGGTAATACGAACCAAACTCTTGCAACATTTGTTTGTCGTTCGGATAGCTCATAACAACAATCTCAATACCGCATACTCCCGCAGCATCCCCACAAGAGACCACAAGGGATGCAGTCAAATGCTTTCTCCAAGTCCACAGAACTCATGTGGACTGGTTGGGGAAACTCCTACAAACCTCGAGGATTCTTGAGATGATAAAGAGTTGGTCCAATGTGCCACGGCGAGGACAAAAACCATATTACTCCCCCTGAATCTGAGGTTCAACCAATGGCTAGACCCTCCTCTCCAGTACCCTGGAATAGACCTTCCCAGGCAGGCTGAGAAGTGTGATCCCCCTAAAGTTGGAACATACCCTCCGGTCCCCCTTTTTAAAAAGAGGAACCGCCACCCCAGTTTGGCATGCCAAAGGTATTGTCCCTAACCTCGATGCATCATTGCAGAGGCGTGTCAGCCATGACACTCCTACAACATCCAGGGCCTTCATGTACTCAGGGAGAATCTCATCCATACCTGGGTCCTAGCCACCAGAGTTTTTTAACCACTTTGCTGACCTCAGTCACTGATGGGCGAGTTGTTCCCCTCATCCTTAAGCCCTGCTTTCCCTGTAGAAGGTGTGTCAGTGGGATTGAGGAGATTCTTGAAGTATTCTTTCCACCATCCGACGATTTCCCCGGTCGAAGTCAGCAGCGCCCCATCTGTACCATACACAAAGTCAACAGGATGCTGCTTCGCCGTCCTGGGTCGCCGGACAGTTTGCCAGAATCTCTTTAAGGCCTATCGAGAGAGGCCTCACTAAACTCCTACCACACCCGAGCTTTTGCTTCAGCAGCCACCCGAGCTGCACTCTGCTTGGCCTGCCTGTACACCTCAGCTGCTTCAGGAGTCCCACAAGCCAACCAAGCTTGATAGAACTCCTTCAGATTGATGGTCCCCCTCACCACTGGTGTCCACCACTTGGTTGCCACCACGAGATGTACCAAAAACCTCCTGGCCACAGCTTTTGACAGCTGCTTCAACAGTGGAGGTGGAGAACATGGCCCATTTAAATTCCATGTCTCCAGACTCCCTCGGAATATGTTCGAAGTTTTTTGGGAGGTGGGAGTTGAAGACCTCCCGGACAGGGGCCTCAGCCAAACATTCCCATCACACCCTCACTATACATTTAGGTCTACCGTGTCTGAGTGGCATCCTCCCCTGCTATCTGATCAAACTCATCACCAGGTGGTGATAAGTTGACAGCTGTTGACCTATCTTTACCCGAGTGTCCAAGACATGTGGTCGCAGGTCTGATGACATAACAAAATTTGTTGGTCATCAACCTGCGATCTAGGGTGTCCTGGTGTCAGGTGCACATATAGGCACCCTTATGCTTGAACATGGTGTTCATTATGGACAAACTGTGGTTGGCACAGAAGTCCAAAAAATGAACACCACTTGGGTTCAGATCAGGCAGCCCCTTCCTCTCAATCACACTCCTCCAGGTCTTACTGTCATTGCCCATGTGTGCATTGAAGTTCCCCAGTAGGACAATGGGATTTCCAAGAGGAGTACTCTCCAGCACCCCAGTCAGAGATTCCAAAAAGGGTGGGTTCTTTGAACCACCATTTGGTAGATAGGCACAAATGATGTCAGGACCAGTTTCCCAATCCAAAGGAGCAGGGAAACTACCCTTTCATCCACCGGGAAGAACTCCAATGTTGAGGCAGTGGGGGAAGGGGGGTATAAGAATACCCACCCCTGCTCATTTCCTCTCTCCTGGAGCAACTCCAGAGTAGACCTAGCTCCAGCCCCTCTCCAGAAAAGTTGTTCCAGAACCGGAGCTGTGCGTTGAGTTTAGCCCAACTACATCAAGCCGGTATCTCTCAACCTCATGCACCAGCTCCAGCTTCTTCCCCACCAGAGAGGTGACAATCCATGTCCCAAAATCCAGTTTTGAAAGCCGGGGATCAGACTGCAAAGTTCTCTGCCTTTGACCGTCACCTGATCCGCCTTGCACCGGACCCCCATCATCCCTCCTGCAGGTGGTAAGCGTGCTAGAGGGTGGACCCATGTAACTCATTTGGGCTGAGCCTGGCTGGGTTCCATGAGCAGAAACCCGGCCACCAAGCACTAGCCATCAAGTCCCTTTCCCAGGCCTGGCTCCAGGGCAGGGCCTTGGTCACCCCATATTGGGTGGGGTACACTAAATCCTTCATTTTTTTTATTCCTCATGTAAGTCTCTTGGATCACTCTTAGTCTGGCCCTTCACCCAGGACCAGTTTGTCTTGGAAGACCCTACCAGAGGCAAATTGTGCCAGACATCATAGCTCCAGGGATCACTAGGGCACACAACCCCCCCCCCCCCCACACACACACACACACACACACTACCACCACCACCACCACCACAATAAGGTGGTGATCCATGGAGGGTTTCTATATGTAATTTGTATTATATTAGTGGGCACATGCGACTAACTTATACTTTATTTTAACACATCTAAGACAAAAATCTCACAAACTGAACAGATTCTGATTTATCAGTATCCAAGCCCTGATGTGTTCTGACCAAGCCATGTCACAGACATTTCATAAAAACGTCTGGGAATGGTGTCAACGTGTGGAAAAAGGCATGACTTGGGAACTTTATGAGAACAGTTATTTAAAAATACAGACAAAATGGTATTTTTATTTGCTAAGACCATGTGTTTTTACTAGCACAGATGATTCTCATCATGTTGAAGACACGAGACACTTCAATATATGTGGCCATATAAGTTTGGACAAAATTATTTTCTCATCTGTTCACACTCTGACAGGCAGCGAAAAGTAAGCTAGGAGCAGGAAGACAAAAGAAGAGGAAAACCGCAACCTTGTGTGTAGCAGAATGGAATGTATGCACTCTGTTGGACAGAACAACATCACAGCGCCCAGAAAGACAGACTGCGCTTGTGGCCCTGGAAATGAACAAGTACAATGTAGACATAGCTGCACTTAGTGAAACAAGATTGCCTGGATATGACAGCTTGGAAGACCATGGGTACATCTTCTTTTGGAGTGGGGGATCAACTCAAGAAAGGAGAGAAGCAGGAGTGGGCTTTGCAGTTAGAAAGGAGATAGCAGCAATGCTTGATGAGGAACCAGTGCCAATCAACGACAGGATAATGACTATGAGACTCCCACTACAGTGGAAGATGTATGCCACACTCATCAGTGTATATGCCCCAACAATGAACAACACAGAGGAGGTGAAGGAAGAGTTCTACAGTGATTTACGTGAGACTATCAGGCGTGTATCGACTGATGACAGGCTGATACTCGTTGGAGATTTTAATTCCAGAGTTGGTTCGGACACCGAGAAATGGAAAGGAGTGCTAGGCAGTCATGGAGTAGGCAAGTGCAATGCTAATGGAGAACTTCTACTTGCACTATGTTCAGAGTACAACCTTGTGATAACCAACACTGTATTTAAGCACAAGGACACACACAAGAAGACATGGATGCACCCAAGATCAAAGCACTGGCACTTATTAGACTACATCATTGTAAGGCAGAGAGACATAAGGGATGTATTGGACACCAGAGCAATGAGAGGCGCGGACTGTGGCACTGATCATGTTGTGCTGAGATCTAGATTAAGGATTTGCAGACAAAAACAGCACTGCAGGACGGGTGCGAAGCCACCACAGAAGCTAAACACTAGTGCAATTCAATTCAATTCAATTCAATTCAATTCAACTTTATTTTTATAGCGCCATTTCACAACAACAGTCATCTCATAGCACTATCAACTGTAGGGGGAACCCCCACAGTTGCAGAAAGACCCCAGCAATCAGGCGATCCCCTGTGAGCAAGCACTTGGCGACGGTGGAGAGGAAAAACTCCCTTTTAACAGGAAGAAACCTCCAGCAGAACCAGGCTCAGGGAGGGGCAGTCATCTGCTGCGACTGGCTGGGGGGTGAGGGGATAGAGAAGAAGAAAAGAACAGACATGTAGAGAGCAAACAGCAAGATGGGGACTCAATCTATGGGAGAGAACAAACAAATGTTAATGACCAGCAAAAAAAATATTTCATTGAGAGTGAGGAAAGGAGTGAGGCCCAGTGTATTACTGGAGGTCCCCCGGCTGACTAAACCTATTAGCAGCATAACTAAGGGAGGGTTCAGAAACACATGATCCCTCCCTAATTGTAGGCTATATCAAAAAGGTAGGTTTTAGCCCTATTCTTAAAAAGAGAGATCGAGTCTGACTCCCGAATCCAGATTGGCAGCTGATTCCACAGGAGAGGAGCTTGATAACTGAAGGCTCTGCCTCCCATTGTACTTTTGGAGATTCTAGGTATTACAAGTAATCCTGCATTTTGGGAGCGTAGTGCTCTGTTAGGACAATACGGTAGTATTAGATCTTTTAAATAAAAAGGAGCCTGATTGTTTAGAGCTTTGTAAGTAAGAAGAAGGATTTTAAACTTAATTCTAAACTCTATGGGAAGCCAATGAAGGGAGGCCAGAACCGGAGAGATATGATCTCTCTTTCTAGTACCTGTTAAAACTCTTGCTGCAGCATTTTGGATCAGCTGAAGACTTTTTAAAGATGTTTTAGGATAACCTGATAATAAAGAATTACAATAATCTAATCTCGAGCTAACAAAAGCGTGGATCAGTTTCTCAGCATCACTCTGAGACAAGATGCTCCTAATCTTGGCAATATTACGCAAATGATAGAAGGCAGTCTTAGAAACAAATTTAATATGTGAATTGAAGGACAAATCCTGATCAAAAATAACTCCAAGGTTCCTCACAGAGCTATTAAGAGAAAGAGTAACTGCATCCAAACTGAAAGTTTGATTTGGAAAGGAATTTCTAAGGTTTTTTGGACCAACAAGAATGACTTCAGTCTTATCTGAATTTAATAGCAGGAAATTACAAGTCATCCAAGCTTTAATTTCCTTAAGACAGGCTTCTAACTTGGCTAATTGATTACTATCATCTGGCTTCATTGACAGGTATAATTGTGTGTCATCAGCATAACAATGAAAATGTATACAGTGCTTTCTAATAATGTTGCCTAACGGAAGCATATATAAACTAAAAAGAGTAGGGCCTAGCACAGATCCCTGTGGAACTCCATGACTGAGCTTTGAGTTGAAAGAAAACTCATTATTTACATGAACAAACTGGAACCTATCAGATAAATAAGATCTAAACCACTGCAACGAAGTTCCATTAAGTCCAACATAGTGTTCTAATCTATCAAGTAGAATATTATGATCGATAGTATCAAAAGCTGCACTAAGGTCTAAAAGGACAAGTACAGAAACTAGTCCATTATCAAATGCAATGAGGAGGTCGTTAGTGACCTTCGCTAAGGCTGTTTCAGTACTATGATGGATTCTAAACCCAGACTGAAACTCTTCAAGTAAACCGTTTCCCTGAAGGTGGTCAAATAATTGCGTAGCAACAACTCTTTCGAAGATTTTTGAAATGAAAGGAAGATTAGAGATTGGTCTATAGTTAGCTAAAGCTCCTGGATCTAGCATTGGCTTTTTGAGTAAGGGTTTAATTACAGCCGTTTTAAAAGCCTGTGGTACATGGCCTAAAGTTAATGAAGAATTGATTATATGAAGAATAAAGCTACCAATAAGTGGGAAGACTTCTTTAAATAACCTGGTAGGAATAGGGTCTAAAAGACAAGTTGAAGGTTTGGATGAGGAAACTATTTTGTCTAACTCACAAAGGTCGATTGGAGTAAACTCATCAAGACAGACATCAATAGAAGGAGTTGTATTAGTTACAGTATTTAAGTTAACTGTGGGAAGAATCTGATTGATTTTATCTCTGATGGATGAAATTTTATTATTGAAAAAGTTCATAAAGTCCTGACTAGTAAGCTCTAAAGTAATGCTAGGATTGACAGAGTCCTGACTCTTTGTCAACCTTACTACAGTACTGAAAAGAAACCTGGGATTATTCTTGTTCTCTTCTATTAATGCAGAGTAATAACTCGTTCTAGCTTTTCTAAGAGATTTTTTATAAATTAAAAGATGATTTCTCCCAGCTAAATAGATTTCATCTAAATTAGTGGAGCGCCATTTTCTTTCTAATTGACGAGTCTTCTATTTTAAGCTACGAGTTTCTGTGTTGAACCAAGGAGTTAGAAATCTCTGATTAGACTTTTTCTTTTTTAAGGGGGCCACCAAGCCTAGAGTCTGATGCAGAGAAGCTGAAACACTATCCACCATGTTATCAATTACAGAAGGAGCAAGCTGTCTATAGCTTATTTCCGTTGTGTTGACACATGGCATAGAGGAAACAATCTGCATAAATTTGGTAACAGCATCATCTGAGAGGCATCTACTGTAATAATATTTTTCTTTAGGAGCCAAATAGTCAGAAATAGTAAAATCAAAGGTTAACAGACAATGGTCTGACAGTACAGGGTTATGAGGAGACACTACAAGATTTTCTATTTCTATGCCATATGTCAGAACACTGAAAAGCCAAAAGGCCAAAAGAACACTGTAAGGCCAAAAGAAGCAGGAAGAACTTACACAGGAAATGGATGAAAACTTGAATGACTGGGACAGCAACAACTCGGAGAATAACATAGAAGAGAAATGGGCAACACTAAAGGATACGGTGTGTCAGACTGCGAGTGATGTATTAGGCTACCTTGAGAGGAGACATCAAGATTGGTTTGATAAGCATGATGAACACCTGAAGAAACTACTAGAAGTGAGGAATACAGCTAGGCGGGAAAACCTACAGTGTAACACAAGGTCGAAGAAGAAGAAATACTCAAAGGCTCAGAGTGAGCTACAGAAGTACACCAGAGAGATGAAGTCCAACTGGTGGGATGAAAAAGCGGAGAAACTTCAAACTGCAGCAGACAGGAAGAACATGAAAACGTTCTTCACAGGTTTGAGAGAAATCTACGGCCCTAAACCAAGAGGATTGATCCAACTAAAGGCTATGGATGGTGAAACAGTTTTGCAGGAGTAAGACAAGATCCTGGACAGATTTGCAGACCACTTTGACCAACTACTAAACAACCCTGGAGATCTCACTGAAGAGGCTAAAGAAGCTCTAGTGCAGCAACCAGCTGTATCAAGTCTGGATGAACCACCAAATTTTGATGACCTAATGGCAGCTATCAGGACAACACAGGATGGTAAAGCTCCAGGAGGGGATGGAATTCCAGCAGAAGTGTGGAAATTTGGTGGTGTTCAGCTGACCAACTGCCTGCACAAGCTCATCCAAGAGATGCGGGATGCCCAGAAAGTACCTCAAGACTGGAAGGATGCAAGTATTGTGCCTTTGTTCAAGAAAGGTGACAGGAAAGATTGTGGAAATTACCGAGGTATATCACTACTAGCCACTGTTGGTAAGATTCTCTCACGTGTACTGCTTAACAGACTCAGTGAACACATCTCGCAGAGTGTACTACTGGAAACCCAGTGCAGCTTTAGAAGTGGAAGAAGCACAATGAACATGATTTTCTGCTTGAAACAGGTTCAAGAAAAGTGTATTGAACAGAACATGCTGCTTTATGTAGTCTTCATAGACTTCAGTAAAGCCTTTGATACTGTTTCATGACAAGGACTTTGACAGGTACTCAAGAAATATGGCTGTACAGAGAAGTTTTTCAGCCTTATCGAGGCACTCCATACAGGTATGCAAGCAAACGTGGCAATGAGTGGTTCAGTATCTAAAGTCTTTTCAGTAAGCAACGGGGTGAAACAAGGGTGTGTGCTGGCACCTACACTCTTCTCGCTATATCTGGCAGCCATACTTGAGGTGGCCTTCAAAGACACTTCAGAAGGAGTATACATTCAAACAAGGAAAGAAGCAGACTTGTTCAATGTGGCACAGTTTAAAGCCAAGAGTAAGACATCGATAAAGGTAGTAAGAGAAATGCTCTTTGCCGACGACAGCGCTCTAGTTGCACACAGCGTGCAAGATATGCAATCTTTGCAAGAGCAGCTAGCCCATTCAGCCTCCAAATCAGCATCAAGAAGACAGAGTGCCTTTATCAACCACCAAAGTTCCGATTATCAAAATCACTATCAGAAGAGATCAGCATTGGTACAGAGCCACTAGTCAAGTGCAAGACTTTCAAGTACCTAGGGAGTACTGTTTCAGAGAATGCTAGGCAGGAGGATGAACTATCTCTCAGAATGGGAAGAGCGAGCGCTGTGTTTGGAAATGTGAGGGAGAGACTGTGGAACAATCGACATGTGTCTATCCATGTGAAGTGCAAAGTGTACAGAGCGACAGTACTGGCTACTCTATTGTACGGTGCTGAAATGGTGGGCTGCACGGTGGCACAGTGGTTAGCACTGTGGCAGCACAGTTTACCCTCGGCCGGGGGATTGCAGGATTGTGGGTTTGATCCCTGCCCCCGGCCAACAGTGATCTGTGTGTTTTTTTTTGTTTTTTTTTTTTTTGTTATTTTTTTTTTTTGTTACTTATTTGTACCCGTAGGTAGACTTGGTTTGCAGTCTGGTGACAAGCCACCGGCTGCTGGTCGCTGCGTGCGCGAGCGCCCTAAACCTACATGTTTTTGGTATGCGGGAGGAAACCGGAGAAATCCCGGAGTAAACCCGCGCAACACGGGGAGAACATGCAAACTCCACACAGCTCACTGTTGGTTGGGGGGCTGGGATTGAACCCACGATCTCATGATCCCCGCGATCCCCCAGCCGAGGGTAAAACTGTGCTGCCACAGTGCTAAACCACTGCGCCACTGTGCAGCCCAGGAGTTTGCATGTTCTCCCTGTGTTGCGTGGGTTTACTCCGGGATTTCTTCGGTTTCCTCCCACATGCCAAAAACATGCAGGTTAGGGATAAGGGGCGCTTGCGCACGCAGCGACCAGCAGCTGGTGGCTTGTCACCAGACTGCAAAACAAATCTACCTATGAGTACAAAATAAGTAATAAAAAAAAACGGACTGTCTACAGAGTGCAGGTGAAGAAACTCCACGCGTACGTGATAAGACACCTCCGAGCCATAATGAACATCTCATGGAAAGACAAGATAACCAACATAGAAGTGTTGAAATGAGCTGGTCTACCATCAATGGAGGACATGCTAATACAGATGAACCTGAGATGGCTCGGACATTTTGAGAGGATGGACCACCAGCGTCTTCCTTGGCAGTTACTCTACTCACAGTTATGCGAGGGAAAACGCAATCAGGGTAGACCAAGGCTCGGATTTCCTTCTCACTTCCGCCTCCAAGGAGAGCAGACGCTTCTTTTCTCTCTCTGCTCTAGCTCCCCACCTCCCCAACTAACTGGATCCCAGCTTGCTGTTGTCTGTCTGCGTGTTGACTGCTGATTATCGAAAGAAATTATGGAATTAATAAGCTGGGCTTTGAACGCAATTGACACTATTTTTTCAACAAGGAAAAGTGCTCCGGGGGAAGCTGTTTGCCCCGCAGGGACGGCTCCAGCGGGCTATTTACGGGAGACAAGTAATTGGAGAATCTTGTGCCTGACTAATCTCTCTATCGAAGATATTGAAGATTTGTATGTCTTCGTAATAATGGTGATTGGGATCGTTCTGATTGGAACTGGGATTGTCCTGGTGTACCGCAAATTGCTGAAGATGGATACAACCTATCAAAATGCTGGCCAGGCGAGGTGCATCCATCAAATTGAAAAAATGGAGAAGACCCTGATAGCGACAAATGGAGAACTGTCTCGGAAGGTGGATTACATCATTACGCTTAGGTCTATCCACGACGGACTCAACGCCCCGCAATGAAGGATTAAGTACTGAATCTGCAGAAGAATATAAAGCTCCTTCTCTGTGATCAGTTCTATTTGGCTCAATTCCCTTACAAAAATCCTCCTGATTGTCTGCAGTCTGTTTTTTCAAAACACTGAGCACAAGGCCTTGGACAGCAGCTGCATGGACAATTGCCAAGGACGATTGCCAGTAGCCAGACAAAACATCTCCTGCCAAAGTGTCCTTGCTGTTCTTACTGATACAACACTTGCTTCAACATTACACTCATATTGATCCACAAACTGACAAACAAGATTCACTCACTGCTCTCTTTGTGTCCTGTGAACTCTTGGTCTGCTGATGTGCATTGAGGGCTTTTTTTTTCCTTGTTATCATAATATTGATCATGTGACCAGTATTCTAAATCAATGATTTTTTTGCTCCTCCCTATTGTATTATTTCTTATGCTACCTGTACCCTCCTGTTGGCAGGCGCGTTTCAGACGCATGCCGCGTCACGGAAATGCAGGTTCATTTTCTGTGTCAAGTCAAATTCTCTCGTAAGTTATCAGTGATCTGTTAATGTACTTGGCAATAAATCTTTTTCTGATTCTGATTCTGAGATTTAAAGACACTGCAAAAAGAAACTTGAAGAAGTTGGACATACAGTAGACAGGAATTCCTGGCAGCGGAAGGCTAAGGACAGAGCTGTGTGGAGGAATCTGATGAGACCTAAATGAAACAGTCATTGTCGCCCACGACAGACTACTATGATGATGATGATGATGATTTTCTAGTTGCAGGAGAGGATCTCTGAATGTTTCTCAGTATATCTTTGTGATGGTAATCCATTTTTTTTGTTTGTTTTGATATGGTTAGGGTGTAGCAGGGCCTCCTGGGATACAGGGGTCTCCAGGGAATCTAGGTGAGGGTCTGCCAGGCCCTAAGGTGAGTTTACTACAAGTGGCTTAATCATAGTTAATATTCTTCTTCTTAGGAGTATCAGGTCTGCTTGTAGACATGAATGATCAATGCTATCCAGTCTTCTGTTATCTGCTCTGTGGATGAGTTACAGTTAATATACGTAACTCTGTATATTGTCTATTAGAATCAAAGAGACAGAAAAGTACACTAGTTGTTGAATTGCTGGTTAAATAAAGATTGAAGACATTTTCTGCTTCCATGGCTTTAATAGAGGCCTCCTTGTGTGTTTCTAACAGGGTGACAGAGGGTACGAGGGCCCTAAGGGCAGCCGTGGAGCTCCAGGAGTTGGAAATACAGGAGATAAGGTATGGTTAACTGAGGTTGGGATTGTAGAGTGTATAGTGTTTGAAGGTGACCTGCCTGTCTGCCCTGCAGGGTAACAGAGGAGCCCCGGGGATCCCAGGTTTGATGGGCTTTCCGGGGGCAGGCATCCAAGGAGAAAAGGCAAGGCTTATGAAACTCCATGTCAGCAATGTGATTCTTGTGTTTATTATGTATTCCTATCACTACATTTAAAATTCTGGTTTATTTTAATGACTTTAGGGGGACGAAGGTCCTGCTGGGCCTGCTGGTCCCCGAGGATCTCCAGGACTGGGCATAGTTGGACCAAAGGTTGGTAACACAGTAGAAAGTCAATCATTGTTTTTTTCTTATATAACTGAGAATACACTATAGCGCTTTATAACTGGACTTTATAACTAAAAGCAGAGCATTTGCCCCATAGCCAGGAGATTACAGGTTCATCCCCTAACAAGGTCATGCCAAAGACTAGTAAAGTAGTACTTTTTGCCTTCTAGCATAGTGTTTACATAAATACAATGGAAAAAGGAGCTACAGGGGCAGCGCAGGCCAGTGTACTCTGACTGACACTCCTAAGGAAAACTGAATGGAGAGGGTTCCCTCAGTAAGGGCATCTGGTGTAAACCCCCCCCCCCCCAAAAAAAAAAAAAAAAACTTTGCAAATCAGATACGCAGAGCATCACGAGATTTTCATACAGGCTCAGTCGAGGCCAAGTTAATAACAGCTGCCAATGGTGTCGTTGACTAACGGTGTCGGTGGAAAATGGGCTAATGTTGGTCAAAGATCAAGAAGGAGAGGGGGAAGGTGTGTTCAGAAGCAGAAAGAGAAAACCAAAGGCAGAAGTGTGGAGATGAGAGAAGGGACTTCAAATGTAGGGACTCTGACTGGTAAAGGCAGAGAGTTGGCTGATATGATGGAGAGAAGAAAGGTAGATATATTGTGTGTTCAAGAAACCAGATGGAAGGGAGGCAAGGCTAGGAGAATTGGAGGTGGATTTAAACTGTTCTACTATGGTGTAGATAGGAAGAAAAATGGAGTAGGAGTAATCTTGAAGGAAGAGTATGTGAAGAGTGTTCAGGAGGTAAAGAGGGAGTCAGACAGGATCATGAGTTTGAAGCTAGAAGTTAAAGGTGTGATGCTGAATGTTGTCAGTACGTATGCCCCGCAAGTTGAATATCAGGTAGAAGAGAAAGAGGAATTCTGGAGTAAGTTGCATGAAGTGGAAGAGAGTGTTCCCGGGGGGAGAGACTGGTGACTGGAGCAGGCTTAAATGGACATGTAGGTGAAGGGAACAGAGGTGATGAGGAGGTCCTGGGTAGGTATGGTCTTAAAGAGAGAAATGTGGAAGGACAAATGGTTGTGGATTTTGCTACAAGGATGGAAATGGCTGTGGTGAACACATACTTCAAGAAGAGAAATGAATAAACATAGGCTGTGTAGTGGAGCGGAGGAAGGTGCACATATAGTGCATCCGGAAAGTATTCACAACACTTCACTTTTTCCACATTTTGTTATGTTACAGTCTTATTCCAAAATGGATTAAATTCATTTTTTTCCCTCAAAATTCTACACACAATACCCCATAAGGACAATGTGAAAAAAAGTTTTGGGGGGGATTTCTGCTAATGTATTAAACATATAAAACTAAGAAATCACATGTACATAAGTATTCACAGCATTGGCTCAGTACATTGATTCACCTTTGGCAGTAAATACAGCCTCAAGTCTTTTTGAATATGATGCCACAAGCTTGGCACACCTATCTTTGGGCAGTTTGGCCCATTCCTCTTTGCAGCTCCTCTCAAGCTCTATCAGGTTGGATGGGAAGCATCGGTGCAGAGCCATTTTCAGATCTCTCCAGAGATGTTCAATTGGATTTAAGTCTGGGCTCTGGCTGGACCACTCAAGTACATTCACAGAGTTGTCCTGAAGACACTCCTTTGATACAGTATCTTGGCTGTGTGCTTAGGGTTGTTGTCCTGCTGAAAGATGAACCGTCGCCCCAGTCTGAGGTCAAGAGCGCTCTGGAGCAGGTTTTCATCTAGGATGTCTCTGTACATTGCTTTATTCATCTTTCCCTCTATCCTGACTAGTCTCCCAGTTCTTGTCGCTGCAAAACATCCCCACAGCATGATGCTGCCGCCACCATTAGCATGGTTATGAGCGGTGCCTGGTTTCATCCAAACAGGACGCCTGACATTCATGCCAAACAGTTCAATCTTTGTCTCATCACACCAGATAATTTTATTACCTCCGCCAAGGAGGTTATGTTTTCATCGGTGTTGGTTTGTCTGTCTGTCTGTTTGTGTTTGTTTGTTTGTTTGTTTGTTTGTTTGTTTGTTAGCAAGATAACTCAAAAAGTTATGGACGGATTTTCATGAAATATTCAGAGATTGTCAGAAATGGGGTATCTTACAGATGATTACATTTTGGTGGTGATCCGGATCACCGTCCAGAAGAAAGCCGCCATTACGGTAAATGCGATTTTCGTGAATAACTACTGAACCACTAATCCTATCATTGTGAATCCAATTGCTAGTCATATGCTTTCATGATCAATGAATTTGAAAACGTACACACAAACACTGTATGGGGGGAACTGTGGCGCTTGGCGGAGGTCTGCGCTCTCCGAGTGCTTTTCTAGTTTTTCATGGTCTCGGAGTCCTTCGGGTGCCTTTTGGCAATCTCCAGGCGAGCTACCATGTGCCTTTTACTAAGGAGTGGCTTCCGTCTAGCCATGCTACCATACAGGCCTCATTGGTGAATTGCTGCAAAGATGGCTGTCCTTCTGGAAGGTTCTCCTCTCTCCACAGAGGAACGCTGGAGCTCTGACAGAGTGACCATCGGGTTCTTGGTCACCTCCCTAACTAAGTCCCTTCTCCCCTGATTGCTCAGTTTAGACGGCCAGACAGCTCTCGGAAGAGTCCTGGTGGTTCCAAACTTCTTCCATTACAGATGATGGAGGCCAGTGTGCTCATTGGGACCTTCAAAGCAGCAGAACTTTTTCTGTACCCTTCCCCAGATTTGTGCTTCAAGACAATCCTGTCTCGGAAGTCTACAGACAATTCCTCTGACTTCATGCTTGGTTTGTGCTCTGACATGCTCTATCAACTGTGGGACCTTATATAGACAGGTGTGTGCCTTTCCAAATCATGTCCAATCAACTGAATTTACCACAGGTGGACTCCAGTTAAGCGGCAGAAACATCTCAAGTATGATCAGTGGGAACTGGATGCACCTGAGCTCAATTTTGAGCTTCATGGCAAAGGCTGTGAATACTTATATACATGTGATTTCTTAGTTTTTTTTATTTTTAATAAATTTGCAAAAATGCCAACTTTTTTCCCACGTTGTCATTATGGGGTATTGTATGTAGAATGTAGAGAAAAAAAATGAATTTAATCCCTTTTGGAATAAGGCTGTAACATAACAAAATGTGGAAAAAGTGAAGAGCTGTGAATTCTTTCCGGGTGCACTGTAGGTGGATAGAATCCTTTGCAGAAGGAGAAATCTGAAAGCAATAGGAGAATGTAAGGTGATGTCAGGGGAGACCGTACCATCCAAAGTGACAGAAGAACAGTGTGTGGACAGGGTGGAGTGGGTGGAGATCAGTGACGGGTGATTTGTGACAGAAGGGTAGCAGTTAGAGTGAAAGGGAAGATTGACAAGACAGTAGTGAGGCCTGCTGTGTTGTATGATTTGGAGACAGATAGTGGAACGAAAAGATAGTGGTGCTTTGTAAGCACCACTATCTTTTCGTTCCCGCCACTAAGGGGGAAAGAAAAGGGAGAGGAACAGACAAAGAAGATAAACAGACTAACACAACTGGAACTAACAGAAGACATTGTTTCTTCTCCTGAAAAGTTCTCAACATGAGTCTGGTATCTGCACCTGTTAAAGGAGAGACATACAGTTGTGTGAAAAAGTGTTTGCCCCCTTCCTGATTTTTCATTTTTTTGTATGTTTGTCACACTTAAATGTTTCAGATCAAACAAATTTAAATATTAGACAATGATAAAACAAGTAAATGACATGATTTCAGAAACACCCAGAAGCAGACACAGGCTCAACAACAATAATGATCTTTTATTGAATGAAAGTGGAGGAGTGTGTGTGTATGGTGTTGTGCATGTGGTGTAATGGGAGCAGCAGCGTGGACAGCAGGACTGGTCTAGCAGCCCTACAGTGACAGCAGAGACAGGGGGATTAGAAGCAGGCAGGTAATAATATTAACAGAGAATCGACAATTGACAATCCAATACCAGCCCAGCATCCCGCTATAGTTCCGTAGTGCAGGTGCAGAGTATACAGTGCTGATTAGGGTGAGGAAAACGTGCTGTGTGCTCCAGTTCACCAGTTGCGAGAAAGAAATAGTCCACTGTCCACAGACGAGTTCCGGTCCGCCGCCAGGAGGAAGGAAATGTCCGCCTGGAGGTTGGGAGGTGCAAAGGGAACAAAGGAAAACAGGCAGGTGCAGAGAATCAACTCTGGAATAGCTTACATAGCACTGGGGAGACAAAACTCCCATATGACGAGAAGCTGAAGACAAACAAGACAGGCAAAACTCTTGAGGCATAGAGCTGAAAGGGGAAGACTCCCGCACGGAGCCCTTCCTGGAGAAAGTTTAGACGTCTCCATGCTGCCTTCTGGGCAGCGTTACTCATAAAGGGTGGTTAATGAGGAGGAGGTGTGCCCACCGCTGTGGAAGATAATTAGGGCAAAGGGCACACAGCACGGATCACAGGAAACACAAAATGCAGTTTTTAAATGAAGGTGTTTATTATTAAGGGTAAACAAAAATCCAAACCTATATGGCTCTGTGTGAAAAAGTGATTACCCCCCTCCCTGTTAAAACAAATTAACTGTGGTTTATCACATCTTTGGAAAGCTGAGATCATTTTCTCTAGCCACACCCAGGCTTGATTACTGCCACACCTGTTCTCAATCAAGAAATCACTTTAATAGGATCTGCCTGACAAAGTGAAGTAGACCAAAAGATCCTCAAAAGCTAGACATCATGCTGCAATTCAAAGAAATTCAGGAACAAATGAAGAGTTTGCAAGAACCGATAAACGCAACTTCTATGAAAATTTCACTCTTTACAAACAACTGTTAACATTACCTACTTATTGAAGTTCAAATCATTTTGTCTCAAAAGCTGATATGTCCTATGTTATAGACACTACAAATTCATGTTTTGTTTTGTTTTTTTCCAAAAGCTGATAAACGCCGGGGCATTTTTTTTTTTTTTTTACAAAAGCAGATAACTCCACAGGGCAAATCAGCACTTGGTATTTGGGTCACGTGACTCATCTTGGCTGCCTCCCTGGTCTGCTTGCTCTGACCGATTTCCCTGGTTGTGTTTGGAATGTTCACTCACCCCCTCCCTACTCGCTATATGATGGAGGACAAGCTGCAACAGAGCGACATCAGCGGGGTCTGGAGAAACCTCAAAACCATCTCTGGGCTCCAGAATACCTCCCCCCAGGCCACGGGGGGCAGGGAGTGGGCGAACAACCTGAATCTGTTTTTCAATAGGTTTGACCAACTGCCCTCCCCCCTGACTGCACAACAACCACTGCTGCCTCTAAAGAAATCAAGTCCTGCTGCCCACTCCCCACTCCACCAACACCCCCCCACTCCCAACACACAGCCCCCCATCCTTACCCTGACCAGGACCCAGGTGAGGACGGAGCTGAGGAAGATCAAGGCGAGGAAGGCGTCGGGACCGGACGGCATCAGCGCAAAGCTCCTCAAGTCCTGTGCAGACCAGCTGTGTGGGATTGTGACGTACATCTTCAACCTGAGCCTGAAGCTGGGGAGGGTACCACAGCTGTGGAAAACATCTTGTGTGGTGCCTGTACCAAAAATTTCCCACCCCAAAGACCTGAACAGCTACAGACCGGTGGCCTTGACGTCCCACTTGATGAAGACCCTGGAGAGACTGCTCCTTGCTCACCTCCGCCCCCTGGTGGAACCAGCGATGGATCCACTCCAGTTCGCCTACCAGCATGGCATTGGGGTGGAGGATGCGGTGATCTTCCTCCTTCACCGTTCTCTGTCCCACCTGGAGAAGCCTGGGAATATGGTGAGGATCATGTTCTTTGACTTCTCCAGTGCTTTCAACACCATCCAACCAATGATCCTGAAGGACAAGCTGCTGCGCACAGGGGTGGACCAGCACCTGTCATCATGGATCCTGGACTATCTCGCGAACCGGCCTCAGTTTGTGAGAACCCGGGACTGTGTGTCCGACATGATCATCGGTAGCACGGGGGCCCCCCAGGGAACGGTGCTGGCTCCCTTCCTGTTCACTCTTTATACTGCGGACTTCTCACACAACACAACACACTGCCATCTACAGAAGTTCTCTGATGACTCTGTGATCGTTGGCCTCATCTCCAATGGAGATGAAGCTGAGTACAGAGGGCTTATCCAGGACTTTGTGGACTGGTGCCATCGGAACTGCCTCCAGATCAACGCGAGGAAAACTAAGGAGCTGGTGGTGGACTGCTGCAGGCATGGGCAACCCCTCACAGCACCAGTAAATATACAGGGAGCAGACATCGAGATGGTGACATCCTATAAGTACCTGGGTGTTCATCTGAACAATAAACTAGACTGGTCACACAATACCGACGCACTCTACAAGAAGGGACAGCGCAGGCTGTTCCTGCTGAGGAGACTCAGGTCTTTTGGTGTACAAGGGGCGCTGCTGAAGACATTCTATGACACGGTGGTGGCATCAGCCATCACTTTTGGAGTGGTCTGCTGGGGCAGTGGCATTACTGCAGCCGATAGGAAGAGACTGAACAAACTGATCAAGAAAGCTAGCTCCGTCCTGGGGCAGCGCCTTGATCCGGTGGAGGAGATAGGAGAGAGAAGGACGGTGGCTAAACTGTCATCTCTGCTGGAGTCCGAGTTCCACCCTATGCAGGACATACTGAATGCACTGAGGAGCTCATTTGGCAGCAGACAACATCATCCTAGGTGCACAACCGAGAGGTTTCGCAGGTCCTTCCTACCAACGGCTGTCAGACTGTACAACCTAAGCAGGGCTGCTCGCAGAGATAGCAAAAAGACGTAACAAACTAATAGTTTTTTGAATGCAAAAGATGCAATAGACTTACACAATGGTCCCCTCCAGCATACAACTAGGAAAATACCGGTCGCTATGGTGGGTGAGAATATGTATGGGCACATAATCATACCATGTAGGATAACTAAGTAGACCGTTATGCTGTTTCATCCCATCTAGCAACAATGCTCTGCACTGTGTGTGTTTATATATTTACATATTTATTCCATCTAGCTACAATGCTCTGCACTGTGTGTCTGTGTATATATATATATATATATATATATATATATATATATATATATATATATATATATATATATATATATATATATATATTATAGTAATATGTACATATGTATATTAGCTGCTCTTGCTTGCTTGTTTTTTTTCTTGCCTTCTGATTGTTGCTCTGAGTGTTGCTATCCCTGTGCTGTTGCAATCCTGGAATTTCCCCGTTGTGCGACTAATAAAGGCTTATCTTATCTTATCTTATCTTATCTTATCTTATATAGGGAATTTAGATATAGTGGACAATACTCTCAATATAACTCAATATAACAATAAAATTAACCACTTTCAGACACGGTTAATGACGTGAGACAGTAAAATATATCAGACTAACAGTGGTAAAAAAAAATGAATACCTGCATGTAATTTGTAGTAAATATGCATTAAATCAAATCATTTTTGCAGAATTATTAAATGTAAATACCTTAAGGTAGTTAATGTTGTGATGTGAAGCTCTTCTCTCACTGCTCCGCTGGCTGCGAATTCGCTATATAGTTCACTATATGGGGAAGGAGTTTCTTTTTTCCAGCCTTATTCCTTTTCTTTTTATACTGTGCACACCAGTGAAGAGAGAAACGCCATTTCAGTTCTCTTGTATGTCTTGTATGTACAGTAGTATTGACAATAAAATCTTTGAATCTTGAATTATAGCTTTATTATTGCTATATTAGACCATTTTACTGAGTGGATATGCCAAATCTGTGTGTCAATCGTACTACATTGATGCTTGTAAATATTCCAAGTATGTTCCAGACAAAATAGCATGTTTTTCGGGACTTGTCTGTTTTTGCAAAAGAATGGCTTGTGGACTTCTGTTTTAGAAAAAAAAAGTACTAATAAATTGCCAAAAAGTAACAATGAGTTGATGTTTGTTTTTTTTTGCTTTATTATGTCTGAGATACTCATATTTCAAGTGACCATGTATTAGAAGCTGATTTGGAAACACTAACACCTATTAACCTACAGATGAAAAAGTGTTTTTTCTCATTTTGAACTCAACTGGACTTATCTGTTTTTCCAAAAGAACTCTTCAAATAAGAAACAAAGTAATTGAGATCTATCAGTCTGGAAAAGGTTATAAAGCCATTTCTAAAGCTTTGGGACTCCAGCAAACCACAGTGAGAGCCATTATCCATAAATGGTGACAACATAGAACAGTGGTGAACCTTCCTAGGAGTGGCCGGCCAACCAAAATTACCCCAAGAGTGCAGCGATGACTCATCCAAGAGGTCACAAAAGACCCCACAACAACATCCAAAGAACTGCAGGCCTCACTTGCCTCAGTTAAGGTCAGTGTTCATGACTCCACCATAAGAAAGAGACTGGGCAAAAATGGCCTGCATGGCAGAGTTCCAAGACGAAAACCACTGCTCAACAAAAATAACATAAAGGCCCGTCTCAATTTTGCCAGAAAACGTCTGGATGATCCCCGAGACTTTTGAGAAAATACTCTGTGGACTGACGAGACAAAAGTTGAAATTTTTGGAAGGTGTGTGTCCCATTACACCCGGTGTAAAAGTAACACAGCATTTCAGAAAAGGAACATCATACTAACAGTAAAATATGCTGGTGGTAGTGTGATGGTCTGGGTCTGTTTTGCAGCTTCAGGACCTGGAAGACTTGCTGTGGTAAATGAAAGCATGAATTTTTCTGTCTACCAAAAAATCCTGAAGGAGAATGCCCGGCCATCTGTTCGTGACCTCAGGCTAAAGCGCACTTGGGTTCAGCAGCAGGACAATGATCCAAAACACACCAGCAAGTCCACCTTTGAATGGCTTAAGAAAAACAAAATGAAGACTTTGGAGTGGCCTAGTCAAAGTCCTGACCTGAATCCAATTGAGATGCTGTGGCATGACCTTAAAAAGGTGGTTCGGTGGTTCATGCTCGAAAACCCTCCAATGTGGCTGAATTACAACAATTCTGCAAAGATGAGTGGGCAAGAATTCCTCCACAGTGCTGTAAAAGACTCTTTGCCAGTCATCGCAGAGGCTTGATTGCAGTTGTTGCTGCTAAGGGTGGCCCAACCAGTTATTAGGTTTAGGGAGCAATCACTTTTTCACACAGGGCCATGTAGGTTTGAATTTTTTTTCCCCTTAATAATAAACACCTTCATTTAAAAACTGCATTTTGTGTTTACTTGTGTTATCTTTGTCTAATATTTAAATTTTTTTGATGATCTGAAACGTTTAATTGTGAAATCAGGAAGGGGGCAAACACTTTTTCACACCACTGTAGTAGTATTGAAAAATAAAATCCCTGAATTTCTTAATACCTAGAGCTACCAAAGGCTGTTCTGTCGCCTCCTCTGCTTATAGCTAAGGCATAGAAATATGGTTGGTGGCCTCATGTATCATATACTTCATCGGCTTGGAAAAGAATGACTTAAATAAAGTAGGCGATAGTGGATAAAATGTAAAACTGTTGCTGCAAGTATAATAGCTTCTTAAAAGAAGCACATCAGTATGGTGTTCACTATAAGAATTATCTTGAAACTTAGGTTAATAAACAAACAAATTAGTAGACTCAAAGGATCTGGACAAGCCCCCAACCCAATGTGTTACACATACGCAGAATATTGAGAGACAATAACAGTAAACTGTTTTTACAATTGAAGATAATTTAAGTTTTAAATCATTTACTGTAAATCATTTTTTTAAACACAAGTTGTTTTGTGCATCAGTCTGTTAACTGGATTACACAAAAAACTACTGACCCCATTTCAGTTAAACTTGGTGTAGTATGAATCATCTTCTGGCTGCTCCCTTTAAGGGTCTCCACAGTGGATCATCTGTCTCCATCTCACCCTATCCCTCCATCTTCCTCTGTAACACCAGCCCTCTCCATGTCCTCCTTCACTACATCCATGAATCTTCTCTGTGGTCATCCTCTTTTCCTCCTGCCTGGCAGCTCCATCTTCAACATCCTTTGTCCAGTATCTCCACTATCCCTCCTCTGCACATGTCCAAACCATCTCAGCCTTGCCTCTCTTACTTTGTCTCCAAACCACACGACCTGAGCTGGCCCTCTGATATACTCATTTCTAATCTTGTCCCTCCTAGTCACTCCCAATGACAATCTTGGCATCTTCAGCTCTGCCACCTTCAGCTCCACCTCCTGTCTTTTTGTCAGTGCCACCATCTCCAAACCATGCATCACAGCAGATCTCACTATCATCTTGTAAATCTTCCCTTTCACTCTTGCTGCTACCGTTCTGCCACAAATCACCCCTGACACTCGTCTCCCCCCTGCCTGGACTGCTCTTCTTCACCTCTCCCGTGCATTTTTTATTGCTTAGGATGATTGACCCCAGGTATTTAAACTCATCTACTTTCACAACCTCTACTCTTTCCATCTTCACCGTTACGCCTGCCTCCCTTTCATTTACACTCATGTATTCTGTGTTGCTTCTACTGACTTTCATTCCTCTTCTCTCCAGAGCATACCTTCACCTCTCCAGGTTCTCTTCCACCTGCTTCCTACTCTCACCACAGATCACAATGTCATCTGCAAACACCATGGTCCACAGAGACTCCTGCCTGACCTCATCTGTGAGTCTCTCCGTCACCAAACAAGAAGGGGCTCAGAGCCGATCCCTGATGTAACCCCACCCCCACCTTGAATCCATCTGTCACTCCTATAGCACACTTCACCACTGTCTCGCTGTCCTCATACATGTCCTGCACCACCCTCACATACTTCTCTGCCACTCATGACTTTTTCACAGTACCACACTTCTTCTCTTGGCACCCTATCATCTGCTTTCTCGAGATCCACAAAGACAGTGCAATTCCTTCTGACCTCCGTTGTACTTCTCCGTCAGCACTCTTAGAGCAAACATTGCATCTGTAGTACTCTTTCTTGGCATGAAACCGTACTGCTGCTCACTGATTGTCACCTCCCCTCTTAACGTGGCTTCAACAACTCTTCCCCATATCTTCATAGTGGGGCTGATCAACTTTATGCCTCTGTAGTTACTACAGCTCTGAGCATCACCTTTGTTCTTGAAAATTGGTACCATAACACTTCTTCTCCACTCCTCAGACATCCTCTCACTCTCCAAGATTGTGTGAAACAATTTGGTTAAATAGTTCACTGCCATCTCTCCTAAACATTTCCATACCTCCACAGGTATGTCATCTGGACCAACCACCTTTCCATTCTTCATTCTCTTTAAAGTTGCCCTCACTTCCACCTTGCTAATCCTTGGGACTTTCTTGTTGAGCTCTCTCTCTCTCTCTTTCTCTCTCTCTCTCTCTCTCTCTCTCTCTCTCTCTCTCTCTCTGAGTGGGTGTGGTCGTGAGTGCGAGCTGAGAGCGTGTGACAGCGTGAGTGAATTATTTCAAACTTTTCTCTATCTTTTGGTGTTTAAGGTGTTTTTTTGTTAAATAATCTTATTTTTTGTTGTCTTCTGTAGCTGGGGTGGGGTAGGCGTTTTGGGAGGGGGGTTTCTGCTGCCAGCTCTGCTGGTCAGCATGGTTTTGGAGCGAGGCTCCGGTTTTGAGCAGCTGACACGCCGCCATGCTGTCAAACTGACACCGGCTGTCAGCTGCTCGGTGGAGGAGTGTAGTCTGGCCGTGGGGGAGCTGGTCGGTTATGAAAGCATTAGATCAGCTTCTAGAATGAATAGTGCCGTGGTGATTTTCCTGGATAGTATTGAAAAAGTTAACCGGGTAGTGGAGAGCGGGGTTGTGATTAAAGACACACTGGTTCCTGTTCTGTCTCTGGTGAATCCCGCGAAGAGAATTACCATCTCAAATGTCCCACCATTTTTAAAGAACGAGCTGTTGGAGAAGGAGCTGTCGAGACACGGGCAGCTTTTGTCCCCGATTAAGCACATCCCTCTCGGTTGTAAGTCCCCGCGTTTAAAGCATGTCATGTCTTTTAGGCGACAGGTGCTCATGATTTTAAAGAATAGCGAGGAAAGCCTCAACTTCGTGTTTAAATACCGGATTGACGGCTTTGATTATACCATCCACGTCACCTCCGATAATATGAAGTGTTTCGGCTGCGGAATGGAGGGACACTTGATTCGATCATGCCCTCAGGGAGTGGGGGGTGATCACTCGGGGGAGGCCGCTAGTGCGGCCTCGGGGCCGTCTGGTGACGGAGCGGCTTCGCCGCCCTCCGAGGCTGCGTCGGGCGTTTCGGCCGAAGCCACGGGGCCGTCTGGCGGTGGCGCTTCGGCCGAGGCCGCGAGGCTGTCTGGCGGCGGGGCGGCTTTGCCGCCCTCCGCAGCCGGCCTGTCGATCATAACTGAAACCGCAACAACAGTTAAAGCACATCGCGGGGCTGCTGCACAGACCAACATTGCAGACAAGGGTGATATTACCGAGAGGGATCGCGCTGAGGGTCAGACAGAGGAGCCAAATGAGGCCCAGGTAGATGGTGGGACCAGAAAGATAAATATAAAACCACAGCACAGGGTGAGCGAAAGACAGGAAGAGACAGCTACCAGGGTGGCTGAGTCAGTGTTGGAGGATGAGGATGACATCGAAATAGATGAAGAGTTATGTAAAATCCCCATCAAGCGGAAGAATTTGGAAACCAAACAGCAGAGGGTCAAAGTAAAAAGGGTTGTCAAAGACAGTTCTGAGGTTTCTCTATCTCAGCCAGATTCTTATGCTGGGTCTGAGATAGAGAGTGATGGTGAAAGCAGTGATGATGTGGCCAGTGGAGGCGGTTACCCCTTCACAAAAATACAGAAGTTTTTGCAGGACACTAAGGGGGTCAGAATGGTTAAAGTTGAAAGCTTCTTCCCTGATCTAAAACGCTTTGTTGACTCTGCTCGGGCCTACATGAAAAATAGGGGAGAGCTTGAGCAGGAAAGTTTTACTGATCAGGAGATCTACAGACTAAAAAAGCTTGTACTAAAAGTTAAGAACCAAATTGCCCAGGATGATTAGTCTTTTATCGCTCATTCTTTCTTTTCTGTTTTTATATTGGCTTTGCCCTCTTATATACATGTGTAGTTTTAATTTTGGCACACTCAACATCAATGGGGCAAGAGAAATGTCCAAGCGAGCGAGTGTTTTTACTCTTGCAGAATGCAAGAAAATTAATGTTCTGTTTGTTCAGGAGACTCATAGTTCTGAGGACAATGCTGCTGACTGGAGGAGGGAATTTCAGGGTGAAATTATTTTTAGTCATAGAAGCAGCAAATGTGGTGGGGTGGGTATTTTATTTTCTCGAGATTTTATTCCACTTTCTTATGACATTGATGAGATAATTGCAGGCCACATTTTAAAAGTTCGAGCTGTTTTTCAGAATGTGAAAGTTGTTTTTATAAATGTGTATGCTCCAACCGTAGGCACAGAAAGATTGGCCTTTTTAAATATTTTAGATGATACGATCAAAAATTGCAGTAATGATGACTTTTTATTTGTGGGAGGTGATTTTAATTGTACAGAAAATCCTCTTATGGATAGGAATCACCCAGAGCCACATGCTGCATCCCAAAGAGTTTTAAAAGGTTTCATAGAAGCTCTTGATCTGTGTGATGTGTGGAGAAATTTTCATGGCAAGGCTAGACAGTACACGTGGAGCCATAGAAAGGACAATATTTTGTCCTTAGCTAGACTGGATAGGGTTTACAGTTTTAAGCACCATTTTAGCATTTTTAAAAGTGCTTTTATAGTCCCTGTTGGCTTCACAGATCATTCCCTGGTTCAGTGTTGTGTTTTTATCAAGAATATAAAGTGCAGTAGTGCATACTGGCATTTTAACACGTCACTTTTTATCGGATAACAGTTTTAAAACTGCTTTTATGTTTTTTTGGAGTAATTTTAAATTGACAAAATCAAATTTTAGTTCTTTGCAGCAGTGGTGGGATGTAGGGAAGAGCCAAATAAAGAATCTGTGCCTACAGTATACTCGCAATGTCTCTGGAGACTTGGCCAGGTCTGTCAGGGACCTGGAGAGAGAAGTAGTGGAGCTGCAGTCTTTGGCAGGCTCCACAGGAGAAAGAGGACATTTTGAGGCCCTCAATGGCAAAAAGTCTGTTCTAACTGACCTACTGGGTGTGGCTGCCAGGGGCGCTGTGGTACGCAGTAGGTTCCAGAACATCGCACTAATGGACGCTCCATCTCATTTTTTCTTTGGTCTGGAGAGGAAGAATGGTCAGAGGAGGATGATCCACTCTCTCAGCTCCGAGGACGGGCGGCCGATCCATGAGTCTGCGGAGATCCGTCGCTTTGCAGTTGCTTTCTACAAGGATCTCTTTAAGAAAGAATTTGTTGAGAATCCACATGCACTGAGTCATTTTTTGACGGACTTGCCAAAAGTGATGGCTGGCGTGAATGCGGAGCTGGAGAGCGGGATCACTCTGCAAGAACTAGCAGTGGCTGTCCAGTCTCTTCAGTGTGGAAAAGCCCCAGGGATAGATGGCCTACCAGCGGAGTTCTACAAGGCGTTCTGGTCTGAAATCTGTGAGGACTTGCTGGAAGTACTGTCTGACAGTCTGCGGAAGGGTCACCTGCCCCTAAGTTGTAGGAGAGCAGTCCTCACCCTCCTTCCAAAAAAAGGCGACTTGAAAGACATTAAGAACTGGCGTCCGGTGGCCCTCCTCTGTACTGACTACAAAATTCTCTCCAAAGTGTTGGCTACCAGACTGAGGAAGGCGATGGAGCAGGTCATCCATGTAGACCAGACCTACTGTGTACCTGGTAGGTTGGTTACAGACAACATTTTTTTTAATTCGTGATGTTTTGGACCTCTCCAGCTCATTGGTCAAAGAACTTGGTCTTATTTCAATAGACCAAGAAAAGGCGTTTGACCGAGTTGAACATCCATACCTTTGGCAGACATTAGAGGCCTTTGGTTTCAGCTCAGGGTTCATCGCCATGATCCAGGCTTTGTATAGAGACATTGAGAGTATTCTTAAGATTAATGGTGGTTTGAGTGCTCCTTTCAAAGTTGAGAGGCGTGTCCGACAGGGCTGCCCCCTCTCAGGTATGCTGTATTCTCTTGCCATTGAGCCCCTCCTTTGTAAACTAAGGCAAGGCCTCACTGGTTTTAAAATCCCCAACTCTGACTCTGTTTTTAAAGTGTCTGCCTATGCTGATGACGTTGTTGTTTTTACAAGAAATCAAAACGATGTAGACTACCTTTTAAGAACTGTCAATCTTTTTGGTGAGTGCTCCTCAGCGAGAGTGAATTGGGGTAAGAGTGAAGCTGTTGTGGTGGGGGGGAGACCACAAAAAATTGCCCTACCTGGTGGCCTCTCGTGGACACAAGGTGGTTTTAAATATCTTGGTGTGTTTTTAGGAAATCAGACTTTTACTGAGAAAAATTGGGAGTGTTTTTTAGAAAAAACTGAAGGAAGACTAAAAAAATGGAAATGGATTCTGCCAAACTTGTCCTTCAGAGGTCGTGTTTTAATTATCAACAACTTGATTGCTTCAATGCTGTGGCATCGACTGTCTTGTCTGGACCCTCCACCCAATTTGCTGGCCAGAGTGCAATCTATAGTCGTGGACTTTTTCTGGGACCGTCTTCACTGGGTTCCACAGAGTATCCTGTTTTTACCGAGGGAAGAAGGTGGTCAAGGGCTCATCCATCTGGCCAGCAGGGGGGCTGTCTTTCGCCTGCAGTTCATTCAGCGACTGCTGAGTGGCCCCCTTGACCTTGTGTGGAGACCTATTGCCAGGGCTGTCCTGGCTCGCTGTGGAGGGCTTGGACTAGAGGAGTCGCTGCTTTTAATGGATTTAAGGGGCCAAAAACTCCCAGAACTTCCCCAGTTTTACCAAAGTGCTTTTAAAATCTGGGGACTTTTTAAAAAGAACTCTCCCCAGGCTTCCTTGTCGCCTTTCTGGCTTTTAAAGGAACCACTTGTGTTCGGGACCCGTTTTGATGTGGGCAATGTTTTAGGACCTTCTGTTTTAAAAAAGTTTATTTTTGCAAAGGTTACAACGCTGGGACATTTGGTGAATTTATGTGGTCCTAACTTGGACAATGCTGTTGCCCTGTGCTCGGCTCTTGGCGTCTCTTCAGTCAGAGTTATAATGAACTTGTTGAAAGATTGGAGAGACTGCCTGTCTGCAGAAGAACACTCTGCTATTGTTTTACACTGCGAAAACTCTGTACAAACTGCTGATGAACCTTTTCCTTTTAGTATTTTATCTCCTGATTTTAAAGATGGCACTGGTGTGTTTTTAAACTCTGAGCACATTAACATTTGTGACTCTCCTGGTAAAAAAATGTATGGACTTTTGGTGAAAATTCTAAATGTGAATAAGTTAAAAGGTCGAGCTGATACACCATGGAGGAAACACTTGGGTCTGGGTCCTGAGGTGAGGCCTGCCTGGAGAGCACTCTATAAACCACCATTAACTAAGAAGGTTGGAGACCTACAATGGCGAGTTTTACATGGTGATGTGGCTGTAAATGCTTTTATCTCTCTTTTAAACCCAAATGTTGTTGAGGTTTGTCCATTTTGTCCTCAGAAAGAAACTGTGTTCCATTGTTTTCTGGACTGTAACAGACTGCAATTGTTGTTTGTTTTTTTGGGGAAGCTGTTTTATCTGTTTGGAGAAGTCTTTTCCCAGCAGATTTTTATCTTGGGCTTTCCATATAGACAGAGGACTAAGAAAAAGAGTGAACTCTTAAATTTCATCCTGGGTCAGGCTAAAATGGCTATTTATGTTAGTAGGAAAAGAAAAATTGAACAACTGCTGGATTGTAATGTAAAAGACATGCTGGTTGGCATGATTAAGGCTCGAATAGTGATTGATTACAATTACTATCATCTGATGCAGAATGTTGAAACCTTTGAGGCTATGTGGTGCTTTAAGCACATCCTGTGTTGTGTTAAGGAGGGGAAAATTATCTATGGTATAATCCTGATGTAAGAAGCAAGTTTTTTGTTTTAGTTTTCCTTGTTTGGTTACTTGTGTCTTTGATTTCTTGTCAGTGAGACATTTTTCTTTTCCATTGCTTCTTTTAGTTGTTTTAGTTGTTGTGTTTTTCTGTTGAATTTGTGACAATAAAGGTGTGTTGAAAAATCAAAAAATCTCTCTCTCTCTCTCTCTCTCTCTCTCTCTCTCTCTCTCTCTCTCTCTCTCTCTCTCGTGCGCATGCGTGAGTGTTTGTGGGAGCAGGGGTGTGGAGTGGTGTCGAGTGAGTACTTTAAACTTTGTTTTTTCTAACTTTTCTCTATCATGTGTGTTTGAGGTGTGTGTGTTTAATATAGTGGGTTGAGTGTGTGTGTGCTGGGGTGTGAGTGTGTCGGGGAACGGTAGCTTCTGCTGCCTGTTTTTCCCGGCCGGCCATCATGCCGGTGTTTGATGGTGGTGTGGAGTTTGAGCGCTTGACCCGGCGGCATGGCGTGAGAATCCTCCCGACAGTTCCCTGTTCTGTGGAGGAGGCCGGCCTCGCTGTAGGACAGGTGGTTGGGCATGGCAGCATAAAATCAGCATCGAGGATGAACAGCGCAATTGTGATCTTTCTGGATTCAACTGAGAAAGCTGATCAGGTGGTGGCACCTGATCAGCTTTTTTTTCCTTTTTTTTTTCCTTTTTTTCCCCTTGTAATCATAATATTGATTGATTTGCAACCAGTATTCTGAATCAATGATTTTTTTGCTCCTTCCTATTGTTCCTTGTATTATTCTTATTCTTATGCTACCTGTACCCTCTATCCTGTTGGCAGGCGCGTCCCCGATGCAGCCGTGTCACTGGAAATGCAGGTTCATTTTCTGTGTCAAGTCAAATTCTCTCGTATGTTATCAGTGATCTGTTAATGTACTTGGCAATAAATCCTTTTCTGATTCTGATTTCTTATTCTGATTCTGATTCTGATTCTGCACAGGGAGTGGTCATAAACGACACTTTTACTCCCGTTTTACCGCTGGCAAACCCGTCTAGGAGGATCACCATCTCAAACGCTCCTCCTTTCATTAAAAATGATCAGCTGATAAGAGAGTTGTCCCGTTTTGGCCAAGTTGTTTCCCCTATCAGAATGGTCTCTCTGGGTAGTAAATCCCCCCTGCTGAAGCATGTGGTGTGTTACAGGAGGCAGTGTTTCATGGTGTTAAAAGACAGCTCTGCTGAACTAAACGCGTCTTTTAACTTCAGGATTGACGGCTTTAGCTACTTGGTGTTTGCAACATCTGAAACCATGAGGTGTTTTGCGTGTGGTGCAGAAGGCCATCTCATTAGATCATGTCCTGAAAAGGCGAACACAAAGAGCACTGGCGGTAAGAAAGGTGACGCTGCTGTTTCTGGTGGTCCAGAGGGTAGCGCTACATGTGGTGCAGCGGATGCCGCTGTGGCGTCCGCTTGTGCGCGGCTGCGGCCGCGTCCGCTTCTGCTGGGGTGGCCGCGGCGGGCGCGGTAGTTGCCCCCCCAAACAGTGATGGTGGGGAATTTCTGTCTGGCGGCAGCTCCGATCATTGTGACGAGCCTGTCACCCGGAGTAAAGAGGTGGAGGGCGAAATGAGTGCAGTTAAACGAAAGAACGTGAATGAACAGACTTTGCAGGCGGGGGAGGAGCGGTTTGAGGCTGTAGCGGACACTCAGAGTAAACACTGCATGACAAACGTTGCATTTGACGAAGAAATGCAGGAATGTAATTTTGTTGAGGAGGATCCTTTTAAAGCTGCACAAAAACGAAAAAGTGCAGATCTGGAGTTATTTGTGGCATCAGCTCGCAAGTTTATGAAACTGAATGATGGGAATGAGACTTTCACTGATCAGGAAATATATCGTTTAAAGAAACTGGTTGTTAAACTGAAATCACAAATTACTAACAGTCATGTTGACTCTTAGTTTGTTTCTTCCCTTTTATGCTATGTGTGTGTTTTTTTACTGTACCTTATTTTTATCCTTTTTAATACCCCACCTTAAAATTGGCACTCTTAATATAAATGGAGCCAGGGACGATGTAAAAAGGGCCTCTTTATACAAGCTTTTTAATTTAAAGAAACTTGACGTGCTGATGGTCCAGGAGACTCACAGCACTGTAGACATTGAGAGCCAGTGGAGAAAAGAGTGGGATGGCTGCATTTTTTTTAGCCACAAATCCAATAACAGTGGGGGGGTGGCTGTGCTTTTCTCTAGGGGTTGTGTGCCTGTCTCTTATGAGGTAGAAGAGGTGGTGAAAGGACATGTACTCTTACTAAAGGTACAGCTTAAAAACGTGAACTTGGTTTTTATAAACGTATATGTGCCAACACAGAGAGCAGAGAGGATCAGGGTCTTTGACGTGCTTTCGGACACGGTTAAGTCCTGTGATCCAAATAGTTTTTTTTTATTTCTGGGGGGTGATTTTAACTGTACATTAAACCACAGACTAGACAGGAACCATCAGGAGCCTCACCCTGCTTCTGCCAATAGGCTGAGGGAACTGGTGAAAACACACGAAATGGCCGATGTGTGGAGATCACATCATGGGGACCAGAGGCAGTACACCTGGAGTCATGTTAAAGATAACCTTTTATCTATGGCTAGGTTAGACCGTTTCTATGGTTTTAAACATCAAATGAGTGTTTTTAAAAATAGCTGTATCTGTCCTGTGGGTTTCACTGATCACTGCCTGCTGTTTTGTTCTGTTTTTATTGAAAATGTAAAGTGTAAGAGTGCTTTTTGGCATTTTAATAATACACTTTAAATGATGTGTTTTTTAAAGGAGTTTTTCATGATGTATGGAAGTTGCACAGGGAACAAAAACCCTCTTTTAGTTCTCTCCAAATGTGGTGGGATTTTGATAAGGCACAGATAAAACAACTCTGCCAACAGTACACTCGAAATGTCACTCGTAGCTTGACCCAGTCCTTGAAAGTTCTGGAGACTGAGGTGGTAGAGCTAGAGGAGTTGCTCAGTTCTACAGGAAAACAAGAGCACTTAGAGGCTCTTAAGTCAAAAAGGTCAGCCTTGGCTAGCCTGCTAGGGGTCACCGCACAAGGTGCTCTGGTCCGCTCGTGCTACATGGATGTAGCTCTGATGGACTCGCCCTCCCAGTACTTTTTTGGACTGGAGGGGAAGAATGGACAGAGGAAACTCATTCACTCCTTGTTGGACGATGATGGGAGAACAATCTCCACGGCAGCAGAGATCAGGAAATATGCTGCTAGTTTCTACAGTAATTTGTTTAAAGCAGAGTGGAGGGAGGACACGTCACTGGGCCAGGTTTTCCTTGATGGTCTTCCAGTGCTCTCAGAGGACCTTGTTGCCGGCTTGGATGCTCCACTGTCTCTGTCTGAGCTGCATACGGCGCTAATGAGCCTCCAGAATGGAAAATCACCAGGCATAGATGGTCTCTCTGTGGACTTTTTTAAGGAATTCTGGCCCCTGCTTGGTCCAGACCTGCTGGAGGTTCTCCAAGATAGCTTGAAAAGGGGGAC
Source organism: Pholidichthys leucotaenia (assembly GCA_020510985.1). Lineage (NCBI taxonomy): Eukaryota > Metazoa > Chordata > Actinopteri > Cichliformes > Pholidichthyidae > Pholidichthys > Pholidichthys leucotaenia. Next base: position 181,017,238 of record CM035850.1, on the reverse strand, counting down.
CCTACCCACGACCTGCAGGAGGGCCATCATCACACTGTTGCCAAAAAAAGGGGACCTACAGAGCCTCAACAACTGGAGGCCAGTCTCTCTGCTCTGCACGGACTATAAGATTCTTTCAAAAGCTCTGGCCCGAAGACTGAGAAAGGTGATGAGCGAGCTCATTCATGTAGACCAGACTTACTGTGTGCCTGGCAGGCTGATTAGTGACAACGTCACTTTAATTCGGGATGTTTTGGAGGTCTCTGGTTCATTGGCGGTGGAAACTGGTTTGATTTCAATTGACCAGGAAAAGGCGTTTGACCGGGTTGAACACCAAGATTTATGGACAGTTTTAGCAACTTTTGGGTTCAGCCCAGGCTTCATAGCCAGGATACGGGCCTTGTACAGTGACATTGAGAGTGTGCTGAAGATAAATGGGGGCCTGTCTGCCCCTTTAAAAGTCCAGAGGGGGGTTCGGCAGGGCTGCCCTCTGTCAGGGATGCTGTACTCCCTCGCCATAGAGCCTTTGCTTCACTGCTTGAGAAGGAGCCTGTCAGGAGTCACTTTTCCGGGCTGTGACACCACGTTCAAGCTGTCGGCCTATGCAGATGATGTAGTCATTCTGCTGAACAAGCAGAGTGACATTGACGATTTGGTTAGGAGTGTTAATCTTTTTGACCAACTTTCTTCTGCAAAAATAAACTGGGGAAAAAGCGAGGCTCTGATGGTGGGGGAGAAACTAGAAAATCAGCTTACGCTGCCTGGTGGGCTGATTTGGAAAAAAGGAGGGTTTAAGTATCTTGGTGTCTTTATTGGAAATCAGCAGTTTGAGCAAAAAAATTGGGATGGGGTCATAGAGAAAATCAACGGGAGACTAAACAAGTGGAAGTGGCTAATGCCAAGAATATCTTTTAGAGGAAGAGTGCTCATTTTAAATAATCTTGTTTCCTCATCCCTGTGGCACCGCCTCATGTGCATGGACCCCCCTGCTGGTTTGTTGTCAAAAATTCTGTCTGTTTTGGTGGACTTTTTTGGGGGGGTGGACTCCACTGGGTCCCTCAAGCCCTGTTATTTCTTCCCAAAGAGGAGGGGGGGCAAGGAGTGGTTCATTTAGCTAGCAGAGGTGCTGCTTTTAGACTGACTTTCATACAGAGACTGCTGACGGGCCCCCAGGACCTGGTATGGAGGCCTTTGGCCTGTGTTATTTTACAGAGAGTCCATGGGCTTGGGCTAGACCTCCCTGTGCTTTTAATGGATTTTAAGAACTCTAATGCACTGTCTTTGCCCAGTTTTTACCGCAGTCTCTTTTCAGTGTGGACTCTTTTTAAAAAAACAAAGAGGGCCATGCGATTCCCTCTACTGGTTGTTGAGGGAGCCGCTGGTTTTTGGTGGTCGCCTTGGTGTCCTGCCGGGAGTTGGAAGGACCTTCCTTGATAGGCTGTGTTCCAGGAACATTCTCACTCTGAAGCAAGTGGTGGAACTGGCTGGTCCTGGCCTCAACAACGCCTCAGCTTTAGCAGCTCATCTTGGTGTCAGGTCAAATCGTTTCATCGATGGTCTTCTTGCACACTGGAAACAGGAGCTTCATGGACTTGAGCACTCCCTACTCTTGGACTTTAGCAATGGCACGCTGCAGCCGGAAAGCACGGACCCCTTTCCCTCTCTCACGCTCTATATGGACTTTGACGTCGCTCCTTGCTCCTTACTGGCATTCTGTGCTCCCACTGGTGTGGACTTTGGAGGAGCCAGTGGTAAGGCACTCTACAGACTGGTGGTGATGGCACTCAACAAGGACAGATTGAACACCTGTGTGGATACTCCTTGGAGAGCCTATTTTAGACTAGGAAAAGGGCATCGGCCTGCCTGGAGGGCTCTTTATAAAGCCCCTCTCCCTAAGAGGCATGGAGACTTACAGTGGAGGGTCCTGCATGGTATTATAGCTGTCAATGCTTTTGTTTCTGTGATTAACAGCAGTGTCAGTGATCAGTGGGTTTTTGTTCCTCTAGGGAGACAGTTTTTCATTGTTTTACTGAATGTCAGCGCCTGAGTGGCCTCTTTGAACTTGTCACAGAACTTTTTCACATTTTTAAGGAAGTTTTCTCTAAGCAGGTTTTCATTTGTGGTTTTATGTACAATCGCCGTTTTAAGCAGAAGTGTCAACTACTGAACTTTGTTTTAGGGCAGGCGAAGTTGGCTGTCTATGTAAGCCGGAGAAGAAAACTTGAAAATGTTGAGAATGATGTTGATGTCAAAATTTTATTTGTGAGGCTACTTAAAGCCAGAATCAGGCTGGACTTTCAGTTTTTTATGGGGAATGGGGATGTGGAAGGTTTCAGGACCCTCTGGTCCCTGGAGAATGTCCTCTGTTCAGTTCGTGATGGACAGCTTTTTTGGGGGCGTTTTTTGGGGGAATAATTTTCTGTGTAATATAGCATGACATAGAAATTGTATTGAATGATGGACAAGTGTGTTTATTAAAGATCTTTTAAAATCTCAATATCTCTCTGTCTCTCTCTGTCTCTCTCTCTCTCTCTCTCTCTCTCTCTCTCTCGTGCGCATGCGTGGGCGTTTGTGGGAGCAGGGGTGTGGAGTGGTGTCGAGTGAGTACTTTAAACTTTGTATTTTCTAACTTTTTCTCTATCTTGTGTGTTTGAGGTGTGTGTGTTTAATATAGTGGTTTGAGTGTGTGTGTGCTGGGGTGTGAGTGTTGGAGTGGGTGTGTTGGGGAACGGTAGCTTCTGCTGCCGGTTTTTCCCGGCCGGCATCATGCCGGTGATTGATGGTGGTGTGGAGTTTGAGCGCTTAACCCGGCGTCATGGTGTGAGAATCCTCCCGACAGTTCCCTGTTCTGTGGAGGAGGCCAGCCTCGCTGTAGGACAGGTGGTTGGGCATGGCAGCATAAAATCAGCATCGAGGATGAACAGCGCAATTGTGATCTTTCTGGATTCGACTGAAAAAGCTGATCAGGTGGTGGCACAGGGAGTGGTCATAGGTGACACTTTTACTCCCGTTTTACCGCTGGCGAATCCGTCTAGGAGGATCACCATCTCAAACGCTCCTCCTTTCGTTAAAAATGATCATCTGATTAGAGAGTTGTCCCGTTTTGGCCAGGTTGTGTCCCCTATCAGAATGGTCTCTCTGGGTAGTAAATCACCCCTGCTGAAGCATGTTGTATGTCACAGGAGGCAGTGTTTCGTGGTGTTGAAAGACAGCTCTGCTGAACTGAACGCGTCTTTTAATTTCAGGATTGACGGCTTTAGCTACTTGGTGTTTGCAACATCTGAAACCATGAAGTGTTTTGCGTGTGGCGCAGAAGGCCATCTTATTAGGTCATGTCCTGAAAAGGCGAACACAAAGAGCACTGGCGGTAAGAAAGGTGACGCCGCTGTTTCTGGTGGCCCGGAGGGTAGCGCTACATGTGGTGCGGCGGATGCCGCTGCGGCGCCCGCTTCTGCTGGGGCGGTCGCGGCCGCGTCCGCGTCCGCTTCTACTTCTGCGGGGGCGTCCGCGTCCGCTTGTGTTGGGGCGGCCGCGGCCGCCTCTGCTGGGGTGGCCGCGGCGGGCGCGGTAGTTGCCCCCCCAAACAGTGATGGTGGGGAATTTCTGTCTGGCGGCAGCTCTGATCATTGTGACGAGCCTGTCGCCCGGGGTAAACAGGTGGAGGGTGTAAGTAAAAGTGCAGTTAAACGAAGGAACGTGAATGAACAGACTTTGCAGGCGGGGGAGGAGCGGTTTGAGGCTGTAGGGGACACACAGAGCAAACACTGCATGACAAACGCTGCAGTTCATGAAGAAATGCAGGAATGTAGTTTTGCTGAAGAGGATCCTTTCAAAGCTGCACAAAAAAGAAAAAGTGCTGAAAACTTACAGAGCTCTGCTAAATCTAGTAGGGTTGGGAAGTTAGATTTACTAGATGAGAGCGTCTCTGACGAAAGTGGAGCTGAGTCTGAAATGATGCAGACGCAGACGCAGGAGGAGCAAAGCTCCTATTGTTTTTCCAAAATTAGGCATTTTCTCCAGGTGACCAAGGGGAGCAGAGCTGTGAAAGTGGAAAATTACTTTCCAGATCTGGAGTTATTTGTGGCATCAGCTCGCAAGCTGATGAAACTGAATGATGGGAATGAGACTTTTACTGATCAGGAAATTTTTCGTTTAAAGAAACTGGTTGTCAAACTGAAATCACAAATTACTAACAGTCATGTTGACTCTTAGTTTGTTTCTTCCCTTTTATGCTATGTGTGTGTTTTTTTACTGTACCCTATTTTTATCCTTTTTAATGCCCCACCTTAGAATTGGCACTCTCAATATTAATGGGGCCAGGGATGATGTAAAAAGGGCCTCTTTATACAAGCTTTTTAATTTAAAGAAACTTGACGTGCTGATGGTCCAGGAGACTCACAGCACTGTGGACATTGAGAGCCATTGGAGAAAAGAGTGGGATGGCTGCATTTTTTTTTAGCCACAAATCCAGTAGCAGTGGGGGGGTGGCTGTACTTTTCTCTAGGGGTTGTGTGCCTGTCTCTTATGAGGTAGAAGAGGTGGTGAGAGGTCATTTCCTCTTATTAAAGGTACAGTTTGAAAACGTGAACTTCGTTTTTATAAACATGTATGTGCCAACACAGAGAGCAGAGAGGATCAGGGTCTTTGACGTGCTTTCGGACACGGTTAAGTCCTGTGATCCAAATAGTTTTTTATTTCTGGGGGGTGATTTTAACTGTACATTAAACCACAGACTAGACAGGAACCATCAGGAGCCTCACCCTGCTTCTGCCAATAGGCTGAGAGAACTGGTGAAAACACATGAAATGGCCGATGTGTGGAGATCACATCATGGGGACCAGAGGCAGTACACCTGGAGCCATGTCAAAGATAACCTTTTATCTATGGCTAGGTTAGACCGTTTTTATGGTTTTAAACATCAAATGAGTGTTTTTAAAAATAGTTGTATCTGTCCTGTTGGTTTCACTGATCACTGCCTTCTGTTTTGTTCTGTGTTTATTGAAAATGTAAAGTGTAAGAGTGCTTTTTGGCATTTTAACAATACACTTTTAAATGATGTGTTTTTTAAAGAGGTTTTTCATGATGTTTGGAAGTCACACAGGGAACAAAAACCCTCTTTTAGTTCTCTCCAATTGTGGTGGGATTTTGGTAAGGCCCAGATAAAACAACTCTGCCAACAGTACACTCAAAATGTCACTCGTAGCTTGACCCAATCATTGAAAGTTCTGGAGACTGAGGTGGTAGAACTAGAGGAGTTGCTCAGTTCTACAGGAAAACAGGAGCACTTAGAGGCTCTCAAGTCAAAAAGGTCAGCCTTGGCTAGCTTGCTAGGGGTCACCGCACAGGGTGCTCTGGTCCGCTCACGCTACATGGATGTAGCTCTGATGGACTCGCCCTCCCAGTACTTTTTTGGACTGGAGGGGAAAAATGGACAGAGAAAGCTCATTCACTCCTTGTTGGGCGATGACGGGAGAACAATCTCCACAGCAGCAGAGATCAGGAAACACGCTGCTAGCTTTTACAGTGAATTGTTTAGAGCAGAGTGGAGGGAGGACACGGCACTGGGCCAGGTTTTCCTTGATGGTCTTCCAGTGCTCTCAGAGGACCTTGTTGCCGGCTTGGATGCTCCACTGGCTCTGTCTGAGCTGCATACGGCGCTAATGAGCCTCCAGAATGGAAAATCACCAGGCATAGATGGTCTCTCTGTGGACTTTTTTAAGGAATTCTGGCCCCTGCTTGGTCCAGACCTGCTGGAGGTTCTCCAAGATAGCTTGGAAAGGGGGACCCTACCCACGACCTGCAGGAGGGCCATCATCACACTGTTGCCGAAAAAGGGGGACCTCCAGAGCCTAAAGAACTGGAGGCCAGTCTCTCTGCTCTGCACAGACTACAAGATTCTCTCAAAAGCTCTGGCCCGAAGACTGAGAAAGGTGATGAGCGAGCTCATTCATGTAGACCAGACTTACTGTGTGCCTGGCAGGCTGATTAGTGACAACGTCACTTTAATTCGGGATATTTTGGAGGTCTCTGGTTCATTGGCGGTAGAAACTGGTTTGATTTCAATTGACCAGGAAAAGGCGTTTGATCGGGTTGAACACCAATATTTATGGACAGTTTTAACAGCTTTTGGGTTCAGCCCAGGCTTCATAGCCAGGATACGGGTCTTGTACAGTGACATTGAGAGTGTGCTGAAGATAAATGGGGGCCTGTCTGCCCCTTTAAAAGTCCAGAGGGGGGTTCGGCAGGGCTGCCCTCTGTCAGGGATGCTGTACTCCCTCGCCATAGAGCCTTTGCTTCACTGCCTGAGAAGGGATCTATCAGGAGTTACTTTTCCTGGCTGTGACACCACGTTCAAGCTGTCGGCCTATGCAGATGATGTAGTCATTCTGCTAAACAAGCAGAGTGACATTGACGTTCTGGTTAGGAGTGTCAATCTTTTTGGCCAACTTTCCTCTGCAAAGATAAACTGGGGAAAAAGCGAGGCTCTGATGGTGGGGGAGAAACTAGAAAATCAGCTTACGCTTCCGGGTGGGTTGATTTGGAAAAAAGGAGGTTTTAAGTATCTTGGCGTCTTTATTGGAAATCAGCAGTTTGAGCAAAAAAATTGGGATGGGGTCATAGAGAAGATTAACGGGAGACTAAACAAGTGGAAGTGGCTAATGCCAAGAATATCTTTTAGAGGAAGAGTGCTCATTTTAAATAATCTTGTTTCCTCATCCCTGTGGCACCGCCTCATGTGCATGGACCCCCCTGCTGGTTTGTTGTCCAAAATTCAGTCTGTTTTGGTGGACTTTTTTGGGGGGGGTGGATTCCACTGGGTTCCTCAAGCCCTGTTATTTCTTCCCAAAGAGGAGGGGGGGCAAGGAGTGATTCATTTAGCTAGTAGAGGTGCTGCTTTTAGACTGACTTTCATACAGAGACTGCTGACGGGCCCCCAGGACCTGGTATGGAGGCCTTTGGCCTGTGTTATTTTACAGAGAGTCCTTGGGCTTGGGCTAGACCTCCCTGTGTTTTTAATGGATTTTAAGAACTCTAATGCACTGTCTTTACCCAGTTTTTACCGCAGTCTCTTTTCAGTGTGGACTCTTTTTAAAAAACAAAGAGGGCCATGCGATTCCCTCTACTGGTTGTTGAGGGAGCCGCTGGTTTTTGGTGGTCGCCTTGGTGTCCTGCCGGGAGTTGGAAGGACCTTCCTTGATAGGCTGTGTTCCAGGAACATTCTCACTCTGAAGCAAGTGGTGGAACTGGCTGGTCCTGGCCTCAACAACGCCTCAGCTTTAGCAGCTCATCTTGGTGTCAGGTCGAATCGTTTCATCGATGGTCTTCTTGCACACTGGAAACAGGAGCTTCATGGACTTGAGCACTCCCTACTCTTGGACTTTAGCAATGGCACGCTGCAGCCAGAAAGCACTGACCCCTTTCCCTCTCTCACGCTCCATATGGACTTTGACGTCGCTCCTTGCTCCTTACTGGCATTCTGTGCTCCCACTGGTGTGGACTTTGGAGGAGCCAGTGGTAAGGCACTCTACAGACTGGTGGTGATGGCACTCAACAAGGACCGATTGAACACCTGTGTGGACACTCCTTGGAGAGCCTATTTTAAACTAGGAAAAGGGCATCGGCCTGCCTGGAGGGCTCTTTACAAAGCCCCTCTCCCTAAGAGGCATGGAGACTTACAGTGGAGGGTCCTGCATGGTATTATAGCAGTCAATGCTTTTGTTTCTGTGATTAACAGCAGTGTCAGTGATCAGTGTGTTTTTTGTTCCTCTAGGGAGACTGTTTTTCATTGTTTTATTGAATGTCAGCGCCTGAGTGGCCTCTTTGAACTTCTCACAAAACTTTTTCATATTTTTAAGGAAGTTTTCTCTAAGCAGGTTTTCATTTGTGGTTTTATGTACAATCGTCGTTTTAAGCAGAAGTGTCAACTACTGAACTTTGTTTTAGGACAGGCAAAGTTGGCTATCTATGTAAGCCGGAGAAGAAAACTTGAAAATGTTGAGAATGATGTTGATGTCAAAATTTTATTTGTGAGGCTACTTAAAGCCAGAATCAGGCTGGACTTTCAGTTTTTTATGGGGAATGGGGATGTGGAAGGTTTCAGGACCCTCTGGTCCCTGGAGAATGTCCTCTGTTCAGTTCATGATGGACAGGTTTTTTTGGGGCGTTTTTTGGGGGATTAATTTTCTGTGTAACATAGCATGATATAGAAATTGTATTGACTGATGGACAAGTGTGTTTATTAAAGATCTTTTAAAAATCAAAATCTCTCTCTCTCTCTGTCTCTCTCTCTCTCTCTCCATTTGTGTCCTAAATCAACCTAACTTGCTGCATGTCTTTTCCAGCTCCATCTCTCTGTCTAGCCAATCGATACAAGTTCTTTTCTCCTTCCTTAGTGTCCAGCATCTCATACAACTCACTATATTCCTTTTCCTTTGCCACCTCTCTCTTTGTCATGCGCCTAGATTCCAAATACTCCTGTCTACTTTCTTCATCTCCCTGACTATCCCACTTTTTCTTTGCTAACCTCTTCCTTTGAATAGTTTCCTGTACCTCCTCATTCCACCACCAGGTCTCCTTGTCTTCCTTCCTCTGTCCACTGGATACACCACATACCTTTCTACCCGTTTCCTTCAATACTTTTGCTGTACTTTCCCAGTCATCTGGTGATTCTTCCCTACGGCCCAGAGCCTGTATCAACTCCTTCCTGGACTCTGTGCGACCTTCTTCCTTCTCTAACTTCCCCCACTTAATCTTTGGTTCTGCCTTCACCGTTTTTTTCTTCTTGATTTACAAAGTTATCCTCCAGACTACCATCTGATGCTGTCTAGCTACATTCTCCCCTGACACCACCTTGCAGTCTCCTATCCCTTTCAGATTTCTCCTTTTGCATAAGATGTAGTCCACCTGTGTGCACCTTCCTCCACTCTTGTAAGTCACCCTATGTTCCTCTCTCTTCTTAAAGTATGTCTTCACCACAGCCATTTCCATCCTTTTAGCAAAATCCACAACCATATTTCCTTCCACATTTCTCTCCTTAAGACCATACTTACCCAGGACCTCCTCATCACCTTGCTTCCCTTCATCGACATGTTCATTAAAGTCTGCTCCAATCACCACTCTCTCCTCCCTGGGAACACTCTCTACCTCTTCATTCAGCTTACTCCAGAATTCCTCACTTTTACCTGACATCCAACTTGTGGGGCATATCAGGGATGTGATTTTTCCGCTAATTCATGGAATTCCGCTTTTTTTATCTTCCAAAATAAAAAAAAAAAAAATTATATGAGTATATACCGGATTCCGACTTTTAGTAATTCCCTAACTGTAATGAAACGATGCGCCTGACTGGCTGATCGTCCTTGCAGTGACCAATGAACTGAGATTGCAACGGATGTTGGGAAGAAAACTGTGACAAATTTGTTTAGCAATTTTATACGGAAAATTGACTGTGTCGGGAAGGCGCGGAAAACATGTACAAGAAGGAGCAAAAAACATGTACAAGAGGTCAAGTCGAGGTCCACTAATTATTCAATTGTTGGAACTTTCGGTGTTCAGAAAAAAACATCGAAACCATACGGCCTCCACCCTTTGTTAACGACACGATCGGACACGGAAATCGAAAGGAATGATCCACCCCGACAACCAGTGCCAGTTGCGGATAGAGTAGTGAATTTTGAGGTATGTGAAGATATATTTTTGTATACATGTCATCTAGTTAATATTTTCTTCATCTTGCCTGCTGAAGATGTTTTGGACTTTATTTAAAAAATATTTTTAACGCCGTGTGCAGTGGACATTGACTCATAACTTTTGAATATTTCTAAGACTTAGCTACATCAGTGATTTTGCGAAATGAACTGCTCAAGACTCAATGGAGATTGAAACTGGTGATCTGAAATGAATGCTGAAATTCTAAAAAGTAATGGTATGTTGGAATTTTATTTCTATTATGGAATAGATAAAATTAACTGATTTTGATTTGATTGAGTGTTAAAGCATGTGATGGATAATGCTTGTTGGAATATTTTAGGAATGCTATCTTCTTGGAACATAAGTCAATATTGTACAGTAATAAGTGGCATTCAGCTGTTTGTTTTATGTCATCTAAGCACAGTTCTGGTACTTAAAAATCATAAAAACCCAGGAGCTTCAGGGGCCAAAGCCCCCCGAACCCCCCTCACCGGGGATCTGCCCCGAACCCTGCTGGGGACTGTGTCCCCCAGACCCCCTGCAAAATTTTCAGATAATTTCACCAACCCAAAATCACATCACTGGCATATGCACTGACAACATTCAACATCACACCTTTGACGTCTAGCTTCAAACTCATGATCCTGTCTGACTCCCTCTTTAAATCCTGAACACTCTTCAAACTCTTCCTTCAAGATTACGCCTAATCCATTTCTCTTCCTATCTACACCATGGTAGAACTAGGGATGAGCCAATACCACTTTTTCAAGACCAATACCCATACCGATACTGTACCGATACTGTGACTATTGGCTGTTTCCGATCCAAACCTGATACAGTGTCTTATTTAATACAATAAGAGTACAGAACATTCTCCCTTTGTTGAACATTCTCCCTTTCTTGAAGAGAGGAACCACCACCCAGGTTTGCCATACCAAAGGCACTGTCCTTGACCTCCATGTGATGTTGCAGAGGCGTGTCAACCATGGCATCCCTACAACATCCAGGGCCTTGAGGTACTCAGCATGAATCTCGTCCACCCCCGGGGCCCAGCTACGAAGGAGCTTTCTAACCACCTTGGGAACCTCAGCCCCTGTGATGGGTGAGTCGTCCTCCATGTCCACAAGCCCTGCTTCCTCTGTGGAAGATGTGTTAGTGGGACTGAGGAGCTCCTTGAAGTATCCCTTCCACCGCGCGATGATATTCAATTCAGTTCAATTCATCTTTATTTATATATCGCCATTTCATATCAATGTTCATCTCATAGCACTTTCAACTGTAGGGGAAATCCCCACAATTGCAGAAGGACCCCAGCAATCAGGAAATCTCCTGTGAGCAAGCGCTTTGTGACAGTGGAGAGGAAAAGCTCCCTTTTAACAGGAAGAAGTCTCCAGCAGAACCAGTCTCAAGGAGGGGCAGTCATCTGCTGCGACTGGCTGGGGGGTGAGGGGTAGAGAAGATGAAAAGAACAGATATGTAGAGCGCAAACAGCATGATGGGGATTCAATCTATGGGAGAGAACAAACAGATGTTAATGACAAGCAAAATATTTCATTGAGAGTGAAGAAAGGAGTGAAGCCCAGTGCATTATTGGAGGTCCCCTGGCTGTCTAAACCTATTGGCAGCATAACTAAGGGAGGGTTCAGAGACACAAGATCCCTCCCTAATTGTAGGCAATATTGAAAATGAAGGTTTTAAACCTGTTCTTAAAAACAGAGACCGAGTCAGACTCCTGAATCCAGATTGGCAGATGGTTCCAAAGGAGAGGAGCTTGATAACTGAAGGCTCTGCCTAATATTGCACTTTTGGAGATTCTAGGTATTACAAGTAATCCTGCATTTTGGGAGCGTAGTGCTCTGTTAGGATAATAGAGTAGTATCAGATCTTTTAAATAAAAAGCGGCCTGATTATTTAGAGCTTTGTAAGTGAGAAGAAAGATTTTAAACTTAATTCTAAACTCTATGGGAAGCCAATGAAGGGAGGCCAGCACCAGAGAGATATGATCTCTCTTTCTAGTACCTGTTAAAACTCTTGCTGCAGCATTTTGGATCAGCTGAAGGCTTTTTAGAGATGTTTTAGGACAACCTGATCATAAAGAGTTACAATAATCTAATCTAGAGCTAACAAAAGCGTGGATCAGTTTCTCAGCATCACTCTGAGACAAGATGCTCCTAATCTTGGCAATATTGCACAAGTGATAGAAGGCAGTCTTAGAAACAAATTTAATATGTGAATTGAAAAACAGATCTTGAATAAAAAAAACTAAAAGGTTCCTCACAGAACTATTCAGAGAAAGAGTAACCGCTTCCAAACTAGGAGTTTGATTTGGAAAGGTATTTCTAAGGTTTTTTTGGACCAACAAGAATGACTTCAGTCTTATCTGAATTTAATAGCAGGAAATTACAAGTGATCCAAGCTTTGATTTCCTTAAGACAGGCTTCTAACTTGGCTAATTGATTACTATCATCTGGCTTCATTGACAGGTATAATTGTGTGTCATCTGCATAACTAACTAACTAACTAACTAACTAACCTGCACTTATATAGCGCTTTTCTAGTCACAAAGACCACTCAAAGCGCTTTCACTAGTACTAACCCTCTATTCTAAGGGCCTATAGGAAACAGATAACAGATAACAGATAACAATGAAAATGTATACAGTGCTTTCTAATAATGTTGCCTAACGGAAACATATACAAACTAGAAAGAGTAGGGCCTAGCACAGATCCCTGTGGAACTCCATAACTGAGCTTTGAGTTGAAAGAAAACTCATTATTGACATGAACAAACTGGAACCTATCAGATAAATAAGATCTAAACCACTGCAACGAAGTTCCATTAAGTCCAACATAGTGTTCTAATCTATCAAGTAGAATATTATGATCGATAGTATCAAAAGCTGCACTAAGGTCTAAAAGGACAAGTACATAAACCAGTCCATTATCAGACGCGATAAGGAGGTCATTAGTGACCTTCACTAAGGCTGTTTCAGTACTATGATGAATTTTAAACCCAGATTGAAACTCTTCAAATAAACCATTTCCCTGCAAGTGGTCAAATAATTGCATAGCAGCAACTCTTTCTAAGATTTTTGAAATGAAAGGGAGATTAGAGATTGGTCTATAGTTAGCTAAAACTCCTGGATCCAGCATTGGATTTTTAAGTAAGGGTTTAATTACAGCAGTTTTAAAAGCCTGCGGTACATGTCCTAATGTTAATGAAGAATTGATTATATGAAGAATCAAGCTACCAATAAGTGGGAAGACTTCTTTAAAGAACCTGGTAGTAATAGGGTCTAAAAGACAAGTTGAAGGCTTGGATGAGGAAATTATTTTATCTAACTCTAAAAGGTTAATTGGAGTAAACTCATCCAAACAGATATCAATTGAAGGAATTGTAGTAGTTACTGTATTTAAGTTAACGGTGGGAAGAATCTGACTGATTATACAGTATCTTTGATAGATAAAATTTTATTTTTGAAAAAGTTCATAAAATTGGAGTAAACTTATCCAAACAGATATCAATTGAAGGAGTTGTCATAGTTACTGCATTTACGTTAATGGTGGGAAGAATCTGACTGATTTTATCTGTCATAGATAAAATTTTATTATTGAAAAAGTTAAGATAAGATAAGCCTTTATTAGTCCCACAATGGGGAAATTCCAGGATTGCAACAGCACAGGGATAGCGACACTCAGAGCAACAATCAGAAGGCAAGAAAAAAAAAAGCAAGAGCAGCTAATATGCATATGTCCATATTACTATATATATATATATATATATATATATATATATATATATATATATATATATATATATATATATATATATATATATATACAGTATATATATACAGTATATATATACACAGACACACAGTGCAGAGCATTGTAGCTGGATGGAATAAATATATGAATATATAAACACAGTGCGGAGCATTGTAGCTAGATGGAATAATATGTAGATATATAAACACAGTGCGGAGCATTGTAGCTTTGAAAAAGTTCATAAAGTCCTGACTAGTAAGCTCTAAGGGAATGCTAGAATTGACAGAGTCTTGACTCTTTGTCAGCCTGGCTACAGTGCTGAAAAGAAACCTGGGATTATTTTTGTTCTCTTCTATTAATGCAGAATAGTTACTTTTTTTAGCTTTTCTAAGATATTTTTTTTATAATTTAAGAAATGATTTCTCCAAGCCAAATAGTTTTCATCTAATTTAGTGGTGCACCATTTTCTTTCTAATTGACGAGTCTTCTGTTTTAAGCTATGAGTTTCTGTGTTGAACCAAGGAGATAGAAATCTCTGATTAGATTTTTTAATTTTTAAAGGGGCCAACATGTCTAGAGTCTGATGCAGAGAAGCTGTAACACTATCCACCATGCTATCAATTACAGAAGGAGCAAGCTGTCTATAGCTTATTTCTGTTGTGTTGACACATGGCATAGAGCAAACAATCTGCATAAATTTGGTAACGACATCATCTGAGAGGCATCTACTGAAGTAATGTTTTTCTTTAGGAGCCAAATAGTCAGAAATAGTAAAATCAAAGGTTAACAGTCAATGGTCTGACAGTACAGGATTATGAGGAGACACTACCAGATTTTCTTTTTCTATGCCATGTCAGAACAAGGTCCAATGTATGGTGGAGATAATGGGTAGAATTTCCTACTTTCTGAGAAAACCCCATCGAGTCTAATATTGAATTAAAATGCCATAGCTTTTAGTCTATGCACTATCTACAATCAATCACTATCTACATCTCCATGTATATTAAAATTCTTTAGCTGTCACAGTCGCCATACTGTTAAGGGGTAAACATAACCCCTAGTGGTCAAGAGTGGTAAAAAAAAATTGTCAATAAAATAGTTCAGATTTCCAAATCTATAACTTGAAAGTTGAAAGAGATAATGGCTTACTGTCAATTAGAAAGATGTATAATATGATCCAAAGTTTCAGATAGGAATGAATTTATGCATCTAATTTGCATAATGCTGCTGCAACTATATAAATTACATAACTCAGTCAAAAGTAGACTTTGGACACATTTACACAAAGAATGGTTCATTTTTGTTGTTTTTTTTTTTTGTTTTTTTTTACACCATTTTGTTTACAGCTGTATGTTTTTGTTTAATCTTCAAAGTATATGAACCAGAAAATCAATAAAATGTAAAAAACAACAACATTTATTCGTCTTACCTGTTGCGGGTGGGGGAGTCACTTGCCCACGTGGCTGGTCTGTTTCGTCCATCGTGGTTGATGTTTTGTGTTTGCTTGGTAATTTACACTCTCTACCACATCTACAAACTCTTATGATTATCCTACATGAATTTTGTTTGTATTATGCAGCTATTTTCCCTGCTTGATGCATTTTTCTTGTGAGAATCCATGACGACGTGGGCACCGCCATTTTGGTGCTGGTAGTTCATTTTTTTGCCCATCGTGGTCATAGTTTTGCGTTTGGTTGGTCATTTACACCCTCTGCCACATCTACAAACTCTTATGATTATCCCATGTGAGTTTTGTTTGTATTACGCGTCTATTTTTACTGTTTAATATAGTTTCAGTCAGAATTGCCGCCGCCATGATTGGTCATGGCGGCAACAACATTGCTGCTGGAAGGAAGAAGGAAGAATAATAATGAGGATTTCTTCTTCTTTGCTGTATTCCATGTCAGCCATAATTACTCCGGTGCATTTCTGCCGCCTTCTGAACTGTCAGATCAATACAGATCAGTACAAATTCTCAATATAGCCGGAGGATGTCAATAAGTTGACAGGTGTAGTTGCTGCACTGTGCCACTGGGGGCGTGGGACCCGTCCATTTGATGTGGACAGTTAAAGGGTTCAAGTCCCCTACTATAATTATTCTCTCTGATTTCAGCACTAAATCAGCTAAGAATTTGGGAAATTTGGATAAAAATTCTGAATAGGCTGAGGGAGGACGATAAACTATGGCAAATAAAATTGAGTTTAACCTAAAATTGCTAAAATGCCCAATACTGAGGACCAGGCCCTCAAAGGAATTATAACATATTTTTTGCTTTACATTAACTAGTAATTTGGAATGGTAAATTGTTGCTACTCCTCTTCCACGACCAGAACTTCTGGGATTTTGACAGTTTAAATAACTAGAGGGAGTTGATTCATTTAAACCAACATGATCCTCTTGCCCTAACCAAGTCTCTGTAAGGGATAGTAAATCAATCTGATGATCAATTAACAGATCATGTACTAGCAGAGACTTGGGAGTTAGAGACCTAATATTTAACAAACTGCATTTAATTTTTAAATTATGAGGAGGAACAGAGGTCAAATCATTAAATTTAGAGGCTTCATATTTAATTTGAGTTTTACCAACTTTTTGTTTAATCACTTTGGGATTCTTATACATTATATTTTTATTTACTTTGGAGGAAGCAGACAATGATTCTCTGATGGGGAAGACAGGGGCTAAGTTGAGGGGTGGCGGATGAAGAGGACCTACAAAGAGGCTGGTCCCAACTCTGAGTTGTCAAGGTTTTGGAAATTTGGATAAAAATGATGCCAGATTGTTAGATAAAAGAGACACACCATCCAAAGTGGGATGGACGCCGTCTCTTCTAATAAGACCAGGTTTTCCCCAAAATGAGTTCCAATTGTTTATGTTGCCTACATTATTTGCAAAACACCACACAGACAGCCAGCGGTTGAACGATGACAAGCGGCTAAACATGTCATCACTGGTCAGATTGGGGAGGGGCCAGAGAATACTACAGATATCCCCAGTCAGTGTCAGCAGCATCCCATCCGCACCATACACAGTGTGGACAGAGAGCTGCTTTCCTCTCCTGAGCCGCCGCACAGTTTGCCAAAATCTGTTTGAGGCCGTCCAAAAGTCTTGTTCCATGGCCTTACCACTCCTCCAACACACAAGTTTTTTCTTCATCAACCACCAGAGCTTTACTCCGCTTGGCCTGCCAATACACTTCAGCTGCTTTGGGAGTCCCACAAGCGAATGAAGCTCGATTGAACTTCTTCAGCTTAATGGCCTCCTCACCACTGATGTCCACCACTTGGTTTCAGGGGTTGCCACCATGAGATGCACTGAAGACCTTGCAGCCACAGCTCTGGGCAGCCGCTTCAACAGTGAAGGTGGAGAACATGGCCCATTCTGACTCTATATGTCTCCAGACTCCACTGGAATGTGGTCCAAGTTCTTCCGGAGGTGAGAGTTGAAGACCTCCCAGACAGATCCAACGCACCACCAAGTGGCGATCAGTTGTCAGCTCTTCACCTCTCTTTACCCGAGTGTCCAAGACATACGGGTGCAAGTCTGATGACACGATAACAAAATTGATCATCGACCTGCGACCTAGGGTGTGCTGGTGCCAGGTGCACGTATGAACACCCTTGTGCTTGAAACATGGTGTTCATTATGGACAAACTGTGGTTAGCACAGAAGTTTAATAACTGAACACCACTTGAGTTCAGATTGGGCAGGCTGTTCCTCCCAATCACCCCCCTCCAGGTTTCACTGTTGTTGCCCACGTGCACATTGAAGTCCCCCAGTAAGACAATGGAGTCTCCAAGAGGATCACCCTCCAGCACCCCAGTCAGAGACTGGGGTGCAAGTGGGTAATCTAAACCATCATTTGGTGCATAAGCACAAATGATGGTCAGGACCAGTTTCCCAACCCGAAGGCGCAGGGAAACAACCCTTTCATCCACCGGGGAGAAAACTAATATAGAGGTAGCAAGGTGGGGGGGGATACAAGAATACCCACTGCTGCTCGTCGCCTCTCGCCCGGGGCAAATCCTGAGTAGGCCAAACTCCATCCACTCTCCAGGAGACTGCTTCCAGAGCCAGAGCTGTGTGTTGAGATGAGGCCGACTATACCAGCCGGTATCTCTCAACCTCATGCACCAGCTCAGGGTCCTTCCCCACCAGAGAGGTGACATTCCACATCCCAAAAGCTAGTTTAGGAAGTCTGGGATCAGACCGCAATGGTCTCTTCCTTCGACTGCCACAACACAGCTCATTGGATAACTAGGGCACGCAAACCCCCCACCACGATAAGTTGATGATCCATGAGGGAAAATTTCCGGCTTCTAGCTTGGTGCTCAGCATAATAGAACAGGGAAAGGAAAGTTATGCACAGAGCTACCAGAGGATTGACCCCCCACTGTAGCGTTCACTACTTACAGTAGCTGTGTGGCCTTGGGTCAGAGAAACGGAGTGAGGGGCCGCCCCTATACACCATATGGTGTCCCACATGCTGTGGAAGGGAATTAACTAACTAAATACAATCACACAGACATAAATTCAGATGTATTAATAATTAGTAGTAAAATAAATAGTTGTCACTGGAACAGTGTGTCACCATGGGGTGAGACGCCGGCTCGGCGCTCAGCCCATGCTCCTTTTATCCCTGCCTCTCATTGGGCAGTGCCTCAGCTGGTTCCCAGCTGTCAGTGTCACGGGACGGCTGGGGCCAATTAATCCTCATCAGCTGGGGCGCTGTTAATGAGTATAAAGAGGAGCAGCTTCGATCATTCGGGGCTGCGACATAAGCACTGCTAGGCTGAAGCCCCTTCGTCTGGTGTCAGCCTCAACTCCCCTTGCAGCATTCCTGTGTTTGTATCCCGCTGTGAGTATGCACGTCTTGTTACCCCCACGTCCGGTACGAGCTACCTACCCCTGCGCTGTGCAGCCTGAGAATGTACGTCTGTATGAGTGTCTGTGCTCTCCTCATCCCTTATCCCTTACCCAGAATAAAACATCTCGACTCACTGGCTTGTCCCTGGCTCTGATTGCCCGGCTCCCTAGAGCCGGATATGACAGTATGTCGCAGCCAGAAGAGTTGCCGGCGGCCGTGAGTCGCTGTGGAAATGTACCTTTCTGTCCGGGTGTCAGCGCTGCTAGCATGCCGTTTCCCAGGAGTCACTTCCGGCGCCAGGGCGACGAGCTGAGGTCCATCTCGGAGGCTGTCGACGGGACGTTCTTCACCCTGCACGACGCCTCCAACGTGAGACGCTGGCATCCGGGCCGTGCTGAGGAACTCCTGGACTGTCACCCTCACTCTCTGTACCATCTGGAGGACAGTGCCAGGATAGACGCTGCAGGTACACAGCAAGAGAAGCTCCACGGGGTGGATGGAAATCCCGGCAGGGAGTAGAAGTGGGCGACGTCTTTCCCCGCTTCGGAGTCCCGTTCCTGCCGCAATTCCAGTCCGGGAGTTCGCGCCAACCAGAGGACTTCCCCCGACCTGCGCCACGTCACTCGGGATTCCCTTCAAGGAGCCGCAGCTGACAGCAGTTATGTCCGGGGTCGAGTGGCTGTCGCGAGCTCTACTGTGTTTCCTGTCACCACCTTCAGGCATGTGGCGGCGGCAGTGAGATTGATGGTGAGGACTTCAGGGCTACGAAGCTTTCCCGTGCTCGACGCCTCCCTCGTCTCGATCTCCGATCTGGAGCGGCGAATCCTGGGTTTCCCCCTCGCTTCGTTCCCTGGGAGTAGTCGTCATCACATCGCCGAGTCACCTCTGCACGAACCTCGTCCGGATCCAGTTCTGGGTCATCGTCAGGACCGTTCCTCCCACGCAGCTGTCATCCCTTCGCCTCGTCAGTGTGGAGATTCTACAGCCTCGTCCCCTGAGCCTCGTTCCCCCGCTGTCATTTCTGGACATTCGGGCTGGCTCACCCCGGCTGTTTTCCCCTCCTCCTCGACGCGCTTCCTGACCGCTGTGTGTGCCTGGAATCCCGGCCTGGTGAGCTCTCTGCTGGAGACAACGCGAGCGACCCTCAGACGAATTCCTGGGGGGTCCTCCGTTATCGCCGGGCGGGGAGAGGAAGAAGCAGATTCCACTACAGCAGGCGATACTCAACCTCCAGGGGGCAGGCAAGTCATTGTTTTTTCACACCTGCTTAATGATTTGCTCTGTCACATCCCTGGAGGAGAAGTTCAGGGTTCGCAGCTCCCTGAACTCTCCCCACCTGCTGTAACCTGTATTCCTAATCCCGCATCCTCTGTGTCTCTCTCCGCCGAGCGGTCCCCGGCTCCGGGCCAACGTGGTGGGATATGGAGAGGGCCTGTGGTTCCGCAGCTACATTGCGGACGGAGGAGGGGGACTGACTGCTGCGTGGAGTCTACGCTGACGACTGAGCGTCCCTGGGTCTCCACGGAGGAGCGGTTCGGTCCAGCGGGACGAGATTCTTCTGGCTTCACGCCGAGTGGGTCGTCGGCGGGGTTACCTGAGCTGGAGGGATCTCAAGCTGCGCTGACCATCGTGCTGGCTGCGGGGCCCGACGCGGCTAGATGGGAGCCTGACAACGACCTCCTGACGACGGATCCTGGATCTTCGCAGTCCTGGACGGCGTCAGAACCCGAGATCAGGCGAGTGCTCTCCTTTCTTTTCTCTCTTTTTATCCTTGAGCACTTCAGCCTATCTCCAGGGGAGACGAGCAGGGTGCAGCCGTCCGCTGCGTCTGAGCTCGTCTCGCCGGGTTCTGGCGCTGCCGGTGATCCTGATCCCGGTTCTGTTTTCTCTTCTGAGCCTTCTTCCAGGGTCACCGGCGAGGAGTTGCTGTTCCTCGTGGTGCTGGAGGGTCCGGGTTCAACGTTGGAGGTCGGTTCTGGTGCAGTGTCCAACGTGGGTTCGCCCGAGACCCAATCGGGGTCCAACGTGGGTTCGCCTGAGGCCCGATCGGGGTCCGACGTGGGTGCTGCCCCAGTGTTGTCCAGGTCCGGTGAGGAGGTGGCCGTTTCCCTGAGGCCCGCCGCCCTCGTCATCGGCTCTCCCCTGAGCCTCTTCCACCGGGATCCGCTCTGACCCTTCGTCCGTCTCAACGGTCCTGGTGGTTGAGTGATGCGGTCGACGACCCGACCCGCAAAACTTTCGGTTCGGCGATCTGGTTTCCCCCCACTGGTCTGTTTGCCTTTGGGCGGCCTGGTTCGGCAGCCGTTGGACTGGATTCCTGGGATCTGGGCCCAGAGTTCGCCGTCCGAACATTTCTCTTCCCCGGGTTGCCAACTGGACAATGGGCGGGGAGATTACCAGAACAATTCCGGCCGTTTTGGACTCTGCCTGCCGTCTCCTCGGGTGTCCTTTACTTCTTTTATTATTATTGAAGTCACTCGGGTGTAGTTTCTTTGTCCATTAGGGGATATATGTTTTTGTGCTGTGTGTTGTTTTTTTTTATTAACCATACTCAGCATTTTTATCTTATTGTTATCCTGTTACCCTGTCACCTTTTTTTTCCTCTTGGTGACTCACCTTATGTATTGCGCTGTGTATTGCATTTTCTTATCTTTACTCAGCGTTTTCATTCATCCTTACCTTAGCCTTGGCCTCGTCGGTGCATCATGGAGTATGCGTGTGGTTTCCTGTTCAACCATACTCTGTGATCACCCCATTCTGTCTTATTATCCTCGTGGGGGGCCTTCCCTAGCCCCGACTTTAACATTGACTGTGTTTGTTATTGTTTGAAGTAATGTGTTTCATTCCCACTTAACCGTACTTCATTATTACCCATTTGTCCTTGTCACCTCTGTTTCTTTAGGTGATCTTTTATATATTCAGTGCTGTGTGTTTTGTTTTCTTTAGTATCCATGCACAGCGTTTTTCATCATTT
Organism: Pholidichthys leucotaenia; assembly: GCA_020510985.1. Lineage (NCBI taxonomy): Eukaryota > Metazoa > Chordata > Actinopteri > Cichliformes > Pholidichthyidae > Pholidichthys > Pholidichthys leucotaenia. The sequence continues at coordinate 180,995,960 of CM035850.1, read as the reverse complement.
TTTGTCCTGACCTTTGTCTTGTTGGTGCATTATGGAGTAGTGTGTTTTGTTCCCCTTAACTATACTCTGTGATTGCTTTATTCATTCCTGCCACCTTTTTGGTGGGTTTTTGGTTTTCTTTTTTTGCCCCGATCTATACGTTATTTGTATGCTGTCTGTAGTCATATTTGGTATTTTCCCTACCTGTGTCCTAACTCAGTTTTCTCCCTAACTGTGCTCTGGGTTAATCCTTTTCCCTGTGTTGTAGGGTATTGTATTTGGGTTTTTTTTTCTCTGCCCTGCTGCCCTACATTGGTCTATTGTTTTTTTTTGTCCTTCCCTTTGCATCTTCCCCTCCGGTCCTGCCTCCCTTCCGCCCACCCTAGGTGGGGAAGGGGGGGGGCGGCTGGGATGTTCCTGGTCGTTCGGGAGCCCGACCGTGAGGGGGAGGCTCTGTCACCATGGGGTGAGACGCCGGCTCGGCGCTCAGCCCATGCTCCTTTTATCCCTGCCTCTCATTGGGCAGTGCCTCAGCTGGTTCCCAGCTGTCAGTGTCACGGGACGGCTGGGGCCAATTAATCCTCATCAGCTGGGGCGCTGTTAATGAGTATAAAGAGGAGCAGCTTCGATCATTCGGGGCTGCGACATAAGCACTGCTAGGCTGAAGCCCCTTCGTCTGGTGTCAGCCTCAACTCCCCTTGCAGCATTCCTGTGTTTGTATCCCGCTGTGAGTATGCACGTCTTGTTACCCCCACGTCCGGTACGAGCTACCTACCCCTGCGCTGTGCAGCCTGAGAATGTACGTCTGTATGAGTGTCTGTGCTCTCCTCATCCCTTATCCCTTACCCAGAATAAAACATCTCGACTCACTGGCTTGTCCCTGGCTCTGATTGCCCGGCTCCCTAGAGCCGGATATGACACAGTGTTGGTTTAAAATCATAAATTGAGACAATTAAAATAGGAAAGTAATCAAAAGATGGGTTAAAATAGTAGCTCAAGTAGGTTCATTTTGTCTTCTTTTAATTATTTATCTTTTGTTCTTATTAAAGACAAAAATAGAATAGAAAGGAGATGTCTGTACCTTCTTAACATGTATTGACTGTACACTGCAGCCTTCGTCAGTTGAGGGGGCCTTTATGCTTTCCCACACCTGGGACCACATTCTCCAGAGACCATCTGACGGCAGAAGGCGGGGCCGGCTCGGTGGATCTGACAAATCTGCTGAGCTGGCCCCGCCTACGAAAGTCAGCTGATAAATGTCACCTGGCAGCAATCAGCTGACTCTTCTGACGAAGGCTGCAGTGTACAGTCGAAACATGTTAAGAAGGTAAAGACATCTCCTTTCTATTCTATTTTTGTCTTTTATAAGAACAAAAGATAAATGGGTTAAAATAGGTCTTTAGCCAGCTTTTTTTTTCTTTTTTTTTTTTTTTAAAAAGGACATTCTTGGCAGCCCCGATTTTCTTCAGCAGGCTGTTCCACAAATGTAGGCCATAGCAACTAAAAGCAGCTTCACCGTGAGTGTGTGTTCTCACAGTAGGGATAATTGAAAGGCCACAGGACCTCAGGGTCCATGGGGGCTCAAACGTTAAAAGCAGTTCTGATAAATAAGAAGGTCCAAGACCGTGCAGACATATATAAACCAGAGCAAGAACCTTAAAATAGATTCTGAACAACACGGGGAGCCAATGCATTGATTTTAAAACCGGCATGATGTGAGTCTGCTATCTGGTCATCGTCAGAACACTTGCAGCTGAATTCTGTAATAACTGTAGATTTTAAATTATCTTTTTGGTGAGACCAAAGAACAGAGCATTACAGTAATCAATACGGCTGGTGATAAAAGCATGCATCAGTATCTCTGTGTTTGCTTGAGAGAGAAATGGGCGGACTCTGGCTATGTTCATTAGATGGTAAAATCCTGTTTTTCTCGCTCAAGACGTGATGGTGGGACTGGCAAGTGGCGTGGAGATGAGAATGATGTCGGAGTTAGGGGATGCCATCTCATCAGCACAGACTCCATCTCATCTGGGGTGCTCTCCTCCAACCCATGAAAAGGCTGCGGAGGTGGGGAGAGGGACACTGGAGCAGAAGCCAAGTCAGGTCCAAGTCAGGTCCTGTGAGATCTGCACTCCGAGGAACTTGATGTTCTCTACTCTCTCCACTAAACGGTCGCCGATTCTGAGGGGGACGTGCTCAGGCTGTGACCGCCGGAAGTCGATAATCATCTCCTTCGTTTTGTCCACATTGAGCACCAGATTGTTCTCCCTGCACCAGCCCTCCAGGTCTCTCACTTCTTCCCTGTACATTGATTCCTCATCCCTCTGGATAAGTCCCACCACCGTGGTGTCATCTGCAAACTTAATAATCTGGTTCCCCTCGTGTCTGGATGCACAGTCATGTGTTAGAAGTGTAAACAACAGTGGACTGAGTACACAGCCTTGAGGGGATCCGGTACTCAGCGTGACAGACTTGGAGATGTTGTTTCCAACCCAGACAGACTGAGGTCTCTCAGTCAGGAAATCCAGGATCCAGAGACATGTGGCGGTGTTCAGACCGAGAAGGAGTAATTTCTACATCAGTCTCTGGGGAATAATGGTGTTGAATGCTGAACTGAAATCAATGTACAGGAGTCTGGTGTAGGTGTCTTTCTGGTCCAGGTGGGTGATGACAGAGTGCAGGGTGGTGACTATGGCATCCTCCATGGAGCAGTTTGAACGATATGCAAACTGGAGCGGGTCATGTGATGCAGGGAGGCAGGCTGTGATGCGTGGTTTGACAAGCTGTTCAAAACACTTCATCACAATTGGTGTCAGTGCAACAGGATGATAGTCATTCAGACAGGACACAACTGGTTTCTTTGCCACCGGTACTATGGTAGAGGTCTTAAAGCATCTGGGAACAATGGCCTGACTCAGGGAGATGTTATAAATATCAGTCAGGACATCTGCCAACTTGCTCGCGCAGTCTCGGAGCACATGTCCTGGGATGTTGTCCGGACCTGCAGCTTTACATGGGTTGACCCTGATTAGGGTCCTCCATGTGTCTGCTGCGTTGATGATGATAGCTGGCCCAACAGATGGTGGAGATGGGCCAGACCTCCCTCTGATTGTCTGGTTTGATGGTTCAAAATGTGCAAAGAAGTTTTTGAGCCTGTCTGGAAGCAAAGCGTCGTCATCATCGACCCCCTGCCTAGACTTATAATCCGTCAGCGCCCGAACTCCCTGCCACATCCGTTTGGTGTTCTTTGTGTCACAGAGGTGTCCCTGGATTTTCTCCGCATAGGCGTGCATCGCCGTCTTAATTCCCTTTGAGAGCGCAGAACTGGCTGAGTGGAGGGCGATCCTGTCCTTCTCTCTGAAGGCTGCATCTCTGGCTGTGAGCAGCGAGTGCACCTCTGCAGTCATCCAGGGTTTATAGTTGCCCCGTGCAGTAATAGTCTTCACTATAGTGACATCCTCTGTGCACTTTGCGATGTAGCTGGTGGTCGTTTCAGCATACTCCTCCACATCTGTCCTGTCTCCCTGGGAGGCTGCTGTTTTGCAGACCTCCCAGTCTGTGTGCAGAAAACAGTCCTTAAGTGCTGAGGCTGCACCCTCTGGCCAAATCCTTATTTGTTTCTCTACTGGCCTGCTGTGCTTCAGTGAAGGTTTGTAGGCAGGCACCAGCATCACGGATAGATGGTCAGAATGGCTGAGGTGGGGGTGAGGTGTTACCTTATAAGCATCTGGAAAGTTTGTGTACACCAGGGGTGTCCAATCATGTGCCATGGAGGGCCAAGACCCTGCAGGTTTTCTCTTCTTCCCAGTCTCTTCAGCAGGTGTTTTCACTTAGCAGCAATCAGTGGGAAGAAGTTCAGTGAAATCTGCTGTTGAAAGCACTGGTTGGAGGTAAAGCCAGAAGCGTCTTGGCCCTCTATGGCACATGATTGGACACCCCTGGTGTACACCAAGTCCAACATATTCTCTCCTCTGGTCTTAAAGTCTACATATTGTTTAAACTTGGGGAGCACAGTCTTTAAACTGGTGTGATTAAAATCCCCCACAACCACCACAAAACTGTCCGGGTGTGAAGTTTGAAATTCACTGATAGCATCGTGCAGCTCTCCGAGTGCCTCGTTAGCATTAGCTTTCGTATTAGTACTAGGAGCTATGTAAACAGTAGCTACAAACATGTTGGTGAATTCCCTCGGAAGATAGAATGGCCGACAATTTACGATAAGGAACTCCCCCAACGGAGAGAAGTGTTTAGATACTAACGTGGCGTTAACACACCAGTTCTTGTTAATTTGGGTACATAACCCCTCCCCCCCGGCTCTTACTGGAGCTAGCAGCCTCTCTGTCAGCCCAGAACGATGTCATCCCTTCCAGCTGAATGGCTGCGTCAGGGATGTTGTCGTGGAGCCATGTCTCTGTGAACGCAAACACACAGCAGTCCCTCCACTCTCTCCGGGTTTCTCTCAGCAGACGCAGCTCGTCCAGCTTGTTATCGAGGGAGCGGACAGTGGAAAGAAGGAGCAACGGTACTGCTGGTCTGGAGGGGTTAGCCTTTAGCCTAGCATGAATCCTGGCTCTTTTTCCTCACTTCTGTTTGCGTTTGCACCGCTTACGCCTCCTCCTTTCCCGGGTAGCTGCCAGCGTAATCTCTGACAGTATATGCTGGCATAGAATGTCCAAGTCACATCCGAGTGCCGCAATTCTTGCAGCGTGCAGTTCCTTGATGTTTAATAAGGTCTCACGGTTGTAAGGTTTACAGAATCTATGTCTGGGATGATCAGAACACTCAAAACTCTCACACTCACTGATGCCTAGAGGGGCCGCAGCGTCTGTGCTCCCAAAACACTTACATTTTAACTGTTTGTAATCTTGGCATTGTTGTGCCTCCCAGGGTGACCAGGGTTTCCCTGGAGAGCCTGGACCTCCTGGCGCAAGGGGCGTAGGTGAGCCAGGAGAAAAGGTAAGATGATCAAATTGTTAATAGGATAAAAAAAAAAAATCACACTTAGAGATATAAGCTGTGTGCACCAGTAGGATGCCGAAGATGTGTCATGAATTGTTTTTCAGGGAGTGATGGGATCTGATGGGCCTGCTGGAATTCCTGGCATTCCTGGTGAAGATGGAACAGTCGGCCCGAAGGTGAATTAGGTGGTTCTGACTGGTGTTGAAAAGTTATTTTGGGACAAGATAGTTATTTTAAACTAGGATTTCCCTATGGATTTCCCCATGATCTAGGATGATGGTTTTAGTATGTGATCATGTAATTTTATTCCATCGAAAGATCAACATAAGACATATCATAAGAGAAGACATCTGGTTGGTCAGTAATGTTAAAACCACACTTCACCTTCCCCAAAACAATCCATCCACCTGACAGCAGTCTCTTATCCAGATGCAGGTTGAACAACACAGGTGCACCTTGTAGGGTAGAAGCTGTATCGCACAGCTCTCCTAAACAAAAAAACAACAACAGCAAAAACTGGATTGGACTGTTCAGTAATGTAAAAGGACAGAGACTCTCACTATAGCCAACAGTATATAGAGCGCTATCACCGTGGCAGCTGTGAACCAACATCTTTCCATGCAATACCCTTTGAACTTGTCTCAAATTTGTTTGGATTTTTTTTTCTCTCTTGTAAATTTGGGACTCTTTCCTTGTACACTGGTAACTTTATTCTGCTAAATGTTCAGATTTTTAACTTTCTTAAATTTGGTACAATAAATAGCTTTAATCAGAATCAGAATCTTATATATTTGCACATTTTGGGATAAAATTGTAACATTTGTAATGTACAATTGTAGCACTTGATTAAAAAAGGATTATTTCCCCATGAATTATCAAATTTAGCTAGAATAGAAGAACAGTTTATACTCTGATTTCAATAAAAGGCACCAAGGGGCTGTGCCTTGGTGCCTGTGGCATGGTGGCATGGGCGGCTGTACAAAAGTGGCACTCTGACCTCTACTGGCCTGGCGTAGTTATTACATTTCCATTTTTCACAGCTGCATTGACAGAAATGATGAGTTAAATTTGTGTTCATTTTGAAAACAAAGCTCAATCTCGCAATTCTGGCAAATTAAAAGTCAAGAAAATATGGCAATACAGTGATACAAGCCTTTAGTTCCACTTAATTTTGGCCAGGCAAGCTGAAACAGAGGTGCGGACAGACAGATATGCACACCCACACAGCCATAAAGAGATGCACTGATTACTGTATGCCTCTGTTTCACTGAGGCATAATAAAATGATAAAGTCAATAAATGACTAAAGTCTGCAGTCTTTTTTGATAAGGGTAATTTATTTCAGCATAAACAAAGTATCTCAAATAGTATGAGACAATGGACTTTAGTTAAGGTACAGGTTTTTCTTCGAAAAAAGTTAAAATTATCCTACAACAAAACTATTCACAAAAGCACAATTTTGTGAAAAAGCTTCTTAAGCACATGTGCTTGAGTAAATGTAACAAATTATTAGGAATGCACAATAGAATTTTTGCCAATTGCGGATATATGCACGTTTTGTTTTTCTTGAATTGGCCTTCGTTGTTTATGGATGCCTCTATTGGACGGTTAAACTGTCCTGGGTGTGGCCTGCCTCTTGCTTGAAAAAGTTGGGATAGGCTCCAGAAACCCAGAAATTGTGTGTGTGTGTGTGTGTTTGTAAAAACCCAGTTGTGGTAATTCATTTGATTTGTATTGATCCAATTTGATCTGTTGGTTAACTTTAGGGAGAGACGGGGTTGCCAGGGCCACAAGGCCTAGAAGGACCACCTGGGAAAGGCATTCCTGGAGAAAAGGTAAGCCAAGATTTAACCACCTGGGGTTCAGCTGCAGCCGGGTTGTTATATTACTACTGTCTTTGAGGATAACCCTGATTTGCAGAAAATGCCATTTGTGGTGGCAAAACTACACGCAATCCTTACTCTAGTAGGAATACAGTGAAGAAACAGCTCTGGTAATAGCAAAAATAGTTATGTACTTAAGTACTTAAAGTATAAAAGTAAACATTTCTTTGAAGGAAACTCCTAGTGTGTAAATTTGACTGACTTTACTTTATTGTCCACCTGAGTGGAAATTTGTCTTTGGCTCTTCTTCATAACATAACATGAAGAAGAAGATCATTAGGACTGACTTGCCATCTATGGACACTATATACGCACAAAGATGCAGGAAAAAAAGCACAAACACCATCCAGCCCACACTCTTCTCAGGCATAAACAGACAGTATACACCCTGAGAAGAAGTAGAAAGGACAGTATTATTACCCATAAAACATCTTTAAAACCATTTTTCCCCACCACAGACTGATGGCGAATACTGGAAAAGGACTTTAATAGTCAAAAGCACAACCTAAACAGGAAAGCACTGCAGTTTACAGTGGTCTAGTGTGCGTTCTTAAAACTAGAATAGTATTGCTTCTTATTGAATCATTTTACTTCTTAATTATTTATTGACCTTTGGCTTTGCACAGATAATTCCTATATGCCTGAAGTGCTTGAGTACAAATGGCAAATAAAGTTCTTGATGTATACCATAACACTCTGGCATAACACAGTTTTTAAAAGTTAAAGTAAAAGCTTCTATTACAACCAGTTGCAGTCAGTGTCTGAATGGCATAAGGTATAAAGGACCTCTGATACAGTATGTGCTCCAACTGACCCTCAGGACCCTAAATTGATGGCCAGAAGGAAGCAGCACAAACTCAGAGTTCAGTGGACGTGAGGTATCATGAGATATTTGTCTGACTTTCCTCAGTTCTCAAACAGGTCACATAATTGTTTTTGTGACCTACCAGTCACCTTTCCTGCAACTTTAACAATTTGGAAAGCTTGTTTTTGTTCTCTACCCTCATGGTTCTATACCATGCAGATACAGTGGTGTGAGAAAGTGTTTGTCCCTTCCTAATTTTTCATTTTTTTTGTATGTTTGTCACACATAAATGTTTCAGATAAAACAAATTTAAACATTAGACAAAGAAAGCACAAGTCAACACAAAATGCAGTTTTTAAATGAAGGTGTTTATTATTAAGGGGAAAAAAAATCAAACCTACATGGCCCTGTGTGAAAAAGTGATTGCCCCCTAAACCTAATAACTGGTTGAGCCACCCTTAGCAGCAACAACTGCAATCAAGCATTTGCAATGACTGGCAATGAGTCTTTTACAGCGCTGTGGAGGAATTTTTGCCCATTCATCTTTGCAAGATTGTTGTAACTCAGCCACATTGGAGGGTTTTTGAGCATGAACCGCCTTTAAAGGTCATGCCACAGCATCTCAATGGGATTCAGGTCAGGACTTTGACTAGGCCACTCCCAAGTCTTCATTTTGTTTTTCTTAAGCCATTCAGATGTGGACTTGCTGGTGTGTTTTGGATCATTGTCCTGCTGCAGAACCCAACTACGCTTCAGCTTGAGGTCACGAACAGATGGCCCAATATTATCCTTCAGGATTTTTTGGTAGACAGCAGAATTCATACTTCCATTTACCACAGCAAGTCTTCCAGGTCCTGAAGCAGCAAAACAGCCCCAGACCATCACACTACCACCACCGTATTTTACTGTTGATATGATGTTCCTTTTTTGAAATGCTGTGTTACTTTTATGTCAGATGTAATGGGACACACGCCTTCCAAAAAGTTCAACTTTTGTCTCGTCCACAGAGTATTTTCCCAAAAGTCTTGGGGACCATCAAGATGTTTTCTGGCAAAACTGAGACAAGCCTTTATGTTCTTTTTGCTCAGCAATGGTTTTTGTTTTGGAACTGTGCCATGCAGGCCATTTTTGCCCAGTCTCTTTCTTATGGTGGAGTCATGAACACTGACCTTAACTGAGGCAAGTGAGGCCTGCGGTTGTTTGGATGTTGTTGTGGGGTCTTTTGTGACCTCTTGGATGAGTCGTCGCTGCGCTCTTGGGATAATTTTGGTTGGCCGGCCACTCCTGGGAAGGTTCACCACTGTTCTATATTTTCAGCATTTATGGATAATGGCTCTCACTGTGGTTCACTTAAGTCCCAAAGCTTTAAAAATGGCTTTATAACCTTTTCCAGACTGATAGATCTCAATTACTTTGTTTCTCATTTGTTTCTGAATTTCTTTGGATCACAGCATGATGTCTAGATTTTGAGGATCTTTTGGTCTACTTCACTTTGTCAGGCAGGTCCTATTTAAGTGATTTCTTGATTGAGAAAAGGTGTGGCAGTAATCAGGCCAGAGTGTGGCAAGAGAAATCTGTAATGAAATGAACTCAGCTTTCCAAGGATGTGATAAACCACAGTTAATTTATGTTTTAACGGGGGGGGGGGGATCAGTTTTTCACACAGAGACATGTAGGTTTGGATTTTTTTTTTTCACCCTTCATAATAAACAGCTTCATTTAAAAACTGCATTTTGTGTTATCTTCGTCTAACATTTAAATTTGTTTGATGATCTGAAACATTTAAGTGCGACAAACATACAAAAAAATGAGAAACCAGGAAGAGGGCAAACTCTTTTTCACACCACTGTATATAAAGGGAGGAAATAATTAGTAAATGTGGCACAGCTGTGAATGACTACTACTCAAAGGACCAATGAACGGAGGAGCAACATGTCAAAAATCGCCCTTTTCAAGGGCTACAGAGGACACCAGGCGCTCGCTTAGAATTAGCACCTTTATTAACAAAAAGACGAACGTACAGAAAAACACTACACTTGTATATAATGGGATGATGGGGCGCAGGAGGAGAACGGGGATCAATGTCAACAGGTGGAGAGAATAACCTGGTAGGGATATAGGCTAAAGCGTGTGGGAACACCGGGGGGGGGGGGGGTAAATCTGCCGGAGTCACACCCGAAAGGAAATGAGGCTCACGGCAGAGGATGAGGGAAAAGGAGAAATAATACCTGAATAGAGCTCACCCATTCATCTCGGTGCCAAACCAATTTTACTCACTCACAGGAGGACTGAAACTTCTGAGGAGGTGAAGAGTAGGACATGGCCATGAGAGAAACGTTGCCATCTCCTTAAATAGGTACATGGGAATAATGATTAATGGATGGCAGGTGTGGGTACATGAATGAGGAAATAATCAAAACAATGAATGACAGCTGTGCAGCCCATGAAATAGTTTGACAGCCGGAAGCTGCATGGGCTGCTGTCAAAATAAAAGCACAACCAGAAACTAAATGATAACACAGGACTAAAATAACAACCCTAAAAGATGAAAATATTATAAATACAAAATGACACAATTAATAGACGAGACATTAAGGACAAAACTAAGACTACAACATTCCATAAATAAACAGACCAAACACAGTAGACCAGGTTCAGGTTCTGGTTCAGACCATAAAGCCTGCAACATAAACAAAGAAGCAAACAAACAGAAAAGGACAAAACTCAAACTGGAGACCGAGCATGGCCCCCATCCGTGCTCAGGATCATGACAACAAATGAACAGAGAGTGCCATCACAGTGTAAACACAAAAACAAGACAGGATCATGGCGATAATAAAGGAAAAACATAACTAGGGGTGAATATACCGTATCTCACAAAAGTGAGTACACCCCTCACATTTTTGTAAATATTTTATTATATCTTTTCATGGGACAACACTGAAGATATGACACTTTGATACAATGTAGTCAGTGTACAGCTTGTATAACAGTGTAAATTTGCTGTCCCCTTAAAATAACTCAACACACACACAGCCATTAATGTTGAAACTGCTGGCAACAAAAGTGAGTACACCCCCAAGTGAAAATGCCCAAATTGTGCCCAAAGTGCCAATATTTTGTGTGGCCACCATTATTTTCCAGCACTGCCTTAACTCTCTTAGGCATGGAGTTCACTAGAGCTTCACAGGTTGCCACTGGAATCCTCTTCCACTCCTCTGTGACGACACCACGGAGCTGATGGATGTTAGAGACCTTGCGCTCCTCCACCTTCCATTTGAGGATGCCCCACAGATGCTCAGTAGGGTTTAGGTCTTTAGACATACTTGACCAGTCCATCACCTTTACCCTCAGTTTCTTTAGCAAGGCAGTGGTCATCTTGGAGGTGTGTTTGGGGTCACTATCATGTTGGAATGCTGCCCTGCAGCCCAGTTTCCAAAGGGATGGGATCATACTCTGCTTCAGTATGTCACAGTCCATGTTGGCATTCATGGTATCGTCAATGAACCGTAGCTCCCCAGAGCCGTCAGCACTCACGCAGCCCCAAACCATGACACTCCCACCACCATGCTTGACTGTAGACAAGACACACTTGTCTTTGCACTGCTCACCTGGTTGCCACCACACACGCTTGACATCATCTGAACCAAATAAGTTTATCTTGGTCTCATCAGACCACAGGGCATGGTTCCAGTAATCCATGTCCTTAGTTTGCTTGTCTTCAGCAAACTGTTTCAGGTTCAGGTTCAGGTTACTTTATTTGTACCCGTAGGTAGATTTGTTTTGCAGTCTGGTGACATCCATATTTACAAGCCACAATTACAATCAACATGAACACAAACACAGGCACACATGAAGCTGACTATAAACATGATAAAAATACTCAAGGCTCCATCAATCAGGATATAAAGACAGAGAGATGAGAGAAAAACCAGAGATAAGAGAGAAGGGTCATATTAAAAAGTTAAAGACTAGTCAAAGAGGTTAAAAACTCAAAGGTCTAAAACCCAATAAAAGGTTTAGAACCCAAATAAAAATCCCACAAAAATAAATAAATATAAAATGGAGTTAATAAATAGGTAACAAAATTATGTGCAATATATTGTTACAACTTGTTCAACTCTTTGACAGCAGCAGGAACAAAGCTGTTTTTGTAGCGCTGGGTTTTACTTTTTGGGACAGCAAACCTCCGTCTTGAGGGAAGAAGCTGAAAGTGGCAGTGCAAAGGGTGGGAGTCATCATTTAAAATGGAGGCAGCCATCCTCTGTAGCTGTCTGGTGTACAGGGATGTCAGGCTCAGCTGTGACTCACCAAGCAAACGACTGGACCATCTAACTACCTGATCCAAGGATATCCTCTGTTTCAGTTTTATCTAACCAAACCATGACACTAAAGAAAAGGATAAAACAGACTCAATAAAAGCCCGATAAAACATTATCACTATGGTTCGGTCAATTTGGAAGTGTGCAAGTTTCCTTAAACAATGCAAATGTTACTGACCCTTTTTGCACACCCTTTCACAGTTCTCTTCCAAGTTTAAATTGCTATCAATAACCGTCCCAAGATATTTGTAGGATTGCACACATTCAGTGGTCTGGCCTTTTAGTACGGTGACTTTGTGCCTGGGAGTTTTCCTCCTAAAGTCAGTAATCATATCTTTAGTTTTTGTCATATTCAGCTGCAGGTAGGAATCCTCACACCAGTGAACAAAATTATCAACTACTGAGCCGTGGCCACTCTCACCATCCTGGAGGAGACTGACAATAACTGAATCATCAGCATACTTTATAATGTGTCTGTTGTCATGTCTGCTCCGACACATGTTTGTGTACAGGATGAAGAGTAGTGGTGACAACACACACCCCTGAGGAGAGCCAGTAGAAGAGCACTTTAGGTCAGACAATGTACCATTGACCCTTACCCTCTGTGTCCTGTTGGTTAAGAAATCCAGAATCCAACCCACCAGATTATTGCTCAAATCAAATTGTTGCAGGAGCCTTTCAACTAAGATATTAGGTTGGATTGTATTAAAGGCGGAGGAAAAGTCCACAAATAAAAGCCTGGCGTGTGTCCCATTAAAATCCAGATGTTTAAAAAGCATGTTAAACAGAGTGAAAGTGGCATCTTCCACTCCTCTGTGAGGCCTATAGGCAAACTGCAGAGGATCCAATGCATGCACAGTCTGCTTTAGGACCTCACATCTGACCAGTTTTTCAAAAATTTTCATTAAAATTGAGGTCAAAGCAACTGGTCTAAAGTCGTTTACCGTTTTAGGACAGCTGGATTTTGGAACGGGAACAACCACGGCATCTTTCCAGATCTTAGGCACACGTTGTGTCTGTAAGGACTTATTGAAAATGTAATGAATTACAGGACTCAGTTCATGTGCACAGGACTTTACCAAGCGCCCACATATATTATCAGGGCCCTGACATTTGTTCACTTTTACAGCATAGAACTCCCTTTTAATATCCTGCACCTCAATATTAAAGTGCTGATTGTCTTTGAGTTTCTGTTTCAAATCTTGGGTTTCTGTGCTAAAATCAGAAGAATCAAAACGACCATAAAAACAATTAAGAGCATTAGCCAGCTCTGTGTCTGAATTAAAACCATCTAAAAACACACGATTACTGCGCTCTGTGCTCTGAAGGCCTGCAATAGCTTTCATACTGGCCCAGGCTGAACCAAGTTTCTTTGTTGCCATCTTGCTTTCCAACTCTGATTTATAATTCTGTTTTGCTCTTAAAATTTCGGACTTCAGCTCTTTTGTGGCAACCTGTAGCTCAGAAACAGACCCCTGTTTAAAGGCAAGTGCTATCCTCTGTAAGCAGGATTTAACTGATTTTGTAACCCATGGCTTGTTGTTGGGATATATTTTGACACTTTTACGTGGAACGATCATATTTTTACAGAAAACCATGTATGAGCATGTGACATCTACCAAAGAGTCCAAATCATCCCCACAGGACAGTGTGAAAACCTCCCAGTCCGTACAGTTAAAACATTCCTGGAGGCAGTGCACTGAATCCTCTGTCCACACATCTATGTCTCTGGTCTTCACCTTGCCTCTTCTGAGAGCAGTTTTATATGTGTTTGTGGGCTTTCTTGTGCATCATCTTTAAAAGGGGCTTCTTTCTGGGACGACAGCCATGCAGACCAATTTGATGCAGTGTGTGGTGTATGGTCTGAGCACTGACAGGCTGACCTCCCACCCCTTCAAACTCTGCAGCAATGCTGGCAGCACTCATGCATCCATTTTCAAAAGACAACCTCTGGATAGGACGCTGAGCACATGCACTCAACTTCTTTGGTCAACCATGGTGAGGCCTGTTCCGAGTTGAACCTGTCCTATTAAACTGCTGTATGGTCTTGGCCACCGTGCTCCAGCTCAGTTTCAGGGTGTTTGCATTCTTCTTATAGCCTAGACCAGGGGTGTCCAATCATGTGCCATGGAGGGACAAGATCCCACAGGCTTTACCACCAACCAGTGTCTTCAACAGAAGAGTCCACTGAATTTCTTCCCACTGATTGCTGATAAGTGAAACATCTGCTGAAGAGACTGGGTAGAAGAGAAAACCTGCAGGGTCTTGGCCTTCCATGGCACATGATTGGACACCCCTGGCCTAGACTATCTTTATGTAGAACAACAATTCTTTTTTTTTCAGATCCTCACAGAGTTCTTTGCCATGAGGTTCATTGTAGAACTTCCAGTGACCAGTATGAGAGAGTGTGAGCGTGACAACACCTAATTTAACACACCTGCTCCCTATTTACACCTGAGACCTTGTAACACTAACGAGTAACATGACACCGAGGAGGGAAAATAGCTAATTGGGCACAATTTCGACATTTTCACTTAGGGGTCTACTCACTTTTGTTGCCAGCGGTTTAGACATTAATCGCTGTGTGTTGAGTTATTTTGAGGGGACAGCAAATTTACTCTGTTATACAAGCTGTACACTGACTACTTTACATTGTATCAAAGTGTCATGTCTTCAGCGTTGTCCCATGAAAAGATATAATAAAGTATTTACAAAAATTTGTATTCACTTTTGTGGGATGCTGTACTGAAGTGAGGATACAGATATTGAAGATAATGATAAACAACAAGGAACATAAAGTGTGGACAGGGTTCGACCCTGTCCAGACCACTACAGTATGTCAAGTATGTGACAAGTATGTGACTGCTGACACCGAAGCTCCTCAGTTTCCCGATTAACCCCCAAGCATTCCAGCCAGTTTCTCTAAAATGCCAAAAGATAACATGTGCAAAGTAAATCAAATTCTTTTTTCACTGAGTGGCAGTAGAAAATTTGAAATATCCCGTGGGTATTCTTCCGGCTTTCAGAGAGAGCAGTCGCATTTTCACTCCTCTCCTCCTCCCGCCTCCCTGACTGATCCCAGCTTGCTTCATCTGTGTCTGTGTCTTGCTCCTTCTCGCGGATCTCAATCCAAACGGAAAAACGGAAAAATGGAATTTCGGGCTTTAAATGCAATTTACACCACCTTCAACAGAAAATCGGGCCCGGGGGAGCCCAAATGTGTGACTCATGGGTTAATTGGAACTCATGTGTCTGTGTGATTCGATTGAAGATGCAGAAGACATCTATCTGTTTGGATATGATCACAGGATTTCTACTGTTTGGCTCCGGAGTTTCCTAGTGTATCGGAAATTAAAAAAGTTGGAAGAGCTGGTCAAAATGCGGATCCCGGCGAAGCTCCTTCAACAATTCGACCAGCGATTTTAAGCCTGTGAATTGAATTAATTGTGATGCACAGAATCGCATGAGAGTGGAAATTACTATGCTCCAAGTGACTGTGCTCAACAGGCCTTGATTCGGCGTCCTTGGGAACTCATTCCTCCAGGTGCAGAGATTTGGCAGGAAGGTGTTTTGGCTTCTCTTTAACCCAAACAATAACAACAATTGCTGTTGTTCAGCAAACCGGACTCTTCAAGGACAGCGTTATCATGTGTCTAATACAGAACTTTGCCATCTGGCATGCACGAAGAGAGAAAGACTCTGGGACATGCTTATCTGTGTTTTGAATACATGAACATAACACCCATCCATTGCCAGGAGGCGCCCCCTTTGTTGTGCACCAGCAACTGATACATCAACACCGCACTCATGCTGATTACATGCTGACTACACACACTGGCCTCTCTCTTGCTCCTTTGTATTGTGTGATCTGTATTGGTCTGCTAATTGTGCTTAGAGGGTTTTTTTTCTATGTAATCACAATTTTGCTCACACAAGCTTTATTTTGATTAACTATGTTTTTTTCTCTCTGCCCATTGTGTCATTCCCTCCCCCATTCCCCCTCTTTACCCTCCACTGATGACAGGCGCCTTCATGGCTGCCGCGTCATTGGAGGCGCTTATCGAGCGCGCCCATGTCAAGTCAAATTCCTCGCTTGTTTACACTGTAAACATGCTTGGCAATAAAGCTGTTCTGATTCTGATTCTGATTCTGGGGTGGAACCCTGGAATTTAAGCGGTTAAAAACATCCTCTCATTTACTTTTTTAAAAAGACTTTCTGCATTTGCACGAAAGTTGTGTCTTTAATATGATGTGAATAAGATAAGATAAGCCTTTATTAGTCCCACAATGGGGAAATTCCAGGATTGCAACAGCACAGGGACAGCAACACTCAGAGCAATAATTTAGAAGATAAGAGAATAAGAGCAGTGAATATACATACATACACATAAATATATATATACACAGTGCGGAGCAATGTAGCTCGATGGAATAAACAGCAAAACCATCTACTTAGTTATCCTACATAGTATGAATATGTACCCATATATATTGTCACCCTCCGTAGCGATTGATATTTTCCTAATTGTATACTGGAGGGGACCATTTTGTGTAAGTCTGTTACGTCCTTTGCATTCAATACTATTAGGTTGTCACGTTTTTTTTTGTTTTTTTTTTTGCTATCTCTGCACGCAGCCCTGCTTAGGTTATTCAGTCTGACAGCTGTAGGTAGTAAGGACCTGCGAAACCTCTCGGTCTCACACCTAGGATGTTGTACCCTACTGCTAAATGCGCTCCTCAGTGCGTTCAGTATGTCCTGCATATGGTTGGACTCGGACTCCTCAGTAGGAACAGCCTGCGCTGTCCCTTCTTGTAGAGTGCGTCAGTATTGTGTGACCAGTCTAGTTTATTATTCAAATGAACACCCAGGTACTTGTAGGATGTCACCATCTTGATGTCTGTTCCCTGTATGTTTACTGGTGCTGTGAGGGGTTGTCCTTGCCTGTGGCAGTCCACCACCAGCTCCTTAGTTTTCCTCGCGTTGATCTGGAGGCAGTTCCGATGGCATCAGTCCACGAAGTCCTGCATAAGACCTCTGTACTGAGCTTCATCTCCATTGGAGATGAGGCCAACAATCGCAGAGTCGTCAGAGAACTTCTGTGGATGGCAGTGTGTTGTGTTGTGTGAGAAGTCCGCAGTATAAAGGGTGAACAGGAAGGGAGCCAAAATACTCTGAACCTTTACTTTTTTGGGGGGGGGGCATTTTAGTCTTTATGTAGACAACTGCAGTAGAGACATACAGGAGATTGGGTGAGGGGCAAGGGAAGAGACAAGTGCGCCCTCGTGCGCTCTCGGACGCATGGTCCTGATTAGATGGTGGTGATGTAGGTGGTGTGGCCTCCAAGCGCGCACTGAAAATCAGATTAGTTCACCTGATTGACCTCTCATTTGACTAATAAGAGCCTTGAATTGGGTTTCTGAAACCTTGAAGAACCAATGAATGAAAACCTATGAAGGAGGACCCGCCTACTGTGAATGCAGGAGCCAATTGAAGCACAGAAGTTCCGGCTGGGAGAAGAGAGATTTACTGTTGCAGCAGATGAAAAAAGGACGCTGGAAGAACCTACAGATCAAGCAACACGGAGAACACCCACAAGTGCGACCTGCACTCATTCCAGTAGAATAGACGTTTAGGATTCTCTTCCGTCATCATAGACCGACGGAGGCTGACGACAAAGGTCGTAAATCATTCCCCAAAACTGCAATCATGGAATTATGTTTTGACCGGGATCCACGAGTGGACCAGCGTCGCGTTCGTCTGGCAATGAGGAAGAGAAGTTCACCAGGACTCTGCTGCTGTGAAGAGGTAAGGTGTTATAAGCTAAGTTATTATTTATCCCTGAAAATTGTAATCCAAAAATGACTTTTGACTGATCGGTAAATTACAACTGTACAGCGCACGAAGTACGAAGTCCATGCGCCACGATAAATGGTTCATTTGCCGTGTTCGGACCGAGGTGTTGGGGGGGGGCGTTCACGGTCTGAACACCCCCCGGTCCGCGGGGGGAAGCCGCAGTTACTGCGCAGCGGTCGCCACATAGCCATATGAGTCTATTCCGTCATGTAGCGATGGCTGTCCTCTGTAGCGGGGGGGGGGGGGACAACCCCCTCCCACACACACACACACAGTAGCGAGGGGGGGGGGAGCCGCGGTGATTGCACTGCTGTCCCACATCACCACATGAGGCTAATCCATTGTGTAGCGATGGCCGAAGTCCATCCACTGTAGCGAGCGGGGGGGGACAACCCCCCCCACACACACACACAGACAGCCCTGAGTGTGACCTTTCATTAGAGCCCAAAATGAAGATTCTACATTGAAATATTCAAAACTTACAGACGTTTTTCCAAACTGTGCCATTTGGCACAGTTTGGCACAGTTCCAAAACGCCTGGGAACAGCCTGAGAACAAAGCTGTGTAATATATTCATTTTTTGTGGTATTGTTACAAAATTTGGACCTCAGCTGGATAACACTTGGTTCTACATTTCTGTTGCATTTTCCAGCCCGGATCTGAAGCTGTGTGTTATTTGCAAGCATTTGTATCCAAAAAAACACCCAGGCCAAATTTATTTTCTTCAAGTTCACTATATTTAGATGACCGTAACTCAGTGGCCGGAGCACTTAGAGAGATCATGTTTTTTTTGCAAAAAAATTCAAAGTGTTTTCTTTTAAATGAGACCAACCCCATGAAGATGCTGCAAAGGGTTGAAGAACAGCCTTCAATTTACTTTGGGCACATTTTTTTTTGGCATTTTTAGGAAAATTGACCGGAGTGCAAGGGGTTAAAAGCCTGCGGTACATGGCCTAATGTTCATGAAGAATTGATTATTTGAAGAATAGAGCTACCTATAAATGGGAAGACTTCTTTAAATAATCTGGTAGGAATAGGGTCTAAAAGGCAAGTTGAAGGCTTGGATGAGGAAATTATTTTATTTAACTCTAAAAGGTCAATTGGAGTAAACTCATCCAAACAGATATCAATTGAAGGAATTGTAGTAGTTACTGTATTTAAGTTAACAGTGGGAAGAATCTGACTGATTATGTCTCTGATAGATAACATTTTATTTTTGAAAAAGTTCATAAAGATCACATGATGAAGACCCTGGAGAGACTGCTCCTAGCTCACCTCTGCCCCCTGGTGGGACCAGCGATGGATCCACTCCAGTTCGCCTACCAGCATGGCATTGGGGTGGAGGATGCGGTGATCATCCTCCTTCACCGTTCTCTGTCCCACCTGGAGAAGCCCGGGAATGCGGTGAGAATCATGTTCTTTGACTTCTCCAGTGCTTTCAGTACCATCCAACCGATGGTCCTGAAGGACAAGCTGCTGTGCGCAGGGGTGGACCAGCACCTGTCATCATGGATCCTGGACTACCTCACTAACTGGCCACAGTTTGTGAGAACCTGAGATTGTGTGTCTGACACAATCATCGGTAGCACGGCAGCCCCCCAGGGAACGGTTTTGGCTCCCTTCCTGTTCACCCTTTATACTGCGGACTTCTCACACAACACAACACACTGCCATCTACAGAAGTTCTCTGACGACTCTGCGATCGTCGGCCTCATCTCCAACAGAGATGAAGCTGAGTACAGACGACTTATCCAGGACTTTGTGGATTGGTGCCATCAGAACTGCCTCCAGATCAATGCGAGGAAAACTAAGGAGCTGGTGGTGGACTGCCGCAGGCAAGGACAACCCGTCACAGCACCAGTAAACATCCAGGGAAGAGACATTGAGATGGTGACAACCTACAAGTACCTGGGTGTTCAACTGAACAATAAACTAGACTGGTCACACAATACTGAGGCACTCTACAAGAAGGGACATCGTAGGCTGTTCCTACTGAGGAGACTCAGGTCTTTTGGTATACAAGGGGTGCTGCTGAAGACATTCTACGACATGGTGGTGGCATCAGCCATCACTTTTGGAGTGGTCTGCTGGGGCAGTGGCATTACAGCAGCCGATAGGAAGAAACTGAACAAACTAATCAAGAAAGCTAGCTCTGTCCTGGGGCAACGCCTTGACCCAGTGGAGGAGATAGGAGAGAAAAGGATGGTGGCTAAACTGTCATCTCTGCTGGAGTCCGAGTCCCACCCTATGCAGGGCATATTGAACTGTATAACTTAAGCAGGACTGCGTGCAGAGATATAAAAAAAAATGTGACAACCTAATAGTATTGAATGCAAAAGACGCAACAGACTTACACTCCAGTATACAACTAGGACAATATCGGTCGCTACGGAGGGTGACAATATGTATGGGTGCATATTCATACTATGTAGGATAACTAAGTAGACGGTTATGCTGTTTATTCCATCTTGCTACAATGCTCCACACTGTGTATATAGATAGATAGATAGATAGATAGATAGATAGATAGATAGATCTTTAATTGTCATTGTCACAGGTACAACAAAATTCAAAATATAAATAAATATATAAAATATATTATATATATAATATAATATATACAATATATTATATTTATATATAATA
Source organism: Pholidichthys leucotaenia (assembly GCA_020510985.1). NCBI lineage: Eukaryota > Metazoa > Chordata > Actinopteri > Cichliformes > Pholidichthyidae > Pholidichthys > Pholidichthys leucotaenia. Next base: position 180,975,513 of record CM035850.1, on the reverse strand, counting down.
TAAATAAATATATAAAATATATATTTTTATATTTGTGTGTACATATACAGTATATATTTGCTGCATTTGTTTTTCTTGTCTCTCTTGATTGTTGCTCTGAGTGTTGCTATCCCTGTGCTGTTGCAATCCTGGAATTTCCCCATTGTGAGACTAATAAAGGCTTATCTTATCTTATCTTATCTTATCTTATCTTATCTTATCTTAAAGTCCTGACTAGTAAGCTCTAAGGGAATTCTAGGATTGACAGAGTCCTGACTCTTTGTCAGCCTGGCTACAGTGCTGAAAAGAAACCTGGGATTATTCTTGTTCTCTTCTATTAATGCAGAATAATAACTCGTTCTAGCTTTTCTAAGAGATTTTTTTTTTTTTTTTTATAAATTAAAAGATAATTTCTCCAAGCTAAATAGATTTCACCTAAATTAGTGGAGCACCATTTTTTTTTTCCTGATTGACAAGTCTTCTGTTTTAAGCTACGAGTTTCTGTGTTGAACCAAGGAGTTATAAATCTCTGATGAATTTTTCTTTTTTAAAGAGGCCACCATGTCTAGTCTGATGCAGAGATGCTGTAACACTGTCTACCATGCTATCAATTACAGAAGGAGCAAGCTGTCTATAGCTTATTTCCATTGTATATTATATTGTATTTCTGTTGTCCATCTTTGTCTGCTTAATCCTTTCCGGGTCGGGGGGAGGCTGGAGCCTATCCCAGCATCTTTGGGCGAGAGGCAGGGTAGACCCTGGACATGTCGCCAGTCCATTGCGGGTCCAACACAGAGAGACAGACAACCATACACTCACACAGTCATACCTAAAGACAATTTAGAATCCCCGGTTTTGATGCCAGTTAACCAAACTTGCATGTATGTTATATTATTCGATTGTATATATTGTTAATATACTAAACATAGTATATGTTTAGTATATTAGAAAAAAAATAGTATATGTTTAGTATATTAGTATAGCCTATAGTTTAGTATAGGCCACTGGGCACCCTTTACTAATTAAAAATAGGAAATATTGAGAAATATTGAGAATTGCATTTAATCCAACATCCAAATGAGCTTTCAGTGTCAGCATCATATCTTGAAAGTGTCACAGTGAGGACCGTGGCTTGGCAGAGACTCACGTGCGTGGTGTTTTCTCAGCATAGTTTATTAAGGGAAAAACACAAAATAAACAGCAGCTCCTGGGCTGAAAAAAACAAAAAATAAAAAAACCTACGGCTTGGCAGGGAAAAATCACAAGGCTAGGATAACTGGAAAGAAATTCACAGACTAGGATATAGGACAAGGCAGGACCGGCACAAAGCGTGTGTGAGGTGCCAGTTGACGTTAGGATGCAGCGGCTGACAAAGGAGCGACACCCCTTAAATAAAGCACAGAAAATCAAGAGAAATCATAAACAGCTGAGGGTCAACAAGAACAAACAAATCAGGAACAAAGCAAAGCCTGGAAAAGAACAGAAAGCATGTCAACATAAAAACTAGATCAGAACTAAAGACCATGAACGTAATGAAAATAATAATCATAAAGAACTAAGGCTAAGACAAGGCGAGGATTATGTAAAACAACACAGAAACCATGATATTAATTAAAACCAAGAATTTAAATACAGAGAAGCACACAATAATAAATTGAAGGTGAAGACCTGGGCCGAGCCCATGCCCTGACAAAAAGTTTAACATCATTTTGTGTGGTTATGTACCTCAGTCCATTTCATCTTTTCATTTCTCTCAAGCTCCATATGCATTGATCCGTACCCAAAGGGTTGTCTTTTTTATATCGTATTGTCCCAACTATTTAACCCCTTGCACTCCGGTCAATTTCCCTAAAAACGCCAAAAAATAATGTGCCCAAAGTAAATCGAAAGCTGTTCTTCAACCCTTTGCAGCATCTTCATGGGGTTGGTCTCATTTAAAAGAAAACACTTTGAATTTTTTGGCAAAACAGTCATAATCTCTCTAAGTGCTCCGGCCACTTAGTTACAGTCATCTAAACATACTGAACTTGAAGAAAATAAATTTGGCCTTGGTGTTTTTTTGGGTACAAATGCTTGCAAATAACACACAGTTGTCAGATCCGGGCTGGAAAATGCAACAGAAATGTAGAACCAAGTGTTATCCAGCTGAGGTCCAAATTTTGTAACAATACCACAAAAAATGAATATATTACACAGCTTTTTCCTCAGGTTGTTCCCAGGCGTTTTTGAACTGTGCCAAATTGTGCCAAATGGCACAGTTTGGAAAAACGTCTGTAACTTTTGAATGATTCAATATAGAAGCTTCATCTTGGGCTCTAATGAAAGGTGACACTCAGGGCTGTGTGTGTGTGTGTGACAACCCCCCCCCCCCCCGCTACAGAAGATGGACATCGGCCATCGCTTCATGACGGAATAGACTCATGTGGCTATGTGGCGACAGCGGCGCAGTCACCGCGGCTTCCCCCCCTCTCGCTACAGAAGAGTAGCGGGGGCGGGGGGCGTTCACGGTCTGGACGCGGCGAACGAACCGTGTCCCGCGGCACACGCACTTCGGACTTCGTGCGCCGCACAGTTGTAATTTACCGATTGGTCAAAAGTCATTTTTTGATTACAATTTTCAGGGATAAAGAATAATTTAGCTTATAACACTTACCTCTTCACAGCAGCATTGTCTTGGCGAACTTCTCTTCCTCATTGTCAGACGAACGCGACGCTGATCCGCTCGTGGTTCCCGGTCAAAACATAATTCCATTATTGCGGTTTTGCGCTTCCATGATTGCGGTTTTGGCGAATGATTTACGGCCTTTGTCGTCGGCCTCCGTCGGTCTATGATGACCATGGAAGAGAATCCTAAACATCTATTCTGCTGGAATAAGTACAGGTCGCACTTGTGGGTGGTCTCTGTGCTGCTGGGTCTGTAGCAGGTTCTTCCTGCGGGTCCTTTTTTTCATTTGCTGCAGCAGTCAGTCTCTCTTCACCCAACCCGAACTTCTGTGCTTCAATTGGCTCGCTGCATTCACAGCATTGGTAGGCGAGTCCTTCTTGCTAGGTTTTCATTCAGTGGTTCTTCAAGGTTTCAGAAACCCAATTCAAGGCTCTTATTAGTCGAATGAGATGTCAATCATATCTGATCTGTTCGCGGCTGTGTCTGTAGTGGAAGAACTTTTTTTTTTTTTCAGTGCGCGCTTGGATGCAGCGCCCTCGTGCGTTCTAGAGTGCACGAGGGCACACAAGAGTGCCCTCGTGCGCTCTGAGACGCAGAGACGTGCCCGTCCGCGGTACACCGGAGTGCAAGAGGTTAAGTTAAAAGCTGTTTCCCCATTGTTGGTGAATGCACTGACATCTGTTGATACAAATCATAATACCTGCATGAAAACTATAGTAACAAGCCTGTTTCGAAAATATAAATGCTAGAAAGTACAGATATCCATCCATCCATCTTCTACCGCTTTTCCGGAGGTCCGGGTCACGGAGGTAGCAGTTCAAGCAGAGAAGCCCAGACTTCCCTCTCCCCCACCACCTACTCCAGCTCTTCAGAGAGGATACGAAGGTGTTCCCAGACCAGCTGGGAGACATAGTCTCTCCACAGAGTCCTGGGTCTGCCCCGGGGTCTCCTCCCAGTGGGACGTGCCTGAAACACCTCAAGTGGGAGGCGCCCAGGAGGCATCCTAATCAAATGCCCATACCACCTCAACTGACTCCTTTCAATGTGGAGGAGCAATGGTTCTACTCTGAGCCTCTCCTGGATGACTGAGCTCCTCACCCTATCTCTGAGGGTGAGTCCAGTAATCCTACGGAGAAAGCTCGTTTCAGCGGCTTGTATCCGCAATCTTGTTCTTTCGGTCATTACCCAAAGCTCGTGACCATAGATGAGAGTAGGAACGTAGATTGACTGTTAAATCAACAGCTTTGCCTTAGAACTAAGCTCCCTCTTCACCACAACAGACCGGTACAACGTCCGCATCACTGCAGATGCTGCTCCAATCCGTCTGTCGATCTCTCACTCCATTTTCCCCTCACTCGTGAATAAGACCCCATGATACTTAAACTCCTCCACTTGGGCCAGGAGCCTGTCCCTAACCCAGAAAGGACAATCCACCTTTTTCCGGCTGAGGACGATGGACTCGGACTTGGAGGTGTTGATTCTCATCCCAGCCGCTTCACACTCAGGGGCAAACCATCCCAGCAAGAGCTGTAGGTCATTGCTGGATGAAGCCAACAGGACAACATCATCTACAAACAACAGAGATGAGATCCTGTGGTCACCAAGCATGACACCCTCCATTCCCTGGCTGTGCCTAGAAATCCTGTCCATAAAAATTATGAACAGGATCAGTGACAAAGGGCAGCCCTGGCGGAGTCCATCTCTCACTGGTAATGAGTCCGACCGAGTGTTGGCAATAAGAACCAAACTCTCACAACAGTCGTACAGAGACCAAATAGCTCGTAACAACAAGCCTGATACCCCATACTCCCGAAGCACCCTCCAAAAAAATCCACGAGGGATGAGGTCAAATGCCTTCTCCAAGTCCACAAAACACATGTAAACTGGTTGGGCAAACTCCCACGAACCCTCGAGAATTCTTGAGAGGGTAAAGAGCTGGTCCGATGTGCCACGGCCAGGATGAAAACCACATTGCTCCTCCTGAATCCGAGGTTCGACCAACGGCCGGACTCTCCTCTCCAGTACCTTGGCATAGACCTTCACAGGGAGGCTGAGGAGTGTAAACCCTCTAAAGTTTGAGCACACCCTCCGGTCCCCTTTTTTAAAGAGAGGAACCACCATCTCGGTTTGGCATGCCAAAGGCACTGCCCCCAACCTCCACGCAATGTTGCACAGGCGTGTCAACCATGACAGCCCTACAACATCCAGGGCCTTGAGGTACTCAGGACGAATCTCATCCACCCCCGGGGCCTGGCCACCAAGGAGATTTTTAAACACCTTGGCGACCTCAGCCCCGTGATAGGCGAGTCATCCCCCTCGTCCCCAAACCCTGCTTCCTCTGTCGAAAGTGTATCAGTGGGATTGAGGAGATCCTCGAAGTATTCCTTCCACCGCCCGATTATATCCCCAGTCGAAGTCAACAGAGTCCCATCCGCACCACACACAGTGTGGACGGGGAGCTGCTTTCCCCTTCTGAGCCGCCGAACAGTTGGCCAGAATCTCTTCGAGGCCGACCGATTGTCTTGTTCCATGGCCTCACCGAACTCTTCCCATACCCGGGATTTTGCTTCAGCAACCACCCGAGCTGCACTCCGCTTGGCCTGCCGGTACACCTCAGCTGTTTCGGGAGTGAGCTTGACAGGCTTGATAGGACTCCTTCTTCAGCTTAATGACCCCTCTCACCACTGGTGTCCACCACTTGGTTCGGGGGTTGCCACCACGAGATGCACCGACCACCTTGCAGCCGCAGTTCTGGGCTGCTGCTTCAACAACAGAGGTGGAGAACATGGCCCATTCAGACTCCATGTCTCCAGACTCCCTCAGAATGTGGTTGAAGTTCTTCCGGAGGTGGGAGTTGAAGACCTCCCGGACAGGGGCCTCAGCCAGACGTTCCCAGCACACCCTCACTATACGTTTGGGTCTACCAGGTCTGAATGGCTTCCTCCCCTTCCATTGGATCCAACTCACCACCAGGTGGTGATCAGTTGACAGCTCTGCACCTCTCTTTACTCGGGTGTCCAAGACATATGGTCACAGGTCTGATGACACGATAACAAAATCGATCATCGACCGGCGACCTAGGGTGTCCTGGTTCCAGGTGCACACATGGACACCCTTATGCTTGGACATGGTGTTCATTATGGACAGACTGTGGTTAGCACAGAAGTCCAATAGCTAAACACCACTCGGGTTGAGATCGGGCAGGCCGTTCCTCCCAATCACCCCCCTCCAGGTTTCACTGTTGTTGCCCACGTGCACATTAAAGTCCCCCAGTAGGACAAGGGAGTCTCCAAGAGGAGAACCCTTCAGCACCCCAGTCACAGACTCCAAAAAGGGTGGGTACTCTGAAACATCATTTGGTGCATAGGCACAAATGATGGTCAGGACCCGTTTCCCAACCCGAAGGCGCAGGGAAGCAACCCTTTCGTCCACCGGGGAAAACTCCAATATAGAGGCAGCAAGGTGGGGGGATACAAGTATACCCACCCCTGCTCGTTGCCTCTGCGACGAGCAGGGCGACTTGGTTCTGCTTACCAAGCTGCTAGACAAGACAGGTGTCCAAAAAAAGAAATCAAATAACATTAAAATTTTATTTATTTTTGGGGGTCAATTTACTACAGAAGGAAGTTCTTCCTTCTGCCTTCAGAGAGAGCAGTCGCATTTTTCCTCCCTCCTCCTATCCTGCCTTCCTGACCTAATCCCAGCTTGCTGCGTCTGAGTGAGTGTCTGTGCCGTCTCACCATCTTGCTGATCTCAACCCAAATGGAAAATACGGAAAATGGATATAAGCTGGGCTTTAAACGCAATTGACACCACCTTTTCAAACAGAAAATTGGGCCTGGGGGAGCCCAAATGTGGAGAGACCCATGGATTGGAACTCATGTGTCTGTGTGATTTGACTGAAGATGTAGAAAAACATCTACCTGTTTTGGCTTTACGATCACAGGATTTCTGCCAATTGGGCTTTGGAGTTCTCCTGGTGTATCGAAAATTTAACTGGAAGAGCTAACCAAAATGCGGACCCGGCGGAGCTGCTTCTCAATAGTTCGACCAGATGGGGAGTGCACGAAATAGCGGCAAATGACCAACATGGAATTTACCATCTGCATGCACTGTAGAGAGATGGACTCTACCGGACATGTTCATCTGTGTTTAGAAGGGGAAACATCTGGAGTCGCTTCGTGCTCTCCAGGGAATGATATGAATTTAAAGCCAGTGAATGTTAATTTGAATTGTAAGCTCAGAATATGAGAACAGGGAAATCCTATACTCTGTCTGTGCAGATTCGGCCTTGATTGGCGCCCCTGGATAACTCACTCCTCCAGAGTTGAGATAAGCGGATGTGTCAGCTGGCTCTGCTAACCCAAACACCACTGCAGTGCAATAAACAGAACTCTTCAGGGACAGCGTTCATGAACTATAACATCTATCGTTGCCTAGGAAACTATTTGTTGTACTCCAGTAACTGATACACTCAACACTGCACACACACTGACATCATCATCATACTGATATACACACACTGCTCTCCCCCTGCTGTGTGATTTGTCTCCTAAATGTCTGCTAAATATGCATTGAGGGTTTTTTTGCCTGCAATCAAAATTTCGCTTACTCATTAAGCGTCAATTTGATAAAACATGTTTTTTTCTCTCGCCTACTGTGTCATATCCTCTCTTTTTCTTTTTTCCTTTCTTCTTTATGACTGGCGCCTAGCGGCTGCCCCGGCCTTGGGTGCGCTCTGCAGAGCGTACCCAAATGCCAAGTCACGTTTCGTTACCTTGTATTCATACATGTGTAATGACAATAAAGTTGAATCTCAATCTCAATCTCAATCTCAATACTTTCATACACACTAAGAAATGAAAGTACAGAGATTGACCTAAACAGGTTCAAACACTTGTTGCTCCAACAGTACCCTATCCTCAGCCACCACCTGCCGGAGGGATCATGGGGGTCCGGTGCTATGTGGATTAGGTGGCGGTCGAAGGCGGAAACCTTGGCGGACTGATCCCAAGTACAGATATTTGCGTTTAAATGTATTGAGTAAAAGTAAAAAATCAACAGAAAAATGAGTACTCAAGTAAAGTACAGCTGTCTCAAAAGTTTACTTCATTAAAGTAAAGAAGTATTCATCCAATGTTTCTTCCTACTTTTAGAAATTGGAGCAGTTTATGTACATGTTGAGCAAACACACCATCAGAACAGTGGCAACTGATTAAATCATGCAGAAGTGCATCTTAAAAAAAAAATGAATATTTGGCCGGGGACCCCGTGGCTGTGGGTGCTCTGCATGTGGGCCCCCCCTTTTGCCCGTCCTCCTGGGGAGGGTGCCTGGGTGTCTTGGAGCTGGGTGGCCTTGAGGCATTGATAGTCTGTGGGGGCTGCAGTTTGCCTGGGCGATGTGGACGTGCTGTCTTTCTTGCTCACAGTCCTGGGGCGTGTGTTCCTGCAGCCTCCTACCCTCATTTTTTTTTTGGGGGGGTGCAGGGTATGTTTCCTAGCAAACCACACACATATGCCTCCTTCATGCTGAATTTCCCCTCTAGTCCACTTTGTTCTGTGTACGCTTTGGATGAGCCTGGCACGCATGCGACGCTGTTCATGCTCACTTTTTTCATCTACCCAGGCCAAGCGGTTGACGCATGCACACAACCATCAATTGTAGTTTCACTCCCACCTGATAGGTAGCGCCAAGGCGCTGACGCGCCAGGATTTTCATCAACAAAGAAACGGTGGACTTCTTCACAAAGTTTCTCTTCAAATATAGAGTCCATTTCTTCTGTTTGACTTCCTGGTTTTCACTCCTTTTCCACGAAGGTACTGCTGCTGCTGTGAAAGAAAGTATGTATGTATGATTCATGTATGTTTTTTTCTCGTTTTCCACCTCGTTGTCTTCTTCTCTACTGATGTATGCTGTGTCGTTATCGCCACTGCGTGAATGAGACATTCAGACTTGTGCATGTGCTTTTCAAGGCGTTCAGGTCGTGGGCAGGCGGTGCTGTCACAAAATTTGGGCCGCACGCTGTTGTCCACAGTCGAGCACTCCAGACACTAGTGGAGTAGAGACGATGACGTAAATTTTGTCACACGAGGTTTCTGATGACATGTATGCGGACAGCAGAGGTGTAGCATGAAGCAGGCTTATGTCTATTCTGTTCTTCTTCAGGTGCAGATATCAGGCTCGTGTTGAGATCTTCTCAGAAGCACCAATTGTTTATTGTGTTTCCTCTCCTTGTCCCCCCCCCCCTTTCTCTCACTCCCCCACCACACTCCCAACCCCACCCTCCCCAACCATTTCATATCCCTTCATTTTTCTCCCCAGTTACTCCCGTCACGTCCAGCATAAGTAAAACAATTTAAATAAAGCATTAAAGTTGTTCTACAGTAAGAAGAGTCTATAAATACTGTTCATGTATAGCATATTAATTAATATATTAAATATGCTATGCAGCTTGGTGGCGCAGTGGTTAGCATTGTGGCAGCACAGTAAGAAGGTTGTGGGTTTGATCCCACCCCCTGACCAGTGACCCTTCTGTGTGGAGTTTGCATATTCTCCCCGTTGTCTGCGTAGGTTTACCCTGGGTACTCCAGTTTCCTCCCACATTCCAAAAAACCCCCTCCAAAAACATGTTAATTGGAGACTCTAAAGTGGCCCTAGGTGTGAATATATGTGTGACTGGTGAAGGGACTGGCGCCGCACCGTGGCTGCCACATCCATGTGGATGCCCTGAATTTCCCTCTGGGGATTAATAAAGTATACAAAATACAAAAAAAAAAAAAATTTGATCAGAGCCCATTTTAGCCCTGGGTGTTCATCTGAACAATAAACTAGACTGGTCACACAATACCGATGCACTCTACAAGAAGGGACAGCGCAGGCTGTTCCTACTGAGGAGACTCAGGTCTTTTGGTGTACAAGGGGCGCTGCTGAAGACATTCTATGACACGGTGGTGGCATCAGCCATCACTTTTGGAGTGGTCTGCTGGGGCAGTGGCATTACAGCAGCCGATAGGAAGAGATTGAACAAACTGATCAAGAAAGTTAGCTCTGTCCTGGGGCAGCGCCTTGACCCAGTGGAGGAGATAGGAGAGAGAAGGATGGTGGTTAAACTGTCATCTCTGCCGGAGTCCGAGTTCCACCCTATGCAGGACATACTGAATGCACTGAGGAGCTCATTTAGCAGCAGACTACATCATCCTAGGTGCACAACCGAGAGGTTTCGCAGGTCCTTCCTACCTACGGCTGTCAGACTGTACAACCTAAGCAGGGCGGCTCGCAGAGATAGCAAAAAGATGTGACAACCTAATAGTATTGAATGCAAAAGACGCAATAGACTTACACAATGGTCCCCTCCAGCATACAACTAGGAAAATACCAGTCGCTACGGAGGGTGAGAATATGTATGGGTACATAATCATACCATGTAGGATAACTAAGTAGACGGTTGTGCTGTTTCATTCCATCTAGCTACAATGCTCCGCACTGTGAGTGTTTATATATTTATATATTTATTCAATCTAGCTACAATGCTAGATTTTCTGTTTATATATTTACATATTTATTCCATCTAGCCGCAATGCTCCGTACTGTGTGTTTATATTTTTACATATTTATTCAATCTAGCTACAATACTCCACACTGTGTGTGTGTGTGTGTCTCTCTCTCTCTCTCTCTCTCTCTCTCTCTCTCTCTCTCTCTCTCTCTCTCTCTGTATATATATATATATATATATATATATATATGTGTGTGTGTATGTATATATATATATATATATATATATATATATATATATATATATATATATATATATATATATATATATATATATATATATATATATATATATATATATATATATATATATATATATATATATGTATATATAAATATGTATACGCGCTGCCCTTGTTTTTCTCTTGCCTTCTGATTGTTGCTATCCCTGTGCTGTTGCAATCCTGGAATTTCCCCATTGTGGGACTAATCAGAATCAGAATCAGCTTTATTGGCCAAGTATGCACAAAACATACTGTACAAGGAATTTGACTTTGGCTAAAACTTGCTCTCGTTGTTCAGGTGGAGGATTTAAATAAGATTTAAATAAGGATTCAATGACAACAGAGTATGTACAGTAAATTACAGTCTGTCCACGTTTCTATAAAAGGATGCAAATATATATAGGAATATATGCAGTTATTTACTCGGACTATCCACACTTTGCAGAAATATATGAAAAAATATACAGTCACACAGTATTTCAATGTGAACTCAGATTCAGTGATATAATGTGAATGAAGTAAAAAGCAGCGTGAGAGTTATGTGCAATGTAAGAATGGATGAAAAGTCATGAGTACAGCAACAGGTAGGACTAGGTGAATGTTAGGAGTTCATCAGAGTGATGGCTTGAGGAAAGAAACTGTTCCTGTGACGGGTGGTTTTGACCTTCAGTGATCTGTAACGACGACCAGAAGATAGAAGTTCAAACAGTTTGTGGTTGGGGTGTGACGGGTCAGCACAGATGTTTCCCGCCCGTTTCCTGGTTATGGACCGATATAAGTTCTCAATGGAAGGTAGGTCGGTACCAATGATCCTCTCCGCAGACTTAATGATCCGCTGCAGTCTGGTCTTGTCCTATTTAGTGGCAGATCCAAACCAGACAGTGATGGAAAATAAAGGCTTATCTTATCTTATCTTATCTTTAGCAAAGTAAATGTGTTTGGCAAAGTAAGGGAAGCAGATATCTGTCCTGCTTACCAAGCTGCTAGACAAGACAGGTGTCCAAAAAAAGAAATCAAATAACATTAAAATTTTAACGCAAGTGTGGACCCTGGCGGTAAACCTTTTAATTATCACAACAACTCATCCGTCTTTACACTCCACATTTTTATGTTCATTGAGCCATCCATGAAACCACTACTGTGTATATGTCCCATAATCCTTGGAGCATTTTACTCAATTGTGTGTCTGCACTCTTATGTACATAGTTCCACCAGCGAAACCACTACCATACCTGTGTGTATTTCCATAATCCTGGGCCATTTTTATTTTTATTTTATTTTTATTTCAGTTGTGTGTTTAATTGTGTTTTCTATAACTGTGTTTTATCTAATCCTTCTCTCCTACTTTATTGCGCAGTAGCCTGGTGGAGCACCAACATTTCATTGTACTGTACTCCTGTATGATGACAGTAAAGCCTACTCTAAATGTAGTGTACATTCTGATTTATGGCGGTGGTAGACGGGCCATGAACATGTGTTTCCTGAAGCTATGCTAATAAAGCCAGCACTGTTGCACCAAGAAAACCTGCCTCTTTATATAAACAAATAAGTTTATCACACCTAGGAAGAACATATCTGTTGCCCCAGTGGAAATAATGGACCTTTGTTTGGATTAAAAGATACTGTACATTTTTGTCACTGGGGCTCCCACTATGTTCTTCAAGGTACAGTTCTCGTACTTGAGCTTGAGCAACAAGCATTTGTACCTTTTAGGTCCATTTCTGTTTTGATTTTTATGTGTGTATGTTCTGTATTCAGTGTGCATAAAATATTTAAAGTATTTAAGTATTTTATTTTGGCAGTTACAAATTATCATTCATAAAAACCTGAAAGCCACAATCAATACATTAGAAATTTGATTGAATTACTCAAACATTATAAGCACTGTATATCTCACTGAACAGTACAAACAGTCACAGTCATGGGAAAGACTACTGACTTAAGAAGTGTTCAGAAGACAATCACGGACACTCCACAAGTGTCAAGTCCAAAGTCAGCGTTGCTCTCTACCTTCTACTCTTTTAGAGTACCTCGATCTTTCACTTGATGAAAAACTTTACGGAGATCCAACAAAATGGTTTGCCACCCATGATATTACTATGCATGGCTGGCTAGCTAATTTGCTTAACCTGAACCTCATAGATTCTCTATGGAGTATAGTAAAAAAAAAAAAAAAAAAGAAAAAAACACCCAACCCAACATTACAGATGAGCTGAAATCTGCTATGAAAGCAACTTGAGACACAAGCAGTGTCACAAGCTGATCACCTCTATGCCAAACTACATTACTGCAGTAATTCATGGCAGTGGAGCCCCAACGAAGAACTGAGTGTATAAATTAATTTCATTTTGTAGACGTTAGGACGCTTTAGTATGATGTAAGAGACTCAGTTTCATGTATTCATGAAGTGTGAAATCCCTTCCTCTGACTGTACCTGAACTATATAAAATCATCTGGATGTGTTCTTTCACAGGGAGATAGAGGTAACCGAGGCCCCAGGGGATTTTCAGGGTCTCCAGGACTAGATGGACCTGCTGGTGCTAAGGTATGTCCATCGTCACTCCTGGTAGGTTTGAATTAGCTCATTTGTTTTAACACTTGTTTGTTCTCTCCCATAGATTGAGTCCCCATCGTGCTGTTTGCTCTCTACATGTCTGTTCTTTTCTTCTTCTCTGTCCCCTCACCCCCCAGCCAGTCGCAGCAGATGACTGCCCCTCCCTGAGCCTGGTTCTGCTGGAGGTTTCTTCCTGTTAAAAGGGAGTTTTTCCTCTCTACCGTCGCCAAGTGCTTGCTCACAGGGGATGGCCTGATTGCTGGGGTCTTTCTGCAACTGTGGGGGTCCCCCCTACAGTTGATAGTGCTATGAGATGACTGTTGTTGTGAAATGGCGCTATATAAATAAAGTTGAATTGAATTGAATTGAATATTTAAAAGGTAAAAAGTTAGCATTATACAGAGCTAGTGAACCCAAAAGCAGACAAAAACTAAAGGGGCGATTCAATAAACTATGTAAGTATAAAGGATGAGTCAAAAATCTAGATATAAAAAGTGCACAGAAAGCAAATAATTCTGTTGGCACTTACAGATGTCATGGTTCACCCCAAAAGGCATGACCAAGGACTCACGTGCAACACCATCTATTTTCCAAAATTGAAAACATAAACATAAAGTGAGCCAAAATTGCTGACAACTTACAGAACAATGAAGTAAATCAATCCAAAGCATCACCGAGCAGACGGGATGAACCTCTAGACTGCCGCAGTGAAACAAAAAAAAAAGCCATCAGTTTAAATACACAGCAATGATTGAGAAAATAAGGAGTAGCTTGGCAGAGTTACATACCCCCCCCCAAAAAAAAAAGAAGTGTAAATTTCAAATCATGGGTAAGAACAGGAAAAAGAGCCCCACAACAATACTACAGGAGTACAAAACTGGAAGTACTTCAAAATAATAGTAAACTCAGAAACAGCAGCAAGGCAAAGAAGGAGACCTGAAAGTAACTCCAGACCAACAGAATAGTAATAATGATGATACTGTAAATACATACAAAATAACTTGGTATGTTCAGAGTACTACAGTGTACTTTTGTGCAAGATACACATCATGCTCTAGACCAGGAATGGGCAACGTTGATGGGAGTGAGGGCCACAAAACTTTTTCCTCACTTCTCAAGGGCTAGATTTACATGTAAACTTTCCATCGGCGGGGGGTGGGTGTTAATTATTTCCTGCAAAGTTAAAAGTTTAACAATTAAAACTGAAAATGCAAATGAATAAAAACTAATCAGTGTTTTATCATATTAGAATTAACATTACTGATAAAATTATGTCTGCCCTGCAATGGACTGGTGATCTCTCCAGGTTGTACCCTGCCTCTCACCCGAACATACTAGGATAGACTCCAGCAACCCCCCCCTCCAGACCCAAAAAGGATTAAGCAGTAGAAGATGGATGGATAAAATTATGTCATGGCCTAATTTTTAAAACACTCTCCATCAAAATGATAAGCAACAGGAAATTCCAGACGATAATTAACAAAAAAAGGAAATATGATGAGGCTTAACTTGCTCTTGGATTCACTGTGGTTGTGGAGGGGCAAAGAAATAGCTGTGTGTAGGTGGGCTTGGTAATCATCTGGCTCTCCAAAATGGGGAATAAAAAAAAGTTTAAGAACCGCTGGTATAAATGAACAAAAAAAGATGAGCAGATTAAAATGACCACAGACTGAACTTTTGCTGGCATGGGATTGAAACAGTATCACTGCTTCAGCTCTTCAGAAAGAAACCACAAAGCTTTGAATCTTTTTCGGCACAATTAGAAGGAAAGCCTCCGAGCTCCATGAGGCTTCATCTGCCAAACAAGAATAAATGCTACAGCTCCTCAGCTGTAGCATTTATTCTTGTTTAAAAGCAGCTTACTCTGTACATTTACTGCTGTTTATAGCCTATTAATGTGGTGTTAACATGCAGCACATATCTTACAAACATGTTTTCTGGTGCACACTGCTCCCTCTGTATCTCTGGCTTCCTCACTCTCCCTCTCTCGCTCCACCACTCGCACAAAGTGGCACCTATGTTTTGATTAGAGTTCCCTCTGCTGGCGAACTCTATAATTGCATTTAAAAATGCGGTTCCAAACATGATATAAATTGATAATTGACTTTTGGAAATGGACTGGCGGGCCGTAGTGGCCCACCAGTTGCCCATCCCTGATCTAGACACTCATAGATAATCCCCTTCCATAGGCTTTTTATGTTGTTTATATAATTTTCTGAGAAATTGATCAGAATTAATTTCATTGAAATTGGGTCAGTAGTTTAAGCATAGTCCTACATATAGACCAATGGCACTGAAAAAAATGATCTTATTGGGGGAGGTAATGATAAATGTATTTTAAGCTAACTTATTTGCTAAATGCTGATGCAAAAATGATCTTAATGACTAATGGACTGTATTAAAAGACTGTTTGACCAGTGAACAGACATAGGAAAGAGGTAAGCGGAAAGGAGGGATTGTGTGTTTCTGAATGACAGCTAATGTAAATGAGTGCATACTACCCAATAGTTTCCCTGCTCATTAATACCAAGTTTAATGTTAAAAAGTTTAACCGAGGATGATTATTGAGTTTGTTAATAATAGAGTAAGTGACAGTTTGACTGCTGATTGAGAATCACCACAATTTATGAGTCACTTTTCAAATTTATCTGTCACAGTTGTGACAGATAAATTTACTGAATTTTTCACAGTATTTTTCCACAGTATTTCTATCATAAACCTGCAACTATACATTAAAAAACTCACCTAATAGCTGTGTAGTTCCCCAACTGATTTCTGTCACAACACAGATTAATTTCTGGCTGGTGGCCAAAACGCCTCTTCTCCGGGTTTCTATGATGTCTAATGTGCTCATAATTAGAAGACTGTGGTCCCTCATATGAATACAGACTTGTATATTCCCTCTTTACAGAGGCTAAACTACTGCAGATTTTCATGACTGACAGTGAGTTGCTGGGCTACTATCCCCTCCACTCATAGCCAGGCTGCTGTTTTTGAGGAAGGGCTGACACCCTGCTGCAACAACACTTTAGGTGTTCTAAGGCTTAGACAACCATTTTTTTTTGTAATAACCATTTTTGAATCATTTAAAAATGACAACAATTTTTTAAAAGGTGAAGTTTTTTTTTAAATTTATTTAACCTTTATACAGGGAAGGTCCATTTTACAAGGTCACCCTGTTCACACTCACACAGCTACACATTCACACCAGGAAGCTGCCCAGTCCAACCACAGACTGACGTATGTCCACTGAGCAGCTCCACTGGAGCAGTTGGGGTTAAGGGCCTTGCTCAAGGGCACCGCAGTGGGTTTAAGGAGGGTGGGGAAAACACTGGTGTGATATCTGTCCCACCCAGTCCACATCACGAACCCTTAGGGCGCCACAAGTTATGAATTCCATCTTCTAGAGTTGCCCAGAGTGCCATCCAGTACACATAGACCACTAGAGGGTGGATCAATGCAGCTACTTTGAATGCACTTGGTCCTTGATGTAACTTTTTTCATAGGGATCTACTGAACCACTCTTGGTCTGGCCCTTCACCCAGGACCAGTTTGTTTTGGGAGACCCTACCAGGGGCCAGTTGACCCCAACAACATAGCTCCTGGGATTATTAGGGCACGCAAACCCTTCCACCACAATAAGGTGGTGATCCTCTGAGGGTTCATCTCTCTCTCTCACTGCCTGATCCATTTTGGACATTGGCATACATGTTCTTCCACAGACATCTGTCTCTAACAAGTTGTATAATTCTGCAGGGATTTTTTTGCAGCCATTCAATGATGATAGCGAGATAAGTTTTTTCATTGCTGGCCTCAACTCCTCTTTCCATTGATCTTTCCACGATATATGACATTCTCCAGACTATATTTTCTGATGATGTGCCCAAGAAATATTAACTGTTGTTATCTGATTGTCCCCTCTGTGAATTGCCACCTTATCGTGGCCGAGGGGCTCGAGTGTCCTAGTGATCCCAGGAGCTATGTTGTCCAGGGTAATTTTCCTCTGGTAGGGTCACCCAAGATAAACTGGTCCTGGGTGAAGGGCCAGAGTAAGAACCATCCAACAGACTCTCATGATGAATGCTTGAAGAAGGATTCAGTGTACCCTGCCTGGTATGGGGTTACCAGGGCCCCAGCCTGGAGCCAGGCCTGGGGGAGGGGCTTGATGGCTAGCGCCTGATGGCCCGGCTTCTGCCCATGGGACCTGGCTGGGCTCAGCCCGAAGGAGTTACAAGGGTCCACCCTCCAGTGGGCTCACCACCTGCAGGAGGGACCATGGGGTTCCGGTGCTATGTGGATCAGGTGGCAGTTGAAGGCAGAGGCCTTTGCGGTCTGATCCCAGGCTTCCTGAACTGGCTTTTGGGATGTGGAATGTCACCTCTCTGGTAGGGATGGAGCCTGAGCTGGTGCACAAAGTTGAGAGGTACCGGCTAGATATAGTCGTCCTCACCTCAACACACAGCTCTGGTTCCAGAACCAGTCTCCTGGAGAGGGGCTGGTGCTTGGCCTCCTCTGGAGTTGTCCCGGGTGAGAGACGAGCAGGGGTAGGTATTCTTGTATCCCACCCCACCTTGCTGCCTCTATGTTGGAGTTTTTTCCCGGTGGATGAAAGGGTTGTTTCCCTGCACTTTTGGGTTGGGAAATGGGTCCTGACCATCATTTGTGCCTATGCACCAAATGATGTTTCAGAGTACCCACCCTTTTTGGAATCTCTGACTGGGGTGCTGGAGGGAGATCCTCTTGGAGACTCCATTGTCATACTGGGGGACTTCAATGCGAGCATGAGCAATGACAGTGAAATTTTGTTCACCGGTGTGAGGATTCCTACCTGCAGCTGAATACGACAAAAACTAAAGATATGATTATTGACTTTAGGAGGAAAACTCCCAGGCACGAAGTCACTGTACTAAAAGGCCAGACCACTGAATGTGTACAATTCTACAAATATCTTGGGATGATTATTGATAGTAATTTAAACTTTGAAGAGAACTGTGAAAGGGTGTGCAAAAAGGGTCAGCAACATTTGCATTGTTTAAGGAAACTTGCACACTTCCAAATTGAACGAACCATAATGATAATGTTTTATCGGGCTTTTATTGAATCTGTTTTATCCTTTTTTTTTAGTGTCATGGTTTGGTCAGATAAAACTGAAACAGAGGAAATCCTTGGATCAGGTAGTCAGATGGTCCATTCGTTTGCTTGGTGAGTCACAGCTGAGCCTGACATCCCTGTACACCAGACAGCTACAGAGGATGGCTGCCTCCATTTTAAATGATGGCTCCCACCCTTTGCACTGCCGCTTTCAGCTTCTTCCCTCCAGACGGAGGTTTGCTGTCCCAAAAAGTAGAACCCAGCGCTAAAAAAACAGCTTTGTTCCTGCTGCTGTCAAAGAGTTGAACAAGATGTAACAATATATTGCACACAATTTAGTTACCTATTTATTAATTTCATTTTATATTTACTTATTTTTGTAGGTTTTTTTATTTGGGTTGTAAATCTTGTATTGGGTTTAAGACTTTGGAGTTTTTAACCTCTTTGACTAGTCTTTAACTTTTTAATGTGACCCTTCTCTCTTATCTCTGGTTTTTCTCTCATCTCTTTGTCTTATATCCTGATTGACAGAGCCTTGAGTATTTTTTATCATGTTTATAGTCAGCTTCATGTGTGCCTGTGTTTGTGTTGATGTTGAATGTAATTGTGGTTTGTAAATATGGATGTCACCTAACTGCAAAACAAATCTACCTATGGGTACAAATAAAGTAACCTGAACCTGAACCTGGAGGGGGATGATTGGGAGGAACGGCCTGCCCAATCTGAACCCGAGTGGTGTTCAGTTATTGGACTTCTGTGCTAACCACAATTTGTCCATAACAAACACCATGTTCAAGCATAAAGGTGTCCATATGTGCACCTGGCACTAGGATGCCCTACGTCGCAGGCCGATGATCAATTTTGTTATCGTGTCAACAGACCTGCCACCATATGTCTTGGACACTCGGGTAAAGAGAGGTGCAGAGCTGTCAATTGATCACTGCCTGGCGGTGAGTTGGATCCGATGGCAGGTGAGGATGCCAGTCAGACCTTGTAGACCCAAACCTATAGTAACAGTGTGCTGGGAACGTCTGGCTGAGGTCTCTGTCTCGGAGGCCTTCAATTCCTACCTCCAGAAGAACTTGGACCACATTCTGAGGGAGTCTGGAGACATGGAGTCAGAATCGGCCATGTTCTCCACCTCCATTGTTGAAGCGGCTGCCCAGAACTGTGGCCGCAAGGTTGTCGGTGCATCTCGTGGTGGCAACCCCCAAACAAAGTGGTGGACC
Source organism: Pholidichthys leucotaenia (assembly GCA_020510985.1). Classification (NCBI taxonomy): domain Eukaryota; kingdom Metazoa; phylum Chordata; class Actinopteri; order Cichliformes; family Pholidichthyidae; genus Pholidichthys; species Pholidichthys leucotaenia. The sequence continues at coordinate 180,956,219 of CM035850.1, read as the reverse complement.
CCAGTGGTGAGGAGGGCCATCAAAGTGAAGGAGTTTTATCAAGCTTGGTTAGCTTGTGGGACTCCCGAAACAGCTGAGGTGTACCGGCAGGCCAAGCAGAATGCAGCTCGGATGGTTGCTGAAGCAAAAGCTTGGGTGTGGGAGGAGTTTGGTGAAGCCATGGAACAAGACTTTCGGTTGGCCTCGAAGAGATTTTGGCAAACTGTCTGGCGGCTCGGGAGGGGAAAGCAGCTCCCTGTCCACACTGTGTATGGTGCGGATGGGGTGCGGCTGACTTCAACTGGGGATATTGTCGGGCGGAGGAAGGCATACTTCAAGTATCTCCTCAATCCCACTGACACACCTTCCACAGAGAAAGCAGGACATGTGGATGAGGGGGACAGCTCGCCCATCACAGGGGCTGAGGTTGCCAAGGTGGTTAAAAAGCTCCTTGGTGGCCGGGCCCCGGGGGTGGATGAGATTCACGCTGAGTATCTCAAGGCCCTGGATGTTGTAGGGCTGTCATTGCTAACACACCTCTGCAACATTACCTGGAGGTTGGGGACAGTGCCTTGGGCATGGCAAACCGGGCTGGTGGTTCCTTTCTTCAAGAAAGGGGACCAGAGGCTGTGCTCCAACTTTAGAATGATCACACTCCTCAGCCTCCCTGGGAAGGTCTATACCAAGGCACTGGAGAGGAGAGTCCGGCCGTTGGTCGAACCTCGGATTCAGGAGGAGCAATGTGGTTTGCGTCCTGGGACCAACTCTTTACCCTCTCAAGAATCATCCGGTTCCGCAGGCCACTGTTCACAATGAAGCAGTCATCAGCGTGGGATGTGGTCAAAGTACGTCCACTTCTTTGCCTTTCTGTGACTTTTCCAGTCTCTCCGTATCGCTAATGCAACCTGCTGATGGCACTCTGTGACACTCTTTGACACTCTCAGGTCAGTGGCCACTTCCCTCTGACAACATCCTGTTTGAAGCCTCGCAATGGCAAGGTACTTTGATCAATTCTTACGTGTCGTCTTGGTCTGATGATGTCAAAATGTGTACAGCATGATGAAGAGGACTGTTTAAATACCAATTCTAACTGAACCAGAAAATTTATTGGTCAATTCATGGATCAAACACCTGTTGTGAATTTTGCCTAACTTGCTGTGGAAACAGCAAGTTATGCAAAAAGTACTGAAACATTGAACAGTTGGACATGTGCATTCAAAAGTTTAGAGGTCAAATTAAGTTTACCTGTATAGCGTTATTTGATAGTTAATTAATAAAATATTGTAATAAAGTACAGGAATGATTTTTTTTTTTAATAGTGGGTGTGAAAGGGGGCAGTGTTACACCGTCACTCCTGCACTCGCTAAATAAAATAAATAAGCACTCGTAAAAGGGGCACCAGTCCTAATGGACACTTATATTAAACTTAGTTTCAATTAATTTTGTTCCTTCAATTACTTAATGGATCAGTCTCAAAATGTAAGGGAGTTCTCCTGCCGTCATCTAAGAAACACATATATGCGAACGGAAAACACTTCAATTTCTTTCATTCACCCTTTTATTAAACTCATTCAGGTTACATGATATGGCATTCAAATGATGGATAAACAGATTCAAATGATAACAGGCGTCCGATATCACAACTGTTATTGGATTCCTGAACATAAAATCTCGCGTTAAACCTTTGTAGAACCAAAGAGAAACCAGACTTATGTTTCAATGGTAAATGAAGGTTGAAATGTCTAATAAAAACAGAACGCAATTTTATGGGGAAAATTCATAAACTGATTATCTAAAACGGAACTTCTTGATTAATCTACAAAAATGAAGGGAAGTTACTTAAAAATGACTAAGAGCCTTCCTTCAGTTTATAGCTTTATCCTATGGCTGAGAGGCTAATTGGAAAATGGGAGTCTCACTTACAAACAGCTGAAGGTCCACTTTTTCATCAGCTCGGTACCAGCTGGGTTTTGAAGTCGGGACATCAGGAGGAAGCGACTGCTGCTATGCTTCCTCACAGCCGTAAGAAGTGCAGGCTCAGCTGGGGGCTCGCAGACGGACAGCGGGCAGCAGCAGTAATGGTGTCTCGGAGCAGGCGTGGAGAGTGTTTGGCAACAAGTCCTAATTTGTGAGGTCTCTGGCCGCGGGATATATCAACAAAACTGAAGGATAAATTTCTCAGTCAGGCGAGTATGAGGCCAAAAAAAAAGTCCAAAAACACAACCTCTGTTCACTTTAAAATAGGAAAATTAAAAGTCCACTTTAACGGCTTGAAAAGTCAGAAAATCTAAGAAAAACATTTACTAGGATAAGAATGGCTTCTGAGGTGAAGAAAAAAATTATCCAGAGTCTGACTCTCTATTTAAGGCGAGCTCTTAAGAAAAAGGGTGGTTTCTCCTCAGTAACCATAAAATTGAGAAAGCTAATGCAGGATTTGACAAACTTCATACAGAACAATTTAGATAAAAGAAAACTGCAAGGAACTTTGAAAAAGTGAAACAAAAACTTTTCTCTGAGATCTAGATCGCTATTCTGCTTCTGTAATCTTAATCTTAATCCCTTGCACTCCGGTCAATTTCCCTAAAAACACCAAAAAATAACGTGTCCAAAGTAAATCGAAAGCTGTTCTTCAACCCTTTGCAGCATCTTCATGGGGTTGGTCTCATTTAAAAGAAAACACTTTGAATTTTTTGGCAAAACAGTCATAATCTTAAGTGCTCCAGCCACTGAGTTACAGTCATCTAAACATACTGAACTTGAAGAAAATAAATTTGGCCTGGGTGTTTTTTTGGATACAAATGCTTGCAAATAACACACAGCTTCAGATCCGGGCTGGAAAATCCCACAGGTAGAACGAAGTCTTATCCAGCTGAGGTCAAAATTTGGTAACAATACCGCAAAAAATGAATATATTACACAGCTTTTTTCCTCAGGTTGTTCCCAGGCGTTTTGGAACTGTGCCAAATTGTGCCAAATGGCACAGTTTGGAAAAACGTTTGTAACTTTTGAATGATTCAATATAGAAGCTTCATCTTGGGCTCTAATGAAAGGTGACACTCAGGGCTGTTGTGTGTGTGTGTGGGGGGGGTTGCCCCCCCCCCCCCTCGCTACAGAGGACGGACATCGGCCATCGCTACATGACAGAATAGACTTGGTGGTGCAGTCACCACGGGCCCCCCCCCCTCGCTACAGAAGAGTAGCGGGGGGGGGGGCGTTCACGGTCCGGACGCAGCGAACGAACCGTGTACTGCAGCGCACGCACTTCGGACTTCATGCACCGCACAGTTGTAATTTACCGATCGGTCAAAAGTCATTTTGGATTACAATTTTCAGGGATAAAGAATAATTTAGCTTATAACACTTACCTCTTCACAGCAGCAGAGTCCTGGCGAACTTCTCTTCCTCATTGTCAGACGAACGCGACGCTGGTCCGCTTGTGGTTCCCGGTCAAAACATAATTCCATTATTGCGGTTTTGCACTTCCATGATTGCGGTTTTGGCGAATGATTTACGACCTTCGTCGTTGGCCTCCGTCGGTCTATGATGACCATGGAAGAGAATCCTAAACACTCTGCTGGAATAAAAAAAAAAAGCACTGCCTGTGGCTGCTGCAGCAGTCTCTCTTCACCCAGCCTTAGACAAAACAGCTCGCGAACTTCTGTGCTTCAATTGGCTGGCTGCATTCACAGCGTTGGTAGGCGGGTCCTTCTTGCTAGGTTTTCAGTCAGTGGTTCTTCAAGGTTTCAGAAACCCAATTCAAGGCTCTTATTAGTCGAATGAGAGGTCAATCAGATGAACTAATCTGTTTGCAGCTGTGTCTGCAGTGGAAGAACGGAAATGCAGCTTTTTTTTTTTTTCAGTGCACGCTTGGACGCAGCGCCCTCGTGCGTCTTAGAGCGCACGAGGGCGCTCTCGTGCACCCTCATTTTTATGGTCCCTTTAAGCCTTTAAAAGCAAATTCTGATCCTTACCATCTCTGCAAGAGGCAACTGTTTACATTGGGGTCCTGGGAAAAGACATTCTTGGTCAGGCCTCGAGTGAGGGTAGTTTTAATATAAAGACAAGGGAGATTCCTGTAAAATAAAGAAAAGTGCAATTCCTGTAAAATGGAGGAAGTAATCTTCTGGATTGGTTTGAGGAGATGTTGATGCTACACCTGTAAAGGTTGTAGTGCATTTTAGGTGCATCCTGAAATTTCACCCGAAAGCTAAATATCCCTAATTTTTTGTGAATAGTGTGGGATATCTATCTATCTATCTATCTATCTATCTATCTATCTATCTATCTATCTTACACAGTGGTGTGAAAAAGTGTTTGCCCCCTTCCTAATTTCTCATTTTTTTTGTATGTCACACTTAAATGTTTCAGATCATCAAACAAATTTAACTATTAGACAAAGATGAGATGAGAGATGAGATGAGATTCAACTTTATTGTCATTACACATGTATGAATACAAGGTAACGAAACGTGACTTGGCATTTGGGCACGCTCTGCAGAGCGCATCCAAGGCCGGGGCAGCCGCTAGGCGCCAGTCATAAAGAAGAAAGGAAAAAAAAAGAAAAAGAGTGGATATGACACAATAGGCGAGAGAAAAAAACATGTTTTATCAAACTGACGCTTGAGTAAGTAAGCAAAATTTTGATTGCAGGCAAAAAAACCCTCAATGCTTATTTAGCAGAGTAGACAAATCACACAGCAGGGAGAGAGCAGTGTGTGTATATCAGTATGATGATATCAGTGTGTGTGCAGTGTTGAGTGTATCAGTTACTGGAGCACAACAAATAGACTCCTAGGCAACGATAGATGTTATAGTTCATGAACGCTGTCCCTGAAGAGTTCTGTTTATTGCACATCAGCGGTGTTTGGGTTAGCGAGCCAGTTGACACATCCGCTTATCTCAACTCTGGAGGAGTGTTATCCAGGGGCGCCGATCAAGGCCGAATCTGCTCAGACAGAGTATAGGAGTATTTCCCTATTGTCATATTCTGAGCTTACAATTCAAATTATCATTCACTGGCTTTAAATTCATATCATTCCCTGGAGAGCACGAAGCGACTCCAGATGTTTCCCCTTCTAAACACAGATGAACATGTCCGGTAGAGTCCATCTCTCTACAGTGCATGCAGATAGTAAATTCCATGTTGGTCATTTGCCGCTACTTCGTGCACTCCCCATCTGGTCGAATTATTGAGAAGCAGCTCCGCCGGGTCCGCATTTTGATTAGCTCCTCCAGTTAAATTTCCGATACACCAGGAGAACTCCAAAGCCCAATCGGCAGAAATCCTGTGATCGTAGCCAAAACAGGTAGATGTTTTTCCACATCCTCAGTCAAATCACACAGACACATGAGTTCCAATCCATGGGTCTCTCCACATTTGGGCTCCCCCGGGCCCAATTTTCTGTTGAAAAGGTGGTGTCAATTGCGTTTAAAGCCCAGCTTATATCCATTTTCCGTATTTTCCATTTGGGTTGAGATCAGCAAGATGGTGAGACGGCACAGACACTCACTCAGACGCAGCAAGCTGGGATTAGGTCAGGAAGGCCGGATAGGAGGAGGGAGGAAAAAAAAAATGTGACTGCTCTCACTGAAGGCAAAAGGAAGGCAAAGATAACCCAAGTAAACACAAAATGCAGTTTTTAAATGAAAGTGTTTATTATTAAGGGAAAAAAATCCAAACCTACATGACCCTGTGTGAAAAAGTGATTTTCCCCTAAACCTAAACACTGGTTGGGCCACCCTTAGCAGCAACAACTGCAACCAGTTGTTTGTGATAACTGGCAATGAGTCTTTTACAGCGCTATGGAGGAATTTTGAACCACTCATCTTTGCAAAATTGTTGTAATTGAGCCACATAAAAGTTTTCGATCATGAACCGCCTTTTTAACGTCATGCCACAACATATCAACTGGATTCAGGTCAGGACTTTGACTAGGCCACTCCAAAGTCTTCATTGTGTTTCTTAAGCCATTCAGAGGTGGACTTGCTGGTGTGTTTTGGCTCATTGTCCTGCTGCAGAACCCAAGTGCACTTCAGCTTGAGTTCACGAACAGATGGCCGGACATTCTCCTTCAGGATTTTTTGGTAGATAGCAGAATTCATGGTTCCATTTACCCCAGCGAGTCTTCCAGGTCCTGAAGCAGCAAAACAGCCCCAGACTATCACACCACCACCACAATATTTTACTGTTGGCATGATGTTCCTTTTCTGAAATGCTGTGTTACTTTTACGCCGGATGTAATGGGACACTCACCTTCCAAAAAGCTCAACTTTTTTTTCGTCAGTCCACAGAGTATTTTCCCAAAAGTCTTGGGGATCATCCAAACTTTTTCTGGCAAAACTGAGACGAGCCTTTATGTTCTTTTTGCTCAGCAGTGGTTTTTGTTTTGGAACTCTGCCATGCAGGCCATTTTTGCCCAGTCTCTTTCTTGTGGTGGAGTCTGGAGTGAGGTCTGCAGTTCTTTGGATGTTGTTGTGGGGTCTTTTGTGACCTCTTGGATGAGTCATCCCTGCACTCTTAGGATAATTTTTGGTCGGCTGTCCACTCCTGGGAAGGCTCAACACTGTTTCATGTTTTCACCATTTGTGGATAATGGCTCTCACTGTGGTTCGCTGGAGTCCCAAAGCTTTAGAAATGGCTTTATAACCTTTTCCAGATTGATAGATCTCAGTTACTTTGTTTCTCATTTGTTGCTGAACTTCTTTGGATCGCAGCAGGATGTCTAGCTTTTGAGGATCTTTTGGTCTACTTCACTTTGTCAGGCAGGTTCTATTTAAGTGATTTCATGATTGAGAACAGGTGTGGCAGTAATCAGGCCTGGAGGTGGTTAGATAAATTGACCTCAGTTTTCCAAAGATGTAGTAAACCACAGTTAATTTCTGTTTTAACGGGGGCGGGGGGGGGATCACTTTTTCACACATGGCCATGTAGGTTTGGATTTTTTTTACCCTTTATAATAAACACCTTCATTTAAAAACTGCATTTTGTTTTTACTTGGGTTATCTTTGTCTAATGTTTAAATTTGTTTGATGATCTGAAACATTTAAGTGTGACAAACATACAAACAAGTGAGAAATTAGGAAGGGGGCAAACACTTTTTCACACCACTCTGTGTGTGTGTGTGTGTGTGTGTGTGTGCGTGCGTGCGTGCGTGCGTGCGTGCGTGTGTTTCATTCATTCATCCACTTGTTTAGGGAGAGCCTGGCAGCCCAGGGATGATGGGCTTTTCTGGACCTGCTGGTCGTGGGTATCCAGGACCAAAGGTAAAGACACTTTTTGCATCTGAAATACTCACACTCCTTATGTGCAGATTTTGGTTTGGGGATTTTTCTGATTTGGAGGTTTGTCAACCAACAACTGCTAACTTTCTCATGTCCAGGACTGTTGGGTTGTTTTTTTTTTTTAAGGAAATCCACAGGTCTAAGTGACTCAACAGGCTAACCAGCAGAACCTGTTTATTTACTTATCTAATTTTTAATTTAATTTAATGTAATTATCTATTTTGTTCTGGTTAAGCCAGTGGCCCCGATTCTAAGAGGTCATCTACTGTATGTTCCATGGGCCAGCGTGAAAGTGTGGGCATTGACCTGACAGAGCCAAATAACACAGTGATGAGGATGAATGAATGGATTCTTTAGACACAATGAAAAAAAAAAGAACTTTACCAGCTGCTGCCATAGTGTATAAGTGTAAAGTTGTATGAAAAATTTGGCCACACATTAACAATTGCCATTTTTTAAACTGGTTTATTTAATCAATTGTGACTTCTGCACATTCACAATTGTGTGCTTATCTATTTTTTATTTTATTCAATTTATGAAATCAGTTTTTGTGTTGAAGCAAAAAATAAAATGTAAATTGTTTATTTTAACAAGCTGCTTATTTAGAAATGTACCTTATAAGAGAATATGTGAGTACCAAGGCATATGTCTCATTTTTGATGTTTGTTGAAATGGCAGGGGGAGCCTGGGCCTGTTGGACCCACTGGACCTGTTGGAGAGCCTGGAATAGGAATCACTGGGCCCAAGGTAACATAATGGAAAACAGGGACTCCGCCTTATCTCTCTGAGCTTCTGCATCTCCACGCTCCCTCCGTCCTTCAGGCCAACTGAACAGCTGCTCCTGGGGGGGCCAAAGGAGAAGCAGAAGCTCAGAGGAGACAGATCCTTTTCCATCACTGCACCCAGCTTATGGAAGGATTTACCTCTGTCCATTAGACAAGCACCTTCACTGTCCATTCTTAAAACCCATCTTAAAACACACTTTTACTCCCTGGCCTTCAACCCAGTGTGAGACATTGATTTTACTGAATTAAATGGATTTTTATTTATCCATTAATTTACTTTTTTAACCTTTTATTTCATTGGTTCTGTTGACAATGGTTTCTGCTCGTGCTGAGTTTTACATCGTTTTGTTGGTTTTGTATTGTTTTTGTGTTTGTGTCCTGCTCCTTGCTTTTATGTTTTCATGTGCTTTCTTGTTGTACAGCACTTTGTGTAGTAAGTGCTGCTTTTTAAAGTGCTTTGTAAACAAAGTTGATTGATTGATTGAACAGGTCAATATATTGCACCTCAGCACACTTGGGACTAAAGTCCGAAGTGTAGTCACAGGCAAAATATCTATGGTACTACTAGATGTTGCTATGGCAAAATAACATTTACTTTTGTACAATTTGACACTTTCTGTGTTCCAAATTTATTTTATAAATGACTAATTTATCTGTCCAATCCTTTCTTTTGTAGGGCACCAAAGGTAACACTGGACCTGTGGGTCCACGAGGGATGAAAGGAGATGGTGTGCCAGGACCTCAGGTAACAGCAGTACACAGTAGGTGCTTCTAATAGCTCCAAAGTGTTATGAGAGGAATGGTCAGTTAAGAAGATTCAGTAGGAACTTCAGACCTTCAAGTCCTTCTTATTCGTCCTGTTCCCACCAGCTAACATAAAGCAAAGTGAAGTATGCCTCAAAGAAGGATGACATTACTGTATGAGCAGTTATTTGGTGGATCTTTGATTTGTCCTTTTCTGGTTACAGAGTTTAATTTACATTGTGGATGATTTTGATTGATTTGTCTTTAGTGTGGAAGAGGGAAGAATCTGGAAATTAATTTCTTTTCATTATTCATTAGGGTCTGCCTGGCTTGCCAGGATTGCAGGGAGAGATGGGACCTGAAGGCAAAGGACTACCTGGATCTAAGGTTATATTTATTGCATTTTATAAACATTGGTGGTGGGTTATCAAGATATGCTCACAGAGCCATTCACAGTTGTAGTATCATTCAGCAAACCACAGTGAAACGAAGACAAAGCTTATTTGGTTGTTTTATCTGCCAGGGGGACAGGGGTCTACCAGGTGTCCCAGGTCCTTCAGGTCCTTCTGGAGTTGGTCTTTATGGACCAAAGGTCAGTGTGTATATATATGTATATATATCATGGAATGAGGGAGTTGTCTTCTTGTTAACTAAATCTCTTCATTTGATAATGAAATTAGTCATTGATTTAATATACTGTATTCTTAGGGCTCTGCAGGGAAACCAGGACCTCCGGGCATTCCAGGGCCTCCAGGAGAGGGCATCCCAGGAACCAAGGTAGGCAAGAAAACATCGGACAACCCCAGTGAATAGAAATTAAGGCTGCATGATACTAGGAGATTATGTGATATTGTTGTTGAATATTGTGATAACAATATAACTTGCAATGTCTAAACACATACTTCAGTATTAATACGTAATTTTTAATACTGATGTATTAATACTTAAGTTTTAATACTGAAGTATACTTAATGCTTAAGTATTAATAGTAAAGTTTTAATACTTAAGTGTTACTATCCATCCATCCATCTTCTTCCGCTTAATCCTTTTCAGGTCGCGGGGGTGCTGGAGCCTATCCCTTAAGTATTAAAACTTAGTATTATGTATTAATGTTACTCTACTTTTGTCCACATGTGGGCAAGATTGGACCCAAACACTGCACATGAATTTTAACTGTTTTTATTGAGAGCTGATTGCCCAGACGCAGCTTAAGGGTTTAAACAGAAAATAATAGATGCTGCTCGGAAGCTGCAACAGAAGCTATGGCAAAAAAAAGGCTAGAGAAGGCAGGATAGACAAAAACAGAAGTGCATTCATTCACGCATTCATAATGAAAAGAACCCGAGCAGAACAGAAGTGGAACAGAAATTAAATAGACAAGGGAGCAATCAAGACAACAAGGCACAGGTGGGGAGAGCAATCATAACAGCTGACACATGAGGAAAACAGAGGTAAGATAAGATAAGCCTTTATTAGTCCCACAACGTGGAAATTCCAGGATTGCAACAGCACAGGGATAGCAACACTCAGAGCAACAATCAGAAGGCAAGAAAAAAAAAAACAAGCAAGCAAGAGCAGCTAATATACATATGTACATATTACTATAAAATATATATACACACACACACACACACACACACAGACACACAGTGCAGAGCATTGTAGCTGGATGGAATAAATATATGAATATATGAACACACAGTGCAGAGCATTGTAGCTAGATGGAATAAATATGTAAATATATAAACACCCACAGTACGGAGCATTGCAGCTAGGTGGAATAAATATGCAAGTATATAAACACACACAGTGCGGAGCAATGTAGCTAGATGGAATAAATATATAGATATATAAATATAAACACACCCAGTGCTGAGCATTGTAGCTAGATGGAATAAATATGTAAATATATAAACACACACAGTGCAGAGCATTGTTGGTAGGTGGGATGAAACAGCATAACCGTCTATTTAGTTATCCTACATGGTATGATTATGTGCCCATACATATTCTCACCCTCCATAGCGACCGGTATGTTCCTAGTTGTATGCCGGAGAGGACCATTGTGTAAGTCTATTGCATCTTTTGCATTCAAAAAAAACTATTAGTTTGTTACGTCTTTTTGCTATCTCTGCGAGCAGCCCTGCTTAGGTTGTACAGTCTGACAGCCGTTGGTAGGAAGGACCTACGAAACCTCTCGGTTGTGCACCTGGGATGATGTAGTCTGCTGCTAAATGAGCTCCTCAGTGCATCCAGTATGTCCTGCATAGGGTGGAACTCGGACTCCAGCAGAGATGACAGTTTAGCCACCGTCCTTCTCTCTCCTATCTCCTCCATCGGATCAAGGCGTTGCCCCAGGACAGAGCTAGCTTTCTTAATCAGTTTGTTCAGTCTCTTCCTATCGGCTGCAGTGATGCCACTGCCCCAGCAGACCACTCCAAAAGTGATGGCTGATGCCACCACCGTGTCATAGAATGACTTCAGCAGCGCCCCTTGTACACCAAAAGACCTGAGTCTCCTCAGCAGGAACAGCCTGCGCTGTCCCTTCTTGTAGAGTGCGTCAGTATTGTGTGACCAGTCTAGTTTATTGTTCAGATGAATACCCAGGTACTTGTAGGATGTCACCATCTCGATGTCTGTTCCCTGTATATTTACTGGTGCTGTGAGGGGCTGCCCATGCCTGCGGCAGTCCACCACCAGCTCCTTAGTTTTCCTCGCGTTGATCTGGAGGCAGTTCCGATGACACCAGTCCACAAAGTCCTGGATAAGCCCTCTGTACTCAGCTTCATCTCCGCTGGAGATGAGACCAACGATCGCAGAGTCATCAGAGAACTTCTGTAGATGGCAATGTGTTGTGTTGTGTGAGAAGTCCGCAGTATAAAGAGTGAACAGGAAGGGAGCCAGCACCGTTCCCTGGGGGGCCCCCGTGCTACTGATGATCGTGTCGGAAACACAGTCCCGGGTTCTCACAAACTGAGGCCGGTTTGTGAGGTAGTCCAGGATCCATGATGACAGGTGCTGGTCCACCCCTGCGCGCAGCAGCTTGTCCTTCAGGATCATCGGTTGGATGGTGTTGAAAGCACTGGAGAAGTCAAAGAACATGATCCTCACCATATTCCCGGGCTTCTCCAGGTGGGACAGAGAACGGTGAAGGAGGAAGATCACCGCATCCTCCACCCCAATGCCATGCTGGTAGGCGAACTGGAGTGGATCCATCGCTGGTTCCACCAGGGGGCAGAGATGAGCAAGGAGCAGTCTCTCCAGGGTCTTCATCAAGTGGGACGTCAGGGCCACCGGTCTGAAGCTGTTCAGGTCTTTGGGGTGGGAAGTTTTTGGTACAGGTACCACACAAGATGTTTTCCACAGCTGTGGTACCCTCCCCAGTTTCAGGCTCATGTTGAAGATATACGTCACAATCCCACACAGCTGGTCTGCACAGGACTTGAGGAGCTTTGCGCTGATGCCGTCCGGTCCCGACGCCTTCCTCGCCTTGATCTTCCTCAGCTCCGTCCTCACCTGGGTCTTGGTCAGGGTCAGGATGGGGGGCTTTGTGTTGGGAGTGGGGGGGGTGTCGGTGGAGTGGGGAGTGGGTAGCAGGACTTGATTTCTTAGAGGCAGCAGTGGTTGTTGTGCAGACAGGGGGGACGGCGGTTGGTCAAATCTATTGAAAAACAGATTCAGGTTGTTCGCCCACTCCCTGCCCTCGTGGCCTGGGGGGAGGTATTCTGGAGCCCCGAGATGGTTTTGAGGTTTCTCCAGACCCCGCTGATGTCGCTCTGTTGCAGCTTGTCCTCCATCTTCTTCCTGAAGCTGTCCTTGCCTTCTCTGATCTTTCTCCTCAGCTCCCTCTGTACGGACTTCAGCATCTCCCTGTTCCCCGACCTGAAGGTGACAGGACGGGTGGGGCTACACACACAACCACAGACGGAGAACACACAGAACATGAACAGAGGAACAGAAGAGACAAGATCATGACAATAATAATACTAAAAATAACTGGAGTAACCCTATAATAATAATAATAATAATAATAATAATAATAATAATAATAATAATAATAATAGCTTGATAGGACTCAAGCTTGGTTGGCTTGTGGGACTCCCAAAGCAGCTGAGGTGTACCGGCAGGCCAAGCGGAGTGCAGCTCGGGTGGTTGCTGAAGCAAAAACCCGGGTATGGGAGGAGTTCGGTGAGGCCATGGAACAAGACTTTCGGTCGGCCTCGAAGAGATTCTGGCAAACTGTCCGGCGGCTCAGGAGGGGAAAGCAGCTCCCTGTCCACACTGTGTATGGTGTGGATGGGGTGCTGTTGACTTCGACTGGGGATATCGTCGGGCAGTGGAAGGAATACTTCGAGGATCTCCTCAATCCCACTGATACGCCTTCCACAGAGGAAGCAGGGTTTGTGGACAAGGGGGATGACTCGTCTATCACAGGAGCTGAGGTCGCCAAGGTGGTTAAAAATCTCCTTGGTTGCCGGGCCCCGGGGGTGGATGAGATTCGCCCTGAGTATAAGATAAGATAAGATAAGCCTTTATTAGTCCCACAATGGGGAAATTCCAGGATTGCAACAGCACAGGGATAGCAACACTCGGAGCAATAATTAACAAGATACAAAAAATATAAATAAGAGCAGTGGATATACATATGTACACATAAATATATAAATATATATACAAAGTGCGGAGCATTGTAGCAAGATGGAATAAACAGCATAACCGTCTACTTAGCCTAGATAGTATGAATATGTACCCATACATATTGTCACCCTCCGTAGTGACTGATATTGGCCTAGTTGTATACTGGAGGGGACCATTTGTGTAAGTCTGTTGCGTCTTTTGCATCCAATACTATTAGGTCATCACGTTTTTTATAATAATACTATTAGGTCATCATGTATCTCAAGGCCCTGGATGTTGTAGGGCTGTCATGGTTGACACCCCTCTGCAACATTGCTTGGAGGTCGGGGGCAGTGCCTTTGGCGTGCCTTTGGCATGGCAAACCAGGGTGGTGGTCCCTCTCTTCAAAAAAGGGATCCGGAGGGTGTGCTCCAACTTTAGAGGGATCACACTCCTCAGCCTCCCTGCGAAGGTCTATGCCAAGGCACTGGAGAGGAGAGTCCAGCCGTTGGTCGAACCTTGGATTCAGGAGGAACAATGTGGTTTTCGTCCTGGCCGTGGCACATCGGACCAGCTCTTTACCCTCTCGAGAATTCTCGAGGGTTTGTGGGAGTTTGCCCAACAAGTTTACATGTGTTTTGTGGACTTGGAGAAGGCATTTGACCGCATCCCTCGTGGATTTTTTGGGAGGGTGCTTTGGGAGTATGGGGTATCGGGCTTGTTGTTATGAGCTATTCGGTCTCTGTACGACCGTTGTGAGAGTTTGGTTCTTATTGCCAACACTCGGTCGGACTCATCACCAGTGAGAGCTGGACTCCACCAGGGCTGCCCTTTGTCATTGATCCTGTCCATAATTTTTATGGACAGGATTTCTAGGCGCAGCCAGGGAATGGAGGGTGTCATGCTTGGTGACCACAGGATCTCATCTCTGTTGTTTGCAGATGATGTTGTCCTCTTGGCTTCATCCAGCAATGACCTACAGCTCTTGCTAGGACGGTTTACTGCTGTGTGAAGCGGCTGGGATGAGAATCAGCACCTCCAAATCTGAGTCCATGGTCCTCAGCCGGAAAAAGGTGGATTGTCCTCTCCTGGTTGGGGACAGGCTCCTGCCCCAAGTGGAGGAGTTTAAGTATCTTGGGGTCTTGTTCATGAGTGAGGGGAGAATGGAGCGAGAGATTGACAGACGGATTGGAGCAGCATCTGCAGTGATGCGGACGTTGTACCGGTCTGTTGTGGTGAAGAGGGAGCTTAGTTGTAAGGCAAAGCTGTCGATTTACCAGTCAATCTACATTCCTACTGTCACCTATGGTCACGAGCTTTGGGTAATGACCGAAAGAACGAGATTGCGGATACAAGCGGCTGAAATGAGCTTTCTCCATAGGATTGCTGGACTCACCCTCAGAGATAGGGTGAGGAGCTCAGTCATCCGGGAGAGGCTCAGAGTAGAACCGCTGCTCCTCCACTTTGAAAGGAGTCAGTTGAGGTCGTATGGGCATCTGATCAGGATGCCACCTGGACGCCTCCCACTTGAGGTGTTTCGGGCATGTCCTACTGGGAGGAGACCCCGGGGCAGACCCAGGACTCGGTGGAGACACTGTGTCTCCCAGCTGCTTATGGAACGCCTTGGTATCCTCTTTGAAGAGCTGGAGCAGGTGGCTGGGGAGAGGGAAGTCTGGGCTTCTCTGCTTGAACTGCTGCCTCCGCGACCCGGATCTCCGGAAAAGTGGTAAAAGATGGATGGATGGATAATAATAATAATAATAATAATCACTGAAAACCAAGAGCAGAATCATGACTAATATAACAAATAATAATAAATGCAGAAAATCCAATGATGTAAACTCAAAACAAGGATGTGGCCTGGGACCCCAAGTTCAGGTTACAAGGAGAATGAATAATAAATCAGAATGAGGATCTGGGACCCAGTCCATACCCTGACAGTACCCCCCTCATCTTCCAGATGACCCACAAGGTTACATCACCCACCAACAAAAAAAA
Organism: Pholidichthys leucotaenia; assembly: GCA_020510985.1. NCBI lineage: Eukaryota > Metazoa > Chordata > Actinopteri > Cichliformes > Pholidichthyidae > Pholidichthys > Pholidichthys leucotaenia. Next base: position 180,940,815 of record CM035850.1, on the reverse strand, counting down.
AAAAGAGAAAAGCACCCTGCCAGGGTGGGTGGTTGGGGTACAAGGCCAGGTGGGCCGAAACAAATTCTTCCCCACTGAGTGCAAAACAAACATAACCATATGGTAAATGAAATCCATAACCCCAAAGTTCAATACAAAATGGGCCGGGTGATCTATCCCAGTCCTCGGACCACCAGACCAGAGAACAAGGTGGATCTAGCAGCCTCCCAGAGTCTCCTGAGCCACCGGATCATGGGGCAAAATAGTTCAGGGGGTCTACACGAGTCCACCAGACCCCAAATCAGAGCACAAGGTGGGTCAGGTGGCCTATCAGAGTCTCTGGGCAACTCAACAGGAGGACAGGGTGTGTAGAACTTAAGAAGCAGTTCAGAAATGGCTGATAGTGGCTGATAGTGGCTTGGTGCGTTCAGGAGCACACGAAGGAGGCCCCCTGACCTCTCGAAAAATGGGTAGCGGTCCCCCGACCTCTGCAACGATGGGTGGCAGTTCCCTGACCTCTTGAATTATGGGTGAAGGTCCCCTATGGAGGTCCCCTGACCTCTGGAACAGATGGAGGGTGCCGACCATCAGCAAAGCCAGACGACAAAGGTTGGAGGTCCTCGAGCCCTGACGTCTGGGAATCCATCCCCAAAACAACCACCTCAGACGGGGAGGACAGGGTGAGGTGTCACCAAAATCACCAGGAGCTAGGCAAGTCTTAACCAATATTGATGTTATAAAAGTAAAGAAAAGAACTTGCCTGAGGTCCTGGTCCTCTGCTACTGGGGTGACCTCCTCAAGATGAGCCACTGGAGCAGCAGCATGCACCTCAGGCTGAGCAGGAACTGCAGCATGCACTGTGGGAACAGCTGGAGCTGTGGCGTGTGCCTCATGGATAGCGGGAGCCATTGTATGCATCTCAGAGACAGTGGGAGCTGTTGTGCGCACCTCACAGATGGCTGGAGCTGTGACATGCACCTCACAAGCAGCTGAAGCTGCCTGGAGAAGAGTGGAAGCTGGTACTGTAGCTGGGAAGTGACGTGGAGCAGGTACTTGAGCTAGGGAGCAATATGGAGCAGGTACTGGGCGATCCCTCTGGACTCCAGACACAGAAACAGTCACAGGTGAAAAGGAGAGGGGAGACACAGGTAGGGATGGGTGGATGGAAGCGGCAGTAGAAATGACAGCAGATATGTATGGAGAGAGCTCACTGGTGGTAGGTGGCTGATACTGAGCCCCCTCACCAGGAACAGGACAAGACCTTTCATCTAATGGGGTTAAAAAATGAAAAGGTACTTGCCTCTGTTCCTGCTCTGCTGCCACTGGGGAGTCAGACAATCCCTCCCAGGATATGACGGGGTTTGCCTGATTAGGAACAGTAGCACAATGGCGTGGTGCTGGTTTAGAGCAGAGGGAGAGGGACACGGAGGTCTGGAGTGCCTCTGTGGGAGAAGAATAGCTGGGCCTGCTGATGCTGGCACACGCTGCGTCTCCCAATGGCTTGCTGTAGCTTCTTACCCTTCTGCTCCTCCCTGGATGCCGGCGACGTCCCTCCCAGCCCTCAGAACATTCACTGCAGGGACGGGACCAAATGCAGGATAACTGGGGATAACGCTGCAGCGTGGGGAAAGCCTCTATTCAATTCAATTCAGTTCAGCTTTATTTATAATGCGCCACATCACAACAAAAGCCATCTCATGGTGCCACAGTGCAGATAAAAAAAAAAACACACAGTCACAGAAAGGCCCAGCAATCAGACAATCCCCTATGAGCAAGCACTAGGTGACAGTGGAGAGGAAAAACTCCCATTTGGAAGGAAGAAACCTCTAGCAGAACCAGGCTCAGGGAGGGGCAGTCGTCTGCTGCGACTGGCTGGGGATGAGGGGATAGGGGGGATGTAAAGGACAGACATAAAGAACATAGCAGTAAGATGCCAAGTACAATATTGGAGGTCAACCAGCAGTATGGATCAGATAACAATAGAACAAGAGTGGGGTTAAAAGACACAAATACCCTCCTTAAACGAAAGCTATATTAAAAAGGAAGGATTTTACCCTGTTCTTAAAGACAGAGACCGAGTCTGACTCCCGGACCCAGAGTGGTAACTGGTTCCAGAGAGAAGTGGCTTGGTAGCAGAAGGCTCTGCCTCCCACCGTACTTTAGGAGATTCTGGGCACCACAAGTAAGCCAGCATTTTGGGAGCGTAATGCTCTGTTAGGATGGTAAGGTAATATCAGATCTTTTATATATTGGGGGGCCAGATTGTTAAGAGCTTTGAAAGTAAGAAGAAGGATTTTAAACTTGATTCTGAATTCAATGGGAAGCCAATGGAGGGAGGACAGAACCGAGGAAATATGATCTCTTTTTCTAGAACCAGTTAAAACTCTAGCAGCAGCATTTTGAATCAAATCAAATCAAATCAATCAAACTTTATTGTCATATTGCTATACATACAACTGTAGTGCAGGCAAGATGAAATTGCGTTTCTCTCGGCATCCATATAAGAAGCAGCATGATTAAGACACACTCCCACATAGCTCCACCCCCCACCCCACCACCACCCCCATCCATTCACACATCCCTGAGACATACTTGGGGAAAAAGAATAACTAACTATAATATACAAAATGTCCATAGGTGCAGTAGTGTGTATGTGAGATTCCGGGTCAGCTGTTCAGCATCCTGACAGCTTGTGGGAGGAAGCTGTTGATCAGTCTGGTGGTTCTGCCTCTAATGCTCCGGAATCGTTTACCAGATGGAAGAAGTTCAAAGTGTTTATGCAGAGGGTGAGAATGGTCCTTGACAATGTTCAGTGCCCTGCTCCTACAACGGCTCTGAAAAAGTTCTTGGACAGAGGGGAGGGAGACTCCAATTACCCTCTCCGCCCCCTTGACTATCCTCTGCAGGGCTTTTTTGTCTGACATACTGCAGCTGGAGTACCATGTAGCAATGCAGTACGTCAGACACTCTCCACCACACCTCTGTAGAAGGTCCTGAGGATGCAGATGGGGAGAGAGGCCTGTTTGAGTTTCCTCAAGAAGTGTAGTCTCTGCTGAGCCTGTTTCCTGATCTCCAAGGAATTCTTGCTCCAGGTCAGGTCCTGCGAGATCTGCACTCCGAGGAACTTGATGTTCTCTACTCTCTCCACTAAACAGCCGCCGATGCTGAGGGGGACGTGCTCAGGCTGTGACCGTCGGAAGTCGATAATCATCTCCTTCGTTTTGTCCACGTTGAGCACCAGATTGTTCTCCCTGCACCAGCCCTCCAGGTCTCTCACTTCTTCCCTGTACATTGATTCCTCATCCCTCTGAATAAGTCCCACCACCGTGGTGTCATCTGCAAACTTAATAATCTGGTTCCCCTCGTGTTTGGATACACAGTCATGTGTTAGAAGTGTAAACAACAGTGGACTGAGTACACAGCCTTGAGGGGTTCCGGTACTCAGCGTGACAGAGTTGGAGATGTTGTTTCCAACCCGGACAGACTGAGGTCTCTCAGTCAGGAAATCCAGGATCCAGAGACATGTGGCGGTGTTCAGACCGAGAAGGAGTAATTTCTCTATCAGTCTCTGGGGAATAATGGTGTTGAATGCTGAACTGAAATCAATGTACAGGAGTCTGGCGTAGGTGTCTTTCTGGTCCAGGTGGGTGATGACAGAGTGTAGGGTGGTGACTATAGCATCCTCCGTGGAGCGGTTTGAACGATATGCAAACTGGAGCGGGTCGTGTGATGCAGGGAGGCAGGCTGTGAGGTGTGGTTTGACAAGCCTTTCAAAACACTTCATCACAATTGGTGTAAGTGCAACAGGACGATAGTCATTCAAACAGGACACCACTGGTTTCTTTGCCACCGGTACAATGATAGAGGTCTTGAAGCATCTGGGAACGATGGCCTGACTCAGGGAGATGTTATAAATGTCAGTCAGGACATCCGCCAACTCGCTCACGCAGTCTCGGAGCACACGTCCCGGAATGTTGTCTGGACCTGCAGCTTTGCGTGGGTTGATTCTGGATAGGGTCCTCCGTGTGTCCGCTGTGTTAATGGTAAAAGCTGGTCCAACCGATGGTGGGAGTGGGCCGGCCCTCCCTCTGATTGTCGAGTTTGATGCTTCAAAACATGCAAAGAAGTCGTTAAGCCTGTCTGGAAGCGAAGCGTCGTCATCATCGACCCCCTGCCTAGACTTAAAGCCCGTCAGTGTCCGAACTCCCTGCCACATCTGCTTGGTGTTCCTAGTGTCACAGAGGTGTCCCTGGATTTTCTCCGCATAGGCGTGCTTTGCCGCCTTAATTCCCTTTGAAAGCGCAGACCTGGCTGAGCGGAGGGCGATCCTGTCCTTTGCTCTGAATGCTGCATCTCTGGCTGTAAGCAGCGAGCGCACCTCTGCAGTCATCCAGGGCTTATGATTACCCCGCATAGTGATGGTCTTCACTGTAGTGAAATCCTCTGTGCACTTCGCGATGTAGCTGGTGACCGAATCAGCATTCTCCTCCACATCTGTCCTGTCTTCCTGGGAGGCTGCTATTTTGAACATCTTCCAGTCTGTGTGCTGAAAACAGTCTTGCAGTGCAGAGGTTGCACTCTATGGCAAAATCCTGATTTGTTTCACTGCTGGCCTGCTGCGCTTCAATAAAGGTTTGTAGGCAGGAACCAGAATCACGGATATGTGATCAGAACGGCCAAGATGGGGGCGGGGTATCACTTTATATGCATCTGTGTTTGTGTACACTAAGTCCAACATATTCTCTCCTCTGGTCTTAAAGTCTACACATTGTTTAAACTTGGGGAGTACAGTCTTTAAGCTGGTGTGGTTAAAATCCCCCGCAACCACCACAAAACTGTCCGGGTGTGACGTTTAGATTTCACTGATCGCATTGTGCAGTACCCCGAGTGCCTTCTTAGCATTAGCTTTAGCGTTAGCGCTCGGCGCTATGTAAACACCAACTACAAACATGTTGCTGAATTCCCTCGGCAGATAAAAAGGCCGACAATTAACAATAAGGAACTCCGCCAACGGAGAGCAGTGTTTAGACATTAACGTGGCATTAACGCACCAGTTCTTGTTAACATAGATGCATAGCCCACCCCCCCGGCCCTTACCGGAGCTCGCCGTTTCCCTGTCGGCACAGAACATCGCCATATCTTCCAGCTGAATGGCCTCTTCAGGAATGTTGTCGTGGAGCCATGTCTCGGTGAAAACAAACACACAACAGTCCCTCCATTCTCTCCGGGTTTCTTTCAGCAAACGCAGCTCGTCTACCTTGTTTTTGAGGGCGCGGACGTTTGATAAAAGAAGGGACGGTACCGCTGGTCTGGAGGGGTTAGCCTTTAGCCTAGCATGGATCCTGGCCCTTTTTCCTCGCTTTTGCTTGCGTTCGCTCCGCTTCCGCTTCCTCCTCTCCCGGGTAGCTTCCAGCGGGGACTCCGCCAAAATTCCATGCTGGCGTAGAATGTCCAAATCACAACCGATCGCCGCGATTCTTGCAGCGTGCAGTAGCTTGATGTTTAATAAGGTCTCATGGTTGTAAGTTTTACAGAATGTACGTCTGGGATGATTAAAACTCTCACACTCGCTGATGCCAAGAGGGGCCGCTGCGTCTAGGCGCGCCGCCATCTTGTTTTGAATTTTGAATCAATTGAAGACTTTTTAAAGATACTGTAGGACAACCAGATAATAGTGAATTACAATAATCTAATCGCGAACTGACAAAGGCATGAATCAGTTTCTCAGCATCACCCAGAGACAAGATGCTCTTGATCTTAACAATATTGTGCAGATGATACAAGGTGGTCCTAGAAACACTTTTAATGTGTGAATTAAAGGACAAATCCTGGTCAAAAATCACTCCAAGGTGCCTCACACAACTGTTCAGAGTGAGAGTGGCAGCATCTAAATTAAGGGCATAATCTGAAAAGGAATTTCTAAGATGTTTTGGGCCAACAACAATGACTTCAGTCTTCTCAGAGTTCAATAGTAAAAAATTACAAGTCATCCAAGCTTTGATGTCCTTAAGACAGGCATCTAGCTTGGCCAACTGATCACAATAATCGGGCTTCATTGACAGGTACTATAGTTGTGTGTCATCAGCGTAACAATGAAAATGTATACAGTGCTTTCTGATGATGTTGCCCAGCGGGAGCATATATAGACTAGAAAGAGTAGGGCCCAACACAGATGGCATGATCGATAGTGTCAAAAGCTGCACTGAGATCTAAAAGAACAAGAACAGAGACAAGTCCATTATCAGATGCAGACAGGAGGTCATTAGGGACCTTCACTAAGGCAGTTTCAGTGCTGTGATGAGCTCTGAACCCAGATTGAAACACCTCAAACAAACCAACTCCCTGCAAATGGTCAGATAATTGCACAGCAACTACTCTTTCCAAGATTTTTGAAATGAAAGGCAAATTGGAGATTGGTCGATAATTGGCCAAAACTCCAGGATCGAGCATAGTTTTTTTTTAAGTAAAGGCTTAATTACAGCAGTTTTAAAAGCCAGTGGAACATAACCCAGAGTTAAAGAAGAATTAATGATAAGAAGAATACGGCTACTAATAATTGGGAAAATAATTTTAAATAACCTGGAAGGAATAGGGTCCAGAAGGCAAGATGAAGGCTTAGAAGAGGAAACTGCCCTATCCAACTCCAAGAGGTCGATTGGAGTAAATCTATCCAAGCAGATATCAATTGAGGAAGCTGCAGTAGTTAATGTACTAGAGTTTGCGGTAGGAAGAATCTGACTAATTTCATTTCTAATAGATAAAATTTTAAGATTGAAATTGTTCAGAAAGTCCTGACTAGAAAGCTCAGGGGGGATGTGAGGATTGACCGAGTCATGGCTCTTTGTAAGCCTGGCTACAGTGTTGAAGAGAAACCTGGGGTTATTCTTGTTTGCTTCTATTAATGCAGAATAATAGCTTGATCTAGCTTTTCTAAGAATTTTTTTATAGATTAAGAGATGATTTCTCCATACCAAGTAGAATTCATCTGAATTAGTTGAACACCATTTTCTTTCCAATTGGCGAGCCTTCTGTTTCAAGTCACGAGTTTCTGAGTTAAACCAAGGAGTAAGAAATCTCTGGTTAGACTTTTTCTTTTTTAAAGGGGCTACCAAATCTAGAGTCTGATGCAGAGAGGCAGTAACACCATCAACCATGCTATCAATCATGAATGGAGCAGACTCTTCATTATTTATTTCTGGTGTTTCTGTTGTGTTGACCCATGGCATAGAGGAGACAATCTGCAAAAATTTAGCAACAATGTCATCAGAAAGACATCTGCTGTAGTAGTATTTTTCTTTAGGAAATAAGTGATCAGAGATAATGAAATCAAAAATTAACAGACAATGGTCAGACAGTACAGGATTATGAGGAGACACAACCAGATTTTCGATATCTATGCCATATGTCAAAACAAGGTCCAATGTATGGTGGAAATAATGGGTAGAATTTTTTACTTTTTGGGAAAACCCCATTGAGTCTAAAATTGAATTGAAAGCCTTATTAAGACAGTCACTCTCAACATCAACATGTATATTAACCTCTTGCGCTCAGTTGTCCCATGGGTGGGCAAGTTTCTGCATCCTAGAGTGCACGAGAGCGCACAAGGGCGCTCTCGTGCGCTCTAGGACGCATGATGGAGATTGTGATGCTCACTTCCGCCCTCCAAAGAGAGCAGACGCTTTTTCTCCCAGCTCCGGCTTCTTATCTCTCTCCTTCCCTAACTGACTGACTGGATCCCAGCTTGCTATTGTCTGTCTGTGTGTCTTTACTGCTGATTATCAAACGAAATTATGGATTTAAAAAGCTGGGCTTTGAACGCAAATGACACTGTTTTTTCAACGAGAAAAAGTGGCCCGGGGGAGCCGATTTGCCCCGCAGGAACAGCTGCCGCGGGTTATTTAAAGGACACAAGTAATTGGAAACTCTTGTGCCTGTGTGATCTCTCTATCGAAGATGTTGAAGATTTATACCTCTTCGTAGCAATGGTCATCGGAATTCTACTGATTGGATCTGGGATTGTTCTGGTGTACCGCAAATTGAAGAAGATAGATGGAGCCTATCAAAAAGCGGACCCGGCGAGGCTTAACCATCAAATTGACCAACTGGGCAGGACTCTGACAGCGGCTAATGGAGAACTTTCTAGGAAAATGGATTACATCACGATCACGCTGAGAGCCGTCCATGATAATTTCAACATCCAGCCATGAAGGATTTGAGCACTGAATCTGTAAGATAATATAAAGTTTTTTCTCTGAAATCAGTGCTATTCGACCTGTTTTGACGCCCTCAGCACACAGTCCTCCAGATTATCTTCAGTATACTTGTTTTCATAACATGGCGGGCAGCATTTGACTCTCAAGGACAGCCAGCTGTCTGGCAAACTATTCCATCTGCCGTGCCAAGGACACGCGCCTTTGTCCAGACGGTAGACATAACATCTGCGGCTGAAGAGACTTTGTTGTCCTTAACTGATATCAACACCCTCACTCAACACCCTCACTCACACTGACTCACTATACTGACGTGAAGATTACTCATTCACTGCTCTCTTTGTGTCATTGTATGGATTCTATTGTCTGCTATTTGTGCATTGAGAGTTTTTTTCTTGTAATCATAATATTGATCATATATATGAACTGTATTATGACAAACAATGCTTTTTTCTCTCTCCTATTGTGTTTATCCTCTTTCTCCCCCATTGCTTCCTGTTCCCATTCTGCTGACAGGGGCGTCACTGACGCTGCTGCGTCACTGAAAATGTCAACTATGTCGTTCTCATTGTCAAGTCAAATCCCACGTATATTTACCAGTTATTTACTTGTGAATGTACTTGGCAATAAATCTTTTCTGATTCTGATTCTGGTTCTGATTCTGTGATGTAGGTGGTGTATGGCGTCCAAGCACGCACTGAAAATAAAAGCTGCAGACACAGCCGCGAACAGATTAGTTCATCTGATTGACCTCTCATTCGACTAATAAGAGCCTTGAATTGGGTTTCTGAAACTTTGAAGAACCAATGAATGAAAACCTAGCCAGAAGGACCCGCCTCCCAACGCTGTGAATGCAGTGAGCCAGTTGAAGCAGAGAAGTTCACGAGCTGTTTTTTTCAAGGCTGGGTGAAGAGAGACTGCTGCTGCAGAGAAAAAAAGGACCTGTAGGAAGAACCCACAGACCCAGCAGCACGGAGACCACCCACAAATGCAACCTGTGTGACAGGGAGTGCCATTCGTGCACCGGCATGTTCGGCCACAGGCGGTGCTTATTTGTTTTGGTTCCAGCAGAGTAGACGTTATGATTTCTTCCATGGTCATCATAGACCGACGGAGGCTGAAGACGAAGGCTGAGTGACACACATGCCTTCGCCAGTCTTTTTTTAATTACTACTGTTATTTGTTTTGAAAAATCGTTCGCCAAAAAACACAATCATGGAAGCACAAAACCGCAATAATGGAATTATGTTTTGATCGGGTCACGAGACCAGAACCACGAGCGGACCAGCGTCGCGTTCGTCTGACAGTGAGGAAGAGAAGTTCGCCAGGACTCTGCTGCTGTGAAGAGGTAAGCTGTTATAAGCTAAATTATTATTTATCCCTGAAAATTGTAATCCAAAATGACTTTTGACCGATCGGTTAATTACAACTGTGCGGTGCACGATGTCCGAAGTGCGTGCGTCGCGTTACACTGTTCTTCGCCGCCTCCGGACAGTGAACGCCCCCCCCGCCGCTATGATTCTGTAGCGGGGGGGTGGGGGGAGCCGCGGTGACAGCGTTGCTGTGGAAGCATGCCACATCCGAGTGTAATCCGTCATGTAGCGAGGGCCGATCTCCGTCCTCTGTAACGGTGGTGGTGGGGGGGGGTTGTCAGACACACAGACACAGCCCTGAATGTGACCTTTCATTAGAGCCCTAAATGAAGCTTCTATATTGAATCATTCAAAAGTTACAGACGTTTTTCCAAACTGTGCCATTTGGCAAAATTTGGCACAGTTCCAAAACGCCTGGGAACAGCCTGAGTATAAAGCTGTGTAAAATATTCATTTTTTGTGGTATTGTTACAAAATTTGGACCTCAGCTGGATAACACTTGGTTCTACATTTCGGTTGCATTTTCCAGCCCGGATCTGAAGCTGTGTGTTATTTGCAAGCATTTGTATCCAAAAAAAACACCCAGGCGAAATTTATTTTCTTCAAGTTCACTATATTTAGATGACTGTAACTCAGTGGCCGGAGCACTTAGAGAGATCATGTTTTTTTTGCCAAAAAAGTCAAAGTATTTTCTTTTAAATGAGACCAACCCCATGAAGATGCTGCAAAGGGTTGAAGAACAGCTTTCGATTTACTTTGGGCACATTATTTTTTGTCGTTTTTAGGAAAATTGACCGGAGTGCAAGGGGTTAAAGTCCCCTACAATAATTATTCTATCGGCTTTCAGCACCAAATCAGCTAAAAATGCGGCAAATTCTGATAGAAACTCTGAATAGGCTGTGGGAGGACGATAAACTATGGCAAAGACAACTGGGATCAAGCCAAGATTACCAACAGGCCACACACTGAGGACCAAACCTTCAAAGGAATTAAAACATAATTTCTGTTTAACATTAACCAACAATTTAGGATGGAAAATTGCCGCCACTCCACCACCATGACCAGAACCTCTGGGGTTATGACAGTTTAAATACCCAGAGGGAGTTGATTAATTCAGACCAACATAATCATCAAGCCTGAGCCAGGTCTCTGTGAGGGATAGTAGATCGATCTGGTGATCGATTAACAGATCATGAACCAGAAGAGACTTAGAAGATAGAGACCTAATGTTTAATAAGCCACATTCAATTTTTAAACTTTGGGGGGAAGAGAGGCCAAATTATTAATTGTATTAATTTTAGAGACTTGAGGCTGGATTAGAATTTTCCCAACATTTTGTTTAACCCCTTGCACTCCGGTCAATTTCCCTAAAAACGCCAAAAAATAACATGCCCAAAGTAAATCGAAAGCTGTTCTTCAACCCTTTGCAGCATCTTTATGGGGTTGGTCTCATTTAAAAGAAAACACTTTGAATTTGTTGGCAAAACCAAAATCATAATCTCTCTAAGTGCTCCGGCCACTGAGTTACAGTCATCTAAACATAGTGAACTTGAAGAAAATAAATTTGGCCTGGGTGTTTTTTCGGATACAAATGCTTGCAAATAACACACAGCTTGATCCGGGCTAGAAAATGCAACAGAAATGTAGAACCAAGTGTTATCCAGCTGAGGTCCAAATTTTGTAACAATACCACAAAAAATGAATATATTACACAGCTTTTTCCTCAGGTAGTTCCCAGGCGTTTTTGAACTGTGCCAAATTGTACCAAATGGCACAGTTTGGAAAAACGTCTGTAACTTTTGAATGATTCAATATAGAAGCTTCATCTTGGGCTCTAATGAAAGGTCACACTAAGGGCTATGTGTGTGTGTGTGGGGGGAGTTGTCCCCCCCTCGCTACAGAGGACGGACATTGCCTGTTGCACCACGGTCCGTCATGCAGCGATGACGCACAGCTGTAATTTACAGATCGGTCAAAAGTCATTTTGATTACAATTTTCAGGGATAAAGAATAATTTAGATAGATAGATAGATAGATAGATAGATAGATAGATAGATAGATAGATAGATAGATAGATAGATGTACTTTATTGATCCCAAACTGGGAAATTACAGTGTAACAGCAGCATGACAGTTGACAGCCAAACAACAGAAACACACGACAGACAAAGGGATTACCCATGGAAAGTAAAAAAGAAAACTAACACGACTATAGAACCTATATACATCATAGCTTAATATATGATGATGACCCGTATAAAGCTTTATTTATTTATATTATATATATTTATATATTTATTTAGCTTAGAACACTTACCTCTTCACAGCAGAAGCGGAGCTGGCGAACTTCTTCCTCATTGTCAGACGCGACGCTGGTCTCATGACCCGATCAAAACATAATTCCATTATTGCGGTTTTGCGCTTCCTTGATTGCGGTTTTTGGCGAACGATTTTTCAAAACAAATAACAGTAGTAATTAAAAAAAGACTGGCGAATGCGTGTGTGTCACTCAGCCTTCGTCGTCAGCCTCCGTCGGTCTATGATAACCATTAAGAAAATCCTAACGTCTACTCTGCTGGAACAAAAACAAAAAAAGCTCCGCCTGTGGCCGAACATGCAGATGTGCGAATGGCAGTCACTGTCACACAGGTTGCACTTGTGGGTGGTCTCTGTGCTGCTGGGTATGTGATGGTTCTTCCTACGTGCCCTTTTTTCATCTGCTGCAGCAGTCTGTCTTCACCCAGCCTTACAAAAAACAGCTTGCAAAATTCTTTGCTTCAATTGGCTCGCTGCATTCACAGCGTTGGTAGGAGGGTCCTTCTTGCTAGGTTTTCAGTCATTGGTTCTTCAAGGTTTCAGAAACCCAATTCAAGGCTCTTATTAGTCGAATGAGAGGTCAGTCAGATGATCTAATCTGTTTGCGGCTGTGTCTGCAGTGGAAGAACAGAAATGCAGCTTACGCAGCTCCATCATGTGCATGAGAGCACCCTTGTGCGCTCTGGGACGCAGAGACTTGCCCGTCCGCTGTACAACGGATTGCAAGACGTTAATCAATCTGGGATGTTTATGCATTCTATTTTTTTAACTTTTTTATTAACTTTAGAGGGAGCAGAAAAAGGTTCTCTAAGGGAGGAGACAGGGGCAAAGTTGAAAGGTGGTGGATGAGGAGGAGCTGCAGAAGTGCGAGGTGTTTTTCAGGTTGTGTTGTAATAGTCCTGGGTTGCAATATTTAGGGCAATGGGAGACAGACTCAGTCTCTGAAGGATTATAAATCAAAGGCTGATCCAGACGATAAAGACCACCCGAGTTAACGGGATTGATACAATACGTGGGAACAGGACCAAAAAAGGGCAGATTGGCAAACCCAGAAACTTCAGAGTGAGTAAACACACCAAATTTCAGTCACTGTACCAAAAAACACCGAATAAAATAGAAAAGATTGTCTGTTAATACACGTGCACCAATCAGAATCAGAATCAGATTTATTGCCATTGTTCATGTAGTACACAAACTAGGAATTTGTCTCGGTGCAATGCTGCAACATTAAACATGATAAAATAAAAGAAATAAACTATACATGCAATAAAGTGTAGAATAAGAATGAGTAATACTAGTCAGCAGTTTTAAATATATTAGCGAGCAGCACATATTGTGGAGAACCATATAGTGCAGTCGGTAATGCAAGAAGAAAACAGTGATGATTGACATGAGTCTGGTTGAGCTGCTGTACATAGTGCACGAGAGTCAATAAGTCACTTAGTGTTCAGCAGTCTGATGGCAGAGGGGAAGAAGCTGTTCATGTGACGGGAAGTTTTAGTCTGAATGGACCGAAGTCTTCTACCTGAGGGGAGGGGGGCAAACAGTACGTGACCAGGGTGTGAAGGATCGGATATGATCCGGCCAGCACGCCTCCGGGTCCTGGAGATGTACAGATCCTGGAGAGATGGGAGCCTGCAGCCGATCACCTTCTCAGCAGTGCGCACGACGCGCTGCAGCCTTAGTCTGTCCCTGGCGGTGGCTCCTGCGTACCACACGGTTATGGAGGTGGTGAGGATGGACTCGATGATGGCTGTGTAGAACTGCACTAACATCTTGGTGGGTAGCTTGAGCTTCCTCAGCTGCCGCAGGAAGAACATCCTCTGCTGGGCCTTTTTGATGAGGGAGCTGATGGTGAGCTCCCACTTGAGGTCCCTGGTGATGGTGGTGCCTAGGAAGCGGAAGGAATCTGCAGTGGTGATGGGAGAGCCTGTGAGGGTGAGGGGGGCAGAGGGGTTGTGACTTTCCTGAAGTCCACAATCATCTCCACTGTCTTCAGAGCGTTCAGCTGCAGGTTGTTGTTGTTGCACCAGGACACCAGCTGGGCCACCTCTCTCCTGTAGGCAGACTCGTCGCCGTTGGAGATAAGCCCGATGAGGGTGGTGTCGTCCGCAAACTTGATCAGCTTGACAGACTGGTGGCTGGAGGTGCAGGAGTTGGTATAAAGGGAGAAGAGTAGGGGGGAAGTACACAGCCCTGGGGTGATCCGGTGCTGATGCTAACAGAGTCTGAGACAGTCTTTCCCAGCCACACATGCTGCCTTCGGCCCGTCAGGAAGTCGGTGATCCACCTGCAGAGGGAGTCAGGCACGTTGAGCAGGGACAGCTTGTCCCGGAGCAGAGCGGGGCTGATGGTGTTGAATGCAGAGCTGAAGTCCACAAAGAGGATCCTGGCGTAGGTTCCCGGGGAGTCCAGGTGCTGCAGGATGGAGTGGAGGGCCAGGTTGACTGCGTCGTCTACAGACCTGTTGGCTCGGTAGGCAAACTGCAGCGGGTCCAGGAGGGGAGTGGTGATGGACTTAAGGTGGGGCAGGACCAGGCGCTCAAAGGACTTCATGACTACAGAGGTGAGCGCTACAGGTCTGTAGTCGTTAAGTCCAGTGATCCGTGGCTTCTTGGGGACAGGGATGATGGTGGAGGATTTGAGGCAGGTCGGCATGTGGCATAGCTTAAGGGAGGTGTTAAAAATGTCTGTGAAGACAGGAGCCAGCTCTTTCGCACAGTGTCTCAGGGTGGAGGGAGACACGCCGTCCGGACCGGGGGCCTTGCGCGGGTTCAGTCTGGAGAACTGTCTGAGCACGTCTTGCTCACTGATGACAAGGGCAGGGGGGGAGGAGGGGGGGGCGCCTTTGATGAAGTAGGGACCATGGAGGCAGTGGAGCTGGGGGGAGGGGGTGAGTTGGACACAGCTGACGAGGTGTCAAAACGGGCATAGTGTTGGGACAGTCTTTGACAAAGGGCTTTGTCATCCTGACCTTTAGAAGCCTGAGGCCGATAGTTGGTGATTTGCCTCAGTCCTCTCCACACAGAAGCAGAGTCATTAGCAGTGAACTGCTGCTGGAGTCTCTCAGAGTACACAGATTTAGCTCTCCTCAGCTCTCTGCTAAACCGATATTTAACCTCCCTGTAGCAGCCCCTGTCTCCACTTTTCAGCGCTGCTTCCTTCTCCTTCCTGATCTGTCTGAGCTTAGCAGTGAACCAGGGCTTGTCATTTGAGTAACTCACCCTGGTGCGCGATGGAAGAATGCTCTCCTCACAAAAGTGGATATATGAGTTCACAGTGTCCGTGTACTCATCCAGATCATGCGTGGCTCCTTTAAACATGCCCCAGTCAGTTATTTCCATGCACGTTTCCAGCTTCTCCTCAGCTTCACTGGTCCATTTCTTCGTAGTGCTCACAACAGGTTTAGTGAGCTTCAATCTCTGTCTGTATGTGGGAATGAGGTGGACCATCACGTGATCAGATAGTCCGAGCGCAGCACGGGGAACAGCGCGATACGCGTCCTTCACTGTGGTGTAACAGTGATCCAGCATGTTTTTTTCCTCTGGTGGGGCATTTAATAAACTGTTTGTAGCAGGGGAGATCGTGGCTCAGATTGCTCTGGTTAAAGTCGCCAACCACAATAACCAGAGAGTCCGGGAAAGTCCGCTCCGTGTGTTGGATGTGATCTGCGAGCGCGCGCTGAGCTTCGCGCGTGTCCGCGTTGGGAGGGACGTACACAGCGACGAGGATGAATGAAGCGAACTCCCGTGGGGAATAAAATGGCTTGCAGTTAATAAAAAGAAATTCCAGGGTGGGAGAACAGTGTTTGGAAATTACCGCTACATCAGAGCACCAGCTGCTGTTGATGTAAAAGCAGACTCCTCCTCCTGAGGATTTACCGGAGAGCTCTGTTTCACGATCAGCACTAAACAGCTGAAATCCCTCGAGGAGCAGCGCGCTGTCCGGTGTATTTTTCCTGAGCCAGGTCTCAGTAAAACAGGGCGGCCGAGGTAGAGAGGTCCTTAAATCGCATCAGCAGTCTCAGTTCATCTACCTTGTTAGAGAGAGAATTGGCATTGGACAGAAATATGCCAGGCAAAGCCGTGCGCGTGCCTCTCCTGCGAAGCCGCACGAGAGCGCCCGTTCGTCTTCCTCTCTTTCGCTGTCTCACTTTCCGAGCCAAACAATGAACCAGATCGGCGGCAGGGGCTAAAAAAACTGGGAGAAGGTCCGTGGGAGTGAAAGTCCTGATATTTAGAAGTTCTTCAGGGGTATAAGAGCAGGCAGACACACAATTGACAAACAAAAACAAACAAAGGGTGCAGCGAAACACCATGGCGGCCACTGTGGGCGCCATCTTGCGCAAGATGCACCAATTCTATTTGGGTGGATGCCATCAGGCCTCATGAGTGATGGGCGGTTCCAAAATAAGTTAAAATTGTCAACAAAACCAAGGTTAAAAATAGGACAAATAAAACAGAGCCAAGAATTAAGGCTGAGAGTTCTGCTGAAACGATTACAGCCTCATCTGAGAGGTGCCAAAGGCCCCGAGATGAGCGCACATCTGCCACAGTTCATGAGAGTGGACAGAAGGCTCCTGAAGTCACTTTTTTAAAATCTCAGTTGCTTCATCTGGGATGTTATTGCATCCCACATGCACAACGACAGTTTGAACGTGAGGGAATTCATTCAGCAGGTCAGGGATAACAGCGTCAATATCATAGACTTTAGCCCTGGGAAAAGATCGAGTCACACAGTACCTGCTTCTGACGTTCCTCACGATCGAGTCACCAATTACCAGCGTCGTCTGGGGCGGGGGGGGGGGGGGTTGTCAGTGGATACTGATGTGGAGAGGAATTGTGAAGAGGATGATGTTGTTGTTGCAAAGGCGGGGAGATGCGCTCTTTTCTTCTGTCTCGAGCAGGTGTGTAATTTGACACACCCTGACTGGTCTTAATCCAGGGTTTGTGGACATGAGCCACCGCTGAAGGAGGGGAGGGAAGATGAGGGGCGTCCACGGGCGGATGGCCAGTGTCCAGGTGGGAAAAATCCTCCAGGGAAAGGATATCAAATCTGTTATCTAAGGACACCGGAAGAGAAGAGGCGCGGCCCGTTCCGGTCGATCGACGATGGCCATTAGCTGGTCGAACCAAGGTCCAGGGTGCAGATGGAGGATGAGAGGGACCAAGCAAAGCTTTTGGTTTAGCCCCGAGACAAAACCAGTGATTGTTGCTGAGGTCATGGACGTCTGGGGGGGCTGGAGCAGGTGTGGAGGTAGGTGGAGACGCGCTCAGCTCACCCAAATAAGTAGAAGTTTCCGCCAGCTGTGAGGCTGTAGCTGGGGCTGGTGATTGCCCGAGAATGATGGTGTCGATGTGGTCTTCGGCCTCCCGAATCTTGTAAAGATTGAAGAGCCTTGTTTCCAGCTCAGAGACCTAATCGAGGAGCAATGAACAGCGGGTAAATGAATGAGAAGGAGCCATGGCGTTCCAGGCACTGAGGTGGGTAGCCTGCAGCTAGCCAAAAAACGCTACTCATGCGTCCAGATGGACTTTTAGGCAAGGCCAATACCAAAGTAACAGTAAATAAAAACTAATAACAACAAACAAGGATAAAAAATAAATAAAATCGATAAAAACAATCAATAAAAACAAACAAAAACAGAGAAAAAAATAGTCTGATACGAGTGAGTGTCAGACGCAGCTGTCAACGTCAAAACGACAAAAAAAATCTATCATCACAGCAGCACCTCCAAGGCATCTGAGGGCTTTCTCTTGCATGTCGGCAGCATAGGCATCCTCGACGTGGGCCTTGGTGCGGGAAGCAGCCTAAACTTCCTCCTCACTGAGGCCCATTTGGAAAAACTCACCATCCACTGGATCCATACTGTTGGGTTCCTACAGTCACGGTGTGTGGGAGATTGGACCCAAATGCTGGTTGTGAGTTTTGTCATGGAATGCCCCTTGGGGCAAAGAGGAGAGAGACCCAGGCACTGAACTGCTAGTTGTGAAATTTATTAATGAACAAAAAGTCCAAACTGTGCACAAACACAAAAATCCAAAATAGTGTGCAAAGCAAAATAATTTAAGAACTAAAATAATAAACAGGACCAAGAAAATGAACAGTAATAAATACAGAAAAAAACTGAAGCTGAACTTAGAGTTGGGATGTGGGTTGGAGACCTTGATCTGGTGACAAGAAACATAAATGCAAACACAAGGAGGAAACAAGGCTCCAACCCATGTCCTGACATTACCTCCCTCTTAAGGGGCTGCTTCCAGATACCCAAGACAACATCAACACAGAAAGACAGGAAAGCACCCTCCCAGGGTGGGTGGTGGGGGTTCAAGGCCAGGCGGACCAAAACAAATCCCCCACCCCCGCAGAGCCAAAAACATGAAATACAGAGTATGGGGCATAACCAATGTCCATGGCCCCAAACCAAAAACAAAAACAGGTTGGGTGGCCTACCAAAATCCCAGTACCACCGGACCAAAAAACAAGGCTGGTCAGGTGGTCTTGCCAGAGTCCAAGAGCCACCAGACTGGAGTACGTGACTGGTCAGGGGGCCTACCCAAATCCATAAGCAACCTGAGGGGTGAACATGATTTGTCGGGTGGCCTACCAAAGTCCTTGGGCCACAACACATGAGCCTCTAGCTCCGAAAATAACACACAAACCCTTAGCTCAGAAAACACAGGATCATCACGTACCTAGGATAACAAAAATTTAAATACAGAATTTTCACTTTCACGAGATAACGCAGGGTCTTCTCGTACCAAGGATAACAAGGATTTCAATACAGGATTTTTTTGTTCAAAAGAAAACAGAATTTTCTAGATCATGAGATAACATGGAAACTTTTAACTCAAGAGATAATAACAAGGAACCCAAAAACTCAAGAGATGGTAGCAGGGACATATCAACGTCTGCAGATGATATCATGGACATATCAAACTCAGGAGATGTCAACACGGTCACTTTACTCTCTGGGGGCGAAAACATGGCTACCTCAACCTCTGGACCTTTCTGGCTCAGGACACTTTACTGCAGAAATGTCTGGCTCAGGACTCACTAATACAGAAATTTCTGATTCAGGACACTCCATTGCAGAATTCTCTGATTGGGAAAAAAAAATGCAGAAATTTCTGGTTTAAAATGCACTAATGCAGAATTTTCTGGATCAGGACACGTCAATGCAGAGATTTCTGATTCAGGACACATTTCTACAGAAATTTCCGGTACAGGACACACAACAGCGGAAAATTCTGGTTCAGGAGATGCACAAACAGGGGTCCGCAATTGATAACCAGATGGCTTGAGAGCTACCAGGTCTATAACAGTTGGCTGAGATGCACAGTCCACGGGAACAGCCAACAGGGGCGCGCTAGACTCAGGAACAGCTGAAGACTCCTCCTCAGGCATGAAAGTGAACGAATTACAAGAAGTCATCGAGGAAAGCAGGAAAGAGGAAAGAGGAATTTCCTTCCTCAGATGGGGCTTCACTGTGACAATCCGATGAGCACATCTCCACGCCGCATCCATCCATGCAGCATCCTGCCAACCATCCATCCACTGGCAGAAGTTGTAGCACTCTCCCAAATCTCTGATGAGACTCCGCAGCGCCAGGCAGCGAGCAACATCTTTGGGCATGGAGCTTGGGGAGGAGGTGAGAGGAAAAGCAGGTGAAGATGAGGGTAAGGGAGTGGGAGCAAGACGTTAACTGACCTCAAGGACATTGTCCAGAGGTTTCCTGACCTCAGGAACATCGGCCAGAGGTGTCCTGACCTCAGGAACATTGGCCAGAAGTCTCCTGATTGCAGGAATATCGGCCAGAGGTTTTCTGACCTCAAGAACATTGGCCAGAGGTCTCCTTACCTTAGGAACGTCAGCTGGAACATAGTCCTCCTGTGACCCCATCCTTGGCACAGCCACCTTGGATGATGGAGGGAAACAGGAGGTCAGTGAGGCAACACCGCAGTCATTAACAGCAGAAACTGGTTAGGAGGACTTGGCAGATGGTGAAATCTGCACAGGGGTCCCCCCAGCAGAAGCAAGACAAGACTTTTCAAAATCGGTTCTTGAATATAATTGAAAGGGTACTTGGCTTAACTCCTGGTCTGCTGTCACTGGGGTGATCATCTCAGAATCAGGAACACTGGCAGGCAGGGCAGGAACAGGAACTAGGTAGCAATGCAGAGCAGGTACAGGACCTGGGGGACGATGTGGAGCAGGAACAGGAATTGGGGATTGACGTTGAACAAGAACTGGGTGATGTCATGAAACAGGAATAGGAACTGGGTGGAGCAAACACTGGGGCTGGGGAACGACATGGAACAAGCACTGGAGCTGTGGAATGATGTGAAGCAGGAAATGGATCAAGGTGGCGCAGTGGAACGGGTTCTGAAGTTGGAATTACCATAGCCAGCTGGATCCGACACAGCTGGGACACATGCTCCGGAAGGAGCCACAGCTTGTAGTCCAGCATTAACTCCTCCTGGGCTAGCACAGCCTGCCAATGCTCCTCCTGTTCCTCCTCGTCACCTTCACAGGGGGGTTCCAAAGCTGCAGCCCCAATTCGGCAAACCTCGGCATCTAGCAGCGTCATTGTGGAGTCAGCTGCCGCTTGTGGTCCATCTGGAGCAGCAGACAATATGGTTTGCACCCAGTATGGCCAAACTCTCAGAAAAAACACAAACAGGTGAAGGGGATGCAGGTGAGGATTGAGGGATGGAGCAGACAGCAGAGTTAGTGGCAGAGACAGGTGGTGAGAGTTCAGCAGCGGCAGCCGGCCACTGCCGAGCCCTCCCACCGGAAACCCGGCAATCATTTATAGATGTTAAAAAATGAACAGGTACTTGCCTGAGTTCCTCCTCTGCTGCCTCTAAATGTCCGGATGTCTCCCTCTGGGGGACTCCGGAGATCGTCTGGTTGGGAGCTGTGGGCAAAGGGGCGGTGCGATGAGAAGAGTGATGTCTTCTCAAATCTTTCTTCCACCCGGGACCCCCGAACGCCAACTTACAGCCAAGAAGTTCTCTCTTTTCCGCCGGAGAAAGAACAGGCGGCTGGACAGCTGGCTCTGGCGAGGAGGAGTCAGTTGGTAAAGGAGGTAGTGAAGGAAGCGTCAGTCTCCGAATCCGGGGATGGGAGTTCAAACTCGGTCTAGAACCCATCAAGTTTGCTATTCACCCCCAGCATTCCCAAGCATCCTCTGGGGAAGAGCTGCTTCGAGTGGCGGTCACCAGACCCGCCACAGCGGCCACCACCTCTCGCTCGTCACGGCTCCGCCTCCTCCTGCCAGGCTTGTTCAGAGTCCATGACTGACTGCATCATTCTGTCAGGATTTGTGGCCTGGCAGGACAGAGAGCTGGACTCCGATGCATAGCAAGGAGTTAGTATTTTATTAATAAAATCAAATACATAAGTTAGCTTGAGAGCTGAAAACACAAGCGGCTAAACTCAGGCAGATCTAAACAGACCAGAAAACTCACGAGTAACATGACTTGGGAGGCAAGGCAGAAGCGTGTGTAAAAATGCCAACAGATTGACACAGTGCCCAACTGAGGGGCTGCGTCCCTTAAATAACAGGTTAAGTGATTAACAGAAATGCAAAACAGCTGTGGATAATCAAGAACGCAAATCAGGTGAGACTAAGAGGAGAAATAAGCACACATTAAATACAACAATATAAGAACTAAAATATTAAACAAGACCAAAAAAATGAACAATAATAAATACAGACAAAAACAGAAGATTAACTTAAAGTAAGGATGTGGGTTGGAGACCTTGATCTGGTGACAAGAAGCATAAATGCAAACACAAGGAGGAAACAAGGCTCCAACCCATGTCCTGACAGTTTTAACTGTTTTCATTGGGAGCTGGTCGGACAGAGGCAGCTTGAGGGCTTAAGCAGAAAGTAATAGATGCTGCTCAGAAGCTGCAACAAATGCTATGGCAACAAAACAGGCTAGACGAGGCAGGATACAGGCAAAAACAGAAGCGTGTCGTTCACACATTCATGACGAAAGGAACGCAAGCAGAACAGAAGTGGAACAGAACTTACATAAATTGACAAGGGGGCAATTAAGACAACATGGCACAGGTGGGGAGAGCAATCATTCCTGACAGCTGACACATGAGGAAAACAGGTGACAGGATGGGCGGGGCTACACAAACAACCACAGACGGAGGACACGCAGAACATGAACAGAGGATCAGGACGGATGAGACCATGACAATAATAATGCTAATAATAACCGGACTAACCCCATGATAATGATAATAATAATAATTATTATAATTGAAAACCAAGAACAGAATCATGACTAATATAACAAATAATAATAAATGTTGAAAATCCAACAATGTAAACTCAAAGTAAGGGTGTGGCCTTGGACCCCAAGTTCAGGTGACAAGAAGAATGAATAATAAATCAGAGTGAGGAACCGGGGCCCAGTCCATGCTCTGACAGCTTTAGCCACAGATTCTTCTTCATCCACATTTTCCTCTTCTGTCTCTGTCCCTTCAGCCATCACAATGCTCACCACGCTGCATCTGCTATAACTCCTTCCTTCTTCTTCTGTGGCTGGCATTCACCCTGGAACTTACTTGGTGTTAATTTCCATTACTGCTGCCTACTTTGTTGGAGTGTAATGACATCGAGGTTTTGTAAATGCCATCCCAAAATGGTGGCGTGTGAATGCATAAGCACGTGACAAATGTTCTATTAACACTGTTCAAGCCATCTTTTGACATATGCATATTTCAGCTGTTGATGTCACAATAATGACAAAAATTTTGATGTATTGGGCAGCCTTAATAGAAACAATCAAAAACAAGTGGATCCCAAATATTTTCCATGTGTATCAAGATGGTCATTATGGATGGGTTAGGTACTTGTGTGGTAGAGCTGACAGTGATAATCCATTATATGGTCCTACAATAATTTGTGTGACGTCTTCTGGAGTCATTAAGGCTTCACTGTTACCTTGAATCAGTCAGTCTGTAGTGTTTGACGTGTATCTCTTGATGATCAATTTATATGTTAAGATAAGATAAGCCTTTATTAGTCCCACAACGGGGAAATTCCAGGATTGCAACAGCACAGGGATAGCAACACTCAGAGCAACAATCAGAAGGCAAGAAAAAAACCAAGCAAGCAAGAGCAGCTAATATACATATGTACATATTACTATAAAATATATATATACACACACACACACAGACACACAGTGCAGAGCATTGTAGCTGGATGGAATAAATATATGAATATATGAACACACAGTGCAGAGCATTGTAGCTAGATGGAATAAATATGTAAATATATAAACACCCACAGTACGGAGCATTGCAGCTAGGTGGAATAAATATGCAAGTATATAAACACACACAGTGCGGAGCAATGTAGCTAGATGGAATAATATGTAGATATATAAAAACACAGTGCGGAGCATTGTAGCTAGATGGAATAAATATATAGATATATAAATATAAACACACCCAGTGCTGAGCATTGTAGCTAGATGGAATAAATATGTAAATATATAAACACACACAGTGCAGAGCATTGTTGCTAGGTGGGATGAAACAGCATAACCGTCTATTTAGTTATCCTACATGGTATGATTATGTGCCCATACATATCCTCACCCTCCATAGCGACCGGTATGTTCCTAGTTGTATGCCGGAGAGGACCATTGTGTAAGTCTATTGCATCTTTTGCATTCAAAAAAAAAAAAAAAAAAAAAAAAAATATTAGTTTGTTACGTCTTTTTGCTATCTCTGCGAGCAGCCCTGCTTAGGTTGTACAGTCTGACAGCCGTTGGTAGGAAGGACCTACGAAACCTCTCGGTTGTGCACCTGGGATGATGTAGTCTGCTGCTAAATGAGCTCCTCAGTGCATCCAGTATGTCCTGCATAGGACAATATGCTAATGATACCCTTGTTACTCATACCCTTTTTTCTCTAGGGAGAACTTGGGTTTCAGGGTCCAGTGGGCCCACGAGGGGCACCAGGGGATGGTCTTCCAGGAGAGAAGGTACAAATAATTCACCGACTACTAGTACAGACTATGACCTGGAAAATTATTACATGTGCTATCTCATATAGGGCAATCGAGGCATTCCAGGGGACAAAGGAAAGACAGGCGATACAGGAGACTATGGAGAACCTGGGTCTCCTGGACCAGTGGTATGTATAGCACTTTCCATTTGAAGGTCTTTAGAACTAGCTAACAATCTTCTAAAATACAGAATTTCACTAATATAATGTATAATGCATTGAGTAGCAAAATAATGGTTAGCAGCATTAGTGTGAATAAAGAGAAAACGAAAAACAGTTAAAAGGGAAAATAATTGTTTCGTGATTGATTGTAAAGTATATTAAATTAGAAGTCAGAACTATGTAGAGCTGCAACTAATAATAATTTTTCTTGCCAATTAATATTCAGATTATATTATATTATACTGTATATAGATCATTCGGTTTATAAAATATTTAAAAGACAGTCCAAAATGTCAATCCCGGTATCCCAGATGTTTTGTCTTGTCAAACAAATAGTACAAAATCAAAAATTATTCACCTTATGTAGCTATAAATGCACCAAATCCCTGTCCCTGTGTCTGTGTTTGTGTTTGTGTGTCTGTCCATCAGTTCCACGCATATCTCTTGAACCATTCATCAGACTGACCTAAGATTTTATAAGTGCTTTGCTGAGGTTACAAGGGTGTGCATCCCCAAGTATGGAGTCACTCAGTCAAAATATGTAATTTTTATCAACAAAAGTTTAGCCACCGCTCTGTCACCACTCTGTCTCTTCATGCCCTTCACTGTGTGCGGGGTGTCGGATTGACTCCGTGCTGATTGGATAATATGTGGCCATCATGGCCATGCTGATTGGAAAATATGCAGCATGACGATCAGTCAGTCACCACAGTGTTTCAAACAAAAAAAAAGAAGTGAAAAGCGACAAATTTGACAAGAATGAGAGAATAGTAAAGATGTAATGCTTAAAAAAAAAACTAATTTGCCGTGATTGCGTATGTCTAAAGGATAATTTGGGGAATGTCAGCGGGGACCCAGGTTCTGCTTTCTCCAACCCAGCAGGCGGAACGTGGTCCTTGGTACTGAAGCAAGCCCAGCCCGCCCGGTCAGCAGCAGATGGAAGTCCCTTTGTAGGACCACAACTCGCCGTCACCGATGGCGCTCTTCTCAGTGTGCTCGCATGGCTATCTAAAAATTAAAAGTTCATAATTGTGGAGCAGAATGCCTAGATCAACTGCATATCAAATGCGGTCACATGCACGGTTTGACGAAACAACGACCCAAAATGGACACAAAAATGCTCAAATAATGAGATAAATAATTTTTATTTAAATATTTACTGACAAATGGCCAGCATTGATGGTGACCTGGTCTGACAAAAGAATCCAGAAGTCTGGGAGCTCGACTGAGACCACGCACGTGGAGCTGGTGCTCTCCATCCAGGCAGTCTCCGGGGCAGTGCTCGGCTCTCTTTCCATGGCACGTCTTCAGGTCACCAATGTGGAGAAAGAAGCATGCGAGGCAACGAGCTGGACGACGCAGAAACTTTATTCCATCTCCAACATAACTTACAGCAAAAGAGAGTCCCGGGTCTCTGTGCATTCCTCTTTTATATCTTTATTCCCATGCATCGAGACCCGGAGTTTCCGACCATCATACATTGATATTTGCACAAAGAACTGTGTGGCACATTAACATAACAAAACGCCGGGGCTGCTCCAACACCTTTCTTTTCTCCGCAGCTCCGGCACCTCTCACTCACCCCGGGGGGCTCATAAAACCAACAGTCCCGTCTGATACCCCCCAGTGACACTTCCTCCTTCTGTCCATTGTCCTCCTCTTCCCCCTACCTCTCTGGGTGGAGAAAGCCCCACCATACCCCTACAATATGATCAAATTTGACTATTGCATCTAAATTTTACTTGAACTAAATTTACAACCTTTTAAAATGTAAATGACCCTTATATATACATACAAATAAGAGAGAAACATTGTCTAATTGTTTATGAACAGCAGTAAATTTTGTAAAATAGCAGAGAAAAATATTTTCAATGTGAGAGCGAAGTACAGGTAGATTTGGGTCTGTCCCAATTCTCATTTGCACCCCTATCTCTTTGCCTACCCCTACCCTGTGCCCCTTGAGGGCTCAAAATTACCCATAGGAATTGGGACACTCCTTCAGGCTGCACTACACCGTGTTCCAAATTATTATGCAAATGATATTTGTCTCTGATTTTTCTAAATATTCAATGCAAATGACAGTATAATTTTCAAGTCATCAACTACCAGCTCTCTCCCCATGATTCCGGCCCAAAACATGACTCTGCCACCACCTTGCTGACGTTGCAGCCTTGTTGGGACATGGTGGCCATCCACTACTTCATCCATCTGAGCCATCCAGGGTTACACGGCACTCATCAGTAAACAAGACTGCTTGAAAAATAGTCTTCATGTATTTCTAGGCCCACTGCAACCATTTCTGTTTCTGAGCATTGGTTAGGGGTGTCCGAATAGTAGGTTTATGCACAACTGCAATCCTCTGGAGGATTCTACACCTTGGGCCTGAATTATAGGGAGAGAGCTGGTAGGAACCTTTAGGGGCCCTGAAGGTGTGAAAATGGCCTCAGCAGAGTATATATGAGTTTCTGACTGACCACTTTCTTCCATAGTTCAAAAAAAGAACCATGCCTTTTGTAACAAAATTATCTTCATGCATGACGATGCACCATCTCATGCTGCAAAATATACCTCTGTGTCATTGGCTGCTATGGGCATAAAAGGAGACAAACTCATGGTGTGGCCCCCATCCTCCCCTAACCTCAAACCTATTGAGAACCTTTGGAGCATCCTCAAGCAAAAGATCTATGAGGGTGGGAGGCAGTTCACATCAAAACAGCAGCTGTGGGAGGAATATTCTGACATCTTGCATAGAAATTCAAGCAGAAACTCGCCAAAAACTCACAAGTTCAATGGATGCAAGAATTGTCAAGGTTATATCAAAGAAGGGCTCCTATGTTAACGTGTAACTTGATGTGTTTACCCTTTAACTGCCCAAATTAAATGGACGGTCACGCGCCCCCAGTGGCACAGCGCAGCAACTGCACATGTCAACTTATTGACGTCCCCCGGTGTAGGGGATATTTAATAAAATATTCTAATAAGGTACAGGAATTATTTATTTTATTTAATGATGGGTGTGAAAAGGGGGCGGAGTTAAACCGTCACTTCTGCACTCGCTAAATAAAATAAATAAGCACTCATAAAAAGGGGCACCAGTCCTAACAGACATTTATATTAAACCTAGTTTTGATTAATTTTGTACCTTCAATTACTTAATGGATCAGTCTCAAAATTTAAGGGAGTTCTTCTCCTGCCATGATCTAAGAAACAGATATATGTGAAGGAAAATGCTTCAATTTCTCTCATTCACCCTTTTATTAAACTCATTCAGGTTACATGATATGGCATTCAAATGGTGGATAAACAGATTCAAATGATAACAGGCGTCCGATATCACATCAACTGTTATTGTTTTCCGGAACATAAAATCTAGCGTTAGACCTTGGTGGAACCAAAGAGAAACCAGACTTATGTTTCAACAGTAAATGAGGCTGAAATTACCAACAAAACAGAACGCAGTTTTATGGGGAAAATTCATAAGCTGATTATCTAAAAATGAACTTCTGAATTTATCTACAAAAATTAAGGGAAATTACTTAAAAATGACTAAGAGTCTTCCTTCAGTTTATAGCTTTATCCTGTGGTTGAGAGACTAATTGTACCATGAAATACTGGTTATATTCAATTGTAATTTAATTGTTCGGACATCACGTTTTTAACCCAGCAGATAGGAAAATAGGAGTTCCACTTACAAAACAGCTGTAGATCCACGTTTTCAGCGGGTCGGTACCGGCTGAGTTTGAAGTCGGGACATCGGGAGGAAGCGGCTGCTGTGATGCTTCCTCACAGCTGTAAGCAGTGTTGACCCAGCCGGGGGCTCATACAGGACCATGGCAGTAGTGACAAATTGTCCCTGAATGGTGTGACAAGTCCTTGGAAACGAGTCCGAATTTGAGGTCTCTTATAGCGGGATAGACCAAAAAAACTGAAGGAGAAACTACTCAGTCAGGCGATTATGAGGCCGGAAACAGAGTTCAAAACACAATCTCTATTCACTTTAAATTAGGAAAATTAAAGGTCCACTTCAACGGCGTGAAAAGTCAGAAAATCTGAGAAAAACATTTACTAGGATAAGAATGGCTTCTGAGGTGAAGGAAAAAATTATTTTTGAGAATTTGATTCTCTGAGAAAGTGAGCTCTAAAGAAAAATGTGGTTTCTCCTTAGTAACCAGGAAAACTAACACAAGATTTGACAAACTTCACACAGAACAATTTAGATAAAATAAAACAACACGGAACCTTGAAACGGTGGAATAAAATTTTCCTCTGAGATCTAGATCACTATTCTGCTTCTTTAATCTTAATCTAGTTCCTAATCTTCCCAGACTTCTCTGATCTCACATCTCACATTTCTCTTTTCTTTTTTTCTATTCTCTTTTCTAACATGCAGGACGGCTCCTCACTCCTTTTAACTGAGCGTGCCGTTGGGTCATAAAACCTGGGCTGGTCGCAAGACGGACCAATCAACTTTATAAAAAGCAGTTTGAAATGGCCACCATCCAATGTGAAAACATTTCTTTGTTTGAGAGCAGCCAATCAAACAAAGACACCATCCCATGAAAATGCAGAGAAGAATTAATACTCATTCAGTTCTTATTAGGTGCTCAATATAAGATCTAACTAAATTAAATGGCTTGGCTAATATTCAGTGATCATGCATTTATCATTACTACTGATATTACATTTGATTGACTAACACTCATGAACATAGCATTTCTTATACATAATTGTAATATATGCACTCATATTTAGATCAAAGATTAATGAAGTAATGCAAACCATGGTTGGTGATCAAAAAGATGATTTTCAGTGTCCTTAGGATCCGGGGGAGATGATAAGCTGAAAGAAACTTAGTGCTTAGTGAGAATTGACAGTCAATTTACACATAATGAAACACACTCCGTAGGTATCCACTAGGAGGTACTGTTGAGCTGTAGATAATTTCTTTAGGTCCATGATATCTGGACAGAGGATCTGGTAATCGTCGAAAGTCATAAAACTGTCTGGTTAAGCTGTTTATGACCCTTTAAGGGCATTAGTTTCCTGTAGGGTGGATGCTATCCACATGCACTGTTCACGTTGGGGGTCTGGTCAGGAGTTTTTATAGTCCCTTTAAGCCTTTAAAAACAAATTCTGATCCTCACCATCTCTGCAAGAGGCAACTGTTTACATTGGGGTCCTGGGAAAAACATCCTTGGTCAGGCCTCGAGTGAGTGTAGTTAATATGAAATTCCTGTAGAATGAAGAAAAGTGATTTTCCTGTAGAAGGAAGAAAAGTGAAATTCCTGCAGAATGGAGAAAAGTGATCTTCTGTCTTGGTTTGAGGAGACGATGATGCTATACCCGGCTATACTGAGAATTTGTACTAATCTCTATTGATCTGACAGTTTAGAAGGTGGCAGACATGCCCAAAGGAATCATGGCTGACATGGAATATAGCAAAGAAGGAGAAATCCTCATTATTATTCATCCTTTTTCCTCTTTGAGCTCACACACCAATGTGGATGCTGCTGTGTTTGGTCATCACGACAGCGATGATGATGGAAACTGCATGAAACGGGAAAAATAGCCATGTAATACAAACAAACTTCACATGGGATAATCATAAGAGTTTGTAGATGTGGTACAGGGTGTAAATGGCTGAGCAAACATACAGGCATCGGCTACAATGGACGAAAACAGACCGATCACGTGGGCGGGCGAGTCCCCCTCCCGGTAACAGGTAAGAGAGAAATATGTTTTTTTTTTACATTTTATTGATTTTCTGGTTCATATACTTTGAAGATTAGATAAAAACATACCCCTGTAGACAAATCGGCGTAACACCCCCCCCCCCCCCCCCCCGGGACCATTCTTTATGTAAATGTGTCCAAAGTCCACTTTTGACTGAGTTATGTAATTTATATAGCTGCCACAACATTATGCAAATTAGATGCATAAATTTATTCCTATCTGAAACTTTGGATCATATTCTACATCCTGCTAATTGACAGTAAGCTATAATCTCTTGTAACTTTCAAGTTATAGCCTTGGAAGTCTGAACTATTTTATTGACAAAAATTTTTTACCACTCTTGACCACTGGGGGGGGGGGGGGGGGCTTGACCACCCTTTAACTGTCCCCGTCGCCATATGGCACCTGGGGCAGTTAAAGGGTTAAGATGTTTTTGATTGAAATAGCTTTTGGTTTCAGTAAATATGACCTCCTAATGCTGCAAATTCAACAAATGACCATTTTCAGTTCTTTACAACTAATAAGTATTTTGCAACTCTTGTTTGTATAATAATTTGGAACAGTGCATTTTGAGGTTTTTTTTTTATTTTTGCAAAAAATAGTTTTCATGGGAGGTTGTTCGATAAAATTAGAATTACGATCTAACGGTTGATGACTTGCAAATTATACTAACTGTCATTTGCATCGACTATTTAGAAGAATCAGACACAAATATCATTTGCATAGTAATTTGGAACACGGTGTAAAGCAAGGACATGAGCACGGTGATAATATTATCACCGTGCTCGGTGATAATATTATCACAGTAGATGCCTCTCAGATGATGCTGTTTCCAAATTTATGCAGATTGTTTCCTCTATGCCATGTGTCAACACAACGGAAATAAGCTATAGACAGCTTGCTCCTTCTGTAATTGATAACATGGTGGATAGTGTTTCAGCTTCTCTACATCAGGCTCTAGACTTGGTGGCCCCCTTAAAAAAGAAAAAGTCTAATCAGAGATTTTTAACTCCTTGGTTCAACACAGAAACTCGTAGCTTAAAACAGAAGACTCGTCAATTAGAAAGAAAATGGCGCTCTACTAATTTAGATGAAATCTATTTAGCTTGGAGAAATCATCTTTTAATTTATAAAAAATCTCTTAGAAAAGCTAGAACGAGTTATTACTCTGCATTAATAGAAGAGAACAAGAATAATCCCAGGTTTCTTTTCAGTACTGTAGCCAGGTTGACAAAGAGTCAGGACTCTGTCAATCCTAGCATCCCCTTAGAACTTACTAGTCAGGACTTTATGAACTTTTTCAATAATAAAATTTCATCCATCAGAGATAAAATCAATCAGATTCTTCCCACAGTTAACTTAAATACTGTAACTACTACAACTCCTTCTATTGATGTCTGTCTTGATGAGTTTACTCCAATCGACCTTTGTGAGTTAGACAAAATAGTTTCCTCATCCAAACCTTCAACTTGTCTTTTAGACCCTATTCCTACCAGGTTATTTAAAGAAGTCTTCCCACTTATTGGTAGCTTTATTCTTCATATAATCAATTCTTCATTAACTTTAGGCCATGTACCGCAGGCTTTTAAAACGGCTGTAATTAAACCCTTACTCAAAAAGCCAACGCTAGATCCAGGAGCTTTAGCTAACTATAGACCAATCTCTAATCTCCCTTTCATTTCAAAAATCTTAGAAAGAGTTGTTGCTATGCAATTATTTGACCACCTGCAGGGAAATGGTTTATTTGAGGAGTTTCAATCTGGGTTTAGAATCCATCATAGCACTGAAACAGCCTTAGTGAAGGTCACTAACGACCTCCTCATTGCATCTGATAATGGACTAGTTTCTGTACTTGTCCTTTTAGATCTTAGTGCAGCTTGTGATACTATTGATCATAATATTCTACTTGATAGATTAGAACACTATGTTGGACTTAATGGAACTTCGTTGCAGTGGTTTAGATCTTATTTATCTGATAGGTTCCAGTTTGTTCATGTAAATGATGAGTTTTCTCTCAGCTCAAAGCTTAGTCATGGAGTTCCACAGGGATCTGTGCTTGGCCCTACTCTTTTTAGTTTATATATGCTTCCGTTAGGCAACATTATTAGAAAGCACTGTATACATTTTCACTGTTATGCAGATGACACACAATTATACCTGTCAATGAAGCCAGATGATACTAATCAATTAGCCAAGTTAGAAGCCTGTCTTAAGGAAATCAAAGTTTGGATGACTTGTAATTTCCTGCTATTAAATTCAGATAAGACTGAAGTCATTCTTGTTGGTCCAAAAAACCTTAGAAATTCCTTTCCAAATCAAACTTTCAGTTTGGATGCAGTTACTCTTTCTCTTAATAGCTCTGTGAGGAACCTTGGAGTTATTTTTGATCAGGATTTGTCCTTCAATTCACATATTAAATTTGTTTCTAAGACTGCCTTCTATCATTTGCGTAATATTGCCAAGATTAGGAGCATCTTGTCTCAGAGTGATGCTGAGAAGCTGATCCACGCTTTTGTTAGCTCGAGATTAGATTATTGTAATTCTTTATTATCAGGTTGTCCTAAAACATCTTTAAAAAGTCTTCAGCTGATCCAAAATGCTGCAGCAAGAGTTTTAACAGGTACTAGAAAGAGAGATCATATCTCTCCGGTTCTGGCCTCCCTTCATTGGCTTCCCATAGAGTTTAGAATTAAGTTTAAAATCCTTCTTCTTACTTACAAAGCTCTAAACAATCAGGCTCCTTTTTATTTAAAAGATCTGATACTACCGTATCATCCTAACAGAGCACTACGCTCCCAAAATGCAGGTTTACTTGTAATACCTAGAATCTCCAAAAGTACAATGGGAGGCAGAGCCTTCAGTTATCAAGCTCCTCTCCTGTGGAATCAGCTGCCAATCTGGATTCGGGAGTCAGACTCGATCTCTGTTTTTAAGAATAGGGCTAAAACCTACCTTTTTGATATAGCCTATAATTAGGGAGGGATCATGTGTTTTCTGAACCCTCCCTTAGTTATGCTGCTAATAGGTTTAGTCAGCCGGGGGACCTCCAGTAATGCACTGGGCCTCACTCCTTTCCTCACTCTCTATGAAATATTTTTTTTTTTGCTGGTCATTAACATTTGTTTGTTCTCTCCCATAGATTGAGTCCCCATCGTGCTGTTTGCTCTCTACATGTCTGTTCTTTTCTTCTTCTCTATCCCCTCACCCCCCAGCCAGTCGCAGCAGATGACTGCCCCTCCCTGAGCCTGGTTCTGCTGGAGGTTTCTTCCTGTTAAAAGGGAGTTTTTCCTCTCCACCGTCGCCAAGTGCTTGCTCACAGGGGATCGCCTGATTGCTGGGGTCTTTCTGCAACTGTGGGGGTCCTCCCTACAGTTGATAGTGCTATGAGATGACTGTTGTTGTGAAATGGCGCTATATAAATAAAGTTGAATTGAATTGAATTGAATTGATGTCCAAACCCTTACAGTACCCCCATTCTAAAGTGTTGGATACCAGACGACCTAAAGAGTAACATCAATCACCACTAAAAAACAAAAAAACCCTCACAGGGTGAGTGACCAGTGTGCCCAACTTCAACAATCATACAACAGTTTTGACCAAAATTAAGTGTTAAGGATGGACAACATCGTTCAAGTTTTACCATGTGCGTACACTAGGAGCACATCTTAAAAAAATAAAACAAAAATAATAATAATTGTGCATCGGCTAACAATTCCCTGAGAAAAAGGCTCAGTGAGTTAAAGAAAAAAAACTTGATTGTGAATGTTCTGCTGAAATTCACATGGAGGATACATAAAAGTGGGGATGAAGAATAGCACACCATATTTCAGTCTACGACAGATTTGAAAATTTGACAAAGCTGAGTCATCAAAATTATTGCTTTGATGTGTTCAATTCAATTCAACTTTATTTATATAGCGCCATTTCACAGCAACAGTCATCTCGTAGGACTTTCAACTGTAGGGGAAAAGCCCACAATTGCAGAAAGGTGTCATGGCATGTTAAGTTCTTTGACAGCTCACACGCACGATGCCAAACACAGGATGAACCACACAGAGGGGCACGTTCGACAATTTATTGATAGCAAAACACAGCAGCGCACAGCTACAGAAACAGTCACTCGCCAGAGGAAAGGACCTGTGGAGAGAAGACGAGAGCCGTGAGCTGAGGAGTGGAGTAAGGGGAAAATGGGCAAGCCAAACTGCCAGTTACTTGGAAAATCCAGGGATGACTGGCAGGACCCAGCGGGGAAAAGATGAACCAGTAGGGTAGGGGGGGATAGTGGAGCTGATGGTTCCTGACCGGGGGAATGAAGTTACTGATGCGTAGTGAGGTGGAGCAGGAGAGCATGCGCAGTCCCGGTGACACACCTACATGGTGGCAGCAACCTGAAGATAAGAGAAAAGAGAAGGTTAACGACGTGCTAATGTTTCAAATGATTTAAAGCTAGTCCGAAGGACAGGTAGTATACCCAGACGAGTCAGCGTAGACTGCGTGGAGGAAATCTCCTTAAAGGTGAACTGAACTCACCTTTTTGCCAAAAAAGTAGAATAGCAGATTAATTCCTTATTACCTATTGTATTTTTCAACACATAAAAGAAATTTTTAGGCCGTGCGATGGCCAAGCTATAAGCTGATAAACTTTTGCCTCTGGCTGGCAGTGCCAAACAGACCGGAAGTAGTGCAGACGACGCTGCGTGACGTCACGAGTGTGATCCTTATCAAAACAACAATGGCAGATGATAGCAGTTCCAGCAGTCAAGAAAACCAGAGTTTTCAGAGTGAAGAGGCATTCAGGATCGGTGACAAGACAGAGGAGGATGCAGGAGTGTCAAGTGAACAGGAAGAGAGCGAGGGAGGCATCGAACCGTACAGATTAGAGCCAGAATTTTCGGGGGATTCCAGCACCGACTAAGACCGCAGCAGTGATGGGGAGGAGAGTCGCTTATTGAATACAGAATGGTGAGTCTTTACTTTGGCATGTTTGGGGTGTCAGGATAAGGAAAACTAACAATAAAAAAGAAAGGAAAAAAAAACATCAGCATTTTTCCAACTTATTACAGTTATCCCTCACTTATCGCGTTTAATGCGGTCTTCCTTCGCTGGGTATAGGCGCTCGGCAGGGAGCGAAGCTGGGTAAAACGTCTCCGCCAATCAGCTTGCGAGATAAAACGTCTTGGCCAATCAGCTTGCGAGGTAAAACGTCTTGGCCAATCAGCTTGCGAGATTCCCGAGCGGGCTGGGGAGCCGGGGAGAGCGGGCTCTCCATGTTGATACCTGATGTTCTAATGTAGTCTCCCTGCCTTCTCATTAGAACATCAGGTATCAACACGGAGAGCCCGCACAGCTCAAAATCTACCTCTCTGACCACCGCTCCACTCCTCTCCGCCCACCTCTTCACCGCTCGGGAATCTCGCAAGCTGATTGGCCGAGACGTTTTACCCAGCTTCTCTCCCTGCAGAGCGCCTTCTTTATCGCCCGTGTTGCTTAGTGGCACTTTTCGCTGTTCTCTTGTGCCTTTTTGTGCAAAATAGTGCTTGTGACGCCCTTGGGGGGGGGGGGGTGTGACGCTACTTCGCGGTTTTTCACTTTTCGCGGTCGGTTCTGGTCCCCATTAAACGCGATAAGTGATGGATCACTGTATATCTAGAAACGCATCGCTTCCCGGTCGCTTTTCCTCCCCCTTTCTTTTCTTTCGTCGCCATGACAGCTTTCCTTGGCCACTGAACAGATCTTCCCAGGTGTTGGAAGTGTTTTGTAGTCGACTATCACGACAAAATGCACCAAAAACAACCAGTGTCGACGTGCTCGCAATGGTAAACATGAGGACTGGGTCACACTCGTGACATCACGCGGAACTCCGGCTGCGCTTCGGCGGATTTGTCTGATTTTTCAGGGCGGGAAATTCTAAATCGCGATTTTCTCCAAGATTCCGGGATTTGTGGAGGGGGTGCCAATGATAAATTATCTTTATAATTGTATGTACTATCACCCAGTGCCGTTCAATGCCGTTGAGTTCAGTTCACCTTTAAGTACGCTGGCTGATGAGCAGGTGCAGGTGTGTCTTCTGTCTCAGGTGCCGTGATGAGCAGGAGGAGATGAGACCGGAGGGGAGGGGCACGCTCCCGCTGTCTGTGACAGGGCCCCCCCTTCTAGGGACACCTCCTGGCGGACCGGAGGGCTTGTCTGCGTGGGCACGGTGAAAAGCCTGGAGCATCTCTTTGTCCAATACCCATGACGAGGGATTCCAGGATTTCTCCTCCAGCCCGTAACCCTCCCAATCAATGAGATATTGCAGGCCCCGACCCCGGCGGCGAACATCCAGAATCCGTCAAAAAGTGTGGGTGGGAAGGCTGTCGATGATATGGGGAGGAGGGGGAGGCTCGGGGCAGGGGGGGGGGGGCAAAGGGGACTGGTCGATAGGGGTTTGATGTTGCTGACATGGAAGTTGGGTTCACCCGTAGGGACGAGGGCAGCTTAAGCTGGACCGACGTGTCGGTGATTACTCGGACAATGGGATAAGGCCCAAGGAAGCGGGGGAACAGCTTCTTCTTCTTGCGTTTGGTGGTGCGGGTCAGGGCGGCCCGAGTGGATCTCCAGACACGCCAGTAGCGCCAGGCACTGAAACCTCCCTCTCGGCCAAAGGGAGAAGAGGCAGCGTGTACCCCAACGACGCCTCAAAGGGGGTTAGTCCGGTGGCGGAGGATACCGCAGAGTTCATGGAGTATTCAACCAAGGTCAGGTGTGTGCTCCAGGACGAGGGGTTATTGGCTGCTACGCACCGCAAGGCCGCCTTCAGGTACTAGTTGGGGCACTCCGCCTGCCCATTGCTCTGCGGGTGATTTCCGGATGAGAGGATCATCCGGAAATCACGTTCCCAGTGTCCAGCAAAAGGCCCTCCAAACCTGGGACAGGAATTGGGGACCCCGGTCACACACAATGTCAATAGGGATGCCGTGGATCCTGATGATGTGGTTGGTGAGGAGGACCGCTGTCTCCAAGGCCGACGGGAGTTTGGGGAGGGCCACCAGATGGACCGCCTTGGAGAAGAGATCCACGATGGTCAGAATGACCGTTTTGCCATGGGAGGAGGGCAACCTGGTCACAAAATCCACGGCAATGTGGGACCATGGCCGACCAGGGATGGGAAGGGGATGGAGGCGTCCCGATGGGGGGAGGAGTCAGGCTTACCCTGGACGCACGTCTGGCAGGGTCTGACGTACTCCTGAACGTGCCACCGCAGCGTGGGCCACCAGAATGCCCGCTTGACGAAATCAATGGTTCGGGCGATGCCAGGGTGGCAGGCAAAGTGACTGGTGTGACCCCACTGGGTAACATCACTGCAGAGGGCGGCCGAGACGTACAGACGGCTCCAGGGGCACCCTACTGGTACAGGCCCCTGGGAATGGGACTGGCGAACCCTTCGCTCGATATCCCAAGTAATGGGTCCAATAACGCATGCAGGTGGCATGATGGTTTGGGGGGGGGGCTACAACCTCGGAATCAAACTGGCGCAAGAGCACGTCCGGTTTGGTATTCCGGGTGCCAGGCCGGTAAGTGATGGTAAAGTTAAATCACTGGAAGAATAATGACCAGCGAGCCTGCCCGGCATTCAGTCGGCGGGCTGACCGCAAGTACTCGAAGTTCTTGTAGTCGGTCCACACGATGATGGGGTGAACAGTACCCTCTAGCCAGTGCCTCCACTCCTCAAGTGCCTGCTTAATGGCCAACAGCTCTCTGTCCCCTACATCACTATTCCTCTCGGCTGGTGTGAGCCGCCGAGAGAAATATTCGCATAGGCGAAGCCTCTGATCGGGGGACGTGTGCTGCGACAATACAGCGCCAACCCCTGAATCAGACGCGTTCACCTCGAGGACAAATGGAAGCTGCATGTTGACCTGGGCCAAGATGGGCCTTTCAGAGAACTGGCACTTTAATTTGTGAAACGCCAGTTCAGCTGCCTCAGTCCACCGCAAGGGGACTTTAATGGAGGTCAGCTGCGTTAAAGGCAGTGCGATCCCACTATAGTTACAGATGAACCTGCAATAGAAGTTCGCAAACCCAAGGAAGTGTTGGAGCTCCCTGCGGGAGTGGGGTGTCGGCCAATCTAACACTGCTTTTACCTTGGCCGGGTCAGCAATCAGCTCCCCCTCAGCCACGATAAAGCCCAAGAAGGTGGTGGATGGTGTAGAAAACTCACACTTCTTGGCCTTCACGAACAGCTGTTTCTCCAAGAGCCATTGTAGAACAGCCGTTACGTGGACCTTGTGTTCCTCTGGCGAGCGGGAGAAAATCAAAATATCATCAAGGTAGACAAACATGAATTGATAAAGCATATCGCGGAGGACGTCGTTAATTAACCGCTGGAAGATGGTGGGGCGTTAGTGAGCCCGAATGGCATCACTAAGTATTCAAATTGGCCCTGATGTGTTTTAAAGGCTGTCTTCCATTCATCGCCCTCGCGAATGCGGACCAAATGTTACGCGTTCCTAAGGTCTCACTTGGTGAACACCTGTGAACGCTGAAGGAGCTCGAACACTGAGTTGATCAAAGGCAGAGGGTACTTGTCTTTGATGGTAATAGAATTGAGCTCCTAGTAGTCAATGAACGGGCACGGTGAGCCACCTTCTTCCTGACGAAGAAGAATCCGGCCCTGAGCAGGGTCGAAGATGGCCGAATAAGGCCGGCGTTCAGCGACTCCTTGATGTACTGCGCCATCGCCTCCCTCTCCGGGCCAGAAATGCTGTACAGCCAGCTGGACGGCAGTCTCGCCCCCGGGATGAGGTCTTTAGCACAGTCGTAGGAGCAGTGAGGTGGCAGCGACAACACTCTTGACTTGCTAAAGACCTCGCCCAAATTGTGATAACCCCGAGGGACGAGGCTGAGGTTCAGCGACTCAGCCCGAGAGGAGGGAACAGAGAGCAATGGGGAGCAGTCAGCTTAACGCATACAGTTGGCCATACAAAATGGGCTCCAGGCAGAGATGGTACTTTTAGCCCGTTGATCATTGGGATGTGTTTCTGGAGCCACGGATAACCTAGAACCACCGGGGAAGATGACACGGGGAGAATCAGGAACGAAAGTTCCTCCCAGTGGTTCCCGGAAAGAAGGATGGATATAGGCACCATGCTTAGGGTGACCACCGTGAGCTCGCCGCCAGATATAGCGGTGACTCTCTGATTGTGGAGCAGTTTATGCGTGGGAATGCCCACCTACTTGACGAAAGCAACAGAAAAAAAATTACTCTCCGACCCTGAGCCAGTCAGCGTCCAAACCCTCCTCTTTACCCCCGGCAACTGAATGAGGGCCGAAATACAAAAATTACTGGGGGGAGTAGATTTGGTCCCGCCCGCCAGACCCCCCATGGTTACTGATGGGCTGTGTCTTTTGGCCGCTGGCGGCATTCGTCCAGACTGTGGTTGAGTGAACCACAGTACATGCACACGCCAGCCCTTCATCTTTGCTGACGCTCCTCATCAGTTAGACTCCGAGAGAGCTCCATCAATTCGGGCGAAGAACCAGCACCGCCAGTTCCAGTAACCACAGCAGATACGCGGACGAGAGATGGGGTCACACTCCTTCGCGCGCTCATGGTACCAGTTATCCAGCCTTGCTGCCTGATCTATTAGGTTGTCGAGCATCTCCGGGACAGGATGAACTGCCAGATTGTCACTGAGTTGGTCGTTCAACCCGTGGAGGAACGTACTGCATAACGCAGTCTCGTTCCAACCCGACTCAGATGCCACAACCCGGAACTCCACTGAGTGAGGGATAAGGGATAAGGACCTGCACTTATATAATAATAAATAATAATAATAATACATCAGTCTTATATAGCGCTTTTCTAAATACTCAAAGACGCTTTACAAAGCAGCATAGGGACAAACATACAGAGAACGGGTAAACAGACAAGGTAGGTACACATAGGTAGAAGAGGCAGTCAGTTTTTATAGGTTATATACTTATATAGCGCTTTTCTAGTCTCAAAGACCACACAAAGTGCTTCACTAGTACTAACCGTCTATTCTAAGGGCCTATAGGAGACAGATATCTAGCGACAATTTAGAACAACCAGTTAACCTAACATGCATGTCTTTGGATTGTGGGAGGAAACCGGGGCCCCCAGAGTAAACCCACGCAGGGCAGGGAGAACATGCAAACTCCACACAGAAAGGCTCCTACCCCTGCCAGCCTGGGGATTCGAACTCGAAACCTTCTAGCTGTTAGGCAATAGTGCTAACCACTACACTACCGTGTTGCCCAGTACTCAGCCACTGACTGGGTACCCTGGCGGAGAGTCGGTAGGTGACTCATGACATTGCCCTGATGCTTGGTCCGGCCAAATGTGCAATTAAATGCGGCCACAAATTAGTCAAACCTATATCGGCGCCACTCAGGGTTATCTAGAGTGGATTGGGCCCACTCCAGGGCTCGATCCTGGAGCAACAGGGTGACAAACTGAATCCCGGCTACATCCCCCAAATACTCCTCCCCGACCTGCTGCAGGTACATCTGCACTTGAAGAAGGAATGGTTTACATTTCCCCACCTCCCGTGCGTACGGGGAAGGCATGGAAATGGAGAAAGTATGGTGCATCGTAGTGCGCGGAGTAGGCTGAGGGGGCGCAGCTGTGGGTTGGGCCACGAACCATTGAGTCATAATATTAGACACCTGTTCCGTCAGTGCAGTGAGCTGCTGCTTGGTCGCCGCTAGGCGGTCCATAGCAGATTGCTCCTGCGGTGAGGCACCGGCTGAGCTACCGTCCTGGCTGGCTCGTTCTATTATGGCGTGCTAAGTTCTTTGACAGCTCACGTGCACAATGCCAAACACAGGATGAACCACACACAGGGGCACATTTGACAATTTATTGATAGCAAAACACAGCAGCGCACACCTACAGAAACAGTCACTTGCCAGAGAAAAGGCCCCG
This sequence comes from Pholidichthys leucotaenia, assembly GCA_020510985.1. Classification (NCBI taxonomy): domain Eukaryota; kingdom Metazoa; phylum Chordata; class Actinopteri; order Cichliformes; family Pholidichthyidae; genus Pholidichthys; species Pholidichthys leucotaenia. Next base: position 180,900,071 of record CM035850.1, on the reverse strand, counting down.
TGGAGAGAAGACGAGAGCCGTGAGCTGAGGAGTGGAGTAACGGGAAAATGGGCGAGCCTAATTGCCACTTACTTGGAAAATCCAGGGATGACCGGCAGGACCCAGTGGGGAATAGACGAACCAGTAGGGTAGGGGGGAGTAGTGGAGCTGATGGTGCCTGACCAGGAGAATGAAGTTGCTGATGGGTGGTGAGGTGGAGCAGGACAGCGCACACAGTCCCGGTGACACACCTACACGGTGGCAGCAACCTGAAGAGAAGAGGAAAAAGAAGGGTAACGTTATGTTAACGTTTCAAATGATTTAAAGCTAGTCCAAAGGACAGGCAGTATAACCAGATGAGCCAGCATAGACTGCGCGGAGGAGACCTCCTTAAGTATGCTGGCTCATGAGCGGACGCAGGTGTGTCTTCTGCCTCAGGTGCCGTGATGAGCTGGAGGAGATGAGACTGGAGGGGAGGGGTGCATTCCCGCTGGCCATGACAGAAAGGCCGCGTAATCAGGCAGTACTCTGTTAGCAACACTTGGTGATGGTGGAGAGCAAAAACTCCCTTTTAACAGGAAGAAACCTCCAGCAGAACTAGGCTCAGGGAGGGGAAGTCATCTGCAGCGACTGGCTGGGGGTGAGGGGATAGAGAATAAGAAGAAAAGAACAAACATGTAAAGAGCAAACAGCACAACGGGGATTCAATCTATGGGAGAGAACAAACAGATGTTAATGACCACCAAAAATATTTCATTGAGAGTGAAGAAAGGAGTGAAGCCCAGTGTATTGTTGGAGGTCCCCCAGCTGTTTAACCCTACTAGCTGCATACCTAAGGGAGGGTTCAAGGTCACCTGCTCCCACCCTAACAATAGGCTATGTAAAAAAAGGAAGGTTTTAACCCTATTCTTGAAAACAGAGCTCGAGTCTGACTCCTGAGTCCAGATTGGCAGCTGGTTCCAAAGAAGAGAAGCCGAATAACTGAATGGTCTGCTTCCCATTGTACTTTTGGAGATTCTAGGTATTACAAGTAATCCTGCATTTTGGAAATGTAGTGCTTTGTTGGGATAAGGTACTATCAGATCTTTTTAATAAAAATGGGCCTGATTATTTATAGCTTTGTAAGTGAGAATAAGGATTTTAAACTTAATTCTAAATTCTATGGGAAGCCAATGAAGGGAGGCCAGATCCGGAGAGATATGATCTGTCTTTTTACTACCTGTTAAAACTCTAGCTGCAGAATTTTTGCTTAGCTGAAGACTTTTTAAAGATGTTTTAGGACAACCTGATAATAAAGAATTACAATAATCTAATCTAGCACTAACAAAAACATGGATTAGTTTCTCAGCATCAGTCTGAGACAAGATGCTCCTAATCTTGGCTATATTACGCAAATGATAGAAGGCAGTCTTAGAAACAAGTTTATGTGAATTAAAGAACAGATCTTGATCAAAAATAACTCCAAGGTTCCTCACAAAACTATTAAGAGAAAGAGTAACCGCATCCAAACTAAGAGTGATTTGGAAAGGTATTTCTAAGGTTTTTTGGACCAACTAGAATGACTTCAATCTTATCTAAATTTAATAGCAAGAAATTACAAGTCATCTAAGCTCTGATTTCCTTAAGACAAGCCTCTAATTTGGCTAACTGAATACTGTCATCTGGCTTCACTGACAAGTGTAATTGTGTCATTTGTATAACAATGTAAATGTATGCAGTGCTTTCTAATAATACTGCCTAGTGGAAATATAAACTAAATATATCGTCGGCCTCCGTGGGTCTATGATGACCATGGAAGAGAATCCTAAACGTCTACTCTGTTGGAACAGCACCGCCTGTGTCTGAACAGGCCGATGCGCACCGGTGTTCTACCTTCCAGCGTTGGGCGTTGGTAGGATTCAAGCCTGGGCAGGAAGATATGGAGGACAAGATGTTACCCATGCAGCATGTCTCCCCTCTCCACGTTACTGATGAATCCAAAGGAACAGCAGAGCTGCTATAGTTTGGCACCAGCACCGTCGCAGGAGCTTCCAGAACGATGTTGAGCACAACAGAGAACTGCCTTAGGGGCTCCGACTCCAGATTTTTCCCCAGGGTTGACTCCCGAAGCCTTTCCCGTGACTGGGTGTGCCGCAAGGCAGCGGAGGTTTGAAATCAGGGTTTACCTTCTCCTAGATGGGCTACCTTCCCAGGTTGACGAGCCACCATCTACCCGAAGCATTTGTTTTTAAGACGCCAGAGATCCGCCCTCGCCCCTTCTCCTATTAGTAAAAGCAGTTCCGCCGGGCTTAGAGACTAAACCACACGGGCAGGCTAGGAGTTGGACTTAGTTGTCAGAGGCTTTTCGAGACGCACGCCGTAAGGAGCATTTTATGAGCACTAAATATATATATAAAAACTAATAAGATAATTATACTAATATGACTAATAATTATAATTAGACTAATTAGACTAATAATAATAAACACTATTCTTTTTAGTTTATATATAAACTAAAAAGAATAGGGTCTAGCACAGATCCCTGTGGAACTCCGTGACTGAGCTTTGAGTCAGAAGAAAACTCATTACTGACATGAGCAAACTGGAACCTATCAGATAAATAATATCTAAACCACTGCAACAAAGTTCCATTAAGTCCAACATAGTGTTCTAATCTATCAAGTAAAATATTATGAGTGATTGTATCAAAAGTTGCACTAAAGTCCAAAAGGACAAGTACAGAAACAAGTCCATTATCAGATGCGATCAGGAGGTCATTAGTGACCTTCACTAAGACTGTTTCAGTGCTATGATGGATTCTAAAACCAGATTGAAACTCTTCAAATAAACAATTTCCCTGCAAGTGATCAAATATTGCATAGCAACAACTCTTTCTAAGATTTTTGAAATGAAAGGTGTCGTGGTTCGAGCGCCGATCTCGTCTGCGCTCGGGCCATGTAGTATTTTCCTCCCAGCTGATGTGTGTTTCCCTATGGCTCGCCGAGCTTTTATTGTGACAGTGCTCGGAGGTGCTTCCGGCTGTCAGAGCTAAGGCCCTGACAGCTGAGCTGCATTTCGCCTCATCAGCAGTTCCCTACTTAAGAGGGCAGCTGAGGGCGAAATGTGCGGCAGTCTCGTCAGACTTTCCTCATCTGACACCGTCAGATTTCTCGGCAAACTAACCCTAGTCTGACATCGTCGAGCATCCCTCGCCAAACTCCCTGGTCAGACGTCATCTACCTTTCATCCCCGTCCTTATTGTAAGTGTGTTTCCTCATGTATCTGTTCCTCTGTATCATAGACTGAGTGTTAGTGTCAGTGTGTTAGTGTTAGTGTGTTTTAGCCCCTCGTGGCTCATTACTTTGTCATTATCCTTTTCCTTTAATAAACTGTGCAAACTCACCTGTGATATGTGGCGTCTTTTGATGGCTCGTGAGGTCCATCCATGACAGTAGACTGCCGCCAGACTGAGGTGCCTGTCGTTGTGAGTTTTGCCTGAATTGGACTTGTTTCTCCCTGTTTGGGTACCTGTGTGCTGGGAGGTCATGTTGTCATTCAGGGGCCACGCTCGGAGCCTGTGCTACGAGCTGGCGGAGGCCCTGGACTACATTGATGGAACTATCTTCACTGCTGGCCTCTATGACACTCCCAGCGATGTACGCCAGCACCTGGACCTCACTGAGGACATCATTAATTGCCTTCCTTGCTACTCCAACCACCCTGAAGTCATTGCGAGGAAGGCAGACATCACTGCGCAACGGGAGATACTCCGTGGGCTGGAGGGAAACTCTGGCAGGAAGCCGAAGAGGAGGCATCCTTGCTCCTCGCTTCGGGATCCCATTCCTGTCCCTTTTCCAGGCCAGGAGGTCGCACTGCCCAGGGGTGATCCTTGAAGGAGTGACATGTCAGTCAGAATTCCCCCGGAGAAACTACAACAGTCAGCTGTTTCCATCCGGGACCGAGGGCGGCAGCTCGTTCCGCTGTTCACCCCACGCAGATTATTAAGCATGTGATGGCGGCAGTCAGGCTGGTGGAGAGGAATCCTGAGCTAAGCAATTATCCAGAGTACGCCAACCTGTTTGCCTCTGTTTCTGCGCAGGAGCGGCGTTTCCCATACCTCTCCTTTGCCTCGCCCTCTGCCAGTAACCATCGTCACACTGCCAACACTAAGACTCAGCGAGAACCCCATCCGGATCCTGTTCCGGGTCGTCGGTGGAACTCTACCTCCCAGTCAGCTGCCTCTTCGGCATCTCATCAGGAGGGAATTCCTGCAGCCTCTCCCCCTGGGTCATCTTTCCCTGCTGTCCCGTCAGCTGCTTGTGCCTGGATCGCCTAGGCTGTCATCCCCTCCTCTTCCACGTCTTCCCTGGCTGCTGTGAGTGCCACAAATCCTGCTCCGGCGAAGCCCATTATCGGACCATCGCGAGCGGCTCCTCCTCGTCCTCCCAGGGGGCCCTCCGTCACCATCCAGTGGGGAAAGGGAGGAACAAGGTCCACTGCAGCGGGTTCTATCGGGCCCCTATGGATCAGGCAAGTGTCTTTTCATTCTGTTCCCTCATTGAGTGATTTGCCTTGTTTGACTCCTGGGGGTGGAATTCAGGGTTTGCAGTCCCCCGAGCTCCCACCACCTGCTGTAGCCTCTGACATTGACCCTGCTGCCTCTGTGTCTCCCTCCGCTGAGTGTTCCACGACACCAGGCCTACATCGCCAGATGAGGAGGGGGCCTGCGGTCCTGGACAGCCTGGTTCCAGCCTCGCAGCCATGTCACGGGCAGAGGAGGAGAGTGGACTGCAGTGTGGAGCCTGCACCAACGGCGAAACGTCCCCGGGTCTCCATCGATGAGCGGTTCGATCCAGTGGGTCGAAGATCCCCTGCCACCACGCCGTGCAGGTCGTCGGCGTGGATGTCAGCGTTGGAGGGTCCACAGGCTACGGAAAACATTATGCCGGCTGCGGAGCCTGCCGTAGCCGAGTGGGAGCCAGAAGACGTCCTTCTTCGTCCTGAGCCCGGATCGTCGAAGTCCTGGACGGCGACAGACCTCGAGTGCAGGCAAGTGCTCTATTGTTCCTTCCTACTATCTGTTCTAGAGCATTTTTACCTGTCTCTCGGAGAGACGAGCCAGGGGCAACCATCCACTGCACCCAAGCTCATCTCGCTGGGCTCTGTCGCTACCGGTGATCCTGATCCCGGTTCTTCTTCTTCTCCTGAGCCTTCTCCCAGGGTCAGGAGTTCAACCCCGGTCGCTGTTCTGGAGGTTCCGGGTTCGGGGGTGAAGGCCATCTATGGAGCTGTTCCGACCCAATCAGGGTCCGACGTGGGTGCAGCCGAGACCCAATTGGGGTCCGACGTGGGTGCAGCACGGGCTCACCCTGGGTCCAACAGGAGGACAGCGCCTATGCTGGTAACGTTCGGAGGTGGAGCTGCAGATCCTCAGCCGAGCGGCGCCAGACTGGTCCCTCATCTTTCCCCTAAATCTTCTCCACCGGGTGCCATTTGAGCTCGTCATATTCGGCCCGGCTCTCCCGTACTATCCCCCTCTACAGGGAAGCCGTTGCCATTCTCTCCCCTCCGGTCCTGGTGGCTGAGCGATGCGGGTCGGCCACCTGAAAGACTTCTTTACCCATTTGGCGTTCTGGGCCGGCCACCCGACCAACTGGACTGTTTGGTTGGCGACCTTGTCCGACCACCAGAGATCCTGTTCTCCCGGGCCTGGGACTGGGGTAGGCCGCCCGAACGCTCCTTTTTCCCCCTATCCTCTATTTGGGCATTGGACGCAGGGAGACCACCAGAACTGTGTGTATTATGGGACTCTGCCTGCCGTCATCCCCGTATGTTTCGTTTTTCTCTTGATGTTAAGGTCATCTCTGGTGTGTTGTCATGTGCCTTAGGTTGATCTGTGTATTACCGCTGTTAAGCGTGTTATTTGTTTTTTCTCCTCTCCCCTGTCTGAGGGATGACTTGTATTTTCCTCATTATGTCTTAAAGGCCTGTGTGTTTTAGTTTTAGGCCTCCTACTGTTGTTGCATTTTTTGGGTTCTGTCTATGTATCATCTGCATTTTATGGAGTATTGTGGGTTTTTTTTCCCCCTACCATACTGTGTAATTGCTTCATTTGGGTGGGGTGGGGTGGGGGGGGGGGCTTGGGCGTCCTACAGCGTCCGAAGTTCACCGCTTCAGGGGGAGGTACTGTCGTGGTTCGAGTGCCAATCTCGTCCACGCTCGGGCCGTGCGGTATTTTCCTCCCAGCTGATGTGGGTTTCCCTATGGCTCTCTGAGCTTTTATTGTGACAGCGCTCGGAGGGGCTTCCGGCTGTCAGAGCTAAGGCCCTGACAGCTGAGCTGCATTTCGCCTCATCAGCTGTTCCCTACTTAAGAGGGCAGCTGAGGGCGAAATGTGCGGCAGTCTCATCAGACTTTCCTCATCTGACACCGTCAGATTTCTCAGCAAACTAACCCTAGTCTGACATCGTCGAGCATCCCTCGTCGAGCTCCCTGGTCAGACGTCATCTACCTTTCATCCCCGTCCTTATTGTAAGTGTGTTTCATCATGTATCTGTTCCTCCGTATCATAGACTGAGTGTTAGTGTCAGTGTGTTAATTTGTTTTAGCCCCTCGTGGCTCATTACTTTATCATTATCCTTTTCCTTTAATAAACTGTGCAAACTCACCGGTGATATGTGGCATCTTATTGATGGCTCGTGAGGGCCATCCATGACAAAAGGCAGATTAGAGATTGGTCTATACGTAGCTAAAACTCCTGGATCCAGCATTGGCTTTTTGAGTAAGGGTTTAATTACAGCAATTTTAAAAGCCTGCGGTACGTGGCCTAATGAAGAATTGATTATTTGAAGAATAGAGCTACCAATAAATGGGAAGGCTTCTTTAAATAACCTGGTAGGAATAGGGTCTAAAAGACAAGTTGAAGGCTTGGGTGAGGAAATTATTTTATCTAACTCTGAAAGGTCAATTGCAGTAAACTCATCCAAACAGATATCAGTTGAAGGAGTTGTAGTTGTAACAGTATTTAAAGGAAACTTGTACCGGTCATTATAAAAACATTAATCCTGCTTTAGGTATTACTTATTAACCAAAAATGTGTTTATTCAGTTAAAATAACCCCCTAGAGTCAGTATACTGAATAATTTTATCCCATGAAAACCGCTCGGTCAAAACCAATGGGGCACAGCCATCACCAGCTGGAAGTGACGTACACTTGTTGTTTCCGGCTTTACCGCAGAGGAGTAAACGCGTTCAGCAAATGCTCAGTAGGTTGAGATCCGAGTTGAAAACAGCACAAAATTTGCACGATATATACTGCACAAACCATCCTTGGAAATGGCCTTCATTGACTGCACGATCCGTAGTTACCTCTGGGGATCAGCAGCTGAAGGGGACTTGACCAACAGGCAATTTCCCAGTCAAGTAACTTCAGAACACGTTGAATAAATTTTAATATACTAGAATTTTATTTCATTAAATTATATGCAAGTAGATTTTCTTGTACATGGTTGTAAAAAATTACATAAAATTCTGGTGTTGAAACTTTGTTGACTGCTATACTGCAGCGCAGTCAGTCGCACAAAGCAACAACTGTGCGTCACTACCGTCAGTGAAACAGCCCATGGAGGAGGCAAGATGTCCCTGACCATGAATGACTGAGAGAGCAGTGACTTGAAACTCGCACGTATTTGAGAAGGAATCATGACCAAAATTACTGGACAGAACCACTAGTATCATATTTGATCCTTTGAAATAGCTTTTGATTAAAATTCTCTACAGGTACCCAGGTTAAGGGTGGTATAACTGCTAGGGAGCAATATTGCAACAACCATTCATTCATTCATCTGATTAATGAGATGACATGACCATTGAGATGTCACCATTGAGATGGTGACATCCTACAAGTACCTGGGTGTTCATCTGAACAATAAACTAGACTGGTCACACAATGCCGACGCACTCTACAAGAACGGACAGCGCAGACTGTTCCTACTGAGGAGACTCAGATCTTTTGGTGTACAAGGAGCGCTGCTGAAGACATTCTACGACACGGTGGTGGCATCAGCCATCACTTTTGGAGTGGTCTGCTGGGGCAGTGGCATTACAGCAGCCGATAGGAAGAGACTGAACAGACTGATCAAGAAAGCTAGCTCTGTCCTGGGGCAACGCCCTGACCCAGTGGAGGAGATAGGAGAGAGAAGGATGGTGGCTAAACTGTCATCTCTGCTGGAGTCCGAGTCCCACCCTATGCAGGACATACTGAACGCACTGAGGAGCTCATTCAGCAGCAGACTGCATCATCCTAGGTGCACAACCGAGAGGTTTTGCAGGTCCTTCCTACCCACGGCTGTCAGACTGTATAACCTAAGCAGTGCTGCTCGCTGAGATAGCAAAAAAAACGTGACAACCTAATAGTATTGAATGCAAAAGATGCAACAGACTTACACAAATGGTCCCCTCCAGCATACAACTATTCAATTCAATTCAATTCAACTTTATTTATATAGCGCCATTTCACAACAACAGTCATCTCATAGCACTTTCAACTGTAGGGGGAACCCCCACAGTTGCAGAAAGACCCCAGCAATCAGGCGATCCCCTGTGAGCAAGCACTTGGCGACGGTGGAGAGGAAAAACTCCCTTTTAACAGGAAGAAACCTCCAGCAGAACCAGGCTCAGGGAGGGGCAGTCATCTGCTGCGACTGGCTGGGGGGTGAGGGAATAGAGAAGAAGAAAAGAACAGACATGTAGAGAGCAAACAGCACGATGGGGACTCAATCTATGGGAGAGAACAAACAAATGTTAATGACCAGCAAAAAAAATATTTCATAGAGAGTGAGAAAAGGAGTGAGGCCCAGTGCATTACTGGAGGTCCCCCGGCTGACTAAACCTATTAGCAGCATAACTAAGGGAGGGTTCAGAAACACATGATCCCTCCCTAATTGTAGGCTATATCAAAAAGGTAGGTTTTAGCCCTATTCTGAAAAACAGAGATCGAGTCTGACTCCCGAATCCAGATTGGCAGCTGATTCCACAGGAGAGGAGCTTGATAACTGAAGGCTCTGCCTCCCATTGTACTTTTGGAGATTCTAGGTATTACAAGTAATCCTGCATTTTGGGAGCGTAGTGCTCTGTTAGGATAATACGGTAGTATCAGATCTTTTAAATAAAAAGGAGCCTGATTGTTTAGAGCTTTGTAAGTAAGAAGAAGGATTTTAAACTTAATTCTAAACTCTATGGGAAGCCAATGAAGGGAGGCCAGAACCGGAGAGATATGATCTCTCTTTCTAGTACCTGTTAAAACTAGGACAATATCAGTCGCTACGGAGGGTGACAATTTGTATGGGTACATATTCATACTATGTAGGATAACTAAATAGACGGTTATGCTGTTTATTCCATCTTGCTACAATGCTCTGCACTGTGTATATATATATTTATATATTTATGTGTACGTATGTATATTCACTGCTCTTATTTTTATTTTTCTTATCTTCTTAATTATTGCTCTGAGTGTTGCTATCCCTGTGCTGTTGCAATCCTGGAATTTCCCCATTGTGGGACTAATAAAGGCTTATCTTATCTTATCTTATCTTAATGGCTTCATTCCTTTCAGGTTGCAGAGGGGCTGGAGTGTATCCTAGTGTATATGGGGCAAGCGGTGGGATGGAACCTGGACAGACTACCAGTCCATTAATGCATCCAGCCTAAAACGATATGAATTAAGTCGTGCAGATATTGGTCAGATAACACACCAACTATAATGAACATGTAAACATTATGACTGTATGTTCACACATCTAAAGCCACATAATTAAAGACATGTATGGCTTTTTGTCAGAATTGTGCAGCATTTCATATTTCTGCTAAGAGCAATACCAAGGAAGTAAATGGAATTGGATTTGTTTTGGACTCCGTGTAAAATAATATCCTAATTAAGCACTATAATCCAGATGGGGCCTTTCAAAATCAAAATATTTTAATGCTTGAAAAAAAAAAGCATGGACCAAGCACCTACGCTGGAGTGCTGATTATCAAATTACTACAATGTTTATAATAGTGGTCTCTTTATGTCTGCAGATGCTGCAGATTTCTTTCACAATACTGAACAGGTGAAACAACAGGTGGAGGCCCCCTGGCCTCTGGAACAACAACGGGTGGAGGCCACCCAGCCTCTGAAACGATGGTGGGTGGAGGCGCCCTGGTCTCTGGAACAGCAGGTGGAGGCCCCCCTGACCTCTGGAACATTGATTGGTGGAAGTCCCCTGACCTCTTGGATGATGGGTGGAGCAGACTGCTCAACCTCTTGGACGATGGGTCGAGGTCCCCTGACCTCTGGAACCATGGGTGAAGGCATGCCGGCCTGTTGGGCTATGGTAGGAGCGGACTGCTCGGATGGCCCAGGTGCATCAGTGGCATGAACCTCGGAAACAGCTGGAGCTGTGGCATGCACCTCCATCCCTGAAGCAGGTACCTCGGACATGGAGGGAGAAACACAGGTTGGTGTCATGTCCAAACCAAAACAACCAGCAGAAAAACTTGGTGGGAAGAGTTCAGAAGCAGATGGGAACTGCAACTGGCTCTCCCTGCCAGTAGCAAGACAAGTCCTCTCAAAAACTGATGTTATAGAAATAAAGAAAGGTACTTTCCTGAACTCTTCTACTGATGAGGACCCCAGTGACTCTGCTGCTGGAGAGGTGATGAAAGTCTCAGGAGATGCTGGAGCAACACTGGAAGAAGCAGTCTGAGATGCAGCAGTGGGCAGGGGCACCAGTGTAGCAGATGTGAGAACCAGCACTGCAGGTGTGACAGGCGAAGCTGCAGGCCTAATGACAGGCGAAGCAGGTGGGGCAACAGCAAGTTGATGTGTGTGCTGCTGGAATAGATGGTTGGGGTGTGCTGACTTCATGCCCTGCAGCCACTGAGGCTGCCACTGCTAAAGCATTCGAGGAAGGTGGAGCGGTGGCAGCAGAAATGCTCGGCGGAACCTTGAGTGAAGGGCCCGGATGAGAAGCGGAGCAATGTTTCCTCGATGCCCACTTCTCTGCTGGGCATTTTGATGGCAGCTGGTCTTCACACGCTGGGAATAACACCTCCGGAGCGAGCCAGGGCTCATGTTCCAGCAAGATGTCAGTTTGGGCGAGGATCACCTCCCTTCACTCCTCCTGCTCCAATGGAGGCAGCAGACGTGTAGGAGCAACGGGGAAGCAGAAGGTGACACACTGGAGGCAGGAGTTGGGATCAGTGGCTCAGAGCCAGATTGGACAGAGCAGCACGAATGGCCTATTTGCATGAGTTTGTTGCAGGTCCACATTAAACAGGAGCAGAATTCAGATATCCCGGAAAGATGATGCAGGGCTGGGGAATTGAGACTAGCCCTCACCACAATTAGATCCCATAGGTTTGAGTGACCAAGACCCTGATCAAACAGCTAAATCGCCTGGTTGAGGTCCTTTTCTGCCGGGTTCTGGTTCCGCTCCTTCCTCCTGCTGATCCTACCCACTGAGACCTTCTTTGGTGACGTCATTCTGTCAAGGTGTGGTGAATGGGACTCAGGCACATGCAGGGATATGATGCAAAAGGTAGTAATTTATTAACAGAACTCAAAAAACAAACAAATGACGGCACATGGGCTGAAAACCAAACTTAGAAATACACAAAACGGGAGCACACTGAACAGAACAAACAGAAACACAAATGGTGCCACAGCTGACACAGACTGGCAGAGACATGTATAGACAGGGAGCAATCACAGCAGCAAGGAACAGATGGGCACATTAAGGGGAAATCAGAGATGCAGGGAATGACTATGCTATGGAAAAACATGATGGACTGAGTCAGGAACAGAGGACTAGGGGAAATACGATCATGATAATAATGATGATAATAATAATAATAATAATAATAATAATAATAATAATAATAATAATCATGGTGTGGAGATGTGAAAATGACGAGGCAGAGTTCTTTCTCAAAGTCAGCTTTATTCACATCTCCATCATTTCAAAGCAGAGCAAAAAGAGAAAGACACAGTAAACTCTCGTCCTTAAATATCAGGAACTTCACATTTCACAGATCACATGACACACAGACCACATTGCATTGTAAAGACAGTTATAATGCATTTCTCTCCATGATATCACTTCCACTGTTTCCTATGCATCCTTTCCTTAATCCTTTAATCGACCCCCCACAGTCTCTAGCCTTGCATACCAAGGCTAAGATTCTTGCCTTTGTTCTGACTTAAAATGTGAGTCACAAAACCGGTCCAACAGGTCCCATGTGTGGGTTCCCCACACAAAGCCCCCCCCCCCCCAGCATTTTAGCAAACAGAACAACAAGAGGATAACCACATGCATGCCGTGATAGCATCAATACACATCAGTCTAACTAACTACTAACTAACCTGCACTTATATAGCGCTTTTCTAGTCACAAAGACCACTCAAAGCGCTTTCATTAATACTAACCCTCTATTCTAAGGGCCTATAGGAAACAGATATCTAGGGACAATTTAGAACAGCCAATTAACCTAACATGCATGTCTTTGGCATGTGGGAGGAAACCGGAGAAATCCCGGAGTAAACCCACGCAACACGGGGAGAACATGCAAACTCCACACAGATCACTGTTGGTCGGGGGCTGGGATCGAACCCACGATCCCACGATCCCCACAATCCCCCGGCCAAGGGTAAACTGTGCTGCCGCAGTGCTAACCACTGCGCCACCATCCAGTCCACATGCTGGATAGGCTTCAGCCTCCTGCCGAATCTGCTGTAGGTGGGGTTCAACGTCTCTGCGGCGCTGTCACGCTGGGGATTTGCCGTCTGGGGGCGGGAACCCTTTGTGAGTCTCTGCGGGTGTTCTGGGGAAACATTACTGTGGGAAACATTACTGTGTGAAGCCCCTCATGGCGGTCTACCTCACCGCGGGGCCTTTGCCAATAGCACTTCCTCATCTGCCACCACAAAAGCGGGTTTAAGTCTGTTTATGCCAATTTTCTCTTTCCTACCCCCCAAATCTAGCAAAAACTGCTTGTCCCCTGTTTCTAGCACTCTGAATGGTCCGTCATAAGGCAGTCGCAGCGGGGTTCGATGCGCATCATGTCTAACAAAAACAAACTCTGCGTTCTTCAAAGTTTTAGGCACAAAAACGTGCGGAAAACTGTGGTGCGCGGGGCCGGGCAGCGTGCTTGATTCTATGCTACTCCGCAACAGCTGAGACAGGGAGGCGTTTGGCGCAGGGTTATCTGGGAGAAACTCCCCAGGCAGCCGGAGTGGCTGCGCAAACACGAGCTCCGCTGGTGAGGTTTCTAGATCCTCTTTAGGCGCAGAACGCAACCCCAATAACACCCATGGTAACTTGTCAAACCAATTTGTATCTGTCAGTGACGCTCTGAGAGCCGCTTTCAATGACCTATGAAAACGTTCGCATAACCCGTTAGCCTGCGGATTGTATGCGGTTGTGCGATGAATTGTGACACCCAGGCTGCGGGACATTGTCAACCAAAGCTCGGACACAAATTGAGGGCCTCTGTCGGACATAATGTCCGACGGAACGCCGAAGCGCGCCACCCAAGATGTTAAAAACGCGGGCGTCACCTCCTCGGCCGTGGTTGATGCCAGCGGGACCACTTCAGGCCAGCGCGTGGTGCGGTCCACCATTGTCAGAAGGTGTGTGCACCCCGGTGACGGTGGGAGGGGACCCACAAGGTCCACATGAACGTGATCAAACCTCTTTGCCGGAATGTGAAACGGTTCCAAAGGAGCCCTCGTGTGCCTGTGTACTTTGGTTCGTTGACAAGCCGTGCAGGCTGCTGTCCACTCTTTGACTTGTTTGCGGAGGCTCGGCCACACAAATTTCTCTCCCACCATTTTGACCGACGCGCGCACTCCCGGGTGTGCCAAAGAGTGAACAAAGAGTGGAGACATCGCAGATTAGGGGGGGCATACCATCTTGCAGCACCCTGTCCTCCAGCCTTAACCCTGTTGGTCCAGACTGGAGCGTGCGCACGTCTGTGTCATTAACCTGCTCCGCGGCCATGGCTGCATAATCTACCCCTACGCTGACCGGGGCCGCCACAGCGCGCGAGAGGCAATCTGCCATTACATTGAGTTTGCCCGCCACATGCTGAATATCAGTGGTAAACTCTGATATCGTGGCCAGCTGTCTCTGCTGCCGGCCTGACCACGGTTCAGAGACCTTGGCCATCGCAAATGTCAGCGGTTTGTGATCAACGAATGCGGTGAAAGCGCGTCCTTCCAGCCAGAACTGGAAGTGGTGGACGGCCAAATGGAGAGCGAGCAGCTCCCTGTTGAACGTGGTGTATTTACGCTCGCTATCACGCAAGGTCCTGCTGAAAAAGGCGAGGGGCTGCCAAACCCCGGCTACATGCTGCTCCACGACCGCACGTATGGCCACATCTGACGCGTCAGTGGTGAGCGCTATGCGGGCCGTTGGGTCTGGGTGTGCCAACAACACAGCCTTTGCCAAAGCTGCTTTCACCTCCGAGAACGCTTGGCCCCGCTCCGGGGGCCACTCGATCTTATCCGCGGGTTTCTTTTTTTTGAGCACGCCATACAACGGCTGCATGAGTTGCGCCGCGCGGAGGAGAAAGCGGTTATAAAAATTCACCATTCCCAAAAACTCCTGCAACGCCCTGACCGTCTGCGGCTGGGGAAAATCTGCCACAGCGCGCACTTTGTCAGGTAGCGGAACTGCTCCTTCAGGGGAGACGTGGTGTCCTAAAAAATCGATCTGCGCCACCCCGAACTGACACTTCGCTGGGTTGATTATTAACCCGTGATCTCCCAACCTTCGGAAAACTGTGGCCAGGTGTTTTTCGTGTTCGTCTTCGGACGTGCTGGCTACTAAAATATCGTCCAGATAGACGAACACGAAAGGGAGATCGCGAAGCACCTCGTCCATCATGCGTTGGATGTCATAATTCTGGCTCTCACAAGCCAGGAAAGAGATTCGAGGGCGACCAGTGAGTTGGCGTAATTTATTAGAACAAAACACACACACTACACTAAATAACGAACAGCAAAATAAAGAGCCACATGGGGCTAAAACACACACAGAACTAAAGGTACATACCACCCAGGGAGAAAGGCTAGAGGGGCGGCGAGGGAAAAAATACTCGCCGAGTCGCAGCACTAACACTGGGGAAGGCGCCGAGGTAACGGCGAACTGCAGCTAGGCGGAGGAGCTAACAGTCGTGGAAACACAAGATGAGTCTTTCCAAAGCGAGGTCGCAGCGACGAGTGACTCTCGGCTGCTCGCTTAAATGGAGGAGGAGATTGGAGATAGGAGACAGCTGTCCCAGCGCAGCTGAACTAGACAGCTGGCAATCAGCTGGGCGCTGTCAAACAGCGGGCCATGGAAGACCCGGCACGGACTACCCCGGAGCAGGAGCGACACTGGACAACCTGAACGCAGAGAAAGATAGTGTTCAGGTCGTGACAGTACTCCTCCCCCGAGCCGCGCCTCCTGGAGCGGGCTAACCCCCCCCCCCCCCCCCCCCCGAGGGAAGACCAGGGAGGGCGGTGGGGGCCAGATCTGGGAGAAAGGGAGGGACCAGAAAAAGGAGGCAGGGAAGAAAAAAAAAAAACCTAGATACAGTATAGGGTCAGATACCATAATAATTTTAAACCCCAAACCATCACCCCCTCCTCTGCAGAGGCCAGACGGTCTGTGCAGGTGACCACAGGAGGTGGGGAGAAACGACAAGAACCAAGATGCAGAAACATAGCAACATAGTCATGGAAAAAGTTCACAATAACTTAGGGTGAGGACAATAAAAAAAAAACTCATGTCCCGAAGGCCAAAAACTACAAAACTCTGTGAACATATGGTTTAAATAGACTTACACATGTAACCCCGGCCAGAACAGAATAATATACAAAGGAGGCAGTCCGGGCATAAGACCTAAAAATAGAGCCTGGAACAGCAAATTGGCATAAAAATACAAAAGGAACAACTCCTCAGACACGTATAAGAACAAAAAGTGTCACTAAACAGTCTGGAGGAGGATATAAATACAGAAAAACAAGACAACTCGGAATGAGGCCAGGCAATGTGAAGCAAATGCTACTTAAGGGAGAAATTAGAATAGGGATCCATACAGGGATCGTAAAACACATAAAATTGTCTAAAGAAAAATTCTCGGTAGAAATGACATCCCAATAAGGACTCTAACACAGAAAGTTCCCTGATGTCCTGAATGAAATTAAATAATGGGGGGCATACAAAACACAAGACTATGAACAGTTAGTCAATCTGTCAGGAATGACAGCAGGTGGAGTGAGGCAGGCGATGACAGCTTGTCCGGCGAGCGGCCCAAACTCCACCAGGCCAGGAACCACAACACCAGTTCGGGTGGCCTACCCGAGTCCCAGGCTAGGAGACACAGTTTCTCCGGAGGCCGACCCAGACCACCGAACCAGCCAGATGGCTCCCCAGGCAGTCGTCCTGTGACCTCAGACCACGGAGAGCTGAGGGAGAAGTCTTGGTGCAGCTTCCTCCCTGAGGGAAAAGGCAGGAGGAAACTGACCCAGGTGAGAAAACCCCCCACAGTAGTAGGGGGAGAAGAGATGGAGGCAAGGGGCAAAGTCAGCCTGCCATCTAATGGCAACAAGGGTAGGGGGAAACTGCCCCGCATGAGAGGAACCCCAACAGCGGCAGGAGGAGAAATGATGGAGGCAAGGGACAAAGTCAGCCTGATGTCAGGCGAGCACAATCCTCCAGCTCCCACACTAACTGTTACCTGGGCCGGCGCAGCACCCCCGGTGGACTCCAGCTGGACCGGCGAAACACTCCCGGTGGACTCCAGCTGGACCGGCGAAACACTCCCAGTGGACTCCAGCTGAACCGGCGAAACACTCCCGGTGGACTCCAGCTGGACCGGTGAAACACTCCCGGTGGACTCCAGCTGGACCGGCGAAACACTCCCGGTGGACTCCAACTCGACTGCGAATGGCTCCGCAGCCGGCATGATGTTTTCCACAGTCAACCGACCTCCAAACGCCGAAGACCGCGTCGACAGCCCGCCTGGCGTGGAGGCAGGAGATCTGGACTCTGCTGGGCCGAACCATTCCTCTGTGGAGACCCGGGGACGCTTAACCGTCGGCGCTGGCTCCAACAGGCAGTTCGACCTTCTCCTCTGCCCATAACGTGGCTGCGGGGCTGGGGCAAAACCCTCCAGGGCCGCAGGCCGCCTCCTCCTCGCGCAGCGGTGTACACCTGGCACCGGGGCACACTCAAGGGGAAGAGACACAGAGGACGCATTTTCATATTCAGTTTTTGCAGCGGGAGGAGAGAGCTCAGGGGACTGTGAACCCTGAACTCCTCCCCCAGGAATCAAACAAGGCAATTCACTCATAATGGGAGGAGAATGAATGGACACTTGCCTGATTCCCGGAGGGCCGGTGAAACCCGCTACAAGGGGCTTGAGTCTCTCTTCTCCCAACCGGATAGAAGTGGGGGACCCCCCGGACAGATGAGGTGGTGCTACCCGCACCGTATCGGGACCTGGAACACCTGGGGATGAATTTGCGCTTCTCCCAGCAGCCGGAGTGAATGACGAAGAGGGGGGTGAAACAGCTGAGGAGAGCTGGGGGCCCAAAGCTGACGGGACAGCGGGGAGAGCGGGCCCAGGAGCGGGAGCAGCTGATTCACTTCTTCGGCAAGACACGGGAGCTACAGCAGGCTGGGAGGCGGAATTCGTGTGGTTTCCTGGAGCGGGATCCGGACGGGACTCTCGCTGAGATGAGTGGGGAATTTGGGAGCGACGTCTTCTGAACGTGAGGTCGGGAAAACGCCGCTCCTGCGCGGTGAGCGAAGCCAACAGGTCAGCGTATTCCAGATAATTGTTCAGCTCTGGGTTCTTCTCGACCAGCCTGACCGCCGCAATCACGTTCTTCATGGCTACGGGGGGAACGGCGGCGGAAGAAGCGGCTGCCACTCGATCCGCAATGCGCATCGCTGTCACTCTCATCTCCGGGGGAAACCCGGTTGACGTCACTCTATCCTGGGGATCACCCCTGGGTGAGGCGAACTCCTGGACTGGATCAGCGGCAGGAGCGGGATTCCAAAGCGAGGAGCGATGGCGTCCTGTCCTCCGCTTCCTGCCGGAGTTCTCCTCCAGCCTACGGAGTCTTTCCCAGGCCACAGAGATGTCTGCCCTCCTCGCCTTAACCTCGGGGAGAAGGAAGTAGCAAGAAAAGCTGTTAAGCATTCCCTCGGCGAGCTCCAGGCGCCAGCGTATCTCGCTGGGGGCATCGTAGAGGTCCGTGGTGAACAACGTTCCGTCCACAAGGTCCAGAGCCTCCGAGAGATCGTGGCCTGGGTGCCGCATGCATCTCCTGGAGGGAGACATGGTACAGGCTCGCCTACGCCCAGAGGAAGGAAAAAGAGAGCGTCGAGTCCTTACGGCAAACTCACGGTCGCGGCCGTCTCAGTATGGCTGCGACCTACTGTCATAATTCTGGCTCTCACGAGCCAGGAAAGAGATTCGAGGGCGACCAGTGAGTTGGCGTAATTTATTAGAACAAAACACACACACTACACTAAATAACGAACAGCAAAATAAAGAGCCACGTGGGGCTAAAACACACACAGAACTAAAGGTACATACCACCCAGGGAGAAAGGCTAGCGGGGCGGCGAGGGAAAAAATACTCGCCGAGTCGCAGCACTAACACTGGGGAAGGCGCCAAGGTAACGGCGAACTGCAGCTAGGCGGAGGAGCTAACAGTCGTGGAAACACAAGATGAGTCTTTCCAAAGCGAGGTTGCAGCGACGAGTGACTCTCGGCTGCTCGCTTAAATGGAGGAGGAGATTGGAGATAGGAGACAGCTGTCCCGGCGCAGCTGAACTAGACAGCTGGCAATCAGCTGGGCGCTGTCAAACAGCGGGCCATGGAAGACCCGGCACGGACTACCCCGGAGCAGGAGCGACAGTGGACAACCTGAACGCAGAGAAAGATAGTGTTCAGGTCGTGACATTGGAACGTCTGAGCAGCCCCTTTAAGTCCGAATGGCATGCGTAAAAACTCGAATAGGCCAAACGGAGTTATTACCGCTGTTTTGGGTATGTCCTCAGCACGCACTGGGACTTGGTGGTAACCGCGGACCAAGTCGATTTTAGAAAAAATGCCCGCCCCTGCCAAATGAACGGAAAAATCTTGGATATGTGGGATTGGGTAGCGGTCGTGCGCTGTAGCGTTGTTTAACCTGCGGAAATCCCCACAAGGGTGCCATTATCCGTCAGCTTTCGGGACCATATGTAGGGGGGAAGCCCACGGACTGTTTGAACGTCGGATAATGCTCAACCTCTCCAGGTTGGCGAACTCCTCGCACGCTATGGCTAGTTTAACTACGTCCAAGCGCCGAGCTTTTGCAAAAACGGGCAGTCTGGTAGTGGTAATAAAATGCTCCACCCCGTGCTTAGCGACTGTTGCCGAAAATGTGGGGACCGTGAGTGCTGGGAACTGAGTGAGCAGTGTGTGGAACTTACCGCCTGCTGCTGTGACGTTGGCTTGTGCTGTTGGCGGGGCCACTCGCGCTGTACAGGGAATAGAATCAAAAGAAAGTGCATTAACCAGGCGCCTGTTAGCGAGATCAACCAACAAACCATGTGAGCACAAAAAATCAGCCCCCAGCATATTGAAATTTACTGTTACTACAACAAAAGTCCACTCAAATGTACGGCCTTGTAGAGACAGAAGCAGGGTCTTCTCACCAAAGGTCTTAATCTCCGAGCCATTCGCCGCTGTCACCCGGGGACCTCCGGAACCAGTCAGTCTGTCCGTTTAGGAAGGTGTGATGAATCTCAACTGGGAGCCTGTGTCGACAAGGAACTGCCTCCCGGAACGTGCGTCCGACAAGTAGAGCAGCTTGTTCTCTTCCCCGAGGGCCGCGGCTGCTACCGGCCCCTGGTCTTGGCGTTTCCCGAACGCCCGAACTGGCATGGCGGTACACACTTGCGTGCCCTCTCTGCTAAGCGGCGATGGTAGAAACAAAGGACGTCCGGTCCACGCTCCCTGGCCCTTGCCGCTGCCGTCGTCGGTGAGTCTGGCACCGCTGACTCTGGACCCCTGTCGTCTCCGGTCGTCGCGCCGAGTTCCGCTGCCGCGGCCGTGGCTGCGCGCCGCTTGGTGGCGTTGACAATCCGCTGCACCTCTCGGCCCAGCGTGCAGTAATCCCATAGGGCCAACAGTGGCGAAGTGGCCAGAGTCGCTCTCGCTGCTGACGGTAGAGTCCTGAGGAAGAGGTGGGTGAAAATGAAGTGATCATCGTCAGAGTCTTTCAACCTCAACAACTTCTCCATCAGGCTCGCGGGCATGTCGTTTTCCCCCTCCGTCAGCGCCAGGAGCCTCTCTGCTCGCTCCTCCGCCGAGGGGGTGAAGTGCTGGATGAGTGCAGCCTTCAATGCGCCGTATTTGTGGCTGTCCGGCGGCTGGTTGATCAGGCTCTCCACATGCTGGGTCGTGTTGTTGTCCAGCTTTGCAACTACGTGGTAGAATTTTGTGGCATCTACCGATATCCCCGGAGGTTGAACTGTGCCTCAACCGCGTTGAACCAGGAGCGCGGATTGTTCTGCCAGAAGTCCTGTAGCTGGACTGTAGCGGCATTCGCTTGGCTGGGGGCTCCTGACGCGGCTGGCCCGGGGGAATTTTCTTCTTCCATGATACGTCTCGGATCACCAGTGTGGAGATGTGAAAATGACGAGACAGAGTTCTCTCTCAAAGTCAGCTTTATTCACATCTCCATCATTTCAAAGCAGAGCAAAAAGAGAAAGACACAGTAAACTCTCGTCCTTAAATATCAGGAACATCACACTTCACAGATCACATGACACACAGACCACATTGCATTATAAAGACAGTCATAATGCATTTCCCTCCATAAGATAAGATAAGATAAGATAAGATAAGCGTTTATTAGTCCCACAACGGGGAAATTCCAGGATTGCAACAGCACAGGGATAGCAACACTCAGAGCAACAGTCAGAAGGCAAGAAAAAAGCAAGCAAGCAAGAGCAGCTAATATACATATGTGCATATTACTATATATATATATATATATATATATATATATATATATATATATATATATATATATATATATATATATATATATATATATATATATATATATATATATATATATATACGTATATACAGTATACACACAGTGCAGAGCATTGTAGCTGGATGGAATAAATATATGAGTATATAAATGAGTATATAAACACAGTGCGGAGCATTGTAGCCAGATGGAATAAATATGTAGATATATAAACACCCACAGTACGGAGCATTGCAGCTAGGTGGAATAAATATGTAAATATATAAACACACACAGTGCGGAGCAATGTAGCTAGATGGAATAAATATGTAAATACATAAACACACAGAGTGCAGAGCATTGTTGCTAGATGGGATGAAACAGCACAGCTGTCTCTTAGTTATCCTACATGGTATGATTATGTGCCCATACATATTCTCACCCTCCATAGCGACCGGTATTTTCCTAGTTGTATGCCGGAGGGGACCATTGTGTAAGTCTATTGCATCTTTTGCATTCAAAAAACTATTAGGTTGTCACGTCTTTTTGCTATCTCTGCGAGCAGCCCTGCTTAGGTTGTACAATCTGACAGCCATTGGTAGGAAGGACCTGCGAAACCTCTCGGTTGTGCACCTGGGATGATGTAGTCTGCTGCTAAATGAGCTCCTCAGTGCATTCAGTATGTCCTGCATAGGGTGGAACTCGGACTCCAGCAGAGATGACAGTTTAGCCACCGTCCTTCTCTCTCCTATCTCCTCCACCGGATCAAGGCGCTGCCCCAGGACAGAGCTAGCTTTCTTGATCAGTTTGTTCAGTCTCTTCCTATCGGCTGCTGTAATGCCACTGCCCCAGCAGACCACTCCAAAAGTGATGGCTGATGCCACCACCGTGTCATAGAATGTCTTCAGCAGCGCCCCTTGTACACCAAAAGACCTGAGTCTCCTTAGTAGGAACAGCCTGCGCTGTCCTTTCTTGTAGAGTGCGTCAATATTGTGTGACCAGTCTAGTTTATTGTTTAGATGAACACCCAGGTACTTGTAGGATGTCACCATCTCAATGTCTGTTCCCTGTATATTTACTGGTGCTGTGAGGGGTTGTCCATGCCTGCGGCAGTCCACCACCAGCTCCTTAGTTTTCCTCGCGTTGATCTGGAGGCAGTTCCGATGGCACCAGTCCACGAAGTCCTGGATAAGCCCTCTGTACTCAGCTTCATCTCCATTGGAGATGAGGCCAACGATCGCAGAGTCATCAGAGAACTTCTGTAGATGGCAGTGTGTTGTGTTGTGTGAGAAGTCCGCAGTATAAAGAGTAAAAAGGAAGGGAGCCAACACCGTTCCCTGGGGGCCCCCCGTGCTACCGATGATCGTGTCGGACACACAGTCCCGGGTTCTCACAAACTGAGGCCGGTTTGTGAAGTAGTCCAGGATCCATGATGACAGGTGCTGGTCCACCCCTACGCGCAGCAGCTTGTCCTTCAGAATCATCGGTTGGATGGTGTTGAAAGCACTGGAGAAGTCAAAGAACATGATCCTCACCACATTCCCGGACTTCTCCAGGTGGGACAGAAAACGGTGAAGGAGGAAGATCACCGCATCCTCCACCCCAATGCCATGCTGGTAGGCGAACTGGAGTGGATCCATCACTGGTTCCACCAGGGGACGGAGGTGAGCAAGGAGCAGTCTCTCCAGGGTCTTCATCAAGTGGGACGTCAAGGCCACCGGTCTGTAGCTGTTCAGGTCTTTGGGGAGGGAAGTTTTTGGTACAGGTACCACACAAGATGTTTTCCACAGCTGTGGTACCTTCCCCAGCTTCAGGCTCAGGTTGAAGATGTACGCCACAATCCCACACAGCTGGTCTGCACAGGACTTGAGGAGCTTTGCGCTGATGCCGTCCGGTCCCGACACCTTCTTCGCCTTGATCTTCCTCAGCTCCGTCCTCACCTGGGTCCTGGTCAGGGTCAGGATGGGGGGCTGTGTGTTGGGAGTGGGGGGGTGTTGGTGGAGTGGGGAGTGGGCAGCAGGACTTGATGTCTTTAGAGGCAGCAGTGGTTGTTGTGCAGTCAGGGGGGAGGGCAGTTGGTCAAACCTATTGAAAAACAGATTCAGGTTGTTCGCCCACTCCCTGCCCCCCGTGGCCTGGGGGGAGGTATTCTGGAGCCCAGAGATGGTTTTGAGGTTTCTCCAGACCCCGCTGATGTCGCTCTGTTGCAGCTTGTCCTCCATCTTCTTCCTGAAGCTGTCCTTGCCTTCTCTGATCTTTCTCCTCAGCTCCCTCTGTAGGGACTTCAGCATCTCCCTGTTCCCCGACCTGAAGATCCTCTTCTTCTCTCTCAGAAGTGTTTTTATCTCAGGATTGATCCAGGGTTTGTTGTTTGAGCAACACCGTATGGTCTTGGTGGGAATGGATTTGTCCACACAGAAGCTGAGGTAGCCCGTGAAGGTGTGAGTGAGGCCATCGATGTCCTCACCATGTGGATCGCAGAGCTGCTTCCAGGCGGTGGCTTCAAAACAGCCCTTTAGAGTGTCCATTGCCTCCTCAGACCATAACTTCACTGTGCGCATGGCCGGAGGTTGTCTGTGCACTAGGGGTTTGTACACCGGCCGGAGATGAACCAAGATGTGATCCGATCTCCCGAGTGGGGGGAGTTGTGATGAGGTGTACACCTCCTTAGTGTTTACGTAGAATAAGTCCAGTGTTTTATTGTCTCTAGTGTGGCATGTGACATACTGGGTAAACGTGGGTAGAATGGGAGACAGTGAAACATGGTTGAAATCGCCTGGGATGAGGAGAAGAGCATCTGGGTGTTCTGTCTGCAGCCTGCCGGTTACTGAATGGATGACGTCACGCGCTGTCCCAGCGTTCGCCATCGGATTTGCATAAATAACAATGCAGATCACGTGTGAGTGTTCTCTTGGGAGATATGTTGGCCGCATGCTAACAGCTAGCAACTCAATGTCTTTGCTGCAGTGTCGTTGTTTAACAGTGATATGTCCCGGTCTGCACCAGTTGTTGTTAACATACATTATCACTCCACCGCCCCTTGCTTTGCCACTGTCTGGTGTTCGGTCTGCCCGTATCATGTGAAATCAGAATCAGAATCAGAATCAGGTTTATTGCCATTGTTCATGTAGTACACAAACTAGGAATTTGTCTCGGTACAGTGCTGCAACATTAAACATGATAAGATAAGAGAAATAAACTATACATGTAATAAAGTGTAGGATAAGATTAAGTGATACTGGTCAACAGTTAAAATATATATTAGCCAGCAGCAGATACTGTGGAGAACTATATAGTGCAGTCGGTAATGCAGGAAGAAAACAGTGATGATTAACATGAGTCTGGTTGAGCTGCTGTACATGGTGCACGAGAGTCACTTAGTGTTCAGCAGTCTAATGGCAGAGGGGAAGAAGCTGTTCATGTGACGGGAGGTTTTAGTCTGGATGGACCGAAGTCTTCTACCAGAGGGGAGGGGGGCAAACAGTACGTGACCAGGGTGTGAGGGATCGGCTATGATCCGGCCAGCACGCCTCCGGGTCCTGGAGATGTACAGATCCTGGAGAGATGGGAGCTTGCAGCCGATCACCTTCTCAGCAGTGCGCACGATGCGCTGCAGCCTTAGTCTGTCCCTGGCAGTGGCTCCTGCGTACCACACGGTTATGGAGGTGGTGAGGATGAACTCGATGATGGCTGTGTAGAACTGCACTAACATCTTGGTGGGTAGCTTGAGCTTCCTCAGCTGCCGCAGGAAGAACATCCTCTGCTGGGCTTTTTTGATGAGTGAGCTGATGGTCAGCTCCCATTTGAGGTCCCTGGTGATGGTAGTGCCTAGGAAGCGGAAGGAATCAGCAGTGGTGATGGGAGAGCCTGAGAGGGTGAGGGGGGGCAGAGGGGTTGTGACTTTCCTGAAGTCTACAATCATCTCCACTGTCTTCAGAGCGTTCAGCTGCAGGTTGTTATTGTCGCACCAGGACGCCAGCTGGGCCACCTCTCTCCTGTAGGCGGACTCGTCGCCGTTGGAGATGAGCCCGATGAGGGTGGTGTCGTCCGCAAACTTGATCAACTTGACAGACTGGTGGCTGGAGGTGCAGGAGTTGGTGTAAAGGGAGAAGAGTAGGGGGGAAAGTACACAGCCCTGGGGTGATCCGGTGCTGATGCTAGTATAGTCTGAGACAGTCTTTCCCAGCCGCACATGCTGCCTCCGGTCCGTCAGGAAGTCGATGATCCACCTGCAGAGGGAGTCAGGCACGTTGAGCAGGGACAGCTTGTCCCGGAGCAGAGCGGGGCGGATGGTGTTGAATGCGGAGCTGAAGTCCACAAACAGGATCCTGGCGTAGGTTCCCGGGGAGTCCAGGTGCTGCAGGATGGAGTGGAGGGCCAGATTGACTGCATCGTCTACAGACCTGTTGGCTCGGTAGGCAAACTGCAGCGGGTCCAGGAGAGGGGTGGTGATGGACTTGAAGTGGGACAGGACCAGGCGCTCAAAGGACTTCATGACTACAGAGGTGAGCGCTACAGGTCTGTAGTCATTAAGTCCAGTGATCCGTGGCTTCTTGGGGACAGGGATGATGGTGGAGGATTTGAGGCAGGACGGCACGTGGCATAACTTAAGGGAGGTGTTAAAAATGTCTGTGAATACAGGAGCCAGCTGTTTCGCACAGAGTCTCAGGGTGGAGGGAGACACGCCGTCTGGGCCGGGGGCCTTTGCGGGTTCAATCTGGAGAACTGTTTGAGCACATCCTGCTCACTGATGATAAGGAAAGCCCTTATCATAAGGAAAGGATGAAAGCCCTCCAGCTCAATGTTAGCATCTGCTGCTAGTTCAGTTAGCCACGTCTCAGAAAACAAAAGGAGAGAGCACTCCCGGTATGTGCTATCGTAGTGGCAGATCACCGCTAGCTCATCTACCTTTCCCAGTAACGACCGTACATTTCCCATGACAATAGATGGAAGCGAGGGTCTGTACCTTATATTTTTTGTCCTCCGCCTTACTCCAGCCCGGCAGCCGTGGCGTTTTCTCCTCAGTTCTCTTGGTATGTCGAGTTTTTCCAATTGCACCGGGTGGCGGTTGAATGCTAGCAGCTCTTCCCTGCTGTATCGTATCCTGCTATAAACAGTGGCTCCGTCCACCGGCTCAGGAGACATTTGGGACGATCTGTGTGTCCGTGATATAAGTGGAGTGAAAAAAAAAAACTTGATCAAAAAGACAGAGGAAGGGAAAAAAGACTCGGAATCGAGCCACTGTTGCAAAGGGCGGCCGACTCGTGTGGCGCCGGGAGAGAGAGAAAAAAAAAAATGATATCACCATGATATCGCTTCCACTGTTTCCTATGCATCCTTTCCTTAATCCTTTAATCGACCCCCCACAGTCTCCAGCCTTGCATACCAAGGCTAAGATTCCTGCCTTTGTTCTGACCTAAAATGTGAGTCACAAAACTGGTCCAACAGGTCCCATGTGTGGGTTCCCCACACAATAACTAAAAGTACGTGGCTGCAAGAAAAACATAGAAACATAATAACTAAGGGTGAGGACATGGCTCAACTCATGTCTTGAAGATAAGAGAAAACACAAATATGAACATAAAGCAAGGACATGAGCACAGACATGTTCAAACCCTTACATGCCCTGGTGGACAGGTTTTGGCCCGCGGGCCATATGTTTGATCCCATGGGACCAGCCCATTAAAAAATGCATTTTTAGAGGGTAAAGGGCTGTCCACACCAAATACAATAATAACTATAAAATTATAGTTTTAAAATCATTGTAAGCCTCCACATCATTTAACTAGAAAAGCACTCGGAGAGCGCACACCTCCGCCAAGCGCCACAGTTTCCCCCATACAGTCTTCAGATTCCTTGACCATGAAAACATATGACAAGCAGTGGTTCAGTAGTTATTCACGAAAATGGCATTTTCCGGTTTAGTGTCACAGTTCCCCCCATACAGTGTTTGTGTGTACGTTTTCAGATTCCTTGACCATGAAAACATATGACTAGCAATTGGATTGACAATGATAGGATTAGTGGTTCAGTAGTTATTCACGAAAATGGCATTTTCCATAATGGCGGCCACAGTTCCCCCCATACAGTGTTTGTGTGTACGTTTTCAGATTGCTTGACCATGAAAACATATGACTAGCAATTGGATTGACAATGATAGGATTAGTGGTTCAGTAGTTATTGACAAAAATGGGATTTTCTGTAATGGCGGTTTAGCACCACAGTTCCCCCCATACAGTGTTTGTGTGTATGTTTTCAGATTCCTTGACCATGAAAACATATGACTAGCAATTGGATTGACAATGATAGGATTAGTGGTTCTGTAGTTATTCACGAAAATGGCATTTTGCGTAATGGCGGTTTACTTGTGGACGGTGATCCGGATCACCCCCAAAATGTAATCATCTGTAAGATACCCCATTTCTGACAATCTGTGAAAATTTCATGAAAATCCATCCATAACTTTTTGAGTTATCTTGCTAACAAACAGACAAACAAACAGACAAACAGACAAACCAACGCCGATGATCACATAACCTCCCCCTTTGGCGGTGGTAACAATATCGCTTTAACAGCAGAGACAAGCATGAGCTGCACAGTCCACACCGACTTCACCCCACCAGATATGCAGTATGTTTGTCCTGCTGCAGGATTAGACCAGCTATGCTGCTGCTGATTGAAACTGGTGATCTGAAATGAATGCTGAAATTATAAAAAGTAATGGTATGTTGGAATTTTATTTCTATTATGGAACAGATAAAATTAACTGATTTTGATTTGATCAAGTGTTAAAGCATGTGATGGATAATGCTTATTGGAATATTTTAGGAATGCTATCTTCTTGGAACATAAGTCAATATTATACAGTAATAAGTGGCATTCAGCTGTTTGTTTTATGTCATTTAAGCACAGTTCTGGTACTTAAAAATCATAAAAACCCAGGAGCTTCGGGGGGCTTTGCCCCCCTTGCCCCCCCCCCCCACGAGGGATCTGCCCCGGACCCCGCTGGGGGAGTGTGTCCCCCAGACCTCCTGCTAAATTTTCAGATAATTTCTCCAACCCCAAATCACATCCCTGGTTCGTGTTGGAATTCTGAGCTTTCGGTATTGTTTTCAGCGGAATTATGAGATTTTTATCGAAGGATCGGGAGTCATCAGTGCTAGAAATAGACAAAAGTGTCAAAAATAAGTTAATTTTTTTTTTATCATTTTTTTTCAGTCTAAATTACTTTTGTTTTACTGAAAAACTCCCAGCTTCAGGGGGGCTGTGCCCCCCCGGCCCCCCCATAAGTCAATCGACCAAATTAGATTTCAGCTGAAATCAGAATTTCCTGTTGCCATCCCTGAAAAAGTTTCTGACTGACCACTTTCTTCCATGGTACAAAAAGAAGAACCGTGCCTTCTGTAGCAAAATTATCTTCATGCAAATTCAAGCAGAAACTCTCCTAAAATTCACAAGTTCAATGGATGCAACAATGGATACAAGAATTGTGAAGGTTATATCAAAGAAGGGGTCCTATGTTAACATATAGCTTGGCTTGTTTAGATGTTTTTGATTGAAATAGCTTTTGATTTCAGTAAACATGACCTCCTAATGCTGCAAATTTATGTCAGGTCAAGCATTGGTTTACTTGCTACTGGATAACCATGAAAACTGGTACTACCTGTCTCATGGGTCGGGCTGTCACGACTTAACCGGCAACCCTGCCCTTCTGAGGGCGTGAAGGGAGAAACTAGGCATCATGGTAGAACTAAAACAATATCTTTCACAGGTCTATGGTGGACCACTCCCAGTTACATGGGGTGAGACTGGACATCCTGGTAGATAAGCACATCTATCACAAGGTCTGTGGTGGACTTTAGCCAGTCGGTGCATCGTGACGTGCACTACACAAAGAGCAGAGATAAATAAATCTATCATCTGGTCAGTCACTGCAACAGATACTGGAGTCAGTTTGTCTTGGCCTGTCCTTTCCACTGATAATACCTCTATCTGTCAAGAATGTGCCACTAGTCCAGCAAAAGCTAGTGGTACTCAAATACTTTGCAAGCAGTTTCATGAAATGGTCAGTCAGAAAGAAACTCATACTGGCTCGGATGTCGCCTGGGTTAACAAGGACAGGAGTTCCTGGCAGTGGAAGGCAAAGGACAGAGCAGTGTGAAGGAATCTGATCAGACCTAAATGAAACAGTCATTGTCGCCCCCAACTGACTGCTACGATCAATGCTGCAAATTCAACAAATGACCATTTTCAGTTCTTAACAACCAATAAAGTGTTTTGAAACTCTGTTGTGCATAATAATTTCAAACAGTGCATCTTGAGTTTTTTATTTTTGCAAAAAATAGTTATCATGGGTAGTTTGTTCAATAAAATTTGAATTATTCTATAACGGTTGATGACTTGAAAATTATAGTCATTTGCATCGACTATTGAGGAAAATCAGAGACAAATATTTGCATAATAATTTTGAATGCGGTGTATACATTATATGTATTCTTGATCATTTGGAATGTGGTGTATACATTATATGCATTCTTGATTGTAGCAGCAAGAGTGAAAGGGAAGATTTACAAGACGGTAGTGAAACCTGCAATGACATATGGTTTGGAGATGGTTGTGCTGACAAAAAGACAGGAGGTGGAGCTGGAGGTGGCAGAGTTGAAGATGCTAAGATTTTCATTGGGATTGACTTGGAGGAACAAGATTAGAAATGAGTATATTCAATTCAATTAAATTCAACTTTATTAATATAGCACCATTTCACAACAACAGTCATCCCATAGGGTGGAACCTCCACAGTTGCAGAAAGACCCCAGCAATCAGGCAATCCCCTGTGAGCAAGCACTTGGTGACGGTGGAGAGGAGCAACTCCCTTTTAACAGAAAGAAACCTCCAGCAGAACCAGGCTCAGGGAGGGGCAGTCATCTGATGTGACTGGCTGGGGGGTGAGGGGATAGAGAAGAAGAAAAGTGAGTTGCTAGCTGTTAGCATGAGGCCTACATATCTCCCGAGAGAACACTCACACGTGATCTGCATTGTTGTTTATGCAAATCCGACGGCGAACGCTGGGACAGCACGTGACGTCATCCATTCAGTAACCAGCAGGCTGCAGACAGAACACCCAGATGCTCTTCTCCTCATCTCAGGCGATTTCAACCATGTTTCACTGTCTCCCATTCTACCCACGTTCACCCAGTATGTCACATGCCACACTAGAGACAATAAAACACTGGATTTATTCTACGCAAACACTAAGGAGGCGTACACCTCATCACAACTACCCCCACTCGGGAGATCGGATCACAACTTGGTTCATCTCCGGCCGGTGTACAAACCCCTAGTGCACAGACAACCTCCGGCCATGCACACTGTGGAGTTATGGTCTGAGGAGACAATGGACACCCTAAAGGGCTGTTTTGAAGCCACCGCCTGGAAGCAGCTCTGCGATCCACATGGTGAGGACATCGATGGCCTCATTCACACCTTCACGGGCTACCTCAGCTTCTGTGTGGACAAATCCGTTCCCACCAAGACCATACGGCGTCACTCAAACAACAAACCCTGGATCAACCCTGAGATAAAAACACTTCTGAGAGAGAAGAAGAGGATCTTCAGGTCGGGGAACAGGGAGATGCTGAAGTCCGTACAGAGGGAGCTGAGGAGAAAGATCAGAGAAGGCAAGGACAGCTTCAGGAAGAAGATGGAGGACAAGCTGCAACAGAGCGACATCAGCGGGGTCTGGAGAAACCTCAAAACCATCTCGGGGCTCCAGAATACCTCCCCCCAGGCCACAGGGGGCAGGGAGTGGGCGAACAACCTGAATCTGTTTTTCAATAGATTTGACCAACCGCCCTCCCCCCTGACTGCACAACAACCACTGCTGCCTCTAAAGAAATCAAGTCCTGCTGCCCACTCCCCACTCTACCAACACCCCCCCACTCCCAACACACAGCCCCCCATCCTGACCCTGACCAGGACCCAGGTGAGGACGGAGCTGAGGAAGATCAAGGCGAGGAAGGCGCCGGGACCGGACGGCATCAGCGCAAAGCTCCTCAAGTCCTGTGCAGACCAGCTGTGTGGGATTGTGACGTATATCTTCAACATGAGCCTGAAACTGGGGAGGGTACCACAGCTGTGGAAAACATCTTGTGTGGTACCTGTACCAAAAACTTCCCACCCCAAAGACCTGAACAGCTACAGACCGGTGGCCTTGACGTCCCACTTGATGAAGACCCTGGAGAGACTGCTCCTTGCTCACCTCCGCCCCCTGGTGGAACCAGCGATGGATCCACTCCAGTTCGCCTACCAGCATGGCATTGGGGTGGAGGATGCGGTGATCTTCCTCCTTCACCGTTCTCTGTCCCACCTGGAGAAGCCCGGGAATATGGTGAGGATCATGTTCTTTGACTTCTCCAGTGCTTTCAACACCATCCAACCGATGATCCTGAAGGACAAGCTGCTGCGCGCAGGGGTGGACCAGCACCTGTCATCATGGATCCTGGACTACCTCACGAACCGGCCTCAGTTTGTGAGAACCCGGGACTGTGTGTCCGACACGATCATCAGTAGCACGGGGGCCCCCCAGGGAACGGTGCTGGCTCCCTTCCTGTTCACTCTTTATACTGCGGACTTCTCACACAACACAACACACTGCCATCTACAGAAGTTCTCTGATGACTCTGCGATCGTTGGCCTCATCTCCAATGGAGATGAAGCTGAGTACAGAGGGCTTATCCAGGACTTCGTGGACTGGTGCCATCGGAACTGCCTCCAGATCAACGCGAGGAAAACTAAGGAGCTGGTGGTGGACTGCCGCAGGCATGGGCAGCCCCTCACAGTACCAGTAAATATACAGGGAACAGACATCGAGATGGTGACATCCTATAAGTACCTGGGTATTCATCTGAACAATAAACTAGACTGGTCACACAATACTGATGCACTCTACAAGAAGGGACAGCGCAGGCTGTTCCTGCTGAGGAGACTCAGGTCTTTTGGTGTACAAGGGGCGCTGCTGAAGTCATTCTATGACACGGTGGTGGCATCAGCCATCACTTTTGGAGTGGTCTGCTGGGGCAGTGGCATTACTGCAGCCGATAGGAAGAGACTGAACAAACTGATTAAGAAAGCTAGCTCTGTCCTGGGGCAGCGCCTTGATCCGATGGAGGAGATAGGAGAGAGAAGGACGGTGGCTAAACTGTCATCTCTGCTGGAGTCCGAGTTCCACCCTATGCAGGACATACTGAATGCACTGAGGAGCTCATTTAGCAGCAGACTACATCATCCCAGGTGCACAACCGAGAGGTTTCGTAGGTCCTTCCTACCAACGGCTGTCAGACTGTACAACCTAAGCAGGGCTGCTCGCAGAGATAGCAAAAAGACGTAACAAACTAATAGTTTTTTGAATGCAAAAGATGCAATAGACTTACACAATGGTCCTCTCCGGCATACAACTAGGAACATACCGGTCGCTATGGAGGGTGAGAATATGTATGGGCACATAATCATACCATGTAGGATAACTAAGTAGACGGTTATGCTGTTTCATTCCATCTAGCAACAATGCTCTGCACTGTGTGTGTTTATATATTTGCATATTTATTCCATCTAGCTACAATGCTCCATACTGTGGGTGTTTATATATTTATATATCTACATATTATTCCATCTAGCTACATTGCTCCGCACTGTGTGTGTTTATATACTTGCATATTTATTCCACCTAGCTGCAATGCTCCGTACTGTGGGTGTTTATATATTTACATATTTATTCCATCTAGCTACAATGCTCTGCACTGTGTGTTCATATATTCATATATTTATTCCATCCAGCTACAATGCTCTGCACTGTGTGTCTGTGTGTGTGTGTATATATATATATATTTTATAGTAATACGTACATATGTTTATTAGCTGCTCTTGCTTGCTTGTTTTTTTTCTTGCCTTCTGATTGTTGCTCTGAGTGTTGCTATCCCTGTGCTGTTGCAATCCTGGAATTTCCCCGTTGTGGGACTAATAAAGGCTTATCTTATCTTATCTTATCTTATCTTAAAAGAACAGACATGTAGAGAGCAAACAGCACGATGGGGACTCAATCTATGGGAGAGAACAAAAAGATGTTAATGACCAGCAAAAAAAAAAAAATATTTCATTGAGAGTGAAGAAAGGAGTGAGGCCCAGTGCATTATTGTACAACTATAGTTGTACAACTACTGTACAACCTAAGCAGGGCTGCTCGCAGAGATAGCAAAAAGACGTAACAACCTAATAGTTTTTTGAATGCAAAAGATGCAATAGACTTACACAATGGTCCCCTCCGGCTTACAACTAGGAACATACCGGTCGCTATGGAGGGTGAGAATATGTATGGGCACATAATCATACCATGTAGGATAACTAAGTAGACGGTTATGCTGTTTCATTCCATCTAGCAACAATGCTCTGCACTGTGTGTGTTTATACAGTATATTTACATATTTATTCCATCTAGCTACAATGCTCAGCACTGGGTGTGTTTATATATTTATATATCTACATATTATTCCATCTAGCTACATTGCTCCGCACTGTGTGTGTTTATATACTTGCATATTTTTTTTTTATTTTTTTTTTATTTTTTTTTCTTTTTCTCCTCTCGGCGCCACACCAGTCGGCTGCCTTTTGCAACAGCGGCTCGATTCCGAGTTTTTTTTCCCTTCCTCTCTCTTTTGATCACTTTTTTTTTTTCACCCCACTTATATCACGGACACACAGATCGTCCCAAATGTCTCCTGAGCCGGTGGACGGAGCCACTGTTTATAGCAGGATACGATATAACAGGGAAGAGCTGCTAGCATTTAACCGCCACCCGGTCCCACTGGAAAAACTCGACATACCGAGAGAACTGAGGCGAAAACGCCGCGGCTGCCGGGCTGGAGTAAGGCGGAGGACAAAAAATATAAGGTACAGACCCTCCCTTCCATCTGTTGTCATGGGAAATGTACGGTCGATACTGGGAAAGTTAGATGAGCTAGCGGCTATCTGCCGTTATGATAGCACTTACCGGGAGTGCTCTCTCCTTTTGTTTACTGAGACGTGGCTAACTGAACTAGCAGCAGATGCTAACATTGAGCTGGAGGGTTTTCACATGATACGAGCTGACCGAACACCAGAGAGTGGTAAAACTAGGGGCGGTGGAGTGATAATGTATGTTAACAACAACTGGTGTAGACCGGGACATATCACTGTTAAACAACGACACTGCAGCAAAGACATTGAGTTGCTAGCTGTTAGCATGAGGCCTACATATCTCCCGAGAGAACACTCACACGTGATCTGCATTGTTGTTTATGCAAATCCGACGGCGAACGCTGGGACAGCGCGTGACGTCATCCATTCAGTAACCAGCAGGCTGCAGACAGAACACCTAGATGCTCTTCTCCTCATCTCAGGCGATTTCAACCACGTTTCACTGTCTCCCATTCTGCCCACTTTCACCCAGTATGTCACATGCCACACGAGAGACAATAAAACACTGGATTTGTTCTACGCAAACACTAAGGAGGCGTACACCTCATCACAACTCCCCCCACTTGGGAGATCGGATCACAACTTGGTTCATCTCCGACCGGTGTACAAACCCCTAGTGCACAGACAACCTCCGGCCATGCACACTGTGGAGTTATGGTCTGAGGAGACAATGGACACTCTAAAGGACTGTTTTGAAGCCACTGCCTGGAAGCAGCTCTGCGATCCACATGGTGAGGACATCGATGGCCTCACTCACACCTTCACGGGCTACCTCAGCTTCTGTGTGGACAAATCCGTTCCCACCAAGACCATACGGCGTCACTCAAACAACAAACCCTGGATCAACCCTGAGATAAAAACACTTCTGAGAGAGAAGAAGAGGATCTTCAGGTCGGGGAACAGGGAGATGCTGAAGTCCGTACAGAGGGAGCTGAGGAGAAAGATCAGAGAAGGCAAGGACAGCTTCAGGAAGAAGATGGAGGACAAGCTGCAACAGAGCAACATCAGCGGGGTCTGGAGAAACCTCAAAACCATCTCGGGGCTCCAGAATACCTCCCCCCAGGCCACGGGGGCAGGGAGTGGGCGAACAACCTGAATCTGTTTTTCAATAGATTTGACCAACTGCCCTCCCCCCTGTCTGCACAACAACCACTGCTGCCTCTAAGAAATCAAGTCCTGCTACCCACTCCCCACTCCACCGATACCCCCCCCCACTCCCAACACACAGCCCCCCATCCTGACCCTGACCAAGACCCAGGTGAGGACGGAGCTGAGGAAGATCAAGGCGAGGAAGGCGTCGGGACCGGACGGCATCAGCGCAAAGCTCCTCAAGTCCTGTGCAGACCAGCTGTGTGGGATTGTGACGTATATCTTCAACATGAGCCTGAAACTGGGGAGGGTACCACAGCTGTGGAAAACATCTTGTGTGGTACCTGTACCAAAAACTTCCCACCCCAAAGACCTGAACAGCTTCAGACCGGTGGCCTTGACGTCCCACTTGATGAAGACCCTGGAGAGACTGCTCCTTGCTCATCTCCGCCCCCTGGTGGAACCAGCGATGGATCCACTCCAGTTCGCCTACCAGCATGGCATTGGGGTGGAGGATGCGGTGATCTTCCTCCTTCACCGTTCTCTGTCCCACCTGGAGAAGCCCGGGAATATGGTGAGGATCATGTTCTTTGACTTCTCCAGTGCTTTCAACACCATCCAACCGATGATCCTGAAGGACAAGCTGCTGCGCGCAGGGGTGGACCAGCACCTGTCATCATGGATCCTGGACTACCTCACGAACCGGCCTCAGTTTGTGAGAACCCGGGACTGTGTTTCCGACACGATCATCAGTAGCACGGGGGCCCCCCAGGGAACGGTGCTGGCTCCCTTCCTGTTCACTCTTTATACTGCGGACTTCTCACACAACACAACACATTGCCATCTACAGAAGTTCTCTGATGACTAAGCGATCATTGGTCTCATCTCCAGCGGAGATGAAGCTGAGTACAGAGGGCTTATCCAGGACTTTGTGGACTGGTGCCATCGGAACTGCCTCCAGATCAACGCGAGGAAAACTAAGGAGCTGGTGGTGGACTGCCGCAGGCATGGGCAGCCCCTCACAGCACCAGTAAATATACAGGGAACAGACATCGAGATGGTGACATCCTACAAGTACCTGGGTATTCATCTGAACAATAAACTAGACTGTTCACACAATACTGACGCACTCTACAAGAAGGGACAGCGCAGGCTGTTCCTGCTGAGGAGACTCAGGTCTTTTGGTGTACAAGGGGCGCTGCTGAAGTCATTCTATGACACGGTGGTGGCATCAGCCATCACTTTTGGAGTGGTCTGCTGGGGCAGTGGCATTACTGCAGCCGATAGGAAGAGACTGAACAAACTGATTAAGAAAGCTAGCTCTGTCCTGGGGCAACGCCTTGATCCGATGGAGGAGATAGGAGAGAGAAGGACGGTGGCTAAACTGTCATCTCTGCTGGAGTCCGAGTTCCACCCTATGCAGGACATACTGGATGCACTGAGGAGCTCATTTAGCAGCAGACTACATCATCCCAGGTGCACAACCGAGAGGTTTCGTAGGTCCTTCCTACCAACGGCTGTCAGACTGTACAACCTAAGCAGGGCTGCTCGCAGAGATAGCAAAAAGACGTAACAAACTAATAGTTTTTTTTGAATGCAAAAGATGCAATAGACTTACACAATGGTCCTCTCCGGCATACAACTAGGAACATACCGGTCGCTATGGAGGGTGAGAATATGTATGGGCACATAATCATACCATGTAGGATAACTAAATAGACGGTTATGCTGTTTCATCCCACCTAGCAACAATGCTCTGCACTGTGTGTGTTTATATATTTACATATTTATTCCATCTAGCTACAATGCTCTGCACTGGGTGTGTTTATATTTATATATCTATATATTTATTCCATCTAGCTACAATGCTCCGCACTGTGTTTTTATATATCTACATATTATTCCATCTAGCTACATTGCTCCGCACTGTGTGTGTTTATATACTTGCATATTTATTCCACCTAGCTGCAATGCTCCGTACTGTGGGTGTTTATATATTTACATATTTATTCCATCTAGCTACAATGCTCTGCATTGTGTGTTCATATATTCATATATTTATTCCATCCAGCTACAATGCTCTGCACTGTGTGTCTGTGTGTGTGTGTGTGTGTATATATATATTTTATAGTAATATGTACATATGTATATTAGCTGCTCTTGCTGATTGTTTTTTTTCTTGCCTTCTGATTGTTGCTCTGAGTGTTGCTATCCCTGTGCTGTTGCAATCCTGGAATTTCCCCGTTGTGGGACTAATAAAGGCTTATCTTATCTTATCTTATCTTATCTTATTGGAGGTCCCCCGGCTGACTAAGCCTATTAGCAGCATAACTAAGGAAGGGTTCAGAAACACATGATCCCTCTCTAATTGTAGGCTATATCAAAAAGGAAGGTTTTACCCCTGTTCTTAAAAACAGAGATCGAGTCTGACTCTCAAATCCAGATTGGCAGCTGGTTCCACAGGAGAGGAGCTTAACTGAAGGCTCTGCCTTCCATTGTACTTTTGGAGATTCTAGATATTACAAGTAATCCTGCATTTTGGGAGCGTAGTGCTCTGTTAGGATAATACGGTAGTATTAGATCTTTTAAATAAAAATGGGCCTGATTGTTTAGAGCTTTGTAAGTAAGAAGAAGGATTTTAAACTTAATTCTAAACTCTATGGGAAGCCAATGAAGGGAGGCCAGAACCGGAGAGATATGATCTCTCTTTCTAGCGCCTGTTAAAACTCTTGCTGCAGCATTTTGGATCAGCTGAATACTTTTTAAAGATGTTTTAGGACAACCTGATAATAAAGAATTACAATAATCTAATCTCAAACTAACAAAAGCGTGGATCAGTTTCTCAGCATCACTCTGAGACAAGATGCTCCTAATCTTGGCAATATTATGCAAATGATAGAAGGCAGTCTTAGAAACAAATTTAATATGTGAATTGAAAGACAGATCTTGATCAAAAATAATTCCAAGGTTCCTCACAGAGCTATTAAGAGAAAGAGTAACCGCATCCAAACTGAAAGTTTGATTTGGAAAGGTATTTCTAAGGTTTTTTGGACCAACAAGAATGACTTCAGTCTTATCTGAATTTAATAGCAGGAAATTACAAGTCATCCAAGCTTTGATTTCCTGAAGACAGGATTCCAACTTGGCTAATTGATTACTATCATCTGGCTTCATTGACAGGTATAATTGTGTGTCATCTGCATAACAATGAAAATGTATAAAGTGTTTTCTAATAATGTTGCCTAACGGAAGCATATATAAACTAAAAAGAGTAGGGCCTAGCACAGATCCCTGTGGAACTCCATAACTGAGCTTTGACTTGAAAGAAAACTATTGACATGAACAAACTGGAACCTATCAGATAAATAAGATCTAAACCACTGCAACGAAGTTCCATTAAGTCCAACATAGTGTTCTAATCTATCAATTAGAATATTATGATCAATAGTATCAAAAGCTGCACTAAGGTCTAAAAGGACAAGTACAGAAACTAGTCCATTATCAGATGTGATGAGGAGGTCGTTAGTGACCTTCGCTAAGGCTGTTTCAGTACTATGATGGATTCTAAACCCAGATTGAAACTCTTCAAGTAAACCATTTCCCTGCAGGTGGTCAAATAATTGTGTAGCAACAACTCTTTCTAAGATTTTTGAAATGAAAGGGAGATTAGATATTGGTCTATAGTTAGATAAAGCTCCTGGATCTAGCGTTGGCTTTTTGAGTAAGGGTTTAATTACAGCCATTTTAAAAGCCTGCAGTACATGTATAACCTAAGCGGGGCTGCTTATAGCAAAAAAACGTGATGACCTAATAGTATTGAATGCAAAAGATGCAATAGACTTACACAAATGGTCCCCTTCAGTATACAACTAGGACAATATCATTCGCTACTGAGGGTGACAATATGTATGGGTACATATTCATACTATGTAGGATAACTAAGTAGACGATTATGCTGTTTATTCCATCTAGCTACAATGCTCCGCACTGTGTATATACTGTACACTTCTGTGTACATATGTATATTCGCTGCTCTTGTTTTTTCTTGTCTTCTTGATTGTTGCTCTGAGTGTTGCTGTCCCTGTGCTGTTGCAATCCTGGAATTTCCCCATTGTGGGACTAATAAAAGGTTTATCTTATCTTATTAAATCACCCTTATTGTCATTCAAGTGTACAACCAATCGTGTACAGTAGAACAAGATTGTGTTTTACCTATCTACTGTGTTAATCACACACACCCCAAGTGTAGAATCAGAGGGCCACTGCCATGCAAGGCACCACCACAAATGTCCCTCCTCCATTCCATTATTGCTGAGCACCAAGCTGGATGGCAGGCAGTTCCACTTTTATATGGTCTTCGGCATGACCCGGACGGGATTTGAACCCCTGCCTCCCAGGTGTGGGGCGGATGCTCTACCAACTGAGCCACCAATCCGGTGAGCCACCACTCCTATCTTACATGCCCTAAAGTTAATGAAGAATTGATTATATGAAGAATAAAGCTACCAATAAGTGAGAAGACTTCTTTAAATAACCTGGTAGGAATAGGGTCTAAAAGACAAGTTGAAGGCTTGGATGGGGAAACTATTTTGTCTAACTCTAAAAGTTCAATTGGAGTAAATTCATCAAGACAGATATCAGTTGAAGGAGTTGTAGTAGTTACTGTATTTAAGTTAACGGTGTAAGGTAACAAAATTTTATTATTGAAAAAGTTCATAAAGTCCTGACTAGTAAGCTCTAAGGGAATGCTACGATTGACAGAGTCCTGACTCTTTGTCAACCTGGCTACAGTACTGAAAAGAAACCTGGGATTATTCTTGTTCTTTTCTATTAATGGTAAATGGCATTCACTTATATAGAGCTTTTATTCTCATCTCTTGATGACCAAAGCGCTTTACAGATCCTGCTATCCACCCATTCACACACACATTCACACACTGATGATGGCATGCTACCTAACATGGCGCTTCCAGACCCACCAGGAGCAATTGGGGTGAAGTATCTTGCCCAGGGACACAACGGCAGGATACCTGGAGAGAGCGGGATTTGAACTGCCAACCATGTGGTTATTGGACGACCTGCTCTACCTCCTGAGCCACTGCTGCCCCACACTATTAATGCAGAATAATAACTTGTTCTAGCTTTTCTAAGAGTTTATATATATATATATATATATATACTGTATATATAAATTAAAAGATGATTTTTCCAAGCTAAATAGATTTCATCTAAATTAGTGGAGCGCCATTTTCTTTCTAATTGACGAGTCTTCTGTTTTAAGCTACGAGTTTCTGTGTTGAACCAAGGAGTTAGAAATCTCTGATTAGACTTTTTTTCTTTTTTAAGGGGGCCACCAAGTCTAGAGTCTGATGCAGAGAAGCTGAAACACTATCCACCATGTTATCAATTACAGGAGGAGCAAGCTGTCTATAGCTTATTTCCATTGTGTTGACACATGGCATAGAGGAAACAATCTGCATAAATTTGGTAACAGCATCATCTGAGAGACATCTACTGTAATAATATTTTTCTTTAGGAACCAAATAGTCAGAAATAGTAAAATCAAAGGTTAACAGACAATGGTCTGACAGTACAGGGTTATGAGGAGACACTACCAGATTTTCTATTTCTATGCCATATGTCAAAACAAGGTCCAATGTATGGTGGAGGTAATGAGTAGAATTTCCTACTTTCTGAGAAAATCCAATTGAGTCTAATATTGAATTAAATGTCACATTAAGGCAGTCACTATCTACATCCACATGTATATTAAAGTCCCCTACTATAATTATTCTATCAGATTTCAGCACTAAATCAGCTAATCAGCTTGCTACTCCTCTTCCATGACCAGAACTTCTGGGATTTTGAGAGTTTAAATAACCAGAGGGAGTTGATTCATTTAAACCAACTCCTCTTGCCCTAACCAAGTCTCTGTAAGGGATATTAAATCAATCTGATGATCAATTAACAGATCATGGACTAGCAGAGACTTGGGAGTTAGAGACCTAATATTTAACAAACTGCACTGCATTTAATTTTTAAATTATGAGGAGAAACAGAAGCCAAATCATTCAATTTAGAGGCTTCAAGTTTAATTTGAATTTTACCAACTTTTTGTTTAAACAATTTGGGATACTTATACATTATATTTTTATTTGCTTTGGAGGGAGCAGACAATGATTCTCTGATGGGGAAGACAGGGGCTAAGTTGAGGGGTGGCGGATGAAGAGGAGCTGCAGAGAGGTGTGTAAGACTGCGACTCTGCTTCTTGGTCCCAACTCTGAGTTGTCAAGATTTTGGAAATTTGGATTAAAAAGATGATGAGATGGTTTGGATATGTGCAGAGGAGGGATAGTGGAGATATTGGACAAAGGATGTTGAAGATGGAGCTGCCAGGCAGGAGGAAAAGAAGAAAAGAGTCCTGTTGTCCACCTGCAGCTGCCAACACCATCTTGCCAGCTGCTGTGGTGTTTGGGGAAGACTGGGAGCCTGAGCTGGTCCTCCTGGATGCCGGACCTGAGGATTCATCACCAGGATCGACGGAGTCCTGGACCGTGGTGGAGCTTGAGCTCAGGCAAGTACTCTCTCTGGTTTTTCTGATCACAGTGTTGGAGAGATCTTGTCTGGCTCTAGGTAGGGAGAGTCAGACGCAGCACACAGCTACATCTGAACTTCCCTTGCCGGGCTCCACTGCTGCCAGTGACCCTAACGACCCTGTTTCTTCTCCTGCTCCTGAGCCATTTTCTAGGGTTGCCGGAGAGGAACAACCATCTCCAGGGGTCCTCGTGGATCTGGTCTCACCGCTCGATGACGTCATGACTCCAGTCCAGCTTCCCTGAGGTCTGAGGTCATCGTGTGGTCTCCTCCGCAGGCTGCGCCGCTGTGGATCCAGCAGGCTGGTTTCGGACCGTCATGGGGCCTGCGCTCCAGGATTAGCCCAACGTGGGTGCTGCACTCCTGCTTGGATCTGTCATGGAAGCTACCCGCCAGCCTGGGTTCCACCGTGGGTGCTGCAAAGCCTCTGCCGGAGGCCACCGCGGGTGCTACAGAACCTCTGCCAGAGGCCACCGCAGGTGCTGCGGAGCCAGCCCAGTTGGGGGCCATCGGGGGTGCAGCCAGGCTCCCGCTGGAGTCCATCGTGGGTGCAGCGGAGCTGGCCCGGTTGGGTGCCACCGTGGGTATAGCTAGGCTCCCGCTGGAATCCATCGTGGGTGCAGCAGAGCCGGCCCGGTTTGGGGCCATCAAGGGTATTATTGACCACCCTGAGGATGCCGTGGTGCCCTTATTCCTGCTCTGTGCTTTGAAGGTCCCCTGTCCCTTGCCCCGTTGCCCACCAGTGAGTCTTTCAGTGGGCAGGCCGCCTCCTGCTTCACCCCTCCAGTCCTGGTGGCTGAGCAACATTGGGCGGCCG
The DNA here is from genome assembly GCA_020510985.1 of Pholidichthys leucotaenia. NCBI lineage: Eukaryota > Metazoa > Chordata > Actinopteri > Cichliformes > Pholidichthyidae > Pholidichthys > Pholidichthys leucotaenia. The sequence continues at coordinate 180,857,536 of CM035850.1, read as the reverse complement.
CTGGAAGAATGGACTCCCCAGGTCAGGTGGCCCACGTTTAATGGCAGGCTGCAGAACGCTGTCCACCGGACCTTCTGCTGGGCCTGGGACTCAGGGCGGCCTCCCAAGCCACTACGGTTTTGGACTTGGGGGGTTAATTGTGGATCCTGGGCAGGGTATTGTGTTCCCTCCTTCCTGTTCCCCCTACCTCCAACCCGAGTTCATGTTGTTTATTGTTGTTGCTCCTGTTGGGGGGGGGGGGGGTGTTGATGTTTCCTTGGGTGTCTGGGAATACACCCCTTAAGGGGTGGTGGTGGGGGGGCTCTGTCATGAGCTTAGCTGGCTTGGTTTTCCCCAGCTTGGCCCTGATCTCCCTGTGGGTTTTGGCTCCTCTGTCTATGTACACTTTATGTATTTTCATATCCTTAGCCACTGCCTGACTGGCAGCTATTAGTCAGCATGGTGACCTACTTTCTCCCACACTGCTGACAGTCTGGCGGTCCTGCCAAGCCCCTCGCTCTCCCTGTCTACACCAGCTGTTTCCAGTCCCGGTAATCAAGCTCTCCGCGCCTCGCCCAGGTGTTCCCTGTTTGCCACACCAGCGGCATTTCTTCATAAGCAGGTTGTTGTTGGACAGACGCTGCTGGATCATTGCACGGGTTCACACGGTCATTTCTTCCCCGTGTAACCATCACGTCAACGAAGGACTGTTTTGCGTTCGTCTAGAGAACTGGACTTTTGGGACTGCTCCACTTGTGAGTAAATTGCTAGCATTACTTTGTGTTTGCCGCTCCTCTGAACCAGAAGCATTTCTTCCCCAGTTGAATCCCGCTTCGCTTCTGGCAGTGTTTCCTCTCTGCAGCACAATTGTTACGCTTAGGCTGTGCCCAGTTTACATTCCCCGCAAGTTTGTTGAGCTACCCGCTGTCTTCCCTGCTTTCCCGAGCGCAGCCAAATTGTATCACTATTCACTGTAACTGTACACTGACAGTTAATAAATGTGTGTGTGGTGAATCCTTCCATTTAAATCCTCATTTTCCCTTCTCTCCACCGTGTGCAATTGTAGTGCACACGGGGAGGTTATGACAGTTTGATGTTTAAAGTGATGAACTTTATTGGGGTTTTTTGCAAATATTCACTAATTTTGAATTTGATACCTGCAACACGTTCCAAATTAGCTGGGACAGGGTCATGTTTACCACTGTGTTATGTCACCTTTCATTTTAACAACATTCAGTAAGTGTTTAGAAACTGAGGACACTAATTGTTGAAGCTTTATAGGTGGAATTTTTTTCCATTTTTTCTTGATGTATGGCTTCAGTTGCTCAACAGTTTGGGGTCTACACTGGCGTATTTTGCACTTCCATAATGTGTCACACATTTTAAATGGGAGACATGTCTGGACTGCAGCTAGGCCAGTCTAGTACTCACAGTTTTTTACTACAAAGCCACGCTGTTGTCACACATGCAGAATTGTCTTGCTGAAATAAGCAGGGATGTCCCTGAAAAAGTCATTACTTGGATGACAGCATCTGTTGCTCCAAGACCTGTATGTACCGTTCAGCATTAATGATGCCTTCAGATGTGCAAGTTAAACATGTCATGGCCACTAACACAAGCCCATACTATCACAGATGCTGGCTTTTGAACTTAATGCTGATAACAGTCTGGATGGTCCTTTTCCTCTTTAGCCCAGAGGATATGACATCCGTGATTTCCAAAAACAATCTGAAATGTAGACTCATCAGACCACAGCACACATTTCCACATTGCGTCAGTCCATCTCAGATGAGTTCATGCCCAGCAGCATTTCTGGCTGTTGTTGATATATGGCTTTCACTTTCCATGGTAGAGTTTTTTTTTCTTGCACTTGCAGATGTAACGATGAATTGTGTTAACTGACAGTGCTTTTCCAAAGTGTTCCTGAGACCACGTGGTCTTCAATCTGTTTTTTCCACTACTCAACAACTCCAAATATGGTAACAGGATTTCCTGAGTCAATATACACATTAAGCTTATATATATATATATATATATATATATATATATATATATATATATATATATATATATATATATATATATATATATATATATATATATATACACTACCGTTCAAAAGTTTGGGGTCACCCAGACAATTATTTTGTGTTTTCCATGAAAAGTCACACTTATTTACCATCATGAGTTGTAAAATGAATACAAAATATAGTCAAGACATTGACAAGGTTAGAAATAATGATTTGTATTTGAAATAATTTTTTCCTTCAAACTTTGCTTTCGTCAAAGAATCCTCCATTTGCAGCAATTACAGCATTGCAGACCAAACATGATTGCACAAGGGTTTTCTAATCATCCATTAGCCTTCTGACACAATGAGCAAACACATTGTACCATTAGAACACTGGAGTGATAGTTGCTGGAAATGGGCCTCTATACACTTCTCTAGATATTGCACCAAAAACCAGACATTTGCAGCTAGAATAGTCATTTACCACATTAGCAATGTAGAGAGTGTATTTCTGATTAGTTTAAAGTTATCTTTATTGAAAAAAAGTGCTTTTCTTTCAAAAATAAGGACATTTCTAAGTGACCCCAAACTTTTGAACGGTAGTATATATATATATATATATATATATATATATATATATATATATATATATATTTAGTGTATGGTATATATTTAGTATATATGACGTTATCACTAAAGGAGGCAGAGGTGTAGCTAAACATCTGACAGAGAGAGCACACCAGAGGAGAAGGGGAAGGAGAGCTCATAGCCATAGCTAGAGGCTAGCCCGAAGCTAACAAAAATACTGATGAAATATGAGCAGAAGGCTAAAGAGGCTAAAATATATATATATATATATATATATATATATATATATATATAAGCTGGATATCGAAATTGGGGCAGGCTAGTCCACCTTACTCAGATTAATCTGAGTAAGCACTTTGTTTTCAAAGTATTCTCTTTATTTGTTGGAGCAATATATATATATATATATATATATATATATATACATCATTTCCCCCTTTTGATGCCCAAAAAGGCATCATAAAAGAAAAGTGGTTACAAGTGGTCATGTACAAGTGGTTATGACGTTATCACTAAAGGAGGCAGAGGTGTAGCTAAACATCTGACAGAGAGAGCACACCAGAGGAGAAGGGGAAGGAGAGCTCATAGCCATAGCTAGAGGCTAGCCCGAAGCTAACAAAAATACTGATGAAATATGAGCAGAAGGCTAAAGAGGGTGATTAGATGACACTGAGTGCGCACACAGGTGCAAGAGGTACCTCTTGAGAAGAGGCAAATCAAAAGCTATTTCAATAAAAAACATCTTAACAGGCCAAGTTACATGTCAACATAGGACCCATTCTTTGATACAACCTTCACAATTCTTGTATCCATTGAACTTGTGAATTTTAGGAGAGTTTCTACTTCAATTTCTTTGTAAGATGTGAGAATAGCCTCCCACAACTGCTGTTTTGATGTGAACTGCCTCCCACCTTCATAGATCTTTTGCTTGAGGATGCTCCAAGGAGATGGTGCATTGTCATGCATGAAGATAATTTTGCTATAGAGGGTACGATTCTTCTTTTTGTACCATGGAAGAAAGTGGTCAGTCAGAAACTCTATATACTCTGCCGAGGTCATTTTCACACCTTCAGGGACCTTAAAGGGGCCTATCAGCTCTCTTCCCATGATTCCGGCCCAACACATGACTCTGCCACCTTCTTGCTGTCTTGTTGGGCCATGGTGGCCATCCACCAACCATCCACTATTCCATCCATCTGGACCATCCAGGGTTGCACAGCATTCATCAGTAAACAAGACTGTTTGAAAATTAGTCTTCATGTATTTTTGGGCCCAGTGCAACCATTTCTGCTTGTGAGCATTGGTTAGGGGTGGCTGAATAGTAGGTTTATGCACAACTGCAAACCTCTGGAGGATCCTACACCTTGAGGTTCATAGGACTCCAGAGACACCAGCAGCTTCAAATACTTGTTTGCTACTTTGTAATGGCATTTTAGCTGCTGCTCTCTTAATCCGATGAAGTTATCTGGCAGAAACCTTCCTCGTTATGCCTTTATCTGCACAAACCCATCAGTGCTCTGAATCAGCCACAAATTTCTTCACAGTACAATGATCACACTTAAGTTTTTGTGAAGTATCTAATGTTTTCATACCTTGCCCAAGGCATTACACTATTTGATGCTTTTCGGCAGCAGAGAGATCCTTTTTCTTTCCCATATTGCTTGAAACCTGTGGCATTCTTAATAATGTGGAACATCCTTCTTAAGTAGTTCTTTAATTGGGCTCATCTGGCAAACTAATTATGACGGGTCCCTGAGACTGATATCAGTGATCCAAAGAGCCCTGAGACACAATACCATGCATGAGTTTAATTGAAAAACAAAACAAACAAAAAAATAATGTTTATGACACTAAAATCCTATTTACATAATAATTTGGAATGTGGTGTAGATGTCAGAATGATCAAAGTTTAATATTGCAGGGGAGACCTGGAGAAAAGGGGGAGCCTGGACTTACAGTAAGTAACTGACAGATGCAAATCACGTAGAACTGTATCAGTTATTGAAACTATCAAAATCAAAACACATTTCTCTGTCTTTTTCATAACAGAAAGAAGAAGTCATCAGCATAATAAGGGAAATCTGTGGTAAATTCTGTTTTAAGTTTTTAAGCATTTAAATCCCTTGTTTCTAACAAATAATACAAAGTAACTAACCCAGGATTTCCACTGACTCTGGATGTGGTCTGTTATGACTGAGATCCAGTCTTTGAAGCAAATAGCTCCCATTCCAGCTAATGTTCTGCTCCCCACTAGGGACCTCATGCATAAAGGATTGTGCAGCTCTCATCCTGAAAGATGGCATACTCACAAAATCTGAAAAATGCATGCTCGCATAAATTTTCAGATGTATAAAACTGCACACGCCGGAGTCTCCGCTCCTTTTCTTTCTACATCCCACCTCACCTTGAAAACCAGTTTATGTGTACAATCTCTTTACTCCACTTCAGTTCGTCACACTAATGACTGTTTAAATGTCTAAACACACCCCTTCTGTCACTCTTCTGTCAAACTATGATCGTCAATCATGTGGGAAAGCGCAACATAAAAAAATTATAACCTCACAGATTGTGACGCTGAGGTGTTGATAATGCAGGTGGAGGTCAGAAAAAAATATTTTATTTTCTTCTGACCATCCGGAATCAACAATAAACGGAAGTTTGCCGAGTGGACCGTGTTACAATGGCATTTATGCTCCCTTAACACGGGGTGGAGATCATTGAGAGATCTCCAATTTTTGATCTATCATTGATCTTTAGTGATCTCCACAGTTGCCACGGTCTCCTCAAAGTTTTAACTCATTCCAAATCACACAAGGGTCACCTATACAACCCCAAAGATAAAAAAAAAAAAAAATTGCCCAGTCTCTCAATGATCTCCTTGTTGTGTAAAAGGCAGCCGGGCTCAGACTCCCACAGTGACTGAAATAAAGTAAAATAAAATAAAACGATCTGGCATTAAAGTTAAAGTCAAGGTGGATCACTGCTCCAACAGAGCGTTGCCGGGGGTGACTGCTGGAGGCGGTGCTCACACACACACACGGGGGGGGGGGGGGGGATGCTGTGAAAGCCCTCGCAGTCCACACACGAGGGACAGACAGACAAACGTGATGTTAGTCAGAATGGTAGGCTGAGTAAATAACCACCACTGAACACTACTGTAACCTTACAGCTGAATTTATAAAGACTAGCTCCTAAACAAATCTGACATTGTCACAATCCAAATTACGCACAATAACCAGGAGGAAGACTCAGAGCTGCACAATATGAAAGGCTTTTATTTCCAGACTGTCATCTCCAAACAGAAGTTTGAGACCATGAAAACATCTCTTAACTCCAATACAGCTGCGTGCACATGTCTCCGCTGCAGCTGCAGGCGTTCACCCACAGCAGTTCATCGGGTACCTTTAGTGAAATCAGGTTGACCATAGCCTGTCCTCTGCACGTACTGCACTGGAACCGGGGCTCTAAAGTGCATTTTGTCGAAACCCTCCCAGGAGAGATGGATCTGTGCACGTTGCCTCATGAGTATAGCCTAGTTTCCAACAAATTTTATTATCTCTATGTCACATTTAGCCTACAGAAAGAGGATCCAGTGAACAGTGGCTCTGGCTGTGGTTATCTGAAGGAAATCTGAGAGATACTCGCCAAAGAAATGTCTGGTGTGTCACATTGGCTCCAACATAGTCATTTGAACTTTAACTATAATAAGACAGTCTCAACGTGTTTTTCAACAAAAAGAAAAATTGATGAACAATTCAGGATAAGGTTTGATTACAGGGAGATAAAAGAGGTCAATGAATTTAAATTTTTAGGTGCCCCAACTTAAATTTGATGGTCATGTTAAGAAAGTTTGCCAAACTGTCAAAACAACTTCAGTTATTTTCATTTAATGAGATCATATATACCTCTTAAAGCAGCACAGCAATGTATGCATGCCATGATAGATCTCACTTACCTTACTGTATAAGTGTTTGGGGCCAGGCCAAACAAACAACAATAACACCATTAATATCATTATATAAACAGGCATTAAAAATACTGGATCAGGAACTTGTCAGGTGGCATCATTGACTCATCCTAGAGAAATATCATTTATTGAGTTTTGACAGTTTTCTTAGCTTTTCAGTTGCAACAGTGGAATTAGAACATGAGGAGCAGTAAGTGGAAACTCTTTGGCAGTAAATCGCAGAGCAACCTTTGACTGGAAATGGCTGAAGCCGCAGCAAGTGTTTGAACACTAACTGCATTGCATACAAAATGAATACAAACATGTATGCATATACAGCGGGGGAAATAAGTATCAAATACGTCAACATTTTTCTCATTAAACATATTTCTGATGGAGCCATTGACCTGAGATTTTCATCAGATATCAGTAACAACCCAAGTAATCCATGCATACAAAGAAATCAAGACAACTGTGTTCGCAAAACAAGTTCTATTTAATGAAGCGGAATGACACAGGGAATAAGTATTGAACACACTTGGTAAAATTCATTTAATATTTAGTAGAAAAGTCTTTGCTGGTAATAGCTTCCAGATACCTCCTACAATGAGAAACTCGGAGCAGGCATTGCTTAGGAGTGATTTTAGCTCATTTTTCCACGCAGTCTTCAAATCTTAAAGGTTCCGTGGGTGTCTTCTATGGACTCTGATCTTCACTTCGTTCCATAGATTTTCCATTGTATTCAGGTCAGGTGACTGACTGGGCCATTCTAGCAGCTGTAGTTTCCTTCTCTGGAGCCAGTTGAGAGTTTCCTTGGCTGTGTGTTTGGGATCATTGTCTTGCTGAAATGTCCACCCTCGTTTCATCTTCAGCATCTTGGCAGATGGCAACAGGTTCTTATCAAGGATGTCTCTGTACATTTGTCCATTCATCTTTCCTTCAATTACATGTTTTAATTTTTCAGCACATGGTACAGGTCTGCCTGTACCATGTGCTGAAAAACACCCTCACACCATGATGGGATGTGCAGTGCCATTTCTCCTCCAAATATGCTGTGTGTTATGGCATCCAAAATATTCAATGTTGGTCTCATCTGACCAGACTATATTCTCCCAGTATTTTACTGACTTGCACAAATGTTGTACAGCAAACTTTAAACAAGCTTCAACATGTTTTTTCTTCAGCAATGGAGTCTTGTGAGGTGAGTGGGCATTACTTGTTGTTTTCTTTGAAACAGCAGTACCTGCTAACTCCTGGTCTTTCTGGAGCTCTCCATGAGTGGTCTTTGACTCTTGCATAACTCTTCTGATAACACTGGTCAACACCAAATTTATTGTCTGAGGGGTTTTTTTTAGCTGATTTAGGACAATTTTGTTGTACGGAATTAAAAAATCACATTGGTTTTGTGCAATCAGGTCAACTTTTTTTTAACTATGGACACATGTTGTTTTTTACGTTTTTGTTTACATGTACGGGTATTTTCACTTTATATGAGGCAAATTTTTTATTTCTTAAACTTTGAAGAGTTTGCATGTGCCAATTTATGACATGATGTCATGAATTGTCATGATGGCTGATTACTGTTGGACTCTGAAGAGAGACATCCCTGCCGCTGAGCATTCTAGAGGTTCAAATAAATGGAAGTTGAAGCGCTGAATTGTGAACAATGATGACATAACATTCAATTTACATGTACTTACCTTTATCAGTGTCTACTATTCAATTTACAGTAATCAAAGTTTGTAACATTTAATCAATAAATTGTGTTAGAAAATGATTTTTTTCTCTTAAAAATCTATTTCGGATGAGAAATATTAACAAAAATCAACCAATAATGTCACAAAAATGTAATCGATTTAGTCAGAAGATCAGATTTTTTTAAAAATCAACTTAGCATAAAAACCTGACCTGATTGAAAGAAATTGATGTCATTTTTGGATACAGAAGTGCAAAACTGTCTTAAATCAGTTGAAAAAACACAGACAACTTACAAAAAAAAATTTTTTGTAACCCTGTGTAAATCTTTTGACTCGTCTGTTAGAAATCTTGCGAGGAGCTCCTGCTTGTGGCCAGTTTATGGCAAAATGATGTTCTTTCCACTTCTGAATGATGGCTCCAACAGTGCTCACTGGAACATTTGGCAGTTTAGAAATGTGTCTTTAACCAGTGTCATCATTATGTTTTGAAACAGTAAGGATGTGAAGGTCTAGAGAGGGCTCTTTGCTTCTACCCATCATGAGTTGTGGTGTGACAATCTGATATTCGCAGACCTTTTTAAAGGCTATCAGTCAGGACTTAACCAGCTGAAATTAATTTGCACTGATGGGGGATGGGATGGCTTCCTAAATTCTGATGGATTTCAGCTGGTTGTTTGGCTTCCTATGCCTTTTTGCACCTCTTTTTCTTCAGGTGGTCAATACTTATTCCCTTTTTAAATATAACTTGTTTTGTGAACACAGTTGCCTTGATTTCTTTGTATGTATGGATTACTTGGGTTGTTGCTGATATCTCAGGTCAATGACTCCATCATGAGAAAAAAGTTGACGTGTTCAATACTTATTTTCCTCACTGTATACACCAACACACACACACAACTGAAACCTGAAATGTTCTAAAGGGTTTTGTCTCTCTAACTATGCTGATTTATATCATTGTGAAGTCCACTGTATATTTTTAATGGTTGTAGTATTTTAAACTCAGTTTTTCTGTTATATCTGTTTTAAACTTGGAAGCCTAACCAGGGACAGGGGTGGCAAATTAGCCTTGGCTAGAAACCCGCATGCATGGCATCTACTTTGTATGTTTTATGAAGCAATGTTTAATGCATTTGTCCCTGATAAATAAACATGTAAATAAATAAAAATAAATAAATTTGTTTTTCTTCATCATAGTTTCAAGGCGCTCAGTAAGCCAAGTTAAGAAGATAAATCACGCAATAATAATGATTCTGTTTTTACACCGCTACTTCGTAGACAAATCATTTTAACTCAAGTAGAAATGTTAGTTTAACACCTTCTGTGAGTTTCAGCTGTTTTATAGTTTATCAGACCCACCTGATCGAGTCCAACAGAATTTTGTGGAGAGCCATAACTTCTCACAGCAGGTAGAAACTTTGCGGCTCGGTCCGAAGATTCTCACGTCACATTTGGTTTTATACATCCCACTGTGTGCATGAAAATCAGCGTACGCTGTGTTTTTTGTGCATGCGCACCGTTTATACACGAGGCCCCTGGGACCATTGAGGAAAAAGTCCTGCTCATTGGTTTGGGATTGCTAAAAATATGTAGTGAGCCTGTTTTTGATAAATGCTGGATCCACTCCATAAGAAAATGTCCTGGAATCTGCTGGATTTAATGACTGTTCATTAAAAACGATCTGCCCATCATTTTCGGAGGTCTGCTTCTCCACCATTGTGTCAAAGAAGGTCAAAACTTTGACGTAACATACAGTCAGAGAATTAAAATGAATGGGCTACTGAAGTATAAGACCACACGACTCCTGCTGGACAGCTGTGATAAGCCTTCCCTGGGTGATGTGAGTGTAATCACAGATTGATTGCAGTCGGTCGTCTTTGGTCCCTCTCAGCCTCTCGTGCTATTTTATATAATTCTTTCGTGACCTTGTTTTTATCTGTGCAACTTCAAAACGCAAATGGAGCAGGTGGAGACGCTCAGATGGCAGCGGTAATGGAGGGCATCCAGAGTCAGTGGCACTCCAGGCTCAGTCTGATAATTCTGCCAGCACCCACTTTACTCTGAACAGACTCTTTACTGGTTGGACCATTTTAGCCCTAGTTGGTCCAATACAGGACAAACTTTGAACTAACTGTGGATTGTCATACCAATTTTTGAAAAAGTTTTGTATCTTCTTATAATAAGTATAGATGAAACAAAATATGGTCCAGTCGTATATGTACAATAAAAGAGGATAAGTGAAGGGCGTAGCCTAAGTGACCCTGGTTTCTGCTCTTATTGAAAGCTTTAATGTCTTTATGGTGACTGCTAAGCAGAATTTTGATTTGATTTTATTTGTTTTCTTTTCTTAAAGCTTACGGGGAGGGGCGGGGGGGTCATAGGCTGACCGTGATTCAGTGGTGTACGTAGAAGCTCTCTCTTCATCCTCAAACAAATATCTCCTTCTTAGTCAGCCTATGTACTTTTCAGCCTCCCATGCAGAAGAGGATCAATGCTAACTCGGCTTACTTGGCTGTAAGCTGCATGGGCACACCCACTAGTTAATGCTGTAAGACTAATCCTATATTAGAATTTTAGCTGAGAAAACAGACACAAAACTGGATTGTGTCTCAAGGCAAGTCCTGAACTGCATTTTAAAGATGTTCCAAAAAGGATCAGCTGCAAAACTCAGATATATTCAGGTGAGAGCAGCGAATCAAAGACACAAATATTAAGTCTTGACCTAGGTCCAGTTTAAAAAAAGATGCTTTTGCATGAAACATGTTCACATATTACATTAAATGTGTTCATTTCATAGCTGTAAGTGGTTTTTGAAGCCAGCTTCCAGTGGGTATTAACTATTCCTTTTTCATTATCTATGTATATTATTATGTTGTTTAATTTATTTCTTCACGTTTGTTTCCCAGGCTGTAGACTCAAGTGCAAAGAGAACCCTGTGGATCTTGTGTTTGTGATAGACAGCTCTGAGAGTGTGGGAGCAGAAGACCTTCAGATCGTGAAGGACTTTGTGAGCAGCATTACTGATCAGTTGATGGTGAGCCAGGAAGCCCCTGGGATCAGTGTGGTCCTCTACGGCCATGACAGGGTGGTGATCAGTCTGCGGCAGCAGCTCAGTCACAATGACGTGAAGGCCGCCATCAGGACCAGGCCCTACCTAGGTGAGGGCACATTCACAGGCTCAGCCATCCACCGGGCCAGCCAGCTGTTTCACGCCTCTCGGCCTGGAGTGAGGAAGGTGGCTGTGCTTCTAACGGATGGTCAGGCTGATCCTGGAGATGCCGTGCAGGTGGATGAGAGCGCTGCAGAGGCCCGTGCACAAGGGGTGGAGATGTTTGTCATAGGTGTGATGAATGAGACCCACCCTCAGTATGAGGAGTTCCAGGCTGAGATGGATGTGATTGGCTCTGATCCTGATGAAGAACACGTCTTCCTCATCGATGACTTCAGGATGCTTCCTAGTAAGCAAAAGCACTGAGCACATCACACATGAGATTAAAAGGACCACACACACAAATGAATGCACCTAACATGCATGTCGAGTATCGGCACGGCTGGGATTTGGTTTCATGCTCAGAGTCACAGAGCTACAGTCAAACACTAGAAGGTACTCAGAGAGTATACCTCTGCCAAGGGTGTTTGTCCACTAATCTACAGGCAGCACTGCAGGATCATCTGACATGACTTCACTTTCCCCACTCTGTTATGCTGAGCACCAACCTAGAAAGCAGAAACTACCTATCTTGAAGCAGGATGATGTAGTGTTCCTCTTCCTGGTGGGAATACTGAAAAGACTACAGCTGGTACATGTTAGCGCCTGAGGCCCAACAGGCCATCAAACAGTGCTTTGTTAGTTGGTGGCTAAAGTCAGGCCCTGTCATTGGCTAACGGGAATCAGGACGTAAAACATTCTCCTACTAGAAATTGCAAAGTTACGTAGTGCCGTTGCAGGTGATGCAGGCCCACTGATTATCAAAATTATGTTGGGAACATTATTTTAAAGTGGAAGATCTTACATATAGTAACAGTTTTGCTGTAACATCTCTGACATTGTGATGCAATGTCCAATTGCATCACATGATGCAATTGGATGCAATGTCCAATTAGCACAGAAGTCCAATAACTGAACACCACTCGGGTTCAGATCAGGCAGGCCATTCCTCCCAATCACCCCCTCCAGGTTTCACAGTCGTTGCCTACGTGCGCATTGAAGTCCCCCAGTAGGACAATGGAGTCTCCAAGAGGAGCACCCTCCAGCACCCCAGTCACAGACTCCAAAAAGGGTGGGTACTCTAAAACATCATTTGGTGCATAGGCACAAATGATGATCAGTGAGGCGGATGATAAAATAAAGGCAGCGAAGTGAGGGTTTTAAGTAGGTTTATTAAATCATACCGCCGTCATAGGAACTCCGCTCCAGCCCTAAGTGTGAGCAGACTGGAGCGGGGTCCTCAGGCTCTCAGCAAAGAGACACAGGATGTGTGTGTCAGCAGCAGTTGAAGGAATGAGAGAGAGAACAAGGATTTCAGTGAGCCTGTATACCCAGTCATAGACAATACATGAAAGACATGATATCATCAAAGAGACTGCAGACAGGAATGAGACATTTGCATTTGAGAGACACAGTAAGGGCAGGATGCATGAACACAATTCATGAATGGCACATTAACACCACAGCAGTGAAACGGAAAAAGCCAGAAGTAGCGGGCTGTCTGCAGACATCGATACACACAATTCACTGTTAAGTTAATTGCTCTAGTCGAGCGCTGTGTCTGTTGTGGGGGTTATCCCAAACCGCCACAATCAGGACCCGTTTCCCAACCCGAAGGCGCAGGGAAGCAACCCTTTCATCCACTGGGGAAAACTCCAATATAGAGGCAGCAAGGTGGGGGGATACAAGAATACCCACCCCTGCTTGTCGCCTCTCGCCCAGGGCAACTCCAGAAAAGGCCAAGTTCCAGCCCCTCTCCAGGAGACTGGTTCCAGAACTGGAGTTGTGTGTTGAGGTGAGGCCAACTACGTCTAGCCGGTATCTCTCAACCTTGTACACCAGCTCAGGCTCCTTCCCCACCAGAGAGGTGACATTCCACATACCAAAAGCCAGCTTAGAAAGCTTGGGATCAGTCCGCCAAGGTCTCCGCCATTGACCGCCACCTGATCCACATAGCACTGGACCCCCATGATCCCTCCTGCAAGTGGTGAGCCCACTGGAGGGCGGACCCATTTAACTCCTTCGGGCTGAGCCCAGCCGGGTCCCATGGGTGAAAACCCGGCCACCAGACGCTAGTCATCGAGCCCCTCCCCCAGGCCTGGCTCCAGGGTGGGGCCCCAGTAACCCCGTACCAGGCAGGGTACACTGAATCCTTGATCTAAAATTTATCATGAGAGTCTGTTGGATCGTTCTTAGTCTGGCCCTTCACCCAGGACCAGTTTGTCTTGGGTGACCCTATCAGAGGCAAATTAAATGATTTTCTCATTTTTTTTCTCTAAATTTGTTCTACTTTGAGTTGTAGATTGTTTGCTTTGCTTAAACGCCATAGTTGCTAGTTTTTTTCACAGACCTAGAGTACTTTACTCATAAATTTGTGATCATTTTTTTGGGTGTGTGTGCTAACTAGGCATCATTGATAATAGCTCTGGACAACTTTATAATGTACTGTGTGTGGTGCTCTTGTTTTTAAGTATTTCCAGTCTTTCATTCATATTCAGTTTTAACTGTTTTTACTCCCCATCAAAAGAGAGAAAAAGGTATACATTTTACAAATCTTTTTGGCTGCTGTGCTGTCCTCTGATCTTGCTAACAAACAGAAACAGTCACATTGCCTCCTTAGATTCCTCCTTATATGTTCACACTGCAAGCCAAACTGTTCAATACCTGTTTTGGGGGTCAGATTACATAAGCCTGTTATGACTGTTGTCCACTCTTAAGTACTTTTTTAACTCTTAATGCACTTTTACAGCTCTGGAAAGTAAATTACTGAGGAGAATATGTGAGCAAGATGACACACTGGCCTTTCTACCAAACTCTGCCTTTCCACCTCTGGAAACCCTCCCAGAGCCTCCACGAGATAATGGTTTGAAATACTCTACTGAAGAGGATACTGTACAGGTACAGCTCTCATATTTCTTTCACTTTTAAATCCACACTTAACACTACAACCTAATGAAGGCTGATGAGATGATGAACATGCAACTCTTTGTAACTCTGCTGTTTACTTTAGTATTTAGTATTACTTTAGTATTTTCTTCTTCTTCTTCTTCTTCTTCTTCTTCTTCTTCTTCTTCTTCTTCTTCTTCTTCTTCTTCTTCTTCTTCTTCTTCTTCTTCTTCTTCTTCTACTTCTTCTTCTCCAAACCATACATCATAAAAGGTCTCACTACCGTCTTGTAAATCTTCCCTTTCACTCTTGCTTTTATCTTTCTGTCACAAATCACCCCTCACACTCATCTCCACCCTGCCTGCACTCTCTTCTTCACCTCTCTTGTACATTTTCCATCCCTTTGGTTTGTGTAACCCAGGTATTTAAATTCATCTACTTTCACTACAGCTACTCCTTCCATCTTCACCATTGTACCTGCCTCCTTCTCATTCACACTCATGTATTCTGTCTTGCTTCTACTGACTTTGATTCCGCTTCTCTCCAGAGCATAACTCCACCTCTCCAGGTTCTCTTCCACCTGCACCCTACTCTCAGTGCAGATCACAATATCATCTGCAAACATCATGGGCCACGGAGACTCCTGCCTGACCTCGTCTGTCAGCCTGTCCATCACCATGGCCAACAAGAAGGGGCTCAGAGCCGATCTCTGATGTAATCCCAGACCCGCCTTGAATCCATCCGTCACACCTACAGCACATCTCACCACTGTCTCGCTGTCCTCATAGATGTCCTGCACCACCCTCACATACTCCTCTGCCACTCCTTACTTTCTCATGCAGTACCACACTTCCTCTCTTGGCACCTTATCATCTGCTTTCTCCTTCTGACCTTCTCTATACTTCTCCATCAGTACTCTTAGAGCAAACATTGCATCTGTAGTACTCTTTCTTGGCATGAAACCATACTGCTGCTCACTGATTGTCACCTCTCCTCTTAACCTGGCTTCAACAACTCTTTCTCATATCTTCATAGTGTGGCTGATCAACTTTATGCCTTTGTAGTTACTACAGCTCTGAGCATCACCTTTGTTCTTGACAATTGGTACCAAAACACTTCTTCTGATCTTCTGATTAAAAAGTCTACTGACATCTCTCCTAAACATCTCCATACCTCCACAGGTATGCCATCTGGACCAACCACCTTTCCATTCTTCATCCTCTTCAAAGCTGCCCTCACTTCCACCTTGCTCATTCTCAGGACTTCTTTGTTCACCATCTTTCCTTCATCCATCCTCCTCTCTCTCTCATTTTCTTTATTCATCAGCTCTTCAAATACTCCTTCCACCTTTTCAACACACTCTCATCATTTGTTAGTACATTACCATTTCAGTCCTTTATCAACCTAACCTGCTGTACATCCTTTCCAGCTCCATCTCTCTGTCTAGCCAGTCAATGCAACTCTTTTTTCCTTCCTTAGTGTCCAGCCTCTCATACAGCTCACTATATGCCTTTTCCTTTGCCTTTGCCACCTTTCTCTTTGACATTCGCCTAGATTCCAAATACTTATGTCTACTTTCTTCATCTCCCTGACTGTCCCACTTTTTCTTTACAAACCTCTTCCTTTGGATACTTTCCGGTACCTCCTCATTCCACCACCAAGTCTCCTTGTTTTCTTTCCTCTGTCCACTGAATACACCACATACCTTTCTACCCGTTTCCCTCAATACTGTTTCTGTACTTTCCCAGTCATCTGGTAATTCTTCCTTACCACCCAGAGCCTGTATCAACTCCTTCCTGAATTCTGTGCGACCTTCTTCCTTTTGTAACTTCCCCCACTTAATCTTTGGCTCTGCCTCCACTGTTTTCCTCGTCTTGCTCTCTAAAGCCATCCTACAGACTACCATGCAATGCTGTCTAGCTACATTCTCCCCTGCAACTACCTTGCAGTCTGTCTCTTTCAGATTTCTCCCTCTGCATAGGATGTAGTCCACCTGTGAGCACCTTCCTCCACTCTTGTAAGTCACCCTATTTTCCTTTCTCTTCCTGATCTATGTGCTCACTACAGCCATTTCCATCCTTTTAGCATAAACCACAACCATCTGTCCTTCACATTTTTCTCCTTAAGACCATAATTACCCAGGACCTCCTCATCACCTCTGTTCCCTTCACCTACATGTCCATTAAAGTCCGCTCCAATCACCACTCTGTCCCACCTGGGAACACTCTCTACCACTTCATCCAACTTACTCCAGAATTCCTCTTTCTTCTACCTGACATCCAGCTTGCGGGGCATACGCACTGACAACATTCAACATCACACCTTTGACTTCTAGCTTCAAACTCATGATTCTGTCTGATTCCCTCTTTACCTCCTGAACACTCTTCACACACTCTTCCTTCAAGATTACTCCTACTCCACTTCTCTTCTTATCTACACCATGGTAGAATAGTTTAAATCCACCTCCAATGCTCCTAGCCTTGCTTCCCTTCCATCAGGTTTCTTGAACACAGCATATCTACCTTTCTTCTCTCCATCACATCAGCAACTCTCTGCCTTTACCAGTCATAGTCCCTACATATAAAGTCCCTACTCTCACCTCCACACTTCTACCTTTACGTTTCTCTCTCTCCCTGCTAACACACCTTCCCCCTCTCCTCCTCCTCGATCTTTGACCAACAGTAGCCCAATTTCCACCAGCACCCTGTCGGTTAACAGCACCAGTGGCATTTGTTGTTAACCTGGCCTCAACTGATCTGGTATGAAAGTCTCATTCATCATAATCTGCATATTTGATTTGGCAAAGGTTTTACATCAGATGCCCTTCCTGACACAACCCTCCCCATTTACCCGGGCTTGAGACCAGCACTAGGAGTACACTGGCTTGTGCACCCCCAGTGGCTGGATAGTGTGCACTATATTAAACTGATTTCTCAGCCCAGCATTCTTCCCCGTTTGTTCTCTCTAAAATACCTAACTGGGCATCAACTATGATTGATGTCTTCCTTATTACTAATCAGTGTTACTGTTAGGTGCATTTTTGCTCACATGCGTGGGCTTTGATCACAGCAAAACCCGTCTTAAACAAACCATCATGATCAGACTTCACTTTAGATAATGTGTCTCTGTGCATTAAACAGATGGGCAGGAGCACTTTGGATTGGATTATCCAAAACACAAGAAAAAAAGAAGACGAAGGAAAAAAAAAAGGATTACCCAAAGCACACCTGAATAATTAGACTGGCCTCTTGCACCGTGCACCCGGTGGAAAATTCATTTCTGCGCTGTTGTTTATTTATTTGATTTGAATTAGGACAGTGCACATTTATCAACATATCAAAATTATGCTTCAATGTAAACGTGTCGGAATAAGCACAATAGCTAACTTTGTGATAAGGAAATGAACTGGAAATGCCCATAAACACGTTCATTATTTGTTTAACTTCTGATTTCAATAAGACAGGTAATTATCTATACCTAGAACACTGGTATCCTTTGGTTTGGGTTCTTTTATTGCAATAGCTGCTCAGAAGTAAGGTACTCAAAAGGTACTTAAGATAACACCATGAAAAATATTTTTCATCAGCTGCCACTGCATTTTACAACAAAAAAAATAAAATTTAACAGACTAATGAAGCAAATTTATGATAAAAAGATGCCCAGATTCCATAAATATGTCATGAGTCTGAGCTCAAATGTCATCTCTGAGTTCAGACTCAATTTATTTTTGAGTATTGCATTTCTGTCATGATTATTTTGTTTGTGTGTATATTTTGGGTTTTGTTTCTTTTGCCCCCTCTCTCCAGACACCTCCACTCGCTGCTCACAGGCTGCTGTCCTATCAGCTGTGAGCAGATACAGTATGCAATCAGGTCACCTGCCAGCTCAGCTCCCACACCTGCCGCTCGTTTGCTGCCTTCTATTTAAAGACTGCCATATCAATGCCTCACTGCGGCTATATTGTTGCATTGTCTGATGTTACTGCATACTCATCCGTCAGTAAGTTTTCTCCTTTTCTCCTCCAGAGCTTTTCCAGTTCTGGAGTGCCTTCTGTGTATTTTTACTTTGGTTGCTTTTTTGTTTGGTCTGCACAGTTTTTTGGATTTTTGTTCTTTTGATTAATAAATGTCACAATTACAGTTTTGCGCATGGATCTGTCCTGCCCCAAAAGGGGCACTCATGACAGAATATAGCCGCCAAAATCAGACCCAGCTGCTGTAATCCTGCGTTTTTTTGTCCTTTTGAGTTTTTTCTTTTTTCACTCACCTGCTCGTTGGAGCTTGTTATGGATTCAGCAGGCGAATCAGTCAAGAGGGGGAAAAAGAGGAGTTGGGACAAGATGGAGTTCATGGCCATAATTGGGGGCATGGCAGCCCGCGCTAGGAGCTGCAGATCCTGAAAGGATGAGATGCTGTGTTGGGGTGGAGTAGCTAATCTGCTGGAGGTCAGACCCTGAGTGCGCTTCCATCCCCGGGTGCTTGGTCTCTCCCTGCCTCCATTAAGGGGATAAGGGAAAAGGACCTGTACTTATATAGCACATTACCACCTATGCCATCAGCCTCCTCCTCCATCAGCTCTGCAGCGACAGTATCGTCCCACTCCGGACCGCCGGAGGAAAGTCTCCACTTCCTCATTTGCAGCCCATCCTTTGCCGAGGCAGGAAACTCCACAGCAGTCTCCTTTTTTGACTCTTTCTCTCCAGCTGTCCTGCCAGGCAACCTCTCAGCTGCTATTCTCTATCCCTCATCCTCGGTGATTCCTCCCACTGCAGAAAAACTGGTCTCCTTCCTCTCGGTCCCGTCCGTCTTAGTGACTACAGGGGCAGCTCCTCCACAATCAACAGAGGGGCCCAAATTCACCATATCCACAGAGAGGGATGACGCTCCACCCACAACATCAGACAACATCCAGAGCCGGGAAAACAGGCAAGTTTTATTTCATTCTACTCCAATTTATGGTGATATGCCTTGCCTGATTCCTGGTAGGGAGGCTCAGGAAAAGCAGTCCTCTGAGCTCTCCCCACCTGCTGCTCTTACAAATTGCTCACTAGCCCTCTCTGTGTCCTCTTCTGTGGCCCCTGGGCATATGTCGACCCCGGGATCAAGCCGCCGGATGCAGAAGGAGCCTGGAGGAACCAGTTCTAGCGCCAGTGGTGAGCCATCGCCCAGCTGCCACGCCGGACAAGCCACCAGCGTGGGCCAGTTTGTCTTGGGGTCCCCAGACTGCAACCACCATCATTCCTGCTGCGGAGGCCACCACAGCAGAGTTGGAACTGGAGCTGGACCTCCAAGAGTCCAGGCCCGAGACGTCATCGTCTGGATCGACAGAGTCCTGGACGGTGGTGGAGCTCGAGCTGAGACAAGTGCTCTCTTTTGTTTTTCTCTTTTCTGCCCTGGAGAAATATTGCTTGGCTCTTGGTGAGGAGAGTTGGGTGCAATCATCAGCTGCAACTGAGCTCACCTTGCCAGGCTCCGCCGCTGCCGGTGACCCTGACTCTGTACCACTCCCTGTTTGTTCTGAGCCTTCTTCCAGGGTTGCCGGGGTTGATCCAACCTCGCCAGATGTCTCTGCGTGTCTAGGCTCTCCACTTGAAGACATCGTGGGTCCAGCTTCCCCTGTTGAGGTCGCCGCGTCCCAGCCCAGGACCTCCGTGGGTGTAGCCTCCCCTCTGCCCGAGGCTGTCGTGTGGGTTCCTCCTCCACGGTCCGAGTCTCTGTGGGTACTGCATCCCAGCCAGGGACCCTCGTTGATGCTGCGCCCCAGTATAAATCTAACATGGGTGCTGCGCTCCAGTTTGGGCCCGCCATGGACACTATGCCCCAGCCCAGGGCCCACCAAGGGTGCAGCATTGGCCTAGCCTTGGTCCACCGTGGGTGCAGCATTGGCCCAGCCCAGGTCCACTGTGGGTGCAGCATTGGCCCAGCCTGAGCCCACCGCAGGTGGTGCAGAACTCCAGCCTGGAGCCACTGTGGGTGCTTCAGAGCTCCAGCCTGGAGCCACCTTGGGTGCTGCAGAGCTCCAGCCCAGAGCCGCCGTGGATGCTGCGATGCTCCAGCCCGGAGCCACCATGGGTGCTGCAATGCTCCAGTCTGGAGCCACCGCGGCGACTGCCATGCTCCAGCCCGGAGCCACCACGGGTGAAACTCTCTTCCAGCCCAGGACCACCGGGGGCGTCGAGGCCTCTCCTCCTCTGCCTGACACTGTCAGGGTTCTCCCGCCACTGCCAGATGCTGTTGTGGGTCTTGCCCCGCCACCAGACACCGTTGTGGTTTTCCCCCGTCGGCCTTTCATCCCCTTACTGGGCCTTCCCGTGGGGAAGCCACCTCCTGGGTGACCCCTCCGGTCCTGGTGGCTAAAGAACTCAGGCCAGCCGGCCGACAGACTGAGCCGCTGGGTTGGGTGGCCCATATTCCCTGGCGGGCCACCCGACTCATTCCACCTTGCCGTCTGCCTGGCCTGGGACTTCAGCCGGCCACCCAAACAGCTGAGTTCTTTGGCCTAGGGGGCCCAGGGACCTGGTGTAGCATGGGTGTGGGTCCTGAGCGGGCTTCACTTTTTGCTCCTCCCTAACCTGTTTTCCCCCACTTACCACCCTGGTTGTTTTTGCTTTACCTTTTTCTCTTTGGTGTTACCTGGGGGTGTCTGGATTCCACCCCTTAAAAGGGGGGCTTTTTCATGAGTCTGAGCTCAAATGTCATCTCTGAGTTCAGACTCAATTTATTTCTGAGCATTGCATTTCTGTCATGATTATTTTGTTTGTTTGTGTGTATATTTTGGATTTTGTTTCTTTTGCCCCTGCTTTCCAGACTCCTCCACTCACTGCTCACAGGCTGCTCTCCTATCAGCTGTGAGCAGTTATGCAATCAGGTAACCAGCCAGCTCAGCTCCCGCACCTGTCGCTCGTTTGCTGCCTTCTGTTTAAAGTCTGCCTTATCAATACCTCACTGCGGCTATATTGTTGTATTATCTGATGTTACTGGACCTTATCCGTCAGTAAATTTTCTCCTTTTCTCCTCCAGAGATTTTCCAGCTCTTGAGTAACTTCCGTGTGTGTTTACATTGGTTGCTTTTTGTGTCTGGTCTGCACAGTTTTTTGGGGGGATTTTTGTTCATGACAAAATATAGTTCTAAATTTAAAAAAACCCTCTTAGATATTTAGAGTAAGCAAACTTCAGTATTACTAATGTTTATAGATTCATGACGGCGAAAGAGAGGAAGACGAGCGGGCGCCCTGGTGTGGCTTCGCAGGAGAGGCACGCACACGGTTTTGTCTGGGATATTTCTGTCCAACGTCAATTCTCTTTATAACAAGGTAGATGAACTGAGACTGCTGATGCGATTTAAGGACCTCTCCACCTCGTGTGCCCTCTGCTTCACTGAGACCTGGCTCAAGGAAAAGACACCGGACAGCGCGCTCCTCCTCGAGGGATTTCTGCTGTTTCGTGCAGACTGAGACACGGGGCTCTCCGGCAAGACCACAGGCAGAGGAGTCTGCTTCTACATCAACAGCAGCTGGTGCTCCGATGTAACTGTGATCTCCCAACACTGTTCTCCTGCTCTGGAATATTTATTCATCAACTGCAAGCCATTTTATTCCCCGCGTGAGTTTGCTTCATTCATTCTGGCCGCCGTTTACATCCCGCCCGACGCGGACTTGCGCGAGGCTCAGCGCGCGCTTGCGGATCAGATTCAGCAAGCGGAGCGGACCTTCCCGGACTCTCTGGTTATTGTGCTTGGCGACTTTAACCAGAGCAACCTGAGCCACGAACTCCCCCGGTACAAACAGTTTATTAAATGCCCCACCAGAGGAGAGAACACGCTGGATCACTGTTACACTACAGTCAAGGACGCGCATCGCGCTGCGCTTGGACTATCTGATCACGTGATGGTCCACCTGATCCCCACATACAGACAGAGACTGAAGCTCACAAAACCTGTTGTGAGCACTACGAGGAAATGGACCAGTGAAGCTGTGGATGAGCTGAGCACGTGCTTGGAAACAACTGACTGGGACATGTCTAAAGGAGCCACGCATGATCTGGATGAGTACACGGACACTGTGAACTCATATATCCACTTTTGTGAGGAGAGCATTCTTCCATCGCACACCAGGGTGAGTTACTCCAACGACAAGCCCTGGTTCACAGCTAAGCTCAGACAGATCAGGAAGGAGAAGGAAGCTGCGTTGAAAAGTGGAGACAGGAACTGTTACAAGGAGGCCAAATACCGGTTTAGCAGAGAGCTGAGGAGAGCTAAATCTGTGTATTCTGAGAGACTCCAGCAGCAGTTCACTGCTAACGACTCTGCTTCTGTGTGGAGAGGACTGAGGCAAATCACCAACTATCGGCCTCAAGCTTCTAAGGGACAGGATGACAAAGTCCTTTGTCAAAGACTGTCCCAACACTATGCCCGTTTTGACACCTCATCAACTGTTTCAACCCCCCCCCCCCCCCCCCCCCAGCGTCACTGCCTCCATGATCCCCACTTCATCATAGGCGGTCCCCTTCCTCCCCCCCCTTCCCTTGCCATCAGTGAGCAGGACGTGCACAGACAGTTCTCCAGACTGAACCTGCACAAGGCCTCTGGTCCGGACGGACGGCATGTCTCCCTCCACCCTGAGACACTGTGCGGAGGAGCTGACTCCTGTCTTCACAGACATTTTTAACACCTCCCTGAAGTTATGCCACGTGCCGACCTGCCTCGAAACCTCTACCATCGTCCCTGTCCCCAAGAAGCCATGGATCACTGGACTTAACGACTACAGACCTGTAGCGCTCACCTCTGTAGTCATGAAGTCCTTTGAGCGCCTGGTCCTGCCCCACCTCAAGACCATCACCACTCCCCTCCTGGACCTGCTGCAGTTCGCCTACAGAGCCAACAGGTCTGTGGACGATGCAGTCAACCTGGCCCTCCACTCCATCCTGCAGCACCTGGACTCCCTGGGAACCTACTTCAGGATCCTGTTTGTGGACTTCAGCTCTGCATTCAACACCATCCGCCCCACTCTGCTCCAGGACAAGCTGTCCCTGCTCAACGTGTCTTACTCCCTCTGCAGATGGATCACCGACTTCCTGACGGACCGGAGGCAGCATGTGCGGCTGGGAAAGTCTGTCTCGGACTCTGTTAGCATCAGCACTGGATCACCCCAGGGCTGTGTACTTTCCCCCCTGCTCTTCTCCCTGTACACCAACTCCTGCACCTTCAGCCACCAGTCTGTCAAGCTGATCAAGTTTGCGGACGACACCACCCTCATCGGGCTCATCTCCAACGGCGATGAGTCCGTCTACAGGAGTGAGGTGGCCAGGCTGGTGTCCTGGTGCAGCCACAACAACCTGCAGCTGAACGCCCTGAAGACAGTGGAGATGATTGTGGACTTCAGAAAAGTCACAGCCCCTCTGCCCCCCCTTACCCTCACAGACTCTCCCATCACCATTCCTTCCGCTTCCTGGGCACCACCATCACCCGGGACCTCAAGTGGAAGCCGACCATCAGCTCCCTCATCAAAAAGGCCCAGCAGAGGATGTTCTTCCTGCGGCAGCTGAGGAAGCTCAAGCTACCCACCAAGATGTTAGTGCAGTTCTACACGGCTATCATCAAGTCCATCCTCACCACCTCCATCACCATGTGGTACGCAGGAGCCACCGCCAGGGAGAGACTGCAGCGCGTTGTGCACGCTGCTGAGAAGGTGATCGGCTGCAAGCTGTCATCCCTCCAGGACCTGTACATCTCCAGGACCCGAAGGCATGCAGGTCGGATCATAGCCGACCCTTCACACCCTGGACATGCACTGTTTGCCCCCCTCCCCTCAGGCAGGAGACTTCGGTCCATTCAGACTAAAACCTCCTGCTACATGAACAGCTTCTTCCCCTCTGCCACCATACTGCTGAACACTATGTGACTTATTAGACTCTCGTGCACTATGTACAGCAGCTCAACCGGACTCATGACAATTATCACTTGCTTTCTTTTTGCATTGCCGACTGCACTATGTGGAACTCCACAATATCTGCTGCTCTTGTTAATATATTTAAAAATTGCATAGATTAGCTTTACTTATTCTTATTCTACCTTTATTGCATGCATATTTTTTATCTTTAGTGTTACTCTATGTTTAATGTTGCAGCATTGCACTGAGACAAATTCCTAGTTTGTGTACTACATGAACAATGGCAATAAATCTCATTCTGATTCTGAAAAGTTAATAACACCTGTGGAGCACCAACTTCTTTCTCTAAGAAGCAATTTAATCTTTAATTTCGCTTTATACCCGTTTAATCACGCAATAATTTAATTAATAATCAGTCTCAAAATTTTAGTGAATTTGATACTGGGGATTTGAACCAAACTCAGAATGAAATAAATTCTCAACAACTTTTCTCATTTTCACATATTTATTAAACAAAATGATTATTAACAGACGTTGGAGTGATTTCATTAACCATAAAATTAAACTTGTAAATGATAGATTAACAATGTCAACATTTGCAGAATCAGGGTTAAACTGTGAAATGAATTTAGATCAGTTTGAAGTTAACAGATTGTGGGAAACAACACAAATTTATGGAGAAAATTTTACTAATTATATGAAAAGTTCTGGATTACTCTTAAGAAAATGAAAATGGGATTTTAAGGAAAGGAGGAGTTTGATGTTGCAGGTCCTTCTGCGTTGTCCTGTAGTTCTTAGATGGCTCCAAAAGTCAGAATATTTGCCCAGCAAATATTCTTTGACGAGGGATGAGATTAGTATGTTTGATCCCAATGGCTGAAATCCAGCCAAGGCGTGCTGATTCCTTCAGCACACGTGGTTGTGGGGAGCTACGTCTTCTCTCCCCTTCATTGACAAGCAGCTTTTGCAGGGAATTCAATAATAATTAAAATTATCTGTGATCTCAAATTAAAAGAGTTTTGGACTTTAAATAAAACGACTCCTGGTGTGGGATTGTTCAATAAAAATATTATAAAAATAAAGTCATGATTAAAGCTTACATTAAAATTAAAAACGGTGGTTTTACAGAAAGTTTAACAGGGAAAAGTGATAGAAATAAACGTCTAGGATTAGAGTTTAACTCCTGATTAGAATGAGCTCAGAGAGAAAATTCCTAGGCATTTAAAGAAACATTAAGATACAAAGAGATTACAAAAAAAAAAAAAAAACAGGATACTTCAGGCTCTGTGATCATAGGAAGAAAACACGTTGGATAAGTCCCTTTGTTCTCCAGTGGTTTTCTGCTGTGTAGACATGAAGACAATAAGTGAAAAGCCGAAAAAGAGATGGCAACAAGCGGCGGCGAAAAGAGAATGAAAAAGGGCGTTGTTTCCTTTTTATCTGGGGGAAACTTTCGCAGGCCTCGGTGATTGACAGGAACTCAGCAAATAGGCTTCCTTCGTGGGCGGGCTTTATTGAACTTTAGTCAATGAGCAAACAGTCTTTTGTCTAGAGCAAACAACTGTTGTCAAGCAGAGATTGAATGCTGGCAGTCACATGATTTGAGAGATGCTTTGCAAATGTAATACACATTTTAATACTGAAATATTCCTCTATACACTTCACTAACATTCATTTAAACATTTTAACATGCATATATAATCGCAGATTAATATATTTCAAACCTATTACTGATTGTCCAGAATAAACATCAAGAGTCCATTTGCTTTTCCTGGGGTCCTGGAAAAAGAAGAGAGAGATGTTAAAAAGTGAGTCCTAAAGATGTGGTTAAACGGTTTGCTGCTTAAATTCGGCATGTCCCAGAGTTTAAGGGCAATGTTGAGCTGTGGATCTTTGTGGGCCACAAGGGGCTCCAGGGGCCTGTCTCTTGTCCACCATTTATGGGTCATAAAGTCAAAACAGGGGATGCATTAGGATGAATTCCTTAGACTGGTTTTCACAAAGGAGTGTGAGTTGAGCCGTGGCCTGAGGGAATGACAGAGTAATTCTTTACTGTCCTTTTCCTGGGTGAAACAATGTCTTTAAGCAGAAGAATAATTCTTATTGATGATCCAAAGTGAGATGATGCTACACTATTCAGTTTTTTTTCCTCTCACTGTGTTACTGTTGAGGTCTAGAAATGATTAAATGTATTATGTACACATCAGTTAATTCAATAAATGTGTCATAAATTATTTATCATTGTAAATGAAAATATCTATCACAACAAATGTGTCAATTATGTCAAATAGGAAATAAATAATATATTAAATATGTAAGTATTATTGAAGCTACTGTTTAGTTCATTTAAATGCACATTTATATAGTGATATGTAATTATTTTACTATACATTTATTTATTTTGTGGTTGCTGTGCTTCAGTATGTTCATGAATTTATTGTATCGGTCAACCTCATAAATTTTATTTCATTTTATAGATTTATTTCATTTTGTTACGTCTGACTATGACTCACGGATTTACTTTCAATATCTTTTAATAAAACAAATAGAAGAGAAATGCCATAACCGCCCACACAGGGGCGGAATGAAGACCCAAATGCATGAGCTGTGACTTTGCAAGGTTTAACAAAAAACGCAAAATAACACTTGCAGGACTTGAGGCAAAAAGGCAGGATACGATGGGTTAGAATAGCCAATGGCTAAGGCATGCAGAAACGTCGGAATAAATTGAGAGTAGCGTGGGACACACGCAGAATTACAGAGAGATTGGACATGGGACTCGCGTCTGAACACTGAGATGGATGCTGCACCGAACTGTGGTGCAGCAGCCCTGCAGAGGTGCACCCTCATTGGCTCCGGGCAGGAGCGGAGCTGCACCCTCGGTGGCTCTAGGCAGGAGTGGAGCTGCACCCTCGGTGGCTCCTGGCAGGAGCAGAGCTGCACCCTCGGTGGTTCCGGGCTGGGCCAAAGCTGTACCCATGGTGGGCTCGGACTGGACCATAGCTGCACCCATAGTGACCTCAGCCAGAGGGGGAGCAACACCCACGAAGGTCCTGGGCTGGGACGGAGCACCCGCGATGACCTCAGCGGGGGGAGCTGGACCCACGGCGATCTTGGATGGCGAGCCTGGATCCAGGAAGCCATCTGGCTTAGATGGATCATTCTCGGTGACCCTGGGAAAAAACTCAGACAAAGGATTCACAGGCACAAGGTCAGGGTCACCGGTGGTGGTAGAAAAAGCCATGAGACCTAGTCTGGGGAATCTCCAGCACTTGACTCATGACAGTCACATCAAAAAGAAAAGAAAGGGCACCAACCCCCCCCTCCCAAACATGAACAGAACAATAACCCATCCAGGGAGGGTGGAGGGGGAAACCAGGCTAGGAGGGACAAAAAAACACTCACTCATGACCCACAAAACAGAACAGATCAGGTGGCAACAGAAACTCTAGGACCAGAGGTGAAAAGGTAAAGTAGTTCAGGAGGCCTACAGAAGTCCCAAAACCACCAGCTCACACAGTGGAATAAATTGGGTATCCTCCTAGATTTTCTAAGCCACCCTAGCAGAGGGCATAGTCTGTCGGGTGGTCTCCCAGCATCCCTGAGCTAACAGGCCATGGGGCATGACCTGCCCTCTTCTGGAGGTGGCAGCTGGAACCCGTGCCTCCTATGGACGCAGGGACTGCAGTGTGGAACAGCTGAGGGGAGTAGCCACCCGATGAAGGCTGCTGACCAGCTGTGACCCCAAATGGTGACGACGGCTGGCCAGTGGATAAACCAGACAGTAAAGATGGATGAACATCGGCGACCTCAGGCGAAGGCTGATGACCCTCAGTGACCTCAGATGAAGACTGATGGTCATCGTGACCTCAGGAAAAGACTGATGACCATCGGCGACCTCAAGCGAAGGCTGATGACCCTCAGCGACCTCAGGCAAGGACAAACGAACATCAGCGACCTCAGGTGAAGACTGATGACCATTGGTGACCTCAGGCGGAGGCTGATGACCATCGGCGACCTCAGGCGAAGGTTGATGACCATCAGCAGGACCAAACACAGCAGACTGATGGCCATCAGTGGAACCAGATGAAGATTCAGACAAGGAAGAAGAAACAAACACCGGGTCACTATCACCGGCAGCAGTGGAACCCCACAAGGAAAACAGGAGCAGCTGGCAGATGCAACTGGTTCTCTCCACCAAGAGAAAAGCAAGACCTCTCTAATACTGCCATTGTTAAGACAAAAAAGAGAACTTAACTCGAGCTCCAGTGCCATCCAGGATTCTGGCTACTCAGGTTGGGGCATCTCAAATCCATCCGTCTGGAAATCCATCCCCGACACAGCCACCTCAGACGGGGAGGAAGAGAAAAGCACCGGATCACTGTTACTGGCAGGAGTGAAGCCTGGCGAGGAAAACTCAGGAGCAGCTGGCAACTTCAACTGGTTCTCCCCACCACGAGCAAGACAAGATCTCTCTAGAAGTGATAATGTAGAGACAGAAAGCGTACTTGCCTTGACTCAAGCTCCACCACCGTCCAGGACTCTGGCGACTCTGCGGCGGTGGCCCAAGCAGCAGGCATTTTGGCGGGTAAAGCTGGAGGAACCCCAGACATGGTGGCAGATGCTGGTGGAACTCTAGACATGGTGGCCGATGCTGACAGACCCCCAGATATGGTGGCTGAAGCAGGTGGAACCCCAGACGGAGCAGCTGACGCTGGTGGACCTCCAAACGTGGTGGCAGAAGCTGGGGATCGTCTCACTGCTGGCACCAGGTCCTGTAATGTCAAAACCAAGGGATGCCAAAAACAAGGTAGAGCCAACGCTCTTGTTGGCTCAGGTTTCGTGATACAGGGGGCGCTCCTTTCCTATCCAGGATGAGACTATGGGACCGAAACAGGGCTCTTCAGAACCGCAGGCCCCTCCATCATCTGGCAGCTCCCTCCCAGGACCAGCGGACACTCAAGAAAAGCAGGGGGGGACATGGGAAAAGCACATGAGGATAAGGTAATTGTTTGGCTCAGCCAAAGTGGATAACTGCTGCTGAGCCCCCCTCCGGGAATAAGGCAAGACAATTCATTTACAAGTGTTAGCAAATAAATAGGTACTTGCCTTAATTCCTGGGTTGTTGCTGTTGTCGCTGCTGCAAGACCAGGTGAATCCCTTCTGGGGGCTGCAGAGTTTGTCTGGCGAGGGTGGTTGAAACGCTGGAGTAAGGGGATGCTCCGTCATCAGCTCAGACTTCAGTCCACCCGCTGAACCTCCATCCAGCTGGGCCACTAACTCCGAAAGGAGCCGTGGCTTATAATCCAGCAACAATTCTGTCTCTAGTGACGGCAGATGGTGTGTGTCACTGTTGAAGAGGAGAAGGTGGGGCTGCAGCTGGTTGACGACGAGAGGCTGGAGACTTCCCTACCCAGGGACACTTCTTTGTTGGCACAAATATGGTTGGAGGAGAGGTTTTCCCCAGCCCACGGAGCATGTGTTGAGAGTTGGACAAAGAGGCGAGGAGAACCACAAGTTCCAGATAGCTCCACAGGTTGGAGTATGCCTGTATTACCTGTGCAGCGCTATCCAAACATTGCAGAGCCTCTTCGGGAGTGTGGGAAACGCGAGTGTCAGAGATGATGTCTTCCAACAGTCCACCTCATCCAGTCTAAAATCACGATGGTCCCAGTGGGTTGACATCCCAGCAAAAATGGACTAAAACAAAAATAGAAGTGAGGGAAAAAACAAAAGAGCAATCTCACAGTCCCCTGGGTTCACACTGGCAGTGTCCTTCTGTCATAACTGCCCAGGCGGGGTGGAATGAAGACCCAAATGCTGGAGCTGTGAGCTTGCAAAGTTTAATAAAAACACAAAATAACACTTACAGAACTTGAGGCAAAAAGATAGGATATGATAAGGTAGAATAGCCAACAAATAAGGTGTGCAGAAACGCCGGAATAAACTGAGATAAGTGGGGACACTCACAGAATTACAGAGAGACTGGACGTGAGACTCACGTCTGAACACTGAGAAGGATGCTGCACCAAACTGCAGTGCAGCAGCACTTAAATAAGACAAAGGGGAATGATCACAAGTGATAACAGGTGTGGGTCACAGGAGTGAGGATAATCAAATCAAACTAATGACAGCTGTGACAGCCCGCAAACTTGAGCTAAAAGAGGAAGTAAACACAGAGCATTGTCAATATAAAAACACAGGTGAATATGGAAAAAAAAAAGTGATTATAAATATGAAGTGATTACAAAATGAGAAACAGACCAGATAATACAGACAGGGAGAAATAACCCATAAAGGCAACGACAAGATTAATACAAAAACATGAAATGCAAATATTGGAATACTAATATCAATATACACTCACCGACCACTTTATTAGGTACACCTGTCCAACTGCTCGTTAACACTTAATTTCTAATCAGCCAATCACATGGCGGCAACTCAGTGCATTTAGGCATGTAGACATGGTCAAGACAATCTCCTGCAGTTCAAACCGAGCATCAGTATGGGGAAGAAAGGTGATTTGAGTGACTTTGAACGTGGCATGGTTGTTGGTGCCAGAAGGGCTGGTCTGAGTATTTCAGAAACTGCTGATCTACTGGGATTTTCACGCACAACCATCTCTAGGGTTTACAGAGAATGGTCCGAAAAAGAAAAAATATCCAGTGAGCGGCAGTTCTGTGGGCGGAAATGCCTTGTTGATGCCAGAGGTCAGAGGAGAATGGCCATACTGGTTTGAGCTGATAGAAAGGCAACAGTGACTCAAATAACCACCCGTTACAACCAAGGTAGGCAGAAGAGCATCTCTGAACGCACAGTACGTCGAACTTTGAGGCAGATGGGCTACAGCAGCAGAAGACCACGCCGGGTGCCACTTCTTTCAGCTAAGAACAGGAAACTGAGGCTACAATTTGCACAAGCTCATCGAAATTGGACAATAGAAGATTGGAAAAACGTTGCCTGGTCTGATGAGTCTCGATTTCTGCTGCGACATTCGGATGGTAGGGTCAGAATTTGGCGTCAACAACATGAAAGCATGGATCCATCCTGCCTTGTATCAATGGTTCAGGCTGGTGGTGGTGGTGTAATGGTGTGGGGAATATTTTCTTGGCACTCTTTGGGCCCCTTGGTACCAATTGAGCATCGTTGCAACGCTACAGCCTACCTGAGTATTGTTGCTGACCATGTCCATCCCTTTATGACCACAATGTACCCAACTTCTGATGGCTACTTTCAGCAGGATAATGCGCCATGTCATAAAGCTGGAATCATCTCAGACTGGTTTCTTGAACATGACAATGAGTTCACTGTACTCAAATGGCCTCCACAGTCACCAGATCTCAATCCAATAGAGCATCTTTGGGATGTGGTGGAACGGGAGATTCGCATCATGGATGTGCAGCCGACAAATCTGCGCCAACTGTGTGATGCCATCATGTCAATATGGACCAAACTGTCTGAGGAATGCTTCCAGCACCTTGTTGAATCTATGCCACGAAGAATTGAGGCAGTTCTGAAGGCAAAAGGGGGTCCAACCCGTTACTCGCATGGTGTACCTAATAAAGTGGCCGGTGAGTGTAGTTCCAAGGTTGTCATAGCCAGGAGCGGCACTGGGGTTAAGCTCCCAGTGCTCATAAAATGCTCCTTACGGCGTGCGTCTCGAAAAGCCTCTGACAACTAAGTCCAACTCCTAGCCTGCCCGTGTGGTTTAGTCTCTAAGCCCGGTGGAACTGCTTTTACTAATAGGAGAAGGGGCGAGGGCGGATCTCTGGCGCCTTAAAACCAGATGCTTCGGGTAGATGGTGGCTCGTCAACCTGGGAAGGTAGCCCATCTAGGGGAAGGTAAACCCTGATTTCAAACCTCCGCTGCCTTGTGGCACACCCGGTCACGGGAAAGGCTTCGGGAGTCAACCCTGAGCAAAAATCCGGAGTCGGAGCCCCTAAGGCAGTTCTATGTTGTGCTCAACATCGTTCTGGCAGCTCCTGCGACGGCGCTGGTGCCAAACTATAGCAGCCCTGCTGTTCCTTTGGATTCATCAGTGACGTGGAGAGGGGGGACATGCTGCATGGGTAACATCTTGTCCTCCATATCTTCCTGCCCAGACTTGAATCCTACCAACGCCCAACGCTGGAAGGTAGAACACTGGTGCGCATCGGCCTGTTCAGCCACAGGCGGTGCTGTTCCAGCAGAGTAGACGTTTAGGATTCTCTTCCATGGTCATCATAGACCGACGGAGGCCGACGACAATATCAATATAGCAGAACGAGGACTGAAGGCAAGGGTAGGCTCATGTCTAAAAGGCAGATAATACTCATGATAAAAAGCTGGATGGTCATGGACACATAAAATCAAAAACAAGAAAATGACTAAACTAAGAACAGAAACTTTCATAAACAGAAACAAAAGGCAAACTCCAATAACATAATATATCCAACCAACAAGATAAATACTAAATTAATGCGGGGAAGTTACAGAAAATAATCAGAATAGCAAAAAGCATGAGCACAGTTCCCCAACTGTGCGCCGCATCATGACAAGAAACGTAGCAGGTCACACGGAATGTTACAATATTCCAGCATATATTCCACTTTAAAAAAAAAAAACAAAACATGAGAAATGTACCTGATACAGCATATTTGTGCAAATCTTAGTACAACCAGGACAAAATTAGCCAAATAAGCTAAGCTAGCAGGCAGTGTTGATTCAATCAGTGACACCTATCTTCAGTACATAGCTCAACTCATCCAGCACCGCTATATCATTGAGAGCAGTCCTCCCAGCTTCCAGTCGACATTCCTCCGAGTAAAGGAAATCAAAGAAGGGGCAGTTTTGGATCAGCTTGTGTGCAGTCATGCTCAGTGCCGACTTGGGAATGTTGTGTGTTACGCCATAAACTGTCCAGTGGCACAGTTTCCAGGTGCTGTTTTTTTTTTCATTCTGTCAAAATTAATGATGTTATTAATTCATCAGAATCAGAATCTCAACATTTGTGCATCCATCCAGAATTGTTCACATCTGAATCGCGATGCATTGGAAAAATTATTATTTTCACCACCCCTAGTAGATACTACTTGTCTTGGCGTTTTGTTTCCTCATAAAAACAACCCAATTAAAATACAGTATTTGTATCCTCCACCTTCCAGTTTGGAATCCCAGAGAAGACTGCAACAGTTGTCCCTCCACAGTCGCCTGAGTTTGAGCGGCCCGCTGAGAACCACGTCAATTCGGAATCATTTGTCAAGCCAGGTACCATATTTGCCATTCCAGATGGTGGGAGGTATCAGGGCCCAGGGCTGAACTCCAGTGTTGGCCCTCAGAGTCACAGCAAATGGATCTATGCAGCAGAGAGCACAGAGGGACCCTACACTCCTCCACCTGTGACAGACTCACCAGTGTCAGGTAAACACTCACCGGATCAGATGCTGACAGATGGTAAAAGGCACGTTAACTTTACCGTCAACTGCAATGGAATTCAGGTGCCAAATGGCAAATGACAATTAAGGTTCAAGGTTTCTTTATTGTCATTTAATATGCACCTTTGCACATAAAAATTAAATTATTTTCTCCCACCATAGCACAGAACCACACTATATATATATATATATATATATATATATATATATATATATATATATATATATATATATATATATATATATATATATATATATATATAATAAGTTTAAAAACAACAGCATAAATAAATTAAAATACAACAATAAAATATCAATTAAAACACTATGGTCAGACCAACCTAACAAAGTACATGTACTGTACATGTTTAGCAGAGGAGTGTGTGCGCATGCATGAGGGCGAGAAAAGCAGTTGGCAGGGGAACAGGGCACAGTCCATTTATAAACATGACTGCATGTGGGGAAAAACTGTTCAACATTCTGGCTGTCCTGACCTGGAGACACCTGTACCTCTTCCCTGAGGGCAGAAGAGAAAACAATCAATTGTCAAATGGTGTGATGACAGTCATCTCATTTTGAATACTGATAAAACAAAGGAGATGGTGTTTGACCCTCGGGGAGTTGGTGACCACAGGCCTGTGGTCATCCACAACTACACTATAACACAGATTAGTTCCTATAAATATTTGGGAGTATTTATTGACATTTCATTAACCTGGAGCGCACATATTGATTACCTCTGCAGTAGACTACAACAGCGGCTGCATTTCTTGCGTAGATTAAGAATACATGGCGTTGATAAAAGGATTATGCTAATATTTTACCAGGCTGTGTTGGAGAGCTGTAATAGATACAGTATTACAGCTTGGTTTGGCAACCTCTCTGTGAAACTAAAGAACAGAGTGTTGCATTTAATTCATACAGCATGGAAAATTATTGGAGTTAAAGAGTATTTACCCATGCAGATCTTACACGACCAGGCAGCCTGTAGACAAGCTCAAAAAATAATCAGTGACATAAGCCATGTCCTAAACAATGAATATGTGCAGCTGCCCTCAGGGAGGAGATACTGAGTCCCCAAGTGCAGCTTCAATAGATACAAGAACTCATTTATCCCGACGTCAGTAAAACTTTTAATCTCAGATAAATAGGTCAGGGACACTGATAACTCCTGTTCTTAATGACTGCTGTTATATATTTATTTATGTATGGACTTGTAATATTTATTGGGTTTTATTTAATTCATTATGTACTACATCCATTGTGTATGTGTGGATTGTGTGGTTGCAGCACGGGTGACAAGCCCAAGACAAATTCCCCCTTGAGGGACAATAAAGTTTATCTTATCTTATCTTATCTTAAATCTGTGGGAAAGATGGTAAGATAAGATAAGATAAGATAAGCCTTTATTAGTCCCACAATGGGGAAATTCCAGGATTGCTACAGCACAGGGATAGCAACATTCAGAGCAATAATTAAGAAGACAAGAAAAACAAGAGCAGCAAATATACATATATACATATAAATATATAAATATATAAACACACAGTGTGGAGCATTGTAGCTAGATGGAATAAACAGCATAACCGTCTACTTAGTTATCCTACGTAGTATGAATATGTACCCATACATATTGTCACCCTCCGTAGCGACCGATATTGTCCTAGTTGTATACTGGAGGGGACCATTGTGTAAGTCTGTTGCATCTTTTGCATTCAATACTATTAGGTCGTCACATTTTTTTTGCCATCTCTGCGAGCAGCCCTGCTTATGTTGTACAGTCTGACAGCCGTAGGTAGGAAGGACCTGCGAAACCTCTCGTTTGCGCCCCTAGGATGATGTAGTCTGCTGGTAAATGAGCTCCTCAGTGCGTTCAGTATGTCCTGCATAGGGTGGGACTCGGACTCCAGCAGAGATGACAGTTTAGCCACCATCCTTCTCTCTCCTATCTCCTCCACTGGGTCAGGGTGCTGCCCCAGGACAGAGCTAGCTTTCTTGATCAGTTTGTTCAGTCTCTTCCTATCGGCTGCTGTAATGCCACTGCCCCAGCAGACCACTCCAAAAGTGATGGCTGATGCCACCACCGTGTTATAGAATGTCATCAGCAGCGCCCCTTGTACACCAAAAGACCTGAGTCTCCTCAGTAGGAACAGCCTGCGCTGTCCCTTCTTGTAGAGTGCGTCGGTATTGTGTGACCAATCTAGATTATTGTTCAGATGAACACCCAAGTACTTATAGGATGTCACCATCTCAATGTCTGTTCCCTGTATGTTTACTAACGCTGTGAGGGGTTGTCCTTGCCTTCGGCAATCCACCACCAGCTCCTTAGTTTTCCTCGCGTTGATCTGGAGGCAGTTCCGATGGCACCAGTCCACGAAGTCCTGGATAAGTCCTCTGTACTCAGCTTCATCTCCGTTGGAGATGAGGCCAACGATCGCAGACTCATCAGAGAACTTCTGTAGATGGCAGTGTGTTGTGTTGTGTGAGAAGTCCGCAGTATAAAGGGTGAACAGGAAGGGAGCCAAAACCGTTCCCTGGGGGGCCCCCATGCTACCGATAATCGTGTCGGACACACAGTCCCGGGTTCTCACAAACTGTGGCCGGTTAGTGAGGTAGTCCAGGATCCATGATGACAGGTGCTGGTCCACCCCTGCGCACAGCAGCTTGTCCTTCAGGATCATCCGTTGGATGGTGTTGAAAGCACTGGAGAAGGCAAAGAACATGATCCTCATCGCATTCCCGGGCTTCTTCAGGTGGGACAGAGAATGATGAAGGAGGAAGATCACTGCATCCTCCACCCCAATGACATGCTGGTAGGCGAACTGGAGTGGATCCATTGCTGGTCCCACCAGGGGGCAGAAGTGAGCAAGGAGCAGTCTCTCCAGGGTCTTCATCATGTGAGACATCAGGGCCACCGGTCTGTAGCTGTTCAGGTCTTTGGGGTGGGAAGTCTTTGGTACAGGAACCACACAAGATGTTTTCCACAACTGTGGTACCTTCCCCAGCTTCAGGCTCAGGTTGAAGATGAGCTCCACAATCCCACACAGCTGGTCTGCGCAGGACTTGAGGAGCTTTGCGCTGATGCTGTCCGGTCCCAATGCCTTCCTCCCGGGCGGTTGGTCGAACCTATTAAAAAACAGGTTCAGATTGTTTGCCCACTCCCTGCCCCCCGTGGCCTGGGGTGAGGTATTCTGGAGCCCAGAGATGGTTTTAAGGTTTCTCCAGACCCCACCGATGTTGCTCTGTTGCAGCTTGTCCTCCATCTTCTTCCTGAAGCTGTCCTTGCCTTCTCTGATCTTCCTCCTCAGCTCCCTCTGTGCGGACTTCAGCATCTCCCTGTTGCCCGACCTGAAGATCCTCTTCTTCTTTCTCAGAAGTGTTTTTATCCCAAGGTTGATCCAGGGTTTGTTGTTCGAGCAATACCGTATGGTCTTGGTGGGTACGGTGTTGTCCACACAGAAGCTGATGTAGTTCGTGATGGTGTGAGTGAGGCCATCGATGTCCTCACCATGTGGATCGCAGAGCTGCTCCCAGGCGGTGGTTTCAAAACAGTCCTTTAGAGCATCCATTGCCTCCTCAGACCATAACTTCACTGTGCGCATGACTGGAGGTTGTCTGTGCGCTAGGGGTTTGTACACCGGCAGGAGATGAACCAAGTTGTGATCCGATCTCCCGAGTGGGGGGAGTGGTGATGAGGTGTACGCCTCCTTAGTGTTTGCATAGAATAAGTCCAGTGTTTTATTGTCTCTAGTGTGGCATGTGACATACTGGGTGAACGTGGGTAGAATGGGAGACAGTGAATATATGGTTGAAATCGCCTGAGATGAGGAGAAGAGCATCTGGGTGTTCTGTCTGCAGCCTGCCAGTTACTGAGTGGATGACGTCACGCACTGTCCCAGCGTTCGCTGTCGGATTTGCATAAATAACAATGCAGATCACGTGTGAGTATCCCCTCGGGAGATAGGTAGGCCGCATGCTAACAGCTAGCAACTCAATGTCTTTGTTGCAGTGTTGTTGTTTAACCGTGATATGTCCCGGTCTGCACCAGTTGTTATTGACATACATCATCACTCCACCGCCCCTTGCCTTCCCACTGTCTGGTGTTTCGGTCTGCCCATGTTGCATGGGAACCCTCCAGTTCAATGTTAGAATCTGTTGCTAGTTCTGTTAGCCACGTCTCCTTGAATAGCATTAGGCTACACTCCCAGTATATGCTATCGTAGCGGGAGATAGCCGCTAGCTCTTCTGTTTTCCTGAGTAGCGATCGTACATTCCCCATAATCACAGATGGGAGGGTGGATCTGTACCTTATATTCCTTGCCCGCCGTCTTATTCCAATCTGACACCCACATTGTTTCCGTCTTATTTCTCCCGGTATGTCGAGTTTTTGCGTTAGCATCGTGGGCCGGTTAAGTGCCAACGGCTGGTCCCTATTGTACTGCCTCCTACAAGAAACAATGGATCCGTCCGCTGGCTCAGGAGACATTTGGGTGATCTACGTGTCTGTGATGGATCAAGATGTCGCCAAAACAGAAAGATTTGCAAGAGAGCCAGATAGTAAGTAGAAATAGGAAGAAATTGATCTGCTGTTGCAAAAAGGCAGCCTACTCGTGTGGCGCCGGAAGTCAAAAAAACCCCCAAACTGGTAGCAGTCTTTAGTGATGTTGACAGCGGTGTTAGCATGGCGTTTGTTGTAAATCTCCTTCAAGGAGAGGAGGGGGACACCAGTGATCTTACTGTCTGTTTTTACAGCCCTATTCAACTGGTGCTTCTCAAAAGCTGTGCAATTCCCAAACCAGGTAGTCAGGCCATATGAGAGGACAGATTCCAGGGTGCCTCTGTTAAAGGTGGTGAGTAGCTGAGTGAGAAGACCTGCCTTTTTTAGCCACCGAAGAGGGTGGAGTCACTAATGAGCCTTTTTTAACAGTTGCAGAGTGGTGCTGGTGTTAAAGGTCATGTCATCTGCCAGGTAAATCCCCAGAAACTTAACAGTGTCCACCCTCTCTTCAGAAGTGCCCCCAATAAACAGTGGTGTGTGATGGTACTTGCTCACCTTCCTGCAGTCGATCACCGTCTCGTTAGTCTTCTCCACGTTAAGGTAAAGATTATGTAATCTACACCATGTTCTTAGCTGGTCCAACTCCCTTCTGTACACAGACTCATTGTTTTCATTAATCAGACCGACTACTGTCGTGTCATCAGCAAACTTAATGATGTAATTTGATTGGTGCTGAATGTGGCCGTACAGTCATGAATGAGCAGGATAAACAGCAGGGGCTCAAGACGCAGCCCTGAGGAGACCCTGTACTCACAGTTCTAATGTTTGAGATAGAACTGTCCACCTTGACTCGCTGCCGCCTCTGCACCCAGGAAGTTGAGTATCCAGTCACATGTGCTAGGGTCCACCCCCAGCAGCCATAGTTTTCCACCAACTGCCCTGGAATGATGGAATTGTGGGTGACACACATTGTGGGCTCACATTTCCACAGAGACATGACTGCATGCGTATTGGGGATGTCACGTCTGGAAGGACAAAGGACTCGAATCTGCAGAAGATAATGAGGAGGTGTGAGATTGGTCTTTTTGTCCCACAGCAGATGCCCCGGAGGGATTTCCGGTTCATCAAGAAATGAGAGACAATGGTGAAGCTTCAAAGGGATGCTTTGTGACTGTATGTTTACTGAAAACACCATGTGACTTGAATTCTGATGCTGGAAACATATAAAAGGGTGATAAGATATGATTCTCTTTTCCTGCTTTGAGAATGCTAGATGATGTGTTCTGTCAATAAAGCTGATTTAAGAACTAAACTCAGCCTCATCATTCGAGCACATCCTCTACACTGGTGACCTACGACAAGAAATGAGCAGACAGAATTCTCCCGAGCGGGGCTCGGCGGAAGCCAGCCTGATGGCCGCCTCCACGATCCAGCTGCCCGGTTTCTGGCAGCACAGCCCGCGCTCATGGTTTAACGCAGTCGAAGCGCAGTTCAACCTCCGGAGAATCTCCAACGACGACACAAAATTCTACCATGTGGTAGCGAAGCTGGACAGCAACACGGTCCAGAGAGTGGAGGATCTGGTTAATCATCCACCAGACAGCGACAAGTACAGCACATTGAAGGACGCACTGATCAACCATTTCACCCCTTCAGTCCAACAGCGAGCAGAGGGGCTCCTGACGTTGACAGAGTCAGAGAACGAGAGACCTGAGGACCTGATGGTGAAGATGCTGAGGCTCAAAGACTCTGAGGATGGCGAATTCATTTTCGCCCACCTTTTCCTTCGGACCCTGCCGCCAGCAGTGAGAGTGGCCCTGGCAGAGTCGCCCCGATTGGCCAGGCGAGACTACCATGGGCTGAGCAAAGAGGCGCAGCGGCTTGTCGACGCCCACAAGCAGAACGCGGTTTTGACAGCGGCTGCTAGCCCAGGAATGGCGTCCGGAGACAGCGCAGGTCCAGCGGCCGAGGCGCCAGACGCACCAACGACGGCGGCGATGGGGGCCAGACGACGTGGAGCGGAGGACGGCCGGTGTTTCTACCACCGCCGTTTTGCAGAGAGAGCGCACAGGTGCGTCCCGCCGTGCAACTTCAAGCGCCAGGGAAACGCCAAGACCGAGGGCCGGTAGCAGCTGCGACCCTCGGCAACGAGAACAAGCTGCTTTACCTGACGGATGCACGCTCGGGGAAACAGTTCCTCGTGGACACGGGCTCCCAGCTGAGTTTCGTCACACCCACCTACGCGGAACAGCTGATGCTGTCTAAAGCTCCCTGGGTGTCAGTGTCAGCAGCGAACGGCTCTGCGATTAAAACGTTCGGTGAGAGGACCATGCTTCTGTCCTTACAGGGCCGTTCATTTGAGTGGACATTTATTGTAGCAGCAGTCAGTTTCAATATGTTAGGGGCTGATTTTTTGTGTTCACATGGTTTATTGGTTGACCTTGCTAATAGACGTCTGATTAATGCACTGTACTTTCATTCTATTCCCTGCACAGCTTGGGTGGCCCCGCCGACTGCACATGCCAGCGTCTCAGCTGCGGGTGGTAAGTTTCACACATTGCTTGCTCAGTTCCCAGCACTCACAGTCCCCATGTTTTCGGCGACGGTGGCTAAACATGGGGTGGAGCATTTTATAACCGCCACCCCCCCCCCCCCCCGTTTTTGCAAAAGCTTGGCGCTTGGACCCAGCTAAACTGGCCATCGCGCGCGAGGAGTTCACTAATCTGGAAAAACTGGGCATTGTTAGACGCTCCAAGAGCTCTTGGGCTTCGCCGTTACACATGGTCCCAAAGGCTGACGGCTCGTGGCGACCTTGCGGCGATTTCCGCAGGTTGAACAATGTTTCAGCTCATGACCGCTACCCGATTCCACACATTCAGGATTTTTCTGTTCATTTGGCAGGGGCGCGCATTTTTTCTAAAATAGACTTGGTGCGCGGTTACCACCAGGTTCCAGTGCGCGCGCAGGATGTACCCAAAACAGCGGTCATAACTCCTTTCGGCCTTTTTGAGTTTTTGCGCATGCCTTTTGGCCTCAAGGGGGCCGCGCAGACTTTCCAACGCATGATGGATGCAGTTTTACGCGACCTCCCTTTCGTGTTCATTTATTTGGACGATATTTTGGTAGCCAGCGCGTCCGAGGTCGAGCATGAAAAACACCTCACAGCAGTTTTTCGGAGGCTGGCAGAGCACGGGTTAATAGTTAACCCAGCGAAGTGCCAGTTTGGGGTGGCACAGATTGATTTTTTGGGGCATCGTGTTTCGGCAGAAGGAGCGATTCCTCTGCCAGATAAAGTGCGTGCCATAACGGATTTTCCGCAACCTCAAATGGTCAAGGCGCTTCAGGAGTTTCTAGGGATGGTTAATTTTTACAACCGTTTCCTCCCAAGCGCAGCATGGCTCATGCAGCCATTGTACACCGCGTTAAAAAAACAAAAGCCCGCAAATAAAGTTGAATGGTCTCCGGAGCGGGAGCGCGCTTTTGCCCAGGTCAAATCAGCCCTGGCAAACGCAGTTTTGTTAGCGCACCCAGTTCCAATGGCCCGCATGGCGCTCACCACTGATGCTTCCGATGTAGCGGTGGGGACGGTAGTTGAACAGTTTGTAGCAGGTACCTGGCAACCCCTCGCGTTTTTCAGCAGGACTTTGCGCGATAGTGAGCGTAAATACAGTACGTTTGACAGGGAGCTTTTGGCCCTACACTTGGCCATCCGCCATTTTCAGTTCTGGTTAGAGGGGCGACGTTTCACCGCGTTTGTGGATCATAAACCGCTAACGTTTGCGATGGCCAAAATTTCAGAACCCTGGTCAGGCCGACAACAAAGGCAACTAGCCGCAATATCGGAGTTCACTACTGATATTCAGCATGTCACGGGTAAACACAATGTTGTGGCAGACTGTCTCTCGCGCGCGGTAGCACCACCAAGCCCCATGGGGGCAGACTCTGTAGCCATGGCCACGGGCCCGGGCAGTGATGTGGGAGCGCGCGCAGCCCCGGTCTGTGTAGGGTTAGATTATGCAGCCATGGCTGCGGAGCAGGTTAACGACGCGGACGTGCGCACGCTCCAGTCTGGACCAACAGGGTTAAGGCTGGAGCACAGGGAGCAACAAAGTGGTATGCCCCCACTAATCTGCGATGTCTCCACCGGATGGCCCCGCCCCGTGGTGCCAGCCGTGTGGCGTTGCCGCGTGTTTGACTCGGTCCATTCTCTCGCGCACCCGGGGGTGCGCGCATCGATTAAGTTGGTGGGGGAGAAATTTGTTTGGCCCGGGTTGCGCAAACAGGTCAAAGAATGGGCGGCAGCCGGCGTAGCGTGTCAGCGAGCCAAAATACACAGACACACTAAGGCCCTGTTGGAACCTTTTCACATCCCCGCTAAGCGTTTTGATCACGTGCATGTTGACTTGGTGGGCCCGCTCCCATTATCACACGGGCACACACATCTTTTGACGATGGTGGATCGCACCACGCGTTGGCCAGAGGCGATTCCTCTGACATCAACCACAGCGGAAGAAGTTGCACGAGCATTTTTAGCAGCGTGGGTTGCGCGTTTCGGTGTACCGTCGGACATAACGTCCGACAGGGGACCCCAATTTATTTCCGAACTATGGTCATCGATGGCCCGCAGCTTGGGGGTGAAGATTCATCGCTCTACCGCATATAACCCCCAGGCTAATGGTTTATGCGAACGCTTTCACAGGTCATTGAAAGCAGCCCTCAGAGCGTCGCTGACGGATACAAATTGGGTGGACAAACTTCCATGGGTTTTATTGGGGTTGCGTTCTGCACCTAAGGAAGATTTGCATGCTTCCCCGGCTGAATTAGTTTTTGCACAACCTCTCCGTTTGCCGGGGGAATTTCTCCCCGATAATCCCGCACCAAATGGCCCCCCTGCTCAGCCGTGGCAGAGCGACATGGGAGCAAACACGCTCCCTGGCCCGGTCCATCACAGTTTCCCACACGTTTTTGTGCCAAAGGCTTTAAAAAATGCAGAGTTTGTTTTTGTTAGACATGATGCTCAGCGTCCAAGTTTGCGACCGTTTTATGACGGACCGTTCAGAGTGCTGGAGACTGGGCAGAAGCATTTTCTGCTAGATTTAGGGGGCAGAAGGGAGTTGATTTGCATAAACAGGCTCAAACCCGCTTTTGTTTTGGCTGATGAGGAAGTGCAGCTCGCGAGGCCCCCCCGCCGTGGCAGGCCGCCAAGAGGACATTCTCCAAAGTCTTCACAGAAAGGTGCTAACAGCTTTAATCCACAGATGCAGAGAGATGTTGCAGGTGCAGCAAAGCCAGGTTGCAGCAGATTCAGCAGAAGGTTTAAACCCAGGCAGTTGGTGGATTGATTAGCGATATATGGAGTGCTTTGTGGGTTTTTTTTTTTATGCCATGCAGGTTTTGCCCTTACTAGACGTTTGGGGGGGGGGGGGTAGTGTGGGCGACACACATTGTGGGCTCACATTTCCACAGAGACATGACTGCATGCGTATTGGGGATGTCACGTCTGGAAGGACAAAGGACTCGAATCTGCAGAAGATAACGAGGAGGTGTGAGATTGGTCTTTTTGTCCCACAGCAGATGCCCCGGAGGGATTTCCGGTTCATCAAGAAATGAGAGACAATGGTGAAGCTTCAAAGGGATGCTTTGTGACTGTATGTTTACTGAAAACACCATGTGACTTGAATTCTGATGCTGGAAACATATAAAAGGGTGATGAGATATGATTCTTTCTCTTTTCCTGCTTTGAGAATGCTAGACGATGTGTTCTGTCAATAAAGCTGATTTAAGAACTAAACACAAAATGCAGTTTTTAAATGAAGGTGTTTATTATTTAGGGAAAAAATCAAAACCTACATGGCCCTGTGTGAAAAAGTGATCTCTAAAGATCTCCCACTGTGTGTTCTCAAAGCAGTCTTGGACTAGCCTCCTGAGGCCACAATCTCACTTCTCTGAAAACAGGTTTAATTTGTTTTGCCATTGGCTTGTATGCAGGTACAAGCCTGACAGCTAGGTGATCAGAGTTTTCAATGTGGGGGAGAGCGGCTGCTCTGTAGATGTT
Organism: Pholidichthys leucotaenia; assembly: GCA_020510985.1. Classification (NCBI taxonomy): domain Eukaryota; kingdom Metazoa; phylum Chordata; class Actinopteri; order Cichliformes; family Pholidichthyidae; genus Pholidichthys; species Pholidichthys leucotaenia. The sequence continues at coordinate 180,813,368 of CM035850.1, read as the reverse complement.
TCTGATGTTTAGTTTAGTTTAATGTTTATTTGAAAGGGACATTACATACTAATGAACACTGATGCAAATGTAAGTATGCCAGATTTAGCAATACTGCTAATTTGCATCTGTAGTTCCCTGGCAGATCACAGAAACACACAAATATTTATACACGAGCAGAACAACTACAATGAAACTGTACAAAGTGTAGAGTTAAGGTGTTACAAAACAAAATATCCAAATGTCACACGCATGAAGTGTTATGTATGCATGCACACACATGCAACCAAGCACCTCACAGCAACAAACAAGAGGTGGGGCATGTGTGTGTGATACACACACACACACACACACACACACATATATTACTCTATAAATTCAAATCTCTGTCAGTGTGTGTGTCACGATCATAGGACAGACTATGATTCTGCATGATGATCCTATGATATCAGGCAACATAGGACTTGCGATGCCGTCATATAGACAATAGGACTGACTACAAGACCATAGTATTGCCTATGATGTTCCTATGACGTCACCATAGAATTGCCTACGATGTTCCTATGACGTCTACATGATGTCTACATGACTTCATATAGACAGCATAGTATACAGTTGCCTCTGAAGTCCCTATAATGTCTACATGATGTCTATATGACGCCAGATACACATCATAGGACCACCTATCCCTCAACCAGTGGTCAGAACGAAGAAGAAGAAGAAGACCCATGAGATGGAGAGCGATACAGTGAGAACTGCACATCAGAAAAGATGCCACGAAGATCAAATGCCTGAGGTTCGAGCAGTACGTTGCAGACATGACTGTGAACAACACAACTGTCTGAGACATAGACAATACGACTGGCAGGCAACATAGGACTCGCGATGCCGTCATATAGACAATAGGACTGGCTACAAATTGGCATTAAGGAGATCCCTGCTTCAACCCAGCCATATGTATAGAGTCTTTGCGTAGGGTCGTAAAAATCATGTGACTCGCGGGGGTAAACATAAACACGCCGTAGGTGCCGCCATTTTGGATGGCAAGAGCAGCAGTTGCACTGTGACAACCCAGGCGTAACTTGTACTGTTTAGCGATCAGAATGAGTGAGGAGAACACACAGTCACAATCTGACATAATAACATCCTATCATCCTCTTCAACAGCTGACACTATGGCCTCTGAAACTGTGTCTGCAATGTCTGTCACATTCAGTGGAGTCATTGTCAGCAGTCATAACAGCAGACAAGTGTTTTTAATCTTGCGCTCCTCTGGTGTGCTGAAATGCCTCAGTTGAACGGAGGTGACGGGTGTGGGGTAACAGCTGGAGCAATTAGCAGAACAATGACTGGAGTAATCTGCTCAGCGGGGATGATTTGGGGGCAAACGATGAGATGATATCTTTAAAACACGAAGGGGAGCAGGAGGAAAAAATATCGGAAAACGTGTCAGCGGAAAGGGATGTGGATGATGTGAAGTCTTGGCTGTTTAACGAGTCGGAAAACAACAGCAGCTCCTCACTCAGAGGTGAGTGAAGCGCGCTGCGTGTTTTTTTTTTTTTTCTAAAGGCTCTCCACGGCGCGCCGCGTTAAAACGTACCTGATTTTATGCACATGTACAATAGTTTTCTCTCCTTTCATGTGTGCATCGTAGCAAGCAGAGAGGCGCCCCCAAACCACAAAGTTGTTTTTTTTTTGTTACTTATTTGTAGCCGTAGGTAGATTTGGTTTGCAGTCTGGTGACAAGCCACCGGCCGCTGCGTGCGCGAGCGCACTAAACCCACGGTCTCATGATCCCCGCGATCCCCCGGCCGAGGGTAAAACTGTGCTGCCACAGTGCTAAACCACTGCTCCACCTTGCAGCCCGTTATGACAAAGCGAGAGATTACGTCAGTGAAGGTAATTATTCAAAAATCCAACTTTTTTTTTTTTTGCATTTCACACCGGCCATTTAATTCCCCGCTTATCCCCTTATCAGGGGGAACAACAGGAGTACACCATTTTGCGGAGTTTGTAGATACACGTGAGCTATGTGCTTTATTTCACCCTGCTGCTGCTGTTTCTTGCCATCCAAAATGGCGGCTCACTCTAACGGGCCAGTGCAGCACGCCCCCTGACGTCATATGCAACAACCTAATACAAGGGAAAGTTTTATCATTGCATTGTTAAACAAGCAAAACAAGACAACAATGCATTGGCAATGGCAAATATTACCATTAAGGGCATCCCTATGCCCGGTTTCAACCCAGGTATATGTCCATCCATCTTCTTCCGTTATGTATGCAAGGTAAAGTTTAGCATTACATGGCTGCTCCTCTTCCTGAACAGGGTCGAAAGCCACTTTTTGCTCAGATCTATTTTCATGAGCCTGTCCATGAACTGAATTATGACGCACCTATCCCTCAACCAGTGGTCTGAACGAAGAAGAATAAGAAGACCCACAAGATGGAGAGCAATACAGTGAGGACAACTGCTGCATGTCAGAAAAGATGCCATGCAGATGAAACACCTGAGGTCCGAGCAGTACATCGCAGGCATGACTGTGAACAACACAGTCATCTGAGACAGGAGACCCGATGTCACAGGAACATCATAGGACATCATGCAGACTGTCTACGATGTTCCTATGATGTATGCATGATGTCCTATGATGTCAGCGATCATAGGACCGTCTACATGACGTCTATATGATATCGTCAGATAAACCATAGCCTATACAAGATCAACCATAAGGCAGATGTTCCTATGACATCTGAAGGATGTCTATATGACGTCATACAGACCGCAGCACTTGCTCAAAGACATATACAGTATATTTATATACAGGTAATCAACATAACACAAAACAGTAAAAAGCAGGGGAAGAAGTAACAAGCAGGGGCAAAAACGAGATGGCAGGGCATGGTTACAGAAAATGGGATGGGTGGGGCTGCACAGATAATCACACACAGGGGACCAGAGGGGAGACAAGGCCAAGGCAATAATGATAATGATAAAATAATAATTATGCTGATAAACTTAAACTAACAGGAAGACCAATGAAGAAATAAATATGCAAGAAAGAATAATAATTATCAATCAATCAATCAACTTTATTTATAAAGTACTTTAAAAGCAACACTCGCTACTCAAAGTGCTGTACAGCAAGAGAACATAATAGCAGGGCACTAACACAAAGGGCGCTAACACAAGAAAAAAAAAGTAAAATAAATAAAAATCCATTTCATTCAATAAAATCAATGTCTCATACTGGGTCGAAGGCCAGGGAGTAAAAATGTGTTTTAAGACGTGTTTTAAAAATGGACAGTGAAGTTGTCTAATGTCCAGGAGTAAATCATTCCATAACCTGGGGGCCATGATGGAAAAGGCTCTGTCCCCTCTCAGCTTGCGCCTCGCCTTTGGTACCTCCAAAAGCAGCTGTTCAGCTGACCTAAGGGACCGGGTGGGAGCGTAGGGATGCAGAAGCTCAGAGAGGTAAGGTGGAGCAAGACTATTCAAGGATTTAAAAACAAATAAAAGAATTTTAAAATGAACTCTAAAATACACGGGCAGCCAGTGGAGTGAAGCCTAAGATGGGTGTGATGTGATCTCTTCCACATGTACCTGTCAAAAGACGAGCAGCGGCGTTTTGAACCAGCTGCAAACGGGAAAGAGATGACTGGCTGACACCGGCGTAAAGTGCGTTACAGTAATCCAGCCGAGATGAAATAAAAGCATGAATTACTGTTTCCAAGTGTGGTCTAGAGAGAATGGGTTTTACTTTTGCTAAACGCCTTAGCTGAACAAAGCTGGATTTTACCACAGAACAAATCTGCGTGTCTAATTTAAAATCATTGTCTATGATAAAACCAAGGTTCCTAGCTGTGGATTTAACATAAGGAGTAAGGGGGCCCAAGTATACAGGAGGGGACTCACAGGGGCGACTAGGTCCAAACACCATCACTTCGGTCTTCTTATCATTAAAATTTAGGAAGTTTAGGGCCATCCAAGACTTGACGTCTTCAATGCATGTCAGGAGTGAGTTTACTGATGAGGCAGCTTTTTGTTTTAGAGGGACATAAATCTGACAGTCATCAGCATACAGGTGGAAAGAGATACTATGCTTTTTAAAAATGGAGCCCAGTGGAAGTATGTATTATGTGTATGTACTGTACAGTATATGTATTATAACAATAATAGCAATCCAGGATAATAATAATAATAATAAGGTGAAATACAGAAAATCCCAACTTAAAGTGAAGATGTGGGCTGGGACCCATGCCCTGGAGACAAGGAATATCATCATCACTCTATATATAATTCAAGAAATCTCTGTCTGTCACGATATCATGATGTCACAATCATAAGAGTCACTAAAAGATCATAGGACTGCCTATGAGATCAAAGCAAGGCTACACTCACAATCATAGGACTTGCTATGACTTTATCAAAGATCAAAGACAGGCATCACAGATCAGGCATCAACGAATGAGTGGTGACTTCAAAGATCAAAGGCAGGTTTCACCATAGTTGCTGTTGCCATGGTAACAGTAACTTTCTATGGCCATGCACAAATGTTTGCTTACACTTACTTTCTATGGGCATGCACGGGTGTGAGAGTTTGTTTGCAAAAACAGGTGAGTCCAATTGGTTTAATAATGAGAAAAACAACTTTTTCTTCTGTTGGTTTATATGTGTTAGTATCTCATATTCAGCTTCTAAGACATGGTCACTTGCAATATGAGCATCTCAAACATAATAAAGTAAAAAATTGAACATCAACTCATTGTTATTTTTTGGCAGTTTATGAGTGTAAAAACAGATAAGTGTGGTGATCTGAGCGCTGATTCCGTCCGCACTCAGGTTGCTCAGTATTTCCCCTTTTCCACTGTAGTATTCCAGGGTTTGTTATTCGGGCCACTCAGGGGATTTATTATGACAGCGTCACGGCCACACTTCCGGCTGTCAAAGCTGAGCTGGCACTGTGACAGCTGTTAGTCATTTTTTTTAATTACCTCTTTTCTGATTTGTTTGTGCTTGGTATTTTGAAGGAGCAGCTGAGGCTCACTCCTCGCTGCGACCTACACAATCTTACGCCTTTGTGACGATGGACTGGCGCTCCTATTCCTGACTCCAGTCTTCCCCTGTGTCTTGAAAAAACAATTTGAACTTCTATAAGGAGGTAATGTGAACAGTTGTTTGTTTTACAGAGGGAAATTTTCTCGGAAGTGGCATTTATCGGTTTTTGCAAATGAACTCTTCATATATATATATGCCTATGCCGCAGGGCAACCACTACTTATTGGTACAGTTTTGGTTGTTTAAAAGACAGTTTTTACAATGAGCCTTAGAAGTGTTTAGTGTGGTACGTTCTCTGATTGCAGGCGGTATGTTATTCTAGATCTTGGTACCTTCAGCTTGCCATGTCCGCCTGCACTATTTCATTCCTCCATACTCAGGGACTGAAGGGTCTCCTCCTGTCTCAGACGGCTGTGTTGTTCACAGTCATGCCTGCAGCGTATTGAACTGTTTCATCTTCATGGCATCCTTTCTGACGTGCAGCAGTTCTCCCCATTCTATTGCTCTCCATCTGGTGGGTTTTATCCTTCGTTCAGACCGCTGGTTGAGGGATAGGTGCGTCGTAATTCCAGTTCATGGGCACGATCCTGAAAAAGTGGCTTTCAAACCTGTTCAGGAAGGCCTGTGCATGCCCGTAAAAGAACAAGAAACCGGAGCACCCGGAGAAAATCAGCACTTTGCTTGGCATTTTACACATTTGACGTTCTTGCCCTCGGCTGAGATGGACGGACTTTCAACACGTGAGTGTGTTTGTCTGTTTTTGATTTGGTTTCAGCGTTTTTACCGTGTAAATAATAGTTCAGAATTGTAAATAGTAGTTTTAGTAGTGACTGTGAGATTTTTGGAGTGTTTTTATTTGCTTCAAGAACGGAGGAGAAAGGAGCAGCGAGTTTGTGTAGATTCGCTCCTGACTTCGGCGTTTTTACCGTGTAAATAGTAGTTCAGCCTTCGGCTCTGACTCTGTAACATTTCTTACATTTTCACATGATTTCAGACCTTCTGTACTTAAACGGGTCTCTTTTTTTTTCTGGTGATTTTGTGCCATTTTCATGTAACTTTTTTGTTTGTTTGCAGCCCTTTGCATCAGCAGTACGATCTGTGTTTTTCCACTGTTCCTCTGGTGCACTCCTGGTACACAATTTGGGCTTCTCATGTCTCATCCTTTCATTCCTTCACAATATATACATATACGTATATTGTAACACCTCTAGAGAATCTACTGGATATTTTGGACAGTTTTTACGTTTTTCATCCGTACTTCAATTTTAATATATTTTAAAAATGTATTTTAATATCTTCATTTGTAAAGGACATTCCAAGGTAAGACAGCTGTGTTTTATATTAAACTATTTTCCTTCTTGCAATACTCTTAACTTTAATGTTATGTGTGTTATAAAGCTGCTCGTTCGCAATAACTCGCTGCCATCCGTTTCAAAGTGAAACGCCGGTTCCATGTTGTCGACGCCATGAAGGGCTTAAATGACATTAAGAGCCGGTTTAACCTCTGAATTATCTTAGCGACTTTGAGCCCTTTGTGGTATTCTGACTTGGCTGTTTTATACAAAGCTGGACTCTTCAACACTTGAGACTTTTAACTGGAACAGCAACCCCTTAAAGACGAAGCCAAATTAAATTTGTTGACATTTTGTATGGAATCTGGTCCGTCCCATGAGTGGTAATTGGAATGTTTGAGTGCAGGTGATCTGCAGGCAGAACTGCATTAAGGAATCCAAAGATTTTTATTCTTAAACGCTCTCAGTTGTATTCAGATTGATTGTTTTTGTTCAAGTCTTAATTAAGTTGGTTGCAAATACTCTGCTTGTTTGAATTAAGAACTAAATGCGATCAAATGAAATTGTATGTTAAACGGCATATTGTATGATATAGTGTAGTTAGAAATGTACTTTAAGTCAGTTAACATTATTCTTAAAATGATGTTTTAAAAACTCAAAGCAATCAGAAAGTGGCCATAAGGACTGGAAGAGAAGCGAAAAAAAAAAAAAGAAAATCAGCAAAATTTAAAACAATGTGTCCTGGGTTTACGTTTCCCCTGAAGTTTGTTCCCTGAAATTGTGACTTAGATTAACCACTATAATTCATTAAGTGACTCCGTGAAATCTCATGGCTGCTCTGTTCATTCACAGACCAGAATATTCACGCTGTTATCCTGTTAAATCAAAGGGAATCTTCGTTTGTTTGCATGTTCTTTTGTTGTTACCTCCGCCAAGGAGGTTATGTTTTCATCGGCGGTTTGTCTGTCTGTCCGTCTGTTTGTTTGTTTGTCTGTTTCTTTGTTAGCAAGATAACTCAAAAACTTATGGACGGATTTTCATGAAATTTTCATAGATTGTCAGAAATGGGGTATCCTACAGATGATTACATTTTGGTGGTGATCCGGATCACCGTCCAGAAGAAAACCGCCATTACGGAAAATGACATTTTCGTCAATAACTACTGAACCACTAATCCTATCATTCTGAATCCAATTGCTAGTCATATGTTTTCATGGTCAAGGAATATGAAAATGTACACATACACTGTATGGGGGGAACTGTGGCGCTTGGCGGAGGTCTGCGCTCTTCAAGTGCTTTTCTAGTTAAAATTGTGTCAACAGGAATGAAGAGTTGTTAGTTCCTGTCCAGCAGATCAGTTGGGGGGGGGGGGATCAGTGCTGCTAATAAAGCCACATCACCCCTTAACCCTTTAGTTTCCATCTCAGCAGCAGCTCTCTTTGAATTGTCCTCAGAAGGCAACATGTAAATCGACAGAGGTGTGAAGTCTGACCCAGCTGTTCCCACTGATGTCATGGGGGGTGATCTGTTGGGTGTCATGTGTTTTACTTTTCCTGGGTTACGTGGATTATTTCTGCTGCTGGGGATCACCTATTCCTCTCCTTCTCCTTTCCCCTGCTGATTAATGCAGATTTGCAGAATTTAACACCTCCGAACACAACCGCTTAGTTCCTCCTCACCGCTGTCTTAAAAAAATGGCCAACACACGCCAATTTATCACATCCTTTTTCATGTAAATTAGAAACATTCTTTTGTAAATGTGAGGATTTTTCTCATAAATTTGCAGCAGCCATTTTATTCAGAAATGTGCAGCTTCTTACTTGAAAATTTACAGCTTTTTTATTATTCATAATTTTGCAGCTTTTTCCTCATGAATTTAGAACTTTTCTTACTCTTGAATTTGCAGTTTAAAAAAAAAAGCTTAAACTTGCAGCATTTTACTCAAATATTAGACCTGCAGTGTTTTTAGGTTGTAAACAGTTGGACATTTATACCTTTTTTTGTCTTTTTGCTAAAGTTGCAGCTTTTTACCCATAAAACAGCATTTTTTTGGTCAGAAATTGGCAGCTTTTAACTGAGACTTACACCCCCCCCTTTTTTTTTTGTCAGGTAAGGCATTGGCTTGCTTGCTACCAGATAACCATGAAAACCGGTACTACCTGTCTCATGGGTCGGGCCGTCGGTGACTCAACCGGCATCCCCGCCCTTCCGAAGGCATGGAGGGTGAAACAGGGCATCCTGGCAGAACTAAAAACAATATCTGTCACAGGTCTGTGCATTGTGACATGCACTACACAAAGAGCAGAGATAAACAAACCTATAATCTGGTCAGTCACTGCAACAGATACTGGAGTCAGTTTGTCATGGCTTGTCCTTGCCACTGATATTACCTTTGTTTGCCAAGAATGTGCTTCTAGTCCAGCAAAAGCTAGCAGTACTCAAATACTTTGCAAGCAGTTTCATGAAATGGTCAATCAGAAAGCAACTCATACCAGCTCGGATGCCGCCTGGGCTTACAAGGTCCGCACTGATCTGTTCACACTCTGACAGGCAGCGAAAAGTAAGCTAGGAGCAGGAAGACAAAAGAAGAGGAAAACAGCAACCTTGTGTGTAGCTGAATGGAATGTACGCACTCTGTTGGACAGAACAACATCACAGCACCCAGAAAGACAGACTGCGCTTGTGGCCCTGGAAATGAACAGGCACAATGTAGACATAGCTGCACTTAGTGAAACAAGATTGCCTGGATATGACAACCTGGAAGACCATGGGTACATCTTCTTTTGGAGTGGGAGATCAACTCAAGAAAGGAGAGAAGAAGGAGTGGGCTTTGCAGGTAGAAAGGAGATAGCAGCAATGCTTGATGAGGAACCGGTGCCAGTCAACGACAGGATAATGACTATGAGACTCCCACTACAGCGAAGATGTATGCCACACTCATCAGTGTATATGCCCCAACAATGACCAACACAAAGGAGGTGAAGGAAGAGTTCCACAGTAATTTACGTGAAACTATCAGGCGTGTACCGACTAATGACAGGCTGATACTCGTTGGAGATTTTAATGCCAGAGTTGGTTCGGACACCGAGAAATGGAAAGGAGTGCTAGGCAGTCATGGAGTAGGCAAGTGCAATGCTAATGGAGAACTTCTACTTGCACTATGTTCAGAGTACAACCTTGTGATAACCAACACTCTATTTAAGCACAAGGACACACACAAGAAGACATGGATCCACCCAAGATTCAAGGACTGGCACTTATTAGACTACATCATAGTCAGGCAGAGAGACAGAAGGGATGTATTGGACACCAGAGCAATGAGAGGTGCGGACTGTAGCACTGATCATGTTATTCTGAGGTCTAGATTAAGGATTTGCAGACGAAAACAGCACTGCAGGACGGGTGCGAAGCCACCACGGAAGCTAAACGCTAGTGCACTGAAAGGCCAGAAGAAGCAGGAAGAACTTACACAGGAAATTGATGAAAACTTGAAAGACTGGTGTAACCCTTGCCTTATGTTAATTAGGTAAGGGGAATAATTAAGTGTAGACCAGTTGCTAGGTTCGTAAGGGTTACAATAGGGAATTCAAGTGAGTGTGGAATGAAATAGCTGGAGGCAAGAAATGAGCAATAATGGTTGTTATTTATAGGGAAAAAAGTGAGCAATATATACAGACAATTTGCAACTATACAAATATACAATGGCCGGTATGAAATAAAACCCCAAAGATGTCCTACTAAGCTCAGTGTTTGTTTGTCCTTTCGGGTTAGTCGTTTGACCAGTCAAGATATCTCGTATCTCCAGACTCAGGTTTCTTTTCCTCTTTTAAAGCGGCGACTTGGGTTGTTACCACTTTGAATCCTGGGCACTGGAGAGGGGAAGGGTGCTCTTCAATTGAGATCTTGGTTAGATCTCGGTTCAATCTCGGGTCAGGCTCGCCATCTCCATTCGGAGAAAATCCAGGATCCATAAGGTTTTTGGTCAGCAACCAAAAAAACCTAGCCTGCACGACAATAATGGTATTATTGTTTACAGCTAGAGTAATTCATCTTCCAATCCCTTCTTACATAACACCATAGCTTAGTGTTTAAATTCTTCTCTCATATTGCTATTATCACAATCCAGCAATATAGTAATATCTTACATTTCACATCTTACATCTTACATGCATGTGTTCTTTTTTTTTCTCACAATCTCTCTGGTAGCACATGAACTACCCTTTTTTTCATGTAACCAATTAAATGAATTCCTCTGTTCATCTCTACATCATTTAACCATGAAATTATGATTAATCCCTTTTAACCTTGTCTTTGTAAATCATGAAATGAAATACAGTTAATCTATCACATAACCAGGGAATATACCATCCTATTACTTCCAATATTCCCTTTTAAAATCATTAAAACCCTGTCTGAGCTACTGGGTTTAGCATAGCCTATGGGTTTACATAGTAGACAAACACCATGTGCTTTTAGCATCAAACTACACATTGCATTCGACAGAAATAGTGCATATGAACTAAAAGTACTTCAGCATACTGTTGGGAATTGAAATCACATTTAGGAAAACCATACAGACACACAGACAGCCTTTTCCATTGCTTTTAAACAGGAAAAAAATCCACTCGTGATTAGCATTAGCATAGTGCTAACGTTAGCATAACATTAGCATGTATCTGACTCACCAAGATGAGGTATCAGTGTGAAGACAGCAAAGGACACAGCCACAATGCCCCTCACGCCCGTGCTCCCGTCAACTTAGGATAATAAAGGTTGCAAATTAGCGTTTGGAGAGTGTTTAGATCTATTTATAGCATCTTTCTGAATGAAACTCACCAAGAGGAGGTATCTATGTGAATCAGACCGCTTCACATCCTCTCTCGTCCGCGCTCATATCATAAAAGACTGAATTCCGAGTGCACGCTTGCTGCCTCTACTCAGAAGGCGGGGCTAATATCGCTCTTAACGAATGGAAAGACCCAGATCACCCAACGTGACCATGAAACGGAAATTTAAAAGTTGGATGATGAGGATCGCACTTCCTCTTCCCCAAGATAGTTGGTTTTCAAAATAAAATCACACAATTGTATTAATACAATTGACATCTGAGGAAAAAAAAGGGTCATTTTCTCAGCTGGGTTACACTGGGACAGCAACAACTCAGAGAATGACATAGAAGAGAAATGGGCAACACTGAAGGATACGGTGTATCAGACTGTGAGTGATGTATTAGGCCTCCCTGAGAGGAAACATCAAGATTGGTTTGATGAGCATGATGAACACCTGAAGAAACTACTAGAAGTGAGGAATACAGCTAGACAGGAAAACCTACAGTGTAACACACGGTCGATGAAGAAGAAATACTCAAAGGCTCAGAGTGAGCTATAGAAGTACATCAGAGAGATGAAGTCCAACTTGCGGGATGAAAAAGCGGAGAAACTTCAAACTGCAGCAGACAGGAAGGACAATGAAACATTCTTCAGAGGTTTGAGAGAAATCTACGGCCCTAAACTAAGAGGATTGATCCAACTAAAGGCTACGGATGGTGAAACGGATTTGCAGGAGAAAGACAAGACCCTGGACAGATTTGCAGACCACTTTGACCAACTACTAAACAACCCTGGAGATCTCACTGAAGAGGCTAAAGAAGCTCTAGTGCAGCGACCAGCTGTATCAAGTCCGGATGAACCACCAAATTTTGATGAACTAATGTCAGCTATCAGGACAACACAGGATGGTAAAGCTCCAGGAAGGGATGGTATTCCAGCAGAAGTGTGGGAATGTGGTGGTGTTCAGCTGACCAACTGCCTGCACAAGCTCATCCAAGAGATATGGGATGCCCAGAAAGTACCTCAAGATTGGAAGGATGAGAGTATTGTGCCTCTGTTGAAGAAAGGTGACAGGAAGGATTGTGGAAATTACCGAGGTATATCACTACTAGCCACTGTTGGTAAGATTCTCTCACGTGTACTACTTAATTCAATTCAATTCAATTCAATTCAACTTTATTTATATAGCACCATTTCACAACAACAGTCATCTCATAGCACTATCAACTGTAGGAGGGACCCCCACAGTTGCAGAAAGACCCCAGCAATCAGGCGATCCCCTGTGAGCAAGCACTTGGCGACGGCGGAGAGGAAAAACTCCCTCTTAACTTAGTGAACACATCTCGCAGCATGTACTACCACAAACCCATTGCGGCTTTAGAAGTGGAAGAAGCACAATGGACATGATTTTCTGCTTGAAACAGGTTCAAGAAAAGTTTATCAAACAGAACATGCCGCTTTATGTAGTCTTCATAGACTTCAGTAAAGCCTTCGATACTGTTTCGCGACAAGGACTTTGGCAGGTACTCAAGAAATATGGTTGTACAGAGAAGTTTGTCAGCCTGATTGAGGGACTCCATACAGGTATGCAAGCAAACGTGGCAATGAGTGGTTCAGTATCTAAAGACTTTTCAGTAAGCAACGGGGTGAAACAAGGGTGTGTGCTGGCACCTACACTCTTCTCGCTATATCTGGCAGCCATGCTTGAGGTGGTCCTCAAAGACACTTCAGAAGGAGTATACATTCAAACAAGGAAAGAAGCAGAGTTGTTCAATGTGGCACAGTTTAAAGCCAAGAGTAAGACATCGATAAAGATAGTAAGAGAAATGCTTTTTGCCGACAACAGTGCTCTAGTTGCACACAGTGTGGAAGATATGCAATCTTTAGTGGAGAAATTTGCAAGAGCAGCTAGCCAATTCAGCCTCCAAATCAACATCAAGAAGACAGACTGCCTTTATCAACCACCAAAGTTCCAATTATCAACCTCACTACCAGAAGAGATCAGCATTGGTACAGAGCCACTAGTTGTGCAAGACTTTCAAGTACCTAGGGAGTACTGTTTCAGAGAATGCTAGGCTGGAGGATGAACTATCTCTCAGAATGGGAAGAGCGAGTGCTGTGTTTGGAAACTTGAGGGAGAGACTGTGGAACAATCGACATGTGTCTATCCGTGTGAAATGCAAAGTGTACAGAGCGACAGTACTGGCTACTCTATTGTACGGTGCTGAAACTTGGACTGTCTACAGAGTGCAGGTGAAGAAACTTCATGCGTACATGATGAGACACCTTTGAGCCATAATGAACATCTCATGGAAAGACTAGATAACCAACATAGAAGTGTTGAAACGAGCTGGTCTACCATCAATGGAGGACATGCTAATACAGATGAGCCTGAGATGGCTCGGTCATGTTGAGAGGATGGCCCACCAGAGTCTCCCTCGGCAGTTACTCTACTCACAGTTATGCGAGGGCAAACGCAATCAGGGTAGACCAAGGCTCAGATTTAAAGACACTGTAAAAAGAAACTTGAAGAAGTTGGACACACAGTAGACAGGAGTTCCTGGCAGCGGAAAGCTAAGGACAGAGCTGTGTGGAGGAATCTGATCAGATCTAAATGAAACAGTCATTGTCGCCCACGACAGACTGCTATGATGATGATGATGGTGCCTCTCAATGATAGCACAGATTGAGCAAATGTGGTGCGTCTGTGGTTGTACCGGTGACAGTTCTCAGTTTAGCATATTCTACCGGGGGGGGGGGGAGTGCATAACCATTTATATTTATATGTACATATGTATACTTGCTGCTCTTGTTTTTTTCTCTTGCCTTCTGATTGTTGCTCTGAGTGTTGCTATCCCTGTGCTGTTGCAATCCTGGAATTTCCCCATTGTGGGACTAATAAAGGCTTATCTTATCTTATCTTATTTAATATTTTATAGATTGAACAGGAAAATTTGAGAGTTCTATAATGTTGAAAAGACAGAAGATTGTATTTCTTGTAAACGTGACAGTAATGATATGTGGGATCTTCTTGTCAAAGACTTTTATGCCTTTTTTGACTCTCAAGGACAGCCAGCTGTCTGGCAAACTATCCCATCTGCCGTGCCAAGGACACGCGCCTTTGCCCAGACGGTAGACATAACATCTGCTGCTGAAGAGACTTTGTTGTCCTTAACTGATATCAACACCCTCACTCAACACCCTCACTCAAACTGACTCACTATACTGACTTGAAGATTACTCATTCACTGCTCTCTTTGTGTCTTTGTATGGATTCTATTGTCTGCTATTTGTGCATTGAGAGTTTTTTTTCTTGTAATCATAATATTGATCATATAAATGAACTGTATTCTGATAAACAATGCTTTTTTCTCTCTCCTACTGTGTTTATCCTCTTCTTCCCATTGCTCCCTGTTCCCAATCTGCTGACAGGCGCGTCACTGACGCTGCCACATCACTGAAAATGTCAACTATGTCGTTCTCAGTGTCAAGTCAAATCCCTCGTATGTTTACCAGTTATTTGCTGTGAATGTACTTGGCAATAAATCTTTTCTGATTTCTGATTTCTGATTTTTTTGTATAAAGATTCTTTTTTTTTTTTTTGACTTATTTTGTACCCGTAGGTAGATTTGTTCTGCAGTCCAGTGACAAGCCACCAGCTGCTGGTCGCTGTGTGCGCAAGCGCCCCGTATCCCTAACCTGCATGTTTTTGGCATGTGGGAGGAAACCAGAGAAATCCCGGAGTAAACCCATGCAAACACGGGGAGAACATGCAAACTCCACACAGATCACTGCTGGCCGGGGGCAGGGATCGAACCCACGATCTCATGATCCCCGCGATCCCCCGGCCAAGGGTAAACTGTGCTGCCGCAGTGCTAACCACTGCGCCACCGTGCAGCCGATGGGTTTGATTATGGTTAGACCAATGGGTGAGCAGTTGGTAAAACAGTAATTGATGTGTGTGAAGATCACTGCATGCAGAAACATTTTGGCTGCATTAACTGTTTGTGATGGTCAAATTTGTGTAAAATTTCTTAGATTGTTAAGCGATATCATACGAGAGGGAGCGACGTACATCAGCATGTTTGTGATGCAGCTTAAATAAGAGGCAAATTGAGCTCCGTTGTGATATAGCTGTTAAACAACAGTTCCACAAGCACAATTTATGGATAAGTCCAGGATGAAAGCTCAATCATGTTATCACTACAGAGGTTTTACTAGTGGGTGATCAGGATGATAAATCCAACCTAAGCTGGTCTATTTTTGATAACAACTGTCATGTAACATCAAAAGTAAGTTCTCAATCCTAGCCTAGCACTGTTTTGCACAGTTTGAGTGCTTCTTCTTGACTTTTTAGATGAAATAGTAAGGAGTGTGCATTATGTTATAAGTTTTTAATAGAAACTATATGCTGTGGCCTTTAAGCAAAATTTTGCAGCAAGTCATTTTAAAGCAAATAAGAGACAGTGCTTGCTAAACCAGGTAACTGACATGAAAAAAAAAAAAAACACCTGGGTCAGGACCATCACATCTTGATTACAATATCCCTAATTAAGTCATTTTAGTGAACATCCCTAAAAATGTGTTTAATGCAAGTTAATTCAGAGGCACAAGTGGAAAAAATGGAGAAGAGGACACGACCATGGGTCTCCTGCATAGAAAACTGCTCTGATACATATCCATCACCTTTAACTCACCTCTGTATGTGGATTTGAGGGCTTTTAAAGCAATGAAATGTGATAGAATCATCTCAATATGAAAAAGCTCCACATGGTCTGTCTCTCACATGGCTGCACGGTGGCGCAGTGGTTTAGCACTGTGGCAACACAGTTTTACCCTTCGCCGGGGGATCGCGGAGATCATGAGATCGTGGGTTCGATCCCAGCCCCCGACCAACAGTGAGCTGTGTGGAGTTTGCATGTTCTCCCCGCGTTGCGTGGGTTTACTCAAGGATTTCTCCGGTTTCCTCCCGCATACCAAAAACATGTAGGTTTAGGGCGCTCGCGCACGCTGCGACCAGCAGCCTGTGGCTGGTCACCAGACTGCAAACCAAATCTACCTACGGGTACAAATAAGTAACAAAAAAAAAAAAAAAATGGTCTTATTTGAAGGGTTGCAATAAGTTGGAAGACTTGTTGAAAAAGTAAAATGCAGCTTTGATAACAACAGTCCAAGAGAAACAGGTTGCATACTGAAGTCTTGTTTGCTCTTTCAGATCAAGGTTGCAGTCAGCCTCTGGACCCGGGTCCCTGTAGAGACTATGTGGTCCGATGGTACTACGATCCAGTGGCCAACGCCTGTGCCCAGTTCTGGTATGGAGGGTGTCCTGGTAATGCTAACAGCTTTGAGACAAAAACCAGCTGCAGGAATGCCTGCGTGTACATATAGTGGGCTGTGCTTGAGTGAAGCTAACCTAAGCACGACTGAGGGAGAGAGGCAATGCTGAAGTGTTCTGGAGCAACACTGCAAGAAGTGGAGGTCATGGCAAACACATATGGACCTCAGAACATAACTACCCTGGAACCTTCCAGTGACGTTTTTGTACCTGTCCATGTGGCTTAATTTACAAATCAATGTAATAGGAATTTTTTGACAATCCTGTGCTTTTCTTGTATTGTTATATAGAATATTACTGCAGTAAACTGGAAAAAACATCTGCTTTAAAATTTATAATTCTTCCCACAACTTTTAGTGCAGAAAACACCCTAAAAACATCAGGACTTTATCTCAACTTTTTAAAAAAGCTTCAGTGAATTCAGGCTTTTTGGGCCACAACTATCATAAAAACATCCCACAAAATCCTAGAGAGAGTGTGTGTGTGTGTGTGTGTGTGTGTGTGTGTGTGTGTGTGTGTGTGTGTGTGTGTGTGTGTGTGTGTGTTATGTATATCCTACGGTCGGATATCTTGCAGTCAAGGACTGTGCTGTGATGTAGACTGGAGTTTAATGATGCTTCTCCATGCAACCCTATTTGTCGCTGTTTGTTGCCAGCTGTTCAGCTCTATTCCTCACATTTTCACGTTTCTTTTTTGCCACATCCTTGTATCTAAGGTTGGGTCTGCCTTGGTTTCTTTTGCCTTCCCAGAGCTGAGAATACAACAGTTGTCTTAGAAGTCTTTCACTTTCCACTCTGTGTACGTGCCTAACCATCTGAGGCCCTTTTCAATTAAGATGTTTTCCACAGATGGAAGTCCAGTACAATGCAGGATTTCACCAGGTGCATCTCAATAAATTAGAATGTCATTGAAAAGTTAATTAAATTTAGTAATTCATGTTTATAGAGCTGTTGTACTGTCAACCCTTCTATATGGTGCTGAATCCTGGACTATCTACCATAATCAGATGAAAAAACTCCATGCTTATATGATGAGACAGCCGAGGGCTATTATGAACATATCTTGGAAGGACAAAGTCACCAACTTACAGGTGCATCTCAATAAATTAGAATGTCATCAAAAAGTTAATTAAATTTAGTAATTCAATTCAGAAAGTGAAACTCCTATATTATATAGATTCATTACACACAGAGTGATATATTTCAAGTGTTTATTTCTTTTAAATTTGATGGTTATGGCTTACAGCTCAAGAAAACCCAAATTCAGTTTCTCTAAAAATTAGTATTACATAAAATTCATTTTTAATAGAAATGTTGGTATACTGAAAACTATGTCCATGTACACACTTAATACTTGGTCGGGGCTCCTTTTGCATGAATTAGTGTGACGTGGCATGGAGGTGATCAGCCTGTGGTACTGCTGAGGTGTTAAAAAGGCCCACGTTGCTTTGATAGCAGCCTTCATCTCGTCTTCATTGTTGAGTCTGGTGTCTCTTATCTTCCTCTTGACAATACTCCATAAATTCTCTATATAGTTGAAGTCAGGCTAGTTTTATGGCCAATAAAGCTGTCATGGGGCTGCACGGTGGGCTGCACAGTGGCGCAGTGGTTAGCACCGCGGCAGCACAGTTTACCTTCGGCCGGGGGATCGCGGGGATCATGAGATCGTGGGCTCGATCCCTGCCCCCGGCCAACAGTAATCTGTGTGGAGTTTGCATGTTCTCCCCGTGTTTGCGTGAGTTTACTCCGGGATTTCTCCGGTTTCCTCCCACATGTCAAAAACATGCAGGTTAGGGAGTTAAGGAGTGCTTGCGCACGCAGCGACCGGCAGCTGGTGGCTTGCCACCGGACTGCAGAACAAATCTACCTACGGGTACGAAATAAGTAAAAAAAAAAAAAAAATGGTCTGAGCGCCGATCTCGTCCGTGCTCGGGTCATGCAGTATTTTCCTCCCATTCAATATTATTCCTTATGGTCCCGCAGAGCTCTTATTCTGACAGCGTCTCTGCGGAGCTTCTGGCTGTCAGAGCTGAGCTGGGCTCTGACAGCTGGAATTAATGGAGCTGATGCCCTCATCAGCTGTGCTATCCTGACCTATTTATGGGAGCAACTTCGGTCTCTCGGGGCTGCGACCTCGTGTATGGTTAACGCTGGTCTCCCCAATGTTAGACTGGAGTCCCTACGGTCCAGGCTCCAGTCATCCTCTCATTCCTCGCTTCTCTCTGTAAGTTTATTCCTTAGCCTGTGTTATCGTCAGTGTGTCTAGCCACAATCCTTGTTTGTGTTTTGCCCCACGTGGCTCATTATTTTGTACCTTTTGTCCCTGTCTAATAAATACGCAAACTCACTGGTCGCCTATAGCGTCTCATTTGCGGTTCATGAGGGCCGCACCATAACAAAAGTACAGTGATACCATGGTCATTAAACCAGGTTTTTGCACTTTTGGCAGTGTGGCCAAGTGCCAAGCCCTGCTGGAAAATGGAATCAATATCTTCATAAAGCTTGTCAGCAGAGGGAAGCATGAAGTACTCTAATATTTGCTGGTAGACGACTGCGCTGACTTTGGACTTGATAAAACACAGTGGACCAACACCAGTAGATTACCTTTTTTTCAGATTAAAGCAAATTTTGCGTGTCATTTGGAAATCAAGGTCCCAGAGTCTGGAGGAAGAGTGGAGAGGCACAGAATCTAAGTTACTTGAGGTCCAGTGTGAAGTTTCAGTGATGATTTGAGGAGCCATGTTATCTGCTGGTGTTGGTCCACTGTGTTTTATCAAAACCAAAGTCAGTGCAGCAATCTACCAGAAAATTTTAGAGCACTTTATGCTTCCCTTTGCTGACAAGCTTTATGGAGATACTGGTTTCATTTTCCAGGAGGACTTGGTGCCTGTCCACACTGCCAAAAGTACCAAAACCTGGTTAAATGACCATGGTATCACTGTGCTTGATTGACCAGAAAACTAGCCTGACTTCAACTCCATAGAGAATCTATGGAGTATTGTCAAGAGGAAGATGAGAGACACCAGACCCAACAATGAAGACGAGCTGAAGGTCACTATCAAAGCAACCTGGGCCTCCATAACACCTTGGCAGTGCCACAGGCTGATCACCTCTTTGCTAGGCTGCATTGATGTAGTAATTCATCCAAAAGGAGCCCCGACCAAGTATTGAGTGGTACATGGACATACTTTTCAGTCAGCCACCATTTCTATTAAAAAAAACATTTTTTAAAATTAATTTTATGAAGTATTCTAATTTTTTGAGAAACTGAATTTGGTGTTTTCATGAGCTGTAAGCCATAATCATCAAAATTAAAATAAATAAACACTTGAACTACATTACTCTGTGTGTAATGAATCTATATAATATAGGAGTTTCATTTTCTGAATTGAATTACTGAATTGAATTAACTTTTTGATGACATTCTAATTTATTGAGATGCACCTGTAAGTTGGTGACTTTGTCCTTCCAAGATATGTTCATAATAGCCCTCAGCTGTCTCATCATATAAGCATGGAGTTTTTTCATCTGATTATGGTAGATAGTCCAGGATTCAGCACCATATAGAAGGGTTGACAGTACAACAGCTCTATAAACCTTGCATTTTACTTTGATGGAAACATGTCTATTAGCCATAATCAACATTGCTCTCATAGAAAGGCAGTCGGGTCTCACTAAGAGCAGCTATATCTATTCTGGATCTGTTCAGCTCTTTTTTCTAATATATATATATATATATATATATACACTACCGTTCAAAAGTTTGGGGTCACTTAGAAATTTCCTTATTTTTGAAAGAAAAGCACTGTTTTTTTCAATGAAGATAACTTTAAACTAATCAGAAATACACTCTAATATCTAATATACATTGCTAATGTGGTAAATGACTGTTCTAGCTGCAAATGTCTGGTTTTTGGTGCAATATCTACATAGGTGTATAGAGGCCCATTTCCAGCAACTATCACTCCAGTGTTCTATTGGTACAATGTGTTTGCTCATTGCGTCAGAAGGCTAATGGATGATTAGAAAACGCTTGTGCAATCATGTTAGCACAGCTGAAAACAGTTTAGCTGGTTAGAGAAGCTATAAAACTGACCTTCCTTTGAGCAGGTTGAGTATCTGGAAAAAAATATTTCAAGTACAAATCATTATTTCTAACTTTGTCAATGTCTTGACTATATTTTCTATTCATTTTACAACTCATGGTGGTAAATAAGTGTGACTTTTCATGGAAAACACAAAATAATTGTCTGGGTGACCCCAAACTTTTGAACGGTAGTGTATATATATGGGTGATTCTTCAATTAAGGGAGTTTTTCTGTCCCCAGGGTAGATTTTCAAGAAAAGAATGTTTTTTTAGAAAAAACAATGATTGATTTTGTTTACTTTAGGTTGTAGTAGCTCTGAAAAAAATAACTTTGTCTCAATGGTGACATTTTAATACTTTTTCAGTGTGTTGAAAATTCAAATGTGCAAGAATTTCACTGTTTTGTGCTTGTCCCCAACCCAGACTTTTTGACTTCCCCTCTATAATAAAGTGATAAAAAGTGCTAAATTCATTCAACCTTTACTTTGCATTTCTTTATAACAACTTGAAAAGATATTTTTCAAATTAATATATTTTATATTTGTTCAATTTACTATTTATTTATAGTTAAATATTGCTGTCCCTCATGCATCTGTCATTACCATCTCGCTCAACGTTTTAGAGAGCAATAAAGTTTTTACAAACAGTTACTTAAATTGTTGGATGGAAATTAGACGCTGCAGAGGAACACGTCCAGACATGAGGCACAAGCCTGAGTTTCTGATGCCCACATATGTCAGTAATTTGATGTTTTATACATCCTGATCTGAGAGTATGTTTATTAGGCGTCATTACCAAACAAGTTACTGTTTGAGTATTTTAATTCATTAATACAAAATTTCACTTTATTTAGATATATTCAGTGTACATTGTATGCTAGCTAACCAATTAGCTTAGAAAGTCTAAAACTTAGCCAACATTTTCTGCAAAGAGTGAAAATTGTCATTGCCATCGCGTGTCATTACCATCACAAAAGTGACTGTGATGGTAATGATGATTTATGTTTTTATTTCCTAATAACTAGCATATATTAGCTTAATTTACTATTTACTACTTTACTAGAATTTACTAGTACTTTACTTTACTGAAGAATACTAATACTTTACTGAAGAATTTATCACTGCCCGCAAATATCCAAAAGTTGTTCCAAATAAGAGAGAAACAATATCATTTCAGAAGAACATGTATATTTCAAAAACCTTCAGTGAGAACTACCACCAAGCAACACTGTGTTTCAGTGCAAGGAGTCAGATTATGGAACGATTTTGGACCTGAATTAAAATCATGTACAACGCTTGGACAATTTAAACAAAAACTAAAGGAAGAAATACTTCAAACATATTTACAAGACGACATGTAAAATCACATAAGGATTGACATATCCAGCCTGTGTTGTGTTGTAGCTTAGTTTTTTTTTTTCTTTTTTTTTTTTTCTCTGTGACATTTTGTCTTAGATTTGTTTTTGAATAGTAACCGCTTAACTTAGCCTAGCTTAGTTTTCTTTTTTCTCTCAGTCACATTTTGTCTTAGCTTTGTTTTAAATTGTAATCGCTCTTGTCTTGTCTTCTCTTTTTTCTCTTTTGAATTCTTGGATGGAATATGGGTGGGCAATATAAGCTGCGGCTTCAGCCATCACCCATTTCAGATAACTTATGTGGAATTGTATAGTAGGAGGAGTCTTTGTCTAATTTGACCTTGTTGTTATATTATACAGTTTCTTTTAACCTGTACTGTACTATCCGAAATAAAAATAAAAATAAATTCAAAATTCATTCATTCATTCAATTCACTATGATACATAATTGAACAGTTACCGACTGTAATTTACATTATTTTTGTTTGAAGATGTCAACATGGCCCCAGCTAAACCAGCTCAACGGTCAAAAAAATACAGAGAGAAAATCAAGGAAGATCCTGAGAAATATCAGCGATATCTTGAAAGAGAAAAAGACAGATGCAAAAAAAGAAAAGAGACAGGAAAACTGAAAGCCATCTCACAGTTATCAAAACGGGAACAAAGACGCAGGAGCCGACAGTGGAAAGTTAACCAAAGAAACTAAAGGGCCAGTGATGAGAACAGAGTGAGGAGACAAAGTTATAGAGCTGGAAACACAACAAGCCAGGAAGGATCAGCCCTGGATCTGCAGCCACCTGAGATGGACACACAGCCATCAACACTTGTCCCCGTTTCAGAGATCACAGATCAGCTGATAGGACAGTGGTGTGCTGTTCAATATGACCAAGATGTATATCCAGGCATCATTCAGGATAGAGATGCAGAAGGTTGTCAACAATGAACATCATTGGCAAGAACCGTTTCTTTTGGCCTATGAAAGATGATGTTCTGTGGTATCAGCCATGTGATCTGCTTGGTCTGGTCCCAGAGCCCCAGCCAGTCACTAAAAGGCACATGAGGCTACCAGAGAATGTGTGGAAGATGTTGAGCTCTCTCAGGGAATGAAACCAACTTGTGTCTAAGGTTTATGTTGGTAGCACACTCTAAACTGTCAAAATAGCTTTTTACAAAGTGATATTTGAATGCTGTTGATGAAAAAAGTGTTAAAAATAAAGGCAGACACTTTAATTCTGCTACTGAGGTTCTGCACATGATGAGTTTTTATATTGTTAAGTGCATTTTCTTATTGCTAGTGTGTAAGATCAATTAGTTACTTTTGTGGTTGTTGCAGTAACAGAATGTGATATGTTTTTTAATGACTTAAATACTATACTGTATTTCTTACTAGTATTTGTATCATATTTATGACATTGTTCCAATGATTAGTATAAGCTGGTTGACAATCACCAGCAGGTCCCTGACTGTTGTTTAATATGGGTCACACCACTGTTGCTGTGCATGAGTTAAAATGCTGCACACTTATTTCAGAGTGCTGAAAACTTTTTTTTTCTATTTTATCATTTTTGGATTGGCACTCATCATATGGGACATTTGAGCTGAGCGTGCCACTTCTCTTCTTTGATCCTTTTTTATGTCAGAAATGAACCAGCCGGCCAGAAGAGCAGATTATTACACAAGCAATGCTGTGTTAGTTAACCAAGTGATTCATTTTAATGGAAGGTTAAGTGTACAAAAGGTGGTGTTTTTTAAAAAGTAGTATTTTCTTTGCCTTTGTTGTAAAAAAACCAAAACAAAACAAAAAAAAACACCAGTGTTAATTTTTATGTCATTACCAAAATATGTTGTCATTACCATCACAGTACATTTTTTGATAGAAAATGTTGCTTTATTGTTAACTTGGGTTTTACCACAATCATTGTGGTAATGTTTAAAAGTCTTAATTTGCATTTTATGAAAAAATATACATTGCAATTCAAATATTCTGATTAGTATGCAATATTTTATTGTTGAGACAAGGCAATATATTAACAAGTCAGAGAAAAGATGTTGTTAAAAATGTATTTTAAATGTACTTACAAATATTTAGAACATGATTCTTAAAGAGCAAGTTTTGTACTTACTGGAATGATTGTAAAACCTTTGCTTGTCAAATCATTTTGTATTAAAATCAATGTTTTGTTTTTGTGATGTAATGACATTTTGCCGTGGCAAATTTGAAAAAAAGCATCATAATATCAAAATTATCATGAAGTAATATCAAAGCTACACTCAGATTTGTGTTCCAGACCAATTGCTAACCCTTTTGAAACAGAAAAAATAGAGATTAAAGAACTTTTTTTTTCCAAATTCTAAACGTCAAAAGTGCCCCTAATTGAAGAATCACCATCCATCCATCCATCCATCGTCTACCGCTTTTCCGGAGGTCCGGGTCGCGGAGGCAGCAGTTCAAGCAGAGAAGCCCAGACTTCCCTCTCCCCAGCCACCTGCTCCAGCTCTTCAGAGGGGATACCAAGGCGTTCCCAGACTAGCTGGGAGACATAGTCTCTCCACCGAGTCCTGGGTCTGCCCCGGGGTCTCCTCCCAGTGGGACGTGCCTGAAACACCTCAAGTGGGAGGCGTCCAGGAGGCATCCTAATCAGATGCCCATACCACCTCAACTGACTCCTTTCAATGTGGAGGAGCAGCGGTTCTACTCTGAGCCTCTCCCGGATGACTGAGCTCCTCACCCTATCTCTGAGGGTGAGTCCAGCAATCCTACGGAGAAAGCTCATTTCAGCCGCTTGTATCCGCGATCTCGTTCTTTCGGTCATTACCCAAAGCTCGTGACCATAGGTGAGAGTAGGAACGTAGATTGACTGGTAAATCGACAGCTTTGCCTTAGAACTAAGCTCCCTCTTCACCACAACAGACCGGTACAACGTCCGCATCACTGCAGATGCTGCTCCAATCCGTCTGTCGATCTCTCGCTCCATTTTCCCCTCACTCGTGAACAAGACCCCAAGATACTTAAACTCCTCCACTTGGGGCAGGAGCCTGTCCCCAACCCGGAGAGGACAATCCACCTTTTTCCGGCTGAGGACCATGGACTCGGACTTGGAGGTGCTGATTCTCATCCCAGCCGCTTCACACTCAGCGGCAAACCGTCCCAGCAAGAGCTGTAGGTCATTGCTGGATGAAGCCAACAGGACAACATCATCTGCAAACAACAGAGATGAGATCCTGTGGTCACCAAGCATGACACCCTCCATTCCCTGGCTGCGCCTAGAAATCCTGTCCATAAAAATTATGAACAGGACCGGTGACAAAGGGCAGCCCTGGCGGAGTCCAACTCTCACTGGGAATGACTCCGACCGAGTGTTGGCAATGCGAACTAAACTCTCACAACGGTCGTACAGAGACCGAATAGCTCGTAACAACAAGCCCGATACCCCATACTCCCGAAGCACCCCCCACAAAAATCCACGAGGGACGCGGTCAAATGCCTTCTCCAAGTCCACAAAACACATGTAAACTGGTTGGGCAAACTCCCACGAACCCTCAAGAATTCTCGAGAGGGTAAAGAGCTGGTCCGATGTGCCACGGCCAGGACGAAAACCACATTGCTCCTCCTGAATCCGAGGTTCGACCAACGGCCGGACTCTCCTCTCCAATACCTTGGCATAGACCTTCCCAGGGAGGCTGAGGAGTGTGATCCCTCTAAAGTTGGAGCACACCCTCCGGTCCCCTTTTTTGAAGAGAGGAACCACCACCCCGGTTTGCCATGCCAAAGGCACTGCCCCCGACCTCCACGCAATGTTGCAGAGGCGTGTCAACCATGACAACCCAACAACATCCAGGGCCTTGAGGTACTCGGGGCGAATCTCGTCCACCCCCGGGGCCCGGCCACCAAGGAGATTTTTAACCACCTTGGCGACCTCAGCCCCTGTGATAGGCGAGTCATCCCCCTCGTCCCCAAACCCTGCTTCCTCTGTGGAAGGCGTATCAGTGGAATTGAGGAGATCCTCGAAGTATTCCTTCCACCGCCCGACGATATCCCCAGTTGAAGTCAACAGTGTCCCATCCGCACCATACACAGTGTGGACGGGGAGCTGCTTTCCCCTCCTGAGCCGCCGAACAGTTTGCCAGAATCTCTTTGAAGCCGACCGAAAGTCTTGTTCCATGGCCTCACCGAACTCCTCCCATACCCGGGTTTTTGCTTCAGCAACCACCCGAGCTGCACTCCGCTTGGCCTGCCGGTACACCTCAGCTGCTTCGGGAGTCCCACAAGCCAACCAAGCTTGATAGGACTCCTTCTTCAGCTTAATGGCCCCCCTCACCACTGGTGTCCACCACTTGGTTCGGGGGTTGCCACCACGAGATGCACCGACCACCTTGCGGCCGCAGCTCTGGGCTGCCGCTTCAACAACAGAGGTGGAGAACATGGCCCATTCAGACTCCATGTCTCCAGACTCCCTCGGAATGTGGTTGAAGTTCTTCCGGAGGTGGGAGTTGAAGACCTCCCGGACAGGGGCCTCAGCCAGACGCTCCCAGCACACCCTCACTATACGTTTGGGTCTACCAGGTCTGAATGGCTTCCTCCCCTGCCATCGGATCCAACTCACCACCAGGTGGTGATCAGTTGACAGCTCTGCACCTCTCTTTACTCGGGTGTCCAAGACATACGGTCGCAGGTCTGATGATACGATAACAAAATCGATCATCGACCTGCGGCCTAGGGTGTCCTGGTGCCAGGTGCACATATGGACACCCTTATGCTTGAACATGGTGTTCGTTATAGACAGACTGTGGTTAGCACAGAAGTCCAATAACTGAACACCACTCGGGTTCAGATCGGGCAGGCCGTTCCTCCCAATCACCCCCCTCCAGGTTTCACTGTCGTTGCCCACGTGCGCATTGAAGTCCCCCAGTAGGACAATGGAGTCTCCAGGAGGAGCACCCTCCAGCACCCCAGTCACAGACTCCAAAAAGGGTGGGTACTCTGAAACATCATTTGGTGCATAGGCACAAATGATGGTCAGGACCCGTTTCCCAACCCGAAGGCGCAGGGAAGCAACCCTTTCGTCCACCGGGGAAAACTCCAATATAGAGGCAGCAAGGTGGGGCGATACAAGAATACCTACCCCTGCTCGTCGCCTCTCGCCCGGGGCAACTCCAGAAAAGGCCAAGCTCCAGCCCCTCTCCAGGAGACTGGTTCCGGAACCGGAGCTGTGTGTTGAGGTGAGGCCAACTATATCTAGCCGGTATCGCTCAATCTCGTACACCAGCTCAGGCTCCTTCCCCACCAGAGAGGTGACATTCCACGTACCAAAAGCCAGTTTAGAAAGCTTGGGATCAGTCCGCCAAGGTCTCCGCCTTTGACTGCCACCTAATCCACATAGCACCGGACTTCCATGATCCCTCCTGCAGGTGGTGAACCTACTGGAGGGCGGACCCATGTAACTCCTTCGGGCTGAGCCCGGCCGGGTCCCATGGGTGGAAACCCGGCCACCAGACGCTAGCCTTCGAGCCCCTCCCCCAGGCCTGGCTCCAGGGTGGGGCCCCGGTAACCCCATACCGGGCGGGGTACACTGAATCCTTGATATACAATTTATCATGAGAGTCTGTTGGATCGTTCTTCGTCTGGCCCTTCACCCAGGACCAGTTTGTCTTGGGAGACCCTATCAGAGGCAAATTGCCCCGGACAACATAGCTCCTGGGATCACTGGGGCACGCAAACCCCCCCACCACGATAAGGTGACGATCCATGAGGGGGTGAAGAATCACCCATATATATATATATATATATATATATAAATATATAGTCGGCCTCTGTCGGTCTATGATGACCATGGAAGAGAATCCTAAACGTCTACTCTGCTGGAACAGCACCGCCTGTGGCTGAACAGGCCGATGCGCGAATGACAGTCCCTGTCACACAGGTCGCACTTGTGGGTGGTCTCCGTGCTGCTGGGTCTGTGGCGGTTCTTCCTGCGGGTCCTTTTTTCATCTGCTGCAGCAGTCAGTCTCTCTTCACCCGCCTTGAGCTGTCTGGTCAGGGTGCCTCTCCATTTGGAGCGGTCCGTTGCAAGGTCCTCCCAGCGCTCTGTGTTGATATCCAGGGCCTTCATGTCTCTCTTGCAGACGTCTCTAAAGCGCAGCTGTGGGCGGCCAACGTCTCTCCTGCCAGTTGCCAGTTCTCCATAGAGGACATCTTTGGGGATTCTGCCATCCTCCATACGGTGAACGTGGCCTAGCCAGCGGAGCCTGCGCTGCCTGAGTAGAGTGAACATGGAGGGAAGGCCGGCGCGGGACAGAACTTCTGTGTTGGGCACTTTGTCCTGCCAGGATATGTCCAGGATGTGGCGAATGCAGCGCAAGTGGAAGGAGTTCAGTCTCTTTTCCTGCCGGGCGTATGTTGTCCACGTCTCACTCCCATAGAGCAGTGTGCTGATGACGCAGGCGTTGTACACTGCCATCTTCGTCTTGACAGAGAGTTTGGGATTATCCCACACTCGTGTGGTGAGGCGAGCGAGTGTGAAGGCTGATTTTCCAATCCTCTTGTTGATCTCTGTATCAAGGGAGAGGTTGTTGCTGATCGTGGACCCCAGGTACGTGAACTGATTCACGACCTCCAGCTTGTAGTCATCGATGGTGATGGTTGGTGGTGCTTCCGTGCCTTGCGCCAAGACGTTAGTCTTCTTCAGGCTGATGGTAAGCCCGAAGTCCTTGCATGCCTGGGAGAAGCGGTCCATCAGGGTCTGAAGCTCCTGCTGTGTGTCGGTTGTGACTGCAGCGTCGTCTGCGAACAGCATGTCTCTGATTAGAGCCTCGCGTACTTTGGTTCTGGCTTTCAGGTGGGCGAGGTTGAAAAGCCTGCCGTCAGATCTTGTGTGCAGGTAGATTCCCTCTGTTGCTGTGCTGAAGGCATGCCTCAGGAGCATAGCAAAGAAAATCCCAAAGAGGGTTGGCGCAAGTACACAGCCCTGTTTCACTCCGCTGCGTATGTTGAATGGCTCTGAGACGTTGCCATCGTGCTGCACTATCCCCTGCATGTTGGTGTGAAACGATTCGATGAGGCTTTGCAACTTTGGTGGGCATCCTATCTTTGGCAGGATCTTGAAAAGGCCCTCTCTGCTGACCAGATCGAACGCTTTGGTGAGGTCGATGAAGGCGACGTACAGAGGCATATATATATATATATGGCATATATAAGGCATATATATATATATATATATATATATATATATATATATATATATATATATATATATATATATATATATATATATATATATAAGCATGACATTATGTAGCTCACATATTCCTTGGCAGAGACCCAGACATGAGGGAACTTGGAGCTCGCAGTGTGTATTGACATCACACCTTAAACGGACATTGAGTCTGGACCCCCTGCGGACTAGAGACGAAGTGAGAAGATCTGAGAGTGGACCTGAAAAGACTGTCTGACTCCTAGGGTCAGACAGAGAAGCCGAGAGGACAATAGGAGGATTAGATATGAATGGAATTCTGTGTTTGATGTGAATGTGATTTGTTTCTGGTGTAACAGTATAAAGGAATGTGGTTTACCTCAGCTCACCCTCTTCATTCCCTGACTGAGAGAGGAGCTGTAGGACTTGATATGGAATAAACCAATACTGAAAAAATCATTCAGTCTCTTCATTTCGAGTTTCCTACATGTGTATATATATATATATATATATACACAACCGTTCCAAGGTTGTCATAGCCAGGAGCGGCACTGGGGTTAAGCTCCCAGTGCTCATAAAATGCTCCTTATGGCGTGCGTCTCGAAAAGCCGCTGACAACTAAGTCCAACTCCTTGCCTGCCCGTGTGGTTTAGTCTCTAAGCCCGGTGGAACTGCTTTTACTAACAGGAGAAGGGGCGAGGGCGGATCTCCGGCGCCTTAAAACCAGATGCTTCGGGTAGATGGTGGCTCGTCAACCTGGAAAGGTAGCCCATCTAGGGGAAGGTAAACCCTGATTTCAAACCTCCACTGCCTTGCGGCAAACTGTAGCAGCCCTGCTGTTCCTTTGGATTCATCAGTGACGGGGAGAGGGGGGACATGCTGCATGGGCAACATCTTGTCCTCCATATCTCCCTGCCCAGACTTGAATCCTACCAACGCCCAACACTGGAAGGTAGAACACCGGATCCCTGGAGAGGACACTCCAGATTCGCCTTTGACGTAGACAAAACACGGGGAATGACAGTTACCGGTTATAAGCCACCGCTCAATTGGCGTAGACCACTGTGCCAGGGGTTGTTCCCGATGGTGGGAGGGATCATCGGATTTCACTGGACAGCTACCGCCTGCCTCAAGCAGGGCAGCCCCCAGCCAATAATGTGTTGTCCCGCCACAGCTTGCTTTCCTCATTGGGTGTATGGGGATGAGGAGAAGTCCAAACAGCAGGCTGAGAACCTTCGCACCAGGCAAGACAAAAAAACAAAAGAAACCAACTCTAAAACTGGGAACTTGGAACATCCGCACTATGATGACAGGATTCGCTGCTAACCTCAAGGACATCAACGACACCAGGAAGACTGCCATCATCAATAATGAGCTGAAGAGACTGGAAGTGGATATCGCCACTCTCCAGGAAACATGGTTGGCTGACGCAGGCACACTGAAAGAGAAGGACTACATGTTCTACTGGCAGGGAAAGGGCAGCGACGAACACAGGGAACACGGAGTGGGCTTCGCAATGAAGAACACCTTGCTGAAGATGGTGGAACCGGGCAGCAATGGCTCTGCACGACTCCTCACACTCCACCTCAACACCACTCAAGGCCCAGTCACCCTCGTCAGTGTGTATGCCCCAACACTGACAGCCACACAAGAGGCAAAAGACGAGTTCTACGAGAATCTCGCAACAACTGTCAGGATCATCCCCAACTCTGAACAACTCATTCTCCTTGGAGACTTCAATGCCAGAGAGTGGGTGCTGACCATGACTCCTGGCCCTCCTGTCTTGGACCATTTGGCGTGGGCAGAATGAACGACAACGGACAGCAGCTGCTCGAGTTCTGCACATATCACGATCTGTGCATCACAAACTCGTTCTTCCAGACCAAGCCCCAACATAAGGTTTCCTGGCGACATCCGCGCTCAAATCACTGGCACCAGCTGGACTTGATCCTGACCAGGCGCACCTCACTGAAGAACGTCTTCCAGGATTGCAACAGCACAGGGATAGCAACACTCAGAGCAACAATCAGAAGGCAAGAAAAAAAAAGCAAGCAAGCAAGAGCAGCTAATATACATATGTACACATTACTATAAATATATATATACACACAGACACACAGTGCAGAGCATTGTAGCTGGATGGGATAAAAAAAAGGTATATGAACTGAGACTGCTGATGCGATTTAAGGACCTCTCCACCTCGTGTGCCCTCTGCTTAGACCTGGCTTAAGGAAATGACACCGGACAGCGCGCTCCTCCTCGAGGGATTTCAGCTATTTCGTGCAGACCGAGACACAGAGCTCTCCGGCAAGACCACAGGAGGAGGAGTCTGCTTCTACATTAACAGCAGCTGGTGCTCCAATGTAACTGTGATCTCCCAACACTGTTCTCCCGCTCTGGAATATTTATTCATCAACTGCAAGCCATTTTATTCCCCGCGTGAGTTCGCTTCATTCATCCTGGCCGCTGTTTACGTCCCGCCCGACGCGGACGTGCGCGAGGCTCAGCGCACGCTCGCGGATCACATTCAACAAGCGGAGCAGACTTTTCCGGACTCTCTGGTTATTGTGGTTGGCGACTTTAACCAGAACAACCTGAGCCACGATCTCCCCCGATACAAACAGTTTATCAAATGCCCCCCCAGAGGAAAGAACATGCTGGATCACTGTTACACTACTGTGAAGGACGCGTATCACGCTGTTCCCTGCGCTGCGCTCGGACTATCTGATCACGTGATGGTCCACCTGATTCCCACATACAGACAGAGACTGAAGCTCACAAAACCTGTTGTGAGCACTACGAGGAAATGGACCAGTGAAGCTGGGGAGGAGCTGCGCACGTGCTTGGAAATAACCGACTGGGGCATGTTTAAAGGAGTCACGCATGATCTGGATGAGTACACGGACACTGTGAACTCATATATCCACTTTTGTGAGGAAGAGCATTCTTCCATCGCGCACCAGGGTGAGTTACTCCAATGACAAGCCCTGGTTCACAGCTAAGCTCAGACAGATCAAGAAGGAGAAGGAAGCAGCGTTGAAAAGTGGAGACAGGGACTGCTACAGGGAGGTCAAATACCCGTTTAGCAGAGAGCTGAGGAGAGCTAAATCTGTGTATTCTGAGAGACTCCAGCAACAGTTCACTGCTAACGACTCTGCTTCTGTGTGGAGAGGAGAGGACTGAGGCAAATCAGCAACTATTGGCCTCAGGCTTCTAAGGGTCAGGATGACAAAGCCCTTTGTCAAAGACTGTCCCAACATTATGCCTCGTCAGCTGTGTCCAACTCCCCCTCCCCCCAGCGCCAATGCCTCCACGGTCCCCACTTCATCAAAGGTGGCCCCCCCTCCTCACCCCCTGCCCTTGCTATCAGTGATCAGGACGTGCACAGACAGTTCTCCAGACTGAACCCGCGCAAGGCCCCCGGTCCGGACGGCGTGTCTTCCTCCACCCTGAGACACTGCAGAAGAGCTGACTCCTGTCTTCACAGACATCCATCATCATCATACCATCATCCCTGTCCCCAAGAAGCCACGGATCACTGGACTTAACTACTACAGACCTGTAACGCTCACCTCTGTAGTCATGAAGTCATTTGAGAGCCTGGTCCTGCCCCACCTCAAGACCATCACCACTCCCCTCCTGGACCCGCTGCAGTTTGCCTACAGAGCCAACAGGTCTGTGGACGATGCAGTCAACCTGGTCCTCCACTCCATCCTGCAGCACCTGGACTCCCCGGGAACCTACGCCAGGATCCTGTTTGTGGACTTCAGCTCTGCATTCAACACCATCCGCCCTGCTCTGCTCCAGGACAAGCTGTCCCTGCTCAACCTGCCTGACTCCCTCTGCAGGCGGATCACTGACTTCTTAACAGACCGGAGGCAGCATGTGCGGCTGGGAAAGACTGTCTCAGACTCTGTTAGCATCAGAACCGGATCACCCCAGGGCTGTGTACTTTCCCCCCTACTCTTCTCCTTGTACACCAACTCCTACACCTCCAGCCACCAGTCTGTCAAGCTGATCAAGTTTGCGGATGACACAACCCTCATCGGGCTCATCTCCAAAGGCGACGAGTCCGTCTACAGGAGAGAGGTGGCCCAGCTGGCATCCTGGTGCAGCCACAACAACCTGCAGCTGAACGCTCTGAAGACAGTGGAGATGATTGTGGACTTCAGAAAAGTCACAACCCCTCTGCCCCCCCCTTACCCTCACAGACTCTCCCATCACCACTGCAGATTCCTTCCGTTTCCTGGGCACCACCATCACCCGGGACCTCAAGTGGGAGCCGACCATCAGCTCCCTGATCAAAAAGGCCCAACAGAGGATGTTCTTCCTGCGGCAGCTGAGGAAGCTCAAGCTATCCACCAAGATGTTGGTGCAGTTCTACACGGCCATCATTGAGTCCATCCTCACCACCTCCATAACCGTGTGGTACGCAGGAGCCACTGCCAGGGACAGACGAAGACTGCAGCACGTTGTGCGCTCTGCTGAGAAGGTGATCGGCTGCAAGCTCCCATCCCTCCAG
Source organism: Pholidichthys leucotaenia (assembly GCA_020510985.1). Lineage (NCBI taxonomy): Eukaryota > Metazoa > Chordata > Actinopteri > Cichliformes > Pholidichthyidae > Pholidichthys > Pholidichthys leucotaenia. The sequence continues at coordinate 180,779,724 of CM035850.1, read as the reverse complement.
GACCTGTACATCTCCATGACCTGGAGGCGTGCAGGCCGGATCATAGCCGACCCTTCACACCATGGACACGTACTGTTTGCCCCCTCCCCTCAGGTAGAAGACTTTGGTCCATTCAGAGTAAAACCTCCCGATACATGAACTGCTTCTTCCCCTCTGCCATCAGACTGCTGAACACTAAGTGACTTATTAGACTCTCGTGCACTATGTACAGCAGCTCAACCAGACTCATGATAATTATCACTGTTTTCTTTTTGCATTACCGACTGCACTATGTGGAACTCCACATTATCTGCTGCTTGTTAATATATTTAAAAGTTGCATAGATTAGTATTACTCATTCATATTCTACATTTTATTGCATGCATAGTTTTTTATTTTTATCTTTAGTGCTACTCCATGTTTAATGTTGCAGCATTGCACCGAGACAAATTCCTAGTTTGTGTACTACATGAACAATGGCAATAAACCTGATTCTGGTTCTGATTCTGGTCTGGCTCAGAGCAAGTTGGCCCCCCTAAAATCCTCCACTGGGGGGAGATGATCACAGAAAAAAACAAGCAGATGGAGAGATGGGTGGAACACTACTCCGACCTCTACTCCAGACAGAACACCGTGACACCGTCAGCCCTTGATGCCATCGACTGTCTGCCATTCATGGACGAACTTGACGCCGAGCCAACCATCGACGAACTCAGCAAGGCAATTGATAGCTTGGCCGCTGGCAAGGCACCCGGCAACGACGGCATACCCCCCGACCTGATCAAGCACTGCAAGACCGCCCTACTGCTGCCATTGCATGACGTCCTCTGCCAGTGCTGGAAGGAAGGTGCCATACCACAGGACATGAGGGACGCCAAGATCATCACCCTCTACAAAAACAAAGGGGAGAGAAGTGACTGCAATAACTACAGGGGCATCGCCCTCCTCAGCGTTGTTGGCAAAGTCTACGCACGAGTTGTTCTCGTTCGTCTACAGAAACTTGCAGAACGTGTCTACCCTGAGTCTCAGTGTGGCTTCCGCGCTGAGGGATCGACGGTCGACATGATATTCTCCATCCGCCAACTCCAGGAGAAATGCAGAGAACAGAACATGCCCCTGTACGTCGCCTTCATCGACCTCACCAAAGCGTTCGATCTGGTCAGCAGAGAGGGCCTTTTCAAGATCCTGCCAAAGATAGGATGCCCACCAAAGTTGCAAAGCCTCATCAAATCATTTCATACCAACATGCAGGGGATAGTGCAGCACGACAGCAACGTCTCAGAGCCATTCAACATACGCAGCGGAGTGAAACAGGGCTGTGTTCTTGCGCCAACCCTCTTTGGGATTTTCTTTGCTATGCTCCTGAGGCATGCCTTCAGCACAGCAACAGAGGGAATCTACCTGCACACAAGATCTGACGGCAGGCTTTTCAACCTCGCCCGCCTGAAAGCCAGAACCAAAGAATGCGAGGCTGTAATCAGAGACATGCTGTTCGCAGACGACGCTGCAGTTGCAACCCACACACAGCAGGAGCTTCAGATCCTGATGGACTGCTTCTCCCAGGCATGCAAGGACTTTGGGCTTACCATCAGCCTGAAGAAGACTAACGTCTTGGCGCAAGGCACGGAAGCACCACCAACCATCACCATCGACGACTACGAGCTGGAGGTCGTGAATCAGTTCACGTACCTGGGGTCCACGATCAGCAACAACCTCTCCCTTGATACAGAGATTGACAAGAGGATTGGAAAATCAGCCTTCACACTCGCTCGCCTTCACCACACGAGTGTGGGAGAATCCCAAGCTCTCTGTCAAGACGAAGATGGCAGTGTACAACACCTGTGTCATCAGCACACTGCTCTATGGGAGTGAGACGTGGACAACATACGCTCGGCAGGAAAAGAGACTGAACTCCTTCCACTTGTGCTGCATTCGCCACATCCTGGACATATCCTGGCAGGACAAAGTACCCAACACAGAAGTTCTGTCCCGCGCCGGCCTTCCCTCCATGTTCACTCTACTCAGGCAGCGCAGGCTTCGCTGGCTAGGCCACGTTCACCGTATGGAGGATGGCAGAATCCCCAAAGACGTCCTCTACGGAGAACTGGTGACTGGCAGGAGAGACATTCGCCGCCCACAGCTGCGCTTTAGAGACGTCTGCAAGAGAGACATGAAGGCCCTGGAGATCAATACAGAGCGCTGGGAGGACCTTGCAACGGACCGCTCCAAATGGAGAGGCACCCTGACCAGACAGCTCAAGGCGGGCGAAGAGAGACTGGCTTCTGCAGCAGATGAAAAAATTACCCGCAGAAAGACCCTCCACAGACCCAGCAGCACGGAGACCACCCACAAGTGCGACCTGTGTGACAGGGACTGCCATTCGCGCATTGGCCTGTTCAGCCACAGGCGGTGCTGTTCCAGCAGAGTAGACGTTAAGGATTCTCTTCCCTGGTCATCATAGACCGACGGAGGCCGACGACGATGTTCAAAAGTTTGGGGTCCCTTAGAAATTTCCTTATTTTTGAAAGAAAAGCACTGTTTTTTCAATGAAGATAACTTTAAACTAATCAGAAATACACTCTAATATCTAATATACATTGCTAATGTGGTAAATGACTATTCTAGCTTTAAATGTCTGGTTTTTGGTGCAATATCTACATAGGTGTATAGAGGCCCATTTCCAGCAACTATCACTCCAGTGTTCTAATGGTACAATGTGTTTGCTCATTGCGTCAGAAGGCTAATGGATGATTAGAAAACCCTTGTGCAATCATGTTAGCACAGCTGAAAACAGTTTAGCTGGTTAGAGAAGCTATAAAACTGACCTTCCTTTGAGCAGGTTGAGTATCTGGAAAAAATTATTATTTCAAATACAAATCATTATTTCTAACCTTGTCAATGTCTTGACTATATTTTCTATTCATTTTACAACTCATGGTGGTAAATAAGTGTGACTTTTCATGGAAAACACAAAATAATTGTCTGGGTGACCCCAAACTTTTGAACGGTAGTGTATATATTGTGAAGAGTGCGAATAATGAGGCAGGTTTATGAAAAGACGACGTTTATTACACTCTCTCATCAGTCATACACAAAAAGCATGAAACAACCAAGCACGGCTTCTCCTTTTATCCCAGCCGCTCATCTCACATCTGAATGACATTTAACATCACAATACATTCACCCTTAAACCCCCGACTCCTTCTTCCTGCCAACTCCCCATGATCTCCCTATTGTCCTCCTCTGTTTACCCTCTGCATCCTGACTGAGATGCTTTCTGAGCTGACTCACCCAAGTCTCTACACCCCCCCCCCAGACAGAGTTTCAGTCCTCACGCCTTTTGAGCTTGTCTCCTCCCATATCTGCTGTAACGGGGGTTTCTGTGCCAGCGGGTGGCTGCTGGAAGTGTGTCCGACTGCGCGTGGGCCATGGCGAGGGGTGGGGAAACTCCACTTTGCCCGTGTGGCTGTCCTGGTGAATCGCTTGCCTGGGGAGTTCTCAGCGGGGGTCTTCCACGCCGAGGGGCCCGAGCTAGCAGCACTTGCTCATCCGCCACTACAAAGGCGGGCTTAAGTCTGTCTATGCATATTTTCTCCCGACGACCCCCCAATTCTAACAAAAATGCTTGTCCTCTGTTTCCAGCACTCTGAACGGGCCATCATAGGGTGGGCGCAATGGAGGGTGGTGGGCATCGTGCCTGACGAACACGAACTCTGCATTCTTCAAAGTTTTTGGCACGAAAGCACGTGGAAAACAGTGGTGGGCTGGGCCGGGCAGCGTGCCTGTGTCTGCACTATGCTGCAAACGCTGAGACGGGCAGTTGTCCGACGTGAGATTATCTGACAAAAATTACCCAGGCAGCCGCAGTGGCTGAGAAAAAACGAGCTCTGCTGGAGAAGCCTCCAAATTCTCTTTTGGTGCGGAACGCAACCCCAATAAAACCCACGGCAACCGGTCTACCCAATTTGCATCCGTCAATGAAGCCCTGAGTGCTTCTTTCAGTGACCTATGAAAACGCTCGCATAACCCATTGGCCTGTGGGTTGTACGCGGTTGTGCAATGGATTGCAACACCCAGGCTGCGGGCCATCGTGGACCAAAGGTCGGAAACAAACTGAGGGCCCCTATCGGACGTGATGTCCGACGGGATTCCAAAACGCACCACCCATGCTGTCAAAAAAGCACGTGCCACGTCCGCGGACGTGGTTGCAGCCAGCGGGACTGCTTCTGGCCAGCGTGTGGTGCGGTCCACCACTGTCAGAAGGTGCGTGCACCCCTGCGAGGGCAGGAGGGGGCCCACGAGGTCTACGTGAACATGGTTGAATCTTTTAGCCGGTATACTAAAGGGCTCCAAAGGAGCCTTCGTGTGTCTGTGCACTTTGGAGGTGCGTGCACCCCTGCGAGGGCAGGAGGGGGCCCACGAGGTCTATGTGAACATGGTTGAATCTTTTAGCCGGTATACTAAAGGGCTCCAAAGGAGCCTTCGTGTGTCTGTGCACTTTGGCTTGTTGGCACGCTACGCAGGCTGCAGCCCACTCTTTCACTTGTTTGCACCGGCCCGGCCATACAAACTTCGCTTCCACCATTTTGACTGACGTGCGCACTCCTGGGTGAGCCAGAGCGTGAACTGACTCAAACACGACGCGGCGCCACGTGACCAGGACCACCGGGCACGGGCGTCCCGTGGAGACGTTGCAGATTAGTGGGGGCTTGCCGCCTTGCAGTACTCTTCTCTCCAGCCTTAACCCTGTTGGTCCAGACTGGAGCACGCGCACATCCATATCACCAATCTGCTCTGCAGCCATGGCTGTATAATCTCTCCCTACGCAGACTGGGGCTACTACCGTGCGTGAGAGGCAATCCGCCACCACATTCAGTTTACCCGACACATGCTGAATATCGGTCGTAAACTCCGAGATCGCGGCCAGCAGTCTCTGCTGCCGGCCCGACCATGGTTCTAAAACCTTGGCCATCTCGAAAGTCAGCAGCTTGTGGTCCACGAATGCGGTGAGGCAGCGCCCTTCCAGCCAGAACTGGAAGTGGCATATGGCCAGGTGGAGAGCCAGCAACTCCCTGTCGAACGCGCTGTATTTACGCTCGCTGTCGCACAAAGCCCTGCTGAAAAAAGCGAGCGGCTGCCAAGAACCGCCGACACGTTGCTCCACAATGGCTCCTATGGCCACGTCCGAGGCGTCGGTAGTGAGCGCTATCCGGGCCACCAGGTCTAGGTGCGCCAACAGTGCGGTGTTTGCCAGGGCTGCTTTAACCTCAGATAACACCTGCTCTCGCGCCGGAGTCCATTCGACTCCATCCGCGGATTTCCGTCTCTTGAGCGCGGCGTACAATGGCTGCATGAATTGAGCTGAGTGGGGGAGGAACCGGTTATAAAAGTTAACCATCCCCAAAAACTCTTGCAGCGCTCTGACCGTCTGAGGCCGGGGAAAGTTCGCCACGGCGCGCACTTTGTCGGGCAAGGGTATCGCTCCCTCCGGTGAGATGCGGTGCCCCAAAAAATCAATCCCCGTCACGCCGAACTGGCACTTCACCGGGTTGATTATTAACCCATGCTCCTCCAACCTCTGGAAAACCGTCCTTGGGTAGGTTACGTGTTGGTCTTCGGATGCACTGGCTACCAGGATATCATCTAGATAGACAAACACAAACGGGAGGTCGCGCAGCACCACATCCATCATGCATTGGAACGTCTGTGCTGCTCCTTTTAATCCGAATGGCATGTGCAGAAACTCAAACAAGCCGAACGGAGTTATTACCGCTGTTTTGGGTACGCCCTCCGCGTGCACTGGGACCTGGTGGTAACCGCGGACCAGGTCTATTTTAGAAAAAATGCGTGCTCCGGCGAGGTGAACAGAAAAATCCTGAATGCGGGGAATCGGGTAGCGGTCGTGTGCTGTGGCATTATTCAATCTGCGGAAATCACCGCACGGTTGCCATGACCCCTCAGCCTTAGGGACCATGTGTAACGGGGATGCCCATGGGCTGTTTGAACGCCTGATGATGCCCAACCTTTCCAGGTTGGCAAACTCCTCGCACGCTATGGCCAGTTTAGCTGCGTCCAAGCACCGAGGTTGTGCGAAAACGGGTGGCCTGGTGGTGGTTATAAAGTGCTCCACCCCGTGTTTAGCGATGGCTGCCGAAAACATTGGGACCGTGAGTGCTGGGAACTGAGTGAGCAGTGTGTGGAACTTACTGCCTGGAGCTGTGACGTTGGCTTGTGTTACTGGCCCGGCCCCTCGAGCTGTACAGGGGAAAGAGTCAAAGGACAGTGCATTAACCAGGCACCTGTTAGCAACATCAACTAGTAAACCATGTGCACACAGAAAATCAGCTCCCAGGATTGGGAAACTCAGAGCTGCTATGACAAAAGTCCACTCGTATGTACGGCCGTGTAGAGATAAAGCCAGTGTTCTCTCACCAAAGGTTCTTAATGACCGAGCCGTTTACTGCCACCAGCCCGGGGCCGCTAAGTCCTGCCAGCCGGTCGGCGTAGGTTGGCAGGAGGATGCTCTTCTGGGCTCCGGTATCTATGAGGAAACGCCTCCCTGAGCGCGAGTCTGTCACGTAGAGCAGCTTGTTCTCTTCGCCAGCTGTCGCAACTGCTACCGACTGCCGGCCTTGGCATTTCCCGAGTTCTTGAATTGGCACAGTGGCGCATATCTGCGTGCATTCTCTCCAAAGTGGCGGTGGTAGAAGCAGAGTGTGTCTCTCTGGCGCTCCTTGGCCCCCGCTGCCGCTACCATCGGTGGCTCCTCGCCTCCTCTGGTCGCCTCGCTGGGTTCCGACGCCGCCGCGTTGACTGTGAGCGCTCTGGTGGTGAGGATGATCTGGTCTTCCTCCTGGGCTAGCGCACAGTAGTCACGCGCGGCCAGCAACGGCAAATTGGCCAGAACTGCTCTCGCCTCTGTTGGAAGGTTCCGGAGGAAAAGGTGGGCAAACAGAAAATGCCCGTCGTCCGTGCCCATTGACGCCAACATCTTCTCCATCAGATTGACAGCCGAACCATCTCCTAACTCTCTCACAGTCCGAGAGCGTGTAGCGCCGGGTCAGTGCAGCCTTGAGAACCTCCTATCTGTTGTGGGCTGGAAGCTGGTGGAGCAGGCTCGCTACCTGCTGAGCTGTGCGAGTGTCCAGACCTGCAACCACGTAGTAAAACTTGGTGTCGTCTGCCGTTATTCCCCGGAGGGCGAACTAAGCCTCGGTGTGGTGGAACCAAGAGCGCAGGTTGTGCTGCAAAAGTCCGGTAGCTTGACTGAAACAGCACACGCGTTGCTGGGGGTTCCCGTCTGGGCTGTCTGTGGGATGCTTGCCGCGTTGCTGGGGCTTCCAGTCCGGGCCAGCTCCGGGGTTCTTGCCTTGTGTTCCATAATTCGTCCAGGGTCACCAGTGTGGAGAGTGTGAATAATGAGGCAGATTTATGAACAGACAACATTTATTACGCTCTCTCATCAGTCATACACAAAAAGAATGAAACAACCAAGCACGGCTTCTCCTTTTATCCCAGCCGCTCATCTCACATCTGCATGACATTTAACATCACAATACATTCACCCTTAAACCCCCGACTCCTTCCTGCCAACTCCCCATGATTTCCCTGACTATTGTCCTCCTCTGTTTACCCTCTGCATCCTGACTGAGATGCTTTCTGAGCTTACTCACCCAAGTCTCTACAATATAATCTTTTTAATTTAACTACCGGACAGCAGTGGGACCAGTCTGTCCACTATCGGGAAAAGAGCTGACACCACGGCCCTGGAGAAGAGCAGCCAGGTGCACACAAAACTGTCATCATTATCTAATGATGACAGTTTTTATAATTTTTTGACTTCATTCAGTCATTCTTTGAACAGAATGATTCAAAATGAAAATATCCCGACAGTAGTTTTGAATTAAAACAACAATTTTGCATTCAGCAGAGGATATTAATGGACCATGGCCAAGATGAGCAGTTCCTATTTCTCAGTTTAAAAGAGAAGTTCAGATGAATGGATAATATACAGTAAAAGAAGGAAATTTTACAACTCTGTCAAAATCTGAAATTTGCCAGTTTGGGATCAATAAAGTACATCTATCTATCTATCTATCTATCTATCTATCTATCTATCTATCTATCTATCTATCTATCTATCTATCTATCTAAAATCATAGACAAAGAAAACAATGGGCATAATATCTGAACTGTACCCTACAGTTCTCATCTGTACACAATTGTGATCAAGTTTCACCAATGGAAGCAGGTCTGGAAGTAGGTAAAAAGCTCCTTAAATGCATTTTTATTTTGTGAATGAGCCAGCATTGTCCTCATTACAAAAGGGATTTGTTATCCCAATTAAATGTTGTCATGTTGGTGTTAAACTTTTGATCTCATCCCTCATCTGGAATTGTGTGTCAGTGTGCAGCTGTTTCGAGTAAATTTTATTTTTCTTAGACTTTTTCCCTTGCAAATTTTAGAATATTCTTGTTGTTTCATACGTTTGTACAGTGCAGTTTGCAGACCCCTAGTTTAGTCTAAAACTCAGATGATTAAATATGGTTTAAATCAAGCTGTGTATTACAAGAGAAAAAGGAATTAGATGTAACATCCCCTGCAGTGTGAATACAGTCTGTTGTATGTTTATACTGTTGCAATAGATGCTTCTCTTTCATTCTGCATGTCTCAGGACAATTGAACAGCACTGCTTGGAGGGCGAGCTTGGTCTGAGCTCTCCTTATTGTACTGAATGTCGCTCTGAAATTGGTACATATACACATCTGTCCTGAAATGTGTTAAAATACAAAACTATGTCAAATGTAAAAGATGAAAGGATCACGTTTTAGGATATGGTTTTGTGCTTTCTGGTGTATTCTGGCAGCCAAACTGATTTACATTTTCTCACAAATAGCAAGAATTAAAATTGCTATAGTTAGCAATTCTCTGATTCTTGATATCCAGCCCTACGGTGGAGGACTGGTATCAGGAGGTCTTATAGTCCTACTAGACCCTTCATGACAGTGCTGAGGGGTTTATTCAAATATGGCAACCTAGATAACATGGATCTTTGAGACTGGACATTTTAGACTTTTAGACTGGACTTTGTGTGGTAGATCAATGGTATTTTATAAAATATAAAACTTGTAACTGTGTGGCGGTGAGAGTGGGTGGTTGGGGTGGGTTTGTCTTTTTTTTTTAGGTTTTTGTAAAGGATATACATGTCATTACAGCATTGCATTATTTACATTTTCATCACATATTCCCCCCTTTTTTTTGTTTTTTGACAACATTGGAAAAAATTATTACAACACCCTTTTTTAAGTGAAAGAAAAAGAGAAATTAAAAGAAGAACAAAAAAAACAAAACAAAAAAACAAAAGAGCAGAGAAATAACAGAGCATCTGAGTAGCATTGGAGCAAAGAGAGGTGCCATTATTGAAATGGTATTTGTCAAAGATTAGATCTGATGGAAGACACATATGCGTTCCAGGGTTGCCAAAAGTTCAAGAACCCATCCATGTCCTGTCTCAGTGCAAATGTCAACTTTTCCATCCAATAAATGTCCTGAATCACGTTAATCCAATCTTCAGGTGTAGGACAGTCTTTCAACAACCATTTTTTTTGTTAGAGCTTTTTTACTTGCCAATATTAAAACAGTGAATAAATATTTTTCTCCTGGTCTTTCCAGTGATTCCGGTACTAAACCCAAATACAAAGTTACAAAAGAAAAGGGAACTGTTATTTTGAATATTTTCCCCAATATTGTCTGTACATTGGTCCAATATTGGTGGATAACTGGGCATGACCAAAACACATGAAAATGATTTGCAGTCTTTTCACCACACAAGTACCAACAATTCAACCCTTTACGAGTAAATTTGTTTTGTGCAGGTGTTCTGAAAAATCTTACCAAATTTTTCCATCCAAATTCTCTCCACTGCAGGGATGAGGTACGTTTCCATTGTTGTTTATTTAGCTTTTCCCATATTTCCAGTTGTAAAGTGAAATTCCCCCCTTTTTCCCATCTCTCTTTTACATATGATGTGTTGTCTCCTTTTAAGTCTTGAAGACCATAGTATATTTTAGAAATGTATCTGATCCCTGGGATCCCTGTATATGCCATTAAGAAAACCTTCAGAACACCTGACTGGGCCCTTTCCAAATCCTTTGCCCTGATCCTACCGAGTGGGGTCCGATCGGACCCCACACATATGTTCTTATGCACAACACGGACATATTATCGATCACAGCTATCATGCTTTCTGACTTTGTTTGTCATCATCTGTGAATCACAAAAAATAAATCTGATTGAAAATACAGTTTTCTTCTGTACTGTCAGTTCAGATTTTTCATTGGGGTCCGATCGGACCCCAGGGAAAAATATGATGTTAATGATATTAAATGTATGAATTTTGTGTTATATTTCAGTGAATGATGGCTCAACGAGGTAGACTTTGGTCAGAGAAAGAAGGAAGACCTATCTTTACTGCCACCATGTCGCGAACTAGGTTCACCACCATTTTTTCAACCAGTGTGCCCTGGGTGCGTTCAGGTTCTTGTGGAAAATTATCTAATTTCACTTCTTAATACTTCTTAATACTTTGCCATTGTTGTGCATGTGTTCTGTAGGGCCCTACAGAACACATGCACAACAATGGCAAAGTATTTGCATTTCTTGTACCAATTAAGAAGTGAAATTAGATAATTTCCCACAAAAACCTGAACGCACCAGGGCACACTGGTTGAAAAACACATTACAACCGGGCTACTCGTGCTGAAAGGCAGGCAACTGACAAACTAGCCCCATTCCGGGATTTTTGGATCATGTTTCAAGCACAACTCTTTGTTTTAACCAAATAAAACATTTTAAGTGAAAAAAAATACTTTGGTATTGCTTAATAATCCAATTAAAAGTTAAATTTTGTGTGGGGTCCAAACGGACCCCAGTTGGTACTATTTGTATGTAAAATATGTTGGTAGGATGAGGGTTAAGTATTTTGTTTATGTGGTGTCTAAGCTGAAAGAACCTGTAAAGGTCTTGATTTACTAGACCTTGTTTTTTTCAAATCTTCAAAACTTCTTAAAGTTTGCCCTTTAAAAAAATTGTAATATTTTATCAGTCCGTTCTCTTTCCACTTTTTTTAAATCCAGTGTCTGTTTTATTAGGAGTAAAGTCCTGATCATAGTTTAGTGATATAATTTTGTTGAGTTGTTTCGGGATATTGACCCCCAGATAATTCATAGATTCCATCTTCCAGTTAGTTTTGAGTTTGCTTAGTAAATATTGATTTGGGTCATAGTTGAATGTTAAAATTTGGGTTTTATGCATGTTTAATTCGTACCCCGACAACTCTCCATACTCTGAAAAAACTGAGATTAACTCTGGAAAAGAGGTGTCCGGCTGCCCCAGGTATATTAAAATGTCATCGGCAAAGAGTGCTATTTTATGTTCCTTCTGACCAAGGGTAATACCTTGAATTTTTTGATTCTGTCTTATCCATTGGCTCAGAGATTCTATGAAGATTGCAAAGAGCAGTGGAGACAAGGGGCAGCCCTGACGACATCCTCTTTCCAGTTCAAAAGATGATGATAATTTACCGTTGATCCTTATTTTAGCTGTTGGGTTTTTTTTATATAATGCCTGGATAGTTCTAATGAAGTTATTATGAAAATTGAAACTGGATAAGATTCTATATAGGAAAAACCAGTCAACCGAATCAAATGCTTTTTCAGCATCTAATCCCAATATGGCTGCATTTAAATTATATTTTTTATATGATGAATTATGTGTAAAGTGTGTCTAATGTTGTCTTGTGTCTGTCTTTGTCTTATAAAACCTGTTTGGTCTAAATGAATTAAGTCTGTCAGTATATTTTCTAACCTTTTGGCAAGGATAGCGGTGAAAAGTTTATAGTCCTGATTTAACACACTGATTGGTCTGTAGTTGGAGCAGTCTAGTTTATCCTTTTCAGGTTTAGGTATGACTGCAATGACCCCTTCTCTCCAGGAGGGGGGATTTCCCCTGTGTGGAGGACATAGTTTAATGTTTTGAGGAGGAGAGGAGATAGTTGCTGTTTAAAGGTTTTGTACCACTCTGCTGTATTGCCATCTGCTCCTGTGGATTTGTTAGCTTTAAGTTTCATAATTGCTTTTTCTAATTCTTTACATTGTATTTCTGACAGTAGTGTTTTATTTTGTGACTCAGTAAGTTGGGGAAGATTTAATGTATTTAGGAAGGCTTCGGATGTGTTTTTGTGTTTTTTGATGGAGTATTTGATGGAGCACCGTTCCCCCAGGGAACGGTGCTGGCTCCCTTCCTGTTCACTCTTTATACTGCGGACTTCTCACACAACACAACACACTGCCATCTACAGAAGTTCTCTGATGACTCTGCGATCGTTGGCCTCATCTCCAATGGAGATGAAGCTGAGTACAGAGGGCTTATCCAGGACTTCGTGGACTGGTGCCATCGGAACTGCCTCCAGATCAACGCGAGGAAAACTAAGGAGCTGGTGGTGGACTGCCGCAGGCATGGGCAGCCCCTCACAGTACCAGTAAATATACAGGGAACAGACATCGAGATGGTGACATCCTATAAGTACCTGGGTATTCATCTGAACAATAAACTAGACTGGTCACACAATACTGATGCACTCTACAAGAAGGGACAGCGCAGGCTGTTCCTGCTGAGGAGACTCAGGTCTTTTGGTGTACAAGGGGCGCTGCTGAAGTCATTCTATGACACGGTGGTGGCATCAGCCATCACTTTTGGAGTGGTCTGCTGGGGCAGTGGCATTACTGCAGCCGATAGGAAGAGACTGAACAAACTGATTAAGAAAGCTAGCTCTGTCCTGGGGCAGCGCCTTGATCCGATGGAGGAGATAGGAGAGAGAAGGACGGTGGCTAAACTGTCATCTCTGCTGGAGTCCGAGTTCCACCCTATGCAGGACATACTGAATGCACTGAGGAGCTCATTTAGCAGCAGACTACATCATCCCAGGTGCACAACCGAGAGGTTTCGTAGGTCCTTCCTACCAACGGCTGTCAGACTGTACAACCTAAGCAGGGCTGCTCGCAGAGATAGCAAAAAGACGTAACAAACTAATAGTTTTTTGAATGCAAAAGATGCAATAGACTTACACAATGGTCCCCTCCGGCATACAACTAGGAACATACCGGTCGCTATGGAGGGTGAGAATATGTATGGGCACATAATCATACCATGTAGGATAACTAAGTAGACGGTTATGCTGTTTCATTCCATCTAGCAACAATGCTCTGCACTGTGTGTGTTTATATATTTGCATATTTATTCCATCTAGCTACAATGCTCAGCACTGGGTGTGTTTATATATTTATATATCTACATATTATTCCATCTAGCTACATTGCTCCGCACTGTGTGTGTTTATATACTTGCATATTTATTCCACCTAGCTGCAATGCTCCGTACTGTGGGTGTTTATATATTTACATATTTATTCCATCTAGCTACAATGCTCTGCACTGTGTGTTCATATATTTATTCCATCCAGCTACAATGCTCTGCACTGTGTGTCTGTGTGTGTGTGTATATATAGTATATATTTTATAGTAATACGTACATATGTTTATTAGCTGCTCTTGCTTGCTTGTTTTTTTTCTTGCCTTCTGATTGTTGCTCTGAGTGTCGCTATCCCTGTGCTGTTGCAATCCTGGAATTTCCCCGTTGTGGGACTAATAAAGGCTTATCTTATCTTATCTTATAAGTTCTTGTAGTAATTCTCGAAGCTTTTAAGAATTTCCTGAATTCTAAATTTTATTTCCTTTGATACTGGGTCTCTGATTTTTTTAGATTGCTCTCTCCGTTTGTTGTTTCCTCAATTTGTAGGCTAGTAATTTTGCCAATTTGCTACCTGTTTCATAGTATTTTTGTTTCAGAAATGTAAGTTTCTTCTGGATTTCTATTGTGTAGATCTCGTTTATTTGTTTTTTAATTTCCTTAATTTTGAGCGAGTCATTAGCATGAGTGTTGTCTTTGTGCTCTTTTTCTAGTTTCTTAAGTTCTGACTCTAATGTGATTAGTTTTTCTTGTCTGTTTCTTTTGGGTTGCCAGTTTTGCAATAATCTTTCCCCTTATTACAGCTTTGCATGCGTCCCACAGTATTAAAGGGGATACTTCTCCATTATCATTTTCTTCCAAATATCTGAGAATATCTGATTCCAATTCATCTTCCAGTGGTCCTTTCAGCACATTTGAATTTAACCTACAAGAAAATGTATTATTTACAGTGGGGTAAAAAAGTATTTAGTCAGCCACCAATTGTGCAAGTTCTCCCACTTAAAAAGCTGAGAGAGGTCTCCAATTTTCATCATAGGTATACCTCAACTATGAGAGACAAAATGAGAAAAAAAAAAATCCAGAAAATCACATTGTCTGATTTTTAAAGAATTTATTTGCAAATTATGGTGGAAAATAAGTATTTGGTCAATAACAAAAGTTCATCTCAATGCTTTGTTATATACCCTTTGTTGGCAATGACAGAGGTCAAACGTTTTCTGTAAGTCTTCACAAAGTTTTCACACACTGTTGCTGGTATTTTGGCCCATTCCTCCATGCAGATCTCCTCTAGAGTAGTGATGTTTTGGGGCTGTCACTGGGAAACACGGACTTTGAACTCCCTCCAAAGATTTTCTATGGGGTTGAGATCTGGAGACTGGCTAGGCCACTCCAGGACCTTGAAATGCTTCTTACAAAGCCACTCCTTCTTTGCCCGGGTGGTGTGTTTGGGATCATTGTCATGCTGAAAGACCCAGCCATGTTTCATCTTCAATGCCCTTGCTGATGGAAGGAGGTTTTCACTCAAAATCTCACAATACATGGCCCCATTCATTCTTTCCTTTACACGGATCAGTCGTCCTGGTCCCTTTGCAGAAAAACAGAATCAGAATCAGAATCAGAAAGCTTTATTGCCAAGCATATTTACATAAACATACGAGGAATTTGACTTGACATTGGGCGCGCTGAATAAGCGCATCTCAATGACGCGGCAGCCATGGAGGCGCCTGTCAGCAGTAGAGGGTAAAGAAGGGAATGAGGGGAAAGGGAAGTGACACAATGGGCAGAGAGAATAAAAGCATTGTTAATCAAAATAAAGCTCATTTATGACCAAAATTGTGATTACATAGAAAAAAACTCTCCAATGCACAATTAGCAGACAATATAGATCCCACAAAAACAAAAGTTGAGAGAGACAGTGTGTGTGCACGGTGGCGCAGTGGTTAGCACTGCGGCAGCACAGTTTACGCTTGGCCGGGGGATTGTGGGGATCGTGGGATCGTGGGTTCGATCCCAGCCCCCGACCAACAGTGATCTGTGTGGAGTTTGCATGTTCTCCCCGTGTTGCGTGGGTTTACTCCGGGATTTCTCCGGTTTCCTCCCACATGCTAAAGACATGCATGTTAGGTTAATTGGCTGTTCTAAATTGTCCCTAGATATCTGTTTCCTATAGGCCCTTAGAATAGAGGGTTAGTATTAATGAAAGTGCTTTGAGTGGTCTTTGTGACTAGAAAAGCGTTATATAAGTGCAGGTTAGTTAGTTAGTTAGTTAGTGTATGTGTGTCAGTGTATGTATCAGTCATGTGATGTTGTATGCAGTGTGTAGTGTGGGTGTGTCAGTTGCTAGTGAACAGCAGAGGGCGCCTCCTGGCAGTGGATGGATGTTATAATCATGTGATCTATAAGCAAGTCCAGAGTCTCTCTCTCTCGTGCTTGCATATGGCAGAGTTTGAAGACACATGGAAACACTGTCCTTGAAGAGTTCAGTCTGCTGAAACAACAGCAATTGTTTGTCAGTTGTTTGGGTTAAGAGGAGCCGCCTCTACTACCTTATCTTCATCGAGGAGGAATGTAAACAGGGCACCAAAAAAAACAAGGTCAAATCTGCACAGTGCACTCAGAGAATAGAATTTTCCTCTCTCATGCGATTCTGTGCTTCATAATTTCCATATACAGGCTTAAAAAAATGGTCAAATTTGGTGAAGGAGCTTGCCTGGGTCCGCATTTTGAACAGCTCTCCACCTTCCTCAATTTCTGAAACATCAGGAAACTCCAAAGCCAAAGTAGAAGTCCTGTGATCATAGCCAATAGATGTCTTCTGCATCTCCAGTCGAATCATACAGACGCATGAGTTCCCAATGTTCATGAGTCTTCCCCTTGGGTTCCCCCTGACCGGATCTTCTTTTAAAGATCTTAGGAAGAGTAATAAAAATCTTTCTCTTTCTAAAATTTAAAAATCTTAGAAAGAGTTGTTGCTACGCAATTTCTTTGACCACCTGCAGGGAAATGGTTTACTTGAAGAGTTTCAATCTGGGTTTAGAATCCATCATAGTACTGAAACAGCCTTAGCGAAGGTCACTAATGACCTCCTCATTGCATCTGATAATGGACTAGTCTCTGTACTTGTCCTTTTAGACCTTAGTGCAGCTTTTGATACTATCGATCATAATATTCTACTTGATGGATTAGAACACTATGTTGGACTTAATGGAACTTTGTTGCAGTGGTTTAGATCTTATTTATCTGATAGGTTCCAGTTTGTTCATGTAAATAATGAGTTTTCATTCAACTCAAAGCTTAGTCATGGAGTTCCACAGTGATCTGTGCTAGGCCCTACTCTTTTTAGTTTATATATGCTCCCGTTAGGCAATATTATTAGAAAGCACTGTATACATTTTCATTGTTATGCAGATGACACACAATTATACCTGTCAATGAAGCCAGATGATAGTAATCAATTAGCCAAGTTAGAAGCCTGTCTTAAGGAAATCAAAGCTTGGATGACTTGTAATTTCCTGCTGTTAAATTCAGATAAGACTGAAGTCATTCTTGTTGGTCCAAAAAACCTTAGAAATTCCTTTCCAAATCAAACTTTCAGTTTGGATGCGGTTACTCTTTCTCTTAATAGCTCTGTGAGGAACCTTGGAGTTATTTCTCACACTCAGAGAGAACAAAGACAGAACTTTTCACGTGGGCCGCAGCGGAGAGAGGACGGTGAGAGACGGTGTGAGAAGTCGCAGCGGACGGGACCGAGGACGAGGGGAGATTGACCTGACTTGACCAGTGGCGGAGACGCTAATGCTGGATGAGAGGCGTAAAAACAGATAAGAAAAGGAACGTGCTCACTGTCTGTGTGTGTGTGGTGAATATTTGTTAGCCCAGGTGCGTTCACGGGAGGCTAAGTTGTGCTGCACTGTGTGCTGCAGGTTTTCCCCTGGGCGACGGTAACCAAGGAACCGCTCTTCCTCTCTCCACCTGTCTGCCACCTCTCCTCGGGCACGGAGTATTCCCTCCTCCTCGAGGCGTACAAGAGGGCCTTGGACGAGCCTGGACAGATTCGGTGCTTAACTTCCAGGTTAAAGAGGACGACAGCGGGAGTTCCTGGCCGGACAGTCAGTGAATGCATCACGCTCGATTGAAGACACTCAGAAGGTTTTCCTCTTGTAGCGCAGGAAGTGACTCTGGTTGAAAGAATTGTATTGCTCCTTTCCCTTATGTGCTTTTAGGGTATTTATGCTATTTATAATATTTATTGTGGGGTAATTTCTTATCTTTGGGCACATTTGGAATATATGGTTTCTATGGGAATGTATGATTTCAAAAAAAAGATGGCTGCCACTGGAGGGAGGAGTGGTCTGATTGGACACTTTCTGCCTATCTACTTATTCTTATTATTGTCTTTGTGTGTCTGGAACTGCAACAAGAAGGGTTTTCCGGCCAACTCAACTAAAGGTGAAGCTAAAAAGTTTTATTTATATGGATTTGGACATGGCCATTTCACCCTGTACTCTATCTGGGCTGCAAAAGCCCTGAGAAAAAGCTCCCAAAACAAGGCAAACATGACGGGTGAGCAAATATCGCAATATGGCAGAGGCTATACAGTTAAAGTACTGTTAGCACTGCTACTTCTGGCAGGGGATATTCACCTGACATAGACACTAATATGATTGATATTGTGGGTTATCAGTGTTTTAGAAAAGACAGACAGGCAGGGAGGGGAGGAGGTGTTTTAATTTACATCAAAGAAAAATTTAAATGTCAATTGGTTGATTTGAATACTTCACTTGAATGTTTAGCTGTTAACGTATGCCTCTCACCGGTAATGAATTTCAACATTGCAGTATTGTACAACCCACCGTCACACAATTCTTCCTTTTATAATGAATTAAGTGATCTGGTTAAACAACTTGAGAGGAGCAGAGAAACAATATTTCATGGTGACCTCAATATCAACTGGTCTGATAATAAGGAAAAACAGAAACTGAAAAGCCTCATGACTAAATTTAATTACAAACAATTGATCAAAGGACCTACCAGGATAACCAAACAATCGAGAACACTTATTGACATGGTATTCGCTAATAAACCAGAACGAATAACCAGAACCTGTAATCTTGTAACTGGTCTCTCAGATCATAACATGGTTCTTGCTGTCAGAAAACTCACTAAAAGGTGACTACAGTATTTTGGGGGAATCAATATTGACAAATCAAATTTTATTATTCCCAAATCAAAAAATGAGGAGTTTGAACATCACTTAGAGAATCAAAATTGGGAGCAGCTCATGTCAATAAATGAAGTAGATGATTGTTGTAATTTTATAACTGCAACAATTACAAAGTCCATAGAAAAATTTACAAAGCAAATTAATAGCAGACAACAGAAGATTAACCTACCATGGTTAAATAATGAAATAAGAAAACTTATGAAGAGGCGAGACTATGCATTGAAAACATCATTAACCTCTAAACTACAAAATGATCACCTTGTGTACAAAAGTTTAAGAAATAAAGTGGTACAAGAGCTGCGAAAATCAGAAGTATCTTATTACAATAAACTGATAGATCATGCAAAGGGTAACAACAGTTCCCTATGGAGGCATTTAAATAACTTAACTAATAAAAAAAAAATGATCAGAAGGGGGTAAAGGAACTTAGAATCAATGGCAAGACCATCAGTGACAAGGCTACTTTGGCAAATGAATTTAATTCATACTTTGTGGGCTCTGTGGAAGACTTAACAAAAATTTTGTGCTGCCAAATGTGCTCAACAACACAAATTCCATACTTCCAACAGATTCTTTTCACATCGATGAGGTAAATGAGGAGTTAATTGCTGGTATTGTTAAAACACTGTCAAACTCAAAAACTAATGATATCTACAATATGAGCACCTCCTTTCTCAAAATGCACAGCAATATATTAATCAAACCACTGACTCATTTCATTAATCTCTCCATTAGGTCTAGTACATTTCCATCTGGCTGGAAAAAAGCTGTCGTCATACCAGTTCATAAATCAGGCAGTAAAGACGATATATGCAATTACCGCCCAATCTCTATTTTACCAGTCCTGTCTAAGGTTGTTGAAAAAGTTGTAGCTACACAGCTGATTGAATATTTACAAGACAGTCAACTTCTTCATCCACATCAATTTGGTTTTAGACCAGGATACTCAACAGAAACAGCAAATTGTTGCCTTATTGATAACGTCAAACAGTCCTTGGACAGGGGTAATGTGGTAGGAGCTGTTTTTCTAGATCTCAAAAAGGCTTTCGATACTGTAAACCACAGTTTGCTTTTATCCAAAATGGTATCTTTTAACTTCTCCCCAGATACATTAGAAGGGTTTGCATCTTATCTCCAGAATAGAGAACAGTGTGTAAAAGTTCACCAGGATAAATCCTCATTTTTAAACCACCGCATGGGTATCCCACAAGGGTCCATTCTTGGTCCTTTACTTTTCAGCATTTTTATTAATGACTTGCCGTTACACTGCTCAGCTGCAACATGCCAACTTTATGCAGATGATGCAGTTATTTACACAGCTGCCAAGACTCCAGCACAGGCTGCAGATGTACTGTCTACAAGTATGGTTGATGTCCAAGAGTGGCTCCTCCAGAACCATCTATTGCTGAACCTTCAGAAAACAGTCTCAATGTGCTTTTCAATCAAAAAATGTAACCTGCAATGTTTTAAAGTTAATATACATGATCATGACATCAGTTTAGCTACAGAATTCAAATACCTTGGCATCGTACTAGATCCTCAACTCAAATTTAATCTTCATATAAAGAAAATTTCAAAAACAGTAAAAAAAAAATCTGAACTGCTTTAAATTAATTAGATATTACATACCTTACGAAGCAGCTGTACTGTATATGCATTCTATGGTTTTTTCTCATATATCATACTGTTTGACAGTCTGGGCTCAAGCAGCCCCTTCCCCAATAAGACATATAGGTTCAATATATAATCAAACCCTAAAAATCTTGGACAAAAAGCCCATTAGGTGGCATCACTGTAATGTTTTAAAAAAATACAACCTATTGAGTTTTGAGAGTTTCATTGACCTCTGTTTCCTGAAATTAACATTCAAATGTTTCCATAAATCAGCACCCGAGCCACTTGCTGATTTCGTCCAAAGACAGGACAGCAGCAGAGCCACCAGGAGTTCTGTTAATAATAACTGTAAAATATTCCACCGCAGAACCACATTTGGACAAACAGCTTTCTCTATAAAGGGCAGTCACATCTGGAACACAATGCCAAATGTAATTAAAATAATAACGGACTTTAAAACATTCACTAAAAAGGTTAAAAACTGGCTGAAAAATAAACAAGAATGTACTCATGTATGAATTGATTGTCTGCAAGGTGAGAGTGAATGAAGGGAAGGAATGAATGTGTTTGTTTATAGTGAGTGACGAAGGGAGGGAGGCCTGAAATAGGCAAATGTGAGTCAGGTTGTTATATTTGTGTATTTATAATATTTATAATATAATATTTATAATTGTGTATTAATAATATTTTTTGCATTGATGTATGTGGTTATTGTGTATTTTTTTTTCTTTACTTGATTCTCTTTTCTAAAGCCCATCCAGGGACAAGAGTTGGTTATATTTGTGTATTTATAATATTTATAATATTTATAATTGTGTATTTATAATCTTTTTTGCATTGATGTATGTGGTTATTGTGTTTTTTTTTTTTTCCTTTACTTGATTCTCTTTTCTAAAGCCCATCCAGGGACAAGAGTTGCAAATTAGCTAATAGCTATACACTATATGTGCAAAACATTGGATTGATTGTCATTGATTAATTGTCTATGTTTATTGCACTGTCCCTGTCAAATAAACTAATCTATCTATTTTTGATCAGGATTTGTCCTTCAATTCACATATTAAATTTGTTTCTAAGACTGCCTTCTATCATTTGCGTAATATTGCCAAGATTAGGACCATCTTGTCTCAGAGTGATGCTGAGAAACTGATCCACGCTTTTGTTAGCTCAAGATTAGATTATTGTAATTCTTTATTATCAGGCTGTCCTAAAACATCTTTAAAAAGTCTTCAGCTGATCCAAAATGCTGCAGCAAGAGTTTTAACAGGTACTAGAAAGAGAGATCATATCTCTCCGGTTCTGGCCTCCCTTCATTGGCTTCCCATAGAGTTTAGAATTAAGTTTAAAATCCTTCTTCTTACTTACAAAGCTCTAAACAATCAGGCTCCTTTTTATTTAAAAGATCTGATACTACCGTATTATCCTAACAGAGCACTACGCTCCCAAAATGCAGGATTACTTGTAATACCTAGAATCTCCAAAAGTACAATGGGAGGCAGAGCCTTCAGTTATCAAGCTCCTCTCCTGTGGAATCAGCTGCCAATCTGGATTCGGGAGTCAGACTCGATCTCTGTTTTTAAGAATAGGGCTAAAACCTACCTTTTTGATATAGCCTACAATTAGGGAGGGATCATGTGTTTCTGAACCCTCCCTTAGTTATGCTGCTAATAGGTTTAGTTAGCCGGGGGACCTCCAGTAATGCACTGGGCCTCACTCCTTTCCTCACTCTCAACGAAATATTTTTTTTTTGCTAGTCATTAACATCTGTTTGTTCTCTCCCATAGACTGAGTCCCCATCGTGCTGTTTGCTCTCTACATGTCTGTTCTTTTCTTCTTCTCTATCCCCTCACCCCCCAACCAGTCGCAGCAGATGACTGCCCCTCCCTGAGCCTGTTTCTGCTGGAGGTTTCTTCCTGTTAAAAGGGAGTTTTTCCTCTCCACCATCGCCAAGTGCTTGCTCACAGGGGATCGCCTGATTGCTGGGGTCTTTCTGCAACTGTGGGGGTTCCCCCCTTCAGTTGATAGTGCTATGACTGTTGTTGTGAAATGGCGCTATATAAATAAAGTTGAATTGAATTGAATTAAAGTGGTGACAATCACATTTAAGCCGCTTTCCAGATCCATAATTTCTGTTTGGATTAAGATTCAGCAGAAGAAGAGCGGCTAAACACAGACAAAAATGCAACATTGCAAGCTGGGATCAGAAGGGAGAGGATGAGTCTTCTGTTTTAAGGTACGAGTTTCTGTGTTGAACCAAGGAGTTAGAAATCTCTGATTAGACTTTTTCTTTTTTAAGGGGGCCACCAAGTTTAGAGTCTGATGCAGAGAAGCTGAAACACTATCCACCATGTTATCAATTACAGAAGGAGCAAGCTGTCTATAGCTTATTTCCGTTGTGTTGACACATGGCATAGAGGAAACAATCTGCATAAATTTGGAAACAGCATCATTTGAGAGGCATCTACTGTAATAATATTTTTCTTTAGGAGCCAAATAGAAATAGTAAAATCAAAGGTTAACAGACAATGGTCTGACAGTACAGGGTTATGAGGAGACACTACAAGATTTTCTATTTCTATGCCATATGTCAGAACAAGGTCCAATGTATGGTGGAGGTAATGAGTAGAATTTCCTACTTTCTGAGAAAACCCAATCGAGTCTAATATTGAATTAAAAGCCACATTAAGGCAGTCACTATCTACATCCACATGTATATTAAAGTCCCCTACTATAATTATTCTATCAGATTTCAGCACTAAATCAGCTAAGAAATCAGCAAATTCGGATAAAAATTCTGAGTAGGTTGATGGGGGACGATAAACTATGGCAAATAAAATTGGGTTTAACCTAAAATTGCTAAAGTGCCCAATTCTGAGGACCAGGCCCTCAAAGGAATTATAACATGTTTTTTGCTTTACATTAACTAGTAATTTGGAATGGTAAATTGTTGCTACTCCTCCTCCACGACCAGAACTTCTTGGATTTTGACAGTTTAAATAACCAGAGGGAGTTGATTCATTTAAACCAACATAATCCTCTTGCCCTAACCAAGTCTCTGTAAGGGAAATTAAATCAATCTGATGATCAAGTAACAGATCATGGACTAACAGAGACTTGGGAGTTTGAGACCTAATATTTAACAAACCACATTTAATTTTTAAATTATGAGGAGGAACAGAGGCCAAATCATTCAATTTAGAGGCTTTATGTTTAATTTGAGTTTTACCAGTGTTTTGCTTTATCACTTTGGGATGCTTATACATTATATTTTTATTTACTTTGGAGGGAGCAGACAACGATTCTCTGATGGGGAAGACAGGGGCTAAGCTGAGGGGTGGCGGATGAAGAGGAGCTGCAGAGAGGCGTGTAAGACTGCGACTCTGCTTCCTGGTCCCAACTCTGAGTAGTCAGGGTTTTGGAAATTTGGATAAAAAAGATGCCAGATTGTTAGATAAATGAGAAGCACCATCCAAAGTGGGATGAATGCTTTCTCGTCTCATAAGACCAGGTTTTCCCCAAAAAGAGCTCCAATTGTCAATGCAGCCCACGTCATTTTTAGGACACCACACAGACAGCCAGCGGTTCAAGGATGACGAGCGGCTAAACATGTCATCACTGGTCAGATTGGGGAGGGGCCCAGAGAATACTACAGTGGCAGACATCGTTTTTGCAAAGTCACACACCGATTCTACATTAAGTTTCGTGACTTCCGACTGCCGGAGACGGATGTTATTAATGCCGGCGTGAATAACACTTGTGGAATATTTACAGTTACTTTTAGCCAGCATTTTCAAATTTGACTCGATGTCGCCTGCTCTGGCCCCAGGAATGCATTTGATTATGGCCGCTGGAGTCTCTAGGTTCACGTTTCTGACTACAGAGTCGCCAATGATCAGAGTTTTTTCCTCAGCGGGTGTGTTCGCTGAGTGGGGAAAAATGATTAGAAACGTGAACAGGTTGGTGGTGAACCGGGGCTTTGCGACTAGGCTTCCTTCTCACCGTCACCCACCCAGTCTCCTCGCTGCTGAGGAGAGCCGGGGAACCGCTGACAGTGGGACCTAAGCTAGCTAGCTCCGCTGCAGCTAATGGGCGTCCGTCAAGATTAACTGGCGCAGACGGTGTTTCAATGCAGCGGAGCCGGGATTCCAAATCAGACAACCTCGCCTCGAGCGCCTCAAAAAGACAACATTTATTACATTTACCGTTATCACTAAAAGAGGCAGAGGTGTAGCTAAACATCTGACAGAGAGAGCACACCAGAGGAAGAGAGGAAAGAGAGCTAGTAGCCATAGCTAGTGGCTGGAGAGCAACCACACAGACAAACCACACAGGCAGACAGCAAAACAGGAAGTGACGATACGTTACCACAAGGAAGTGACGATCCTCCTGCACCATCCTTTCCAGCCTGGTGCAGGTCTACAATTTTGTTTCTGGTGTCCTTTGACAGCTCTTTGGTCTTGGCCATAGTGAAGTTTGGAGTCTGACTGTTTGAGGTTGTGGACAGGTGTCTTTTATACTGATAACGAGTTCAAACAGGTGCCATTAACTAACTACTAACTAACTAACCTGTACTTATATAGCGCTTTTCTAATCACAAAGACCACTCAAAGCGCTTTCACTAATACTAACCCTCTATTCTAAGGGCCTATAGGAAACAGATATCTAGGGACAATTTAGAACAGCCAATTAACCTAACATGCATGTCTTTGGATTGTGGGAGGAAACCCGAGCCCCCGGAGTAAACCCACACAGCACAGGGAGAACATGCAAACTCCACACAGAAAGGTTCCAACCCCTGCCAACCTGGGGATTCGAACCAGGAACCTTCTAGCTGTAAGGCAACAGTGCTAACCACTGCACCACCGTGCTGCCCTCTGGATTTTTTTTTTCTCATTTTGTCTCTCATAGTTGTGGTATACCTATGATGAAAATTGGAGACCTCTCTCATCTTTTAAGTGGGAGAACTTGCACAATTGGTGGCTGACTAAATATTTTTTTGCCCCACTGTATGTATTTTTGGAAATTTAAGTCCATATAGATCGGACTGTGGTCAGAGAGATCCATCAGTCCTATTTTACATGTTTTTACTCTTCCAATGTCTTTATTAAACATAAAAAAATAGTCAATCCTTGAGTATGATGAATTTGGTGCTGAGTAAAATGTATAGTCTTTTACACTGGAGTTGAGTTCCCTCCACACGTCACAGATTCCCATTTCTTTTAGTAGCATCCAAGTTTTTCTACTTTAATTGTTATTTTGATGTGGAGAATTACCTGATGCATCCCAGTATGGATTCAGTCTTAGATTGAAGTCTCCACCACATATCACTAAACCTTTGGCTTTAGTTATCATTAGGTCAAATACATTTTTATAAAATTTCCAGTTAGCCCCTGGAGGTGCATATACATTCAGCAGGGTGATATCTTCTCCCTTTAGCCGACCAAGTACCATGCTAAATCTCCCTTCTTTATCTTTGTGTTCTGAATTTTTTTCAAACATAATTTTGGTTGAGATCAATGTCGCTACCCCCCTCTTCCTCCCTGACTTATATGAAGATGAAGAGATCAGTTTAAACCCTTGTCTATTAAGTTTAGTGTGCTCCAAGTCTGTTAGGTGGGTTTCCTGTAAAAATATTATTCCTGCTTTGTCTTTTTTCATTTTGCCAAGAATCTTGGATCTTTTAACTGGATTCAGGATCCCTTTTACATTATATGAGATTATTTTGGTTACACCCTGTTTCTCCATTGTGTTGTCTTATTTAGTATAACAGTGTAGTGGCCCTCTTTTATGCAACTCAGAAACTGAAAGAACATTAAGAACATAAAAAAAAAAACCCATTAAGAACATAGTATGTAAAACTTTAAAACAAAAAACTGTCAAAAGATCTTCCTGAACTGAGGTGTAGTTCATGTATCCATTTCTGCATATGATAGACACAGGGGGATGTGTTGTAATTACATGTGTGGAATGACCTCACGTCTCAGAAGAGGACAATGAGTCTCTACCACCTGCAGAGAGCAACGAGGAGATGGAGGAGCGGCGGTGCAGACCTGAAAAGACTTCCTGACCCCCGGGGGTCAGGCGAAGGAACGGGAGGACATCGGAAGGATATGACAAGGACGTGTGAAGTTGACTTTTGTGGTGTAATGCATAATGATGTTGGCTTTTGTTGTGTGATGCATAAGTGTGGGGGTCTGACTGCGATCAGCCTCTTTCTGCTTCTGCCTTGGGATGAGACATGTTGGGGATGGGAAGCCGACATTAAATCTGGTTTATAAAATCACTCAGCTTCTTCATTTCACGTTCCTCACATTGGTGACCAGACGTGAGAATGGACGGAAGGCGTTCACCCATTGCAGACTTGTCGGAGGCGGCCCAAGCAAGCGCCGTCGCCATTAAGCTCCCAGAATTCTGGCAGAACGACCCAAACTCGTGGTTCAAGCAGGCTGATGCACAGTTCGCGCTCGCAGGGGTGACGACGGACGAAACCAAGTTCTACCACGTCGTTGCCAGGCTCGACGCCACCACAGCGCAATGCGCGTAGAGCGTGATACAGCAGCCGCCCGCCAGCAGCAAATACGAGGAGCTGAAGGCTACTCTCATCGAGAGCTTCGTTCCCTCAGCCGAGGAAAGGGCCAAGAGACTACTGGCGATATATGGCCACGGTGGGCGCAGACCGTTGGCCCTGATGGAAGACATGCTTCAGCTGAGAGAGACAGACAATGACAACTTCCTATTTCAGCACAGCTTCCTCAGCACTCTCCCGACACACATGAGAGGGACTCTGGCCAGCATGAGTTGTAAGACCCAGCAGGACTTCCGCGCGCTTGCCAGAGAAGCACAGCGACTCCTCAACTCCTGCGGCGAGCAGATGGCCACCGCAGCAGCGGCAGACCTCGGTGCAGAAGCCCAGGACATCAGGGAGCCAGAGGCAACAGAACAAACCCTGCCCACCATGGCAGCGACACGGCCGCGACGCAACAGACGAGACGACCTCTGCTACTACCACCGGCAATTTGCTGAGAGGGCATACAAGTGTGTACCACCTTGCAGTTTCAAGAGCTCGGGAAACTCCAAAGCCGGGAACCGTTAGCAGCTACGGCTCTCGGCGAGGCCAACAAGCTGCTCTACATAACTGATGAAGGCTCCGGACGACATTTCCTCATAGACACCGGAGCTCAAAGGAGCTTCATCACCCCGTCCTACGCTGACTGGGTGGCTGGACCCCATGGCAACGGGGCAATGGCAGCGAACGGCTCAATCATCAGCACTTATGGTGAAAAGACCTTGTCTCTGTCCTTACACGGTCACACTTATGAGTGGACCTTTATCATAGCAGCGGTGAGTTTCAACATGTTAGATGCTGATTTCTTATGTTCACATGGGTTGTTGGTTGATCTTGCAAACAGACGCTTAATCAATGCACTGTCATTCTCTTCTATCCCCTGTGCAGCTCAAGTGTCCCCACCACCCGTGCAGGCCAATCTCGCTACAGCAGGAGATAAGTTTGACAAACTCCTCACCCAATTTCCAGCACTCACAGTTCCCAAATTTTCGGCAACAGTAGCGAAACACGGGGTGGAGCACTTCATCCCCACAACGGGCCCCCCGGTGTTCGCTAAAGCTCGGCGCTTAGACGCGACCAAGCTCGCCATAGCACGCGACGAGTTCGCCAGCCTGGAAAAGCTGGGCATTATTCGGTGCTCGAAAAGCCCATGGGCTTCGCCACTACATATGGTCCCGAAAGCTGATGGCTCCTGGAGACCTTGCGGCGATTATCGCAGATTAAATAATGCTACAGCTCATGACCGCTACCCAATCCCGCACATCCAAGATTTTTCACTACATCTGGCGGGTGTGCGTATTTTTTCTAAAATAGACCTGGTCCGCGGCTACCACCAAGTCCCAGTCTGACCTGAGGACGTCCCTAAAACGGCCGTAATAACCCCTTTTGGTCTTTTTTGAGTTTCTGCGCATGCCTTTTGGCCTGAAAGGTGCAGTGCAAACGTTTCAGCGTATGATGGATGCTGTGCTACGTGACCTTCCTTTCGTGTTTATCTACCTCGACGATATTTTAGTCGCCAGCGCGTCCGAGGAGGAACACGAAAATCACCTCACTACAGTTTTTCAGAGGCTGGAAGAGCACGGGTTAATAATTAACCCAACCAAGTGCCGATTTGGTGTGGCACAGATTGATTTTTTGGGACACCGCGTTTCCCCAGAAGGGGCAGTCCCATTGCCCGATAAAGTGCGCGCAGTGGCAAATTTTCCCCGACCACAAACGGTCAGATCGCTGCAAGAATTTTTGGGAATGGTAAATGTTTACAACTGTTTCCTACCCCGCGCAGCTCAGCTTCGGTGAAAATGGTGGCGGAGAAGTTTGTTTGGCCGGGCCTGCGCAAGCACGTAAAGGAGTGGGCAAGAACATGTATGTCTTGCCAGCGCGCCAAAATTCAAAAACACACGAAAGCTCCTTTAGAACTGTTCCCAATTCCGGCCAGGAGGGACCTGTGCACCATGTGCACGTCGACCTCGTGGGCCCCCTACCGTCGTCGCAGGGGTTCACACATCTTTTAACAATGGTGGACCAAACCACACGTTGGCCAGAAGCCGTCCCGCTGACGTCAACTACGGCCGCAGAAGTGGCTCGCATTTTTTTAACGATCTGGGTGGCACGTTTCGGGGTCCCGTCGGACATCACGTCCGATAGGGGTCCTCAGTTTTTCTCAGAGCTCTGGTCTGCGATGGCCAGCAGCTTTGGGGCGACAATCCATCGCACTACCACGTATCACCCACAGGCTAACAGTTTATGCGAGCGTTTTCATAGGTCTTTGAAGGCTGCCCTCAGAGCGTCACTAACGGATGCAAATTGGGTTAACAAATTACCATGGGTTTTATTGGGGTTGCGTTCTGCGCCCGAGGAGGATCTAGACACCTCCCCAGCAGAGTTAGTGTTTGCACAACCTCTCAGGCTCCCCGGTGAATTCTTACCAGAACATCCAGAGCCGGGGCGCCTCTCAGCTCTGAGACCACTAAGCAGCACGGGAGCGGACATGCTCCCGGGCCCGGTTCATCACACTTTTCCACGGGTTTTTGTTCCCCAGGCTTTAAAAAATGCCGAGTTTGTTTTTGTTAGGCACGACACTTTTAAAGCCAACCCTCCGCCCACCATATGATGGCCCATTTAGAGTGCTGGAACCTGGTGATAAGCATTTTGTGCTGGATTTGGGGGACAGAAAAGAGACAGTCAGCATTGACAGACCCAAGCCTGCCTTCATGTTGAGCGACGAACCTGCACGGGCGGCGAGAGCACCTCGACGTGGTAGACCTCCCAAGGGACACATCCCAAACCCCCCGCAGGGATCAAATAACCATTTTTTTCCTCAAGCTGCAGATCCCTTACAAGACAGCGCCGCTGGGACGCCGAAGCAGGCGTACAGCAGATTCGGAAGACTGTTGAAACCCAGACGACACACAGACTGATGTGAATGTGATAACGTGTTTTAAGATATGCTGTCTGGGTTATCATAACAGTTTTAAGGCGGACAGGGGGCATAGACTGTACTATTATTGTTATCACTGTGTTTTTTAACGTGATCAACTTGTATAGTTATGTCGGTGATGTCATCATAGTCTGCGAACCTACATATATTGTCCTTTTCTTAGACGTTTGGGGGGGGCTGTAGTTCATGTATCCATTTCTGCATATGATAGACACAGGGGGATGTGTTGTAATTACATGTGTGGAATGACCTCACGTCTCAGAAGAGGACAATGAGTCTCCACCGCCTGCAGAGAGCAACGAGGAGATGGAGGAGCGGCGGTGCGGACCTGAAAAGGCTTCCTGACCCCCGGGGGTCAGGCGAAGGAACGGGAGGACATCGGAAGGATATGACAAGGACGTGTGAAGTTGACTTTTGTGGTGTAATGCATAATGATGTTGGCTTTTGTTGTGTGACGCATAAGTATGGGGGTCTGACTGCGATCAGCCTCTTTCTGCTTCTGCCTTGGGATGAGACATGTTGGGGATGGGAAGCCGACATTAAATCTGGTTTATAAAATCACTCAGCTTCTTCATTTCACATTCCCCACATGAGGTCTTTTTAGTGACCTTAGAAGAGCCTTGCTGGTGTGTTGGCTCTGAGGAAAATTCCTCAAACTCTGTTACGTGTTGAGGGCCCTCTCTTACCCCTGTAAGTTATCCCAAGTTTTTAACGTGAATTTCAGATCCCAATCCGAACTTGTAATGATTTTTTTTTTTTAATGCCTATACCCTATGAAATTGTGCGCTACCTCCCACCACCGTCGCAGCAAACAATCACATTAATACAGTATTTGTTAGTGTGGAGAGTTCATGTGGTTCATTTTCACATTTCTATTTTAACAAGTTTTTTTTTTCTTTTTTTTTAAAAGACTTACTTGTTTGTATTATGACTGTTCCATGAAATGTTTTACCACTTGCTGATTCTGCATCTCCTTTAATGTTTGTTACCTTGTAGGAGGAGGGTTGGATGCGCAGATTGATTAAAAATATTTTTATTCCCTCCTGAAAGCGTTCAGTTTTTCCTTATAGCCCTGGCGCTGGGTTTCCCGCTGCTGGCCCGTGGATTTTGAGGGTCTCTGTGTGGACCACATTTGAGTCTTGATTCTTTTTATCGGGTCTGCTGCGGGCTTATACACCGCTACCGGGAGCCCTCTTCTCGCCATATCCCTGGTTGCTTCTTCCACCGAGTTGTAGAGACACGTCTCTTCCTCGTAAAAAACCCACAGCTTCGCCGGAAATGGAGTTTGAAAGCGCAGTTTCTTCTTTCTTAGTACCTTTTTAGCATAGCCAACAGGCATCAAGGGGTTAACCCCTTGACGCCTGTTGTCGCGAATTCGCATCAAACCGCTTCCACTCCAAATGCAATCAAAATACCGTCTGTATTCCTCCACTTCCGGTTGGAGCACTTCCAACACATACCTAGGAACCTTTTGCAAGCATTAGTTTCTCGTAGGAATGGTCAGAGATGGAGCACCATCCATTTCCTGATTGCTAGGGTTAGGGTCAGGGTTAGGGTTAGGGCTAGGGTTAGGGTTAGGGTTATAGTTTGGCAGTCATGAGAGTTGAAAATACTGAAAATAACTTTGTTGCATAAATAAAAGACTTCATACTTGAGATGGGAACAGGTGCTTTTTTACCATTTTTTTTTTACCATAGATGCCTGTTGTTGCTAATTTACATCATACCTAAAATTATATCTATTTTATGTGCTATAGTCAAATTAACTTTCTCAACTTAATTAGCATCTACTTGAAAGCAAAAACACAAGTGAATTTTTTTTTCATAATTGGAAATAAATTCAGGCGTTAAGGGGTTAAAGACCTCCGGGGCGTAATCGTGCTCCACAAAAACTTTCCTTTCTTGGTGCATAAATCCTTTTTTCTGCCAAGCCAGTCTCAAAACCTCTTCTTTTGTTCTGAAGCTGGAAAACTTCACAACCACCGATCGTGGCAGGGCTTCCGCCGACGGCCTTGGGGCTAATGAACGGTGTGCCCTTTCTATCTTCAAGTCGGTGGATTGGGGAATTTCCAACTTCTCTCTCAGTATGGATTCCATGCATGCAGCCATTGTGGTGAAACTGTCCTCGACTCCTTCTTTCAGACCATGAATTCTTATGTTGGCCTTTCTTAGTCTTCCTTCTTAGTCGGTTAGCTTAGCCTCCAGTCTTGTTTGTCGTTTGAGTAATTCCAGCACGGTTTCTTCCAGCCCTTTTATTCTTTCCTCTGCTTCCATGATTCAGTCCTCAGCCTGGTTCACTTTGTTTGTCCTTTTTATTTCGTCTTTAATTTCACGAAATTCGGCCCAACACTCTCGACAAAATTCTCTTAATTCTTGAATTATTGTTTTTAAGCTAACCGTGTTGCTAGCCTCATTTGGCTCCTCTGTTTCCGAGTGGATATTGACCTCCAGGTCAGATTCTCCGGCCGATGCGCGTCTTGGCCTGGCAAATGTCGATCTCTTCTGTTTTCCTTTAGGCATAATGACCTTGTCTTTTGATTTTCACTCTTCCAAAAATTCGTTAAATCTGATTTTCAAGGTATTTTCACAGATGGGGTCTTGGAGCTTGAGCGTTAAGCTGCTATCACCATGGTGTCCAGACCGGAAGTCTGGGGTTTGTCTTTTTTGATACGCGTTGTCTGCTGTTGTTCTCATTTTTTCATGTTTGATTTAAAAATCCTAATGAAAATAACAAAAAAACAAATAGATTTTTTTAAAATTAATCTAATGGAACAGTGTGGTTATTGTATGTGATGATCAGGCAAGCATGCTCCCCCTCCTCTCATGTTCCTGTCTTCTCGGCTCCGGAGGATCAGATGCACATGCGTGATTACACATTTGCTGTGTCCTTATGACCCAGCATATTTAAGAGCCAGCATGTGGGGAATCCATCGCTGGATCATTAGGTTTGCTACCAGAGAATCTAAGCCACACTGCATTATTTTCCTTGGTTGTTTTGTGTTTTCACTCCCCATGTCTTCCTCTCCTCTCAGGCTTGCTGCCCACCTTAACGGTGTGTCCTCCAGAGCTGATCACTCTCGCCTGACCAAGAAGACGCCAGATGTCCACTCAGGTCAACCATCTTCCCCCTGTTTCCCTGGACCCACACAGGAGTTCCCCGCTGGGTTCCTCTGCTCACCGCAGTAAGAGTATTCTCTTAATCTTTTCTCCCCTTCTGAAGAATCTGTTCCTAATCATCTCTTTCTGCTCTTTCCCCATAGGCTGCGTGCGCAGTTTTTGAGCATAATTTAAGTGTACATTTTTGTGTTGCTCTTTTTCTTAGTTACACACTTTTATTCAGAGTTTTGTGTTGGGTTTTTTTTTATTCGCAATAAACTGGTGAATTTTTACTTCTGTGTCTGAGCGTTCATTCTGGCAGCTCTGTGTTTGAGCCTCACTTGCTCTAAATCATTACAGAACGATCCAGCCAAGATCGAGGCTCAGCGAGGCTCAGCGAGCGCTCAGCTGGGCAAACAGTTGGCACTCTGGCACTTGGAGGCCACAGAATGCCGAGTCATGTATCTTTTTGAGCAATTCAAGATGGTTACCCTGCAATTGACCACCATCACCGAGCACTTAGGTCGGCTTCCTGGTGTGGTGTCTCCCCCTGCACTTGCTGCTCCAGCAGTGTCTGCCATTCACAGAAACATTTCTGTTCCTTCGCCTGCCCCCTATGGGGGAGAGGTGGGACAGTGCAGAGAGCTGCTGCTCCACTGCCGGCTTTATTTTCAGCAGGTGGAGGGGGAGAATATGGATGATTCAGCAAAAGTCCATTTTTTGACCTTGTTGCTGTGAAACCGGGCGCTTAAGTGGGCACAGACCGTCTTGAGCACCTCGGATGGTCCCCTATACGAACAGTTTGTGCAGGAATTCTCTGAGGCATTCGACCATACGGAGAGTGAGGGGAACATAGTTAGTCAGCTGATGGGACTTTGATAGGGAGGTTGGTCTGTGGCCAATTTCTCTGTCGAGTTCTGGGTCGCTGTGGCCAACTCTGGGTGGAACAATGCTGCCCTGCGCAGTGCCTTCGTCTGGGGCCTGGATACACACCTCTGCGATGAGCTGGCTATCCGCGTGTCTCCCTTCTCACTGGATGAGATGATTGCAAACTCGATGACCCTGCATAACCAGTTAAGGGAGTGTACAAGGGAGCAGAATGCCGCTGCTTCCCTGTTCGCTCCACGCCCCCCCCCCCCTTCCCGCGGCCTCAGATGCTGTTCTGCTGGTGTCGTTACCGGAGCCAATGGACCTCGGGAGGGTCAGTCTGACTCCAGGGGAATGCTGACATCGCAAGAGAGTGGGGGAGTGTATATTGCAGGGTCCCCACGCAATTTCGATTTGCCAAATTTGGCCCGAAAGGCCCGACTTGCTAGTCGCCATGGGTGGTCTGGCGGGAGGTCCTTTGCAATATTCCCCCAACAGTTTTTGAACTCCCGCCCCTCATTCAGATACCGGGGGCTGAGTTCAAAATCTCTGCTCTGGTTGATTCTGGGGCGGAGCAAAACTTCATTCAACAAGCCATGGTCCATAAATTGCAGATACCCACCAGGATCGTCCCGACACCCTTGACTGTTTCGATGGTCTCAGGCAGCAGTATTGCGAGACTATTCAGTTTTATGTCCTGCCTCAGTCAACCACCACCATGATTCTGGGGTATCTGTGGCTCCACATTCATAACCCAAATATAAACTGGAGTAAGGGCTCCATTTCACCCTGAAGCCCTTTCTGTCTTTCATCGTGTCTCCAACTGACCACATGCTGACCTTCGCATCTCCTTCCCTCTGGCTGAGCCGGCGGACCTCAGCTCTGTGCCTGAGGTCTATCATGACTTAGGGGAGGCCTTTAGCAAATCCTGGGCCCTATCATTACCAACTCACCGGAGCTATGACTGCGCTATCAACCTCCTCCCAGGCACGTGACTGCTATCCAGCCGGCTCTACAGTTTATCTGGGTCGGAGAGGGAGGCGATGGAGACCTACATAAAAGACTCCCTCAGCGCTGGCATTATTTGTCTGTCATTCACCCCTCTTGGTGCTGGGTTCTTTTTTGTAGGGAAGAAGGATGGGTCACTGTGGTCGTGTATTGATTATCGTGAGCTTAACGCCATTACCGTAAGGATAAGAATCCGCTGCTCCTCATCAACTCAGCGTTTGAGCTACTCCAATGGGTGCATTTTTTCACCAAACTCGACCTCCATAATGCGTACCTCTGCATTTGTGAGGGAGATGAATGGAAGATGGCATTTAAAATACTGCTGGGCCATTTGGTCATGCCATTTGGGCTGACCAATGCCCTTGCCATCTTCCAGTGGTTAATCAATGACGTCTTGTGAGATATGGTGAACCACTTTGCTTTTGCGTATTTGGATGATATTTTGATTTTTTCCTACACGCTGGAGGAGCACGTAGTCCACGTTCAGTCCATCCTGCAGCAACTGCTGGAGAATCAGCTTTTCGTGAAAGCGGAGAAGTGCATATTTTCTACTCGCTCAACTTCTTTCCTGGGGTTCATCATCGCAGAGGGCACGGTAAAGGCCAATCCGGTGAAAATTAAGGTGGTAGTAGACTGGCCTACCCCCCAGTCAAGTAAGGACCTCGAACGCGTCCTGGGTTTTGACAACTTCTACCGCCGATTTATTCATGATTATAGTAAAGTGGCACAACCACTTACACAGTTGACATTGACCAAAAGCCTGTTCAAGTGGTCCGAGGTCACTGAATGAGCTTTTGTAACCCTGAAAGGCTTGTTCACCAACGCGCACGTCCTGGAGCAGGTGGATCCCGGGGTGCAGTTTGTGGTTGAGGTGGATGCGTTTGATTTGTGGGTGGGCGCTGTCCTTTCTCAGTGCTCCTCCTCCAACCAGAAGTTCCAACCAGAAGCTCCATCTGTGCGCGTATATCTCCCGGTGGCTAACGCCAGCCGAGCGGAATTATGATGTTGGGTACCGTGAACAGTTGGCCATTAAGCTGACGTTGGAGGAGTAGAAACACTGGCTGGGGGGAGCTAGCCAACTGGTTATTGTTTGGACCAATCATAAAAATTTTGAATATCTTCCATCGGCCAGACAGTTGAATTCTCTGCAAGCTCGGTGGGCCCTGTTCTTTAATAGGTTCAATCCTTCCATCTTGTACTGACCAGGGTCCCGTAATGCCAAGGCTGACACTCTCTCACACCAGTTTTCTTCTGACTCCTCCTCCTCCACCTCCTCCTCCACAGCTGCTGCGTCTTCCATGGAGACTATTCTCTCCTCCTCCTGCTTTCTCGGGAGACTCTCGTGGGAAATTGAGCAGAGGGTCAAACAGGCTCAGTTATCGGGACCCATCCCTGAGGGAGGTCTGTCTGACTGGCTGTATGTCCCCTCAGCGTTACGCGGAGATGTGATTAAGTGGGGGAATACTAGCTTTTTCACCTGTCATCCCGGCATTTCCCTGACTATTGAGCTGCTCAAGAGAGCGTTTTGGTGGCCCACACTTGGGAGGGATGTGCTGGAGTTTGTTAAGGCCTGTCACACCTGCGCCGCTAACAAATCTGACTCTTCCCCTCCTGCTGGCCTCCTCCATCCCCTCCCAGTGCCGAGTCGTCCTTGATTACACATTGCATTGGACTTTGTGACAGGCCTCCCTCCATCCCAAGGCAACATAGTGATCCTCACCATCATCGACCAGTTCTCCAAGTATAGCCATCTGGTTCCTCTCTGCAGATTTCCATCTGCCACAGAAAAGGCCAACCTGGTGAGGAAGCATCTCATACGGCTGCATGGGATACCAGTGGACATCGTCTCAGACCGGGGGCCTCAATTTACATCCCTGATGTGGAAGGTGTTCTGCTGCTTTTTGAGTACTACTGCCAGCCTGACATTCGGATACCATCCACAGAGCAACGGTCAGGCTGAGCATGCCATTCAGTCTCTGGAGGCCACCCTAAGGTGCGTAGCATCCCGTAACCCCTCTACCTGGAGTTCCCACCTGAGCTGGGTAGAGTATTCCCACAGTTCGGCAATCTCCTTCTCTACTGGGCTCACACCATTCAAGGCCTCGATGCATTGTCACCTATGCTGCCCATGGTGGAAAGGGGCCTCGCCGTCCCATCCGTGGAGGCCCATGTGTGCCGGTGCCGCCGTCTTTCTTCACTCTCAATGAAATACAGTGGGGCAAAAAAGTATTTAGTCAAGATAAGATAAGATAAGATAAGCCTTTATTAGTCCCACAACGGGGAAATTCCAGGATTGCAACAGCACAGGGATAGCAACACTCAGAGCAACAATCAGAAGGCAAGAAAAAACAAGCAAGCAAGAGCAGCTAATATACATATGTACATATTACTATAAAATATATATATACACACACACACACACACAGACACACAGTGCAGAGCATTGTAGCTGGATGGAATAAATATATGAATATATGAACACACAGTGCAGAGCATTGTAGCTAGATGGAATAAATATGTAAATATATAAACACCCACAGTATGGAGCATTGCAGCTAGGTGGAATAAATATGCAAGTATATAAACACACACAGTGCGGAGCAATGTAGCTAGATGGAATAATATGTAGATATATAAAAACACAGTGCGGAGCATTGTAGCTAGATGGAATAAATATGTAAATATATAAACACACACAGTGCAGAGCATTGTTGCTAGGTGGGATGAAACAGCATAACCGTCTATTTAGTTATCCTACATGGTATGATTATGTGCCCATACATATTCTCACCCTCCATAGCGACCGGTATGTTCCTAGTTGTATGCCGGAGAGGACCATTGTGTAAGTCTATTGCATCTTTTGCATTAAAAAAAAAAAAAAAAAAAAAAAGTCAGCCACCAATTGTGCAAGTTCTCCCACTTAAAAGATGAGAGAGGTCTCCAATTTTCATCATAGGTATACCTCAACTATGAGAGACAAAATGAGAAAAAAAAAATCCAGAAAATCACATTGTCTGATTTTTAAAGAATTTATTTGCAAATTATGGTGGAAATTAAGTATTTGGTCACCTACAAACAAGCAACATTTCTGTCTCTCACAGACCTGTAACTTCTTCTTTAAGAGGCTCCCCTGTCCTCCACTCGTTACCTGCATTAATGGCACCTGTTTGAACTCCTTATCAGTATAAAAGACACCTGTCCACAACCTCAAACAGTCAGACTCCAAACTCCACTATGACCAAGACCAAAGAGCTGTCAAAGGACTGCACGGTGGGCTGCACGGTGGTGCAGTGGTTAGCACCGCGGCAGCACAGTTTTACCCTCGGCCGGGGTATCGCGGGGATCATGAGATCGTGGGTTTGATCCCTGCCCCCGGCCAACAGTGATCTGTGTGGAGTTTGCATGTTCTCCCCGTGTTTGCGTGGGTTTACTCCGGGATTTTTCCGGTTTCCTCCCACATGCCAAAACATGCAGGTTAGGGAGTTAAGGGGCGCTTGCGCACGCAGTGACCGGCAGCTGGTGGCTTGTCACCGGACTGCAGAACAAATCTACCTACGGGTACAAAATAAGTCCAAAAAAAAAAGACACCAGAAACAAAATTGTAGACCTGCACCAGGCTGGGAAGACTGAATCTGCAATAGGTAAGCAGCGTGGTGTGAAAAAATCAACTGTGGGAGCAATTGTTAGAAAATGGAAGACATACAAGACCACTGATAATCTCCCTCGATCTGGGACTTCACGCAAGATCACACCCCGTGGGGTCAAAATGATCACGAGAACGGTGAGCAAAAATCCCAGGACAACACTGGGGGACCTAGTGAATGACCTGCAGAGAGCTGGGACCAAAGTAACAAAGGCTTCCATCAGAAACACACTACGCCGCCAGGGACTCAAATCCTGAAGTGCCAGACGTGTCCCCCTGCTTAAGCCAGTACATGTCCAGGCCCGTCTGAAGTTTGCTAGAGAGCATTTGGATGATCCAGAAGAGGATTGGGAGAATGTCATATGGTCAGATGAAACCAAAATAGAACTTTTTGGTAAAAACTCAACTTGTCGTGTTTGGAGGAGAAAGAACACCATACCTACTGTGAATCATGGGGGTGGAAACATCATACTTTGGGGCTGTTTTTCTGCAAAGGGACCAGGATGACTAATCCGTGTAAAGGAAAGAATGAATGGGGCCATGTATTGTGAGATTTTGAGTGAAAACCTCCTTCCATCAGCAAGGGCACTGAAGATGAAACATGGCTGGGTCTTTCAGCATGACAATGATCCCAAACACACCGCCTGGGCAACGAAGGAGTGGCTTCGAAAGAAACATTTCAAGGTCCTGGAGTGGCCTAGCCAGTCTCCAGATCTCAACCCCATAGAAAATCTTTGGAGGGAGTTGAAAGTCTGTGTTGCCCAGTGACAGCCCCAAAACATCACTGCTCTAGAGGAGATCTGCATGGAGGAATGGGCCAAAATACCAGCAACAGTGTGTGAAAACCTTGTGAAGACTTAAAAACGTTTGACCTCTGACATTGCCAACAAAGGGTATACAACAAAGTATTGTGATGAACTTTTGTTATTGACCAAATACTTATTTTTCACCATAACCATAACCAAGCAGACCGCCCGTAAATCTACTGGAGGAAAAGCCCCCAGGAAGCAGTTGGCCACCAAGGCTGCTCGAAAAAGTGCTACGGCCACTGGCGGAGTGAAGAAGCCTCACCGTTACAGGCCCGGTACCATGGCTCTGAGAGAGATCCATCGCTACCAGAAATCCACGGAGCTGCTCATCCATAAGCTGCCCTTCCAGCACCTGGTGAGGGAGATCGCTCAGGACTTCAAGACCGACCTGCGCTTCCAGAGCTTCGCTGTCATGGCTCGGCAGGATGCCAGCGAGGCCTACCTGGTGGGTCTCTTCGAGGATGCCAACCTGTGTGCCATCCATGCCAAGAGGGTCACCATCATGCCCAAAGACATCCAGCTGGCCCGCCGCATCCGTGGAGAGAGAGCTTAGACTTTCTGCTGCACATCCACCAACCACAATGCTCCGCACTGTGTGTCTATATATATATATATTTATATTAATATGTACATATGTATACTAGCTGCTCTTGTTTTTTCTTGCCTTCTGATTGTTGCTCTGAGTGTTGCTATCCCTGTGCTGTGGCAATCCTGGAATTTCCCCATTGTGGGACTAATAAAGGCTTATCTTATCTTATAATTTGCAAATAAATTCTTTAAAAATCCTTCAATGTGATTTTCTGGATTTTTTTTTCTTATTTTGTCTCTCATAGTTGAGGTATGCCTATGATGAAAATTGGAGACCTCTCTCATCTTTTAAGTGGGAGAACGTGCACAATTGTATAACAATTGTATAACCTAAGCAGGGCTGCTCGCAGAGATAGCAAAAAGGCGTGACTACCTAATAGGATTAAATGCAAAAGACACAATAGACTTACACAATGGTCCTCTCCGGCATACAACTAGGAACATACCGGTTGCTATGGAGGGTGAGAATATGTATGGCCACATAATCATACCATGTAGGATAACTAAGTAGACGGTTATGCTGTTTCATTCCATCTAGCTGCAATGCTCTGCACTGTGTGTGTTTATATATTTCCATGTTTGTTCCATCTAGCTACAATGCTCCACACTGTGTGTGTTTATATATTCATATATTTATTCCATCTAGCTACAATGCTCCGCACTGTGTGTTTATATGTTCATATATTTAGAATCAGAATCAGAAAGCTTTGTTGCCAAGCATGTTTACAGTGTAAACAAACGAGGAATTTGACTTGACATTGGGCACGCGATAAGCGCCCAATGTCATACATTTATGATATATATTTATTATGCCATATATTTATTCCATCTAGCTACATTGCTCCACACTGTGTGTGTTTATATGTTCATATATTTATTCCATCTAGCTGCAATGCTCCGCCTCGTGTGTCTATATATTTATGTTTATATGTACATATGTATACTCACTGCTTTTTTTTCTCTTGCCTTCTGATTGTTGCTCTGAGTGTTGCTATCCCTGTGCTGTTGCAATCCTGGAATTTCCCTGTTGTGGGACTAATAAAGGCTTATCTTATGTTATCTTATCTTAATTGGTGGCTGACTAAATACTTTTTTACCCCACTGTATTTTTGCTGGTCATTAACATCTGTTTACTCTCTCCCATAGATTGAGTCCCCGTAGTGCTGTTTGCTGTCTACATGTCTGTTCTTTTCATCTTCTCTATCCCCTCACCCCCAGCCAGTCGCAGCAGATGACTGCTCCTCCCTGAGACTGGTTCTGCTGGAGGTTTCTTCCTGTTAAAAGGGAGTTTTTCCTCTCCACCATTGCCAAGCGCTTGCTCACAGGGGATTGCCTGATTGCTGGGGTCTTTCTGCAACTGTGGGGGTTTCCCCTACAGTTGAAAGTGCTATGAGATGACTGTTGTTGTGAAATGGCACTATATAAATAAAGTTGAATTGAACTGAATTGTGGAGGGTCTCAAGAGCTGCCCTCCTCCGCTTTGCGGAGTGCAACCAACTATATGCTAACTGCAGACACACGCTGGCACCAAAATACACGATGGGAGAGAAGGTTTGGCTTTCCACCGAACAGATCCCGCTCAAGA
The DNA here is from genome assembly GCA_020510985.1 of Pholidichthys leucotaenia. Classification (NCBI taxonomy): domain Eukaryota; kingdom Metazoa; phylum Chordata; class Actinopteri; order Cichliformes; family Pholidichthyidae; genus Pholidichthys; species Pholidichthys leucotaenia. The sequence goes on along the minus strand of CM035850.1, from coordinate 180,738,504 downwards.
TGAAGTCACGGACGATCTCCTCCCACTATCTGGGCCCGTTCACCATTAAGTGGTTGATCAACGATGTCACTGTTCAGTTGGACCTGCCACCTTCAATGTGGATCCACCCGACATTTCACGTCTCCCTCATTAAGCCCCTCTCTGCCAGTCCTCTCTGCCCTCCTCCGGATTCCCTACCATTCCCCCGGTTCATCAACGGCCAGACAACATACACAGTGAAGAGGATCCTGGACGTCCGTCGACGGGGTTGTGGGTGTCAGTACCTTGTTACCTGGAAAGGGTACGGTCCGGAGGAGAGGTCCTGGATTCTGGGTCCTACATCCTGGACAGAGGGATGGTGTGAGCATTCCATCGGGCCCATCCTTGCAAGCCCAGTGGGAAGCAGGAGGCGCCCATTGAGGAGGGGGCACTGTGATGATCAGGCAAGTGTGCCCCTTCTCCACTCCTGTTCCTGTCTTCTCAGCTCCGGAGGATCATATGCACCTGCATGATTACACACCTGCTGCAGCCTGATGATCCAGCATATTTAAGAGCCAGCGTGTGGGGAATACATCGCCGGATCGTTAGGTTTGCTACCAGAGAATGGAAGCCACACTGCATTGTTTTCCTTGGTTGTTCTGTGTTTTCACTCCCCGTGTCTTCCTCTCCTTTCAGATTTGCTGCCCAACTTTGCGGTGTGTACTCCAGAGCTGATCACGCTCGCCTGACCAAGAAGATGCCAGCTGTCCACCCAAGTGAACCATCTTCCCCCTGTTTCCCTGGACCCAAGCAGGAGTTCCCCGCTGGGTTCCTCTGCTCACCGCAGTAAGAGTATTCTCTTAATCTTTTCTCCCCTTCTGGAGAATCTGTTCCTAATCATCTCTTTCTTCTCTTTCCCCGTAGGCTGCGTGCGCTCCAGCGGCACCCGTTTTTGTGTATAATTTAAGTATGGGTTTTTGTGTTGCTGTTTTTCTTAGCTATGCACTTTTATTTAGAGTTGTGTGTTGGTTTTGTTTTTTCGCAATAAACCTGTGACTTTTTACTTGTGTCTGAGTGTTCGTTCTGGCAGATCTGCATTTGAGCCTCACTTGTCCTGACTCATGACAGGTTATTTAGCTATTCTCAAAAATGTGTGATTATTTTCTCTTAAGATTTTTAAATCTTTTGTCCATTTCAGTTCAATTCAACTTTATTTGTATAGTGCCTAGTCACAACAAAAGTCATCTCAAGGTGCTAGATACATAAGCACAAATCAAAAGTAATTCACAAAACAACCCCAATGATCCAACAATCCCCTATGAGCAGCACTAGGTGACAGTGGGAAGGAAAAACTCCTTTATAAGAAGAAACCTCTGGTAGAACCAGGCTCAGGGAGGAGCAGCCATCTGCCACGACTGGTTGGGGGTGAGGGGAGAGAGGAAGAAAACAAAGAAAGAAGAGACATACTACTCATACACTTAAAAACATGACTTTTTGAAATTGTAATTATTACATTCTTTTTTAAATTTTACATAGAAATATCATGGCCCGCCACACCGGCCGCCTGGCGGCCTGGCGTTCCTTGGCCATCCCTCCAGGGGTGGATGCCTGGCTTTCCTGGGGCTTGTTGACCTCTGACATTTGTGCCCTGTGGGGGCTGGCAGTGCTGCCTTGTCTGCATGGCGTTTCCGGGGTGTGGTGGGGGAGTTGCTGCGACTGGCTCCCCTCTTCGTATGTTTCCTTATAAACCACTCATATGCACACACTTATTTTGCATGCGCGTTCATACACACACACACACACACACACAAACACAGATGCACAAATTTCTGCCCTTTAACAGGTGCAGATACCAGACTCGTGTTGAGACCTCTTCGGTGGAAGAAGCAGTCTGTCTTCTGTTTCAGCTGTTGGTTTGTTTGTCTTTTTTGTCTGTTCCTCTCCCTTTGCTTTCCCCCTTCCACACATTTCCTTTCTCCATTCCCAATCCTGCCGGGCTCTTCATGGGTAAAATAATTTAAATAAAGTATTAAAAGTTTTTACAGGAGGAGTTTACAACTATATACAGTAATTAGATAGGTACTGTAAAAAGCTCCTTTTGGCAAAGTAAATCCGTTTTGGCACAATAAGGGTAACAGATTTCTGTTCTGTTCGCCTACAGACATGGACAAAATTGTTGGTACCCCTCTGTTAATAAAAGAAAAAACCACAGTGGTCACAGAAATAACTTGAATCTGACAAAAGTGTTAATAAATAAAAATTCTATGAAAATTAACCAATGAAAATCAGACAATGCTTTTGAATTGTGGTTCAACAGAATTATTTAAAAAAAACAAACTCATGAAACAGGCTTGCACAAAAATGATGGTACCCCAAGAAAAGATTGAAAATAATGTGACCATAGGGACATGTTCAACCAAGATGTGTCCTCTAATTAACATCACAGGTGTCTACAAACTTGTAATCAGTCAGTCGGCCTATTTAAAGGGTGACAAGTAGTCACTGTGCTGTTTGGTTATATGGTGTGTACCACACTAAACATGGACCAGAGGAAGCAAAGGAGAGAGTTGTCTCAGGAGATTAGAAAGAAAATTATAGACAAACATGTTAAAGGTAAAGGCTAAAAGACCATCTCCAAGCAGCTTGATGTTCCTGTGACTACAGTTGCACATATTATTCAGAAATTTCAGATCCACGGGGCTGTAGCCAACCTCCCTGGACGTTACAGCAGGAGGAGACAGATAATACGAATGGTAACAAAAGAGCCCAGAACAACCTTTAAACACATTCATGGTCAACTCCAAGGTCAAGGTACATCAGTGTCAGATCGCACCATCCGTTGTTGTTTCAGCCAAAGTGGACTTCATGGGAGATGACCAAGGAGGACAAACAAATCATAAAAAGGCCAGACTGAAATTTGCCAAACTGCATGTTGACAAGCCACAAAGCTTCTGGGAGAATGTCCTATGGACAGACGAGAAAAAACTGGAACTTTTTGGCAAGGCACATCAGCTCTATGTTCACAGACGCAAAAATGAAGCATACTAAGAAAAGAACACTGTCCCTACTGTGAAACATGGAGGAGGTTCTGTTATGTTCTGGGGCTGCTTTGCAGCATCTGGCACAGGGTGTCTTGAATCTGTGCAGGGTACAATGAAATCTCAAGACTATCAAGGTATTCTAGAGAGAAATGTGCTGCCCAGTGTCAGACAGCTTGGTCTCAGTTGCAGTTCATGGGTCTTGCAACAGGATATTGACCCAAAACACACAGCTAAAAACACCCAAGAATGGCTAAGAGCCAAACATAGGACTATTTTAAGGTGGCCTTCTATGAACCCTGATCTAAATGCTATTGAAGATCTGTGGAAGGAGCTGAAACATGCCGTCTGGAGAAGGCACCCTTTAAACCTGAGACAACTGGAGCAGTTTGCTCATGAGGAATGGGCCAAAATACCTGCTGAGAGGTGCAGAAGTCTCATTGACAGTTACAGAAATCGTTTGATTCCAGTGATTACCTCAAAAGGTTGTGCAGCAAAATATTAAGTTAAGGGTACCATCATTTTTGTCCAGGCCTGTTTCATGAGTTTGTTTTTTTAAAATAATTCTATTGAACCACAATTCAAAACCATTGTCTGATTTTCAATGGTTAATTTTCGTAGAATTTTTATTTATTACCACTTTTGTTAGATTTAAGTTATTTCTGTGACCATTGTGGGTTTTTCTTTCATTAACAGAGGGGTACCAACAATTTTGTCCACGTGTGTAGCTGCCTGACCAGACAAAGGGGAAAAAGACAAAAAAGAAACATCAATTAAATGTTTTTATTTAAAATGTCACTTTTAATTTGATGTGTTACTTGATGTTTGATAGTACAGTGGGGCAAAAAGGTATTTAGTCAGCCACCAATTGTGCACGTTCTCCCACTTAAAAGATGAGAGACGTCTCCAATTTTCATCATAGGTATACCTCAACTATGAGAGACAAAATGAAAAAAAAACCCCCAGAAAATCACAATGAAGGATTTTTAATGAATTAATTGGTAAATTCCTCGGTAAAATAAGTATTTGGTCAATAACAAAAGTTCATCTCAATACTTTGTTATATACCCTTTGTTGGCAATGACAGAGGTCAAACATTTTCTGTAAGTCTTCACAAGGTTTTCACACACTGTTGCTGGTATTTTGGCCCATTCCTCCATGTAGATCTCCTCTAGAGCAATGATGTTTTGGGGCTGTCGCTGGGCAACATGGACTTTCAACTCCCTCCAAAGATTTTCTATGGGGTTGAGATCTGGAGACTGGCTAGGCCACTCCAGGACCTTGAAATGCTTCTTACGAAGCCACTCCTTCGTTGCCCGGGTGGTGTGTTTGGGATCATTGTCATGCTGAAAGACCCAGCCACGTTTCATCTTCAATGCCCTTGCTGGTGGAAGGAGGTTTTCACTCAAAATCTCACGATACAAGGCCCCATTCATTCTTTCCTTTACACGGATCAGTCGTCCTGGTCCCTTTGCAGAAAAACAGCCCCAAAGTATGATGTTTCCATTACCATGCTTCACAGTAGGTATGGTGTTCTTTCTCCTCCAAACACAACAAGTTGAGTTTTTACCAAAAGTTCTATTTTGGTTTCATCTGACCATATGACATTCTCCCAATCCTCTTCTGGATCATCCAAATGCTCTCTAGCAAACTTCAGACGGGCCTGGACATGTACTGGCTTAAGCAGCGGGACACGTCTGGCACTTCAGGATTTGAGTCCCTGGTGGTGTAGTGTGTTACTGATGGTAGCCTTTGTTACTTTGGTCCCAGCTCTCTGCAGGTCATTCACTGGGTCCCCCCGTGTGGTTCTGGGATTTTTGCTCACCGTTCTCATGATCATTTTGACCCTACAGGGTCAGATCTTGCGTGGAGCCCCAGATCGAGGGAGATTATCAGTGGCCTTGTATGTCTTCCATTTTCTAATAATTTCTCCCACAGTTGATTTCTTCACACCAAGCTGCTTACCTATTGCAGATTCAGTCTTCCCAGCCTGGTGCACGTCTACAATTTTGTTTCTGGTGTCCTTTGACAGCTCTTTGGTCTTGGCCATAGTGGAGTTTGGAGTCTGACTGTTTGAGGTTGTGGACAGGTGTCTTTTATACTGATAACGAGTTCAAACAGGTGCCATTAATACAGGTAACAAGTGGAGGACAGAGGAGCCTCTTAAAGAAGAAGTTACAGGTCTGTGAGAGCCAGAAACCTTGCTTGTTTGTAGGTGACCAAATAGTTATTTTACTGAGGAATTTACCAATTAATTCATTAAAAATCCTTCAATGTGATTTTCTGGATTTTTTTTTTCTCATTTTGTCTCTCATAGTTGAGGTATACCTATGATGAAAATTGGAGACCTCTCTCATCTTTTAAGTGGGAGAACTTGCACAATTGGTGGCTGACTAAATACTTTTTTGCCCCACTGTAATTTTGTATACTTCTTTCTTATTACAAATGTTGCTTTTAAAATCAAGTATTATTTATCAAAGAGAAAGTAATTTATTGACCTTACAAATGTAAGTAAAAGTTACTTATTTTGGGGGAGAGAGGGGGCTTATGGGAAATGTCAGAAACTCTCTTTTTAATGTGTGTTAGTGCTGTGAATATGTGCATTACATTAGCCGTTCCCTCCACTCAAGCAGCTACATCAGTCTGCTTGTTCCCAAAGTCCGCACTGCTTTTGGTCGTTCATCTTATCAGTTTTCTGCTGCAGATGACTGGAATCCTTTGCAACAAAAACTAAAGCTCATTTCTTTTGTACCACTCTCATCCTTTGGTTTGGGAAATACTGTAATCTGTGATTGTTATATCCATCCATCCATCCATCTTCTACCGCTTTTCCGGAGGTCCGGGTCGCGGAGGCAGCAGTTCAAGCAGAGAAGCCCAGACTTCCCTCTCCCCCACCACCTGCTCCAGCTCTTCACAGGGGATACCAAGGCGTTCCCAGACTAGCTGGGAGACATAGTCTCTCCACCGAGTCCTGGGTCTGCCCCGGGGTCTCCTCCCAGTGGGACGTGCCTGAAACACCTCAAGTGGAAGGCGTCCAGGAGGCATCCTAATCAGATGCCCATACCACCTCAACTGACTCCTTTCAATGTGGAGGAGCAGCGGTTCTACTCTGAGCCTCTCCCGGATGACTGAGCTCCTCACCCTATCTCTGAGGGTGAGTCCAGCAATCCTACGGAGAAAGCTCATTTCAGCCGCTTGTATCCGCGATCTCGTTCTTTCGGTCATTACCCAAAGCTCGTGACCATAGGTGAGAGTAGGAACGTAGATTGACTGGTAAATCGACAGCTTTGCCTTAGAACTAAGCTCCCTCTTCACCACAACAGACCGGTACAACGTCCGCATCACTGCAGATGCTGCTCCAATCCGTCTGTCGATCTCTCGCTCCATTTTCCCCTCACTTGTGAACAAAACCCCAAGATACTTAAACTCCTCCACTTGGGGCAGGAGCCTGTCCCCAACCCGGAGAGGACAATCCACCTTTTTCCGGCTGAGGACCATGGACTCGGACTTGGAGGTGCTGATTCTCATCCCAGCCGCTTCACACTCAGCGGCAAACCGTCCCAGCAAGAGCTGTAGGTCATTGCTGGATGAAGCCAACAGGACAACATCATCTGCAAACAACAGAGATGAGATCCTGTGGTCACCAAGCATGACACCCTCCATTCCCTGGCTGCGCCTAGAAATCCTGTCCATAAAAATTATGAACAGGATCGGTGACAAAGGGCAGCCCTGGCGGAGTCCAACTCTCACTGGGAATGACTCCGACCGAGTGTTGGCAATACGAACCAAACTCTCACAACGGTTGTACAGAGACCGAATAGCTCGTAACAACAAGCCCGATACCCCATACTCCCGAAGCACCCCCCACAAAAATCCATGAGGGACGTGGTCAAATGCCTTCTCCAAGTCCACAAAACACATGTAAACTGGTTGGGCAAACTCCCACGAACCCTCAAGAATTCTCGAGAGGGTAAAGAGCTGGTCCGATGTGCCACGGCCAGGACGAAAACCACATTGCTCCTCCTGAATCCGAGGTTCGACCAACGGCCGGACTCTCCTCTCCAGTACCTTGGCATAGACCTTCCCAGGGAGGCTGAGGAGTGTGATCCCTCTAAAGTTGGAGCACACCCTCCGGTCCCCTTTTTTGAAGAGAGGAACCACCACCCCGGTTTGCCATGCCAAAGGCACTGCCCCCGACCTCCACGCAATGTTGCAGAGGCGTGTCAACCATGACAACCCAACAACATCCAGGGCCTTGAGGTACTCAGGGCGAATCTCGTCCACCCCCGGGGCCCGGCCACCAAGGAGATTTTTAACCACCTTGGCGACCTCAGCTCCTGTGATAGGCGAGTCGTCCCCCTCGTCCCCAAACCCTGCTTCCTCTGTGGAAGGCGTATCAGTGGGATTGAGGAGATCCTCAAAGTATTCCTTCCACCGCCCGACGATATCCCCAGTTGAAGTCAACAGTGTCCCATCCGCACCATACACAGTGTGGACGGGGAGCTGCTTTCCCCTCCTGAGCCGCCGAACAGTTTGCCAGAATCTCTTTGAAGCCAACCGAAAGTCTTGTTCCATGGCCTCACCAAACTCCTCCCATACCCGGGTTTTTGCTTCAGCAACCACCCGAGCTGCACTCCGCTTGGCCTGCCGGTACACCTCAGCTGCTTCGGGAGTCCCACAAGCCAACCAAGCTTGATAGGACTCCTTCTTCAGCTTAATGGCCCCCCTCACCACTGGTGTCCACCACTCGGTTCGGGGGTTGCCACCACGAGATGCACCGACCACCTTGCGGCCGCAGCTCTGGGCCGCCGCTTCAACAACAGAGGTGGAGAACATGGCCCATTCAGACTCCATGTCTCCAGACTCCCTCGGGATGTGGTTGAAGTTCTTCCGGTGGTAGGAGTTGAAGACCTCCCGGACAGGGGCCTCAGCCAGACGCTCCCAGCACACCCTCACTATACGTTTGGGTCTACCAGGTCTGAATGGCTTCCTCCTCTGCCATCGGATCCAACTCACCACCAGGTGGTGATCAGTTGACAGCTCTGCACCTCTCTTTACTCGGGTGTCCAAGACATACGGTCGCAGGTCTGATGATACGATAACAAAATCGATCATCGACCTGCGACCTAGGGTGTCCTGGTGCCAGGTGCACATATGGACACCCTTATGCTTGAACATGGTGTTCGTTATGGACAGACTGTGGTTAGCACAGAAGTCCAATAACTGAACACCACTCGGGTTCAGATCGGGCTCAGCCCGAAGGAGTTACATGGGTCCGCCCTCCAGTGGGTTCACCACCTGCAGGAGGGATCATGGGGGTCCCGTGCTATGTGGATTAGGTGGCGGTCAAAGGCGGAGACCTTGGCGGACTGATCCCAAGCTTTCTAAACTGTGATTCTTATACTTGCTTTTAATTACTTTCACTCTTTTTATAGATCACAGTACAATCTGTTTTAAGTGGTCTGATGTTGTATTGTTTGCTTTGTGTGTATTTCTTTTTGTTTGTCCTTTTTTATGCTGCCTCTTGGCCAGGTCGTCATTGGAAATGAGAATTGGTTCTCAACTGACCCACCTGGTTAAATAAAGGCTAAATTTAAGAAAAAAATGTGTGAAAGCAGTATCTGTTGGCTGATATTTGTAACTCTTATCTCTGCTACCACCATTACTGAGCATGTGATGTTGAAAATCAGGTGGGGGAGGAAGTTTTCTCTCTCCTCTACTGGTAAGATGTAGCCCAGTACAACCTGTCGCATTAAGGGAGGAGGTGTGTCCCCCTTGGGCTGGGCCCAAATGTGTGGCACGCAGGCCCACCGGCGCGTGGACACGCCCTGGTGCCACACAAAACAACCCCCAGCTATGGGCAAATAGCACCACTGCCTTGTGGTCGTCACGGGAGTGACAAAGGCTAAGGGAGACAACCCCTACAGAAAATCCGGAGTGGAGCCCCGAAGGTGGTTGGTCTTCGCGTAGCGGGACCTCCCGGCAACTCCTGTAGCCAAGTTGGTACCAAACTGTATCGGCTAGTTCCTTCCATTGGACACTACCAACAAGGCCGAGAAGGAGGATCTGTCAACTGGGCATCTCAGTTTCTCCACAACTTCGCCCTGGCCTGTGCCCTGGAGAGGTCACTCCAGTGCCGCCTTCTGTGGCAGCTCAAATACGGGGAGACGCAGTTACTGGTTAAAAGTCCAGAGCAAATTGGCGTAAGCTCGGGCGCCTAGGGCTGTCTCCCGACGGTGGGAGGGATCGTCGTGTCCCACTGGCCAGCTACCGCCCGCCTTTAGCTGGGCAGCCCCCAGTCAGTAAGGTGCCGGCCCGTCACGGTCCGCTTACTTCAAAGGGTGCTTGAAGTGTAGGCCAAAAGCTGAATCACGGACTGTAATCACTGCACCAGCTAATATCAAGAAACCAAAGCTGCCAGCGCTGAGTCTGGCAACTTGGAACGTCAGAACAATGTGTCCTGGCCTTTCTGACGACCTCCAGCAAATCAACAATGCCAGGAAAACTGCTATCATCGACCGCGAGCTGAAGAGGCTTAATATTGACATTGCAGCACTGCAAGAGACGCGACTCCTGGGCAACGGCAGCCTGAAGGAGAAGAACTATACGTTTTTCTGGCAGGGACAGGAGCCTGACGAGCCTCGCCTGTATGGTGTTGGATTCGCTGTTCGAAACTCCCTTCTGTCCTCTATTGAACCGCCATCTTCAGGCACTCCACGAGTCCTCTCTCTCCATCTCATAACCTCCTCTGGACCAGCTAATATCCTTAGTGCCTATGCTCCGACGCTCTGCTCTTCAATTGAGATGAAAGATGCATTCTACGAGGCGCTCGAAACCAGGATCCAGCAGATCCCTGCCAAGGAGCACCTGTTTCTGCTTGGTGACTTTAACGCACGGATAGGGGCAGATCATGACTCCTGGCCCCGCTGCATTGGCCGCTTCGGCATCGGCAAGCTCAACGAGAACGGTCAACGCCTCCTTGAACTCTGCTCCTTTCATGACCTCTGTCTGACCAACACATTCTTCTCCACCAAGCCTTGTCACCGTGTGTCCTGGAGACATCCAAGGTCTCGCCACTGGCATCAGCTGGACTTTGTCATCACCAGGAGATCCCTGCTGAACCGAGTGCTGGTCACGCGCAGTTTCCACAGCGCTGACTGTGACACCGACCATTCCCTGGTCGCCACTAAGGTACGTCTCTGCCTCAGACATGTCAACCGCTCCAAGCAGAAACCCCGACCCCGCATCAACACAGCTATGATTACAGTACCTGAACTGCGGGAACGCTATGCTAAAGTCGTAAATGAAGCCCTGGTGGACTGTCCCACTGACTGTGCTTCTGCAAGGTGGAACCATATCCGTGAGGCTGTGTTTGAGACCGCCATAGGTACCTTTGGGAAAAAGGTGGGGAAGAGTGCAGATTGGTTTGAAGCTGGAGCCGCTGAGATGGAACCTGCAATCGCTGCCAAACGTGCAGCCCTAATTGCCCACAAGAAGGAGCCCTCTGTGCAGACGCTTGCTACACTGCGTGCTGCAAGGAACAATGCACAAAAGATTGCAAGGCGATGTGCCAACGACTACTGGCTTAACCTCTGCCAGGACATTCAGCTTTCTGCAGATCACGGAAACATGCGCAAAATGTACGAAGGCATGAAGAAGGCTTTCGGTCCCAGTGTCATCAAGACCGCCCCACTTAAATCAGCTGCAGGAGATGTCATCAAGGATCGCGGTAAACAAATGGAGAGATGGGCTGAGCACTACCAAGAGCTCTACTCAAGAGTAACCACCGTCTCGAACACGGCCCTTGAGAACACCCCTCTACTGTCAGTCATGGATGAGCTTGACACTCCACCCACCATCGAGGAGCTCAGCAAGGCGATAGACTCTATCTCAAACGGCAAGGCTCCGGGCAGTGACAACATCCCCCCTGAAATCGTCAAAACCGCAAAGGAGAGCTCGCTCTTGAAACACCTCCATGAGCTCCTGTTGCAGTGCTGGGAGGAAGGGGCTGTGCCCCAAGATATGCGTGATGTCAAAATCATCACTCTTTACAAGAACAAGGGGGAGCGGAGCGATTGTAACAACTATCGCGGTATCTCACTCCTAAGCATAGTTGGCAAAGCCTTTGCCCGTGTCGTCCTCAACAGACTACAACTACTTGCCGAACGTATGTATCCAGAGGCGCAGTGTGGATTCAGAGCAACCAGGTCAACCATAGATATGGTCTTCTCTATGAGGCAGCTGCAAGAAAAGTGTCGGGAGCAGAGACAACCCCTCTTTTTGGCCTTTATTGATCTGACCAAGGCTTTTGACTTGGTCAGCAGGGATGGACTGTTTGCCCTCCTCCAACGAATTGGATGTCCCCCCAAGCTTTTGAGCATGATCAAGTCATTCCACCAGGACATGAACGGCATTGTCCAGTTTGATAGATTATCCTCAGACCCTTTCCCGATCAAGAACGGTGTGAAGCAGGGTTGTGTTCTGGCTCCTACCCTATTTGGCATCTTTTTCTCCCTGCTTCTGTGCTACGCCTTCCGGGGCTCTGAAGACGGTGTCTTTCTCCACACCAGGAGCGACGGAGGCCTCTTCAACATGGCACGCCTCAGATCAAAGACCAAGGTGCGAAGCGTTCTAATCAGGGAGCTGCTCTTTGCTGATGATGCTGGTCTTGTTGCCCACACCGTGGAAGCGCTCCAGCGTCTCATCAACTGCTTTGCTCGTGCCTGCTCTGAGTTTGGCCTCACCATCAGCCTTAAAAAGACCGAGGTCATGGGCCAGGATGTCAGCAGTGCTCCCAATATCAATATCGGCGACCACACACTTGCGGTGGTGGACAAGTTCACCTACCTCGGGTCGATCATCTCCAGCAATCTCTCCCTAGACGCCGAACTGAACGCCCGTATCGGCAAGGCATCGACGGTGATGGCCCGTCTGGCGAAGCGAGTCTGGGACACCTCTATGCTAACCATCAACACCAAGATAAGAGTCTACATGGCCTGTGTACTGAGTACTCTCCTATACGGCAGTGAAGCTTGGACCCTCTACTCCTGCCAGGAACACCGACTGAACGCCTTCCACCAGCGCTGCCTTCGCAGACTACTGCACATCACTTGGCAGGGCCGTGTCTCCAACATCGACGTCCTGGCCAGAGCAGATGTGCCCAGTATGTTTGCCATCCTGACAAAGAGACGCTTGCGAATGCTTGGCCACGTCAACCGAATGGAGGATGGCCGCATCCCCAAAGACTTACTGTATGGGGAGCTGGCTACTGGAACTAGATCAAAGGGACGCCCAACTCTCAGATTCAAGGATGTTTGCAAGCGTGACCTCAAGGCTGGAGGCTTTAACCCCTCCGACCTGGAGTCAGCCGCCTCTGTCCGCTCCAACTGGCGGACCATCACCCAGGATGTCATCCGAACAGCAGAGGAAAGAAGAGACACTCGCTGGGGGGAGAAGAGACTCCGCAGACAGAGGAGACTGTCGAGACCCCCACTACACTGTGAAGAATTCATCTGCAACGGCTGCGGCAGGACCTGCAGATCCCGTATCGGCCTCTACAGCCACGCCCGATGGTGCAGCTCCCTGAATGATGACCCAAGGCACAAAACCCCCTCATGATCTTTCGAGATCGATGGAGCCAATGATGATGATGATGTTGAAAATACTGCCCCCCCCCCGCACTGTGGGAGCTACATGCTGCATCTTGGTGGATGTCGCCCACTGGTGGCTCATAAAAGACAAACATAGTGTCAGAGACTTTCTTGCCATTGCTTGAGTAATCAAACAGCAGATATTTTACATTATGTATGTCTACATATGGTTTGATAGCATTAGTGTACACTGCCCTGGAGAAAGCGACAATGCATGTTGCAAAATGCATTAAATTTGTAATTTAGAAGTGAAGTTTATTCATATTAAGAATGGGCACATAACGTCACTCGACGGAAAAACCGCTAACCCAGATTCAGGATTCAGATTCCCGGATTCAGGCACTTTTATCATGTTTAAAGCTTCAGTTGTGGAAAGGAACAAAACGTTTCACCAAGTTAAGAACTGAACCTGTCCAGGCAAGTTTAGCATTGAGAAGATTGATGAAGATTTTCTAATTTAAAAAGAGCTGATATATTTCCAATAAAAACTCTGTTTATTTTTAAAACTGAACAGTTGCTGACATCTTAGCACAAAAAAACAATGCTAAGTGTAGAAAATACATGGACACAAAAATGGACCAATTAAAAAAAATCATAAATTTAGGAGGGAAAAAACGTAGTAAAACCTGCAGAACTATGAAAACACACAAACTGATCCATGAGGAAAAACACTGAAAAATTTCTTTAAAAAAATCTTGCAAAATTAAGAAAAGAAAAACCACAAAATTATGAGAAAAACATGTAAACTTGTGAAGAAAAACACAAATTTGGTTAAAAAAAATACACCGATATGAAAAAATTTAAAAAAAATCACAAATTTAGGAGAAAAAACTAAAACCACCACAGATGTTTGCATTAAAAACATGAAAAGTTATTAAATAAGTTTTTGAGAGAGAAAAAAAAACTCTTGCAAAATTAAGGAAAAAAGTAAATTTGAGCAAAAAAGTTCAGTAATGGGGAAAAATCCTAAAATTTAGTAGAAAAAAGGAACCAGTACAAAAAAATTGACAATTATAGGAGAAAAAACTAAATTACAGGAAAAACAAATGTTTAAGATAAAATATGACAAAAAAGGGAAAAAAACACAAATTTAGCAGAAAGAATATTGGAAAATTAAGGGGAAAAACACAAAAGTATGATAAAAAAAAATATGTCCAGTTATGGGGAAAAACCACAAATTTGGTAGAAAAAAATGGACCAATACAAAACAAATTTGCAAATATAGGAGAAAGAACAAAACTAAAAACCCCACAAATATATGAGAAATAACATGAAAAATGATCAATTAAATACAAATTCCAAGGTTCCAAGGTTGTCATAGCCAGGAGCGGCACTGGGGTTAAGCTCCCAGTGCTCATAAAATGCTCCTTACGGCGTGCATCTCGAAAAGCCTCTGACAACTAAGTCCAACTCCTAGCCTGCCCGTGTGGTTTAGTCTCTAAGCCCGGCGGAACTGCTTTTACTAATAGGAGAAGGGGCGAGGGCGGATCTCTGGCGCCTTAAAACCAGATGCTTCGGGTAGATGGTGGCTCGCCAACCTGGGAAGGTAGCCCATCTAGGGGAAGGTAAACCCTGATTTCAAACCTCCGCTGCCTTGCGGCACACCCGGTCACAGGAAAGGCTTCGGGAGTCAACCCTGAGGAAAAATCCGGAGTCGGAGCCCCTAAGGCAGTTCTCTGTTGTGCTCAACATGGTTCTGGCAGCTCCTGTGACGGCGCTGGTGCCAAGCTATAGCAGCCCTGCTGTTCCTTTGGATTCATCAGTGGCGTGGAGAGGGGGGACATGCTGCATGGGCAACATCTTGTCCTCCATATCTTCCTGCCCAGGCTTGAATCCTACCAACGCCCAACGCTGGAAGGTAGAACACCGGTGCACATCGGCCTGTTCAGCCACAGGCGGTGCTGTTCCAGCAGAGTAGACGTTTAGGATTCTCTTCGATGGTCATCATAGACCCATGGAGGCCGACGACAAATACAAATTAATGAGAATTTTTTGAACTCTTAAATTCATTAAAAAAAACAGATTTTTTGTTGCCAAATTGGGAAAATAAAAAAGACGAATTCATGAAGAAAAAAATGCACAAATTAAAAAAAAAATAAATCCACAACTTTATAACAAAAGAAATTTTTTTAAAATTTTTAACTCTATGAGGAAAAAAAATAAAACAGCACAAGTTTATGAATGAATGAATACGGTTTATTGTCAATACTATCATACGTAATACATACAGGAGAATTGAAATTTGACTTGACATTGGGCGCGCTCAGTAAGCGCATCCCATAGCAGGGGCAGCCCGAAGGCGCCAGTCGAACAGTGGGGGGGTAAGAGGGGAACAGTAGGCAGAGGGGGAGGGTGGACACAGTAAGAGAGAGAAAAAAGCATTGTTTATCAGAATAAAGTTCATATATGACCGATATTATGATTATAAGAAAAAAACTCTCAATGCACAATTAGCAAACAATAGAATCCACACAATGACACAAAGACACAAAGAGAGCAGTGAGTGAATATCTTCAGTCAGTATAAGTGGATCAGTATGTGTGAGTTGGGTGCATTGTGTAGTGTAGATGTGACAGTTGTTAGTGAGCAGCAGAGGGCGCCACCTGGCAGTGGATAGATGTTGTAATCATGTGACTTATAAACAAGTCCAGAGTCTATCTCTCTTGCTTGCAGAAGGCACATGGGCACTGTCCTTGAGGGTCCAAATCCGCTGATACGACAACAACTGATTGTCGATTGTTTGGGTTAAGAGCCGGTCCTTCAGCTTATCTCAATCAGAAGGAATGTAAACACGGGGCACCAAACAAGGTCAAATCAAATCAGCACAGTGCACTCAGAGAATAGAATTTGTCCTCACCCGTGCAAATTCTGTGCTTTCATGCAGGCTTAAACTGTTTTTCCATGGAAAGCACAGGGCTCCAGATGTATTCCTCCACTGAATCACTGTCATTCAGTTCACCGTTTGCCACTACTCGTGCCTTCCCCAACTGGTCGAATTTGATGAAGGAGCTTGCCGGGTCCGCTTTGATCAGCTCTCTCACCTTCCTTCAATTTCTGATGCATCAGGGAACTCCACAGCCAAAAATAGAAGTCCTGAGATCATAACCAATAATTTTTCCACGAATTCCAATGTCCATGAGTCTCCTCGCAGGTTCCAATTCTTGGGCTCCCCCTTGGCCCGATTCTTGTTGAAAAATAGTGACAATAGCACATTTAAGCCGCTTCCAAATCCATAATTTCCGATTAGATTAAGATTCAGCAGAAGAAGCGCGACTAAACACAGACAAAAACGCAACATTGTGTAATATAAATGTGTTTTTAATGTGTGCCCTGATTTGTTTCTCAGTTGTTTTTATGTTTTAACAATCCAGTTCTCTTCCCATGATGAATTTATCTTAAGGCACACCATGACCTGGACAATATGACCTGTTTCTAGAAACTGTTTTCCTTAGCACAGCAAGTTTCTCACTCCTTAAATCACTGTTGCATGCTTATGAAACAAAGGCGTGACCTTTATTCCTCATGTGTGTGTGTGAAATGTAGCAGGTGTTCAGTTCACAGTATGTTTTGGGAACCGGGCAGAGTTGAATTGCCTGGGAGCAGAAAACTGGCCCTTCCTGCTCCCCACGCAATTCTATGATGGGGGGGGGGGGCTTGCTCGGAGCAGAGATGGCCACTCTGTTCTGTACCTAGCCTTCCTTTAAAAACAGGGGCTTTCCCTTTGTTCGGTGAGTCTGCCGTGAGTTTTGCGCAGAACGTCCGGCTAAGGGAAAAAAAATCACGCTCTTCCTGGCTGTGGGCTCCCGGTCATCTGTATCAAACGGTAAGAGCTTGTGAAATGACATGAAATGCATTGATCCTTGTGTGAAGGAAATGTGTGACATGCAATGATTTCTCTTTTGTGTATGGAGATATGGTCTGTGGGGAATAAAGAGATACAGCTTATTCTAGCAGTCATGTCTCAGTGTGAATTATCTTGTCTCAGTGTGAATCACTTTCTTTCATATGCGCCGACTTCTCACGAACCTGTCTAAATATTTTCATAAAACATTTTGGCGTCACGAACAGGATTCGAAGGAAAATTAACAGAGGTTAAAGAGGAGCTGTGCATAGGAAAGTCATGTTTAAGAAAAAAATTAAACAGAGTGTAGCTGGGGGCTCTCCCAGCTGTTGTGCTGATGATTGTGCTGTTGTCCCAGGCTGGAATGGTTTATGGGGACAAGTTGGTGTATGCTTAACAAGTGGGGGCGGACGCCCAGAGCCATGGGGGGATTTGGTTGGGGACGGGTCCCCTTC
Organism: Pholidichthys leucotaenia; assembly: GCA_020510985.1. NCBI lineage: Eukaryota > Metazoa > Chordata > Actinopteri > Cichliformes > Pholidichthyidae > Pholidichthys > Pholidichthys leucotaenia. The sequence continues at coordinate 180,721,562 of CM035850.1, read as the reverse complement.
GGTGGTGTCTGCGTGTCTACGGGGTATCGAGGTTGCCCCGAAAGCTCCGCTGAGTGGAATTCAGCGGCGGATGTGGTGTTGCGCCGCAGCATGGCGCCGATGTTTTGATAAAGAACAGGAGCAGGAAAAACAAATAGCTGATTTAGTTCAGCGATTAGAAGGATGGCAGAAAAAAGAGGAGGATTTGACAGAGCAAATCCTAAAATTGCAACAGAAATTGGAAAAGGAAAAGCTCCGTTCATCTCGGTTGACCGTAATGGCGGAGCAGGGTGTAGCGCGGGTGGCACAGTTAAACAGGGAGAGAAAGAAAAAGAGACCTCATGCTACCTCCGCTGTTAAAGTACGGTCGTATGTAGCTGGAATGGTTGACGGGGGTGAGGATTGGGACCCCGACAACTGGGATGAATGGGGTGAAGAGGAGGAAACTCCTCCACCGATCTCTCCGTTGTACCCCAAACTACCGGGGAATTATCAGGCTGCCCCTGTCCGGAGACGGCGGGAGGAGCAGCGGTTTGTTCCACCCATCCGAGAGGCGGTGGTGGATGATGCCGGACAGGCGGTATATGATGAGCATGGACAGAGGCTATATAACCTTGTGCCTCAGAACCAACCGGCCCCCTTAGCGGTGACTATCCTTGAAGATTACACTGCCGAGGAAGTGGCTAATTTGACAACCCGGCATCGTCAACGGGACGGTGAACCGTTGGACCTGTGGGTCGCCAGGTTACTAGAGGAGGGGGCAGCACAGACTATGGTGGATCCACAGGATGCAATGCGGTTCTCAGGATTATCCAAAATGTCTAGGGTAAATTCAGCCTATCGGGCGCAGGCCCCAGATATTAACAACCCAGAGGGGAAGAGCCTATTTGAATTATATGCTGAGGCAGTAAGCCATGTTTACCGCCAACCTACTGATTGGCCTGTGTTGGATAAACAATGGAACACTTTAAAAGAGGGAATACAGCGGCTGACTCAGTTATGTATGAGAGATGCGCTCTACATCGGTGCCGCTGATGCGTACACTGACATGCCTATTCCTAAGACTGTTAGGGATACGGTTATAAGAACGGCTCCGCCCCAATATAAAGCATTGGTGCTATCCATGTTTTTGGGTGACACTCAACGGTCTATGTCAGAAACTAAGTCACTAATGGCGGAGCTAAGAAATTTGGGTGACTGGGAAACCCAGGCGGCTAAGCCCCAGGCGCCCCCACGACCTCCCAGGAGAGATCCGCCCCTGGATTCCAAGGGATCCAGTGGGCCCTCTAGAAAAGATTTATGGAACGCGCTGATTGCAGCTGGGGTGCCTGCTAATAGCATTGATGGTCAACCCACCAGTGTCCTAAGGGACATGTGTGCTAAAAAAGGGTTAAAGGTGCGAGCTGGACGGATTGATGAATTGTCATCGCTGCTGTCAGCTCTCAAGGATCATGTATTAGGAGCGACGGTTTTGCCTAGCGCTCCTCCAGCAGAGGATTCGGCTGATTCAGAGTCCCAAGAAGAGGGGGAGGAAGTGCATGTGAGGACGGTGAAAAAGGGGGGAGGGAAAAAGAAAAAGGGGAGAAACAAGCATAAGCATTATGACCTCCTCCTGGATTTATAGGATGGAGGCCGAGCCCCACAGATTGGTAATTTAAATTGGTCAATGACAGACATACGGCCCCATGTAAAAGTAGAAATTTATTGGAAAAAGTCTGTCCAAAATGTGGTGGCTTTAGTAGACACAGGGGCGGAGGCCACTTTGATTCATGGTAATCCGGCTAAATTTGTTGGTCCTACAGTTTCTCTCACAGGCCTGGGAGGAAATGTTGTGATTGGAAAAAGCGTGCAGCTCCCATTAAAAGTTGGGAGTATGCCCGTAAAATGCTACCCCGTAATTATCACACCCATTAAAGAGTGGATAATTGGCATGGACATTTTGGCAGGTTTAACCCTGCATTTGAAACAAGGACGGTTTGAATTTGGAGTAACTTCTCCACCGACGGTGGATTGCAAAGCAGTCACTGTGGGGAAGGTACATATGGAACCTTTTCCCATTCCATTGGCAAATAAGGTGGTGAACATGAAGCAGTATCGAATCCCTGGAGGACATGATGAGATTACTGCTACCATAAAAGATTATGTGGAGGCTGGAGTGTTGAGAACATGTACCACCGCGTGGAACAACCCCATTTGGCCAGTCCGAAAGTCTGACGGCTCCTGGCGAATGACGGTTGATTATCGGAAACTAAACAAACACACTCCTCCATTGACAGTACCTGATTCTCCCACCATAATTGACCGGGTGCAGCATCAGCCGGGAATATGGTATGGGGTGATTGATCTGGCTAATGCCTTCTTTACGATTCCAATCCCAGAAGATAGGCAGGAGCAGTTTGCGTTTACTTGGGAGGGACGACAGTATACGTTTACTAGACTCCCACAGGGCTATCTCCATAGTCCTACTATCTGTCACCGGACGGTGGCAGAGAATCTGGACGGGCTAACAACGCCCCCTGGGGTGTTGATATCCCATTATATTGATGACATCATGGTACAAGGGACCTCTGAAAAAGAAGTCCAGCAGGTACTGGATCAGCTGATCCAGCACATGAAAAGTCACGGTTGGGAGATTAATCCAGCAAAGGTGCAGGGGCCCTCCCAGAGGGTGAAATTTCTGGGAATCTGCTGGAATAAGGGAGAAAGAGAAATCACAGACAAAGCCCGAGAAAAGATAATGGCTTTTGCCACCCCGCACACCAAAAAGGATGTGCAGCGGTTTATTGGGCTGTTTGGATATTGGAGGAGTCACATTCCTCATTTGGGGCAAATTTTGCAGCCTTTATATCAAGTGACAAGGAAAAAAGAGCAGTTTGAATGGACAGAAAAACAGCAAGTGGCTTTTGACATGGCCAAAGAGGCCATACAGCAAGCTCTATCATTAGGAAAAAATGCAATCTGGTCCGGTTGAGTTGCAGGTGTCGGCCCGGAATGATTATGCAAATTGGAGCTTATGGCAAAAACAAGGCAAACAACGGAAACCTTTAGGTTTCTGGTCAAGGAAGCTGCCGAGTGCAGGAATTCGTTACACGCCCTTTGAAAAACAATTATTGGCGTGTTATTGGAGCTTGGTGGAAACAGAGGCATTAACTGCAGGGCATGAGGTGCTCATGAGGCCATTGATACCTATTCTGACGTGGGTAATGAGTGACCCCACCACACATCGGATAGGTACCGCCCAGGAGAGTAGCATCATTAAGTGGAAATGGTACGTGTCTGAAAGAGTGAAATCTGGACAAAAAGGAGTTTCGGTCTTGCATGAACAAGTTGCTGATGTCCCAGAGGCAGATGAGTCTTGTTTTGAAGTTGAGCAGCTGCAGGAATCTCCTGTGTTAACAGGGCCCCGCTATGACAAACTCACAGACGAGCAAAAGAGCAGGGTGTGGTTTGTGGATGGCTCTTCTCAGTGGGTAGCGGGAAAACGAAGGTGGAAAGCCGGGGCTTTCAACCCTCATCTGGGGCAAATTTTGGAAGAAATGGGTGAGGGAAAAAGCAGCCAATGGGCCGAGTTGAAGGCCGTGCACATGGTGATACAACATGCGGGTGTGTCAGGAGCGTATATCTACTCTGACTCCTGGTCAGTGGTTAATGGGTTAACCACATGGATGCCCATATGGCAGTCCAATCAATGGCGGATTCAAAAGAAAGAGGTGTGGGGTAAAGAGTTGTGGGAGGAGATCTGGCAAAAGGTCCAAGGGGTCACTATCCATGTCACCCATGTTGATGCCCATACCCAAAATATGGACTCAGAAGCCCTCCACAACCGTTATATTGATGGAGTGGTCAGAGCAATGTCAGTGGAAAGGCAATCCACTGTGGATTTGGCCCGGTGGGCCCATGAAAAGAGTGGACATTGGGGAATTCAAGCTACCACCCAATGGGCCAGGGATAGAGGCATTGATTTAAAAACTGATGATGTAAAGACAGCCATTGAACAGTGTGAGGCCTGTCAGCATCACAGAAGAGGTGTTCCACAACATCTCACTGGACATATACAAAGGGGAAAGAGCCCAGGACAAATCTGGCAAATGGATTTTATTGGTCCTCTTCCAGAGTCACAACGGTGTAAATATGTATGCACGGCTGTGGATACATTTTCGGGTGTGGTAGTAGCACACCCGGCCAAAGTGGCTAATCAGAAGGCCACACTGGCCTGTTTGGATCTAATTGAAAGGTTCTATGGGCTACCTGTACAGATTCAAACTGACAATGGGACCCATTTCACCGGAAACCTGGTGAAAGATTGGGCCAAACACAATCATGTGGAATGGATCTATCACGTTCCATATCATCCCCAAGCTGCGGGTTTAATTGAGAGAATGAATGGGTTGTTGAAAGCCACCTTGAAAAAAGGAGGGATAAACAATAGTTTGGAAGGGTGGAAAAAACGCTTACCACAAGCGCTGAAACAGCTAAACAATAGACCCATTGCACCTGGTACAACACCATTAAACCGGATGATCACTGTCAATCTTGAACATTCTGAAGGACAAATTATTAAAATGTGGAAGATTAACCCAGAAGCAACACTACCAGTGCGAGCGACGAAAGGCTCGGCTGGATTAGATTTAAGAGCTATGGAAACCCTCACCTCAGTACCAGGAACACCTACTGTGGTAAAAACAGGGCTAGGGTTGTAATGTCCGAATGGAATGTATGGTCACATATTGCCAAAGTCTGGATTATCCCTAAAAGGTTTAACGACTCTGACAGGTGTGATTGACAGTGATTATCAAGGGGAATTGGGAGTGGTGTGCTACGTACTGGGATCAGAGCCCATAACCCTGAATAAGGGGGATAAAGTGGCCCAATTGGTCATTAAACCATGTCTAATGACTGACCCTGAAGAAATTGCTAAGCCGGCTGTGATGACGCAAAGGGGCGAAAAAGGCTTTGGTTCCACAGATAAATCTGGGGCCAAAGTATGGGTGAGGCAAGAAAATGGCCCTCCCCGCCCGGCTGAGATCATAGCTCAAGGGACGGATCAGGTGGTGACCATTTTGTATCCAGGAGAGGAAACCTGGATAAATGTACCAATATCAAAATGTTACCTGAGGGAGAACTAATTCTGTGTTTTCTCTTCTCCTAAGTATGTGCTTGCTTTGCAGGAATGTTCGGGGGGAGACTGGTGATTGGACACCCGCCACGTCATGGGTCTTCTTCAACACCCCCACAAGCACCGAGGACATGGCTATGTCGTCTGCTGGGACATGTGCCGCCCTGCCCTCGTTGTGATCCTGTGGATGAGCATCGCCGGTTGCTGGGTCCAGATCCACGCCACACCAGGCCAAGAAATGTTTGAGCTGGACCAATCTATTTCGTTGGAGTGGAGGGAAAGTCGAATCGGTACCAATCGAAGTAAAGACGGTTTCTATTGTTTATCAAACCAAAAGTGCAAGATACTGAACTTAACCAGCCACTGTCCTATCTACATATGCCCCAAATGTGTCAAAAATCAATATAATGTGCCTGCGGTGGAGAAGGGGTGTATGGTTAACTTAACTGCCAATGTAACCATATGCGTGGCCAAAGCGACTAATGACTTATTGAAATGTGATACTACCTTAAATGGTACAAAGCTATCCATCAATATAACAGGAGATAAGGAAGTGTATTTGATGAATGGAACAGTCATAAAGGGGCGACAAATCCCCTTTGTGTACCCTATTGTAGTGGTCGACAAAAACCCGAAGCATATATCCCCAACGAACCTGGCACCCATACTATCGACCTGTACAACGGTGGCCACACAAACCAGCCATGTCACCGTCAATTGGATGGTAAGGATACCACCCATTCCCAAATGTTCAACCAAGAAGAAGAGAGCATGGTATGACACGTTGCTGGGAGGATTTGGCACAGTTTTGGGAATCTCCAACACCATTAACAACGAGGTAACCAGATCAATGTTGGCAGATACTGGACATCAAACGTCTTTAGGCATTCAACAAGTTGGGTTTTGGATGCCTACGGTGGTGGGGCCTCAAATGGAGGCCGCCAATCTGTTTCAAAAACGTCTGAATCGGGATTTGACCATGTGGAATGCTACGAGTGAATTGATGACGAACATCACTCGCGCTTTCAATTGGACTGTGTGCAACATGCAAGTTTTGGATATCCGCACGCAGTTGGAACGTTTCACTCGCATTGTCGCTACCAATCACGCTCGACAATGGCGAGAAGTGTGGAACATCACTGAAGAATGGTGGTTAATTCCGCATCCTGAAAAAACCATCTGCAATAGCACGATGTGTAGCGGGCAATGGACTCAATTAAATGTCACAAAAGCTGTTGACGTGTGCAAATATCATGTGTTACCAGTAATTACTGCCACGGCATTTTGGTTTATTCAATTAAAAGGGGGATGGTTTGATCCAGGGCAAAATAATACATATGATTTATCAGAATGTGATTTGACTGACCAAGGATATGCATGCCTAAGTCGAGAAATATATACTGAACCATGCTTAACCATGACAGAGGCACTATGTGAATGGAGAATAGAAAAACCTCGTGACATGATGTGGCAAATAGGGCCCCATACTCTATGTGTAGCCACCTTAAATTTCCATCCAATGTTGCCTAGGGTACCTTTCACTGGGTGTCTGCATGGTGTTCACATGTGGCAATGGCATAATCGGACATATCGTCTTACCAACTTTTCCAGTGAGGCTCACCTGACCGCCCTGCAATGGCGGGTGCTGGAAGTTCCATGGCAGGTGTCCCTGGATCGATTCAGAGGCGCACTGAATGGATCCACGGAGATACAAAAGCTCATTGGTGATCATATGTCTAATGTGCGTGCTGCAGTGATATCCACTGTGGTGGCCCAAGGAAAGGTATTGCATGCAGCTCATCAGATAGAGCAAGTTTCTGCTCATCACTGGTGGGATATATTCTCAGGCATGTCAGTCACTGCTCACAAAACACTGGTGCCTCCCCTAGCTATATTAATTGCTGTTCTATCTGTCTTAACAATATGCAATTTCAGTGCTTTCTGCTATATTAGAAGAGTAAAACAAATTCTAAGTAGAAGAATATATAATTCTCTAGCAACATGAAAATCACAGTCATTTTTCGAGATGGAGGGTATGGTACCATATCTTGCAAAGTAGAGGTGAGTGCTGACCCTCCTGGTCACTGGATATGTTATGATTATGCCGTGGGCTTGAGTAATGAATGGAGTTACTACAATAGACAATTTACTACGAGAAATGAACTATTGTGGTATGTTGTAACATGCATTTGAGACATCAATTGGGTGGAATTATCTCACCATAATCATGTCAGCATACCTTATGAGGATGAAAGTATTCCCCAAGAAGACAGTAATTACCCAATGTTCTTCACCAACTGATAGAACAAATAAGGTCAAAGGGTGGAAAATGTGATATAAATATTTTTAATGTGTGCCCTGATTTGTTTTTCAGTTGGGGAAGAAAGCATTTAGTTGGGGAAGAAAGCAATTATCTTTACCAACTGATCACAAATAAGGTCAAAGGGTGGAATGTAATATAAATGTGTTTTTAATGTGTGCCCTGATTTGTTTCTCAGTTGTTTTTATGTTTTAACAATCCAGTTCTCTTCCCATGATGAATTTATCTTAAGGCACACCATGACCTGGACAATATGACCTGTTTCTAGAAACTGTTTTCCTCAGCACAGCAAGTTTCTCACTCCTTAAATCACTGTTGCATGCTTATGAAACAAAGGCGTGACCTTTATTCCTCATGTGTGTGTGTGAAATGTAGCAGGTGTTCAGTTCACAGTATGTTTTGGGAACCGGGCAGAGTTGAATTGCCTGGGAGCAGAAAACTGGCCTTTCCTGCTCCCCACGCAATTCTATGATGGGGGGGGGGGGGGGGGGGGGGCTTGCTCGGAGCAGAGATGGCCACTCTGTTCTGTACCTAGCCTTCCTTTAAAAACAGGGGCTTTCCCTTTGTTCGGTGAGTCTGCCGTGAGTTTTGCGCAGAACGTCCGGCTAAGGGAAAAAAATCACGCTCTTCCTGGCTGTGGGCTCCCGGTCATCTGTATCAAACGGTAAGAGCTTGTGAAATGACATGAAATGCATTGATCCTTGTGTGAAGGAAATGTGTGACATGCAATGATTTCTCTTTTGTGTATGGAGATATGGTCTGTGGGGAATAAAGAGATACAGCTTATTCTAGCAGTCATGTCTCAGTGTGAATTATCTTGTCTCAGTGTGAATCACTTTCTTTCATATGCGCCGACTTCTCACGAACCTGTCTAAATATTTTCATAAAACACATTGCATGCTGGGAATAGGTCAGGAAGGCAGGATAGGGAGCCGGAGCTGGGAAGAAAAGTGTCTGCTCTCTTTGGAGGGTGGAAGTAAAGTAAAGTAAAGTAAATTGATGAAACAATTGTGGTAAATATTAATGGGGGAAAAACCTACAAAATAAGAAAGAAGAATGGAAAATTGTGAAGAAAAATTCATGTAGTCACAAAAAAAAAATCAGTAATGGAAAAATACTGAATGACGTTGGCATCCAGTGTGACTATACATTAATTTATATAACTATGTTATTCTAAATGAGATACAGTGGATATAAAAAGTCTACACACCCCTGTTCTAATTCCAGGTTTTTGTGATGTAAAAAAAATGAGACCAAGATAAATCATTTCAAAACTTTTTCCACCATTAATGTGACCTAAAACCTGAACAACCCAATTGAGAAACAAACTGAAATCTTTTAAGGGGAAAAATAAAAAATAAAAAACCTCCAATTAGCTGGTTGCATAAATATGCACACCCTGTTATAACTGAGGATGTGGCTGTGTTCATAATTAAAAACTCTGATCTAAAACTATTGGTGCCCCTACATTTCTGTTAGATAACACAGCAGTTCAGCCAGATAATTGCTGTAATTACAAATGTGTTGGTCTGTTCATGTTGATTTCTGTTGTTAATATTGGAACAAGATGGAAAATTAGAGCAATAAAAAGTCAAATGTGAGACATTCCCCACACAAGTCTAAAAATGGTCTGGACACAATTATTGACCCTCTCAACTGAACATCTGGTAGCACACATGTGTTGGAAGAAACTCCTGAATCAGTCACTTCCTGTAACAATCACTGAGTTTCTGACTCCTCTCTGCTGGAGTTGATCTCAGGATACAAATACGATCAACACAAAGTGAGAGAATTTGGGTTGTGAGCAACAACAAAGAAACTAAAAATCTTCTTCTATTTATTGCTGATTTAGTAGCAGCTGATTATATCTGTAGATCTTCTTCATTACTTTGCTCAGTTAAAGTTGTTTTAAATGTGATGTTGTGGAGTGTGTGAAATCACAGGCAGATTCATTTCAAAATGATTTATTTCACACTCACATCTCACGAGCACAGAACAGAATGAACTTTTTATCAGAGACTCTCCTCTTAAGTTTCATGGCATTACATCACACACAACAGGACATTTGCATCACACTGAATTCAACCCCCTACATCCTTGACTCCTTCTCGCTCTCTCACCAGGAGCCTCCTGCTCTTTTGTCTCCCATGCTTATTCATTGTCTCTTGTCTGAGATGCTAGAAATCTGGCTCTCCCAAGGTGCTACAAATACCCCCCCCCCCCCCAGCATCTTAGATAGGACAATAGAATAACAGCCCACATGCTATGATAGAACAACAGAACATCAGTCCACATGCTGTTTGGGCTTCCGTCGCCTCCCGTATCTGCTGTAACTGGGTTTTACAGCCTCCGCGGCGCTGTTGTGCCGGTAGGAGATTGCTGGGAGGGAGGCCACTTCGGTCTGTCCGTGTGGCTGCTCTGGCGAATCATTTCCCTGGGGTGCTCTACGTGGGGGTCTTCCACGCCGAGGGGCCCTAGTCAACAGCACTTGCTTGTCCGCCACAAGGAAAGCGGGTTTGAGTCTGTCTATGCCAATTTTTTCCCTCCTACCCCCCAAGTCTAGCAAAAAATGCTTATCCCCTGTTTCCAACACTCTGAACGGTCCATCATAGGGTGGGCGCAATGGAGGGTGGTGGGCATCGTGTCTGACAAACACAAACTCCACGCTCTTCAAAGTTTTAGGCACAAAAACACACGGAAAACTGTGGTGGGCAGGGCCCGGCAGCGTGCCTGTGTTTGCGCTACGCTGCAAAAGCTGAGACGAGGAGCTGCCCGGAGCGGGATTATCTGGTAGAAATTCCCGGGCAGCCGTAGTGGCTGCGTAAAAACGAGCTCTGCCGGGGAAGCTTCTAGATCCTCTTTCGGCGCGGAGCTCAACCCCAATAAAACCCACGGTAGCCTGTCTACCCAATTTGCATCCGTCAATGAGGCCCTGAGTGCTGCTTTCAGTGATCTATGAAAACGCTCGCATAACCCATTAGCCTGTGGGTTGTACGCGGTTGTGCGGTGAATTGTAACACCCAGGCTGCGAGCCATCGCAGACCAGAGTTCGGAAACAAATTGAGGGCCCCTGTCGGACGTAATGTCCGACAGGACTCCAAAACGCGCCACCCATGCTGTTAAAAAAGCGCACGCTACGTCTGCGGATGTGGTTGCCACCAGCGGAACCGCTTCTGGCCAGCGCGTGGTGCGGTCCACCATTGTCAGGAGATGCGTGCACCCCTGTGATGGCGGGAGGGGGCCCACGAGGTCCACGTGAACGTGGTCGAACCTCTTAGCCGGAATACGAAACGGCTCCAAGGGAGCCTTCGTGTGTCTGTGTACCTTGGCTCGTTGGCACGTCACGCAGGCTGCAGCCCACTCTTTCACTTGTTTGCGTAGGCTCGGCCACACAAACTTATCTCCCACCATTTTGACCGACTCGCGCACTCCTGGGTGTGCCAGAGTGTGAACCGACTCAAACACACGGCAGCGCCACTCGGCCGGGACCATGGGACGTGGGCGACCCGTGGAGACATAGCAGATTGGGGGGGGGGGGGGCATGCTGTCTTGCAGCACCCTGCTCTCCAGCCTTAACCCTGTTGGTCCAGACTGGAGCGTGCGCACGTCTGCATCGCTAATCTGCTCCGTGGCCATGGCTACGTAATCTATCCCCTCGCAGACCAGGGCCACCACGGCGCACAAGGGGCAGTCCGCCACTACATTCAGTTTACCTGACACATGCTGAATATTGGTAGTAAACTCTGAGATCACGGCCAGCTGTCTCTGCTGCCGGCCCGACCACGGTTCTGAAACCTTGGCCATCGCGAATGTTGGCGGCTTGTGGTCCACGAACGCGGTGAAACTGCACCCTTCCAGCCAGAACTGGAAGTGGCAAATGGCCAGGTGGAGAGCCAGCAACTCTCTGTCGAACGCGTTGTATTTAAATTCACTGTCGCGCAAAGTTCTGCTGAAAAAGGCGAGCGGCTGCCAAGCCCCCGCGACGCGCTGCTCCACGACAGCCCCTATGGCCACGTCTGAAGTGTCGGTGGTGAGCGCTATGCGGGCCGTCGGGTCTGGATGTGCCATCAGTGCGGTGTTTGCCAGGGCTGCTTTAACTTCCGAGAATGCCCGCTCTCACTCCGGGATCAATTCAACCCTATCCACAGGTTTCTGTTTTTTGAGCGCGGCGTACAATGGTTGCATGAGCTGCGCCGCATGGGGAAGGAAACGGTAATAAAAGTTCACCATTCCCAAAAATTCTTGCAACGCCCTGACCGTTTGAGGCCGGGAAAAATCCGCCACGGCGCGCACTTTGTCGGGCAGCGGGATCGCTCCTTCTGGAGAGGCGCGGTGCCCCAAAAAAATCAATCTCCGTTACGCCGAACTGTCATTTCGCCGGGTTGATTATTAACCCGTGCTCCTCCAACCTCCGGAAAACCGTCGTGAGGTGGGTTTCGTGTTTGTCTTCGGACGCGCTGGCTACCAGGATATCATCCAGGTAGACGAACACGAACGGGAGATCGCGCAGCACTGCATCCATCATGCGCTGGAACGTCTGTGCCGCTCCTTTTAACCCGAATGGCATGCACAGGAACTCGAATAGACCGAACGGAGTTATTACCGCGATTTGGGTACGTCCTCAGTGCGCACTGGGACTTGGTGGTAACCGCGGACCAGGTCTATTTTGGAAAAAATTCGTGCCCCGGAGAGGTGAATGGAAAAATCCTGTATGTGGGAATCGTGTAGCGGTCGTGCGCTGTGGCGTTGTTCAACCTGCGGAAATCACAGCACGGTCACCACAATCCCTCAGCCTTAGGGACCATGTGTAGCGGGGAAGCCCATGGGCTGTTCGAGCGCCTGATGATGCCCAACCTTTCCAGGTTGGCGAACTCCTCGCGCACTATGGCCAGTTTAGCTGCGTCCAAGCGCTGAGGTCTTGCAAAAACGGGTGGCCCGGTGGTGGTGATAAAGTGCTCCACCCCATGTTTAGCCATGGCCGCGGAAAATGTCGGGACCGTGAGTGCTGGGAACTGAGTGAGCAGTGTGTGGAACTTACCGCCTGGAGCTGTGACGTTGGCTTGTGCTGTTGGCCGGGTCACTCGAGCTATACAGGGGAGAGAATAGAAGGACAGTGCATTAACCAGGCGCCTGTTAGCAACATCAACCAATAAACCATGTGCACACAGAAAATCAGCCCCCAGTATGTGGTAATTCAGTGCTACTACAACAAAAGTCCACTCATATGTACGGCCGTGTAGAGATAAGAGCAGAGTCCTCTCACCAAAGGTCTTAATATCCGAGCCATTTGCTGCCAACATCCTGGGGCTGCTAGACCCTGCCAGCCGGTCAGCGTAGGTCGGCCGGATGAAGCTCTTCTGGGCTCCGGTGTCCACGAGGAAATGTGTCCCCGAGTGTGCGTCCGTTAGGTAGAGCAGCTTGTTCTCTTCACCGAGGGTCGCTGCAGCTACCGACCCCCGGCCTTGGCATTTTCCCGAGCGCTGGAATTGGCACGGTAGCTCACATCTGCGTGCGCTCTCTCCGAAGCGGTGGTGGTAGGAACAGAGCGTGTCTCTCTGGCGCTCCTTGCTCCCTTCTGCTGCTACCGTAGGTGTCTCCTCGCCTCATCTGGTCATCTCTCTGGACTCCACCACTGGCGCCTTGACTGTGGTCGCCCTGGTGGTGATTATGATCCGGTCTGCCTCCTGGGCTAGCGCACGGTAGTCTTGCGCGGCCAGCCACGGCGAATTGGCCAGAACCGCTGTCGCTATTGTCGGAAAGTTCCGGAGGAAGAGGTGGGCAAACAGAAAGTGCTCATCGTCCATGCCCATTAATGCCAGCATCTTCTCCATCAGGTCTACGGCCAAACCCTCTCCTAGCTCAGTCCTAGTCAGGAGCCTCTCCGCTCTCTCACAGTCCGAGAGCGTGTAGCGCTGGATGAGCGCAGCCTTGAGCGCCTCGTATCTGTTGCTGGCTGGTAGCTGATCGAGCAGGCTCGCTACCTGTTGAGCTGTGCGGGCATCGAGCGCTGCGACCACATGGTAGAATCTGGTGTTATCTGCTGTTACTCCCCGGAGGGCGAACTGGGCCTCGGTGAGGTGGAACCAAGAGCGCGGGTTGTGCTGTCAGAAATCTGGTAGCTTGACTGAAACCGCACACGCGTGGCTGGAGGTTCCAGTCCGGGCTGTCTGTGGGATGGCTGCCACCTCACTGTAGCTTCCTGACCGGGCCGGCTCCGGGGATCTTGCCTTGTGTTCCATAATACATCTTGGGTCACCAGTGTGGAGTGTGTGAAATCACAGGCAGATGCATTTCAAATGATTTATTGCACACTCACATCTCACCAGCACAGAACAGAATGAACTTTTTACCAGAGACTCTCCTCTTAAGTTTCATGGCATTACATCACACACAACAGTACATGTGCATCACGCTGCATTCAACCCCCTACATCCTTGACTCCTTCCCTCTCTCTCACGAGGAGCCTCCTGCTCTTTGATCTCCCATGGTTATTCACTGTCTCTTGTCTGAGATGCTAGAAATCTGACTCTCCCAAGGTGCTACAATGCAGAGATTTGGCCTTAAAATACATTTACAAGTTTAAGAGTGTTTAACAGCATAAACATTGTAGATGTTAAAAACTGATAAAAATGAATGAAAAACTGATTCTTCTTTCAGTGAGTTTCAAACTAATGACATTTTATGATTTTTCTATTTTTATCTGCTGACAAAGCTGCTTTTCTTTTGTGTTTCCTTTGATTGTTTCACAATAAAAGCCTCCCTGTGGTGTTCAGTTTTACTGTGAAACAATAAAGGAAACAAACTGGTTTCTGGACCATTTGCTGCAGTCTGTTTCTGACATGAGGAAGGCTGAATTCTGACTAAAGTCCAACAATCATGGAGGTTTGCAGAGATTTTCAAAGTGCTGAGAAGTGACCCAGAGAGACGGTTTCAAACAGCAGCTCCATGTTTCCGCAGTGGATCTGTGGCCCAGTGACCATATTTCTACTGGGACCAGTGTGACTGTGCTGAGTCAGCATGAAGAGAGTGAAGTGTAGAAACAGGAGATGTTGGACTCACCAGTGTTTGGAGAGAAAAACCTGATGGACTCGGCTGAATCTTCTCTCACAGACAAACAGGACATCTGAGCTGCTGCTCTCACACACTTGAACTCTGGTTTCTGGAAAGTGACGCAGAAAACTGGTGTTTCTGGTTTGATCCGCCTCCTTCCTGCAGCTCTGTCGGTCAGAGTTTGATTCCTCCTCTGAGGAATTTCAGTCTAACCAATCAAATGCATCGTTGCACCGAGTTCACTTCTGTGTTTACAGCGAGTAACGGAACACATCTGTAAACAGAGTGTGTGATTTAAAAAAAAAAACAACTCACCCGTTAGGTTTTCACCACCGTCCCTTCCTCCATCTCCCCCAGCCTGCCTGTGGACGCCTCACCACGTCTCCGTCCTGACCGCGTGTGTGAAGCGCTGGGTTTGTGTTGAAAAACATGCGCCTATTCCAAAAGCAGCCCGTGGCGGGAGCGAGCGTTACGAGAGTAGACGACATTACAGCGAGGGTTTGAACATTTTTAGAGGTAAAATTATTACTACATCTGGTCAGTGAGCTTTAAAACTGAATCTCCATTGTGGACGGAGAAACACACCCATCCATCCATCCATCCATCCATCCATCCATCCATCCCATTGTCAAATCAAATCAAAAATCAAATCAAACTTTATTGTCATATTGCTGTACATACAACTGTAGTGCAGGCAAGATGAAATTACGTTTCTCTCGGCATCCATATAAATAGAAGCAGCATGATATAAGACACACTCACACATAGTTTCACCCCCCCACCCCCACTCCCCATCCATTCACACATCCCTGAGACATACTTGGGGAAAAAAAACTAACTAACTATAATATACAAATAATATACAAAATGTCCGTAGGTGCAGTGGTGTGTATGAGAGATTCCGGGTCAACTGTTCAGCATCCTGACAGCTTGTGGAAGGAAGCTGTTGATCAGTCTGGTGGTTCTGCCTCTGATGCTCCGGAATCATTTACCAGATGGAAGAAGTTCAAAGTGTTTATGCAGAGGGTGAGAACGGTCCTTGACAATGTTCAGTGCCCTGCTCCTACAACGGCTCTGAAAAAGTTCTTGGACAGAGGGAAGGGAGACTCCAGTTACCCTCTCAGCTCCCTTGACTATCCTCTGCAGGGCTTTTTTTGTCTGACATACTGCAGCTGGAGTACCATGTAGCAATGCAGTACGTCAGAACACTCTCCACCACACCTTTGTAGAAGGTCCTGAGGATGCAGATGGGGAGAGAGGCCTGTTTGAGTTTCCTCAAGAAGTGCAGTCTCTGCTGAGCCCGCTTCCTGATCCCCAAGGAATTCTTCCTCCAGGTCAGGTCCTTATAGATCTGCACTCCAAGGAGTTTGATGTCCTCCACTCTCTCCACTAAACGGCCGCCGATGCTGAGGGGGGCGTGCTCAGGCTGAGACCACCGGAAGTCGATAATCATCTCCTTCGTTTTGTCCACGTTGAGCACCAGATTGTTCTCCCTGCACCAGCCCTCCAGGTCTCTCACTTCTTCCCTGTACATTGATTCCTCATCCCTCTGAATAAGTCCCACCACTGTGGTGTCATCTGCAAACTTAATAATCTGGTTCCCCTCGTGTCTGGACACACAGTCATGTGTTAGAAGTGTAAACAACAGTGGACTGAGTACACAGTCTTGAGGGGATCTGGTGTTCAGCGTGACAGAGTTGGAGATGTTGTTTCCAACCCGGAGAGACTGAGGTCTCTCAGTCAGGAAATCCAGGATCCAGAGACATGTGGCGGTGTTCAGACCAGGAAGGAGTAATTTCTCCATCAGTCTCTGGGGAATAATGGTGTTGAATGCTGAACTGAAATCAATGTACAGGAGTCTGACGTAGGTGTCTTTCTGGTCCAGGTAGGTGATGACAGAGTGTACGGTGGTGACTATAGCATCCTCCGTGGAGCGGTTTGAATGATATGCAAACTGGAGCGGGTTGTGTGATGCAGGGAGGCAGGCTGTGATGTGTGGTTTGACAAGCTGTTCAAAACACTTCATCACAATTGGAGTCAGTGCAACAGGACGATAGTCATTCAAACAGGACACAACTGGTTTCTTTGCCACCGTTACAATGATAGAGGTCTTGAAGCATCTGGGAACGATAGCCTGACTCAGGGAGATGTTATAAATGTCAGTCAGGACATCCACCAACTCGCTGGCACAGTCTCGGAGCACACGTCCCGGAATATTGTCCGGACCTGCAGCTTTGTGTGGGTTGACTCTGGTTAGGGTCCTCCGTGTGTCCGCTGTGTTGATGGTAAAAGCTGGTCCGACCGATGGTGGGGGTGGGCCAGCCCTCCCTCTGATTGTCGAGTTTGATGCTTCAAAACATGCAAAGAAGTCGTTGAGCCTGTCTGGAAGCGAAGCGTCATCATCAACCCCCTGCCTAGACTTATAGCCCGTCAGTGTCCGAACTCCCTGCCTCATCTGCTTGGTGTTCCTAATGTCACAGAGGTGTCCCTGGATTTTCTCCACATAGGCACACTTTGCCGCCTTAATTCCCTTTGAGAGCACAGACCTGGCTGAGCGGAGGGCGATCCTGTCCTTCGCTCTGAAGGCTGCATCTCTGGCTGTCAGCAGCGAGCGCACCTCTGCAGTCATCCAGGGCTTATGATTACCCCGCATAGTGATGGTCTTCACTGTAGTGAAATCCTCTGTGCACTTCGCGATATAGCTGGTGACCGAATCAGCATACTCCTCCACATCTGTCCTGTCTTCCTGGGAGGCTGCTATTTTGAAGACCTCCAGTCTGTGTGCAGAAAACAGTCTTTCAGTGCAGAGGTTGCCATCTCTGGCCAAATTCTAATTTGTTTCACTGCTGGCCTGCTGCGCTTCAATAAAGGTTTGTAGGCATGCAGCAGCATCACAGATATGTGATCAGAAAGGCCAAGTTGGGGGCGGGGTATCGCCTTATATGCATCTGTGTTTGTGTACACTAAGTCCAACATATTCTCTCCTCTGGTCTTAAAGTCTACACATTGTTTAAACTTGGGGAGCACAGTCTTTAAGCCGGTGTGGTTAAAATCAATTCAATTCAATTCAATTCAACTTTATTTATATAGCGCCATTTCACAACAACAGTCATCTCATAGCACTATCAACTGTAGGGGGAACCCCCACAGTTGCAGAAAGACCCCAGCAATCAGGCGATCCCCTGTGAGCAAGCACTTGGCGACGGTGGAGAGGAAAAACTCCCTTTTAACAGGAAGAAGCCTCCAGCAGAACAAGGCTCGGGGAGGGGCAGTCATCTGCTGCGACTGGCTGGGGGTGAGGGGATAGAGAAGATGAAAAGAACAGACATATAGAGAGCAAACAGCACGATGGGGACTCAATCTATGGGAGAGAACAAACAAATGTTAATGACCAGCAAAAAAAATATTTCATTGAGAGTGAGAAAAGGAGTGAGGCCCAGTGTATTACTGGAGGTCCCCCGGCTGACTAAACCTATTAGCAGCATAACTAAGGGAGGGTTCAGAAACACATGATCCCTCCCTAATTGTAGACTATATCAAAAAGGTAGGTTTTAGCCCTATTCTTAAAAACAGAGATCGAGTCTGACTCCCGAATCCAGATTGGCAGCTGATTCCACAGGAGAGGAGCTTGATAACTGAAGGCTCTGCCTCCCATTGTACTTTTGGAGATTCTAGGTATTACAAGTAATCCTGCATTTTGGGAGCATAGTGCTCTGTTAGGATAATATGGTAGTATCAGATCTTTTAAATGAAAAGGAGCCTGATTGTTTAGAGCTTTGTAAGTAAGAAGAAGGATTTTAAATTTAATTCTAAACTCTATGGGAAGCCAATGAAGGGAGGCCAGAACCGGAGAGATATGATCTCTCTTTCTAGTTCCTGTTAAAACTCTTGCTGCAGCATTTTGGATCAGCTGAAGACTTTTTAAAGATGTTTTAGGACAGCCTGATAATAAAGAATTACAATAATCTAATCTCGAGCTAACAAAAGCGTGGATCAGTTTCTCAGCATCACTCTGAGACAAGATGCTCCTAATCTTGGAAATATTACGCAAATGATAGAAGTCAGTCTTAGAAACAAATTTAATATGTGAATTGAAGGACAAATCCTGATCAAAAATAACTCCAAGGATCCTCACAGAGCTATTAAGAGAAAGAGTAACCGCATCCAAACTGAAAGTTTGATTTGGAAAGGAGTTTAGAAGTTTTTTTTGACCAACAAGAATGACTTCAGTCTTATCTGAATTTAATAGCAGGAAATTACAAGTCATCCAAGCTTTGATTTCTTTAAGACAGGCTTCTAACTTGGCTAATTGATTACTATCATCTGGCTTCATTGACAGGTATAATTGTGTGTCATCTGCATAACAATGAAAATGTATACAGTGCTTTCTAATAATGTTGCCTAACGGAAGCGTATATAAACTAAAAAGAGTAGGGCCTAGCACAGATCCCTGTGGAACTCCATGACTAAGCTTTGAGTTGAAAGAAAACTCATTATTTACATGAACAAACTGGAACCTATCAGATAAATAAGATCTAAACCACTGCAACGAAGTTCCATTAAGTCCAACATAGTGTTCTAATCTATCAAGTAGAATATTATGATCGATAGTATCAAAAGCTGCACTAAGGTCTAAAAGGACAAGTACAGAAACTAGTCCATTATCAGATGCAATGAGGAGGTCGTTAGTGACCTTCGCTAAGGCTGTTTCAGTACTATGATGGATTCTAAACCCAGACTGAAACTCTTCGAGTAAACCATTTCCCTGCAGGTGGTCAAATAATTGCATAGCAACAACACTTTCTAAGATTTTTTAAATGAAAGGGAGATTAGAGATTGGTCTATAGTTAGCTAAAGCTCCTGGATTTAGCGTTGGCTTTTTGAGTAAGGGTTTAATTACAGCCGTTTTAAAAGCCTGCGGTACATGGCCTAAAGTTAATGAAGAAATGATTATATGAAGAATAAAGCTACCAATAAGTGGGAAGACTTCTTTAAATAACCTGGTAGGAATAGGGTCTAAAAGACAAGTTGAAGGTTTGGAAGAGGAAACTATTTTGTCTGACTCACAAAGGTCGATTGGAGTAAACTCATCAAGACAGACATCAGTTGAAGGAGTTGTAGTAGTTGCAGTATTTAAGTTAACTGTGGGAAGAATCTGATTGATTTTATCTCTGATGGATGAAATTTTATTATTGAAAAAATTCATAAAGTCCTGACTAGTAAGCTCTAAGGGAATGCTAGGATTGACAGAGTCCTGACTCTTTGTCAACCTGGCTACAGTACTGAAAAGAAACCTGGGATTATTCTTGTTCTCTTCTATTAATGCAGAGTAATAACTCGTTCTAGCTTTTCTAAGATATTTTTTATAAATTAAAAGATGATTTCTCCAAGCTAAATAGATTTCATCTAAATTCGTGGAGCGCCATTTTCTTTCTAATTGACGAGTCTTCTGTTTTAAACTACGAGTTTCTGTGTTTAACCAAGGAGTTAGAAATCTCTGATTAGACTTTTTCTTTTTTAAGGGGGCCACCAAGTCTAGAGTCTGATGCAGAGAAGCTGAAACACTATCCACCATGTTATCAATTACAGAAGGAGCAAGCTGTCTATAGCTTATTTCCATTGTGTTGACACATGGCATAGAGGAAACAATCTGCATAAATTTGGTAACAGCATCATCTGAGAGGCATCTACTGTAATAATATTTTTCTTAAGGATCCAAATAGTCAGAAATAGTAAAATCAAAGGTTAACAGACAATGGTCTGACAGTACAGGGTTATGAGGAGAAACTACAAGATTTTCTATTTCTATACCATATGTCAGAACAAGGTCCAATGTATGGTGGAGGTAATGAGTAGAATTTCCTACTTTCTGAGAAAACCCAATCGAGTCTAATATTGAATTAAATGCCACATTAAGGCAGTCACTATCCACATCCACATGTATATTAAAGTCCCCTACTATAATTATTCTATCACATTTCAGCACTAAATCAGCTAAGAAATCAGCAAATTCAGATAAAAATTCTGAGTAGGTTGATGGGGGACGATAAACTATGGCAAATAAAATTGGGTTTAACCTAAAATTGCTAAAGTTCCCTATACTGAGGACCAGGCCCTCAAAGGAATTATAACATGTTTTTTGCTTTACATTAACTAGCAAATTGGAATGGTAAATTGTTGCTACTCCTCCTCCATGACCAGAACTTCTGGGATTTTGACAGTTTAAATAACCAGAGGGAGTTGATTCATTTAAACCAACATAATCCTCTGTCTCCCAGCTAGTCTGGGAACGCCTTGGTGTCCCCTCTGAAGAGCTGGAGCAGGTGGCTGGGGAGAGGGAGGTCTGGGCTTCTCTGCTTGGGCTGCTGCCTCCGCGACCCGGACCTCCGGAAAAGCGGTAGAAGATGGATGGATGGATGGATAATCCTCTTGTCCTAAACAAGTCTCTGTAAGGGAAATTAAATCAATCTGATGATCAATTAACAGATCATGGACTAACAGAGACTTGGGAGTTAGAGACCTAATATTTAATAAACCACATTTAATTTTTAAATTATGAGGAGGAACAGAGGCCAAATCATTCATTTTAGAGGTTTTATGTTTAATTTGAGTTTTACCAATATTTTGCTTTATCACTTTGGGATGCTTATGCATTATATTTTTATTTACTTTGGAGGGAGCAGACAACGATTCTCTGATGGGGAAGACAGGGGCTAAGCTGAGGGGTGGCGGATGAAGAGGAGCTGCAGAGAGGCGTGTAAGACTGCGACTCTGCTTCCTGGTCCCAACTCTGAGTAGTCAGGGTTTTGGAAATTTGGATAAAAAAGATGCCAGATTGTTAGATAAATGAGAAGCACCATCCAAAGTGGGATGAATGCTGTCTCGTCTCATAAGACCAGGTTTTCCCCAAAAAGAGCTCCAATTGTCAATGTAGCCCACGTCATTTTTAGGACACCACACAGACAGCCAGCGGTTCAAGGATGACGAGCGGCTAAACATGTCATCACTGGTCAGATTGGGGAGGGGCCCAGAGAATACTACAGTGGCAGACATCGTTTTTGCAAAGTCACACACCGATTCTATATTAAGTTTCGTGACTTCCGACTGCTGGAGACGGATGTCATTAATGCCAGCATGAATAACAATTGTGGAATATTTACAGTTACTTTTAGCCAACATTTTCAAATTTGACTCGATGTCGCCTGCTCTGGCTCCAGGAATGCATTTGACTATGGCCGCTGGAGTCTCTAGGTTCACGTTTCTGACTACAGAGTCGCCAATGATCAGAGTTTTTTCCTCAGCGGGTGTGTCGCTGAGCGGGGAAAAACGATTAGAAACGTGAACAGGTTGGTGGTGTACCAGGGCTTTGCGACTAGGCTTCCTTCACACCATCACCCACCCAGTCTTCTCGCTGTTGAGGAGAGCCGGGGGACTGCTGACAGTGGGGCCTAAGCTAGCTAGCTCCGCTGCAGCTAAGGGGCGTCCGTCGAGATTAACTGGCGCAGACGGTGTTTCAATGCAGCGGAGCCGGGATTCCAAATCAGACAACCTCGCCTCGAGCGCCTCAAAAAGACAACATTTATTACATTTACCGTTATCACTAAAAGAGGCAGAGGTGTAGCTAAACATCTGACAGAGAGAGCACACCAGAGGAAGAGAGGAAAGAGAGCTAGTAGCCATAGCCAGTGGCTGGAGAGCAAACCACACAGGCAGACAGCAAAACAGGAAGTGACGATACGTTACCACAAGGAAGTGACGATCCCAGATTCCGTGGGTGAAAGAAAATCCCCCGCAACCACCACAAATCTGTCCGGGTGTGAAGTTTGGATTTCACTAATCGCATTGTGTAGTTCCCCGAGTGCCTTCTTAGCATTAGCTTCAGCATTAGGGCTCAGCGCTATGTAAACAGCAGCTACAAACACGTTGCTGAATTCCCTCGTCCAGGCCAGAACAACAGCAGCACACCATGGAGAGAGTTCCTGTACAGATTTGACACCTGCGCAGAGGCAAATCACTGGTCAGAAAAGACAATGGCCATCCAGCTGAAATTCTGCCTTGTTGGAGCTGCAGGCGCCATCATCCACAGAAACCCTCGATCATCCGAATGGGACTACCGCCGTCTGCTGGAAGAACTCGAAACTGCATACGGCCCTTCCTCATATCACTCAGCGGCTGTGGCAGTGGAACTGAGGCAAAGAGTACACAAATTTGGTGAGGCCCTTCATGTGTTCAGAGATGACATTTATGGAAAAGTAGCTGTAGCTTATGGAAATTGGTCAGAGGCCGAGCAAGATGCTATAGCTGTTGAAGTTTTCACAAATGGCCTGGGCGATGCAGAGCTAATCCAAAAACTGTTAGAAGAACGTCCAGCCACACTAGCCAGAGCTTATGAGATAGCCCATCACCATGAAACCACAAAGAGAGCTGCATCCTATATCACTAGCGTCATGCAGCCAGGGGCCCGTAACCTCACTGAACGCAGGCCCCGGGCCGTTGTTGTCAGAGAAAGAGACGAGAATGAGACTGTAACTGCCACTATACATGCAGCTAGCTCCTCACCCAATCGCTTTGCCCCACACACGTCTGCAAAAACACCAAGGCAACACAAGAACTTTAAAAGGGGTGACATTCGCTGCCATAATTGTAAAGGCTGGGGTCACAAACAGAGCCAGTGTTCATCCCCTCAAAGAAATGCAAAGACTTTCGTTCCAAGCACTCCCCAGGGAGTCTTGGACAGTGGAGCGTGGAGGAATGTGCTGCCCCTTCACCATTACAATGCCATTCACCAAGACATGAGACCCCCACGACGGTCATCCATCTTCAAGACTCTGCTCGGGGTGGGACCAGGAGATGTGCTTGTACGTGGTGAGGCCAAAATACCTGTCAGTATTAACAACTGGCAAGTTGAAGTGGACTTTCTCATGGCGGACATAACGGGCAATGAAGTACTGCTGGGCCACCCATTCCTCACACAAGCTGAGGCCCGCCTTGATTTTGGTAAGCGCCGCATAGTGCTGTTTGGGGAAGAGTTGTGCCAGGCCCAAGCTGGTGATACAGACATTGCACCAATAAAAGCTTGGTTAGAGGCCAGCAGTGAGCGCCCTCCCTGGACCACAGTCGCCCCTTGCAGTCCAGCCACCAAAACATACTGGAGCCAATAGAAAAGACTGTATTTCCGAGATGGAGTTCTGGTCCGCCGTTTTTACTGTCTGGACGACACACAGTACTACCCCCAAATTGTCCTGCCATGCAAAATGCAACCCGATGTCATGTGTCAGATGCACGAGGGGCCAATAGGTGGACATTTTGGTATTGAACGGACTGTGGCCAGACTTCAAACCAGATATTACTGGTACCACATGAGAGAAGACGTGGCCCTCTGGTGCCGGACTTGTACCAACTGTGCATGCAGTGTCACGATGGCCCTCACGGACCATCACAAGACGCCTCAGTCACCAGTGAGTTTGCAGTGATGTTTATTTCCTCCACCTGAACAATGAGAGCAAGTTTTTAGCCAAAGTCAAATTCCTTGTATGTGTTGTGCATACTTGGCCAATAAAGCTGTTTCTGATTCTGATTCTGATTCTGATTTACAGAGAGGGATGGACAAGCACAGGATACATACAATGAACAGGTGACGCCTGAGCCGGGGAGTACCCGATGCGCCAGACGAGATAATAATAAGGGTAAAGTCACACAGAGCGTACCTTAATAACGGGACCGTTAACAGGCGGGTAACAGGGGATTCCCAAGTCTGTTAACCATGATGAGCAACAGGAACGTAACAGGAATACAACAGGACATTACAGAGACTGCCGCATTGGAGGACATTTAGCGCCAGCCTTTATCTCTGGCCACTAATGACCCCAATGCGGCGCAGCTGCTCGCCATGACAGCAGCGCAGCAGCTGACTTTGACAGCAGGGAGCTCCCCCGGGCGCCTTCACAATAAAAGCCCGAGGAGCTGAAAGGAATCCTCTGCTGCCGAAGCCAGGGAAACATAATATGAGACCCGAGTGTGGGCAGAACCGACACTCGGGTTATGACAGTAGCTCCCCCTCGAGGCCGAGCTCTGAGCGGCCCGAGTAACACCCAAGCCCCCCACCCCCACCCCCCCTAGGGTGGGTGGATGGGGCGCTGGCAGGAGGGAGAGAGACAAACAAAAGGGCCTTTTCCACTAGCACGCTTTAGCGCGACACGGGACGGCTCAGCACGCTTTGTACGTTTTTCCACAAGCCCCAACACGGTTTAACAGCTGCGATTCTCAGCCCCGCTCCAGGGCAGGGTACAGCAGTGCTGAGCTGTGCCGTGTTGTGACGTTAACACACTGGTCGCCGCTGATTGGTCAGTTCGTAACCGGCGCTGATTGGTCAGGTTGTAACCGCCCCTCTCCTCCTCCTCATCTACCAAATCTTCACGACCTTCTCAATAAAGTTTTTGAAAAAAAAAGAAAAAAAAAGAATCTTCACGACCGCCTTTACTCAGCACGCAACCACTGTTGGCGGTTCCTTTTCAGTGTATTGCTGTGCTATTTTCATTTATTCTCTATCAAAAATGGCTTCGTGTAATAAGGGTGTTCCATGGACCAATAAGGAGGTGCAGTGTCTGCTCGCTGCATTGTCAGACGAACGTATGCAGCGCGAGTTAGACGGAGCCGCCCGGAATGAAAAAATATACTGGGAGGTCTCGACATCGGAGTCCTTTAACGGTGAGTTTTATTTTTTTTTTTATTGTGCGTTTTTTCGCAAATATATTCGGTAAGACGCTCAGTTTATTTATGCAATAAAAAAGCTGTTCATTTGTGGATGGATCGCTGGTTTATTGCCGCACAATGCGGACTAAAGCTTTTATTTTAATTATTCATGTGAACAATACGCTGAAATAAGCTTATGTATTCTTGTTAAAAATTATTGTCTTTTCTGTATATCTTGCACTTACGTGCTGTATTTTATTGTGTGCATTTTCCTTGTAGAATCATCCCACGCGTCCGCCGCGACAGCCCGTCCGGATTATTCAACCGAGCCTTCCTGACCCACAGCTGGCAGAGACGCTTCATTCATCCGAGTCGTGACCCAGTTTGGGAAGCTGGTGTAGACACTCAGTGGTCGGCGTGTATAAAATGTCGATTAACCTTCATGTTGTGTTGCAAAGTTTTTTTTTTTCTTTTAATATTTTGTATATAATAAAATGGAATTGTTTTGGAAAGTGTGGTTTGTCTGTTATAACACTGAATTATAAAACAGTATAATTACATAGAAATTCCATTGCCTAGTCTGATGAAAATGATGCTGATCATCCTGTCAGGGTCAACCATTGTAAAGGTAATGTAATTTTTAACTAGACCAAAAAAGAAATCTTTTTGTAAGCTTTCTGTTCTTTTTATTGAAATGAAATTGAAAAAGCTTACAAGTCAAAGTATGTAAAAAAGAAAGTATATGTAAATTGAATGTTCTATCGGCATTCCAAATTCAGAGATTTACAATACTTTAGAAGGAGTGTAGCATCATCTAAACAGAAAATAATAATACTGTTGTTCCAAACGTTGACCTGAAGGTGAAAAACGTGAATTTTTTTAATTCAGTACATCCAAAATGCCCTAGGACGTAAAAAATAATAATTTGGTGTAGGCCAGTGTGCCACCGTCTCATTATTTAATACGAATAAAAACAAGTTTCAGCTCATTATTTCTAGGTCATTTGGCAGTTAATTCCAAACAAAAGTGACTTGTGTTGTTGCAGCTTAATTATGAGATAAAATTAATTGTGAGATAAATCCACAGAGCGAGCAAGGCAGTAATCCTTGGATCCTTTTTTGTCTCGTGTAAATAAGGACTCAGTAGGGTGCGTAACGTCACGGGAGTGTGGCCCCACCTCGCTGAGAATCTGCTGCTGCCCCGCTTCTAAAACCTCCTAAAAAAAAAAAACACAGCACAAGCACAACACCGTGCTAATGGAGACAGAAGCATTCCGAGCCGTACTGAAGTGAATCGAGCCGTACCGAGGTGTGCTGGGCTAGTGGAAAACAGGCTATAGAGCAAGCAAGTGATAAGACCAACAAGGCTATAGAGGTAGGGGAAAAAAAACATAATCCCTTAAACGTGGGTAACCAGAACAAAGTCACAATAGGCAGTATACCTATTGGCAAAAACAAAGCGACATAAGGTGGAGGAAAAAAACCCACCAAACCCAGAAACAACATAGTGAGCCACAAAAACACAAATCAATCCCCCCCCCGCACACCGCAAAAGTCCCACAGACGAGATCAGAAACCCGGGGAGGGTGCAGTCCTGACCCGGAGGGATGGGGGCAAAAGGTTCGGGGGGTCATCCGGCATCAAAAGGCCACAGAACAGGGAGGGGAAAAGAGGACAGTTCGGGCGGCCTACCCCAGTCCCATGCTCGGAAGAAGAGAGTTTCAGGCGGCCGGAGCAGGTCGCCGCACAGGAAGACAAAAAAGTCGGGGGGCCGGCCCAGAGAACCAAACCAGCGAGACAGTCCTCCAGGCGGCCGCCCCGCAACACCAGCCCACCAGAACCGTTGGGAAGAAGCAGCCGGCGGTCCCGCTGAAAAGGGGAGAGATGAGGGGGAACCGGGCGGAGCGTTCGGGACCCCAACGGCCCCAGGTAGAGATGGGTAGCGCTCCTCAGGGAGACGAGGAGGATGACGGTGGAGATGAGGGTGACGAGGGAAATGAGCCTGTCCAGCATCCGGTGGCCGGGGATCTGCAGCTCCCTCACCGAATCTAGGACCTGCTGGTGCAGCACCCATGTCGGACCCCGATTGGGCCTCCGGAACCAAACCCAGGGTGGACCCCGATTGGACCTCCGGAACCAAACCCGCAATGGACCCCGACTGGGTCGGCATGGCACCAGACTCGACCTCCAACCCCGAAACCGGAACCTCTGGCGCAGCAGGCGAGAGCAGCCCCTCGCCGGCGACCCTGGGAGAAGACTCACAAAAGAGAGAAAACCCAGGATCAGGATCACCGGCAGCACCAGAACCCGGTGAAATAAGCTCGGACGCAGCGGGCAGCTGCACTCGGCTCATCTCCCCCTGAGACAGGCAAAAGTGCTCTAAGAGATGAAGAAGAAAGGTAAAACAGAGCACTTGCCTGAGCTCGGGTTCTGACGCCATCCAGGACTGCGACGATCCGGGCTCAGATGTCAGGAGGTCGTCCTCAGGCTCCCACTCAGCTGCGTCGAGCTCCGCAGCTGGCATGATGGTGTGTGCAGCTAGAGAGTCCTCCGGTACCGATGTCCACGCCGATGGCCCGCACGGTGCGGTGGCAGGAGAACCTCGACCCGCTGGACCGGACTGCTCCTCCGTGGAACCCCAGGGTCGCTTCCACATCGGCAAAGGCTCCACACTGCAGTCCGCTCTCCTCCTCCACCCACGGCGTGGCTGCGGAACCAGAACCAGGCTCTCCAGAACCACAGGCCCCCTCCTCATCCAGCGACGTTGGCCTGGCGTCGAGGACCACTCAGCGAAGGGAGACACAGAGGAAGCAGGGTTAATTCCTTCATCCACAGCAGGTAGAGGGAGCTCGAGGGGCTGCATACCCCGAACTCCACCCCCAGGAGTCAGACAAGGCAAAACAATATCGAAATGAGAGAAATTATCATGCACTTGCCTTTCTCCTGAGGGTAAGATGGTTCCCGCTGTGGGGGACGTTGTTCCTCCCTTTCCCCGCTGGATGGCGACAGAGGGACCTCTGGGAAGACGAGGTGAGGCCACTCGAGGTGGTTCCGGGATGGAACTTGCCGAAACGGAGCTCCCGAGACACACAGCAGCCAGAATAGGCGACGAGGAGGAGGGGGCGACAGCCAGGGTCAGTCGGGCATGAAGCGCTGACGGGACAGCAGGCGAAGGCCCGGAAAAAGACGAGGCTGCGGGGATTCCCCTCTGACGAGGCACAGGAGTGACAGCTGTGTGGGGGGTTGAGCCCTTGCGGCGACCCGGAACTGGATCCAGACGGGGTTTCAGCTGAGGATTCTGCTGAGGAGAGCCCGCGTCGTTACGCCGACTTCGTCATCGGCCCCCAGACGGCGTATACTCCTGGTTCTTCTCCGGGACGGGAACAGAACAATGACGCAGGGAGCGTGGATGCTTTCTCCCCTGCTTCCTGCTCCTCTCCTCCAGCCCACGAAGCGACTCGCGTTGGACGGCGAGTTCCTCCCACCTCGCTATCACCTCCGGGTGATCGTCAGACTCGAGGGGGAGATTAAGCAGAAATTCCTCAGCGTCGTCCAAATGTCTTAGAATGTCGCTGGGAGCGTCCCACAGCGTAGCGGAAGAGATGGTGTTGTCAATCTCTTCCAGAGCTTCCGCTAGCTGCCTGCCCAGGCGCCGGCCGCGGCTCCTGGATGACGTCATACTCCCAGCTGCAGACACTCAGACAGGTAGGAACAGTCAGTCCAGTACAGCAAAACTACACCGTGAATGGCGTCTCGTACTACGCCTCCTCTCCGGGCGTTTGGCGGCAGTCTACTGTCACGATGGCCCTCACGGACCATCACAAGATGCCTCAGTCACCAGTGAGTTTGCAGTGATGTTTATTTACAGATAGGGATGGACAAGCACAGGATACATACAGTGAACCGGTGACGCCTGAGCCGGGGAGTACCCGATGCGCCAGACGAGATAATAATAAGGGTAAAGTCACACAGAGCGTACCTTAATAATGGGACTTTTAACAGGCGGGTAACAGGGGATTCCCAAGTCTGTTAACCATGATGAGCAACAGGAATGTAACAGGAATACAACAGGACATAACAGAGACTGCCACATTGGAGGACATTTAGCGCCAGCCTTTATCTCTGGCCGCTAATGACCCCAATGCGGCGCAGCTGCTCGCCATGACAGCAGCGCAGCAGCTGACTTTGACAGCAGGGAGCCCCCCCGGGCACCTTCACAATAAAAGCCCGAGGAGCTGAAAGGAATCCTCTGCTGCCAAAGCCAGGGAAACATAATATGAGTCCCGAGTGTCGGCAGAACCGACACTCGGGTTATGACATGCAGTGCCAGACCGCATAAAACACCACAAGCACCCATGGGAACTGTCAGGGTTGGAGCCCCCATGGAGCGCATTGCACTGGACATTATGGGCCCACTCAATGAGACAGAACGCAAAAACAGCTATGTGCTCGTAATACAGGAGTATTTCACAAAATGGGCTGAAGCATTTCCTATCCCAGATGAAAAGGCTGTCACCGTGGCACGCGTTGTTGCAACAGTATGGGTGTCCCGCTTCGGAATGCCTCACTCTTTGCACAGCGACCAAGGGCGCAATTTTGAATCAGAGGTGTTTCAAGAAATGTGCCGTCTATTTGGCATTGAGAAAACCCACACTACGCCATTCAGACCACAGTCAGATGGCCAAGTTGAACGTTTTAATGCCACACTTCAAAAGATCTTGGCCTCTATTGCAGAACACTGTCACTGGGATTGGGACCTGATGACCCCATATGCAGTTATGGCCTACAGAGTGACCAAGCACAGTGCTACTGGTTTTACCCCCAACTATATGATGTTCGGACGTGAAATAAATGAGCCAGTGGACCTTGTAGCCGGTCTGCCCCCGGACTCTGACCATGCACCTTCAGACCCAGAGTATGTGCAACAAATATGCGAGCGGCTGGAGCTGGCTCACAACATTACTCGAGAAGCCCTGGGTGAGTCAGTCACACGTGCAAAAAGACAATATGACAAAATCGCTTGCCACACACAGTACAAAGTCGGAGACGCAGTGTGGTACCTCATCAAAGGAACACAGCATGTCAAAAACAGAGTCAAAAAGTTCCTCCCCTCCTATGAAGGACCCTTCTTTGTTATGGGACAGTTGGATGATCTAGTCTACTGGATCCAAAAGAGCCCCAGAGCCAAAGTCAAAGTCGTCCATCATGACCAACTGAAACACTACCGCAGCTGTGAGCAGCTGGACAACACTTGGGTCCTGGACCAAGCCCAGAACACCTTCTGAGATCTTGCCACCAGCTGTGGAGGGGGACCCAGCAGACCAGGACCTCAGCCTGTACAACTTGTTTGCTACTGCCTCCAGTGATGGCCCCAGCAATTCCCGGCCGTCCACTCCACCTGCTAATGCTCCCAATGTGATTGGGTCTCTTCCATCCACTCCTTCCCATGTGATATTTGACCATGGTGGGGGTGCGGGGGGAGAGCCACACCATCAGGCTCAGCACGTGTCACGGCCCAAACATTGGCGCAGAGGACCGGACCGTTACGGGGACTGGGTTACTGAGTGAGCCAACTGTAGTAGTTCATGTTTGAACTAGAGACTCTCCAGTTTACATTTTTAGACTCTAGTCTAGTTATAATGTTCTATACATTTGTTTAAAAAAAAAGTTGAAGAGACAATGCTTTCATATATCTACATGCACTTTGTTTCATCTGAATGTATTGTATTTTGATTAGTTAGACAGTGTTCGGATACCTCACGCCACGACCCCAATCACCGCCGAAGGCAAGAAGGTGGTCGGCCTTCCCCATCACACCGATATACCCCCTATGGAAGGAAAATGGGCAATTCTTCTGCTGATCATAACAGGCTTCAAAGGTCCACTCAAGGAAATCAGCAGAATGAGAGGAATTATCAGAAGGCCCAAAATCCAGCATTCAGAAAGGATGGCAACAGACAACATTGGTGAATCACAGAGACTGAGTGTAAAAGCCATATTAATTGCATATGCCATGCTATGTGATATTTTCTGTATGATTAGTAAATCAACATGCTCATTGAGTAAAAAGTACATGTAATGTATGTAATCACCTGAAATAATGAGTGTAATCAAATTGTATGATTGTATGTATTTTTTAACTGCACAAAAGAAGGTTTTATGAAAAACAGATTGTGAAATATTGGAAAGAGCCCTGTTTACTGGAAATGTGTTAGAAATGAGGAAATAGGCACAGATGTCCAACAAACTGAGGTATTTTGGTAATGGAAAATGCTGAGAGGCTAGCGGGAAAGGCCATGAGTCATGAGCGCCTGATCAGTCACATGGTTTACGAGAATTGACTAGCCTGAACATGTGCAGAAATGAAATAATGCTTATATAACAATGTAACTTTAAGCCAATCATAAGAGGCCAAGAAGCCTAGGGCGAGTTTGGGACCAATCAGAGAACTTGAGCAAAGTTTATTTAAACCAAGCCTATTTTGCCCCAAATGTTCACTTTCTCAGTGATCTACAATGAGGCAACATCGTTGCAGCGGACTGAAGACAGGGAACGCCAGAAGAGAAGTGATCCAGGTTCTGCCTCAATTCTTCAGCCTTTAAACAACTTTTACATCTGCTGCTAAAGTGTTATAATAACACTTATCCAAAAAGAGGAACAAGCTACAGCTGCTAGGCCCCAGCTCTAAGCCAGAAGGCTGAGTCATCGTGGACCAACCGGGGGTAGAAAGCAGAAGCTGCCCCGGACTGGGACATCGCTATGGAGGCCAACTCATCGCTCATCCCCCTGCCAAAGGCGGCTAAAGAGGAAACATCTGGCTGGCTGCGGCAGTCTTGTTCCTACCCTTGCCTTCCCTCTCTTTCCCCAGAAGAGGGGCTTCAACGAAAGAAGACAGCGATCACACATCCTTTTGCCCAAAACTCACCCTTCAGGTTTCTTAGATATAACCCACAATTAATCAGGTATTTTTTTTTATCAGGTTTTGATTTAAAGATTTTGATCTATTTTGATTTTTACTCACATTTTTTTTTAACTTTTTGATGATTTACTGAACACTTCATTGGGTTATTTTGAAATTTTTTGAGTTTAAATCTCTTTGATCAAATGACTGATTTTTTACAATTTTCAACTTTTCAATCAAGGTTTTGCAATCAGGGTTCTGGGTTTAATTTTTAATTTTCAATTTTCATCCTGTTTATATGGACTGTTTAATGCAACTTATCCTGTTTAGGCTGAGCTTTGCTGATTTTTAATAAATACCACAGCATATCAAAGACAGTATGGGACTCTGTGGGCTTATTGATTCAGCGTCCATTCTCAAGGGGTGATTTTTTTACATTTTTTGAGCTTTAAAAGGTTTTCCTTACTTAATGGTGTTTAAAATAGATTCCCTATAAACCAATTTTTCCTGGTTTTAAACATTTACCCAGATTACCAAGAGCAATGTAAGACCATGAGAGGCTGTCGTTAATATTGGAGGTGTGTTCCAGGTGTCTGACTGGACAGGTCACTCAGTCGGAGGTCTGGTATAGAGGTAGTGGGGGTCCTCCAATAAATGAAGACAGTACAGCTGGGGTAACTCTCAAGTCACCAAGCACACCTACACAGGTAACAGAATTTCCTATGAGGAAGATTCCTCTAGGAACTGCAAGCTGGTGAACCTAACCTCAATTCCCGAGGTCCAAGGTCAAAGGGTCTTCGACACGGTGGTGTCCCTGGGTGGGCCCCGAAGGAGCAACGGGGTCCACAAGCTGTTGGGTTTGAGTCGCCTGAGCAGCCAAAGAGAGTCCAGCAGTCAAGAGCGGCTGCTGTGCTGTTCAAGAGATCCTGATCTGAGGCGCGGGCAGGCAGGTGTCCTGCCTGGGTCTTGCTACAGTGTAGCCTGCGAGGGAGCACCACAACAGGTAAAAACCTATCGAGAAATTGGAAGGCAACGTGGGTGCTACAGGCTGCAGAGTTCTGTCCAAGAAGCTGACAGGACTAGGAGCATCGACTCAGCCGGGCCTGATGAGGTCCGGGAGGAGGTGCAGTGACCTGGGTCTCTCCCCTCATCCCTGTGCCCCCATGTGCTAAGGGGAGGCTTTGAAGGGAAGACACAAAGCGACTTACAAGAAAGATGGCAGAAGGGTTCAACGCAGCAGAGGTCGGGGTATACCCTGCCCTCAACGCACTGCAAGACGACGCTCCTGGGGGCTCTGAGTCAGCAGAGCTCTACGGGGGGTCTGGAGGCAAAGAAGATCAAGAAAAAAGTCAAGAGCCACAGCCCCACAGGGGCACATTGAAGGTAAGCGAAGGATCACTTCTTCCGGCCTTCAGAGAGAGCAGTCGCTTTTTTCTTTTCTCCTCCTTCTCCCTCCTCTTCCCTCCCTTCTGACTAAATCCCAGCTTGCTACTGTCTGTGTCTGCGTTGCTCTTCTACTGACTGATTCTTGATCCAAACGGAAAATTATGGATTTAGTAAGCTGGGCCTTGAACACAATTGACACCGTTTTTTCGACGACGAAATCGGGCCCGGGGGAGCCCACCTGTCCTTCAGGTACTGCTGCTGCGGGTTATGTAAGAGACACATACAATTAGAAACTTATGTGTCTGTGCACCCTTTCAATTGAAGATGCGGAAGACATCTACCTATTCGGCTTTACGATCTCAGGACTTCTACTGATCGGCTTTGGGTTAGTCCTGGTGTATCGAAAACTGAAGAAGATGAACAGAGCTTATCAAATTGCTGACCCCAGGCTCTTTCATCAATTTGACCAGCTGGGGAGAACTCTGATAGCGGCTAACGGTGAACTGAATAGAAAGGTTGGTAACATCATGATGTCGCTGGGAGCTCTTCAGGAAATGATTTTAAAGCCTGGCAACGATGGAAATAATGGAGCACTAAACGCATAAGAGATGAAATTTTTTTCTCTGAGTGACTGCTTATTCGACCTTGTTTTCGGCGCCCCTCAGCTCCACTCCTCCAGGATGAAAGATAAGGCAGTAGAATTGTTGTGGCTGATTTCTCTCCTTCATAAACAATCTGGCGTACAGCAATCTGAACTCTCAAGGACAGCGCTATGTGACTGGTTCAGAAAATTCCATCTGCCATGCACCAAGGACATGCTCTTCTAAGTTTCAGACACTAGACATAACATCTCTGCTGAGAGAGGATTTTTGCTGTCCACCAGTAACTGATAAACACTCACTTGCATTCAACATACACGACTGATTCATTTACACTGATATACACATCCATTCACTCACTCTCTCTGCCTTTGTTTTTGTTTTTGTGAGGTTGACTGTCTGCTCTCTGCAATTGAGAGGTTTTTTTTTTCATTGTAATCATAATCTGCTTACACAATTATAAGCTGTATTCTGATAACAGTTTTTTTTTCTCTCCGCCCATTGTGTCATTCCCTTTTCCTCCTTCCCCCCCTCCCCTTATCTCTCACTGTTTGATGAGGCGCCTTTGTTTACGGCTGCCGTGTCGTTGTGCTGCGCTTACACACGCGCCAATGTCAAGTCAAATTCCTCGTGTGTTTTTTTACATGCTTGGCAATAAAGCTTATTCTGATTCTGATTCTGATTCTGATCAGCTGAAAGAAGACAAAGTGGGGCTCAAAGAATCCCCATCAAAGTGGGGGTTATGTCATGGCGGCCTCTGGGCCGTCATTGGCTTCATCAGTCCCAGCTGCGCACAGACCAACAGGTGCCAATCAGTGGCTGTTAAAAGCCAGTGTTGCTGACAGCCCGTCACGGAGTCGTCTGTCCTCCTCATCGGAGTATGAACCAGAGCTTCGCTCACAAGCCTCGTCAAGAACGTCTCGTCAGGAACTGCCACGTAAGAGAACTATTTGTTACTCAACCCCTTGCCTTTACCCCTGTGCACAGGTGGACCTCCTAGGCAGCGGACCAGCTTCCCCAGCTGACGGGGCATTGCCACTTCAGCCACGTAGCTCCTCGCTACCACCTCTGCTACGGGTACGTCTTACTCCTCAGCTGCAAGATCTGCTACTGTCTCAGTTACAGGAGCTGTCATCACCACGATCAGTGGAATCTCTGTCATCACCACCATCGGAACTGTCATCGTCACGGTCAGTGGAATCACTGCCAACACTGCCGTCAGAACTGTCATCGTCTCGGTCAGTGGAATCACTGCCGTCACCATCACAGGAATTGCCATCATCACAGCAACAGGTGGATTCACTATCACGGCCATGAGCACATTCACCTCCACGCTGCACGGCCGCTGGAAGTCAGCAGGACGCTACCTGTGGATCACCCAAGTAAGCCCCTTCACCTACAATTACTCACAAGTGCTGAACAGCAGTAATTGTATCTGCTTGCGTGTTACAGGGTTGCCAGGTCTCCGTCCGGACTGCTCAGTTCCAGCGACCAGAACTCTGTACTTGCACTCACTCACACACTACACACTCTCACTCTACAATAAAAGGATTATTGTCACTATCTGCCCGTGTCAGTGTCTGTCTCCTGGGTCCTAAACATGTCAGTACGACTCCGTCACGTTGACCCAGCGGACAGTTCACTGTCACGCAATCTCAACACACTTAGCGCTCGGGTAGATTTGTTAGCACACCAGCAGACAGTAATCCTTAATCAGTTAACCTTAATTAACAGTCGGCTGGATCGTCTGGAAGGACACCAGACGTTCTCCCCGACCGCAAATATTTCAGCCCCTGCAGGCTCAGCGTCAGGTCAAGCTAACACCTCATCGACCCCTCGCCTCGCCCCTGTTCCCACTCCGGCCCGGTTCAGCGGAAAACTCGGGGAAGCCCGAGGATTCATCTTACAATGTGAATCAGTTTTTCTCTGCGTTCCAGGAGATTTCGCCTTAGACTCAAACAGGATTGGTTATGTCATTAATTTGTTGGCAGGTAGAGCTTTAGATTGGGCATATTCAGTCATGGCTAAACCAAGCTACTCCATGCTGACTTACCAGGAGTTTGTGACAGAATTCATGTCCATGTTTGATCATACTGATAGGGGTGAGGTCAGAATCAGAATCAGAATGAGAATCAGAATCAGATTTATTGCCATTGTTCATGTAATACACAAACTAGGAATTTGTCTCGGTGCCATGCTGCAACATTAAAAACATAATGAGAAAAAGGGATAAACTAAAAAACTAAAGGACTAGAAACGTGCAATAAGTGTAGAAAAATAAGTAATAATAAGTAATAATAATAATAATACTAGTAATAATGAGTAGTACTAGTCAAGGCAGTTTTAAAAAATTAGCAAGTAGCAGATAATGTGAAGTACCACATAGTGCAGTCGATAATGCAACAGAAAAACAGTGATGAATGACGTGAGTCTGGTTGAGCTGCTGTACATAGTGCACGAGAGTCAAAAGTCACTTAATGTTCAGCAGTCTGATGGCAGAGGGGAAAAAGCTGTTCATGTGCCGGGAGGTTTTAGTCAGAATGGACCGAAGCCTTCTACCTGAGGGGAGGGGGGCAAACAGCACGTGACCAGGATGTGAAGGATCGGCTATGATCCGGCCAGCATGCCTCCGGGTCCTGGAGATGTACAGGTCCTGGAGAGATGGGAGCTCGCAGCCTATCACCTTCTCAGCAGTGCGCACAACGCGCTGCAGCCTTAGTCTGTCCCTGGCAGTGGCTCCTGCATACCACACAGTTATGGAGGAGGTGAGGATGGACTCGATGATGGCCGTGTAGAACTGCACTAACATCTTGGTGGGTAGCTTGAGCTACCCACCAAGGTAGGTGGGTAGCTCAAGGTGTTGACAGAACACCTCAAGGTGTTGAGGTGTTGACAGAACGGCTGTTGAGCCTACAGCAGGGAAAGAGATCAGCTGCTGACTACGCTATTGACTTCCGGGTCCTGGCCGCAGAGATTGGGTGGGGGGAGCCATCACTGTGTGGTATTTTCCTGCGCAGTCTAAATGATGAGTTAAAGGATGAATTAGTGGCACGGGATAAACCGGACAACTTGCGTGATTTGATTGCCCTAACGGTTAGCCTGGATAGCAGAATAAGGGAGCGGGCGGCCGAACGGCGAGCTACTTCCCGTTCGGTTAAACCTCGCCCTCGCGTCACTAACTCACCTCTTCTCGCTCTACCAGCATCAGAGGAATCCCCGGATCAAGAGGCTATGGTTATAGGTCAGTCTAAAGTGTCAGCAGCTGAGAGACAGCGCCGTTGGGATCTGGGCCTTTGTTTCTACTGTGGGAAAGAGTCACACGGGGTTTTTGAGTGTCCCAGTAGGTTAAAAGGGAAGGTCCGTGGATCGCAGTAGGGGGATTCATGGGCAAGAATTTAGAAGAACCCCTTACTAGTTGCCGTCTACCCATCAGACTGATCCATGCACATACAGAACACTCCACACTGGCATTAATAGACTCAGGAGATGAGCAGAATTTTATTTCTAGAGACCTGGCAACCCGAATGGGCCTTAGCTGTCAGACTCTAGATCCCCCTGTTAAACTCATCACCCTGTCCAAGGCGTCCCTGACCACTGTCGCCCATCAGACGGCCCGGCCCCAGTTTCTATAATTGTGTCAGGAAATCACAGGGAGAAGATTAGGTTCCTAGTCCTGCCCGTCTCTTCTTTGCCCGTCATCCTGGGGTACCCCTGGCTTCGATTGCATGACCCCACCATTGACTGGCAAGCAGGGAGCATTTCAGCGTGGAGTACGTTCTGCCTGAGTGCCTGTCTCCAATCTGCGGCGTGCGCCCCATTGGTCAAGGTGCCTCCGCCCCATTCGTCACCACTGGACCTGTCCAAGGTACCTGAGGTTTACCATGACCTGGGGTTAGTTTTTAGCAAGTCTCGGGCGTTGTCTCTACCCCCCCCCCCCCCATCGCCCTTACGACTGCGTAATTAATCTGAAGGCTGGGGCCCCTCTTCCTGCTAGCCGCCTATACAGCCTATCAGCCCCGGAGCGCGAGGCTATGGACACATACATCAAGGAGTCCCTGGCCTCTGGAATCATCCGCCCATCGTCTTCGGCTGTGGGAGCCGGGTTCTTCTTCGTCGGGAAGAAGGATGGCTCGTTACGCCCCTGCATCGACTTCCGGGGTCTCAACGAAATAACGGTAAAAGACAAATACTCTCTGCCCTTGATGAACACTGCCTTTGACTCCCTCCAGGGGGCATCCTGGTTTACTAAGTTAGACCTCAGGAATGCTTATCACCTAGTGCGCATAAGAGAAGGTGATGAGTGGAAGACGGCTTTCCGGACCCCAAGCAGGCATTTTGAGTACCTTGTAATACCGTTTGGGTTAACCAACGCTCCGGCCGTCTTCCAGCGTTTAATAAACGACGTTTTGCGGGATTTCCTGAACTTGTTTGTGTTTGTATATCTTGACGACATACTGATCTTCTCTCGCACCCTAGAAGAACATCAGGTGCATGCCCGTAAGGTACTACAGCGCCTCCTGGAGAATCAACTGTTCGTCAAGGCCGAGAAATGTGAGTTCCATACTGACCAAACCTCCTTCCTAGGGTTCATAATAGCCCGGAACCAGGTGCTCCCTGACCCGGCCAAGGTCAAGGCAGTAGTGGATTGGCCTGCACCCACCTCTAGGAAGCAGCTCCAAGGATTCTTGGGTTTTGCTAATTTCTATAGGAGGTTTGTGCCCAACTTTGGTAATATTGCTCGCCCTCAGACTGCGCTCACCTCCCCTAAGACCCCGTTTTGCTGGAGTGAGGAGGCAGCCGGAGTGTTTGAGAAACTGAAGAGGGAGTTTGCTTCGGCCCGGGTCCTAACTCAGGTGGACCCGAAACTGCAGTGCTTGGTGGAAGTGGACACCTCTGACTCGGGGGTAGGAGCGGTACTCTCCCAACGCTCTCCCAAGGATGGTAAGATTCGCCCGTGTGCTTACTTCTCTCATCGTCTATCCCCGGCAGAGAGAAAT
Source organism: Pholidichthys leucotaenia (assembly GCA_020510985.1). NCBI lineage: Eukaryota > Metazoa > Chordata > Actinopteri > Cichliformes > Pholidichthyidae > Pholidichthys > Pholidichthys leucotaenia. The sequence continues at coordinate 180,682,523 of CM035850.1, read as the reverse complement.
TACAGCATAGGAGACAGGGAGCTGCTGGCAGTGAAGCTCGCCTTGGAGGAGTGGAGACACTGGCTGGAGGGGGCTGCTCAGCCGTTCGTGGTATGGACGGATCATTGTAACCTGGAGTACCTCAGGACGGCGAAGCGCCTGAATGCACGCCAGGCTCATTGGTCCCTCTTCTTTGGCCGGTTCAATTTTTCCATCACTTACCGGCCGGGAAGCGAGAACGGTAAGCCGGATGCCCTCTCACGGCAGTTTGACGCACCATCCTCTGAGGACCAGGAAACTCCTATCCTGCCGCCCTCCTGCGTCGTGGGCGCTCTGTCCTGGGGTATCTGCAAAATGGTTCGTCGGGCTCAGAGGACTGAGCCGGACCCCGGGGGGGGGGGGGGGAGGCGGGCCGCCTGTTTGTTCCACGTGCCATTCGGGGCCAAGTGATTGAGTGGGGTCACACCTCCAAGTTGGCTTGTCACCCAGGGGTGGGCCAGACTGTGGACCTTCTCCAGAGGACCTTCTGGTGGCCAGGGCTATGGAAGGACGTCGTGGGCTACATCCGGGCTTGTGCTCAGTGCGCCACCGGGAAGACGACATCATCCCCCCCGACGGGCCTGTTACACCCGTTGCCGGTTCCTTCTCGCCCCGGTCCCACGTGGCTGGGGATTTCGTGACTGGTTTGCCCACCTTGGACAACTTCACTACAGTTTTAACCATTGTGGACCGTTTCACGAAGGCAGCCCATTTTGTGCCTCTTCGGGGTTTGCCTTCAGCCCAGGAAACAGCGGACCTCCTCGTTCAACATGTGGTCCGCTTCCATGGCATCCCCGCCGACATAGTGTCGAACCGGGGACCACAGTTTGTCTCGCAGGTCTGGAAGGCTCTCTGTGCGGCACTGGGGGCTACAGCCAGCCTCTCCTCTGGTTATCATCCCCAGAGCAATGGCCAGTGTGAGCGGGCTAACCAGGAGCTTGAGGCTGCATTGCGCTGTGTCATCTCCTCCTGCTCATCCTCCTGGAGCAAGTATCTTCCTTGGATTGAGTACGCCCATAACACCACGGTCTCTACGGCTACGGGCGTCTCCCCTTTCAAGGCGTCATCTGGTTTTGATCCACCACTGTTCCCAGAGGAAGAGAGGGAGGTAGCGGTTCCCTTGGTCCAAGCCCACATCAAGTGCTGTTGGCGAGTTTGGCTCATCGCCCGCCAAGCCCTGTTAAAGACCACAAAACGCAACATCCAGGTGGCCAACCGGCATAGGAGACCCGCCCCGGACTACAAGGTGGGTCAGAAGGTTTGGTTGTCAACCAGGAATATTGGTGTACCGGCTGAGAAGCGTAAGCTTACCAAGCGCTTCATTGGTCCTTACACCATCACTCGTATTATTAATCCTGTGTCTGTGCACCTGTCTCTCCCCTCTTCGATGCGCATCTGCCCCACCTTTCATGTCTCCCAGGTCAAGTCATACATCTCTGACCCCCTGTGCCCGCCTCCCGCAGCCCCCGCCCCCCGAGGATGATCGATGGCCATCCGGCCTGGGGGGTGACTGCCATCCTGGACGTTCGCAGGCGAGGTCGCAGGCTTCAGTATTTGGTGGACTGGGAGGGTTTTGGACCGGAGGATCATTCTTGGATTCGCCCAGCGTTGATCCTGGATAAACAGCTGATCCGCGATTTCCATCGGGCGAATCCAGGTAGAATTGGGCAGGTGCCTGGAGTAACTGCTAGAGGGGGGAGTACTGTCATGGCGGCCTCTGGGCCGTCATTGGCTTCATCAGTCCCAGCTGCGCACAGACCAACAGGTGCCAATCAGCGGCTGTTAAAAGCCAGTGTTGCTGACAGCCCGTCACAGAGTCGTCTGTCCTCCTCATCGGAGTATGAACCAGAGCTTCGCTCACAAGCCTCGTCAAGAACGTCTCGTCAGGAACTGCCACGTAAGAGAACTATTTGTTACTCAACCCCTTGCCTTTACCCCTGTGCACAGGTGGACCTCCTAGGTGGCGGACCAGCTTCCCCAGCTGACGGGGCGTTGCCACTTCAGCCACGTAGCTCCTCGCTACCACCTCTGCTACGGGTACGTCTTACTCCTCAGCTGCAAGATCTGCTACTGTCTCAGTTACAGGAGCTGTCATCACCACGATCAGTGGAATCTCTGTCATCACCACCATCGGAACTGTCATCGTCACGGTCAGTGGAATCACTGCCAACACTGCCGTCAGAACTGTCATCGTCTCGGTCAGTGGAATCACTGCCGTCACCATCACAGGAATTGCCATCATCACAGCAACAGGTGGATTCACTATCACGGCCATGAGCACATTCACCTCCACGCTGCACGGCCGCTGGAAGTCAGCAGGACGCTACCTGTGGATCACCCAAGTAAGCCCTTCACCTACAATTACTCACGAGTGCTGAACAGCAGTAATTGTATCTGCTTGTGTGTTACAGGGTTGTCAGTTCTCCGTCCGGACTGCTCAGTTCCAGCGTCCAGAACTCTATACTTGCACTCACTCACGCACTACACACTCTCACTCTACAATAAAGGGATTATTGTCACTATCTGCCCATGTCAGTGTCTGTCTCCTGGGTCCTAAACATGTCAGGTTATGCTGCAATGGGTGACCCGTTCACCTGGAGCAGCAGGGTCCTGCAAGAAATGAGTCAAGAGTACAACCAACACGGCATCATCTACACCACTGAGGCTTTAAGGGAACACCTCAGTGCTGAGGTAACAAGGCAGGGTCAGAGTCTCCTGCTAACAAGTTATCACAATATCCCGCTGCTGGTGGTGAAGTGCCCTCCAGCTGATGCCCACAAAAAAGAAATCGGGCAGTGGTTGGAGTGGTGGGTGACGCAGTTAAGGCAGCTGGATGAACAACAGTATGAAGTGGTGAAGCTCTACAGCTCCAGTCAAGAACTCGACCCCTTGGTCAAAATGGTGGCCAAGGAAATGTAAATCTCTTCAAGTCGCATCAAAGAAGAAACTTCAGCGGTGAAAAGGTATCACAAATACTCTGATAGTCTGCAAGAGCTTCAACAATATGAAGAAAAGTGTAAGACGCGCCGACAAGCACGACTTCAAACAGCAGAAGGCAGCGACAGTGACAGTATTAGTATTCAATATACAAGTCTGGCTGGGTTAGACTCAAGCTACTTCACAAAGCAAAAAAAAGAGCAAGGTGAGCAGTCAGAACATCGACCTCCCTCCTCAGACAACGAAGAAGAAATGCAAATAAGAGCAAGAGCTGCTTCTGAGGAGGAGGAGGACGTGTTAGATACGCTTGAAAAAACAACAGGACAGCTAGCTGCCTCGGTGGACAAACTGCTGAAGCATCATCTAACTCCAGGGCATAACCTGGGGGACAAAGAAGAAAAACAACACAGCACAGGAGCAGCCTGGCAGGGGGATCGAATTCCCCCAGCTACAACAGTGAAGACAAGACCGGCAGTTAATCAAGAGCTGCTAGAGGGATTCGGGGCGGTCTTGAAGAACAGAAAAGAGCAGCACTACCGTTCTGTGAGTCCAGTAAGGTATTCAGCACAGACACCTAGTACACCAGCAACAGTGGTAAGAGGTAAAGAGAATATACAAGCACAAGGTGGGGGTCAGTCATCAAGATTCTACGACAAGCCTCACCCCCTTCCAGATCACACTCCTCTCCCCTACAACAGAGCAGTATGGGGGTATGAGGAGAATCCCCACACAGCGGTTGCCTCTGTCCTTGAAGATGAGAAGAAATCACTCCCCCCTATCCCTGAAAAAGCCCAATTGTTCCTGTCAGTAGGGAAGATCAAGGCTTTCAGGTTAGTGGCAAGACCCTGGCTGCTGGAGGCAGATGGGTTGGTGGTGTTCACTGACCATGAGCTGAAGATAAGAAATGCCTCCTTCAGAAAAGAGCTGCATGGGAAAATTGGTAGAAAGTATCAAGAAGAGAGTCAAGAAGTCAAGAAATTTTGCTATGATCAAAGAAAAGAAGAGTCAACAATAGGGGTGGTAAGTGGGGGTGATCTTTCTTACTATATGATCCTGCTGGTTCCTATGCAAGAATACAAGAAAGGAGATGCAGTTGGGCTTCATCGATCGCTCATGGGCTCAAACATACTCAGAGCCCTCTGCAGAGCTGCAGACTTCCAGCTAAGAAGAGTAGTGCTGCCGCTACGTGGGTTGATCTCCGGCGCTCATCATTGGGGTGAAGCAGAAAAAGCAGTAAGAGCAGCAATAGACAAGTACATGGAGTGGCCGGGAAAAGGGCGCTCACTGAGAGAAATAGTCATGGTAGTTTCACCGCAACAAGACACAGAACAACGACTCAGAGAAGAAGCCACCAAAAAGTCAAGAGAAGAAAAGAGTTTTGGCAGCAAAAAGGTACAACAAACTCAGACCCCTAAAGGTAAAGGCACGGGGGCTGAGCGGCAAGGCAGGTCAGGGAGTCAACGAAGAAGCTCATCATCTCAAAAAGCTGCCATCAGCCCAAAGAAAGAAAAGCCATCAACTACAAGAGGTAGAGAGCAGCAAAGGACAACAGACAGATCACATCGAAAGAGCAAAGTGGGGGCATGGGTAGAGCACAGTCCAGAGAGTTACTCTGAAGAATCTCAAGCCAGTCCCAACAGGTATTATGTAGGTGAGGCATGCAAAGGGGACTGGAGGCAGAAAAATGAAGATTCAGAAGAAGAACCTGACTCCCTGGAAAGGGAGCAAGAACAAATTGAACAACATCACCCTAAAAGTGACACAGAGAGTGCTCTATCCGAAGAGGCACCCCTGCGAGAAATGCAAAAGCTCAGAATTAGTAGCCACAGGTGTGACAAGAAAGAAGATCCAAGAGTAGACATTGAAAAAGCCTCAGAGAGAGTAGCCCGTGATCTCAGCATTGGCCCCATAACAACAAAAGACCAGCGCAAGATAAACATGCCCAAAGTCGACCAAGCTGATTTTGAAATTTCAGAAAGCTGGAGTCAGAATCAAAACACCTTCAAGACCCTGCCAGTAACAGCTACATATGGTGAGTGGGCTAATTTGTTAATGATGCTATCAGCAGCTCAAGTAGACAAAGCAAAAGCTCTCACCAAGCAATTTAAAAAGGCCTTCTTTGAAATAACACATGATGTCATACTAAGAAGAATGAAAAAAGCTGCAAGAAAACACTCAAAAGAAGTACTGGCAGAAGAAGAAATCTCTGCAGATGATGAGGAGGACGAGTCCCCTCAAAGGCAAAGAAAACAGGTAAAACAAAAGTTCCAAAGCACCAATCCTACTGTTGTGACAGCATCACACCTGCAAGATGGAGCCTACAAAGACTTCAAGATTTTAAACACACTGGTCCCCCCACCAAAAACAAATCAAGCAGTGGTAGACTACCTTAAAGGTGTTTGGGAGATGGTGAAAGGTAGTACCACAAATGAATTGGCCAAAAAACTCTGGTTAAGCCGAGTCACTAACAGTAGGGTGCCCATAGATGACTCTGTACCAGCCAAAACTTATTATCTGAGAATGGTGCTGGAAAATGATAATGATGAAGACAGCTTGGTGGTGAAGATGCGGCAACAGCTAGATTCAGGTAGCACCCTCTCACATGTCTGGTACCTGGTCAAGAAAGACATACCACCGACAAGATGGGTAAATGTTTTGAGGAAGCTCACCGAAGGCAGGAGAGGAGAGGTAACATTCCACAAGCTTCTGCCCTCCAATACCACAGAGAAACAACTTGATGAAAAGGTATCACATTGGGACTTGGAAAGCAAGTTCTATGAGAAAAAAAGAAGACAAGGTGAACAACAGCAAAAACCCAGAAATAAACCACCTGAAAGAACTCCCCCGCCGCAACAATCCTCTGGGCCAAGGCCGAAGCCGCTGTCTACATCAGCACAAACCCCCTCAGCTGCAACTTCTAAAGGTGAAGTAAAGAAGAAAAGTAATTATTTGCCACCAGAAGAATATCAAAAACTGACTCCAGAACAGAAAAGGGCCAACTGAGAGGAACATCAGAAGACCCTCTCGGGGGCTAAAAAGTAATGGCAGCTAGGGGGCAGGTCATTTTAAACGATGTCTACCAAGATGAAGAAATGTTTTACACCGACATCAATGGGGTCTGCTACTTGGTAGATACAGGAGCAGAGGTGTCAATGACCTGCCAACCCATAAAAATAGAGGGACACCTAACAGTGATACTCGCAGATGGGCGGACTACAAAAATGCCATATGGGGTATGGAATGATATTGTGTTTTTGAGAGGGCCCCACAACTTGATCTCCTACAGAGACCTAAAGGACCTGCAAGATCCTAAGGGTCGGAAGAAAAGACTCAGAGCAAGAATCCAGCACCTGCAATCCATCAAGGTAAAAATAGACTTCAGTAATCTCTTGCTGTATTTGAGTAATCTGACAGACAAAAAGTGGTACAAGCCAGTAAATATGCCAACAGTAAGAGAGCAAAAAGTGGAGGAAAGTGATCTCTCCCTGCAAGGTAAAGAAGAACTAAAGCGAATTCTTCAAACTGCAAATGTGGCCTATTTCAAAAATGATTGTGGGGACATGGGTGCAAAATATACCCACACAATAGAAGGGGGGATTCATCCTGCAGTAAAACAATATCCTCTGAACCCTGCAGCTGTTGAAGAAATGGACAAAATAATGAGAGAATTGAATGCTTTAGGCATAATCAGAAAAGAATCAAATACCCAACCAACAGCCCCATTCAAGCAGTAAGAAAGCCAGAGTCAGCTGGAGGAGGTTGGCGGCCAGTGATCAACTTCAAAGCCCTCAACAGAAGAACAATAGCCAACAAAGCAAGTTTGATAAATCCACAAGGTACTCTGAAAACTCTACGGGTGAGAAAATTCAAATCCTGCATCGATCTGGCGGATGGATTTTTCTCACTGAGATTGACAAAAGAGTCACAAGGTAAAACAGCATTCACCCACAAAGGCCAATCTTATGTATGGCCCCGCCTCCCCCAGGGGAACAAGAATTCACCAATTGTATTTCAAGCAGCAGTGATGGATATACTGCAAGGTTTAGAGGCCACAATCTACATTGACGACGTGTTCATTGCAGATGACACAGAAGAAGTCGTCGGCCTCCATCGGTCTATGATGACCATGGAAGAGAATCCTAAACATCTACTCTGCTGGAACAGCACCGCCTGTGGCTGAACAGGACGATGTGCGAATGGCAGTCCCTGTCACACAGGTCGCACTTGTGGGTGGTCTCCGTGCTGCTGGGTCTGTGGCGGTTCTTCCTGCGGGTCCTTTTTTCATCTGCTGCAGCAGTCAGTCTCTCTTCACCCGCCTTGAGCTGTCTGGTCAGGGTGCCTCTCCATTTGGAGCGGTCCGTTGCAAGGTCCTCCCAGCGCTCTGTGTTGATCTCCAGGGCCTTCTTGTCTCTCTTGCAGACGTCTCTAAAGCGCAGCTGTGGGCGGCCAACGTCTCTCCTGCCAGTTGCCAGTTCTCCGTAGAGGACATCTTTTGGGATTCTGCCATCCTCCATACGGTGAATGTGGCCTAGCCAGCGGAGCCTGCGCTGCCTGAGTAGAGTGAACATGGAGGGAAGGCCGGCGCGGGACAGAACTTCTGTGTTGGGCACTTTGTCCTGCCAGGATATGTCCAGGATGTGGCGAATGCAGCGCAAGTGGAAGGAGTTCAGTCTCTTTTCCTGCCGGGCGTATGTTGTCCACGTCTCACTCCCATAGAGCAGTGTGCTGATGACGCAGGCGTTGTACACTGCCATCTTCGTCTTGACAGAGAGTTTGGGATTCTCCCACACTCGTGTGGTGAGGCGAGCGAGTGTGAAGGCTGATTTTTTAATCCTCTTGTTGATCTCTGTATCAAGGGAGAGGTTGTTGCTGATCGTGGACCCCAGGTACGTGAACTGATTCACGACCTCCAGCTCATAGTCGTCGATGGTGATGGTTGGTGGTGCTTCCGTGCCTTGCGCCAAGACGTTAGTCTTCTTCAGGCTGATGGTAAGCCCGAAGTCCTTGCATGCCTGGGAGAAGTGGTCCATCAGGGTCTGAAATTCCTGCTGTGTGTGGGTTGCGACTGCAGCGTCGTCTGCGAACAGCATGTCTCTGATTAGAGCCTCGTGTACTTTAGTTCGGGCTTTAAGGTGGGCGAGGTTGAAAAGCCTGCCATCAGATCTTGTGTGCAGGTAGATTCCCTCTGTTGCTGTGCTTAAGGCATGCCTCAGGATCATAGCAAAGAAAATCCCAAAGAGGGTTGGCGCAAGTACACAGCCCTGTTTCACTCCGCTGCATATGTTGAATGGCTCTGAGACGTTGCCATCGTGCTGCACTATCCCCTGCATGTTGGTGTGAAACGATTCAATGAGGCTTTGCAACTTTGGTGGGCATCCTATCTTTGGCAGGATCTTGAAAAGGCCCTCTCTGCTGACCAAATCGAACGCTTTGGTGAGGTTGATGAAGGCGACGTACAGGGGCATGTTCTGTTCTCTGCATTTCTCCTGGAGTTGGCGGATGGAGAATATCATGTCTACCGTCGATCGCGCAGTGCGGAAGCCACACTGAGACTCGGGGTAGACACGTTCGGCAAGCTTCTGTAGACGAACGAGAACAACTCATGCGTAGACTTTGCCAACAACGCTGAGGAGGGAGATGCCCCTGTAGTTGTTGCAGTCGCTTCTCTCCCCTTTTTTTTTGTAGAGGGTGATGATCTTGGCGTCCCTCATGTCCTGTGGTACGGCACCTTCCTTCCAACACTGGCAGAGGACGTCATGCAATGGCAGCAGTAGGGCGGTCTTGAAGTGCTTGATCAGGTCAGGGGGTATGCCGTCATTGCCGGGTGCCTTGCCAGCGGCCAAGCTATCAATGGCCTTGCTGAGTTCGTCGATGGTTGGCTCGGCGTCAAGTTCGTCCATGGATGGCAGGCAGTCGATGGCATCAAGGGCTGACGGTGTCACGGTGTTCTCTCTGGAGTAGAGGTCAGAGTAGTGTTCCACCCATCTCTCCATCTTCTTGTTCTTTTCTGTGATCATCACCCCAGTGGAGGATTTGAGGGGGGGCCGTCTTGTTCTGAGCCGGACCAAGTGCTTTCTTGATGCCATCGTACATACCACGGATGTTCCCTGTTGTGGCAGCGGTTTGAATGTCTTAGCTGAGCTGAGTCCAGTACTCATTGGCACAGCGCCGAGCAGTCTGCTGAACTTTGCTTCTCGCAGCCCTGAGAATCTGGAGATTCTTCTCGTTTGGGTACTTCTTGTACTCAGCAAGTGCTGAGTGCTTGGCTTCAATGACGGGGGTCATCTCGGTCAACTTGGCATCAAACCAGTCCTGTGACTTCGGGGTCTTCCTCCCAAAGGTAGCCAAGGCTGTGCGGTGGATGGTGTTTTGCAGCACTTCCCACTTCTGCCTTGCAGATTCTCCTTCTTGTGGTACACCAAGTTCCTTCTCAAAGGTGGAGGCAAACTGCTCAACAAGTTCTGGTTGAACCATCTTGCTGGTGTCAATCCATGCCTTTCCAGGCTGTCTAGCACGATGGAATTTCTTCAGCTGCAGCTTGACCTTGCAACACACCAATGAATGGTCTGTGTCGCAATCTGCACTCTGGAACGAACGGGTGATTAGCACGTTCTTCAATGAGGTGCGCCTGGTCAGGATCAAGTCCAGCTGGTGCCAGTGCTTTGAGCGTGGATGTTGCCAGGAAACCTTGTGTTGGGGCTTGGTCTTGAAGAATGAGTTTGTGATGCACAGATCGTGATATGTGCAGAACTCGAGCAGCCGCTGTCCGTTGTCGTTCATTCTGCCCACGCCAAAAGGTCCAAGACAGGAGGGCCAGGAGTCGTGGTCAGCACCCACTCTGGCATTGAAGTCTCCAAGGAGAAGGAGTTGTTCAGAGTTGGGGATGGTCCTGACAGTTGTTGCAAGATTCTTGTAGAACTCGTCTTTTGCCTCTTGTGTGGCTGTCAATGTTGGGGCATACACACTGATGAGGGTGACTGGGCCTTGAGTGGTGTTCAAGCGGAGGGTGAGGAGTCGTGCAGAGCCAGTGCTGCCCAGTTTCACCATCTACAGCAAGGTGTTCTTCACTGCGAAGCCCACTCCGTGTTCCCTGTGTTCGTCGCTGCCCTTTCCCTGCCAGTAGAACGTGTAGTCCTTCTCTCTCAGTGTGCCTGTGTCAGCCAACCGTGTTTCCTGGAGAGTGACGATATCCACTCCCAGTCTCTTCAGCTCATTATTGATGATGGCAGTCTTCCTGGTGTCGTTGATGTCCTTGAGGTTAGCAGCGAGTCCTGTCATCATAGTGCGGACGTTCCACGTTCCCAGTTTTAGAGTTGGTCTCTTTTGTTTTATTGTCTTGCCTGGTGCAAAGGTTCTCAGCCTGCTGTTCGGACTTCTCCTCATGCCCATGCACCCAATGAGGAAAGCAAGCTGTGGTGGGACAACACCTTATTGGCTGGGGGCTGCCCAGCTTGAGGCGGGCGGTAGCTGTCCAGTGAGATCCGATGATCCCTCCCACCGTCGGGAACAACCCCTGGCACCGCGCTCTATGCCAATTGAGCGGTGGCTTATAACTGGTAACTGTCATTCCCCATGTTTTTTCTATGCCAAAGGCGAAGCTGGAGTGTCCTCTCCAGTGATCCAGTGTTCTACATTCCAGCGTTGGCGTTGGTAGGATTCAAGCCTTGGCAGGAAGATATGGAGGACAAGATGTTGCCCATGCAACATGTCCCCCCTCTCCACGTCACTGATGAATCCAAAGGAACAGCAGGGCTGCTACAGTTTGGCACCAGTGCCATTGCAGGAGCTGCCAGAACGATGTTGAGCACAACATAGAACTTCCTTAGGAGCTCCGACTCCGGATTTTTCCTCAGGGTTGACTCCCGAAGCCTTTCCCGTGACCGGATATGCCGCAAGGCAGCGGAGGTTTGAAATCAGGGTTTACCTTCCAGAACTCAGAACTCAGAACTCAGAACTCAGAAAAGATTTATTGCCAAGTACATTAACAGTAAACAACTGATAACATACGAGGGATTTGACTTGACACAGAAAACGACCTGCATTTCCGGTGACGCGGCAGCGTCTGAAACGCGCCTGTCATCAGATGGGTACAGGATGCATAGGGAGGAAAAGGATAACACAATAGGAAAGAGCAAAAAACCATTGATTGTCAGAATACCGGTCATATATGATCAATATTATGATTACAAGAAAAAAAAGCCCTCAATGCACAGTTAGCAGACAAGAATATACACAAGGACACAAAGAGAGCAGTGAGTGAGTGATCTTTTTCATCAGTTTTTGAGTCAGTGTGGGTGTAGTGTTGAGTGTAGGTGTTTGTATCAGTTAAGAACAACAAAGTCTCTTTGGCAGGAGATGTTTTGTCTTAGCTGCTGGCATTTGTCCTTGAGCCATGCAGCTGACTGTCCGTGGAGTCAATGCAGCTCAAATGTTTTGAAAACAAAAAACTGCAGATAATCTGGAGGACTTGTGTGAGGGGGTCAGATTAGTCGAATAGTACTGATCCCAGAGAAAGAAACTTTATATCCTCTTACAGATTCAGTACTTAATCCTTCAGTGCTGGACATTGAATCCTTCATGGACGGCTCTCAGCGTGATCATGATGTAATCCATTTTCCTAGACAGTTCTCCATTTGCCGCTGTCAGAGTCCTCTCCATTTTTTCAATTTGATGGTTAAGCCTCGCCTGGCCAGCATTTTGATAGGCTATGTCCATCTTCATCAATTTACAGTACACCAGGACAATCCCAGATCCAATCAGAACGATCCCGATGACCATTACTACGAAGACATACAAATCTTCGACATCTTCGATGGAAAGATCAGACAGGCACAAGAGTTTCCAATTACTTGTGTCCCTCAAATAGCCCACAGCAGCCATTCCTGCGGGACAAACAACCTCCCCCGGGGCACTTTTCCTCGTTGAAAAAATAGTGTCAATTGCGTTCAAAGCCCAGCTTATTAAATCCATAATTTTGTTCGATAATCAGCAGTAGAGACACGCAGACAGACGATAGCAAGCTGGGATCCAGTTAGTTAGAGGAGGAAGGAGATGAAAAGTCAGAGCTGGAGAGAAGGAAAAAGCGTCTGCTCTCTTTGGGAGGCGGAAGTGAAAAGCCCTAGATGGGCTACCTTCCCAGGTTGACGAGCCACCATCTACCCGAAGCATCTGGTTTTAAGGCGCCAGAGATCCGCCCTCGCCCCTTCTCCTATTAGTAAAAGCAGTTCCGCCGGGCTTAGAGACTAAACCACAAGGGCAGGCTAGGAGTTGGACTTAGTTGTCAGAAGCTTTTCGAGACGCATGCCATAAGGAGCATTTTATGAGCACTGGGAGCTTAACCCCAGTGCTGTTCCTGGCTATGACGGCACAGAAGAAGAACACCTGAAAAAACTACAAACAGTCATTGACAGACTCACAACAGCAGGGTTAAAACTTAACCTTCCAAAATGTCAGTTTGCCCGCTTCCAAGTAGACTACCTAGGGTTCCAAATTTCATCTGAACTGGGGCTCTCTGAGGGTTACAGAGAGAAGTTGGAAAAAAACCAGGCCCCCCACAACAGAGAATGAGATGCAGAAAATTTTGGGGCTTTGTAACTATGTCAGAGATCATGTTCCTGGCTATCAGAAGTATGCCAGGCCTCTCTATGCAAAACTCAGGAAGACTGACAAATCTCCAAATGCAAAGAAAAAATGGGAATGGTCGGCATCAGATCAACAGCATCTGGAAGGTTTGAAGAGAGCCATTCAAAATGCAGTTACCCTAGAGCCCCGGAGCCTCACCACCCGCTTGGTGGCCGAAGTAAGTTGGGATGAAGATGATGTGATTGTCACTGTGGCAAATAAAAATGGTGGGCTAGTGGCCCTTTGGAGCTACACTCTGTCATCAGTGGAGAAGAAATATCCCCTAGAAGAAAAAGAGTTGGCTGTAGTAGCTAAATATTGGAGTCATCTCAAAGAGTTAGCTCAAGAACAAGGTATCAAGATAATCACACAAAGTCAGGTGCACAGGTATCTGACAAAAGCCACAGTGGAAAGCACAAAAGACACAAATGCAAGATGGGGCCGCTGGGAAGATCTGCTACAAGACCCTGACTTAGAAATAGGTCCCAAAAGACCGGTCCGTAAGAAAACAACAAAGCCTGACAAAGACAAAGAGCGTCCACCTCTATGGACACTCTACACAGATGGGTCCAGAAAAGGGCCAGATGACAAAGCATACTGGGGCTTTATCCTAAAAGAAGGAGAGAAAAAGAGGTGGAGGAAAAAGGGTAAAGTGCCCAGTACAGCACAAACTGGAGAAGTCACAGCAGTTCTGGAAGGACTGTTAGAGTTGGAGAAAAGAAAGGTAAAAAAGGCAACAATAATCACAGACAGTGACTACTGTGCACAAGCATTGCAAGAAGATTTAACCATTTGGCAAGAAAATGGTTTTGAAGGAGCAAAAGGAAAGCCGGTGGCACATCAAGACTTGTGGAAGAAGATTGCAGAAATCAGATTAAATATGGAGCTGGAGGTAGTGCACCAGAAAACTCACAAGAAGACAGGTCCTCACTGGCAAGGTAACGATGAGGTTGATCATTATGTGCAGATGAGGAGAGTCATCCTAGTAAGTCAGGAAAACTGGGAAGATACACCCAAAGGAAGGGTGATCCCAGAAGGTTCCGTGCAGGGAGTAGTGGCTGCAATGCATGAGTCACTGGGTCACGCAGGTACAGTCCCTACACGAAGAGAGTTGGTGAAATTGCAGCTCTGGGTCCCTACACATCGCATCCGTTAAGTCCTCAAGAACTGTGAAGTATGTGGGAAATACAACCCAGGTAGGAGAGGGCAGAGGGTGGATGGGTTGACAATAAAGAGCACTGTGCCATAGGGTTCAGTATGCATGGATGTAGCTGGGCCAATGGGGGTAAACGGCAAGAGTGGTGAAAAGTACATCCTAGTCTTAGTCGACTCCATGTCTGGTTACATGATTGCAAAAGCAGTGCGAAAAGCAAATGGCAACAGTGTGGTGACAATGTTGGAAGAAACCTGTAAATGCTTGGGGGTGCCAAAAGAACTGAGAACAGATAATGGCACTCACTTTCGCAATGCACAGGTAGATCAGTGGTGTCAGCGGTTCGGGGAAATAAAGGTTTATTCTCCTCCATACACTCCGCAGGCAAATGGGGTGGTGAAAAGTTGGATTGGAAAGAATGAAAACTCTAGAGAATGGAGCACAAAGCTGTTAGAAATGGCTCAACAACTGAATGACAGACACCGCACAGGTAGGCCCTCCCCCTCTCAAGAGCTAAACCAACGCCCCTTCACATCTCAGGAAGTGGGGCGGAGCCCTGAAGATAAAAAGGAGCCACAGCAACCTAAGGTGTCTTTTCAGGTGGGTCAACAAGTGTGGATCAGAGCACATCAGCCTACAACCGCTGCAGTCAAGCCAAAGTGCGATCGAGCTGACATAGTCAAGCAAGTTTTGGAAGAAAACGGGATCCAAGGAGTAGAGCAATTGAAGCCAATCTCTATTTAAGAGAAAACCAGAAGCTGAAGATGGCTAACAGCACCCCTACAATACCTGCCTTCATCGAACTGGCAACGGTGAAGGGCTTGGTCGTCATGAGAAGAGCTCAGTATAGCTTTTGGGTAGCCAGAGCCTTAGATTTATGGTCTTATGCCAAAAAAGGTTATTTAACCCCAGTAAAAGAAACCCTAGTTTGGTTCCGAGCGGATAATGTGTGTGTGATATGTCTACAGCCTTCTCAGTCTAAGATAGCATGGGAAGGTCCAGCTGTACATACTCTGTTGTCATTGAATCCTTATTTAAATCCTCCACCTGAACAACGAGAGCAAGTTTTTAGCCAAAGTCAAATTCCTTGTATGTGTTGTGCATACTTGGCCAATAAAGCTGATTCTTATTCTGATTCTGACTCTGATTCTAACAAGAAACCAAAGAAGATTTCCATCGGTCAAGAAGAGCTTCGGAAAATGCAATGGAAACCTGTTCAGATCCTGGGTGGCCACGTTTGCGGCCAATGCCGTGTGGGAACTTTGCCCAGGATAATGGTCATGATGCAGTGGGATTATTGAGAAGGCGCTGGAGCATCACCTAGTGGGTGCACTTGCCAGTGGGACGGACAATATCTCCATCCCTGCCTTGGTTGTAAGAATGACCTGATGAGAGGGTATCTATACATGGCAGGAAAAGCAGAAGGTGGGCAAATTAGGAGAATGTATAGTCCGTTGCAAGCATTTTCACCAAACCAGGAGCAGGTGCATGGAGAACAAAAGAAGACCGAAAAGGGAGACCCAAATCAAGCAGGTGCGTCCTGTTCATCTGTAACACCATCTACACCTTGTGGTTCCCCCGGTCCCTCAGCTCCACCGCTCCCAGGGTTCAACCCAACAAATCCAGGAGTTTTTAGGGTCGATCTAGCAGCAGGTCTATCACACCTAGAAGTGGCATTGTGCCTTGGGTGGCCCTATAATCCTTATGCTGCACCGCAAATGTTGGCACCCTTGGGTACTATGCAATATCCTCAAGTATTCAGGGTGTATTGTGACCCGAAACACCCTGACTATACACCGTTTCCAGGGTACCTTTCTGAAGCACAGAAGTAAGAAGCAAGTAAATATGGCTTTGAAGGGCCATGGCAACTCACCACCTGGGCTGCCCTAATTAAAGAAGTTATTGAGAACCCCTACCTCCCCATTCAAGGGCTTGACTCAGTCCCTAAAGAGAAAGACCTCCGGAAGACATCTCTTCATTCTTGGATAACAGAGATTGATGTTATGAAGCCTATAGGGATCAGAAGACTAGCCAAAACTGCCACATTCATCGTGACACCTAAAGCTTAGGTGAGAGGGGGTCGGGCACAGTTACCGGGCACTTTGGTTGGTCGGGCTCCAGAGCCAATTCGGCCAGAAGATACTCGCACGATAACTTTAACGGTGTCCATGGTGACTGTGCTCTTGTGGGGTATCTACTCGGTGGGGGCTGAAATTCTAGTCCTCGACGAACCCGCATGGCAGAAAAGCTCCAAAACCACAGAAGAAAAGGGTCGGCTCGGAAAACTACTGGCAAGAGCAAAAGGATTGCCCTTATTCCAAAGAAGAAGTTGGGACTCGTCATCTCCACCCCCTGAGTAGGCTCCACATTCATGCTGCTAAAACAAAATATACCTCAAAACACACATACAACATAACCACAAATGCATCACATTACATATACATCACATAACTTCCACAAACATACTTTTTCACACCTTGCATGTAACATACACTCATCAGAGCATCATACATACATATACATAAACACATACATTTTCTTTTTATTATTTTTGATTTTTGGGGCTGCACTATTCAAGCCAACCGAGGGGTGGCCACACCCCCTCGGGGAAGAAAAGCAGAAATGATGACATCACTAGTGCAGCATAAACGTCTTGTCTGTCTTCATGGGTGTTCACTCAAGTTAAGGAACGCTGCTGAATACAACCTCAAAGTCCACTACCTCAGAAGATGGGTCAAAGAAGAAAGAAAATAACAGAAGATGAATTATATTGTGAGCTCCCTAAGAAGAAACCCAGGAAGAGGGAGCCTCAACAAATAAGTGCAAAGAAGCTTTGCCTTATTCTTTGGCTCAAGCTCACGACCATAACCCTTGGTGTGATAGCAGTGCTCGCTATATTATACTGGTTGGGTTATGAGCCATGGGCCCTCACCCATACAAGGGCCCAGTTTGTTACCACCAAGAGATTTCAACAAACTTGCTGGGCAGCAGAAAAAAGAAGAATTTACATTGCACCGCTCAGCAATGACACTCAGTTCAACTTGACCGACATGCAACAGCAGATAGCCAACCTCAGCTTTGAAGATTGGAGAAAACAAATGAATGACACTCTCTGGTTTGAAGACCAACTCAACATCACAGGTGCCCAACCTGAAAGATGGGCAATTGAAGATCTGCAAGACCTCTCAGATGGAGGGGGTCTATTGAGGCTACTCATCCTCACAAAGAAACAAACAATCAACGTCCGATGTAACTGGATAAAGCCAGAATACTATTCTTCAGCATGGCACCATACTGCATACTGCACCTGCATACTGCACCATAAATTCATACTGCACCTGGAGTTGCAGACCCGTACCAGGTATGAATAGAACAGGGTACTGGGAGTCTGAAGTGGTTATTGCACTGGCCCATTATCGCAACGAGACCTGTGAGGGAATCTTTCCAAATTATGGGCCCTTTTGTGGTAATTATAACCTCGAATGTCAGGGTACAGACCCACCAAAGAAAAGAACAAAGAGGGACGCTGCATCTACTAACAAGACACCTCCAACACCCTCACCTCAAGTCGCCAAAACTCTAACCCCAGCAAAGCCCCGCTCCAGTAACATCGCTGCAAAAACACCCATGCCAGAAACAGTCTTAAAATTTACAGAAGAATTTGTGAACAACTTCAAGCCTGTTGCTAAAAGAGGACAAACAGACTACGACTGAAAGCTGATTACCTATTGTATGCAAGAAAAAAGAAGCAAATTAGCCCCATGTTTTTGGAACATCGGTGGCAAATGCCCCAGTGGTAAGCATTATATGGTTATCACCAGGATACACAAACCTTTTATCTGGCTAATACCTGGCACATCTCTCAAAACAACACCTCAGGCATACCATGAAGACTGGCTAAACGACACCTTGCCTTGGCTGTGGATGTTCAACTTAAACTACTCCCAAGCTACATTCACACCTAGTATGCCTGTTAGGCCACATGGCCTGGGTGAAGTTAACAAATCTTTCTTCTATGTGCAAAAGTTACCAACTCCAGATGACCTATTCAGCAATCCAAAAGAAGACTTCAAAAAGACTGATGAATGTGTGGTAAACCAGATATTCGACACACTCAATGGTACTGAATGGGTATATGATAAGAAATCGCCCAGATGCTCCTTATGGCAAGTATGGGACCGCGTCTGGAGTTCATGGGTGTATGATTGTACATCACTGAAGGAGAACAAAACAGTCAAAGGTATCCTGCAATCCTGGCATGAACAATGGAAATGAGAAGAATGGAGAACATAAGATAAGATAAGATAAGATAAGCCTTTATTAGTCCCACAATGGGGAAATTCCATGATTGCAACAGCACAGGGATAGCAACACTCAGAGCAACAATCAGAAGGCAAGGAAAAAAAAAAAAAAAAAAACAAGCAAGCAAGAGCAGCTAATATACATATGTACATATTACTATAAAATATATATATACACACACACACACACACACAGACACACAGTGCAGAGCATTGTAGCTGGATGGAATAAATATATAAATATATGAACACACAGTGCAGAGCATTGTAGCTAGATGGAATAAATATGTAAATATATAAACACCCACAGTACGGAGCATTGCAGCTAGGTGGAATAAATATGCAAGTATACAGTATAAACACACACAGTGCGGAGCAATGTAGCTAGATGGAATAATATGTAGATATATAAAAACACAGTGCGGAGCATTGTAGCTAGATGGAATAAATATATAGATATATAAATATAAACACACCCAGTGCTGAGCATTGTAGCTAGATGGAATAAATATATAGATATATAAATATAAACACACCCAGTGCAGAGCATTGTAGCTAGATGGAATAAATATGTAAATATATAAACACACACAGTGCAGAGCATTGATGCTAGGTGGGATGAAACAGCATAACCGTCTATTTAGTTATCCTACATGGTATGATTATGTGCCCATACATATTCTCACCCTCCATAGCGACCGGTATGTTCCTAGTTGTATGCCGGAGAGGACCATTGTGTAAGTCTATTGCATCTTTTGCATTCAAAAAAAAACCAAAACTATTAGTTTGTTACGTCTTTTTGCTATCTCTGCGAGCAGCCCTGCTTAGGTTGTACAGTCTGACAGCCGTTGGTAGGAAGGACCTACGAAACCTCTCGGTTGTGCACCTGGGATGATGTAGTCTGCTGCTAAATGAGCTCCTCAGTGCATCCAGTATGTCCTGCATAGGGTGGAACTCGGACTCCAGCAGAGATGACAGTTTAGCCACCGTCCTTCTCTCTCCTATCTCCTCCATCGGATCAAGGCGTTGCCCCAGGACAGAGCTAGCTTTCTTAATCAGTTTGTTCAGTCTCTTCCTATAGGCTGCAGTAATGCCACTGCCCCAGCAGACCACTCCAAAAGTGATGGCTGATGCCACCACCGTGTCATAGAATGACTTCAGCAGCGCCCCTTGTACACCAAAAGACCTGAGTCTCCTCAGCAGGAACAGCCTGCGCTGTCCCTTCTTGTAGAGTGCGTCAGTATTGTGTGACCAGTCTAGTTTATTGTTCAGATGAATACCCAGGTACTTGTAGGATGTCACCATCTCGATGTCTGTTCCCTGTATATTTACTGGTGCTGTGAGGGGCTGCCCATGCCTGCGGCAGTCCACCACCAGCTCCTTAGTTTTCCTCGCGTTGATCTGGAGGCAGTTCCGATGGCACCAGTCCACAAAGTCCTGGATAAGCCCTCTGTACTCAGCTTCATCTCCGCTGGAGATGAGACCAATGATCGCAGAGTCATCAGAGAACTTCTGTAGATGGCAATGTGTTGTGTTGTGTGAGAAGTCCGCAGTATAAAGAGTGAACAGGAAGGGAGCCAGCACCGTTCCCTGGGGGGGCCCCCGTGCTACTGATGATCGTGTCGGAAACACAGTCCCGGGTTCTCACAAACTGAGGCCGGTTCGTGAGGTAGTCCAGGATCCATGATGACAGGTGCTGGTCCACCCCTGCGCGCAGCAGCTTGTCCTTCAGGATCATCGGTTGGATGGTGTTGAAAGCACTGGAGAAGTCAAAGAACATGATCCTCACCATATTCCCGGGCTTCTCCAGGTGGAACAGAGAACGGTGAAGGAGGAAGATCACCGCATCCTCCACCCCAATGCCATGCTGGTAGGCGAACTGGAGTGGATCCATCGCTGGTTCCACCAGGGGGCGGAGATGAGCAAGGAGCAGTCTCTCCAGGGTCTTCATCAAGTGGGACGTCAAGGCCACCGGTCTGAAGCTGTTCAGGTCTTTGGGGTGGGAAGTTTTTGGTACAGGTACCACACAAGATGTTTTCCACAGCTGTGGTACCCTCCCCAGTTTCAGGCTCATGTTGAAGATATACATCACAATCCCACACAGCTGGTCTGCACAGGACTTGAGGAGCTTTGCGCTGATGCCGTCCGGTCCCGACGCCTTCCTCGCCTTGATCTTCCTCAGCTCCGTCCTCACCTGGGTCTTGGTCAGGGTCAGGATGGGGGGCTGTGTGTTGGGAGTGGGGGGGGGGGGGTGTCGGTGGAGTGGAGAGTGGGTAGCAGGACTTGATTTCTTAGAGGCAGCAGTGGTTGTTGTGCAGTCAGGGGGGAGGGCGGTTGGTCAAATCTATTGAAAAACAGATTCAGGTTGTTCGCCCACTCCCTGCCCCCCGTGGCCTGGGGGGAGGTATTCTGGAGCCCCGAGATGGTTTTGAGGTTTCTCCAGACCCCGCTGATGTCGCTCTGTTGCAGCTTGTCCTCCATCTTCTTCCTGAAGCTGTCCTTGCCTTCTCTGATCTTTCTCCTCAGCTCCCTCTGTACGGACTTCAGCATCTCCCTGTTCCCCGACCTGAAGATCCTCTTCTTCTCTCTCAGAAGTGTTTTTATCTCAGGGTTGATCCAGGGTTTGTTGTTTGAGTGACGCCCTATGGTCTTGGTGGGAACGGATTTGTCCACACAGAAGCTGAGGTAGCCCGTGAAGGTGTGAATGAGGCCATCGATGTCCTCACCATGTGGATCGCAGAGCTGCTTCCAGGCAGTGGCTTCAAAACAGTCCTTTAGAGTGTCCATTGTCTCCTCAGACCATAACTCCACAGTGTGCATGGCCGGAGGTTGTCTGTGCACTAGGGGTTTGTACACTGGTCGGAGATGAACCAAGTTGTGATCCGATCTCCCAAGTGGGGGGAGTTGTGATGAGGTGTACGCCTCCTTAGTGTTTGCGTAGAACAAATCCAGTGTTTTATTGTCTCTAGTGTGGCATGTGACATACTGGGTGAAAGTGGGCAGAATGGGAGACAGTGAAACGTGGTTGAAGTCGCCTGAGATGAGGAGAAGAGCATCTGGGTGTTCTGTCTGCAGCCTGCTGGTTACTGAATGGATGACGTCACGCGCTGTCCCAGCGTTCGCCGTCGGATTTGCATAAACAACAATGCAGATCACGTGTGAGTGTTCTCTCGGGAGATATGTAGGCCTCATGCTAACAGCTAGCAACTCAATGTCTTTGCTGCAGTGTTGTTGTTTAACAGTGATATGTCCCGGTCTACACCAGTTGTTGTTAACATACATTATCACTCCACCGCCCCTAGTTTTGCCACTCTCTGGTGTTCGGTCAGCTCGTATCATGTGAAAACCCTCCAGCTCAATGTTAGCATCTGCTGCTAGTTCAGTTAGCCACGTCTCAGTAAACAAAAGGAGAGAGCACTCCCGGTAAGTGCTATCATAACGGGAGATAGTCACTAGCTCATCTAACTTTCCCAGTATCGACCGTACATTTCCCATGACAACAGATGGAAGGGAGGATCTGTACCTTATATTTTTTGTCCTCCGCCTAACTCCAGCCCGGCAGCCGCGGCGTTTTCGCCTGAGTTCTCTCGGTATGTCGAGTTTTTCCAGTGGGACCCGGTGGCGGTTAAATGCTAGCAGCTCTTCCCTATTGTATCGTATCCTGCTATAAACAGTGGCTCCGTCCACCGGCTCAGGAGACATTTGGGACGATCTGTGTGTCCGTGATATAAGTGGGGTGAAAAAAAAAAAAAGTGATCAAAAGAGAGAGGAAGGGAAAAAAAAAACTCGGAATCGAGCCGCTGTTGCAAAAGGCAGCCGACTGCTGTGGCGCCGAGAGGTAAGATGGTGGGGAATGGAGGAAGAAGAGGTGAAGAAATGGGTCCTGCCGTGTCTCTCTCAATCCTCAAATTATTGGGTAAAATATCAGTTTCTGGCAACAGTGTACTCAAAGTATCGAAGTATTCTGCCTTGGGCGTTCCTCATCACCAATTACATCAGCCCAACACCATGGTAGATGATCTGCGACAAAAAGAATACCCCCTGTACAATTAGTTTGTCAAGAAGGCATTGTGGGGAAGTCCGTTTTGGGGAACAGGACTGTAAAGACTATTATGAGGGACAATATGAGACTTATGGGTTGCAAACAGTCTGGAAGAAGATTAATGGGAAGTGGAGCAGAATACCTCCTGAGAAGGTGGGGTGTACTTAAGCAATTATGGAGCATAACATGCACAAAAGGAAGCAGATTCTAGGCCTAATTATCCCTCAAGTTGTAGATGATCCACAGTTCTATGTTGCAGAGAGCTACGCCTTCAGGAAAAGCATCTGTGAAGGTAAAGAAATAGTGGGTTATGAATTGTTGGGCAGGAATGGCATCTACAACAATGGCACCTGTCACTCTCCTGCTGAACATTGGCTTCGTTGTGGCACAGGGAAAAGTGAACATGAGTGTACTTTCCTAGAAATAGCAGGAAAAACAATGAATGAATGAATGAATGAATGAATGAATGAATGAATTTATTTATTTCGGATAATACAGTACAGGTTAAAGAAACTGTATAATATAACAACAAGGTCAAATTAGACAAAGACTCCTTCTACTAAACAATTCCACGTGAGTTATCCGAAATGGGTGATGGCTGAAGCCGCAGCTTATATTGCCCACCCATATTCCATCCAAGAATTCAAAGAAAAAAGAGTAAACAAGACAAGAGTGATTACAATTTAGAACAAAGCTAAGACAAAGTGTGACTGAGAGAAAAAAAAAAAAAAAAAGAAAACTAAGCTAAGCTAAGTTAAGCAGTTACTATTCAAGACAAATCTAAGACAGAATGTCACAGAGAGAAAAAAAAAAAAAAAAAAAAAAAACTAAGCTACAACACAACACAGGCTGGATATGTCAATCCTTATGTGAGTTTACATGTCGTCTTGTAAATATGTTTGGAGTATTTCTTCCTTTAGTTTTTGTTTAAATTGTCCAAGCGTTGTACATGATTTTAATTCAGGTCCATAATTGTTCCATAATCTGACTCCTTGCACTGAAATACAGTGTTGCTTGGTGGTTGTTCTCACTGTAGGCTTTTGAAATATACATGTTCCTCTGAAGTGATATCGTTTCTCCCTTGTTTGGAACAACTTTTGGATATTTGCAGGCAGTGATAAATTCTTCACTTTGAACATTATTATTGCGGTTTTAAAGTCAACCAGATCTTTCAACTTGAGAGTTTTTTGTTTAAGAAAAAGTGGGTTTGTTGGTTCCCTGTAAGCTGCTTTGTTTATTATTCTAATAGCTCTCTTTTGAAGCATAAAGAGTGGATATATGTTTGTTTTATATGTATTTTCCCATACTTCATTGCAATATGTCATGTATGGGAGTATTAATGAATGATACAAGGTGTATAGTGTGGGTTGATTCAGCAAATATTTCACTCTGTGTAATATTGCAATTGATTTGGAGACTTTACCTTTAATATAATTAATATGTGACTTCCAACACAGTTTGTTATCAATTATTACTCCAAGGAATTTGGTTTCAGATACCCTTTCAATCTCTACACCATTTACACTGAGTTTGGGTACTGGATTGTTGTGATGGTTGTTAAAGACTATAAATTTTGTCTTACTTAAATTGAGTGTTAATTTGTTTGAATCAAACCACAGTTTAAGCTTTCCTAATTCCTTCCCGAGTGTATCCAGAAGTTGTTCCAAATTGTTTCCACTGCATAGCAGATTAGTGTCATCGGCAAACAATATTAAGTCAATTTTTTCTGAGACTTTACATATATCGTTTATATACATATTGAATAATAATGGTCCCAAAACTGAACCCTGTGGGACTCCACAGGTGACCTTCAGCAACTCTGAGTTTTTGTTGCTAACACATACATACTGATATCTATTCTTTAAGTAACTACTTAACCAGGACAGTGCTACACCTCTAATACCAGAATTTTGTAGTTTCTTTAATAATAAATTATGATCTACTGTATCAAATGCTTTTTTAAGATCTAGGAATACTCCAACTGAATACTCTTTATTTTCAATGGCTGTTGATATTTTTTCTGTAAATTCCATTAGGGCATATGCAGTTGTCCTCTTGTGTCTGAACCCATATTGCTGCTCACATAATAAATCATTCTTCAGTATGAAGTTGTCAATTCTCTCATAGAATATTTTTTCAAGTATCTTGGAAAATTGTGGTAATAGTGAAATTGGTCTATAGCTTGAGAGTTCCCCTCTGTCGCCCATCTTGTATATCGGAATTACTTTAGCTATTTTCATTGCATTGGGAAATATACCTGATTGGAGAGACAGGTTGCAGATATACGTCAGTGGTTTTACTATGCATTCGATAACAGTTTTGACTAGTAGCATGTCGATACCATCACAGTCAGTAGATGTTTTACTTTTGAACAATTTAACAATTTCAATGACCTCTCTTTCGTCTGTGTTCTTTATGAAGATGGAGTCTTTTAAGGGGACTATAACTACAGTTCTACAAGGAGCAGCTGAAGTAGTTGAAGAAGGACTACAAGTCGTCGCTTCCTGGCTGGGAACACTGCTCAGCTGGATATGGCCCTATCTTTTACTAGGATTAGGCCTGCTGATTGCAGAAATAATCCTACTGGTAGTCATCAAAAGTAGCGCCCGAGCTGCTGTATCATCCATCTTCCGTCGAAAGAGGGTGCCGAAGAGAGGAGGGGTGGGAGAACTCCGCCCATTAAAAGAGGAAGTATAGATAAAACTTCCGCACCACCCAGTTGCAGACTTCATTTGGACTTCGGCTGGCGACCATTAAACAACTAACTACCCCCCACTCCTCAGCCTTATCAGAATCGACTGGCACAGCACAGCCTACTGCAAGTATGTCTACAGGAGCAACAACAACGGATGATCTCTACACTTCAATGAGCACTCCATATAAAGTGAGTACAGCATCTTCACCTGCGTGGATCACTGAACTAACAAAAGCCAAGATACAGTTTTGGGTACTGCAAGCCATATGGGCATGCTTCTGTTTCACCGGAGCCTGGTCTAAGTGGCACGTCCTAAGAATAGTGACAACTTTGGCAGCAGTTATCCGCATCGTCTTGGTCAACATCATATTTGGCAAATATGATTATACTCTGACTCTGTTCGTCACCTACATGTTGGGTCGCATTACACCACAATGTGATTCCGAAGGTCTTGTCCGCGCAGTGGTGCTCCTTAATGGGTTGCTATTAACATGCTTGCCATCTTCAACCAGGCCGTTGGGATAATGAATGTGATTTGGGTAGGACTAATGGCAGCTGCATTACTGGGTCGTCAAGTATGGCTAGTACTGAAGCTGAAAGAGAGCGGCCGCAAAATCTGGGTCAGTAGGCTGGCAGCTGTTGCTTTTTGGGGAGTGATTTGGGGGGTCATAACAGCAATATGGTGGATGAAACTCATCTGTGGCTCAACTATGATAGCATGGATGATGACCTATGCAGTATTCTTCCCCAAGAAAGTGGAGGGCTACATAAAAGACATTGCCAAGATGAACGCAAAGCCAAAGCCTCAGCAGTCTGTAACTGAAGTTAAGAACGGTGATTCAACTTAAAGGGGAGAGTAAAACCTCCCGAAGATTTGCTTACAGCTAACCGGCAAGCCTGCTAAGTCGCCTAACACACTTTCTAATTGCAAGATGTACTCTGTGTTTCACCTGTGTGTTGCAGGATGGGAAAGTCACCTGCCTGTTCTGTCACACTTCGCTGGCTGATGTCAAGCACTTATGGGACATTAATGGAACTCTGTGGTGCCCAAGCTGCTGTCCGGGTCCCACAACAATTCCACCTGCCTATCTGACTGGTCTCTTTAGTCGAGGAGAGTGCATTCCTATACCCCCAGTTCCGCCAGAGTCAAGAAGGCCCATACAAACAACAGGAAAGTTGCTTCATGACTCATTGAATGAGGGGCATAGACCAGAGTGGAAGCCTATCAGGTACAGCAATGGCTTCTGCTACCCGCTGTATCAGAAGGTATGGGAGCTCCCTGATGGGTTTATGGCTTTTTCTACCCATCTCATGCACAACAACGCCTGGGTGGCTTACATCCAAGCTGCACCGTCACAACTTCAAGTAAATGACAACATGTATCGTGAAACCATGGATGCTCCATCCCAGCTGACGCAGGCACTAGGTGAGGAGCCAGTGCCGCCACAGTCTTTGGGGTCCCGATCATCTTTGGCCCAGGTATCAGCAAAGACAATGACCTCCACACCGAGGGTTGTGGGTCTTCCAGCTGCATCCCCACAGGTTGATCAGCCATCTTCTACGCAGCTTACTTTTCTGGATGGTCAACCACCAACTCCAGGAGATTTGGGGTACCCAGGAGAAAATCTTCTTATAATAGATGAAGCTGTGGGGGAGCCTCCTGAAGAAACACCTCTACAGGGAACGAATAAAGCCTCGTCTCATAGGCATCACACATCGTCAGCAGCACATCATAAGTCAACTCCATGTGAGGATGTCCTTTCTCTCACAACAGAGGATGAAGGAACTCTTATGGAACTCATCCCACATGAGCAAAAGGATGAAAATCATCAGAATCGCCCAACTGAAGGGTGTTTGGATACCTCACGCCACAACCCCAATCACCGCCGAAGGCAAGAAGGTGGTCGGCCTTCCCCATCACACCGATATACCCCCTATGGAAGGAAAATGGGCAATTCTGCTGCTGATCATAACAGGCTTCAAAGGTCCACTCAAGGAAATCAGCAGAATGAGAGGAATTATCAGAAGGCCCAAAATCCAGCATTCAGAAAGGATGGCAACAGACAACATTGGTGAATCACAGAGACTGAGTGTAAAAGCCATATTAATTGCATATGCCATGCTATGTGATATTTTCTGTATGATTAATAAATCAACATGCTCATTGAGTAAAAAGTACATGTAATGTATGTAATCACCTGAAATAATGAGTGTAATCCAGTTGTATGATTGTATGTATTTTTTAACTGCACAAAAGAAGGTTTTATGAAAAACAGATTGTGAAATATTGGAAAGAACCCTGTTTACTGGAAATGTGCTAGAAATGAGGAAATAGGCACAGATGTCCAGCAAACTGAGGTATTTTGGTAATGGAAAATGCTGAGAGGCTAGCGGGAAAGGCCATGAATCATGAGCGCCTGATCAGTCACATGGTTTACGAGAATTGACTAGCCTGAACATGTGCAGAAATGAAATAATGCTTATATAACAATGTAACTTTAAGCCAATCATAAGAGGCCAAGAAGCCTAGGGCGAGTTTGGGACCAATCAGAGAACTTGAGCAAAGTTTATTTAAACCAAGCCTATTTTGCCCCAAATGTTTACTTTCTCGGCGATCTACAATGAGGCAACATCGTTGCAGCGGACTGAAGACAGGGTACGCCAGAAGAGAAGTGATCCAGGTTTTGCCTCAATTCTTCAGCCTTTAAACAACTTTTACATCTGCTGCTAAAGTGTTATAATAACATTT
This sequence comes from Pholidichthys leucotaenia, assembly GCA_020510985.1. NCBI lineage: Eukaryota > Metazoa > Chordata > Actinopteri > Cichliformes > Pholidichthyidae > Pholidichthys > Pholidichthys leucotaenia. Next base: position 180,655,007 of record CM035850.1, on the reverse strand, counting down.
ATCCAAAAAGAGGAACAAGCTACAGCTGCTCGGCCCCAGCTCTAAGCCAGGAGGCTGAGTCATCGTGGACCAACAGCGGGAGAAAGCAGAAGCTGCCCCGGACTGGGACATCGCTATGGAGGCCAACTCATCACTCATCCCCCGGCCAAAGGCGGCCACCACCCAGCAGCTAAAGAGGAAACATCTGGCTGGCTGCGGCAGTCTTGTTCCTACCCTTGCCTTCCCTCTCTTTCCCCAGAAGAGGGGCTTCGACGAAAGAAGACAGCGATCACACATCCTTTTTCCCAAAACTCACCCTTCAGGTTTCTTAGATATAACCAACAAATTAATCAGGTATTTTTATCAGGTTTTGATTTAAAGATTTTGATCTATTTTGATTTTTACTCAGATTTTTTTTTAACTTTTTGATGATTTACTGAACATTTCATTGGGTTATTTTGAAATTTTTTGAGTTTAAATCTCTTTGATCAAATGACTGATTTTTTACAATTTTCAACTTTTCAATCAAGGTTTTGCAATCAGGGTTCTAGGTTTAATTTTTAATTTTCAATTTTCATCCTGTTTATATGGACTGTTTAATGCAACTTATCCTGTTTAGGCTGAGTTTTGCTGATTTTTAATAAATACCACAGCATATCAAAGACAGTATGGGACTCTGTGGGCTTATTGATTCAGTGTCCATTCTCAAGGGGTGATTTTTTGACTTTTTTTTGAAAGGTTTTCCTTACTTAATGTTGTTTAAAATAGATCCCCTATAAACCAATTTTTCCTGGTTTTAAACATTTACCCAGATTACCAAGAGCAATGTAAGACCATGAAAGGCTGTCGTTAATATTGGAGGTGTGTTCCAGGTGTCTGACTGGACAGGTCACTCAGTCGGAGGTCTGGTATAGAGGTAGTGGGGGTCCTCCAATAAATGAAGACAGTACAGCTGGGGTAACTCTCAAGTCACCAAGCACACCTACACAGGTAACAGAATTTCCTATGAGGAAAATTCCTCTAGGAACTGCAAGCTGGTGAACCTAACCTCAATTCCTGAGGTCAAAGGTCAAAGGGTCTTCAACAACAGTATTACTCCTGGTCACCAAGAAATAGGTTTTAAAAGTATAATGTCGGCGGCGGCGGTGGCCTCCATCGGTCTATGATGACCATGGAAGAGAATCCTAAATGTCTACTCTGCTGGAACAGCACCACCTGTGGCTGAACAGGCCGATGCACGAATGGCAGTCCCTGTCACACAGGTCGCACTTGTGGTCTCCGTGTGGGTGGTCTCCGTGCTGCTGGGTCTGTGGCGGTTCTTCCTGCGGGTCCTTTTTTCATCTGCTGCAGCAGTCAGTCTCTCTTCACCCACCTTGAGCTGTCTGGTCAGGGTGCCTCTCCATTTGATGCGGCCCATTGCAAGGTCCTCCCAGCGCTCTGTGTTGATCTCCAGGGCCTTCATGTCTCTCTTGCAGACGCCTTTAAAGCGCAGCTGTGGGCGGAAAACGTCTCTCCTGCCAGTTGCCAGCTCTCCGTAGAGGACGTCTTTGGGGATTCTGCCATCCTCTATATGGTGAACGTGGCCTAGCCAGCGGAGCCTGCGCTGCCTGAGTAGAGTGAACATGGAGGGAAGGCCGGCGCGGGACAGAACTTCTGTGTTAGGCACTTTGTCCTGCCAGGATATGTCCAGGATGTGGCGAATGCAGCGCAAGTGGAAGGAGTTCAGTCTCTTTTCCTGCCGGGCGTATGTTGTCCACGTCTCACTCCCATAGAGCAGTGTGCTGATGACGAAGGCGTTGTACACTGCCATCTTCGTCTTGACAGAGAGTTTGGGATTCTCCCACACTCGTGTGGTGAGGCGAGCAAGTGTGAAGGCTGATTTTTCAATCATCTTGTTGATCTCTGTATCAAGGGAGAGGTTGTTGCTGATCGTGGACCCCAGGTACGTGAACTGATTCATGACCTCCAGCTCGTAGTCGTCGATGGTGATGGTTGGTGGTGCTTCCATGCCTTGCGCAAAGACGTTAGTCTTCTTCAGGCTGATGGTAAGCCTGAAGTCCTTGCATGCCTGGGAGAAGCGGTCCATCAGGGTCTGAAGCTCCTGCTGTGTGTGGGTTGCGACTGCAGCGTCATCTGCAAACAGCATGTCTCTGATTAGAGCCTCACGCACTTTGGTTCTGGCTTTCAGGCGGGCGAGGTTGAAAAGCCTGCCGTCAGATCTTGTGTGCAGATAGATTCCCTCTGTTGCTGTGCTGAAGGCATGCCTCAGGAGCATAGCAAAGAAAATCCCAAAGAGGGTTGGCGCAAGTACACAGCCCTGTTTCACTCTGCTGCGTATGTTGAATGGCTTTGAGATGTTGCCATCGTGCTGCACTATCCCCTGCATGTTGGTGTGAAACAATTCAATGAGGCTTTGCAACTTTGGTGGGCATCCTATCTTTGGCAGGATCTTGAAAAGGCCCTCTCTGCTGACCAGATTGAATGCTTTGGTGAGGTCGATGAAGGCGACGTACAGGGGCATGTTCTGTTCTCTGCATTTCTCCTGGAGTTGGCGGATGGAGAATATCATGTCTACCGTCTATCGCTCAGCACGGAAGCCACACTGAGACTCGGGGTAGACACGTTCGGCAAGCTTCTGTAGACGAACGAGAACAACTCGTGCGTAGACTTTGCAAACAACGCTGAGGAGGGAGATGCCCCTGTAGTTGTTGCAGTCACTTCTCTCCCCTTTGTTTTTGTAGAGGGTGATGATCTTGGCGTCCCTCATGTCCTGTGGTATGGCACCTTCCTTCCAACACTGGCAGAGTACGTTGTGCAATGGCAGCAGTAGGGCGGTCTTGCAGTGCTTGATCAGGTCAGGCGGTATGCCTTGGCCTTGCCAGCGGCCAAGCTATCAATGGCCTTGCTGAGCTTGTCGATGGTTGGCTCGGCGTCACGTTCGTCCATGGATGGCAGGCAGTCGATGGCATCAAGGGCTGACGGTGTCACAGTGTTCTGTTTTGAGTAGAGGTCGGAGTAGTGTTCCACCCATCTCTCCATCTGCTTGTTCTTTTCTGTGATCATCTCCCCAGTGGAGGATTTGAGGGGGGCCGTCTTGCTCTGAGCCAGACCAAGTGCTTTCTTGGTGCCATCGTACATACCACGGATGTTCCCTGTTATGGCAGCGGTTTGAATGTCTTGGCTGAGCTGAGTCCAGTACTCGTTTGCACAGCGCCGGGCAGTCTGCTGAACTTTGCTTCTCGCAGCCCTGAGAATCTGGAGATTCTTCTCGTTTGGGTACTTCTTGTACTCAGCAAGTGCTGAGCGCTTGGCTTCAATGACGGGGGTCATCTCGGTCAACTTGGCATCAAACCAGTCCTGTACTCCCTGTTTAATTAGAAACAATTGTAATCCAATGTATTTGTCCCTCATGTTTTCACTGCTAAACGAGCTAATTTCTTCATCACTGCATGGACGCTTGTCATTATAGTATAACCTACCTATTTGAATTCCAGTTTTATATTGTTTGAATGGAATGAAATTAATATTAATTGCCAGTCCATGGTGGAGGTAGTGTTGTAAGATGTGTCTGGTGCATGTGTTTAGATAGGGCAGCTCAGTGCGTGAATGTGAGTGAGTGAGTGCGTGCGCACAGCTGAGGCGCACCCCCCCCCCCCCCGGTGTGTGTGGAATGACCCCGAGAGCGAACGGTGTGTGTGATTTTGTGCGGATGAGTAGAAGGAGAGCGAGGCGACCGGAGCAGGTAGAATTTGTTGCTAACAACAGTGCGGTATATAAATAAAGCCCCAACGCTTCAGCAAAATGGCCTGTGCTTCTGTGTACCACCATATCTTTCTTTAACAAGAGTGAGGTTTACTCGGGAGTTGACCCCGGAGGAAGAGCTGCCTCCGGCCCTGGAGAAGATAGATCTCCCCTGCGTCCCCCAACCACGGTTAGGAGACGAAAGGCAGGAACGGTCAACAATATGTATACTGGCTGCTCTTGTTTTTCCTCTTGCCTTCTGATTGTTGCTCTGAGTGTTGCTGTCCCTGTGCTGTTGCAATCCTGGAATTTCCCCATTGTGGGACTAATAAAGGCTTATCTTATCTTATAAGAACTTATTCAAATTGCCACGGCCAAGATGTGTAGAGTGATGATTTAGAGTGAAGTGATGATATAGAGTGAAGTACTAGGAGACAAAGAAGAGTGATGTCTGAAGATAGAGTTGAGGTTTGATTGGACACAGCAATGATGATAGAAGGACTACAGATCCTGACCCGATAGAGGGATGATACAGAGTGAAGTACGTGGGGGTAATGCACCTGTAAGCTGGTTGCCAACCGCCAATCAAATCTAAAAGAAGAAGAAGAAGAAGAAAGTTAGAGAGTTGCTGCATGAAGACTCGCCTCGCTCTCCGTCGTTTATCAGACATAACATTTGGTAACGAGGAGCACAGTGGGTATGTGCTGGTTTGAGCAGCGGCTGTGGCTGTTTCTAGAGAGCTCGGGTGAGCCGTTGATTTCGTGGCCACAGTGGAGAGGGGAATTTGAGGGGTACGTCACCTCGTTGGGTTTCCCTCGGCTTGACGGGAGACAGTGGCGGGCCCTCCTGGCCTGTAACCTCGGTGCAGACGGCCGAAGGATTCTTGACTCACTGGGCACGAGTGCGGGCTACGTGGAGGCTGTCACTCTCATGGAGGCGCACTTCACGGAGCGGACAAGGGCCAGAGAGTTGCAGGTGAAGAAGCTGGTGGTGCTGGACGCACCGGAGCTAGTTAGCTTGGGAGAGCTAAAGGCTCAGTCAGAGCCTATGGACAGGCTAGCTGACAAGCTAGTTTCGCGCTGAAACGAGGCTAATGGTGCGAAACTGGGCCTCGAGACAGAACCGGGGCCACGTGTGGAGGAGCCCCTGGCCATTGATGAGGTAGCGGCACAGAGGAGCACCGGGACCGGGGGTGCTGGGAATGACAACCAGGAGCCTGTGTTGGAGGACGTGTCTGGTGAAGGTGACGTCGAGAGCTCCGGAGAGGTGATGCAGCAGGACGGAGAGGCAACGCAGCAGGAGTTGGCCCCGCTGTTGGAAGCTGTACAGCAGGCCGTGTCTTGGTCCATCTTGTCCGTCTTCACCTGCCTGTCTTTGGACATTCTTGTTGTCCTTTAAAAAATCTATTTAAAACTTTACAAGGACACAAGAAAACCATAACACTAAGCAGTGCTTTGTTTTATCCCATTAATTGGGTTTATTTTGTTCTTAAATTTGCTTCTTCTTATATGTTCGTCTTTTTAATGATCACATCTTTGCTTTTCTTGCCCTGAGTTTTAGTCTTGATGGTGGAACATTGAATAAATGTCTTTGGTTGCAGGACAGCAGCTGTGGGCCTGAGGTGTGGCGGCTGGCGCCCCCTGGTGGTTCCACTTCACACTGCCTCTGCAGTGCAGCAGCTGCTGGTCTGGTTGCTCTTCAGTCACTGGTGTCCAGTTGAAAACCCTTTTTTGGCCCCTGTTCCGGCTAGACTGCCGGTCAGCCCCAGTCCTGGTCCTTGGCAGTTTGGTTTGCTTAGTAGAAATTGATTTGAAGTTAAAACTCATTGTCAGCAACAAGCTGCTGTTATGGTCTTAATTAACTTAGGATTGCTTTCTTTTTTAATTGTTTAATCAAAATGATTGTTATTAATGGAATCACGTCTACGGCTCCGTGTGGGCAACGAACCTGTGGGAACTTTTAGGTCTTGGGTCATAGAAACCATTTCCTGGGGCCAAATTGCCCAGGTGGCGCTGTGGTGCTTTTTGTTCCAACCCACCTTCCTGCCACAGTAACATCTGCACAGATGCTCACATCTGCTGGATATTAGTGATGACCACCATACGGTCCATTTCAACCATCATCTCCGTCTGTATTTTCCTTCCCTCAGGTCGCTCATCCTTCCATCCGCTCCCGCTGCTCGGTGACATCGACAACGGTTTCCTCCTGCCTGCACTTGCTCCTGCTCTCCACAAGGTGTCGCGATTTATCACCGTTGGCTGCTACTTCCTGTAGGTCAGGGGTCAGTCATCTCTGCTGAGCAAAATCCACAGACAACTGAAACATTACTGATAAATTTGCTCTTTATTTCTGATGAATTTGAAGCTTATTACTGGCCTGTGAATGTTAGTAATAGGAGAGGTTTGATATCTTAAATATGCAGATTTTTTGGTCAAAAACTTCCCAGTTTTCCAGTGAATTTGCAGCAGTTTCTTTCTACATTTATGGGATTTATTTAATATCTGCTATAATCAGGCCTGACAACATGCAGCTTCACCTTTTTCTGCTAAATTTGCTGCTGTTTATGCAAAACTTTTGTCACTTTATGTGTAAGTGTGCAAAGTAAATTTATTTTCACAAATTTTTGATTTTTTTAACTTAAGATTTCTATTTTGTAACAAATGGGCTTTTTTCTCTTAAATTTTCAACTTTTTCATATAAATTTGTGACCAATTGATATTTTTTGAGTTATTCATAATTAAAGGCTTTTTTCCTGTAAATTTGTAGATTTATTTTAGTAAATACATTTATTTTTCTTTTCTTCAGTTTGCAGCTTTTTAATTTTAAATGAGATTTGCCTCTTTTAGTTTTTAACTTTTCCTATAAATTTGTGATTTTTGTCATGTAGATTTGCAAGTTTTTTCATTTCATATTTTTGAGTTTAAAAACTTTTAATGTAAATTAGTGATGTTACAGTAAATTTAGCATCTCAGATTTGCCAACTTTTTCCTTGTAATGTGGTGGATTTCCTCATAAAATTGTAACTTCATTCTTGTAAATGTGTGACGTCATTTTCCTAAGTTTCCTCCACTGATCGCCACCTTGCAAATTATAATTTAATTATACAGAATAAAAATTTAAAACAGCATCCAGATCAAAGTTCTAGATTTACTCAAAAAGGCTGCACATTTTTCAGGAAAAGGTTGGAAATTTACAGGAAAAAAGTTGCAGATTTTTAAGAAAAAAGTTATAATTTTTTTCAGGAAAAAGTTAAGATTTATGAGGAAAAAGTGAAGATATTTACAGGACAAAAATAAGAAATTTATAAGAAACAAGTTCCAAATTTTCAGGAAAAAGCTGCAAATATACAAGAAAAATTTGCAGATTTACAGGAGAAAAATCACAAATGAGAAAAAATTTGAATGAGAAAAAATTTGCTAATTAACAGAAAAAAGTTGCAAATTTTTGAGAAGTTCCAAATCTGCAAGAAAAAACTTTAAAATTTACAAGTAAAATTTGCAAACTTAAAAGAAAAATCACAAATGAGAAAAAAGTTGGAAATTTTTTTAGAATAAAGCTGCAAATCTCCGAGAAAAACAGCTGAAAATTTACAGAGAAAAAATAGCAAATTTATAAGGAACAAAATAAATTTAGGAGAAAAAAGTTGCAAATATATCAGAAAAAAGTTGCAATTTTGCCAGAAGAAAGTGTCAGATTTGTGAGGAAAAAGTTGCGTGAGAAATTGTTGCTCCTAGCATCGTCAGAGCTTCGCTGATCTGCGTTTCTAAACATTCATGTATCTGTGTGCAGCTGACGGTGGAGGAGGTGACCACCACCACGGCGTACCAGCACCTGTTCCCGCGCTCCTTCTCTGAGCCGGCCCTCCTCCACGCCTTCCCGTCCTTCATCCCGCCGCGCACGCACCACAACGTGCACATCCTGGACCCACTGGTCAGCAGGGTCAACACAGCCTTCCAGGGATCAGACCCCGCTCCACGTTGTTATTGAGCCAAGCTTCTACTGCAGTGTGCCGAACTATCTGCTCATGGCGTAGGGAGGCCAGCATATGGGGCCAGCATTTGTCGCTCATGAGGACATCAGCAGGCCGTCTCCGTAGACCGAGTCACTGTAGTTCTCTACCATCAACTCAGGACCTCAGTGTCGCGGCTTTACCGGCTCCAGGAACAGTCGTCCTCATTGCTGGACAATCCACATTTAATGTGATTTTTCTCTGTCTTTCTGTCAGTTGGGTACGGTGTCTTTGGCTCTGTTCAGGACTCTGATTGGCCTCTTCTGTGAAGACGTCATGCTGCAGCTGGTCTTCAGGTCCATTTTTACAGCTTCACGTTTCAATATGCAGGACAGAAGCAGTTCAGGAGGCTTGATTCACACCTGAGCAGCTGGAAACTTTTCTCTCATCAATCAGCAACTTTTTCTTATTAATTTGAAACTTTTCATGTAAATTTGTAGCTTTTTTGTCATTTATTTGCAACTTTTTCGGAAACATTTGCAACCTTTTCAAATTAATCTGCAATTTTTTCTTGTAAATTTTCAAACTTTTTTACATTAATGTGAAACTTTTTCTCATTAATTTGCAATTTTTTTCTAGAAAATCTGCAACTTTTTCTGATTTTTAAATTTGTAACTTTTCTTGAAGATGCCGATTTATCAGAAAAAAGTTGGATATTTACACGACAAAAATCATAAATTCATGAGAAAATTTTCTAAGTCTGAAAGTAACGACATTGTGGTTTCATCCATCACTTTCCCTGCGGTCTGGATCTCCTCCTCCTCCTCCTCCTCTTCTTCCTCCTCCTCCTCCTGTATCTGATTCCTTGCAGCCACCTGAGCAGGAAGCAGCGCTGCTTCTTAACACAGAAGGACTGCTGCTCCTCCTGCGCCTCCTCTTTCCTGCTCCTCCTGCCTTCCTGGTGCCCCGGAGATCTCAACAACACTCAGTCAGAGCTCCTCCACTGGTCCAAAGGAGCAGGTGGCTGTAACAACCAGATACAGTAGTAAATACCCTGTAAAAAAGACAATGATCAGTAGAATTCTCTCTCTCGTGTTACAGGTGTGTCAGTGTCAGACAGCATTGGTTCCTGTGGCGGTTCAGACTTTCTGATGGACGTAAACTACCTCCATTACCTCTGCGATGGCCGCCAAGCATCTTCGTCTCCACCAGGTGAGTTTCTGACCGTTGCTTAGCCTCTTCACCACTGCTGACCTGGAGGACAGGTTCAGATTCAGGTTCAGGTTACTTTATTTGTACCCGTAGGTAGATTTGTTTTGCAGTCTGGCGACATCCATATTTACAAGCCACTAATTACATTCAACATAGACACAAACACAGGCACACATCTTACAAAATAGGTAAATATAAAATATGTACAATATAATTTTTATAGCTTGTTCAACTCTTTGACAGCAGCAGGGACAAAGCTGTTTTTGTAGCGCTGGGTTTTGCTTTTTGGGACAGCAAACCTCCGTCTGGAGGGAAGAAGCTGAAAGTTGCAGTGCAAATGGTGGGAGTCATCATTTAAAATGGAGGTAGCCATCCTCTGTACTTGTCTGGTGTACAGGGATGTCAGGCTCAGCTGTGACTCACCAAGCAAACGACTGGACCATCTAACTACCTGATCCATGGACAGGCCATGGTAGGGCCAGGAGTTGAGGGTCCAAAACTGGAACACTGTAAACCACCATGGGAATGAGGCTTGAAAATGGTTATATTGTGTTGTAATGCCATCTTCTGGTCAACAGGCAGTACTGCATGTATAATCAGGGGAAGAATGCGTGATAATTTCTCCCTCTTCTTCACAAATAAATCTATATGTTATCATGAGATCTCATTTCACTGCTGGGGGGCAGTAAACAGACTACATCTCTGGAGTAAATATTTATGGGTCCACTGTAAGTTTTACTGCAGAAGAAATCTGGATTTCCTTTGCATTGACTGCATAATGTGAGGAAATAACTTCAGGAAATATTGTGCCAGTGTGTCCTACGCTCCATAGATCACAGATACAACTATAATTATTGCAACAAGCAAAACTATTTACCTTTTTCCTGGAAATTTTCAACATTTTTCCTTATAAATTTTCAACTTTTTTCTTATAAAATTCATTTTTTCCTGTAAATTTTCATATTTATCTCATATATTTGCATCTTTTTTCTTGTAAATTTCAAACTTTTTTTAAGAGTTGTGAGTTTTTTTCTCACAAATTTGCCAAATTTTTCTTGAAAATTTGCAATTTTTTCAATAAATTTGTAATTTTTGTTTGTCAATTTGCAGTTTTATTTTTTATTGAGAGATTAAAGGAGTGATCCATGGTTGGATGCAGCAGAACTCTGATATTTTTGTTTCTACAACCAGAACAGAACAGCGTCTCTGGATAAAGAAATATCTAAAATATACAAGAAAAGGAAAAAGAAAATTGGTTCTAAATAAACAGACTCATATTCAAGCACATGGAAGCTACTTATTTTATATACCCATATATATGTACCCATATGTAAACAGAAGGCCAATAGAAGAAATGTCACGGGGGGGGGGGGGGGAATTGGGGGAGGGAATTAGATGGTAAATGAAAAAAATATTTGCAGATTGAGCTCAATGAAAAGATAGGTTTTAAAGTGTAAAAGTAATTGAAAGGGTTCCAGTTTTCAACAAACTTAGCTGAGGAGCCTTTTACTGTCAGATTTATCTTTTCCACCTTAAGAAAAGACAGAACATCCTTAAGCCACAAAGAGCTGAATGGAGGTTTAGGCGACTTCCAAAGGAGTAGGATAGACGTCTAGCTAGAAGGGAGGTAAAAGCAAGTAATTGTAATTGAGATGATGTTAATGGAACTGGAGCATGTGGGACTCCAAATGTGGCAATCAAAGGGTCCATCTTAACTTTAATTGCTAGAACCTTGGACAGAGTCATGAAGAAGTCACTCCAATATTTATCCAATCTGGGACAAAAAAAGAACATGTGACTCAAATTCCAGGGTGAGGCTTGACATCTGTCACATTGGTCCCTGATATCAGGATCAATTCTTGATAGTGGAGACTTGGAGAGATGGACTCTATTCAATATCCTAAACTGTAGAAGCTGAAGCCGAGCACAAGGTGGAACGGAGCGTCTACCAAGGACGACTTTATCCCACCACTAATCAGACAAAACAGTACCAAGCTCCTGCTCCCATGCAGTTTGATTTTTGACGACCAACTGAGTATCAAATGCCATAAGTGCATCATAAATTTTAGAAAAGTGATTTTTGATTAAGTTCAAGGGTCAAAAGGTCATGCCAAGGTTGATTAGCCGGGAGGCGAGGATAGCAGGAAAAAAGAGTTGAGGCACAGTTTAATTTACATCAAACAGAAATTTAAATGCCAATTGGTTGATTTGAATACTTCACTTGAATGTTTAGCTGTTAATGTATGTCTCTCACCGATAATGAATTTCAACATTGCAGTATTGTACAATCCACCATCACACAATTCTTCTTTTTATTATGAATTAAGTACTCTGGTTAAACAACTTGAGAGGAGCAGAGAAACAATATTTCATGGTGACCTCAATATCAACTGGTCTGTTAAAAAGGACAAACAGAAACTGAAAAGCCTCATGACTAAATTTAATTACCAACAAATGATCAAAGGACCCACCAGGATAACCAAACAATCGAGAACACTTATTGACATGGTATTTGCTAATAAACCAGAACGAATAACCAGAACCTATAATCTTGTAACTGGTCTCTCAGATCATAACATGGTTCTTGCTGTCAGAAAACTCACTAAAAAGCGACTACAGTATTTTGGGGGAATCAATATTGACAAATCAAATTTTATTATTCCCAAATCAAAAAATGAGGAGTTTGAACATTACTTAGAGAATCAAAATTGGGAGCAGTTCATGTCAATATATGAAGTAGATGATTGTTGTAATTTTATAACTGCAACAATTAAAAAGTCCATAGAAAAATTTACAAAGCAAATTAAAAGTAGACAACAGAAGATTAACTTACCATGGTTAAATAATGAAATAAGAAAACTTATGAAGAGGCGAGACTCTGCATTGAAAACATCATTAACCTCTAAACTACAAAATGATAACCTTGTGTACGAAAGTTTAAGAAATAAAGTGGTACAAGAGCTGCGAAAATCAAAAGTATCTTATTACAATAAACTGATAGATCATGCAAAGGGTAACAACAGTTCCCTATGGAGGCATTTAAATAACTTAACTAACAAAAAAAATGATCAGAAGGGGGTAAAGGAACTTAGAATTAATGGCAAGACCATCAGTGACAAGACTACATTGGCAGATGAATTTAATTCATATTTTGTGGGCTCTGTGGAAGACCTAACAAAAAACTTTGTGCTGCCAAATGTGCTCAACAACACAAAATCAATACTGTCAACAGATTCTTTTCACATCGATGAGGTAAATGAGGAGTTAATTGCTGGTATTGTTAAAACACTGTCAAACTCAAAAACTAATGATATCTACAATATGAGCACTTCCTTTCTCAAAACGCACAGCAAAATATTAATCAAACCACTGACTCATCTCATTAATCTCTCCATTAGGTCTAGTACATTTCCATCTGGTTGGAAAAAAGCTGTCGTCATACCAGTTCATAAATCAGGCAGTAAAGACGATATATGCAATTACCGCCCAATCTCTATTTTACCAGTCCTGTCTAAGGTCCTTGAAAAAGTTGTAGCTACACAGCTGATAGACTATTTACAAGACAGTTAACTTCTTCATCCACATCAATTTGGTTTTAGACCAGGATACTCAACAGAAAGAGCAAATTGTTGCCTTATTGAAAATGTCAAACAGTCCTTGGACAGGGGTAATGTGGTAGGAGCTGTTTTTCTAGATCTCAAAAAGGCTTTTGATACTGTAAACCACAGTTTGCTTTTATCCAAAATGGTATCTTTTAACTTCTCCCCAGATACATTAGAATGGTTTGCATCTTATCTCCAGAATAGAGAACAGTGTGTAAAAGTTCACCTGGATAAATCCTCATTTTTAAACAACCGCATGGCTATCCCACAAGGGTCCATTCTTGGTCCTTTACTTTTCAGCATTTTTATTAATGACTTGCCGTTACACTGCTCAGCTGCAGCATGCCAACTTTATGCAGATGATGCAGTTATTTACACAGCTGCCAAGACTCCAGCACAGGCTGCAGATGTACTGTCTACAAGTATGGTTGATGTCCAAGAGTGGCTCCTCCAGAACCATCTATTGCTGAACCTTCAGAAAACAGTCTCAATGTGCTTTTCAATCAAAAAATGTAACCTGCAACGTTTTAAAGTTAATATACATGATCATGACATGAGTTTAGTTACAGAATTCAAATACCTTGGCATTGTACTAGATCCTCAACTCAAATTTAATCTTCATATAAAGAAAATTTCAAAAACAGTAAAAAAAAATCTGAACTGCTTTAAATTAATTAGATATTACATACCTTACGAAGCAGCTGTATTGTATATGCATTCTATGGTTTTCTCTCATATATCATACTGTTTGACAGTCTGGGCTCAAGCAGCCCCTTCCACAATAAGACATATAGGTTCATTATATAATCAAGCCCTAAAAATCTTGGACAAAAAGCCCATTAGGTGGCATCACTGTAATCTTTTTAAAAAAAATACAACCTATTGAGTTTTGAGAGTTTCATTGACCTCTGTTTTCTGAAATTAACTTTCAAATGTTTCCATAAATCAGCACCCGAGCCACTTGCTGGCTTCATCCAAAGACAGGACAGCAGCAGAGCCACCAGGAGTTCTGTTAACAATAACTGTAAAATATTCCACCGCAGAACCACATTTGGACAAACAGCTTTCTCTATAAAGGGCAGTCACATCTGGAACACAATGCCAAATGAAATTAAAATAATAACGGACTTTAAAACATTCAGTAAAAAGGTTAAAAACTGGCTGAAAAATAAACAAGAATGTACCCATGTATGAAATGATTGTCTGCAGGGTGAGAGTGAATGAAGGGAAGGAATGAATGTGTTTGATTATAGTGAGTGATGAAGGGAGGGAGGCCTGAAATAGGCAAATGTGAGTAATGTTGTTATATTTGTGTATTTATATTTATAATCTTTATAATATTTATAATTGTATTTATAATGTATGTATAATCTTTTTTGCATTGATGTATGTGGTTATTGTGTATTCTGTTTTGTTGTTTTTTTTCTTTTTTTTTTTTTTTTTTACTTGATTCTCTTTTCTAAAGCCTATCCAGGGACGAGTTGCAAATTAGCTAATAGCTATACACTCTTTGTGCAACACATAAGATTGATTGTCATTGATTAATTGTCTATGTTTATTGCACTGTCCCTGTCAAATAAACAAATCTATCTATCTAATGTGGAAATAGAGGAATAAGTGGGATGGAGGTAAATTGAAATTGGAAGCTAAATCAGAAAAGCTGGCAAATAAACCATCCTTGTAAAGATCTCTGAAGGTTTTAATACCATGATTATGCCATTGATGAAAGGAGAAGATGGTAAGTGAGGGTAAAAATAGATGATTTTTAAGTCTGGGCATCAAACTAGAGGCTGATAAAACCTTGAAATGACGTCTAAACTGGAACCAGATTCTCAGATTAGACAGAACCATTGGGATCTTTGTGAAATTGGAGAGGGTTTTTTTTTTTTCATTACCTATTTTGTACCCGTAGGTAGATTTGTTTTGCAGTCTGTGTCTCTCCCCTCTCCTTCCTGTAGTCCACTATGAGCTCCTTGGTTTTGCTGGTGTTAAGGAGCAGGTTACTGTCAGCGCACCAAGTAGCCAAGTGCTCAACCTCTGCCCTGTAACCTGACTCGTCGTTGTCCCTGATGAGTCCAATCACCGTGGTGTCATCTGCGAACTTTATGATGGAATACATAGGCCTACAGTCATGGGTGAAGAGGGAGTAGAGGAATGGGCTGAGCACACAGCCCTGTGGTACACCAGTGTTGAGTGTGATGACGGAAGAACGGTTGGGACCTGACCTAACATGCTGGGGTCTGTTGGTCAGAAAATCCATGATCCAGTTGCAGGTGGAGGTACTGATTCCCAGGTCCCCAAGTTTAGTGAGCAACTTGGAGGGGATAACTGTGTTGAATGCTGAGCTGAAGTCAACAAACAGCATTCTTGCGTAGGTGTTCTTGTCATCCAGGTGTGAGAGTATATAGTGCAGCGCTGTAGAAACCGCATCCTCTGTACTCCTGTTGCTCCGGTAGGCAAACTGGTGAGGGTCCAGTGTAAGATGTGTCTTGTCTTCCCCAGTTGCCTATACATTTTGCTAATTTAGCCCGGATGTGACTGATGTGAGGTTTCCAGCAGATTTTATTGTCTAGCGTCACCCCCAGAAACTTATTTTCCTGTACTGTTTCTATTCTGGTATCATCTATCATTACCATTATTTCATGATTTATTTTATAATTTCCAAACAACATAATCTTTGTTTTTTTTAGATTTAGAGATAATTTATTTTTGTTGAACCACCGCGTTAACTTTTTCATTTCAGTTGTGACCACCTCTAAAACCTGCTGCAAATTTTCACCAGTGCAAAGGATATTTGTGTCATCCGCAAACAAAATAAATTTCAGAATTTTTGATACTTGGCATATGTCATTTATATACAAAATAAAGAGTTTGGGTCCCAAAACTGACCCCTGGGGCACACCACAAGTGATGTCCATGAAGGGTGATTTGTGCTCACCAATTTGTACAAATTGTTGTCTGTTACTTAAATAACTTTCCACCCAACTCAGTCCGACCCCTCTTATCCCATACCTTTCCAGTTTCCTTAGTAGTATTCTGTGGTCAATGGTGTCAAAAGCTTTCTTTAAATCTATAAATACTCCTACAGCAACCTTTTGTTTAATCTATACAACTAGTAATTTCTTCTATAAGTTTGATCAGTGCCAAAGATGTAGATTTATCTGCTCTAAAACCATACTGGCTGTCTGTAAGGAGGTTGTGTTTTTCAATGAAATCATCCATTCTCTTAATGAAGATTTTTTCAAGTATTTTGGAGAATTGTGAGAGTAAAGAGACTGGCCTGTAATTTGTGAAATAATGAATGTCTCTTGTTTTGTATAGAGGGATTACTTTTGCTATTTTCTTTTTGTTTGGAAATTTACCAGTTTGAAATGACAGGTTACAGATGTGGGTGAGTGGCTTAACAATTCCCTCAATTACTTTTTTCACTATTGTCATGTCAGTTTCATTCCAGTCCATTGATTTTTTGTTCTTAAATTTACTCAGTCTTGATAATTTCCTTTTCAGTAACTGCACCCAAAAAGATTGTGTTTGGATTTGTATCTTCTATTTCATTTACAGAACCACTGTAGTTTGTTTCTGGTGTCATTATTGATTTTGCTAATTCAGGACAAACGTTTACAAAAAATTTATTGAAACCACTGACCACATCCTCCATATTATTTATCAGATTGCCATTTTGAATAAAATATCCTGGATAATTAGCATTCTTAGGTCGATTACTAATAATCCCATTGAGTACTTGCCATATTCCTCTTAAGTTTATTTTTATTATCCTCTAATATTCTGTTGTAATATTCTTTCTTACAGGTCCTCATTATATTAGTAAGCTTATTTTTTATATCTTTTATATTTGATCTCAGCCTCCACAGTTCTGCATTTAATGAATTGTTTATATAATGTATTCTTCTTTTTACATGCATTTATCAACCCCTTGGTGACCCAAGGAATATTTTTCTTTTGTTGTCTGTCACTGTATTGTTTTATAGGACAGTTTTTATTGTGCAATGATTGAAATATTTGTAAAAAATTATCATATGCTTTATTTATATCATTTTCATCATAAACTATCTTCCAATCTTGTATTAATAATTCCTTTGTCAGTAAATACATAGATTCTTCAGTTCTTATTCTTTTATATTTCATATTTTTGGTATACTTTTTCTTCCTATAATCACATTGATAGACAACAAAAATCGGCAGGTGGTCACTGATATCATTCAATAAAAGCCCACTCCTGATATTATTTTCCATAATGTTTGTGAATATGGTATCTATTAGTGTGGCACTGTGTGACATGATTCTGCTAGGTCTGGTAATTGTTGGATGTAAGCCCATACTGTAGATTGTGTTGATAAATTCTTCTGTCAAACTATGTTGTTTTGAATTCATCAGATCTATATTGAAATCCCCACAGATGAACATAACTTTATGAGTTAGTTTTGCAGACATTTTTTTCCATCCAGTCCTTAAATAAGTCAATGTTTGATCCAGGTGTTCTATATCCACAGCTCACTACTATAATCTTCATATTGTCCAGACAGATTTCTATTGTAATACATTCAAATGAATCATCCACAGTTACTGACAGATTTTCAACAACCTTGTATTTCAAGCTCTTGTCAACATAAATTGCAACTCCTCCTTTTTTCACTTTTCTATTTATATAATTTAATTCATAGCCATCCATGGTAAAATCCACTCCTTTCTCTTCACTGAGCCACGTCTCTGATATTGTCACAATATTGAATGGCTCTTTAAACTGATGTAAATAATCTTTGGTGTTATTAAAGTTGGCATAGAGACTTCTGCTGTTGAAGTGGATCATAGAAATATTGAAATCAGATGTGACCATTGTGTTAAACTGTTCATCCGTGTAGTAACTACAGTTATTATTGATGGAGCTAAATAAATTATTATCAGGGTCTATGTTATATTCTACGTCCTGTGGGTTGTGATCTGTATATTCAAAAACTTTCAGTTCCTGTTGTCCCTGTTTGTTGATTTTTTGATTCATGTTGTTAAATATTTTGTTGCAGATGAGTAAAATCCTTCAGTGTCCTACAGTTGTCTGAATTGTTGCTGTGACTCCAGTTCATAATATTCATTGATATTTGTCCAGTTCCATAATATTACGGATGTTAATGACCTTGGCTTCTTCAGGTGATCCGTTTAATTTGATGAATATTTTACAGTTTGATGTCCAGGTGTTTTGAATCTTTTTCTGCTTTCTCAGGTATCTTGCTTTTCTGGCTATTTCTGCGTTTTCTTTTGTGAGGTGCTCGTTTATGTAGATGTCCGTTCCTTTCAGTTTCCTACCTTGTTTCAACAGCGCAGTCTTGTGTTTTCTGTTCACAAACCTCATGATCACAGCCGGTTTGTCGCTGTTTTTCCTGGGCAGAGGGTGGCAGGACTCTATGGTATTACAGTCCAGCTGAATTCCTTTGGACTGCATGAAGGCTGCCACTTGTTGCTCCGTGGATTCGTCTTCCAGCTCACCGAGCCTCCCTCCGCTGTCTGCGGCCACCGCTCGCGCGTATGATTGGGGTTTAATGTGGAGCCCCGTGATGATCACGTCGTTCACCCGAGTGTTCTGCTCCAGTTCCGACACTCTGCTCTCCAGATACGCCAGCCTCTTGTCCTTCTCAGCGTTCTGGATCCACAGCGCTTTCACCTCCTCCAGCAGGCCCAGGATGTTTTTTTTGCTGCTGCTTAACAGCAGAAATCTCTTCAGCCAAGAAGTCCAGCGATCTTTTAATGTTGTCCACCTCCTCAGTCTGCTGAGATTTCTTGGAACCCATGATCCCGGACGATGTTCGTTGATTGTGATCGTAGGAAAAAAATAAAAACATGTGGGAAAAATCCCTTTGTTCTCCCTGAGCATGAGGGACCTGATTGCTTCACCAGCCACTACAATATTAAGTTATGAGACTGGCAATTTCTCTTTTTTCGCACGAGCAGGTTTATTCTCCAGTGGAAGTAACAAAAAAAAAAAAAAAAAAAAAAACAGCTCAAAACGCCAGCTCTAAACTGAGTTTTAAGCAAGAAACGAACTGGGAGCCTTTACCTGTGCGTCCTCACCTTACAGGAACCGGAAGTAATTAATGAAATCAAAAAAGAAAAGTTTAAATGACTGAAATTCTAATGATTAGTTTCTTTCTCCCAACAGTCCAGACTGACCAAAAACTGCATCAACTCTTTTGTTCTTGTTAACTACATTCAATCAGATTTGCAGAAGATCAGCAGCTCCATAAATGCAACATTAGTGAGAATAGCTGAGAAAACCAGCAGCATTTTTGAACAGATTTTTATTATTAAAAGTAAATCAATGAACAAAATGTCATCTTTGTTTGTGATGGTTAAACAGTTAAAATCAGTGTTTGTCCACATTTATGACCTTAGTTCCTCTGAAGGATTCTTGATTGTGAACAAATGTGTTTCCTCTGTTTTTATTATTAAAATGAGTTCAGAGAAAATCAGAATAAATGTTCCCTTCCTGCTGTAAATCAGTGGTTGTACAGATTAATGTCATTTTAGAAGAAAAAGCTTCACATTTATGAGAAAAAAAATGAAGCTGAAGAAAAAGTTTAAAGTCACAAATTTAAAAGAGCCTCAAATTTATGAGACACAAATTTAAAAGAAAGAAGGTGGTGATTTAAGAGTAAAATAAACACATTTATGAGGCAAAAAGTTGTAGAAGAAAATGATGAGTTTCAACAGGAAAAAAGAACATGTCCTTTTAGCTTTATAGTGAGGCTGAAATATGTTGGAAGAGATAAAAAGACCGACTTCACTGAATGTTTCCACTTTTGATTTCATGTCAGATCAGTTTTCTATTGACTGTGATTGATGGGAGTGATCACTAGAGGAGCAGAGTTTTTACCTCCATCATTCAGATATGGATTGAAGTATGGGAGGAGTTTGTGGTTGAAGGAGCAGCCAATGAAGGAGTAGATCAGAGCTGCAGCATCTACATCATAAAAGGAGACCAGACCATCCTCATAGTCCACAAACACCCCCACCTTCTCAGGACCAGAATGGAGATGGAGACGGACTGGAGGGGATTCACAGGCTGCGTACTTATTTCCATTTCTCAACACTACAGTCCAGAATCCATTCTGAGGACTCAGTGTGATTTCTCCCTTCCTGTTGATCGACTCTCTGGCCACTCCTAAACCCCAGTCAGTCTTTTCTTTAACCTGAACCTCAAAGTAAAATCTGCCTGAAGAGAAACTCTGATTTCCGACAACAATGACATAACGAGAAAATCTCTCTGGATTGTCTGGTAGATTCTTCCTCTCATCACCAAGTTTCACTTGTTTTCCATCCTCAGACAGGATGAGTGCAGAATGTGCTGTATCAGGATCCAGAGTCACATCCACTGCATACTGCTGGACCCTATTCAGCTCAGCCTTCATCAGCTTCTTCATCTCTTTTCTGATCGTCTCCTCCAGCTGAGCAACAGCTCTCACCACAGTCCCCTCATATAATGGAGGACAGACTCTGACCTCTGTCCAGTGCTTGGTGGGTGGAGCAGCTTTCAGGGAGGAGAAGCTTTGGAGGAGGTGGAGGTGGTCTTCAGACTTCAGGAGCTGCTCCACCTCAGAGCTCCTCTTCATCAGCTCAGAGATTTCCTGTTCCAGATCTTTGATGGAGTCTTCAGCCTGTTTCTCCATTCTTTTCTGTTTGTCTTCTATCCCCTTGATGAGCTCGTTCAGGCGTCTCTCAACAGACTCCTTCAGAGCAGTGAAGACCTGAACACCTTCTGCTTTCTCTCTGTCTGCAGCATCTTTACTCTTCTTCACCGACTCTTTGATCTCCTCAATCTTCAGTCGTCTCTTCTGAATCATCTGCTGCATTTCAGCCTCTGTTTTCCCCAGCTCTGCCTTCTTTCCTTCACATTCTTCTCTCAGAGGAACAACATCATGGGTCTTGTGTTCTGAGTATGAGCAGAGCATGCAGATACATGTCTGCTCCGTCTTACAGAACAGCTGCAGAGGTTTATCATGCTTCATACACATCCTCCCTTCCAGGTTCTCCACCGGATCCATCAGTAGATGTTTCTTCAGACGATTCACTGTCAGATGAGGTTCTAGGTGAGTCTCACAGTAGGAGATCAGACACACCAGGCAAGACTTCAGGGCCTTCAGTTTGGTTCCAGTGCAGATGTGACAGAGAACTTCTCCTGGTTTGGCAGCTTGTTGCTCTGAGCTGCTGCTGCTGCTGGATTTCTGTTGAGATTCACGTCTGAACTGAGAAACCATCTCAGAGATGAAGGTGTTGATATGGAGTTCAGGCCTTGTGCTGAATTTCTTTTTACACATGGGACACTGGCAGCTGTTACCAACATCCCAGTGCTGAGTGATGCAGTTTTTACAGAAGTTGTGTCCACATGGTATGGTGACTGGATCAGTGAAGACATCCAGACAGATGGCGCACAGGAAGTGATCTTCAGATTGCAGATTGGTGGCAGCAGACATGACTGAACTCTGAGGGAGAAACAGAATAATTTGATGTAGAATCAAAGCATCAACTAAAGTTCTAGTATTGTTTTCCTGTCTTATCCATCCTGTTCTTATCAAACGTGTTTCTAATAATCAGGTCAGTGTATGTACAGTAATCCTCATGAGACCAAAGATCACATTCACACTTTAACATCTTTGTTTCTGACAGATTTTAACAGCATCTCTTTGTAATTTTCATTAAAAAGTCTGATCTAAAACTATTGGCACCCCTACATTTCTGTTAGATAACACAGCAGTTCAGCCAGATAACTGCTGTAATTACAAATGTGGTGCTCTGTTCATGTTGATTTCTGTTGTTAATATTGGAACAAGATGGAAAATTAGAGGAATAAAAAGTCAAATGTGAGACATTCCCCACACAAGTCTAAAAATTGTCTGGACACAATTCTTGACCCTCTCAACTGAACATCTGGTAGCACACCTGTGTTGGAAGAAACTCCTGAATGAGTCACTTCCTGTAACAATCACTGAGTTTCTGACTCCTCTCTGCTGGAGTTGATCTCAGGATACAAATACGATCAAATCAGTCAACACAAAGTGAGAGAATTTGGGTTGTGAGCAACAGCAAAGAAACTAAAGATCTTCTTCTATTTATTGCTGATTTAGTAGCAGCTGATTATATCTGTAGATCTTCTTCATTACTTTGCTCAGTTAAAGTTGTTTTAAATGTGCTGCAGAGATTTGGCCTTAAAATACATTTACAAGTTTAAGAGTGTTTAACAGTATAAACATTGTAGATGTAAAAAACTGATGAAAATGAATGAAAAATTGATTCTTCTTTCAGTGAATTTCAAACTAATGACTTTTTAGGATTTTTCTATTTTTATCTGCTGTCAAAGCTGCTTTTCTTTTGTGTTTCCTTTGATTGTTTCACAATAAAAGCCTCCCTGTGGTGTTCAGTTTTACTGTGAAACAATAAAGGAAACAGACTGGTTTCTGGACCATTTGCTGCAGTCTGTTTCTGACATGAGGAAGGCTGAATTCTGACTAAAGTCCAACAATCATGGAGGTTTGCAGAGATTTTCAAAGTGTTGAGAAGTGACCCAGAGAGACGGTTTCAAACAGCAGCTCCATGTTTCCACAGTGGATCTGTGGCCCAGTGACCATATTTCTACTGGGACCAGTGTGACTGTGCTGAGTCAGCATGAAGAGAGTGAAGTGTAGAAACAGGAGATGTTGGACTCACCAGTGTTTGGAGAGAAAAACCTGATGGACTCGGCTGAATCTTCTCTCACAGACAAACAGGACGTCTGAGCTGCTGCTCTCACACACTTGAACTCTGGTTTCTGGAAAGTGACGCAGAAAACTGGTGTTTCTGGTTTGATCCGCCTCCTTCCTGCAGCTCTGTCTGTCAGAGTTTGATTCCTCCTCTGAGGAACGTTAAACTGCTCTGATGAAAATCAAACCTGTTTAACAGAGGTAATAAAGTGGTGAGATCAGCTTGATAGAATCCCACTGGAGTTCAGAAGCCCTAAAGTCCTGAATAGAAACAAAGTTCACATTAATGATGTTAAATATACAGGGGCGGTCCTGGGTCACATGGTGCCCTAGGGTCAAGAAAACATTTGGTGCCTCCCTCTACATTGAAACATCTCTGATAACAAAGTAGAAATCAACCAAAGCAGATCTAGAGCTTTAATGATACTGTGACCTTTGACCTTTGAAGCCCAAAGCCACAGCCACAGGTGCTAGTCCCAAGGTCAACCTGTGGACCAAGTTTGGTGAGCCGAGCTTCATGGGTTCTCCAGTTAGAGTGCAGACAGTCAGACAGACGCAGACGACCTCCGTAATTAGCCAGTTACAATAAAGAGAGTAATCTATTACCTCATGGAACTGTGGAGAAAGGATTGATTGTTCACAAATCTGAGTTTGTTCATCATCAACGTTGTTACAGCTGTTGTTTCTTTTTAGTGGAAAAAATCAGGTGAAGTTTGAATTTCTTTGATTTTCCTTCCATCAGCATTAAGAGTTCATGGAGGATTTAAAGGGTTAATCATGAATCAGATTTTGTCAGTCATCTGTTGGAAAAATTGTATATATGTATATAAACAGTTATCATTTTATTAATGATTCATGAAGCTGAGACTGATGTCCCCACACATGGGTGGGTGTAGCTGGAGCATTGTGGGCAAAGACTCATCCTTTTCATATCTTGTACCTTTTTGCATATCCTGTACTTTTTATCTTCTCTGCTAAAGACTGTTGTGTACATATATATGTTATCATTTAACCATTTCATCTGTTAACTATGTTCTTTTTGACCGGAAGCACTGGTTTGTTGTAGGCCCATATATGGAGTTGTTTCCCCCTCTTTGTCTTTACTGAGTGGAGAAGCAGATGTTCATCCCGCGAAAAGAGTGTTCATGCGATTTATCTCCTACACACACTTGAAGACGTACAGAGCGTACTTTTGCTTATGTGGTAATTCCGTTGTTCTGCTTTTGCTGAGTTTGTCACATACACCATGTACTATCATTGTATATAAAGAAGGCAGCTGTGGGACTGCCCTGAGCATTTCAACTCATCCTGTACAAGGTTTGTTTTGATTGCTCCTTGTGCAAGTAAAAACTTCAAAGGCTCTGCGTGTCTTAAGTCTGATCTTTGATTCAGTCTAATACCTTTTTGTACTCTGTATTTGTGAGGTTATATTTCAGACTTCTGACATAGGGGGTGCCATAACCCGGGACAGCTGAGATCCAGGTGGAGCGGGAGTGGACGTTCTGCAGTTTGAAAAAACCGTGCACGGTCTGATGGAAGCCATCAGCTTTGGAAACCCGACTTGAGGGAACACTGACAGTGATATTCTACCTCCCGACTCTATCTGGTGACGGCTGTCCTTACTGATAGAGCCTAAAAAAGTAAGTTACAAATTTTTCCCTTTTCAGATTGACTGTAGTAGACGTATACGAAGAATAACCGAGCCTAACAATTTCCCATTTTTAAAGAACCACGGGTCAGCTGATGAGCGAGTAATGGTAGTATAAGGCGGCGCCCTGTACTTTTCCTTGTGGTTAAAAACCGCTGCAGGAATGCAGTGGTCTTAGGAAGTAACGTGACGGCGATTCACAGTTACTGACCGGTCAGGTTTTAAAATAAAGAGGGGTGCAGGATACAGTGTGACGGCAATTCACAACTGTTTGGTTGTCAGGTTTTAAAATAATTAGGGTGAAAAGTATTCACCCCAAATTGGGCGGTAATAGTGTTACAGTCGGCGTACTGATAACGTCCCTGACCACGGAATCCACCCCAAAAATTGGGCGGTAATAGTGTTACAGTCCGCGTACTGATAACGTTCCTGACCATCTAAAAATGGGGAATTGTGTTAGAAAACCGGATAGGCAGACGAATAAACAGAAGAAAAAACAGGACACAGTGAGCGCAACTGTAAAAAAATTACAATAACACAAAATGAAAAGGGAAAAATGAAGGATCCAGATAATATTTAATCACTGCTGCAAGTGCTATTTGGTTTATATTAGTAAGGTATTGCTATTTGTGTTATATTGGGAACACTGTAAGTGAGAAGGTAAAAGTTTAATAAAAAAAAAAAGGGCAACAGAGGTGCGAGCGGCTCTTCTCTCTCCCATCAGCAAGGGGAGGGGTGAGCAGCTCTCACTCTCTCTCTCTCTCTCTCTGTTCCTCGCTCTCCCAAAGGGGGCGGGCGAGGCATAGTGCTCTCTCTCTCTCTCTCTCTCTCTCTCTCTCCTTTTGCCTGAGGGGCGGGGGAGAGGCAGATTTGGCCTGTAGAAAAAACAGAAGTGAAGGAAAACTCCGTGGGAGAACGGCTCCAGAATGTTCAAGCTGGTGTAACTAATTTGCAAAGACAAACACAGGATTTTCAGTATAGTTTATGCTCTAATACTGGCAGTGTGGAATCAGGTGTAGTAGATGATGAAGGTACAGTCTTAGCGTCGACGGAAAAACTTACAACAAAAAGAGATAAATATCAAAACCAACCGAGCATCGAACCATTATTAAATGAAAAAGATAATCCTTCCCCAACTTATCAATGCCACGATCCTAAGGAGGGTCCATACGGCAAATTATTTAAAGAAGCCCAAGAGGTTGGGAAAAGGAGGAGGCAAATAAAATCATAAAAATTAGACCATAATATTTAAAGACGGACGGATTAAATGGCAGCAGAACTGGATAACGTTAAAATGGACAATGAGAAAGTTATTTTATTTGTTATCCATTATTTGTGTGTGTGTGTGTGTGTGTGTGTGTGTGTGTGTGTGTGTGTGTGTGGTTGATCTGTGAAGAAAGTGGTCTAAATATGGGTACTTTTACAAAGTTTTGGGTTTTTATTTTTTCAATTTAACTCTGTGGGGTCTTGATTAATGTTGCGTACGTGATCAACTGTTTATATATTTCAAAAAAAAAAGCAATCTTGACGCATTACTGACCTTTGTCCTTGACTGAAACATGACAGTGCACTTTATAGAAAAAAAAAAGGACTGATGTGTGACAATGTGACTACAGGCCATACTATGATCATATTATGATGTCATTTAATAATGCCTAATCACTGAAGATTTTATGTTTACCCTATATCACTTGATTTAGAGCACAGAGGATCAAAACAGATTGATAATTAGTGTGTCTGTGCATATGATCTGCCAGAGGCTGTGGATTATCAGACAAAGGTCTTGGAGAAAGAATCCTTAAATTGATAAGCACTTTTTGAAGCCAAGTATGACTTTGTATGACATTGTAGATAACATAAGGTGTACTGATTCAAATGACTTTGACTTTACAAATGTAATGTTTATATGATTTTATACTGATATTACTCACCACATAATGGTGCGGTAACAATATATTTCAGAAATGTGACAGCAATGAGGGATGTGCTTCTCCTGATTCAGCGGTGGCCAAGCTGGGTCAGGGTGAACTACATTGCACTCCATAATTTACTAAGGAATGTATGAAATAGGGACATTCCTTGTAAGACATTAAATCAAATTCTAATTAGGCAAAACGTCCACCTTTCCTTTGACTGAAAGAATGTGACACAATATTTCAAATTCAACCCATCTGTGTTCAACTGGACAAACTGATCTTATTTATCAATGCTGAAGCATATCAAAAATGCACAGATAGTTATTTTGTTTTTCTTAAATGAAATTTGTAAACTATTTCAAGAGATGTCACAAAAAGAAGCTATAATTATTGAGATGTCATCTTTGAAGGAACTGGGCTACCTGCAAATTTTATTTAAAACTAAAAATGGTAACACACTTCCTTTCAGTAAAAGAATCAAACAAATACCCTG
This sequence comes from Pholidichthys leucotaenia, assembly GCA_020510985.1. NCBI lineage: Eukaryota > Metazoa > Chordata > Actinopteri > Cichliformes > Pholidichthyidae > Pholidichthys > Pholidichthys leucotaenia. Next base: position 180,628,724 of record CM035850.1, on the reverse strand, counting down.
TAACTTTGCTGCATGTGAGCCTCCATGTATCAAAACAGGGGGTATCAAAGAAATTAATTAGCAAATAATTAGCAATCCTCAGAAAAATAGATAATGCATAAAAATTATCAATAAATGCAATTTTATTTACATACGTACTTTTCATTTCATTTTCTGTAGTGCCCAGGATAAACATATGGCTGCAAATACAGGCTGGGCAATACAGACCACCTTTTTATTATTTATGGGATAATACAAATAATAAGATCATGCCCTCTATTATCCTACACATTTCCCATTTTGTGAAGGAGGGGGCGAACAGCAGCTCTCTATCTCTCTCTACTTAGCAAAGGAAGAAGCGAGCGATAGGCTTGCTCTGTAAAAAATAGAAGTGTGCTTATGCTGTAACGGTGTTGTCTGGGGTCCTGATTGTGTAAAAATTCCACAACCTGCATCACCTCCAACAGCTGAATGAGCTACTAACCTGAATGTAACTTATCCGTATTCTGTACAGATAGTAAATATGCTTATAGCACATGCCACCTGCATACTGTTACCTTGAATCTGCAGGGGTTTGTCACCTCTACAGAAAAAACAGCAAAACATCGACAGCAATTGTTGCAACTATGTAATGTTCTGATGCTACCATGTTCTGTGGCAGTTATTCACTGCCCTGCCCATACTAATGGCACTGACTTGTCTAGCTGCGATAATCACTTGGCTGATAACGCTACTCACTGTGGTGCTATTGGTCTTTTAGGAACCGTCTGTCTTATTAATAATGTTGATGTTTTAAAAGACTGTCAAAATAATATGGACCTTCCTCCTGTTTCATGTGTAAATAATTAGATATACATTTGGCTTGTCTGATGAAAATTTGCTCTGCCACCCACATTATACAGATGAGCTGTCCTGGTGGCACATGGCCAATCATGTGCCAACAGGAGGGAAATCAATGATGAGGATGTTGGAAAAACTGTCCTAATATTTTGAAAGAAGTAACAAAAACATGCCAAAAGTGCATCATTTGTTTATAAAATAATGCTCAAGGAGCAATGGAAAGCTACAATATTTGTTGGTGTTGATTGACACCTTCACAAAGTGGACAGGAATTCATCACACATCCTCAGCAAATGCCGCATCTGTGTGTGTGAAACTCTATTGAATGATGCTCTTTCCGTTTTTGGGGTTCCAAAACTGATTTATGCAGATAATGGAACTCATTTTACAGCACAAACAGTTCAAGACTTAATCCAAGCTGTAAGAAGTAAGATCAAATTTCATAGTATCGGTACAATCAAACAAATGCTGGCAAAAACCACACATGGAAAGGGTATTACTTGGCCAGAAGCTCTGAAATTAGTCAGACTAACCATTAACTCTATAATAGACCCAAAGACAGGATTATCACCTTTTGAATGTGTTTTTTCACCATCCTTATGTATTACCTGACCCCTCACCACTAACCACACCTAACAAATATACAGATCTTGGTGAACATCTCAGGGAATGTTTTGATTCTGTCAGAAGCTCTCTCTGCTCCACAGAAAGAAACGGATAACCTGGAGACTATGTCTTCATAAAGAACCACCACCGACAACACTAGACACTCCCACTCCCACTGCAGTACGTATTGCTGAATGACCATCTCGGATTCACCTTTCACACGCTAAAAGACTACGGGTGCCTGTAAGTGAACTAACTAACTTGTTTCCCTGAGTAAGTCCAGTTACAAAGGGGGCATGTCCTTTTAAGGACATGGCCGTCTCAACCCTGGTGAAGAAAGAGGCCCGGAGGGGTACTTTCTCAGGTGGAAGCATGGCACCAAAATTATTGATGACTCTGTGTTCAGCACTTCTCCTGGCAGTGGGGTGGTAATCTCTTTCTGATTCAAGGACAAGGAACCCACGAAGCATGGACAATGAACAATACGCATAACCTATGGTACCAGACAATGGTGGTTTCGGTGAGAGGACTGGGAATCGATACTTCTTGCTATGTGTGTTCATTGCTACCCCATTCACACAAGACTGCAATACCCATGATTGACTACAATACCCATGATCCCTGTTCCACTGAGTGAAGAGAAAATGCCCGGAGCGGCAATAGCGATGAACTCTCGTCTCAGTCTGTTTAATACAAGCAATAATGTTGGACATTGGTTGGTGGGGAATTTGTCAGAAAGGTATCTTAATAGATTGAATGTCACTATTACTGATTACACTGGGTCTAAGATTAGAATATTTAATATTATTGGGATTGGAACTTCTTTGCTTGCAGTTAAGAAGCCTTTAATGAAAGTAAATCCTACACTGTTTACTTCACCAATCTGCTTTCACAAAAATTGTAGTAAAAACAGTTTCAACCTGGGTTTTTCACAGAGATGCAATGATACTAAGGAAATGACCTGTGAAGTGTCATATTATGATTCTGTTTGTAGAAATGTATTTCACTTTCCCTATATTGCTGCTGGAAAATTCACCTTAAAGAGGAAAAATTGTACTTTTAACTGTAGCAATAATCCTACTGTTTTTTGGCCAAATGATGATGGGTATGGATTCTTGGAAAACCAGTGGGTACTCTTTTTCCAATGTATGGCAGTGCTCTAGCTATACACCACATAAATGCATTAGCATGGACAATAGAAAATCTGACTATGTTAATGGAGCAAGGATTCACAACTTTAAATGAAGAACAAAAATTAGCCATTTGAATGATATTTTACAGCATGGGTTAGATGAAGATAAAGGTTGGGGCTCCTGGGATTGGTTTCAAAGTAGAACTTGGTGGCAGATTTGGCTCAAATGGCTGACCCCAGTTATTATAATTTTAGTGCTTTTCTGTGTATTGTTCATGTGTGTCATTCCCTGCATCAGATCAATGATCACACATGCATTGACTCAACACACTTTCATGCTACAGCAGTCATTCTTGTCCAATCATGTTCAAGGCCCGTATATGCCACTCTCCCAAAAGGATGAAAATCTTTTGAAGTTACATTGTACTGATAATTGCATATGATTAAAAGGGTTAATAAAATAATAAACAGGAGGGAAATGTTGGATAAAATTGTATATATGTATATAAATTGATAAATGTATATATAGTGTTGTAATAAATGTTTATATAGTGTATATAAATGCTCTGCACTGTGTGTCTTTGTGTGTGTGTGTGTGTATATATATATTTTATAGTAATATGTACATATGTATATTAGCTGCTCTTGCTTGCTTGTTTTTTTTTTTTTTCTTGCCTTCTGATTGTTGCTCTGAGTGTTGCTATCCCTGTGCTGTTGCAATCCTGGAATTTCCCCGTTGTGGGACTAATAAAGGCTTATCTTATCTTATCTTATCTTATCTTAAACAGTTATCATTTTATTAATGATTCATGAAGCTGAGACTGATGTCCCCACATGTGGGTGGGTGTAGCTGCAGCGTTGTGGGCCAAGACTCATCCTTTTCATATCTTGTACCTTTTTGCATATCCTGTACTTTTTATCTTCTCTGCAAAAGACTGTTGTGTACATATATATGTTATCATTTAACCATTTCATCTGTTAACTATGTTCTTTTTGACCGGAAGCACTGGTTTGTTGTAGGCCCATATATGGAGTTGTTTCCCCCTCTCTGTCTTTGCTGAGTGGAGAAGCAGATGTTCTCCCCGCGATAAGAGTGTTCATGCGATTTATCTCCTACACACACTTGAAGACGTACAGAGCGTACTTTTGCTAATGTGGTAATTCCGTTGTTCTGCTTTTGCTGAGTTTGTCACATACACCATGTACAATCATTGTATATAAAGAAGGCAGCTGCGGGACTGCCCCGAGCATTTCAACTCATCCTGTACAAGGTTTGTTTTGATTGATCCTTGTGCAAGTAAAAACTTCAAAGGCTCTGCGTGTCTTAAGTCTGATCTTTGATTCAGTCTAATACCTTTTTGTACTCTGTATTTGTGAGGTTATATTTCAGACTTCTGACCAGATCTTTAAATATTCAAAGTTTTTATCATAAAAAGAAGAATTTATTTCAACATTTCCCTGTTTCTAAAGTCATAAATGTGTATTTTAAAGGAAAATTGTGACTTTCTGTGTTTTTCTTGACTAAACCAGTTGTCCAAAGTTGAAGCAGATGTTTTGTTGGATCAACTTTCACATTAACAAGAGTCGCTGATTTCAAACTAATCAATTGTCAGCAGTAGGAGCAGCAGAGGATTAAAACACTGAAGCAGTTTGACTTGGTTTCTGTGTTAGTCTGCAAATGTGGGTTGAACTGGCTGAACTGCTGTTTGTTCAGCAAGAACTGACTGACTCAGGTGTGGCAACCCCCACAACAGTTTGGGACAGACAGCTCGCTACTCCTGTTTTTTTCCACTGCACTGCTGTGAAGTGATGTGCCATTCATGCATTGTTTCACTGCTGTGATGTTAATGTCCCATTCATGCATTGTGTTCATGCATCCTGTCCTGTCTGTGCCTCTCATATGCAAATGCCCAGATCGACTGCTGTGAATGTCTTTGATGTATTGTCTGAGTTGGGTATATATATGCTGCACTGTTCTGTAAATCTCTCTCTCACTCTCATTCTCTTATTGCTCTGATTCCTTCAATTGCTGCTGACACAGAGAGCCTGAGGAACGCCGCTCCAGTCTGCTCATATTTGGGCTGGGGCGGAGTTCCCGTGACGGCGGCGTGATTTAATAAACCTGCTTAAAACCAACACCAACACAGCTTTATTTCATGCCGCCGCACTGGTGACCCTGAGAATGCACACGCTTTGTGCAACGCAACCTTCTGGTCTGGACAGCCACGCTGGCAACCCGACGCTGAAAAAAACACGCTGCCGGCGAACGCAGCTCCTGGCGGTGATGCCCGTGGTGACACTGTCAATAGTGGTGTTGATATGGTCCAGGACTGAGTGGGTGTAAGAGTTGATGCTTATGTGGGAGCCACAGGTAGCCTGAGAGGTGAACATACTCCAGTCTGTGTTCCTAAACTTCTCCTGGAGTACAGAGTCAACCCCCTCTGGCCACACTTTGATGGTCCTCACTGATGGCTTCACCCGGTTGATGAGTGGTACATATTTGGGGGTAAGGAACAAAGATAAGTGATCAGACTGACCTAGGTGGGGGAGGGGAGTTGCTGTGTAGGCTCCCACAATATTGGTGTAAACATGGTCCAATGTTTTGTCCCCTCTTGTGTGACAGGAGACATGCTGGTAGAATTTAGGAAGCACTGTCTTGAGGTTAGAGTGGTTAAAATCACCCGCCACAATAAATGCTGCCTCTGGGTGTGCAGTTTGTTGTTTGCTAATAGCTGCATGCAGTTCTTTCATAGCAAGCTTAGCATTAGCATCCGGAGAAATGTAAGCGGCTGTTATGATGGTACAAGTGAACTCGCGTGGCAGATAGAAAGGTCTACATTTAACCATGAGAAACTCCAGGTTAGCTGAGCAGTGTCTCTCAACAGTGACAGAGTTCATGCACCAAGCCTTGTTAATATAAATGCGCAATCCCCCACCTCTGGTCTTACCGGAGTCAGCTGCTGCTCTGTCTGCCCGGAGCATGTGTAGGCCGGCTAGCTCAATAGCATTGTCGGGTATTCCACTGTGAAGCCATGTTTCGGTGAAAATCATGATATTGCAGTTCATAAGTCTCTTATTGTTTGTGATCCGAAGCCGTAGTTCACTCATGTTGTTCGCCAGTGACCGTACATTAGCGAGGAAAATACTGGGTAGAGAAAGCCGGTACGGTGTTAGCTTTAGCTTAGCTCTTAGCTCACCGCGCTTCCCCCACCTTTGTTTACGGTCTCTATGACACCTGCGAGCACTTCCGGTCGGCCGGGAGGCCTGCCGAGCATCGGGTGTTCTCCGGAGCTCAGGGATGAGACGAAGGTTGCTGATAAAAAGATCGTTATCGTTACTTTGTAATCCACTGTCCAAAAGCTCATCTCGGGTGTAAGATGTGAAAGCAAGGCTGTTCTGAACGAACATATCCAAAATGAGCAGAAATAACACTGCTAATTGTAGGGAGCTTGAAATAAGGAAGCGGAGTGATTTTATAAATCAGGTTTATTGTCGGCTTCCAGTCCCTAACATGTCTCATCTCAATGCAGAAGCAGAAAAGAGGCTGAGCGCAGTCAGTCCTTCATACTTATACATCACATAACAAAAGCCGACATCACACATCCTTGTTATCTCCCTCCATTGTCCTTTTGTTCCTCCACCTGACCCTGGGGGGTCAGGAAGTCCATTCAGGTCTCCACCGCTGCGTCTCCTTCTCCTCGTTGATCTCTGCCGGTGGTCTAGACCTATTGTCCTGCTCTGAGATGTGAGGTCATTCCACATATGCAATCTCTAAACATTCCTCTTGTGTCTATACATATGTAGGTATGGATATATGAACAATATAAGCCACACTAATCCACAAAATCTGAAAAGACGCTGAGCCTCGCGTTGTGCACGCGCTGCCATCTTGGTCTATCTATAGTATATCTACATATAGCTGTCAGTCTGATTTCTGAGACGACTCCTATTGGAGTCAGCACTGCTGTTCCATCGTTTGGGGATGGACACAGACTAAGTTCACCTGGGGGATGGGGGACGGCTCACCTGGCTGATGGATCTGGACTTTAGTTTATTTTCCCCCACTTCTTTTTTCCCTTATTTCTTCCTTTTTGTTTTTTTGGGGGGGGGATTTCTTATTCAGCTTCTCTCCAAATCTTTCATTAGATGTCTATTAGTTCACAGAAGTTAGAAGGTGGTTCCACCATGCTCCCCCCTCACTCAATCCTCCATGGCTAAATCAATGTCTGAGTTGATGCACCAACATGGGTTTGTCGACCCCTGGAGGTTTTTCAACCCACAAACCAGGGCAGATTCCTTCTTTTCTCAGGTGCATCAAACCTAAACTTCCACCAGTTTCATCAATCAAATTTGTCAAACTGGTGCTGAAACGCTCAGTCTAACCAATCAAATGCATCGTTGCACCGCGTTCACTTCCGTGTTTACAGCGAGTAACGGAACACATCTGTAAACAGAGTGTGTGATTTAAAAAAAAAAAACTCACCCGTGAGGTTTTCACCACCGTCCCTTCCTCCATCTCCCCCAGCCTGCCTGTGGACGCCTCACCACGACTCCGTCCTGACCACGTGTGTGAAGCGCTGGGTTTGTGTTGAAAAACATGCGCCTGTTCCAAAAGCAGCCCGTGGCGGGAGCGCGTGTTACGAGAGTAGACGACATTACAGCAAGAGTTTGAACATCTTTAGAGGAAAAATCATTACTACATCTGGTCAGTGAGCTTTAAAACTGAATCTCCATTGTGGATGGAGAAACGCACCCATCCATCCATCCATCCATCCATCCACCCATCAATCCATCCATCCATCCATCCATCCATCCATCCACCAATCCACCCATCCACCCACCCACCCACCCATCCACCCACCCATCCACCCATCCACCCACCCATCCATCCATCCAACCATCCAACCATCCACCCATCCACCCACCCACCCATCCATCCATCCATCCATCCACCCATCCACCCATCCACCCACCCATCAACCAATCCACCCATCCACCCACCCATTCATCCATCCATCCACCTGTCACGCCGCGCCATTCATCAGCGGCGCCACCTGCTCACGCACCTGACAATCATCAGCGGCGAGGGATAAAGGCCGTCTCGCCCGGAGGCTCGGCCTGAAGCCGTCAGACTTCGTCCCTCACCGTTGTGAGCATACTTCCCTTCAGCGTAACCATTGTTGTAAGAAGATCACTTACCTCTTCTCTTCAGTCTTCTCCCCTGTGCACAGGTGGATTTCCCAGCGGCGGACATCTCCTCTCCATCGCCCAATCCTCGCTGCTGCACGGAGCTCCCCAGGTGGCTGTCTTCCGGGCCTCACCCCCTTGTTGTGCCAGCTGTCCTGACCCACCAAGTAAGTCCTTCTCTCGCCATAAATTCCTCCTGTGTTGGTGTATGCCCGTCACTCTCTCCCTGTGCTCTCTCCATAGGGTTGCTCGGCTGTACGGTCACCTGCCTCTGTGCCTGGAGCTGACACCATCACCAGCACATTTACATCCCGCAGACACGCACTCATTCTCCCCTGCTGTTAATAAACTCTTTGAACTACTCTAAGCCTGTGTGTGTGCGTCTCCTGAGCCGTGCGTTATGTCAGTACGGCTTCAGCAGAGCGGCTCGGCGGACGGCGGGCTCGCACACCGGCTTACCACTCTCGAGGCTAGAGTGGATCAAATTGCTTATCAACAGCAGGTCATCCTAAATCAATTAGTAATTATCACTGGCCGATTGGACCGCCTGGACCCCCAGCAGCCGTTCCCCCCGGCTCCTCAGGGTGGCGCAGCTCCTGCTGTTCCGGTGGCCGTCCAGCCAGCTCCAGTGGCACCGGCCCGACTCACACCTATTCCGACCCCCGCTCGCTTTAGCGGAAAGCTCGGCGGAGCGCGGGGGTTTGTGATGCAGTGTGAGTCCGTGTTTGACCGTGTGCCCGGAGACTTTCCCTCAGATCACAGTCGAATCGGCTACATAGGGAACCTCCTGGAGGGGCGCGCTCTAACTTGGGCCTACGCTATCATGGCGAGACCCAGTTATGCCACCCTCACCTATGCCGAGTTTGTGAGGCGCTTCCTGGAGGTGTTCGATCATTCTCGTTCCGAGGCGGTCCAGGTCGATCGGCTTCTCGCTCTCCAGCAGGGAAACCGGTCGGCCGCGGATTATGCCATCGAGTACCGGGTAGCGGCGGAGGAATTGGGCTGGGAGGAGCGCTCCCTCTGCGGCCTGTTTCTCCGCAGCCTCAATAGTGATCTAAGGGATGAACTGGCTGGACGGGATATCCCCGGAACGTTAGCGGAGCTAACCTCACTGGCTATCAGCTTGGACAACAGGCTGCGCGAGCGCTCCTCAGGACGGAAGCCGTCTGCTTCTCGCCCTCGGGGAGTCCCGCTACGCCTGCCCCAAGCTCGCCCCCTGGCGACGCCGCCACCATCGTGCCCCGAGGAGTCGGAGCCGATGGTGACGGGCTGGGCAAAGCTCTCCTCGGCAGAGAGACAGCGCCGCCGTGAGTTGGGTCTCTGCATGTATTGCGGAGACAGTCAACACACGATAGAGCTTTGCCCACAAAGGCCAAACGGCGGGGTCCGCGAGTCACTGTAGGGGGCCTCGCGGACGTCAATCGGCAAAGTCCCCTCACTCAATTAAAGCTGCCCATCCGTTTTTGCCACAACCCCACTGGGCACCTCACCCACGCACTGGTGGATTCGGGCGCAGAGGGCAGCTTCATTTCACAAGGCCTGGCAACCCGATTGGGCATCCGCTGTCGGGCATTAAAACACCCCATCTCCCTGGTCCATCTCTCCCGTGCCTCCCTTGGGAGAGTTTCTCACCAAACCCTGCCCGTCCCAGTCATCATCTCAGGGAACCACCGGGAGGAGATGGTATTTTACGTCCTGCCCAACTCTGTGTCGCCCGTCATCCTGGGGTATCCCTGGCTACGCCTCCACAACCCTGTCCTGGACTGGAGGTCCGCTGGGGTATCGGCATGGAGTACCTTCTGCTTGGGCACCTGCCTTCAGTCCGCTGCCTGCTCCCCATCCGCGGCTCCCCCTGTGGCGGATACAGCACCTCCGGACCTGTCACTGGTGCCTCCAGAATTTCACGACCTGGGTATGGTATTTAGCAAATCGAAAGCTATGTCTCTTCCCCCGCATCGACCATATGACTGTGCCATCAACCTCCGCCAGGGGGCTCCCCTGCCATCTGGTCGGCTCTACAGCCTGTCGGCGCCGGAGAAGGATACCATGAATACATACCTGAAGGAATCTCTGAGCGCTGGGATTATTCGCCCATCGTCGTCACCCGTGGGGGCAGGGTTTTTCTTTGTCGGGAAAAAGGACGGATCCCTCCGCCCCTGCATAGACTACCGAGCGCTGAATGACATCACTGAGAGGGACCGTTACACCCTGCCCCTCATGGACACTGCCTTTCACTCCCTCCAGGGGGCGACCTGGTTTACCAAGCTGGATTTACGCAGCGCTTACCACCTCGTCCGGATCCGGGAGGGAGATGAATGGAAGACAGCCTTCCGTACCCCGAACGGCCACTTTGAGTATCTCGTCATGCCGTTCGGGCTGACCAACGCTCCTGCCGTCTTTCAGCGCCTCATTAATGACGTCCTCCGGGATTTCATCGGCCTTTTTGTGTTCGTCTACCTGGATGACATCCTTATCTTCTCCAGGTCCAGGGACGAGCACCAGGTCCATGTGAGGCGGGTCCTCCAAAGACTGCTGGAGAATCGTCTGTACGTGAAGGCTGAGAAATGCGAATTCTACGCTAGGACCACATCCTTCCTGGGATTCATCATCGCTCAAGATCAGGTGCTCCCAGACCCAGAGAAGGTGAAGGCGGTGGTGGAGTGGCCTACTCCCGCATCCCGGAAGCAGGTGCAACAGTTTGTTGGCTTCGCCAATTTTTACCGCCGCTTTGTCCCAAATTTCAGCTCGATCGTCGGACCGCTGACCCGCCTCACGTCCCCGAAGGTCCCGTTCCGGTGGACTGAAGAGGTCGCTGCTGCCTTTAGGGCGCTGAAGGCGGAGTTCTCCTCCTCCCGGGTCCTTCGCCAGGTCGACCCCGCGCTGCAGTGCATTGTGGAGGTGGACGCATCGGACACGGGAGTGGGAGCAGTGTTATCCCAGCGGTCACCTGACGATGGCACCAAACGGCCGTGCGCCTTCTTCTCCCGGCGCCTGTCCCCGGCGGAGAGGAACTACGATGTGGGGGACAGAGAGCTCCTGGCCATTAAACTCGCCTTACAGGAGTGGCGCCACTGGCTAGAGGGGGCGGACCTGCCGTTTGTGGTCCTGACGGACCACAAGAACTTAGAGTATTTACGATCTGCCAAGCGCCTGAATGCCCGCCAGGCGCGCTGGTCTTTGTTCTTCGCCAGGTTCCGCTTCTCGATCACCTTCAGGCCGGGCTCCAAAAACGGCCTGCCTGACGCCCTCTCTAGGCAGTTCACCCCCGTGGAGGCTGAGGAGACGCCCCACACTATCCTGCCCAGGTCGTGCGTCCTCGGTGCCATCTCTTGGGACATTGAAGACAAGATCCGGAAGGCGCAGGAGGTGGAACCTGATCCTGGCGGCGGACCGGAGGGAAGACTGTTCGTCCCATCTGCGGTCCGAGGAGAGGTCATCCACTGGCTCCACACCTCCCGGCTCACCTGTCATCCCGGCACCTCTCGGATGATCAGCCTCCTCCAGCGGTCCTTTTGGTGGCCAGGCCTGCGGAGGGATGCAGCCCGCTACGCCCGGGCTTGCCCAATCTGTGCCACCAGCAAGTCGGGAAATGCCCCCCCAGCGGGTCTGCTCCAGCCTCTGCCCGTCCCCGGCAGGCCCTGGTCGCACATCGCACTGGACTTCGTCACCGGACTCCCCGTTTCCAACTCCTTTGACACCGTCCTGACCATTGTGGACCGTTTCTCCAAGGCGGCGCACTTCGTTCCCCTGCGAGGTCTCCCTACTGCCCTGGAGACGGCGGGCCTCCTCGTCCAACACGTGGTCAGGCTGCACGGGATTCCGGTGGACGTGGTCTCGGACCGGGGCCCCCAATTTTCGTCCGAGGTTTGGAGATCCTTCTGTAACGCCATCGGAGCCAAGGTGAGCCTCTCCTCCGGCCATCACCCCCAGTCTAACGGGCAGTGTGAGAGGACCAATCAGGAGCTGGAGGCTGCTCTCCGCTGTGTTACCAGATCCAAGCCGACGTCCTGGAGCAACCATCTCGCCTGGGTGGAGTATGCCCACAACACCGCCCGCTCTTCTGCAACGGGGATGTCCCCCTTCAAGGCGTCCCTGGGTTACGACCCCCCGCTGTTTCCAGCGCAGGAGAACGAGGTGACTGTCCCCTCCGTTAGGGCGCACCTTAGGCAGTTCCGCTCCACCTGGGCTGCCGCGCGTCATGCGCTTTTACGCACAGCGGAGCGCAACAGGACCGTGGCGGACCGGCACAGAAGACCTGCCCCGGCGTACAGAGTTGGGCAACTCGTGTATGTGTCTACCCAGGACGTCACGTTAAAAGGCGAGAGGAGGAAGCTGGCACAGCGTTTCATGGGTCCCTTTCCCATCACCCGGATCATCAACCCGGTGGCTGTGCGGGTGGCTATTCCCCCCTCCCTCCGCATCCATTCCACTTTTCATGTGTCGAAGGTGAAACTGGCAGTCACTGACCCCCTTTGCCCTCCTCCTGCAGCGCAACCCGCGCCCCGGATGATTGGTGGCCATCCGGCCTGGTCCGTCTCCTCCATCCTGGACTCCCGGCGCCGAGGTCGTGGGTTGCAATACTTGGTGGACTGGGAGGGCTATGGGCCCGAGCATCGACAATGGGTGCCCCCGTCGTTTGTGTTGGACCCATCGCTCATCGCGGACTTCCACCGAGCGCACCCGGATAAGCCATCGCCAGGAGGCGCTGCTAGAGGGGGGAGTACTGTCACGCCGCGCCATTCATCAGCGGCGCCACCTGCTCACGCACCTGACAATCATCAGCGGCGAGGGATAAAGGCCGTCTCGCCCGGAGGCTCGGCCTGAAGCCGTCAGACTTCGTCCCTCACCGTTGTGAGCATACTTCCCTTCAGCGTAACCATTGTTGTAAGAAGATCACTTACCTCTTCTCTTCAGTCTTCTCCCCTGTGCACAGGTGGATTTCCCAGCGGCGGACATCTCCTCTCCATCGCCCAATCCTCGCTGCTGCACGGAGCTCCCCAGGTGGCTGTCTTCCGGGCCTCACCCCCTTGTTGTGCCAGCTGTCCTGACCCACCAAGTAAGTCCTTCTCTCGCCATAAATTCCTCCTGTGTTGGTGTATGCCCGTCACTCTCTCCCTGTGCTCTCTCCATAGGGTTGCTCGGCTGTACGGTCACCTGCCTCTGTGCCTGGAGCTGACACCATCACCAGCACATTTACATCCCGCAGACACGCACTCATTCTCCCCTGCTGTTAATAAACTCTTTGAACTACTCTAAGCCTGTGTGTGTGCGTCTCCTGAGCCGTGCGTTATGTCACCACCCACCCACCCATCCACCCACCCATCCATCCATCCATCCACCATCCACCCATCCACCCACCCATCCACCCATCCACCCACCCATCCATCCATCCATCCATCCACCCATCCACCCATCCACCCACCCACCCATCCATCCATCCATCCATCCACCCATCCACCCATCCACCCACCCATCAACCAATCCACCCATCCACCCACCCATTCATCCATCCATCCACCCACCCACCCATCCACCCACCCACCCATCCATCCATCCACCATCCACCATCCACCCATCCACCCACCCATCAACCAATCCACCCATCCACCCACCCATTCATCCATCCATCCACCCACCCACCCATCCATCCATCCATCCACCATCCACCCATCCACCAACCCATCCACCCATCCACCCACCCATCCATCCATCCATCCATCCACCCATCCACCCATCCACCCACCCACCCATCCATCCATCCATCCATCCACCCATCCACCCATCCACCCACCCATCAACCAATCCACCCATCCACCCACCCATTCATCCATCCATCCACCCACCCACCCATCCACCCACCCATCCATCCATCCATCCACCATCCACCCACCCACCCATCCATCCATCCATCCATCCACCCATCCATCCACCCATCCATCCATCCATCCATCCACCCATCCATCCATCCATCCATCCATCCGTCCATCCACCCATCCACCCATCCACCCATCCACCCACCCATCCATCCATCCATCCATTCCGTTGGAAATGAAAGATGTGTGTGTGTGTGTGTGTGTGTGTGTGTGTGTGTGTGTGTGTGTGTGTGTGTGTGTGTGTGTGTGTGCAGCAGACAGGTCGGCATGGAAACATTTAACATTTTCCATCATCATACCAGCGCTGCTAATTTATGAGAAAAAAGTTTGACATTTTGGAAAAAACTTGAAAATTCATGAAGGAAAAGCAGAGAATTTACAAGAAAAATGTTGCAAATTAACAAGAAAAGTCAAAGAAAAAGATGCAAATTAAAGAGGAAAAAGTTGAAAAATTACAAGATATAAGTTGCAAATTGAAGAGAACAAACTTTGAAAATTAAAGGCAGACCTTATACTTACAAGAAAAATGTAACAAATTTATTTAGAAAAAAATCCACATTTATGGAGAAAGTCTCAGAAATATGAGTAAAGCAGCAAATTTCAGAGGAACAGTTTCCTATTTCAGTGGGAAACTCTGGCTGTTTCTCCTTCTTTTTAAGACTCAAATGTGTTTTGTGGCTCTGCAGCATTTTAAGGCTAAAATTGGCTCTGATGTAAAGTTTAGAGTTTTTCTGCTAAATTCACATTTGTTTCTGGCATAGTTTCTTCATCACAGTTTTGAGAGGCTTTTACTCTGAAATGTGCAACTTTTCTTGTCGCTTTGCACCATTTCTCCCTTTAATTTTGCTCATCTACCAATTTGCATTTTTATACATTTTCTTGTAAATTTGAAAGAAAAATATCCTTAAATTTGAACGAAATTTAAATGGGAAAAAGTGTTTTCTTTCCCTCTACAACTTCAGATTTCATTCTCATGAAATTTGAGATTTTTCTTACATATTTAAAAAAAAAAATATTTGTAATTGTAAAATTTTACTTTGATTTTTTACCTCCGCCAGGAGGTAATGTTTTTGCCGTGGTTTGTCTTTCTGTCTGTTTGTCTGTCTGTTTGTCTGTCTGTTGGTTAGCAAGATAACTCAAAAAGTTTTGAACGGATTTCGATGAAACTTTCAGGCGTTGTTGGAAATGGTACAAGGAAGAACTGATTCAATTTTGGTGGTGATCCGGATCACCGTCCAGAACAAAACCGCCATTACGGAAAATGCCATTTTCGTGAATAACTACTGAACCACTAATTCTATCATTGTCAATCCAATTGCTAGTCATATGTTTTCATGGTCAAGGAATCTGAAAATGTACACACAAACACTGTACGGACGGAACTGTGACGTTTGGCGGAGGTTTGCGCTCTCCGAGTGCTTTTCTAGTTTCCTATAAATTTGTACAAAGTTCTTATAAATGTGTTTTGTTTTATACCTTTTTTTCTTTAATTTGCAGCATTTCTTCTTAATTTGAAACTTTTTAATGTAAATTTAAAACATTTCTCATAAATTTGCAACTTTATTCCAGTAAATTTCAATCATTTTTCAAATAAATTTATGATTTTGTTTTCTTGCAAATTTGCATTTTTTTTCCTTACAAATTTGCAACATTTTTCCTCAAATTGATCTTTTTTCCTCATAATTTTTTAAAGTTATTCTCATAAATTTGCATTTTTTTCTCATGATTTATTTCCATACACTTGTAAAAAAAATATTCTGATGAATTTCTAACTTTTTCTCATAAATTTGCAACTTTATTCCCATAAATTTTGATCATTTTTCAAATATATTTGATTTTGTTTTCTTGTAAATTTGCAAAATTATTCTTGTTAAGTTGCATTTTTTTCCTTGCAAATTTGTAAAAAAATTTCCCTGCAAATTGATCTTTTTTCTCATAAATTTTTTAAGTTATTCTCATAAATTTACAGTATTTTCTAGTGATTTAATTCCATAAAATTGTAAAAAAAAAAAAAAAAAAATCTCATGAATTTGTACCTTTTTACCTCCGCCAAGGAGGTTCTGTTTTTACTGGGGTTTGTCTGTCTGTCTGTCTGTTACCAACATAACTCAAAAAGTTATGAACGGATTTTGACAAAATTTTCAGGAAAAGTCTGAAATGGGACAAAGAAGAACTGATTAGATTTTGGGAGTGATCCGGATCACCGTCTGGATCCAGGAATGTTTAAAGGATTCTTTATCATTGTGAGATAGGGCCATTTTTAGCATATGTGTATAGAACTCCACAATAAATGGTCAGGACACTTGCCAAAAAAATACAGGATAAGATCCCAATAGGTTCTAGGAAATATCAGAGACTGATCCAGATCCTGCAAAGAATCCAGATACTGTGACCCAGAACAGGAAATAATAGGAGATCTTTGGAATTTTCAACACTGTAAGGTAACAAATTAAGATATAAACATACAACAAACACCAAAATATAGCCAAGACCCTGAGGAATCAGTAGCGTACCAATGGATCTGTTGGCTCTTCAAAAGCTATGGAGCTACAGTATATCCAGAAGAAAACCACCATTACTGAAAAAGTGATTTTGGTCAATAACTACTGAACTAATAAAGATATCAACGTGAATCCAGTTGCTAAAGGTATGTTTTGATGGTCAAGGAATCTGAAAATATAGATAAAATAAATGTAGGACTTTTCTAAGTCCAGCAATTACATTTTTGAGTAGATCACAGCATGGGGGACTGAGCTGCCTTGGCAGAGGTCTGCGCTCTCCGGGAGCTTTTCTAGTTCATTCATCTTCTTCCGCTTAATCCTTTTTCAGGTTGCGGGGGGGCTGGAGCCTATCCCAGCATCTTTGGGTGAGAGGCAGGGTCCACCCTGGACAGATCACCAGTCCATGGCAGGGCCAACACAGAGAGACAGACAACCATTCACTCTCACAGTCACACCTAAGGACAAGTTAGAATCCCCAGTTTGATGCCAATTAACCTAACTTGCATGTTTTTGGCATGTGAGAGGAAACCGGAGAAATCCCGGAGTAAACCCACGCAGACACGGGGAGAACATGCAAACTCCACACAGATCACTGTTGGTTGGGGGCTGGGATTGAACCAGGATCCCCCGGCCAAGGGTGAGTTGCTGTGCTGCCGCAGTGCTAACCACTCCTCCACCGCGCTGCCCCACTTTTTCATGTAAATTTTTAATTTTCTTTTACAGAAATATTCAACTTTATATAAATTTGCAACTTTTCATGTAAATCTGCAACTTTTTTTTTACATAAATCTACTGTGGCGGGTTGACTCAACCCCCCCACAACACACAGGACAGTCAGCTCTCTTCTCTTGGTTTTTCCCGCTGCACTACTGAGATGCAATGTGCCATTCATGTATTGTGATGCAATGTGCCATTCATGTATAGTGTTCATGCGTCCTGTCCTTGCTGTGACCTAGAGACAGTTCAATATGTAGATGTGCCTTGTAACCTCTTTGTCCTGCAAGCTGGAGCAGAGGCTGCATCTGCCTATTGTTATGTAGGTCTTACAAATGCAAATGTCTCATGCCTGTTCTGCAGTCCCTTTGATCAGACCAACTGCTATGAATCTGCTTTGATGTATTGTTTGAGTTGGGTACAAATACTGCACAGCTTCTGTAACTCACTCTCTCTCTCTCTCTCTCACTCCAACTGCTGCTGCTGACACGCACTTTGTGTCTCTTCTCTGAGAGCCTGAGGATCCCGCTCAAGCCTGCACACACTTGGCCTGGAGCGGGGATCCTGTGACGGCGGTGTGATTTAATAAACTCTACTTAAAACCTTCAACAACGCCGCTTTATTTCATGCCGCCATACTGGTGACCCAACGCTGAAACGAACACGCTGCTGGCGAACGTAGCACCCGGCGGGGATTCTCCGACGACAAGCGAACGCGGCAGCCTGACTGATCTGCCCTCCCGTCTGCTTCAGGGAGACTTCGACGCAGAGTTTCCAGGTGAAACTCTCCGGAGACCACCCATGACCCGGAAAGCTGCAGCAAACTTCTCGGTGAGATCTGCACGCCTAGATCGGCACATCCACTCTGGACCAGCCGCGCTCGCAGCTCCTCCACATGAGAGTGCATTCACCTCGTCCTTTCTCCGCGACGGAGCACACGTGGACCTGAACGCACCATGACCGAGCGAGTGACAAGAGCGTCTACTTCCCTTCACCGCTCCAACACATTGACCAGGGATGATTAAGCTCCCTGACCCTGTCTCCTCTCCAGCTGGCCCAACAACGCACGGAGAGTTACGCGGACGGCGCACCACGCACGGGATGCATATGGCTCTACAGACCCCCATCCTCCTTCGCCGCTGCACACAGAGCCTTCAGAGCTGCCCTCACACCTGAAGCACGCACGCAACATGCACGAAGGATTTGTCAATGGTCTCAGCCACGGCGCACATGGGGAATTCAGCGGTTTTGCGGTTCCCGACGGCTTTTAAGGTTGTGCCCACACCTAAAGTCAACACGCCAGTCCCCCTGCTTTTATGTTTCTCTTACAGCCGCTCATGCTTTTCTTCACGGCCACTATTAATCCTTGCAGGACTTAATCGCGGGAGGAGCCAGTGACTAATTTTTCTTCTTGTGGACCTCTGCACGTTCAACGGGACAGCCCCTCGACATCGCGGAGCAGCAAGCAATTTTTGGGCGGCTCAGACGATTTCACCGCCCCTGCCGGCACACACTACCCCTCCCCTCCCTCCACCTCCACCTGCAGCAAGCTTCTCCCACAGCTCGCTCCCATAGATGGATTATCGAGGTCTCGGCCCCCTGCCGTGCCCTCTGGGGGGGAGCGTGTGTGGCGGGTTGACTCAACTCCCCCACAACACACAGGACAGTCAGCTCTTTTCTCTTGGTTTTTCCCGCTGCACTACTGAGATGTAATGTGCCATTCATGTATTGTGATGTAATGTGCCATTCATGTATAGTGTTCATGCGTCCTGTCCTTGCTGTGACCTAGAGACAGTTCAATATGTAGATGTGCCTTGTAACCTCTTTGTCCTGCAAGCTGGAGCAGAGGCTGCATCTGCCTATTGTTATGTAGGTCTTACAAATGCAAATGTCTCATGCCTGTTCTGCAGTCCCTTTGATCAGACCAACTGCTATGAATCTGCTTTGATGTATTGTCTGAGTTGGGTATAAATACTGCACAGGTTCTGTAACTCTCTCTCTCACTCTCTCTCTCACTCCAACTGCTGCTGCTGACACGCACTTTGTGTCTCTTCTCTGAGAGCCTGAGGATCCCGCTCAAGCCTGCACACACTTGGCCTGGAGCGGGGATCCTGTGACGGCGGTGTGATTTAATAAACTCTACTTAAAACCTTCAACAACACCGCTTTATTTCATGCCGCCGCATCTACAACCTTCCATGTAATTTGCAGCTTATTTTACATAAATTTGCAACTTTTTCATGGAAATTTGAAACTTATTGTACATAAAAGCTTCAACTGGCAACTTTTGTAGATTTATTACTATCTTGTCAAAAAGTAGAAAGTGTTTGTCTCATAAATATGATATTGTGGTGAACACATACACAGTGTTTGGGGGTTTCCTCACACCAGGAAGCAGGGTGAAGAGGAGAATAATGGCTGAAGGAGGAAGTGTCTCTGGGAGGTTTCAAAGGGGACAGTTAGTTCTATACACCCCCCAGGGAGAGGAAGAGGAACCTGGAGCCAACCAGACAAAGGGCTGCCTTTCGCCCCGTGCTGCACCAAGCTGGCACGTGAAGACGCAGGGATGTAAATGTATTGTAACGTATGTTTCAAGTTATGTTATAATAATTGCACCACACATTGTCTTTGTCCATGTAACATGTACAGACATGGACAAAATTGTTGGTACCCCTCTGTTAAGGAAAGAAAAACACACAATGGTCACAGAAATAACTTGAATCTGACAAAAGTGGTAATAAATAAAAATTCTATGAAAATTAACCAATGAAAATCAGACGATGCTTTTGAATTGTAGTTCAACAGAATTATTTTTAAAAACAAACTCATGAAACAGGCCTGGACAAAAATGATGGTACCCCTAGAAAAGATTGAAAATATTGTCACCATAGGGACATGTTCAACCAAGATGTGTCCTCTAATTAACATCACAGGTGTCTACAAACTTGTAATCAGTCAGTCGGCCTATTTAAAGGGTGACAAGTAGTCACTGTGCTGTTTGGTGACATGGTGTGTATCACACTAAACATGGACCAGAGGAAGCAAAGGAGAGAGTTGTCTCAGGAGATTAGAAAGAAAATTATAGACAAGCATGTTAAAGGTAAAGGCTATAAGACCATCTCCAAGCAGCTTGATGTTCCTGTGACTCGTCGGCCTCCGTCGGTCTATGATGACCATGGAAGAGAATCCTAAACGTCTACTCTGCTGGAACAGCACCGCCTGTGGCTGAACAGGCCGATGCGCACCGGTGTTCTACCTTCCAGCGTTGGGCGTTGGTAGGATTCAAGCCTGGGCAGGAAGATATGGAGGACAAGATGTTACCCATGCAGCATGTCCCCCCTCTCCACGTCACTGATGAATCCAAAGGAACAGCAGGGCTGCTACTGTTTGGCACCAGCGCCGTCGCAGGAGCTGCCAGAACGATGTTGAGCACAACAGAGAACTGCCTTAGGGGCTCCGACTCCGGATGTTTCCTCAGGGTTGACTCCCGAAGCCTTTCCCGTGACCGGGTGTGCCACATGGCAACAGAGGTTTGAAATCAGGGTTTACCTTCCCCTAGATGGGCTACCTTCCCAGGTTGACGAGCCACCATCTACCCAAAGCATCTGGTTTTAAGGCAGCAGAGATCCGCCCTCGCCCCTTCTCCTATTAGTAAAAGCAGTTCCGCCGGGATTAAGAGACTAAACCACACGGGCAGGCTAGGAGTTGGACTTAGTTGTCAGAGGCTTTTCGAGACGCACGCCGTAAGGAGCATTTTATGAGCACTGGGAGCTTAACCCCAGTACTGCTCCTGGCTATGACAACCTTGGAACCTTCCTGTCACTACAGCTGCACATATTATTCAGAAATTTAAAATCCACGGGACTGTACCCAACCTCCCTGGATGTGGCCGCAGGAGGAGACACATAATACGAATGGTAGCAAAAGAGCCCAGAACAACCTCTAAACACATTCATGGTGAACTCCAAGGTCAAGGTACAACAGTGTCAGATCGCACCATCCGTCATTGTATGAGCCAAAGTGGACTTCATGGGAGACGACCAAGGAGGACACCACTGTTGAAAACAAATCATTAAAAACCCAGACCGGAATTTGCCAAACTGCATGTTGACGAGCCACAAAGCTTCTGGGAGAATGTCCTATGGACAGACGAGACAAAACTGGAACTTTTTGGCAAGGCACATCAGCTCTGTGTTCACAAACACAAAAATGAAGCATACCAAGCAAAGAACACTGTCCCTACTTTGAAACATGGAGGAGGTTCTGTTATGTTCTGGGGCTGCTTTGCTGCATCTGGCACAGGGTGTCTTGAATCTGTGCAGGGTACAATGAAATCTCAAGACTATCAAGGTATTCTAGAGAGAAATTTGCTGTCCAGTGTCAGACAGCTTGGTCTCAGTCGCAGGTCATGGGTCTTGCAACAGGATAATGACCCAAAACACACAGCTAAAAACACCCAAGAATGGCTAAGAGCCAAACATTGGACTATTCTAAAGTGGCCTTCTATGAGCCCGGATCTAAATCCTATTGAACATCTGTGGAAGGAGCTGAAACATGCCGTCTGGAGAAGGCACCCTTCAAACCTGAGACAACTGGAGCAGTTTGCTCATGAGGAGTGGGCCAAAATACCTGCTGAGAGGTGCAGAAGTCTCATTGACAGTTACAGAAATGGTTTGATTGCAGTGATTGCCTCAAAAGGTTGTGCAACAAAATATTAAGTTAAGGGTACCATTGTAGCACCTTGGGAGAGCCAGATTTCTAGCATCTCAGACAGGAGACAGTGGATAAGCGTGGGAGATCAAAGAGCAGGAGGCTCCTGGTGAGATAGCGGGAAGGAGTCAAGGATGTAGGGGGTTGAATGCAGTGTGATGCAAATGTCCTGTTGTGTGTGATGTAAGCCATGAAACTTAAGAGGAGAGTCTCTGATAAAAAAGTTCATTCTGTTCTGTGCTTGTGAGATGTGAGTGTGCAATAAATCATTTGAATTGAATCTGCCTGTGATTTCACACACTCCACACTGGTGACCCAAGACGTATTATGGAATACGAGGCAAGATCCCCGGAGCCGGCCCAGTCAGGAAGCTACAGCGAGGCTTCAGCCATCCCACCAACAGCCCGGACTGGAACCTCCAGCCATGCGTGTGCGGTTGCAGTCAAGCTACCGGATTTCTGGCAGCACAACCCGCGCTTTTGGCTCCACCTCACCGAGGCCCAGTTTGCCCTCCAGGGAGTAACGGCAGATGACACCAGATTCTACCATGTGGTCGCAGCGCTCGACGCACGCACAGCCCAACAGGTAGCGAGCCTGCTCGATCACCCACCAGCCAGCAACAGATACGAGGCGCTCAAGGCTGCGCTCATCCAGCACTACACACTCTTGGACTGTGAGAGAGCAGAGAGGCTCCTGACGCGGACCGAGCTAGGAGATGGTTCGGCCATAGACCTGATGGAGAAGATGCTGGCGTTAATGGGCATGGACGATGGGCACTTTCTGTTTGCCCACCTCTTCCTCCGGAACTTTCCGACAGTAGCGAGAGCGGTTCTGGCTAATTCGCCGTGGCTGGCCGCGCAAGACTACCATGCGCTAGCCCAGGAGGCAGACCGGATCATCATCACCACCAGGGTGACCACAGTCAACGCGGCAGCGACGGAGCCCAGCGAGACGACCAGAGGAGGCGAGGAGCCACCGACGGTAGCAGCAGCGGGAGCCAAGGAGCGCCAGAGAGACACGGTCTGTTCCTACCACCTCTGCTTCGGAGAGAACACACACAGATGTGCGCCACCATGCCAATTCCAGCACTCGGGAAAACGCCAAGGCCCTGGGTCGGTAGCAGCAGCGACCCTCGGTGAAGAGAGCAAGCTGCTCTACCTAACGGACGCGCGCTCGGGGAGACGTTTCCTCATGGACACTGGAGCCCAGAAGAGCTTCATCCGGCCGACCTATGCTGACCAGCTGGCAGAATCTAGCTGCCCCGGGATGTTGGCCGCAAACGGCTCGGATATTAAGACCTTTGGTGAGAGGACTCTGCTCTTATCTCTACACGGCCGTACATATGAGTGGACTTTTGTCATAGCAGCACTAAATTACCATATACTGGGGGCTGATTTTCTGTGTGCACATGGTTTACTGGTTGACGTTGCTAACAGGCTCCTGGTTAATGCACTTTTGACAGACAGTCTTTTGACTCTGTCCCCTGTATAACTCGAGTGACCCAGCCAACAGCACAAGCTAACGTCACAGATACAGGAGGTAAGTTCCACACACTCCTCACTCAGTTCCCAGCACTCACGGTCCCGACGTTTTCCACGGCCATTGCTAAACACGGGGTGGAGCACTTTATTACCACCACCGGGCTGCCCGTTTTTGCAAGACCTCGGCGCTTGGACGCAGCTAAACTGGCCATAGCGCACGAGGAGTTCGCCAACCTGGAAAGGTTGGGCATCATCAGGCGCTCGAACAGCCCATGGGCATCCCCGCTACACATGGTCCCTAAGGCTGAGGGATCGTGGCGATTGTGCGGTGATTTCCGCAGGTTGAACAATGCCATGGCGCACGACCGCTACCCGATTCCCCACATACAGGTTTTTTTTCCGTTCACCTCGCCGGGGCACGCATTTTTTCCAAAATAGACCTGGTCCGCGGTTACCACAAAGTCCCAGTGCGCACTGAGGACGTACCCAAAACAGCGGTAATAACTCTGTTCGGTCTATTCGAGTTCCTGCGCATGCCATTCGGGTTAAAAGGAGTGGCACAGACGTTCCAGCGCATGATGGATGCAGTGCTGCGCGATCTCCCATTCGTGTTCGTCTACCTGGAAGATATCCGGGTAGCCAGCGTGTCCGAAGACGAACACGAAACCCACCTCACGACTGTTTTCCGGAGGTTGGAGGAGCACGGGTTAATAATCAACCCGGCAAAATGCCAGTTCAGCGTAACGGAGATTGATTTTTTGGGGCACCGCATCTCTCCAGAAGGAGCGATCCCACTGCCCGACAAAGTGCGTGCCGTGGCGGATTTTCCCCGGCCTCAAACAATCAGGACGCTGCAAGAATTTTTGTGAATGGTGAACTTTTATAACCATTTCCTTCCCCATGCGGCGCAGCTCATGCAACCATTGTACGCCGCACTCAAAAAACAGAAACCCGCGGATAGGGTCGAATGGACCCCGGAGCGAGAGCGGGCATTCTTGGAAGTTAAAGCAGCCCTGGCAAACGCCGCACTGCTGGCACATCCAAACCCGACGTCCCGCATAGCACTCACCACCGACGCTTCAGACGTGGCCATAGGGGCTGTCATGGAGCAGCGCGACAGCGAACGTAAATACAGCGCGTTCGACAGTTGCTGGCTCTCCACCTGGCCATTCGCCACTTCTAGTTCTGGCTGGAAGGGCGCAGCTTCACCGCGCTCGTGGACCACAAGCCGCTAACATTCGCGATGGCCAAGGTTTCAGAACCGTGGTCGGGCCGGCAGCAGAAACAGCTGGCCCCGATCTCAGAGTTTACTACCGATATTCAGCATGTGTCGGGTAAACTGAATGTAGTGGCGGACTGCCTCTTGCGCGCCATGGTGGCCCCGGTCTGCGTGGAGATAGATTACGCAACCATGGCCGCGGAGCAGATTAGCGATGCAGACGTGCGCGCTCTCCAGTCTGGATCAACAGGGTTAAGGCTGGAGAGCAGGGTGCTGCAAGACGGCATGCCCCCCCAATCTGCGATGTCTCCACGGGTCGCCCTCGTCCCATGGTCCCGGCCGCGTGGCACCGCCGCGTGTTTGAGTCGGTTCACACTCTGGCGCACCCAGGAGTGTGCGCATCGGTCAAAATGGTGGGAGAGAAGTTTGTGTGGCCGAGCCTACGCAGACAAGTGAAAGAGTGGGCTGCAGCCTGCGTGGCGTGCCAACGAGCCAAGGTACACAGACACACGAAGGCTCCCTTGGAGCCATTTCATATTCCGGCTAAGAGGTTCGACCATGTTCACGTGGACCTTGTGGGCCCCCTCCCGCCATCACAGGGGTGCACGCACCTCCTGACAATGGTGGACCACACCACGCGCTGGCCAGAAGCGGTTCCGCTGGCGGCAACCACGTCCGCAGACGTAGCGAGCACTTTTTTAACAGCATGGGTGGCACATTTTGGAGGCCCTCAATTTGTTTCCGAACTCTGGTCTGCGATGGCCCGCAGCCTGGGCATTACAATTCACCGCACAACTGCGTACAACCCACAGGCCAATGGGTTATGCAAGCGTTTTCATAGATCACTGAAAGCAGCACTCAGGGCTTCATTGACGGATGCAAATTGGGTAGACAGGCTGCCGTGGGAATTTATTGGGGTTGCACTCCGCGGCAAAAGAGGATCTAGAAGCTTCCCCGGCAGAGCTCGTTTTTACGCAGCCACTATGGCTGCTTGGGGAATTTCTCCCAGATAATCCCGCTCCGGGCAGCTCCTCGTCTCAGCTTTTGCAGCATAGTGCAAACACAGGCACGCTGCTGGGCCCTGCCCACCACAGTTTTCCGTGTGTTTTTGTGCCTAAAACTTTGAAGAGCGCGGAGCTCGTGTTTGTCAGGCACGATGCCCACCACCCTCCATTGCGCCCACCCTATGATGGACCGTTCAGAGTGTTGGAAACAGGGGATATGCATTTTTTGCTAGACTTGGGGGGTAGGAGGGAAACAATTGGCATAGACAGACTCAAACCCGCTTTCGTTTTGGCGGACGAGCAAGTGCTGTTGGCTAGGGTCCCTCGGCGTGGAAGACCCCCACGGAGAGCTCCCAAGGGAAACGATTTGCCAGAGCAGCCACACGGACAGACTGAAGTGGCCCCCCCCTCCCAGCAGCCTCCCACTGGCACAACAGCAGCGCGGAGGCGGTAAAACCCAGTTACAGCAGATACGGGAGGAGACGGACACCCAAACACCATGTGGACTGATGTTCTGTTGTTCTATCACAGCATGTGGACTGTTATTCTATTGTCCTATCTAAGATGCTGGGGGGGGGGGGGTATTTGTAGCACCTTGGGAGAGCCAGATTTCTAGCATCTCAGACAGGAGACAGTGGATAAGCATGGGAGATCAAAGAGCAGGAGGCTCCTGGTGAGATAGCAGGAAGGAGTCAAGGATGTAGGGGGTTGAATGCAGTGTGATGCAAATGTCCTGTTGTGTGTGATGTAATGCCATGAAACTTAAGAGGAGAGTCTCTGATAAAAAGTTCATTCTGTTCTGTGCTCGTGAGATGTGAGTGCGCAATAAATCATTTGAAATGAATCTGCCTGTGATTTCACACACTCCACACCATCATTTTTGTCCAGGCCTGTTTCATGAGTTTGTTTTTTAAAGTAATTCTGTTGAACCACAATTCAAAAGCATTGTCTGATTTTCATTGGTTAATTTTCATCAAATTTTTATTTATTACCACTTTTGTCAGATTCAAGTTATTTCTGTGACCATTGTGGGTTTTTCTTTCATTAACAGAGGGGTACCAACAATTTTGTCCACGTCTGTGTAATGTTTGAAGCTTTGGTCACCATGCACAAGAATAAAGTTATAAAAAGTGAATGCACAGCGACTGAAGGAGTTGCTCTTTATGGGGCTGTTCAGCCCCAGCGCATTTGCGCTGGAGGCTCACGGCTGTATTATGTTGTTAGAGGAAAAATAAAGATTCTGTGTCATCCAGCTCGTATCTCGCCTGCATCCTTTCCTCTACACTGGTGACCCTCGACGTGAGATGCAGCGTCTATCCCTTTCACCATGCTGTGGAATCCGAGTTGCCATGGATCGCTTGCCATCCCTTCTCGTTTCAACTGCTAGCATCATGATAACCCTGCAACCTAGAGTCAGTCACAGCTTAATTTTAACATTAACACATGCATGCATCATAGATTCTTATATGCTGTGTAAAGAGTGTAATTGTAGTTCTGTCAAACCAGTTTCTTAAAAATCAAAAGCCAAAAACATTGAGCCTACAAATTTTTTCCACATCAGGACACTTACTACCCTTTGACATTCTTCCTATCCTTGGTCTCCTCTACATTTTTTTAATTGTATCTCAAATCAGTTTTGTATTCTAAGGAATTAACAGCAAAGGTTCAGGATCATCGGAGGACTTAATCAGCAACGTGAGCAGGCAGAGTCCTCAGTTTCTCTCTTTGGTATGAGGACCAAAGAGGGACGTCTTTCAAGCCAGCAGAAGGAGAGCTGGAGGACAAAGGCAGAAGAAATGGGGCATTTACCAGAATAATTGGAAGACATCCTGATAAGCCAACAACAGGGGCAACACAGAAGATTATCCCTAAACCAGAGGGAGTGTCTCTAAATGAAAACTGTTGATGCTTTTTCTTAAAGACGCCCAGCCATTCATCACCATTCAGATCAGAGGTAAGAGTCGTTTACAGTTCAGTGAGGATAAGTGATTGCACCTTTGTGGTATTCCAGTGTTAATATGGTGAAAATCCTTCAAGTAGCTGGAAGGTGACTTTATCAGAGTCTCACAACAACAGAATATGCATCAGATAATCTAATGGAGCTCAGCAGCAGCAGCAGTGACAGGTCTGGTTTATTTGGCAAGGGGTCTAGACCAGAGGTGGGGTCAGTTTACAGGAAGGGAACTGGAAAAAATACTGGAGATCATCTTTTTTTTTTTCCCAGCAGGACAAACTGAGATGGTCCTAGACCAGAAAACTGGAGAGTTCTTCCGTTTCCAGAAGGTAAAAGAGGAAACAAAACTTCACAAAGTCAAATACTGGAACAAGGTTTGGGGAACTCGTTTGTTTCAAGCTAAACAAATGGGATATTCTTTAAGTCCAGGACATTAGTTTGGACATATTCTAAATCACAATTAAAAGGAAAGTGTGAGCAGATTTAAATGAACTTGCTTAGTTTTGAATCTAGGCCAGATCTGACTAAACTTGTTTGTTTCCGAGGTGAACAAATGGGATGCAGTCAAGACCTTGTCCAGATTCTTCCTTGGTACTGACTTGATGAAAGGCCACATGCTTTATCCTGCAGTTAGTAAAGGTCAAGGGCATCATTGCGGTGTATTCTAAGTCTGATTTAAAGAAACTTGTTTGGTTAACTGTCGACAAAAGGCAATGTGTCTTGGGTGACATTTGAGAGATCTTGTTTTGTATAACAATCTTTTAAATGTTAGAAATTATCTAAGAGAAAAAAAAATATGTTGTATTCTGACTAGATTTGAGATTTGTCTGTATTTCTTGATAAACTTTGATTGAATCTGGCTCTCGGCAGAATTACTCCACATAATAATGGTGCTTGTTTGGCATATAGACCATTTTGATCAATCTAAAAGGAGTAAATCAGTCTGGATTTCAGAAACCTACAACCAGTTGGGCCAGCTTCAGAAAGTTGAAATGGAACATTCCTAAGAGCAATGACTGACATGTTTGGTTTCTGGCTGTTTCGACAGGAAGTCTGAGATTAAGCAATGGTGAACCTGTTTGGTTTCTAGAAGATGAAAAAAAGATTCTATCAAATACTGGATGATATAGGGCTTGGCAGCTTTCATAAAATAGACCACTTTGTAAAAGAAAAGTTCTACGCGTTCTAGACGAGCAATTAGTAGGCTTTCTGGATTTCCAGTAAACCACACCTACAAGTTGATGTAATGGAGCTTGTTCTAGACCAGAGGCAAGGGAACCTGTTTAGTTTCAACTAGCTATGCCTCAGTGCCTGTGGCATGGTAGCATGGGCGGCTGTAAAATAGTGGCACTCCGACCTCTAGTGGCCTGGGATAGTTATTACAATACCTTTTTTCCCTGCAGCATTGACAGAAATGGGGAATTAAATTTGTGATTATTTCAAAAACAAAATGTTATTTTGAAATTCTAGTAAATGGAAAGTTGAGAAAATATGGTCATACAATGATACAAGCCTTTAGTTCCACTTCATTTTGAGCGGGCGAGCTGAGAGAGGCAGATGGACGGGCAGACAGACAGACAGTCAGACAGACAGATGGACGGATGGACAGATACACACAGCCACAAAAAGAGGCACTATCCAATTACTGTATCCCTCTGTTTCAATGAGGCATAATAAACAGATCAATGGCTAATAATGATGATTGAAAATCAGACCATCAATGGTGGAACAGCTGATAGAATCACCCCAAGAGTACTCAGATTTCCTGACGATTGACATTGAACAAAGCGTAGATAAAGACCAATGTGAGGATCGTTGTGCATGAGTTTGGCGAACATTGGGACAATTGCTTTGGAGAAGTAACGATTTTTGTGAAACCATAAATGCCCAGATCCCCTGACCTTTAACAATGATCTTGACCTTGATTCAGACTCACCAGACAATCTTTGTGTGTGAATGTGTTGGGCTCAGACGGTTCCAAGGTTGTCATAGACAGGAGTGGCACTGGAGTTAAGCTCCCAGTGCTCATAAAATGCTCCTTACGGCGTGCGTCTCCAAAAGCCTCTGACAACTAAGTCCAACTCCTAGCCTGCCCCTGTGGTTTAGTCTCTAAGCCCAGCGGAACTGCTTTTACTAATAGGAGAAGAGGCGAGGGCGGATCTCTCGCGCCTTAAAACCAGATTCTTCGGGTAGATGGTAGCTCGTCAACCTGGGAAGGTAGCCCATCTCAGGGAAGGTAAACCCTGATTTCAAACCTCTGTTGCCTTGAGGCATACCTGGTCACGGGAAAGGCTTTGGGAGTCAACCCTGAGGAAAAATCCAGAGTCGGAGCCCCTAAGGCAGTTCTCTGTTGTGCGCAACATCATTCTGGCAGCTCCTGCAACGGCGCTGGTGCCAAACTATAGCAGCCCTGCTGTTTCTTTGGATTCATCAGTGACGTGGAGAGGGGGGACATGCTGCATGGGCAACATCTTGTCCTCCATATCTTCCTGCCGAGGCTTGAATCCTACCAACGCCCGACGCTGGAAGGTAGAACACCGGTGCGCATCAGCCACAGGTGGTGCTGTTCCAGCAGAGTTGATGTTTAGGATTCTCTTCCATGGTCATCATAGACTGACGGAGGCCGACGAGGGGCTCAGACTCCGGATTTTTCCTCAGGGTTGACTCCCGAAGCCTTTCCCATGACCGGGTGTGCCGCAAGACAGCGGAGGTTTGAAATCAGGGTTTACCTTCCCCTAGATGGGCTACCTTCCCAGGTTGACGAGCCACCATCTACCCGAAGCATCTGGTTTTAAGGTGCCAGAGATCCGCCCTCGCCCCTTCTCCTATTAGTAAAAGCAGTTCCGCCGGGCTTAGAAACTAAACCACACGGCAGGCTAGGAGTTGGACTTAGTTGTCAGAGGCTTTTCGAGACGCACGCCATAAGGAGCATTTTATGAGCACTGGGAGCTTAACTCCATTGCCGCTCCTGGCTATGACAACCTTGTCCAGCTGTCAGCTTTCCCCGAGGGCTTTAGGGCTGCGCCCGCACCTAAAACCAAAACGCCAAGTCCCTCACACAGCTGCAGCTCCTGTTTTTCTTCATGGCCGGAATGAATCGCGAGAAGAGTCAGAGACAAATTTTTTCTCACAGCCGCTGTGGATCTCCGCCACGTTCAACGGGACAGCCCCTCAACATCGTGGATCCACATGAAATTTTTGCAAGGCCCAGACAACTTCCACGTCCCGGGCCGGCACTTGCTACCCCCACCCCCCCTCCACCTCCGCCTGCACAAAGCTTTTAGCGCAGCTCGCCACCAAAGCCGGACGATCGAGGCCTCAGCCCCCGGCTGAGCCCTCTGGGGGAAGTGTGTGGGACCCCCACAGCCTACGGACAAGCAGCTGGAGCAATTAGCAGAACAGTGAGATGTAGGGACTGATTTCAATAGGCAGCCTCTCTTTGTCTAGTTCCGGCGCCAGTAATTATGTGTGACTCTAATGCGAATGTCCTTGCCTTCCTGCAGTTTACTGTGATGCTAATGTGCCATGCATGCATTGTCTAGCTGTGTTTATAAGCCAACTGCATATCGCTTGCTCTCTCTCTTACTGCTTTTTGATCACACGCATTGCCTGTTTGCTGACTTAGAGGCACAGGGCTTGCTGCAGCGCACTGTCACAGAGCGGGGCGAGTCTCATGAAGGAGGATGAATAAACACCCATTTAAACTTCAGTTCGCCGTGTCCTGCTTGCACTTATTCCTTCTGCCACTGGGTCACTTTATTTTCATCCGCCACACTATGAGTGTGGAAGTGTGAAAATAACGAGGCAGAGTTTATCTCTCGAGTCGGGTTTATTCACATCTTCCAACATCAGCAAAGCAGAAAGAGAAAAAACACAGAAGCATTCGTCCTTTATATATCCAGGACTCTCACAGTTCATAGTCACATTGCATTTCAATCACAAGTAACAATGCATCTCCATTTAAATCCTATAACATGCTCTTCACAGTCTTCGGCACCAGGAGATCCTCCAAGGCCGTCTCTTGCATACCAAAGAGTAAACTTTCACAAACTCCTGTTATCTCCTAGGAGGCTCAGTTCTTTGTTCTACTCTGAGATGTGAAGCTTAAAGTGATACATATGTGTCCCACATGACCCCCCCCCCCCAAACATCTAAGATGGAACAACAGAATAACAGTCTGCATGTCATGATAAAATCATTACACATCAGCCCACGTGCTGCTTGGACCTCAGTCTCCTCCTGTATCTGCTGTAAGCTGGCTTCACCACTCCTGCGGCGCCATCATGCTGGGGAGCTGCTGTCTGGGGGAGAAAACTGTTTGTCAGTCCCTGTGGGTGTTCTGGGGAATTTCCCCGAGGTGGTCTGCCGCGCCGAGGAGCCCTGGCCAACAGCACATCCTCGTCCGCCACCACAAAGGTGGGTTTGAGCCTGTTTATGCCAATCTTTTCCTTCCTGCCCCCCAAATCTAGCAAAAAATGCTTGTCCCCCGTTTCCAGCACTCTAAATGGTCCATCATAAGGTGGTCGCAGTGGTGGGCGATGGGCATCGTGTCTGACAAAAACAAACTCCGCGTTTTTCAAAGTCTTAGGCACAAAAACGCGCGGAAAACTGTGATGAACAGGGCCAGGCAGCGTGCCCGATTCCATGACAACCTTTTTACACGCCTTTTGCAACCAAAGGACTACGAAAGGCGTGTAAAAAGAAAAAAAATGTATATAAAGCTTTTCTAAAGAAAAGGACAAAAGAAGCAGAGCAGCGGTATAAAACATACAAAAATAAGTTAACATATATAATGAGATGTATGCACCGTATGGAGGATGGCAGAATCTCCAAAGACGTCCTCTACGGAGAACTGGCGACTGGCAGGAGAGACATTGGCCGCCCACAGCTGCGCTTTAGAGACGTCTGCAAGAGAGACATGAAGACCCTGGAGATCAACACAGAGCGCTGGGAGGACCTTGCAACGGACCGCTCCAAATGGAGAGGCACCCTGACCAGACAGCTCAAGGCGGGTGAAGAGAGACTGACTGCTGCAGCAGATGAAAAAAGGACCCGCAGGAAGAACCGCCACAGACCCAGCAGCACGGAGACCACCCACAAGTGCGACCTGTGTGACAGGGACTGCCATTCATGCATCGGCCTGTTCAGCCACAGGCGGTGCTGTTCCAGCAGAGTAGACGTTTAGGATTCTCTTCCATGGTCATCATAGACCGATGGAGGCCGACGATATAATGAGATGTAGTAAAAGAGACTATTACAGTAAAGAACTGGAGAAAAACAGAGACAACATTAAAAATACATGGACAATACTTTACAATATTCTTGGAAATAAAAGCAGAAATACAAGCTATGCAACCAATTTTTCAAAAAATAATAAAACGACTCAGAGTGTGAATGCAGCTTCACCTGCAGATGAATTTAATAACTTTTTTGTTAACATTGGTCCTAATTTGGCTCGAGAAATACCCATTATGGCACTTACAGGTGATACAATAAGCAAAAACACTGCTATAAAAGACTCCATTTTCATAAAGAACACAGACAAGAGAGAGGTCATTGAAATTGTTAAATCATTTAAAAGTAAAACATCTACGGACTGTGATGGCATTGACATGCTCTTAGTCAAAACTATTATTGAATGCTTAGTGAAACCACCGACGTATATCTGTAACCTGTCTCTCCAAACAGGTATATTTCCCAATGCAATGAAAATAGCTAAAGTAATTCTGATATACAAGACGGGTGACAGAGGGGAACTCTCAAACTATAGACCAATTTCACTATTGCCGCAATTTTCCAAGATACTTGAAAAAATATTCTATGAGAGAATTGACAACTTCATAATGAAGAATAATTTATTGTGTGAGCAGCAATATGGGTTCAGACACAAGAGGACAACTGCATTTGCTCTAATGGAATTTATAGAAAAAATATCAACTGCCGTTGAAAATAAAGAGTATTCAGTTGGGGTATTCCTGGATCTTAAAAAAGTATTTGATACAGTGGATCATAATTTATTATTAAAGAAACTACAAAATTGTGGTATTAGAGGGGGTAGCACTGTCCTGGTTATATAGTTACTTAAAGAATAGATATCAGTATGTACGTGTTGGTAACAAAAACTCACAGTTACTGAAGGTTACTTGTGGAGTACCACAGGGTTCAGTTTGGGGACCATTGTTATTCAATATGTATATAAATGATATATGTAAAGTTTTGGAAAAAATGGATTTAATATTGTTTGCCAATGACACTAATTTATTATGCAGTGGAAGCAATTTGGAACAACTTCTGGATACACTCAGAAAGGAATTAGGAAAGCTTAAACTGGCCTGACTCCCTCTGCAGGTGGATCACCGACTTCCTGACGGACCGGAGGCAGCATGTGTGGCTGGGAAAGACTGTCTCAGACTCTACTAGCATCAGCACCGAATCACCCCAGGGCTGTGTACTTCGCCCCCTACTCTTCTTCCTTTACACCAACTCCTGCACCTCCAGCCACCAGTCTGTCAAGTTGATCAAGTTTGCGGACGACACCACCCTCATCGGGCTCATCTCCAACGGCGACAAGTCCACCTACAGGAGAGAGGTGGCCCAGCTGGCATCCTGGTGCAACAATAAAAACCTGCAGCTGAACGCTCTGAAGACAGTGGAGATGATTGTAGACTTCAGGAAAGTCACAACCCCTCTGCCCCCCCTCACCCTCACAGGCTCTCCCATCACCACTGCTGATTCCTTCCGCTTCCTAGGCACTACATCACCAGGGACCTCAAATGGGAGCCGACCATCAGCTCACTCATCAAAAAAGCCCAGCAGAGGATGTTCTTCCTGCGGCAGCTGAGGAAGCTCAAGGTACCCACCAAGATGTTAGTGCAGTTCTACACAGCCATCATCGAGTTCATCCTCACCACCTCCATAACCGTGTGGTACGCAGGAGCCACTGCCAGGGACAGACTAAGGCTGCAGCGCGTCGTGCGCACTGCTGAGAAGGTGATCGGCTGCAAGCTCCCATCTCTCCAGGATCTGTACATCTCCAGGACCCGGAGGCGTGCTGGCCGGATCATAGCCGATCCCTCACACCCTGGTCATGTACTGTTTGCCCCCCTCCCCTCAGGTAGAAGACTTCGGTCCATCCAGACTAAAACCTCCCGTCACATGAACAGCTTCTTCCCCTCTGCCATCAGACTGCTGAACACTAAGTGACTTATTGACTCTCGTGCACTATGTACAGCAGCTCAACCAGACTCATGTCAATCATCACTGTTTTCTTCCTGCATTACCGACTGCACTATATAGTTCTCCACAGTATCTGCTGCTCGCTAATATATTTTAACTGCTGACCAGTATCACTTACTCTTATTCTACACTTTATTGCATGTATAGTTTATTTCTTTTATTTTATCATGTTTAATGTTGCAGCATTGCACCGAGACAAATTCCTAGTTTGTGTACTACATGAACAATGGCAATAAACCTGATTCTGATTCTGATTCTGATTCTGATTCTAAACTGTGGTTTGATTCAAACAATTTAACGCTCAATTTAAGTAAGACAAATTTTATAGTTTTTAACAACCATCACAACAACTTAGTATCTAAACTCAGTGTAAATGGTGTACAGATTGAAATGGTATCCGAAACTAAATTTCTTGGAGTAATAATTGATAATAAACTGTGTTGGAAGTCACACATTAATTATATTAAAGGTTAAATATCCAAATCAATTGCAATACTACACAGAGTGAAATATTTGCTGAATAAACCCACACTATATACCTTGTATCATTCATTAATACTCCCATACATGACATATTGTACTGAAGAATGGGGAAATACATATAAAACAAACATATATCCAGTCTTTATGCTTCAGAAGAGAGCTATTAGAATAATAACCAAACAGCTTACAGGGAACCAACAAACCCACTTTTTCTTAGATTAAAAGCTCTCAAGTTGAAAAATCTGGTTGACTTTAAAACTGCAGTAATAATGTTTAAAGTGAAGAATCTATCAATGCCCGCAAATATCCAAAAGTTGTTCCAAATAAGGGAGAAACAATATCATTTCAGAGGAACATGTATATTTCAAAAACCTTCAGTGAGAACTACCACCAAGCAACACTATGTTTCAGTGCAAGGAGTCAGATTATGGAACGATTTTGGACCTGAATTAAAATCATGTACAATGCTTGGACAATTTAAACAAAAACTAAAGGAAAATATACTCCAAACATATATGCAAGATGACATGTAAAATCACATAAGGATTGTCATATCCAGTCTGCGTTGTGTTGTAGCTTAGTTTTTTTGTCACATTTTGTCTTAATTTTGTTCTGAATTGTAATCGCTCTTGTTTTGTTTTTCTTTTGGATTCTTGGATGGAAAATGGGTGGGCAATATAAGCTGCGGCTTCAGCCATCACCCATTTTGGATAACTTATGTTGAACTGTATAATCAGAGGAGTTATTGTCTAATTTGACCCTTATGGATTTTTTCCCCTTTGTTATATTATTCTGTTTCTTTTTTAATCTCTACTTTTAATCTAGCTGAAATAAAGATTCATTCATTCATTCATTCAAAGAATTGGAGCATGTGGGACTCCAAATGTGGCAATCAAAGGGTCCATCTTTTTTTCACTCAATATTTTTATTGAACCTTTTAACAAACATAACACAAACAATCAAACACTAACACTAAAGTAATTAAAAAAGAAAAAAGGGAAAAAAAGAAAAAAGTACTAAAAAACATCAACCACTAACAAAGGCAGGTCTTCAACAATGCTCCTGTATTTAGTCTAGGCAATCCATTACATAAGTATACATACTATACATTCACCAGTTTGGAATTTACAAGGTCCACACACATCATTCACCTTTTCTTCAAAAGTTATGTTTAAATTATTTACATAATCAATGAAAGGTCTCCATATATTCTCAAACACAATTTCCTTTGATTTCAATATGTATGTTATTCTTTCTAGTGGAAGGTTTGTTAACATCTGTCTTAACCACCGAGTCACATCTGGTCTATGAATCTTTTTCCACAATAGTGCAATATATTTTTTGGCGTGAAGCAAACTGGGGTCTATGAATGCTCTTTCACTCTTATTAAAGTTATGCTTTTCTGGATACAGACCCAACAAAAACAGTTAAGGATTCAATATGATTTGTTTTGAAATTATTTTTTTCAATTGTTGCCCCCACCTCTTCCCAAAACACTCTAATTTTTCTACATTCCCATAAACAATGAAATAAGGTTCCTTTACTTTCCATACATTTCGTTCACGTATCTGGTATGTTTTTGTTATATCTATTTAACTCCACCGGTGTAACATACATCCTCATTAACGATTTAAAATGTATCAATTTAAGACGTACATTTATTGATTTGGTTTGAGCTTCTGTACAAGCCATTTCCCATTGTTCCTCTGAAATTTCAGTTTGCAGGTCTTCTTTCCAATAATTCAATCTTTTCTGTGAGGTTTCACTTGAGGATAATGTCAATGAGTTATAAAACTCTGAAATAATACCCTTTCTCTTATTATCTTTCGTCAAGATTTTTTCCAAGGATGAATAAGTAGGTTGGATGAGAGCATTATTTTGATTTGATCGAATAAAGTTCCTAAGCTGAATATATTTAAAAAAATGTGTTCTATTAAGATTAAATTTGATCCTCAGTTCTTCAAAAGACATTATGTTATCCGAACATGACAAATATAAGTCTCGAATCTTTTGAATCCCTTTTAAATTCCATACTTTAAATACAGCATCTGCTCTCCCTGGTTTAAAATATTGATTACCCCATAATGGGCTAAATTGTGACAATAAGTGTGGTTCTTTTAGATATTTTTTGGTTTCACACCATATTTTGATCATATGCTTTACAAATGGATTTTTAACTTGTTTCTGTAATATTTTTGCCGAGTCTGAGTATATGAATAAGGGAAGAGGTAAAGGTAAATTGTATGATTCCATTTCAGTCCAGTGAGGGAGATCATTTGATGAAAAATAATATGTCATAGACCTCAGTTGTGCTGACCAGTAATACAACATAAAGTCTGGACATTTCAGACCTCCACGATCAAATGGTAAATATAGTAAGGACAGACGTAATCTAGCCTTCCTATTGTTCCATATAAATTCCACTAACTTTTTTTTTAATTCTTGAGAATAGATGTGAAGGTGGTGGTAAAGGAATGTATTGGAATAAATATAGTATTTTGGGTAAGATATTACTTTTAAGTACATTAATTCTCCCAATCCTAGACATTGGTAGAGACATCCATCTCTGAAGTAACTCATTAATGTCTGTCATTAAGGCTTCATAGTTGGCACTGGCGACTGATTCTAGCTTAGGCAAAATTTGAATTCCTAAATATTTAAACTGATTTACAACTTTGAATTGATTTACCTCAGGAGCTGGGTGATTTCTGTGGGTCTCATTTAGCATTAATATTGAAGATTTAGTTTTATTTATTTTATATCCTGATGTTTCCCCAAAATTCTTTATTAAATTCAACAAAGTTGGAATTGATTTTTTAATATTTGACATGAACAAAATTATGTCATCGGCTTACAGGGAAATTTTATGTTCTATTGGTCCTATTTTAATTCCATATATTTGTGAATGTAAACGTACTGCCATCGCTAAAGGTTCAATTGCCATAGTGAACAGTAAAGGTGAAAGTGGACAGCCTTGTCAACATCCTCTATTGATTTTTATTGATTTTGAGATATTGCTGTTTGTTAGGATTTCTGCTGTAGCATTATTGTATATTATCTGAACCCATTTTATGAAATTATTTCCAAATCCAAACCTTTGTAGGACTTCAAAAAGAAAGGGCCATTCGACCCTATCAAAGGCCTTTTCGGCATCCAATGATAGGAGAGCTGTATCCGGTGCTTCTTTATTAGAATAGATAATATTAAATAGTCTTCTTACATTATGGAAGCCTTGTCTTCCCTTTATAAAGCCATTCTGATCTCGGTTAATAATATTTGGTAATATTTCTTGTAGTCGTCTTGCTAAAATTTTACAGATTATCTTAAGGTCAGCATTTAATAGGCTTATTGGTCTCATATTTTCACATTTATTAGAGGGTTTACCTGGTTTTGGCAACAGTATAATTAAGGCATTATTCATGTGTGGTGGTAAATTACTATTTTGAAATGCTTCTAAAACCATTTCCAAAAATGGTTTTATTAATTTATTCTTAATTTTTTTATAGAGGTCAACTGGAAGACCATCTGGTCCTGCACTTTTTCCTGATTTCATATTATCAATGGCTAGCCCAACTTCTTCTTGACTAATTTTAGACTCCAGTATCTCCCTGTTTTCATTTGGAATACTCGGTATAGATAATCCGTCCAAAAACCCATTCAGTTTTGTTAAGTCATTTTCATTTTTTGTGTCATATAGTTTTTCATAATAATCTCTAAAGGCACTGTTAATTTCTAAAGGATCTACAACTGCCTGTCCGTTACTTATAATACTGGTAATTGGTGTTTTAAATTCTAATTGTTTAATCTGCCATGCCAATAATTTTCCTCATTTTTCACCTTGTTCACAAAAATATTGCTTCAATCTTAGAAGACTCGAGGCAGCTCTATTCGCTGATTTTTTGTTATATTCAGCTCTCAGAATCAGTAATTCGTTCTCTAACTTTGGGTCACTTCCTGCATACACTTTTTGTTGAATAATTTTTATTTTATGTTCCAATTGGACTCTCTCCTCTTGAGTCTTCTTAGATTTTGAACCTGTATAACTAATAATATGCCCCCTAATAAAAGCTTTGAAAGCCTCCCACTTTACACATGCTGATGTTTGTGTAGTATTAATATCGAAGAACTCATCTATCTGTTTTTCTATGTACTTAACAAATTCCTCATCCTGAAGCCATTTATGCTGAAATTGCCACCTACCTGGAACCTTTGTCAATTTCTTATCTACATATATTAGACAGCAGGGTGCATGATCAGAGATCACAATGTTATCATAGAAACAGTTTTGAATCTTGGACCCTAATTCTGTGGAGATCAAAAAATAGTCAATACGTGAGAATGTCTTGTAGGTATTAGAATAACAAGAGTAGGCTTTAACTTGCAGTTTCATTTCTCTCCATATATCTAGCAATCTCAATTCTTTCATAAAATGATTAATGGTCATCTTGCATCCATTGTGCGTACAGTCCAGTCCTGTTGATCTATCTATACTGGGATTCAATGTACAATTAAAATCCCCTGCTATTATATGTTGCCCTGTAAGTGATGATAAAATAAGAAATAAATTAGCAAAGAAGTTTTGATCATCTATATTGGGACCGTATAAGTTCACCAAATTTATGTTTTCTAATAACAAAGATCCTTGGATGATTAGATATCTTCCTAATTTGTCCCCAATTACATTTTTCACTTGAAATGGAACTGTTTTGTGTATGACAGTCATAACTCCCCTGGCTCGGGATGAAAATGATGAAGTGAATACACTTCCCTTCCATCTTTTTTTAATTCTTTTTACATCCTCCTCTATTAGATGAGTTTCTTGTAAAAACACAATTTTTGAACCTATGTCTTTTATTTTATTCATAACTTGTTTAAGTTTTTTTTTTTTTTTTAATTTTGTAGACCTCTGCAATTCCATGAAGTTAAATTAAGATTAACGCTTTGGTCTATGACCAATAGGGAGTTTGGGATTACCTCGCAATGTAAACATGCTCATACAGAGAAGCAAAAACATGAGTGGTTGAACATTCGTCCCACAAACTACACACAAACAAATTCCCCCTTCCCACATTCGTGGTAATCCCCCCAAAATCAAAAAAATAAATTCTGTCTCCCGCTATAGCCATTGATTGCTCCTCACTCACAAGGATCAGACAAAACCACTCTTTCTTTCTCCTCTCAATCACCCTGACTCTACTGCTTTTAATGACATAACATTAACTCTCTTCTGTAATTTTCCAACTTAACTCCAAAATTTTATAGCAACTTTGTACATCATAGTTTTTTTTATACAATACAATCTGTATTTTGTGAACTTGCTATTTGCTTCAGATCAGTCAGATGCCTGTCCAAATGCTTAAATATTGTACCTTATATCTTATTCATGCTTCATGCTTAGCTCCCACCAGTCTCTCCTTGGATCTTCTTGATGAGCTCCTGCGCCTCCTCTGGGGTCTTGAAGGTGTGGGTTCTGCCCCTATACGTGACCAGCAGTCTTGCAGGATAAATCACTCCATGACGAATCCCAAGGCTGCGCAGCACTTTACGGGCGGGGTCAAACTGTTTCCTTAATTGTTGGATTCCTGGTGCCAAATAAGATAAGCCTTTATTAGTCCCACAACGGGGAAATTCCAGGATTGCAACAGCACAGGGATAGCAACACTCAGAGCAACAATCAGAAGGCAAGAAAAAAAAACAAGCAAGCAAGAGCAGCTAATATACATATGTACATATTACTATAAAATATATATATATACACACACACACACAGACACACAGTGCAGAGCATTGTAGCTAGATGGAATAAATATGTAAATATATAAACACCCACAGTACGGAGCATTGCAGCTAGGTGGAATAAATATGCAAGTATATAAACACACACAGTGCGGAGCAATGTAGCTAGATGGAATAATATGTAGATATATAAAAACACAGTGCGGAGCAATGTAGCTAGATGGAATAAATATATAGATATATAAATATAAACACACCCAGTGCTGAGCATTGTAGCTAGATGGAATAAATATGTAAATATATAAACACACACAGTGCAGAGCATTGTTGCTAGGTGGGATGAAACAGCATAACCGTCTATTTAGTTATCCTACATGGTATGATTATGTGCCCATACATATTCTCACCCTCCATAGCGACCGGTATGTTCCTAGTTATATGCCGGAGAGGACCATTGTGTAAGTCTATTGCATCTTTTGCATTCAAAAAAAACTATTAGTTTGTTACGTCTTTTTGCTATCTCTGCGAGCAGCCCTGCTTAGGTTGTACAGTCTGACAGCCGTTGGTAGGAAGGACCTACGAAACCTCTCGGTTGTGCACCTGGGATGATGTAGTCTGCTGCTAAATGAGCTCCTCAGTGCATCCCGTATGTCCTGCATAGGGTGGAACTCGGACTCCAGCAGAGATGACAGTTTAGCCACCGTCCTTCTCTCTCCTATCTCCTCCATTGGATCAAGGCGCTGCCCCAGCACAGAGCTAGCTTTCTTAATCAGTTTGTTCAGTCTCTTCCTATCGGCTGCAGTAATGCCACTGCCCCAGCAGACCACTCCAAAAGTGATGGCTGATGCCACCACCGTGTCATAGAATGACTTCAGCAGCGCCCCTTGTACACCAAAAGACCTGAGTCTCCTCAGCAGGAACAGCCTGCGCTGTCCCTTCTTGTAGAGTGCGTCAGTATTGTGTGACCAGTCTAGTTTATTGTCCAGATGAATACCCAGGTACTTATAGGATGTCACCATCTCGATGTCTGTTCCCTGTATATTTACTGGTGCTGTGAGGGGCTGCCCATGCCTGCGGCAGTCCACCACCAGCTCCTTAGTTTTCCTCGCGTTGATCTGGAGGCAGTTCCGATGGCACCAGTCCACAAAGTCCTGGATAAGCCCTCTTTACTCAGCTTCATCTCCGCTGGAGATGAGACCAACGATCGCAGAGTCATCAGAGAACTTCTGTAGATGGCAATGTGTTGTGTTGTGTGAGAAGTCCGCAGTATAAAGAGTGAACAGGAAGGGAGCCAGCACCGTTCCCTGGGGGGCCCCCGTGCTACTGATGATCATGTCGGAAACACAGTCCCGGGTTCTCACAAACTGAGGCCGGTTCGTGAGGTAGTCCAGGATCCATGATGACAGGTGCTGGTCCACCCCTGCGCGCAGCAGCTTGTCCTTCAGGATCATCGGTTGGATGGTGTTGAAAGCACTGGAAAAGTCAAAGAACATGATCCTCACCATATTCCCGGGCTTCTCCAGGTGGGACAGAGAACGGTGAAGGAGGAAGATCACCGCATCCTCCACCCCAATGCCATGCTGGTAGGCGAACTGGAGTGGATCCATCGCTGGTTCCACCAGGGGGCGGAGATGAGCAAGGAGCAGTCTCTCCAGGGTCTTCATCAAGTGGGACGTCAAGGCCACCGGTCTGAAGCTGTTCAGGTCTTTGGGGTGGGAAGTTTTTGGTACAGGTACCACACAAGATGTTTGTTACCACACAAGATGTTTGATGATACCACACAAATCTGGGTAGAACCGCAGCTGTTGATCCTGGTATTTAATTTCTCCTTTGGCTCGCGCCGCATTGGAGATCGTCATCCTGTCTCTGTAGCTGAGGAACTTCATAATCAGCGTCCTCGGTGGTACCTTGTTTTCTCTCAGTGGGCCGATTCGGTGGGCGCTTTCCAGAACGACCGATGACTGCAGCTCTGCGTTGTTCAGCGCTTCTGGAATCCACTTTTCCAAAAAGGAACATGAGTTCACCCCTCCGTGCCCTCCGGGAGACCCACCAGCCTCAGGTTGTTCCGTCTCGACCGGGATTCTAAATCCAGGACATTATCTTCCAGACGTTTATTGTTTAATTCCAATGTGCACACCTTTAATTGTAGGCTGGTGACGTCATCCTCAGTGCTGGAAATTCAGAGTTCCACCTGCAATACTCGTTCCATACAGTCGCTTAATTCCTTTCTCAATCCCTCTATCCCTGCTATAATCCCATCAAACTTAGTAGAGAAGTCTGCTCTCATTGAGCTAATGGCAATAAGCACCGCACCTGTGCCGTCACCAGCAGTCACCACTCTGCCACTAGCTTGCTCCGCCATATCTGGGGATTTTTCTGCTTCGTCACGGACGTGAAAGTCCGTTAACTTGGACTGTTTCGGCGGTTCAGTTTTTCCTCCACCTAATTTCCCAGCCTTAGGCTTTACCGGCATGTCCTCGCCCAAACGCTGGGATAGGCTTTGTTCCAGTTGAGAGAGTTATTTGCCATTTTTTTTATTTTTAAGAGCAGAGTAGAGTGAACCACGTCCTCCTACGTGGCGGCCATAACCGGAAGTCCAAAGGGTCCATCTTAACTTTAATCGCTAGAACCTTGGACAGAGTCATGAAGAAATCAGGAAGGGGGCAAACACTTTTTCACACCACTCTATTCTGCTCTATCAAATCTGCGAAACTTTTCAAAGTCTGAATGTGTCCTTGTGAACTTCAAATGTCTGCAGCGTCTTTCTGAATATTTAGCCAATCTACAGCCACTGTTTTTAACCTGTAGGTTCCAAGGTTGTCATAGCCAGGAGCGGCGCTGGGGTTAAGCTCCCAGTGCTCATAAAATGCTCCTCACGGCGTGCATCTCGAAAAGCCTCTGACAACTAAGTCCAACTCCTAGCCTGCCCATGTGGTTTAGTCTCTAAGCCCGGCGGAACTGCTTTTACTAATAGGAGAAGGGGCGAGGGCGGATCTCTGGCGCCTTAAAACCAGATGCTTTGGGTAGATGGTGGCTCGTCAACCTGGGAAGGTAGCCCATCTAGGGGAAGGTAAACCCTGATTTCAAACCTCCGCTGCTTTGCGGCACACCCGGTCACGGGAAAGTCTTCAGGAGTCAACCCTGAGGAAAAATCCGGAGTCGGAGCCCCTA
This sequence comes from Pholidichthys leucotaenia, assembly GCA_020510985.1. Taxonomy (NCBI): domain Eukaryota; kingdom Metazoa; phylum Chordata; class Actinopteri; order Cichliformes; family Pholidichthyidae; genus Pholidichthys; species Pholidichthys leucotaenia. Next base: position 180,584,900 of record CM035850.1, on the reverse strand, counting down.
AGGCAGTTCTCTGTTGTGCTCAACATCATTCTGGCAGCTCCTGCAATGGCGCTGGTGCCAAACTATAGCAGCCCTGCTGTTCCTTTGGATTCATCAGTGACGTGGAGAGGGGGGACATGCCGCATGGGTAACATCTTGTACTCCATATCTTCCTGCCCAGGCTTGGATCCTACCAACGCCCAATGCTGGAAGGTAGAACACCGGTGCGCATCGGCCTGTTGAGCCACAGGCGGTGCTGTTCCAGCAGAGTAGACGTTTAGTATTCTCTTCCATGGTCATCATAGACCGACGGAGGCCGACGAAATACAGCCACAGTTGAAGAATGCATTACTGGAAAAAGGAGGCTGGAACTTTCTGCTTCTAGATCCAAATGGTTCTACTGTTTAGTCTGGCTTTGTCATCTTTTTCTTTCACTTTTCTCCCTGGAACTCCTTGAGCAGCACATGGATCAGATGAGATTTAGTCAGACACGGAAGTTGTGAAAAGAATTCATCACTAATAAACCATTTTGATCATATTTAATATGATGAGGCCTAATTAAAGGCAGTGTTCCAGCAGTTCAGATGGAGCTTCATCACATCTACATGTGATTCAAAGAACTCTGGAGTCATGTTTTCATCCATTTTATTGCTCAGTTCCATCATTGTAGAAAATCAGAGTTTCACACAGTGATGAACCAGATTAAAGTCCAACAGGGAACCAGACACCAGCTGATCTTTGACACCTTCAAAAACTTGAAAGTCAAACAGCAAAATCGTTTTTTTTCAAAGTCTGACAACTTTCTGGCAGAAAGGAGTGAAAAGAAAAGTTTAAATGACTGAAATTCTAATCATTAATTTCTTTCTCCCAACAGTCCAGACTGACCAAAAACTGCATCAACTCGTTTGTTCTTGTTAACTACATTCAGTCAGATTTGCAGAAGATCAGCAGCTCCATAAATGCAACATTAGTGAGAACAGCTGAGAAAACCAGCAGCATTTTTGAACAGATTTTTATTATTCTTAAAAAGTAAATCAATGAACAAAATGTCATCTTTGTTTGTGATGGTTAAACTGTTAAAATCAGTGTTTGTGAAATGGCAAAGTGAACTCGGTGTAAATATTTGTGAGGATTCATGGGATGCAATCTGGGAGTGTGCTAAGAAGATCTCAATATGCAATGGTGCAAGACTAATGCAATACAAAATCCTACATCGCTTACAAATCTCTCCCAGTAAAAGATCCAACATGAATCCCCAGCTTTCACCCATGCGTCTGAAATGTAAAATTTCAGCTGGTACCTATACTCATTGTGTTTGGTCTTGTCCTAAAATCCAAGCATACTGGCAAGACGTTGTCCAAGACATCAATCAAATATTTGGTGTGAACAAGGACATGGATCCTCGCTCTCTGCTACTGGGACACCCAAACCAGGACTTACCTTTTGGAAGCTCTGCAAGACTGTACAATATCCTTGCATACGCGGCAAGAAGGAATATTTTTCTCTCATGGATATGAGACAAACCACCAACTAAAACAAACTGGCATAAAATCATCATGGAGTGTTTCCCTTTGGAATATTTAACATGTTTACTTCACTCAACAAAGAGAGATTTTATGAAAATATGGACCCCATACCTCAAATTCTCTAACCTTACGGTGGCCTCCATTCTTGGGAGCATTAACTTGATTTAAATATGACCCCTGTGGGGAGCGAAGAATAACGAGACTGGATTGTGTTTTATTCCAGTTTATTCAAACATTCATTTCCCCAGCCTGCTCTCTCCCAGATGCAGGAAGACAAGAGACTGAGCCACATCAGAATTTCACATTTATACCTTTTCTCATACAGACTTCTCCCACACAGACTTCTCCCACACCTCCATCACATATCCCCGTCAAAACCCTTTATTGACATCTCTCCCCCTTCCAGCCTTCCGTCCTCTGCCTGCGTCCTGGAGGTCAGGAAGTCCTTTGTCCGCACCCCTGTCCTCTCTCGTTGTCCTCCACAGGTGGCCCAGACTTACTGTCCTCTTCATCGTGAGGTGAATCCACATATATGCTGTCAGCATCACTCTTATTTTTAGCATACTTATGCACACACACACACCGCTACATACATCCCCCTTACGTCTAAACATATGCATGCACAAATACACACCCATAACCCCCTTTTTTTTTTTTACCTTGTTTGTGGTGCTATGATGGTTACGCTCCTCTGTACAAATGTACAAGTGCTGGTTTATATGTGTACATGTAGGAGTTTCTAACTAAGTAATCTTCCCCCCTTTTTTATTTCAATCTTTAATTTTGTGTAGATTAATTTTGTGCTGAGCTGTTTTTTATGTTTTGAGTGTTTGGGTGTGTGTGTGTGTGTGTGTGTGTGTGTGTGTGTGTGTGTGTGTGTGTGTGTGTGTGTGTGTGTGTGTGTGTGTGTGTGTGTGTGTGTGTAAAACAAAAGGAAAAAATTTCAATAAATATAATTTGGGGAAAAAAAATCAGTGTTTGTCCACATTTATGACCTTAGTTCCTCTGAAGGATTCTTGATTGTGAACAAATGTGTTTCCTCTGTTTTTATTATTAAAATGAGTTCAGAGAAAATCAGAATAAATGTTCCCTTCCTGCTGTAAATCAGTGGTTGTACAGATTAATGTCACTTTAGAAGAAAAAGGTTCACATTTATGAGAAAAAAATGAAGCTGAAGAAAAAGTTTAAAGTCACAAATTTAAAAGAGCCTCAAATTTATGAGACACAGAATTTTAAAAGAAATAAGGTGGTAATTTAAGAGTAAAATAAACACATTTATGAGGCAAAAAGTTAGTGATCACTAGAGGAGCAGAGTTTTTACCTCCATCATTCAGACCAGGATAGAAGTATGGGAGGAGTTTGTGGTTGAAGGAGCAGCTAGTGAAGGAGTAGATCAGAGCTGCAGCATCTACATCATAAAAGGAGACCAGACCCTCCTCATAGTCCACAAACACCCCCACCTTCTTAGGACCCGACTGGAGATGGAGACAGACTGGAGAGTTTTCTTTGGCACTGTACTCATTTCCACTTCTCAGCCACACAACCCAGTATCCATTCTGAGGAGTCAGTCTGACTTCTCCCTTCCTGTTGATCGACTCTCTGGCCACTCCTAAATCCCAGTCAGTCTTTCCTTTAACCTGAACCTCAAAGTAAAATCTGCCTGAAAAGAAACTCTGATTTCCTAAAACACAGGGGCACAGAGAAAATCTCTCTGGATTGTCTGGTAGTTTCTTCCTCTCATCACCATGTTTCACTTGTTTTCCATCCTCAGACAGGATGAGTTCAGGATGTGCTGTATCAGGATCCAGAGTCACATCCACTGCATACTGCTGGACCCTCTTCAGCTCAGCCTTCATCAGCTTCTTCATCTCTTTTCTGATCGTCTCCTCCAGCTGAGCCACAGCTCTCACCACAGTCCCCTCATATGATGGAGGACAGACTCTGACCTCTGTCCAGTCCTTGGTGGGTGGAGCAGCTTTCAGGGAGGAGAAGCTTTGGAGGAGGTGGAGGTGGTCTTCAGACTTTAGGAGCTGCTCCACCTCAGAGCTCCTCTTCATCAGCTCAGAGATTTCCTGTTTCAGATCTTTGATGGAGTCTTCAGCCTGTTTCTCCATTCTTTTCTGTTTGTCTTCTATCTCCTTGATGAGCTCGTTCAGGCGTCTCTCAACAGACTCCTTCAGAGCAGTGAAGACCTGAACACCTTCTGCTTTCTCTCTGTCTGCAGCATCTTTACTCTTCTTCACCGACTCTTTGATCTCCTCAATCTTCAGTCGTCTCTTCTGGATCATCCGCTGCATTTCAGCCTCTGTCTTCCCCAGCTCTGTCTTCTTTCCTTCACATTCTTCTCTCAGAGGAACAACATCATGGGTCTTGTGGTCTGAGTATGAGCAGAGAATGCAGATACATGTCTGCTCGGTCTTACAGAACAGCTCCAGAGGTTTATCATGCTTCATACACATCTTCCCTTCCAGGTTCTCCACAGGATCCATCAGTAGATGTTTCTTCAGACGGTTCACTGTCAGATGAGGCTCCAGATGAGTCTCACAGTAGGAGATCATACACACCAGGCAGGACTTCAGGGCCTTCAGTTTGGTTCCAGTGCAGACGTCACAGAGAACTTCTCCTGGTTTGGCAGCTTGTTGCTCTGAGCTGCTGCTGCTGGATTTCTGTTGAGATTCACGTCTGAACTGAGAAACCATCTCAGAGATGAAGGTGTTGATCTTTAACTGAGGCTTATTCTTAAAAGTCTCATTACAGTTGGGACATTTGAATATTGTTGAATGGTTCCAGTGTTTATCAATGCAGTTTTTACAGAAGTTGTGTCCACATGGTATGGTGACTGGATCAGTGAAGACATCCAGACAGATGGAGCACAGGAAGTGACCTTCAGATGGCAGATTGGTGGCAGCAGACATGACTGAACTCTGAGGGAGAAACAGAATAATTTGATGTAGAATCAAAGCATCAACTAAAGTTCTAGTATTGTTTTCCTGTCATACCCATCCTGTTCTTATCAAACATGTTTCTAATAATCAGGTCAGTGTATGTACAGTAATCCACATGAGACCAAAGATCACATTCACACTTTAACATCTTTGTTTCTGACAGATTTTAACAGCATCTCTTTGTAATTTTCATTAAAAAGTCTGATCTAAAACTATTGGCACCCCTACATTTCTGTTAGATAACACAGCAGTTCAGCCAGATAATTGCTGTAATTACAAATGTGTTGCTCTGTTCATATTGATTTCTGTTGTTAATATTGGAACAAGATGGAAAATTAGAGCAATAAAAAGTCAAATGTGAGACATTCCCCACACAAGTCTAAAAATGGTCTGGACACAATTCTTGACCCTCTCAGCTGAACATCTGGTAGCACACATGTGTTGGAAGAAACTCCTGAATGAGTCACTTCCTGTAACCATCACTGAGTTTCTGACTCCTCTCTGCTGGAGTTGATCTCAGGATACAAATACGATCAAATCAGTCAACACAAAGTGAGAGAATTTGGGTTGTGAGCAACAACAAAGAAACTAAAAATCTTCTTCTATTTATTGCTGATTTAGTAGCAGCTGATTATATCTGAAGATCTTCTTTATTACTTTGCTCAGTTAAAGTTGTTTTAAATGTGATGCAGAGATTTGGCCTTAAAATACATTTACAAGTTTAAGAGTGTTTAACAGTATTGCGGCGGCATGAAATAAAGCAGCGTTGGTGAAGGTTTTAAGCAGAGTTTATTAAATCATACCGCCGTCACGGGCTCCGCTCCTGGCGCCGTGCATGCGCGCTGGGAGCGAGCCCAGCAGCTCTCAGGAGAGACACAATGTGTCAGCAGCAGTTGCAGGAATTAGACTGAGAGAGAGTTTGAGTTACAGAGTTGCAGCATATATACCCAACTACAACAATACATCAAAGCATTCCCCAGCAGTTGGTATAATCAAAGAGATAACAGAACAGGCATGAGACATTTGCATTTGAGAGACATATTGATCTCGGTCCCTAGGTCACAGTAAGGACAGGACGCATGAACACAATGCATGAAAGGCAACATCAACATCACAGAAGTGAGCCAGAAGAAGCGGGGCTGCCTGTAGACATTAATACACATTTCACTGTTCTGTTAATTGCTCTAGCCGAGCGCTGTGTCTGCCCGGTCTGTTTGTGGGGGTTTACACCAAACCGCCACAGTATAAACATTGTAGATGTAAAAAACTGATAAAAATGAATGAAAAATTGATTCTTCTTTCAGTGAGTTAAAACTAATGACATTTTAGGATTTTTTTCTATTTTTATCTGCTGACAAAGCTGCTTTTCTTTTGTATTTCCTTTGATTGTTTCACATTAAAAGCCTCCCTGTGGTGTTCAGTTTTACTGTGAAACAATAAAGGAAACAGACTGGTTTCTGGACCATTTGCTGCAGTCTGTTTCTGACATGAGGAAGGCTGAATTCTGACTAAAGTCCAACAATCATGGAGGTTTTCAGAGATTTTCAAAGTGCTGAGAAGTGACCCAGAGAGACGGTTTCAAACAGCAGCTCCATGTTTCCACAGTGGATCTGTGGCCCAGTGACCATATTTCTACTGGGACCAGTGTGACTGTGCTGAGTCAGCGTGAAGATTTCACTTCCAATTTCACTATTGCCGCAATTTTCCAAGATACTTGAAAAAAATATTCTTTGAGAGAATTGACAACTTCATACTGAAGAATAATTTATTGTGTGAGCAGCAATATGGGTTCAGACACAAGAGGACAACTGCATTTGCTCTAATGGAATTTATAGAAAAAATATCAACTGCCATTGAAAATAAAGAATATTCAGTTGAGGTATTCCTGGATCTTAAAAAAGCATTTGATACAGTGGATCATAATTTATTATTAAAGAAACTACAAAATTGTAGTATTAGAGGAGTAGCACTGTCCTGGTTAAGTACAGTAGTTACTTAAAGAATAGATATCAGTATGTATGTGTTGGTAACAAAAACTCACAGTTACTGAAGGTTACTTGTGGAGTCCCACAGGGTTCAGTTTTGGGGCCATTATTATTCAATATGTATATAAATGATATATGTAAAGTTTCAGAAAAAATGGACTTGTGGGGAGCGTGAAATGACGAGACTGAATTATATTTTATTCCAGTTTATTCAGACATTCATTTCCCCAGCCTGCTCTCTCCCAGAAGCAGGAAAGAAGAGAGCGAGCCACATCAGAATCTCACATTTAAACCTTTCCCCCACACAGACTTCTCCCACGCAGGGGAGATCATATAACCTCATCAAAACCCTTTATTGACATTTCTCCCCCTTCTAGCCTTCCGTCTTCTACCTGGGTCCTGGAGGTCAGGAAGTCCTTTGTTCGCCCCCTTGTCCTCTCTCGTTGTCTTCCGCAGGTGGTCCAGACTTACTGTCCTCTTCATCGTGAGGTCAATCCACATATGTGCTGTCAGCATCACTCTTATGTTTAACCATATGCATGCACAAATACACAGCCATATAACCCCCCCCCCCAAACGATGAAGCATGGACGATACTTTAAAAGTCAGTGAACATGTTACTATCCACAGTACAATCAACATCAAACACTCAGTCTCTGCGCCGCCTGGGCTTCAACCGTCTCCCGAATCTGCTGTAAGCTGGCCCCGCCTTTCTTGCGGTGCCCTTCTGCCCAGGCTCTGTTGACTGAGGAAGAGAGTGGTTATTTGCCCTCTGCGGGGGCCCCGAGGCGCTCCCCCTGGGGGGTTTGCCGCGTCGAGGTGCCCTCACGACCGGTACAGACTCGTCCTTCATGACAAAAGCAGGTTTTAATCTGTCAATACTAACTGTCTCCTTTCTATCTCCCAAATCTAGCACAAAATGCTTATCACCCGTCTCCAACACTCTATATGGCCCATCGTAAGGCGGTCTGAGTGTTGACCTTGGTGCCTCGTGCCTGACAAAAACAAACTCAGCATTTTTCAAAGCTTTGGGAACAAAAACCCGTGGAAAAGCATGATGAACGGGGCCCGGGAGCATGTCTGCTCCTGTGCCGACCAGCGGCCTCAGAGCAGGGAGGGGTGGGGGCTCCGGGGGCTCTGGTAGAAACTCGCCTGGCAGCCTGAGAGGTTGTGCGAACACTAGCTCCGCTGGGGAGGCGTCTAAGTCCTCCTTGGGCGCAGAACGCAACCCTAATAAAACCCATGGTAGTTTGTTTACCCAATCTGCATCCGTGAGTGACGCTCTGAGTGCTGCCTTCAAAGACCTATGAAAGTGCTCGCATAAACCATTAGCCTGAGGGTGATACGCAGTAGTGCGGTGAATTTTGGCTCCTAAGCCGTTGGCCATCGCTGACCAAAGCTCGGAGACGAATTGTGGCCCTCTATCGGACGTAATATCCGAAGGAACGCCGAAACGCGCTACCCAAGCCGTGGTCATCGCCAGCGGGACCACTTCCAGCCAACGCGTGGTTCGGTCCTCCATTGTCAAAAGATGTATGAACCCCTGTGACGCCGGTAGAGGGCCCACGAGGTCAACATGCACGTTGTCAAACCTTCTGGCCGGGATGCGAAACGGTTCAAATGGGGCTCTTGTGTGCCTGTGGATTTTGGCCCGTTGACAGGTGTCGAAGACCCTTTGACCTTGGACCTCAGGAATTGAGGTTAGGTTCACCAGCTTGCAGTTCCTAGAGGAATTTTCCTCATAGGAAATTCTGTTACCTGTGTAGGTGTGCTTGGTGACTTGAGAGTTACCCCAGCTGTACTGTCTTCATTTATTGGAGGACCTTGCTGCTCCAGGTGAGGGGGTCACCCGTATGCAGCATAACCCCCACTTTGAAGTGGATTCTTGAAACTCCACTTCGTCTTCTTTCAGCTGATTCTTCGCTTACCTTCAATGTGCCCCTGTGGGGCGGTGGCTCTTGACTTGTTTCTTGATCTTCTTTGCCTCCAGACCCCCCCGTAGAGCTCTGCTGACTCAGAGCCCCCAGGAGCGTTGTCTTGCAGTGGGTTGAGGTCAGGGTATACCCTGGCCTCTGCTGCGTTGAACCCTTCTGCCATCTTCCCTGTAGGTCGCTTTGTGTCTTCCCTTCAAAGCCTCCCTTTAGCGCATCGGGGCACAGGGAGGAGGGGAGAGACCCAGGTCACTGCACCTCCTCCCGGACCTCGTCAGGCCCGGCTGAGTCGATGCTCCTAGCCCTGTCAGCTTCTTTGACAGAACTCTGCAGCCTGTAGCACCCACGTTGCCTACCAATTTCTTGATAGGTTTTTACCTGTTATGGTGCTCCCTCGTAGGCTACTACGGTAGCAAGACCCAGGCAGGACACCTGCCTGCCCGCGCCTCAGATCAGGATCTCTTAAACAGCACAGCAGCCGCCCTTGACTGCTAGACTCTTCTTGGCTGCTCAGGCGACTCGAACCCAACAGCTTGTGGACCCCGGTGCTCCTTCGGGGCCCACCCAGGGACGCCACCGTGTCAAAGACCCTTTGACCTTGGACCTCAGGAGTTGAGGTTAGGTTCACCAGCTTGCAGTTCCTAGAGGAATTTTCCTCATAGGAAATTCTGTTACCTGTGTAGGTGTGCTTGGTGTCTTGAGAGTTACCCCAGCTGTACTGTCTTCATTTAGTGGAGGACCCCCCACTGCCTGTACACCAGACCTCCGACTGAGTGACCTGTCCAGTCAGATACCTGGAATACACCTCCAATATTAACGACAGCCTCTCATGGTCTTACATTTGCTCTTGGTAATCTGGGTAAATGTTCAAAACCAGGAAAATTGGTTTATAGGGGATCTGTTTTAAACACCATTAAGTAAGGAAAACCTTTTTTTTTAAAAAAGCTTGAAAAATGTCAAAAAATCACCCCATGAGAATGGACGCTGAATCAATAAGCCCACAGAGTCCCATACTGTCTTTGAAATGCTGTGGTATTTATTAAAAGTCAGCAAAGCTCAGCCAAAACAGGATAAATTGCATTAAACAGTCCATAATAAAAAGAATGAAAATTAAAAATTAAACCCAGAACCCTGATTGCAAAACCTTGATTGAAAAGTTGAAAATTGTAAAAAATCAGCCATTTGATCAAAAAGATTTAAACCCAAAAAGTTTCAAAATAACCCAATAAAATGTTCAGTAAATCATCAAAAAGTTCAAAAAATCAGAGTAAAAATCAAAATAGATCAAAATCTTTAAATCAAAACTTGATAAAAAAAATACCTGATTAATTTGTTGGTTATATCTCTGATTATAAACCCAGCAACTCCATACCTATAGCCATGACTGTGCCCTTTCTCAATGAGCTAAATGACTTCTATGCTCGTTTTGACAAGGACAACAACGAAAAGAACATCAATTTCCCACCCTCTGATGACCTCCACCACCTCACACTCACCCACACCGACGTCCGTAACGCACTGAGTCATGTCACCAGCTTCTCCCCTCCAGAAGACATTTCAGAAGCCTTCGGACTAGAACCAGCAGGTTTAGGAACAGTTTCTTTCCAACAGCTGTCACGTTATTGAACTTAGTTCCCCGCTGACTCTCTTACCATCATCTTTTACCATCCTCACCTGTACATAACTGCATAACTACATAACTACATCTAACTTATTGCACATTATTTGCACATAACAGTACTCTTAACTTTCTGCACTGCTGCATATATTTGCATATATTTGCTTAAATTGCACATACTGTTAATTACCGTATATACTGCACTGCTGTCCTTTGCACTTCTGATTGGATGCTAAACTGTGTTTCGTTACCTTGTATTCATACATGTGTAATGACAATAAAGTTGAATCTAATCTAATCTAATCTAATATCTAAGAAACCTAAAGGGTGAGTTTTAGGAAAAAGGATGTGTGATCGCTGTCTTCCTTCGTCGAAGCCCCTCTTCTGGGTGAAGGAGAGGGAAGGCAGGGTCGAGGAATAAGACTGACGCGGCCAGCCAGATGTTTCCTCTTCAGGCTTGGGCGGTGGCCGCCTTTGGCCGGGGGAGAGCGATGAGTTGGCCTCCGTAGCGATGTCCCAGTCAGGGGCAGCTTCTGCTTTCTCCTGCTGTTGCTCCGCGATGACTCAGCCTCCTGGCTGAGCGCTGGGGCCAGTAGCTGTAGCTTGTTCCTCTTTTTGCACAAGTGTTGTAATAACACTTTAGGCAGCTGATGTAAAAGTTTTTTAAAGGCTGAAGAATTGAGGCAGAAACTGGATCACTTCTCTTCTGGCGTTCCTCATCCTCAGTCCGCTGCTGCCGATGGTGCCTCATTGTAGATCGCCGAGAAAGTGAACATTTGAGGGAGATAGGGCTTTGTTTAAATAAACTTTTGCTCAAGTTCTCTGATTGGTCCCAAACTCACCCTAAGCTTCTTGGCCTCTTATGATTGGCTTAAAGTCACATTTATATAAAACCATTACTTCATTTCTGCACATGTCCAGGCTAGTCAATTCTCGTAAACCATGTGACTGATCAGGCGCTCATGACTCATGGCCTTTCCCACTAGCCTCTCAGCATTTTCCATTACCAAAATACCTCAGTTTGCTGGACATCTGCGCCCATTTCCTCATTTCTAATACATTTTCAGTAAACAGGGTTCTTTCCAACATTTCACAATCTGTTTTTCATAAAATCTTCTTTTATGCAGTTAAAAAATATATACAATCATACAGTTTGATTACACTCATTATTTCAGATGATTACAGTGATCCCTCGCTACTTCGCGTTTCACCTTTCGTGCCCTCAGTGCATCGCGGATTTTTCAAAAATATTCATCAAAAATTCAAAATTGAGAAAAAATGGCACGAAAGTTGCCCGGGCGCTAGCAGAAGGCAGGGAGACTACATTAGAACATCAGGTATCAACACCGAGAGCCCGCACAACTCAAAATCCACCTCTCTGACCACCGCTCCACTCCTCTCCGCCCACCTCTTCACCGCTCGGGAATCTCGCAAGCTGATTGGCCGAGACGTTTAACCCAGCTTCTCTCCCTGCAGAGCGCCCATACCCAGCGAAGGAAGACCGCATTCATTGTTCTTTATCGCTCGTGTTGCTTAGTGGCACTTTTCGCTGTTCTCTTGTGCCTTTTTGTGCAAAATAGTGCTTGTGACCCCCTTGGGGGGGGGGGGGTTGTGATGCTACTTCGCGGTTTTTCACTTTTCACGGTCGGTTCTGGTCCCCATTAAACGCGATAAGTGAGGGATCACTGTACATACATTACATGTACTTTACTCAATGAGTATTCATTTGTTTTACTGATTATACAGAGAATACTACATATCATGGCATATGCAATTAATATGGCTTTTACATTCAGTCTCTGTGATTCACCAATGTTGTCTGTTGCCATCTTTTCTGAATGCTGGATTTTGGGCCTTCTGATAATTCCTCTCATTCTGCTGATTACCTTGAGTGGATTTTTGAAGCCGGTTATGATCAGCAGCAGAATTGCCCATTTTTCTTCCATAGGGGGTATATCGGTGTGATGGGGAAGGCCGACCACCTTCTTGCCTTCGGCGGTGATTGGGGTCGTGGCTTGGGGTATTCGAACACAGGACATACAGGCCTTTGCCCACTCCTTGACGTGCTTGCGCAGGCTCGGCCAAACAAACTTTTCCGCTACCATTTTCACCGAAGCGTGTGCTCCCGGATGCACCAGCGAGCGGACCGAGTCAAAAACGCGGCGGCGCCACGCGGCCGGAACTATCGGGCGTGGGCGCCCAGTCGACACATCGCAGATTAGGGGGGGCATACCGGTTTGTAAAAATTTGCTCTCCAGCCTTAACCCTGTTGATCCAGATTGGAGCGCGCGCACGTCTGCGTCCGCACCCTGCTCCGCCGCCATGGCCGCGTAATCTATACCTACGTGCACTGGGGCTGCGTGCACTCCCGCGCTGCTGCTCTGCTGCGCAGTCACGGCGGGTTGGTCCGCCTCTGCGCTTGCCGGCGCCGTGACCGCATGCGAGAGGCAGTCTGCTACCACATTGAGTTTACCCGCTACGTGCCTAATGTCAATGGTAAATTCTGAGATTGTGGCCAGCTGCCTCTGCTGCCTGCCCAACCACGGATCTGAAATTTTGGACATGGTGTATGTGAGCGGCTTGTGGTCAACCAAAGCGGTGAAACGCCGTCCTTCCAGCCAGAACTGGAAATGACGAATGGCCAAATGCAGCGCCAACAGCTCCCTGTCGAACGCGCTGTATTTCTGCTCAGCCACACTTAAGGATTTGCTGAAAAAAGCCAGTGGCTGCCAAACTCCAGCAACCTGCTGCTCTATAACGGCCCCTATGGCCACATCTGAAGCGTCTGTCGTTAGCGCGATGTGTGCCGCTCGGTCAGGATGAGCCAGGAGCGCAGCGTCAGCCAAGGCCTTTTTCACCTCTGTGAACGCACGCTCCCGCTCCGGGGACCATTCAACAGCGTTGGTTGTTTTTTGTTTTTGAGCGCGGCGTATAACGGCTGCATGAGTTGAGCTGCGTGGGGCAGGAAACGGTTATAAAAATTCACCATCCCCCAAAATTCCTGCAATGATTTGACCGTCTGTGGTCGGGGAAAATCTGTCACTGCGCGCATCTTATCCGGTAACGGAACCGCCCCTTCTGGGGAGACGCAGTGGCGCAAAAAATCAATCTGCGTGACGCCGAACTGGCACTTGGCTGGATTAATTATTAAGCCGTGCTCTCCCAACCTCCTAAAGACCACGGTGAGGTGCTTTTCGTGTTCGTCCTCTGACGTACTGGCAACTAAAATGTCATCCAGGTACACAAACACAAACAGGAGATCGCGTAACACGGCGTCCATCATTCGTTGGAACGTTTGCGCCGCCCCTTTAAGACCAAACGACATGCGTAAAAATTCAAAAAGTCCAAACGGGGTTATTACCACTGTTTTAGGAATGTCCTCTGGCCGGACTGGAACTCTATGGTAGCCGCGAACCAGGTCTATTTTGGAAAAAAATGCGCGCCCCCGCTAGATGTACTGAAAAATCCTGGATGTGTGGGATGGGGTAACGATCGTGTGCTGTGGCATTGTTCAGCCTGCGGTAATCGCCGCACGGTCTCCAGGAGCCATCAGCTTTCGGCACCATATGCAGTGGCGAGGCCCATGGGCTTTTTGAGCGACGAATAATGCCCAGCCTCTCCAGGCTGGCGAACTCCTCGCGTGCTATAGAGAGCTTGGCAGCATCCAAGTGACATAACGCACGGCTCAGGAGACACACACGCAGGCTCAGAGTGAATTTAACAGTTTTATTCAACAACAGGGATGTGTGGTTGCGTGTCTGTGATATGTGGATGTACTGGTGGCGGACGTCTGAGTCAGGCACGGAGGCAGGAAACCGTGCAGCCGGACAACCCTGGGGAGAGAGCACAGGGAGAAGGTAACGGGCACCAAACCAGCACAAAAGGTTAAAGGAGTTTGTTGGCTTACTTGGCAGGGAAGATGGCAGGTGTGTACAAGGGCAAGCCCGGAAGACAGTGACCTGATGATGCACCTGACAGCAGCGAGGAGATGGCGATGCAGAGGCGAAGTCCGCCGCCGGGAATCCACCTGTGCACAGAGGAGAGACTGGAACGACAAGAGAAGGTATGCTTACGCTGTAGATCTTGCTGGTAGGTGAGGGGGTTCCTCTGCAGCAAGTTGGCCGAAGGGATCAGACGGCTTCAGGCCGAAGCCCAGGGCAGAGTGGCTTATATCCTACGCTGCTGACGAGGCGCAGGTGTGTGTGCAGCTGGCGCCGCTAATGAGCGGCGAGTTGTAACACCAAGCGCCGAGCCTTCGCAAAGACGGGGGGGCCAGATGTAGTGATAAAATGCTCCACCCCATGTTTTGCAACCGTTGCTGAAAAAGTGGGCACAGTGAGTGCTGGAAACTGGATGAGGAGTGTGTGAAACTTACCACCTGCTGCGGCGACGTTGGTCTGTACTGGTGGCGGGGACACTCGAGCTGAACAGGGGAGAGAGTAAAACGAGAGTGCATTTACCAGCCGCCTATTGGCAAGATCAACTAACAGACCGTGCGAGCACAGAAAATCAGCTCCCAACATGTTGAAACTCACCGCCGCTATGACAAAAGTCCATTCATATGTGCGGCCATGCAAGCATAAAGACGAAGTCTTTTTCCCGTAGGTGCTGATGCTCGAGCCGTTTGCCGCCGTTGCTCCGCTCCCACGGGGTCCAGCCAACCGGTCAGCATATGTTGGGGTGATGAAACTCACTTGGGCTCCGGTGTCTATGAGGAAATCTCGTCCGGAGCTTGCATCTGTGATGTAGAGCAGCTTGCTACTTTCACCGAGGGTCGAAGCTGCTAACGACCCTCGGTCTTGCCGTTTCCCGAACTCTTGAAGCTGCAGGGTGGCACACACCTGCGTGCCCTCTCGGCGAACCTCCGATGGTAGAAGCAGAGATCCTCTGCTGTGTCGGGGCCGCGCCTCTGCCGCTGGACCATCGCCTCCACTGTGTCGTGGCCGCACCGCTGCCGTTGTTGGTAAGCTTGGGTCCGCTGCCTCTGGCTCACCGCTGCCTTGGGTTGCCGCTGTGGTTGTCTGCCCGCCGCAGGCATCCAGGATCCTGTCTGCCGCCTGGGCCAGCTCCCGGAAATCCTCCTGGGTGTGACAACTTATGCTGGCCAGCGTCCCTCTCATGTGCGCCGGGAGGTTGGTGAGGAACATGTACTGGAAAAGGAAGTCGTCATTGTCTGACCCCCTCAGCTGTAGCATATCTTCCATAAGGGTGCTCGGCCTGTGTCCTCCTTGGTCGAGCAAAGCCAGGATCCTCCTAGCCCTCACTTCGGCTGAGGGCGTGAAAAACTTGATGAGGGTAGCTTTCAACCTGCCATATCTGTCGGTGACGGGTGTCTGCTGCACCAAGCTCTGCGCGCACCGAGCCGTGCGGTTATCCAGCTTAGTAATGACATGGTGGAACTTCGTGTCATCCGCCGTTACCCCTGCGAGCGCGAACTGTGACTCCGCTTGTAGGAACCACGACCGTGGGTTGTCCTGCCAGAATTCTGGCAGCTTGACGGCTACGGCGCTCGCCAGGGCAGACTCCAGCGAGTCTGGAGCGTTGAGACCTTCTCCAGTCATTCTCAACGTCAGTAGGTCACCAATGTGGGGAGCGTGGAATAAAGAGGCTGAATTATATTTTATTCCAGTTTATTCAGACATTTATTTCCCCAGCCTGCTCTCTCCCAGAAGCAGGAAAGAAGAGAGCGAGCCACATCAGAATCTCACATTTAAACCTTTCCCCCACACAGACTTCTTCCACGCAGGGGAGATCATATAACCTCATCAAAACCCTTTATTGACATTTCTCCCCCTTCTAGCCTTCCGTCTTCTACCTGGGTCCTGGAGGTCAGGAAGTCCTTTGTTTGCCCCCCTTGTCCTCTCTCGTTGTCCTCCGCAGGTGGTCCAGACTTACTGTCCTCTTTATCGTGAGGTCAATCCACATATGTGCTGTCAGCATCACTCTTATTTTTAACCATATGCATGCACAAATACACAGCCATATACTTAATATTGTTTGCTGATGACACTAATCTATTATGCAGTGGAAGCAATTTGGAACAACTTCTGGATACACTCGGAAAGGAATTAGGAAAGCTTAAACTGTGGTTTGATTCAAACAAATTAACGCTCAATTTAAGTAAGACAAAATTTATAGTCTTTAACAACCATCACAACAACTCAGTATCTAAACTCAGTGTAAATGGTGTAGAGATTGAAAGGGTATCTGAAACTAAATTTCTTGGAGTAATAATTGATAATAAACTGTGTTGGAAGTCACATATTAATTATATTAAAGGTAAAATATCCAGATCAATTGCAATACTACACAGTGAAATATTTGCTGAATCAACCCACACTATATACCTTGTATCATTCATTAATACTCCCATACATGACATATTGTACTGAAGTATGGGGAAATACATATAAAACAAGCATATATCCAGTCTTTATGCTTCAGAAGAGAGCTATTAGAATAATAAACAAAGCTGCTTACAGGGAACAAACAAACCCACTTTTTCTTAGATTAAAAGCTCTCAAGTTGAAAGATCTGGTTGACTTTAAAACTGCAGTAATGATGTTTAAAGTGAAGAATCTATCACTGCCCGCAAATATCCAAAAGCTGTTCCAAATAAGGGAGAAACAATATCATTTCAGAGGAACATGTATATTTCAAAAACCTTCAGTGAGAACTGCCACCAAGCAACACTGTGTTTCAGTGCAAGGAGTCAGATTATGGAACGATTTTGGACCTGAATTACAATCATGTACAACGCTTGGACAATTTAGACAAAAACTAAAGGAAGAAATACTCCAAACATATTTACAAGATGACATGTAAAATCACATAAGGATTGTCATATCCAGTCTGTGTTGTGTTGTTGCTTAGTTTTTTTTTCCTTTTTTTCTGTCACATTTTGTCTTAGCTTTGTTTTTGAATTGTAATCGCTCTTGTCTTGTTTTTTTTTCTCTTTTGAATTCTTGGATGGAATATGGGTGGGCAATATAAGCTGCGGCTTCAACCATCACCCATTTCTGATAACTTACGTTGAATTGTATATTCAGAGGAGTTATTGTCTAATTTGACCTTGTTGGATTTTCTTTCCCTCTTTGTTATATTATTCCGTTTCTTTTAACCTGTACTATCCGAAATAAAGATTCATTCATTCATTCATTCATTCAAGAGAGTGAAGTGTAGAAACAGGAGATGTTGGACTCACCAGTGTTTGGAGAGAAAAACCTGATGGACTCGGCTGAATCTTCTCTCACAGACAAACAGGACGTCTGAGCTGCTGCTCTCACACACTTGAACTCTGGTTTCTGGAAAGTGACGCAGAAAACTGGTGTTTGTGGTTTGATCTGCCTCCTTCCTGCAGCTCTGTCTGTCAGAGTTTGATTCCTCCTCTGAGGAACGTTAAACTGCTCTGATGAAAATCAAACCTGTTTAACAGAGGTAATAAAGTGGTGAGATCAGCTTGATAGAATCCCACTGGAGTTCAGAAGCCCTAAAGTCCTGAATAGAAACAAAGTTCACATTAATGATGTTAAATATACTGGGGCGGTCCTGGGTCACATGGTGCCCTAGGGTCAATAAAACATTTGTTGCCTCCCTCTACATTGAAACATCTCTGATAACAAAGTAGAAATCAACCAAAGCAGATTTAGAGCTTTAATGATGCTGTTGTGGCACATATGTTTGGTTCATATTTCCCACAAATGTATGGCTTATGTGGATTGGGGCTTCACGTCTGGAGGAACAAGAGTCTGGATCGACCGGGGCCGACAGGAGATGGCGAGGAGGTGTGAAGTCGGGCCCTCGTCTCGGAGAAGAGGACCTGGGGGGTTTCCCGGAACACCAGAGAATAAGCATCGTCGGCCTCCGTCGGTCTATGATGACCATGGAAGAGAATCCTAAACGTCTACTCTGCTGGAACAGCACCGCCTGTGGCTGAACAGGCCGATGCGCGAATGACAGTCCCTGTCACACAGGTCACACTTGTGGGTGGTCTCCGTGCTGCTGGGTCTGTGGCGGTTCTTCCTGCGGGTCCTTTTTTCATCCCCGTGTTTTGTCTTCGCCAAAGGCGAAGCTGGAGTGTCCTCTCCAGTGATCCGGTGTTCTACCTTCCAGCGTTGGGCGTTGGTAGGATTCAAGCCTGGGCAGGAAGATATGGAGGACAAGATGTTGCCCATGCAGCATGTCCCCCCTCTCCACGTCACTGATGAATCCAAAGGAACAGCAGGGCTGCTACAGTTTGGCACCAGCGTCATTGCAGGAGCTGCCAGAACGATGTTGAGCACAACAGAGAACTGCCTTAGGGGCTCCGACTCTGGATTTTTCCTCAGGGTTGACTCCCGAAGCCTTTCCCGTGACCGGGTATGCCGCAAGGCAGCAGAGGTTTGAAATAAGAGACAATGGTGAATCTTCAGAGACTTGCATTGTGATTGAATGTTTGCAGAAGCACCATGTGACTTGAGTTCTTAATCCCCCGGAGGTATAAGAGTGTGATGTAACACTATTCTGCCTCTTCTTTCTTTTTGAGAATGTTGGATGATTGTGTTCTGCAATAAAGCCGAACCTGAGAAATACACTGAAGTCTCGTCATTGAACACATCTTCCACACTGTGGCCTTAGACCTTTTAAGCCCAAAGCCACAGCCACAGGTGCTAGTCCCAAGGTCAACCTGTGGACCAAGTTTGGTGAGCCGAGCTTCATGGGTTGTCCAATTATGGCCCTTTTCCACGAGCCCCGCTTTCCCCAACACCGCACCAGGGCCCCGGTGTTTGTGCATTTTCCATGAGCCCCAGCACCGGTTAGCAGGCGCTATTTTCATACCTGATCTAGGGCAGGGTCCATCCATGGCCCGACTCGGCTGCGAAGTGACGTCAACTGACTGCTCGCCGCTGATTGGTCTGGTTGTAAGGTCATGAAAGCGACGTCTTCCCCGTCTTCTGATAACCGCCATTTGCAATATTGTCATGGACTAACTGTCACGGAGTAAATATGATATTAATACAGACAGCGTTGTAGGTTTTGCGGCACTCTACACCGTGGTCCAATGAAGAGGTGCGGAGTTTTCTCTGCTTTGTGGCAGATCCACAGTGAGGAGTGACCCGGACCTATGGCTACACAGCATATAGAAACCGCTCTATGGACAAGCTGTAGACGAAAACCATCATGGTGAGTAATTTGTAATAATGTGCATCTGCTTGCTTATTTATCCTATTGGTGGTAAGTGTGGCGGTTCGGTTAACCCCCACAACAGTTTAAGGACACTCAGCTCTCTTGTCTCGGTTTTTCCTGCTGCACTACTGAGATGCAATGTGCCATTCATGTATTTGTGATGCAATGTGCCATGCATGTATTGTGATGAAATGTGCCATTCATGTATAGTGTTCATGCGTCGTGTCTTTACTGTGCTTCTTCTGAGCATCTTACATATGTAGATGTGCTTTGGTGTTAACCCCCACAAACAGACTGGTCAAACACAGCGCTCAGCTAGAGCAAATAACAGAACAGTGAAATGTGTATTAATGTCTACAGGCAGCCCCGCTTCGTCTGGCTCACTTCTGTGATGTTAATGTTGCCTTTCATGCATTGTGTTCATGCATCCTGTCCTTACTGTGACCTAGGGACTGAGATCAATATGTCTCTCAAATGCAAATGTCTCATGCCTGTTCTGTTATCTCTTTGATCATACCAACTGCTGTGAATGCTTTGATGTATTGTTGTAGTTGAGTATATATACTACATTGTAACCATGCTGACCCTCTCTCAATCTGACTTCTGCAACCGCTGCTGCAGGACACAGACTTTGTGTCCTCTTCACTGAGAGCCTGAGGAATTCGGCTTCAGCCTGCTCACGCTATGGGCTGGAGCCAAGTTCCCGTGAAGGCGGTATGATATAATTAAACTTCCTTAAAACCTTCAACAATGCTGCTTTTATTTTTTATCATCCGCCGCAGTAAGCTCACTTTTTTTGAGCCATTACAGTGCTGTTCTGTGATGGCTAACTTTTTTAAGCTAAAGTTTTTAAGCTAACGTTTTTTTTTTTTTGCTAGTGCTAACTGCTGGAATAAATATTCGCTTGTGAGAGCAAAACGATGAAATATGTTAATCCTGGTAAAAGTCCTGGTTTGTGTTTTTGGATAAAAACTTCAGATTTTGACTGAGTGAGTCCCATTTAAGTGAATGTATTAATTCATTCTGATTGCTGAGGCCACAGTTAAAACAAATGATTTTTAATGTAACGCAGCCCCTGAAAAATCTACCGAAGCGCAGCTACATGAAAACTGTGGTTAATTACAACAACGAAGTACTTTATTGTCACATTCAAATTGTAATCGCTCCTGTTGTGTTTTTCGTTTGAATTCTTGGATGAAATATGGTGGGCAATATAAGCTGCGGCTTCAGCCATCACCCATTTCAGATAACCTATGTTGAACTGTAGAATCAGAGGAGTTATTGTTAAATTTGACGTTGTTAGATTTTTTCCCCTTTGTTATATTATTCTATTTTCTTTTAATCTTTACCTTTAATCAATCCGAAATTAAGATTCATTCATTAATTCACATTCCACCACTGGCTTTTAGCAACAAGTGTATTTCCCAAATATGTGTTAAACTTGCTTTAACTAACCACCACCCATTTGTCTTTTGTCTAGGCAAGACGGAAACTGTCACCCCAACTGGACCTTGCCACACTATTTACAGAGATGCAGGCTGAAGATCTGCTGGACCAGGACCAGGACCAGGAGCTGATCCGGTTGCTTCTCAGTGAGGGAGCGTGGCAGCCGTGTGTGACCATTTCCAGTTTTATTCTTTTTTACAGTTTGAATTTTGCACATTCTGAATAATCTGGAATTTGCTGCTGATTGTAATAAAGAATTTAGTGACTTAAGTGTTTGCATCATGATTTTCCATTTTGTCTGTTAAGACACCGGTGGGAAAAGAGTCAACTGTACAAAGGATTTATCTGTGACCTTGAAAATAATGGCTCATTTTTAAGAAAAAAGTAACCAACACAATTATTTTATTAACTGAAGACTGTATTGTTGGATGTATATGGAGGAATTCTGGGTCATATTAGCATCTGCTCTTCATCATAATGGGTTTGGGCGGGGGGGGGGGGGGTCTAATCATGTGCCATGGAGGGCCAAGACCCTGCAGGCTTTACCTCCAACCAGTGTCTTCAACAGCAGATTCCACTGAACTTCTTCCACTGACTGATCAGTGAGAACACCTGATGAAGAGACTGGGTAGAAGAGAGAACCTGCAGGGTCTTGGCCCCCCATGACAACTGATTGGAAGCCCCTGGATTACGTTTAATGGGATTTAACATTTTAACACAAACTGCTTTATGGTCCATAGTATTATATATTATATAATATATATTATATAATATAATATGGCTCATAATTTTGTTGACAGACTTACACCAAACCCAAAGTGATTTCTCAAAATGCTGGATTGTTCTTAGCTTTTCCAATCTTTCAGTATTTAATTTGTGCCACATGGTGGTAACCTTCAGATATAAAAAAAAGAGACATCTGCAAAAACTTCACAGGTTTATTGTTAGTGCAATTCCCAGTGCAATACTACATGAATGCATGTATAGTACATTGTTGATGCAGAGAATATATATTTCTACAGTACATGTATCGAGGAAATCAATTATTTTCCATGTAAACTTATGACTGCATTATTTTAATTGCCTTTTTGTAATTAAAGTTTTTGACTTTATACAAGATGGTACTACACATACTGATCTTCCAAGTATCACATCAGTCTCCAAAAAGGATAAATAAATAGGGTGAAAAAAATATATATGTATACATATACTGTATATGTGGGTGATTACAAAGCAAGGATATCAGTGAGGGAAGGCAATAACCCCCCAGAAAAAAAAAAAAAAAAGGAAAAGAGAGAAAGACAGGCTTTCATTAACATTACCTATTTTTACCTATTTTACCTAATTGCCTTTAATCCTAGATCAAGTTTGTTTTGGCCTATAATACATCATTGTGGCCGACACACATTGTAGGCTCACGCTGCCACAGAGACAGGACTGCATGTGTATTGTGGGGTGTCACGTCTGCAAGGACTGAGGACTCGAATCCGCAGGAGATAACAAGGAAGTGTGAGATTTGTCTTTTTGTCCTACAGAAGATGCCCAGGAGAGAATTCCGGTTCATCAGGAAATGAGAGACAATAGGTGAAGCTTCAAAGGGATGCTTTGTAACTGTATGTTTACTGAAGACACCATGTGACTTGAATTCTGATGCTGGAAATGTATAAAAGGGTGTTGAGATATGATTCTTTCTCTTTCCTGCTTTGAGAATGCGAGAAGCTGTGTTCTGTCTAATAAAGCTGGTTTATGACTAAACTCAGCCTCGTCATTTGAACATGCTTCTACACTGGTGACCTACGACGGAAAATGAGCAGACAGAATTCTCCCGAGCGGGGCTCGGTGGAAGCCAGCCTGATGGCCGCCTCCACGATCCAGCTGCCCGATTTCTGGCAGCACAGCCCGCGCTCATGGTTTAGCGCAGTCGAGGCGCAGTTCAACCTCTGGAGAATCTCCAACGACGACACAAGATTCTACCACGTGGTAGCGAAGCTGGACAGCGACACGGTCCAGAGAGTGGAGGATCTGGTTAACCATCCACCAGACAGCGACAAGTACAGCGCATTGAAGGACGCGCTGATCAGCCCTTTCACCCCCTCAGTCCAACAACGAGCAGAGGGGCTCCTGGCGCTGACGGAGGCAGAAAACGATAGACCTGCGGACCTGATGGTGAAGATGCTGCAGCTCAAAGCCTCTGAGGATGGCGAATTCATTTTCGCCCACCTTTTCCTTCGAACCCTACCACCAGCAGTGAGAGTGGCCCTGGCAGAGTCACCCCGATTGGCCAGGCGAGACTACCATGGGTTGAGCAAGGAGGCGCAGAGGCTGGTCGACACCCACAAGCGGAACGCGGTTTCGACCGCGGCGGCCAGTCCGGGAACGGCGTCCGGAGACAGCGCAGGTCCAGCGGCCGCGGCGCCAGACGCACCAACGACGGCGGCGACGGGAGCCAGACGATGCGGAGCGGAGAACGGCTCGTGCTTCTACCACCGCCGTTTTGCAGAGAGAGCGCACAGGTGCGTCCCACCGTGCAATTTTAAGCGCCAGGGAAACGCCAAGACCGAGGGCCGGTAGCAGCTGCGACCCTCGGCAACGAGAACAGGCTGCTTTACCTGACGGATGCACGCTCGGGGAAACAGTTCCTCGTGGACACGGGCTCTCAGCTGAGCTTCGTCACACCCACCTACGTGGAACGGCTGTCGCCTTCTAAAGCTCCCTGGGTGTCAGTGTCAGCAGTGAACGGCTCCACGATTAAAACGTTTGGTGAGAGGACCATGCTTCTGTCCTTACAGGGCCGTTCATTTGAGTGGACATTTATTGTAGCAGCAGTCAGTTTCAACATGTTAGGGGCTGATTTTTTGTGCTCACATGGTTTATTGGTTGACCTTGCTAATAGACGTCTGATTAATGCACTGTCCTTTCATTCTATTCCCTGCACAGCTCGGGTGGCCCCGCCAACTGCACATGCCAGCGTCTCAGCTGCGGGTGGTAAGTTTCACACTCTGCTTGCTCAGTTTCCAGCACTCACAGTCCCCACGTTTTCGGCAACGGTGGCCAAACATGGGGTAGAACATTTCATAACAACCACAGGCCCTCCCGTTTTTGCAAAGGCTCGGCGCTTGGACCCAGCTAAACTGGCCATCGTGCGCGAGGAGTTCACTAATCTGGAAAAACTGGGCATTGTTAGACGTTCCAAGAGCTCTTGGGCTTCGCCGTTACACATGGTCCCAAAGGCTGACGGCTCGTGGCGACCTTGCGGCGATTTCCGCAGGTTGAACAACGTTTCAGCTCATGACCGCTACCCGATTCCGCACATTCAGGATTTTTCTGTTCATTTGGCGGGGGCGCGCATTTTTTTCTAAAATAGACTTGGTGCGCGGCTATCACCAGGTTTCAGTGCGCGCGCAGGATGTACCCAAAACAGCGGTCATAACTCCTTTCGGCCTTTTTGAGTTCTTGTGCATGCCTTTTGGCCTCAAGGGGGCCGCGCAGACTTTCCAACGCATGATGGATGCAGTTTTACGCGACCTGCCTTTCGTGTTCGTTTATTTGGACGATATTTTGGTAGCCAGCGCGTCCGAAGGCGAACATGAAAAACACCTCACAGCAGTTTTCCAGAGGCTGGCAGAGCACGGGTTAATAGTTAACCCAGCGAAGTGCCAGTTTGGGGTGGCGCAGATTGATTTTTTGGGACATCGCGTTTCGGCAGAGGGAGCAGTTCCCCTTCCAAATAAAGTGCGTGCCATAACGGATTTTCTGCAACCTCAAATGGTCAAGGCGCTTCAGGAGTTTCTAGGGATGGTTAATTTTTACAACCGATTCCTCCCAAGCGCAGCACGACTCATGCAGCCATTGTACACCGCGTTAAAAAAACAAAAGCCCGCAAATAAAGTTGAATGGTCTCCGGAGCGGGAGCGCGCTTTTGCCCAGGTCAAATCAGCCCTGGCAAACGCAGTTTTGTTAGCGCACCCAGTTCCAACGGCCCGCATGGCGCTCACCACTGACGCTGTGGAGTGGTACTTGAACAGTTTGTGGCAGGTACCTGGCAACCCTTCGCGTTTTTCAGCAGGACTTTGCGCAATAGTGAACGGAAATACAGCACGTTTGACAGGGAGCTTTTGGCCCTACACTTGGCCATCCGTCATTTTCAGTTCTGGTTAGAGGGGCGACGTTTCACCGCCTTTGTGGATCATAAACCGCTAACGTTTGCGATGGCCAAAATTTCAGAACCCTGGTCAGGCCGGCAACAAAGGCAACTAGCCGCAATATCGGAGTTCACTACCGATATTCAGCATGTCGCGGGTAAACACAATGTTGTAGCAGACTGCCTCTCGCGTGCAGTAGCACCGCCAAGCCCCATAGGGGCAGACTCTGTAGCCATGGCCGCGGGCCCGGGCAGCGACGCGGGAGCGTGCGCAGCCCCGGTCTGTGTTGGGTTAGATTATGCAGCCATGGCTGCGGAGCAGGTTAATGACGCGGACGTGCGCGTGCTCCAGTCTGGACCAACAGGGTTAAGGCTGGAGCACAGGGTGCAACAAAACGGTTTGCCCCCACTAATCTGCGATGTCTCCACGGGACGGCCCCGCCCCGTGGTGCCAGCCGCGTGGCGTTGCCGCGTTTTTGACTTGGTCCATTCTCTCGCACAACCGGGGGTGCGCACATCGATCAAATTGGTGGGGGAGAAATTTGTTTGGCCCGGGTTGCGCAAACAGGTCAAGGAATGGGCGACAGCCTGCATAGCGTGTCAGCAAGCCAAAATTCACAGACACACTAAGGCCCCGTTAGAACCTTTTCACATCCCCACTAAGCGTTTTGATCATGTGCATGTTGATTTGGTCGGCCCGCTTCCGTTATCACACGGGCACACACATCTTTGGACAATGGTAGACCGCACCACGCGCTGGCCAGAGGCGATTCCTCTGACATCAACCACAGCGGAAGAAGTTGCGCGAGCATTTTTGGCAGCGTGGGTCGCGCGTTTTGGTGTACCGTCGGACATAACGTCCGACAGGGGTCCCCAATTTATTTCCGAGCTATGGTCATCGATGGCCCGCAGCTTGGGGGTGAAGATTCATCGCACCACCGCGTATAACCCCCAGGCTAATGGTTTATGCAAACGCTTTCACAGGTCATTGAAAGCAGCCCTCAGAGCGTCGCTAACGGATACAAATTGGGTAGACAAACTTCCATGGGTTTTATTGGGGTTGCGTTCTGCACCTAAGGAAGATTTGCATGCTTCCCTGGCTGAATTAGTTTTTGCACAACCGCTCCGTTTGCCGGGGGAATTTCTTCCCAATAATCCCGCACCTAATGGCCCCCCTGCTCAGCCGTGGCAGAGCGGCTCAGGAGCAAACACGCTCCCTGGCCCAGTCCATCACAGTTTCCCACACGTTTTTGTGCCCAAGGCTTTAAAAAATGCAGAGTTTGTTTTTGTTAAACATGATGCTCAGCGTCCAAGTTTGCGGCCGTTTTACAACGGACCGTTTCGAGTGCTGGAGGCCGGGCAGAAGCATTTTTTACTAGATTTAGGGGGCAGAAGGGAGCTGATTTGCATAAACAGGCTCAAACCCGCTTTTGTTCTGGCTGACGAGGAGGTGCAGCTCGCGAGGCCCCCCCGCCGTGGCAGACCGCCGAGAGGACATTCTCCAAAGTCTTCACAGAAAGGTGCTAACAGCTTTAATCCACAGGTGCAGAGAGATGTTGCAGGTGCAGCCAAGCCAGGTTGCAGCAGATTCGGCAGAAGGTTAAAACCTAGGCAGTTGGTGGATTGATTAGCGATGTGTGGAGTGCTTTGTGTTTCTCTTTTTGTTATGCCATGCAGATTTTGCCTTACTAGATGTTTGGGGGGGGGGGGGGTAGTGTGGCCGACACACATTGTGGGCTCACGCTGCCACAGAGACAGGACTGCATGTGTATTGTGGGGTGTCACGTCTGCAAGGACTGAGGACTCGAATCCGCAGGAGATAACAAGGAAGTGTGAGATTTGTCTCTTTGTCCCACAGAAGATGCCCCGGAGAGAATTCCGGTTCATCAGGAAATGAGAGACAATGGTGAAGCTTCAAAGGGATGCTTTGTAACTGTATGTTTACTGAAGACACCATGTGACTTGGATTCTGATGCTGGAAGTGTATATAAGGGTGTTGAGATATGATTCTTTCTCTTTCCTGCTTTGAGAATGCTAGAAGCTGTGTTCTGTCTAATAAAGCTGGTTTATGACTAAACGCAGCCTCGTTATTTGAACATGCTTCTACATCATAACTATAAAATATATATTATTATACGTAACTCAGTACTGTTTACTTTTTGAATAGATATTTTGTGGCTAATATAGTTATTAATCTGGCGATCAAGTTGTGTCAGCTGATCATTTTTTTCTATGACACCACCTCAGACTCTGCTGCAGAAGCAGGTACGTCCATGATGTCTCAACAGTATCTCCATGATTTTCACGCAGATCAGAGCAATTTGTTGTACAGGAAATAAACATTTCTACAGACATTCTTAAGCTCTATAACCACTGATGGTGAAGCTGTGCTGACATCAGTGACAGGCTGATGACAGTGAGAGGCGTTGCTGAGCCAGAACGACCATTTGAAGAGGTAATTTCTCAACAACAGAGCCATCTGAAACACACACACACAGCATACATATTTTAGTACCTAACTTGCAGACATTACAGTGTAGCACGACGTACTTACAGCAAACTAGCATTAGCAACCATTTGCTTACCGTCCTATGACCTAGTTTGTATCCTCATGTCTTCGGCTCTCCCAGAAGCTGCAGAACTATTCCAGAGTGTTTAGTCTTGCTGCCTGTACCCTTATCTGGCGGTGCTTTTTGGTATTTACAGCGAAAAAAGCCACAGACCGAGGAGTCGCCTTGTAGAGAAGCCATGTTATGTTTGTTTGGGTCACACGCTTCACGTCACGAGAGTGAGGCGCCACCTGGCTGTTAAGAAATCCCACCCACTCGCGGCTGGGCTGCAGTACTGTTGAAAACCAATCGAGGGACCATGGAGCCGCGCCGACCCGAGTCGTGTTCTCGGGCCGAGGCTGACCGGGGCCCGTGGAAAAATGCCTTTAGAGTGCAGACAGTCAGACAGATGCAGACGACCTCCGTAATTAGCCAGTTACAATAAAGAGAGTAATCTATTACCTATACAGACAGAGACTGAAGCTTACTAAACCTGTTGTGAGCACTACGAAGAAATTGACCAGTGAAGCTGGAGAGAAACTGAACACATGCATGGAAACAACTGACTGGGGCATGTTTAAAGGAGCCATGCATGATCTGGATGAGTACACAGACACTGTGAACTCATATATCCACTTGTGTGAGGAGAGCATTCTCCCATCGCGCACCAGGGTGAGGTGCTCTAATGATAAGCCCTGGTTCATTGCTAAGCTCAGACAGATCAGGAAGGAGAAGGAAGCAGCGTTGAAAAGTGGAGACAGGGGCTGCTACAGGGAGGTTAAATATCGGTTTAACAGAGAGCTGAGGAGAGCTAAATCTGTGTATTCTGAGAGACTCCAGCAGCAGTTCACTGCTAACGACTCTAATTCTGTGTGGAGAGGACTGAGACAAATCGCCAACTATCGGCCTCAGGCTCCTAAAGGTCAGGATGACAAAGCCCTTTGTCAAAGACTGTCCCAACATTATGCCCGTTTTGACACCTCGTCATCTGTGTCCAACCCCCCCTCCCCCCAGCCCCACTGCCTCCTCGGTCCCTAATTCATCAAAAGCAGTCCCCCCCTCCTCCCCCTCTGCCCTTGTCATCAGTGAGCAGGACGTGCACAGACAGTTCTCCAGCCTGAACCCGCGCAAGGCCCAAAGTCCAGACGGCATGTCTCCCTCCACCCTGAGACACTGTGAGAAAGAGCTGGCTCCTGTCTTCACGGACATTTTTAACACCTCCCTTAAGCTATGCCACGTGCCGACCTGCCTCAAATCCTCCACCATCATCCCTGTCCCCAAGAAGCCACGGATCACTGGACTTAACGACTACAGACCTGTAGCGCTCACCTCTGTAGTCATGAAGTCCTTTGAGCGCCTGGTCCTGCCCCACCTCAAGTCCATCACCACTCCCCTCCTGGACCCGCTGCAGTTTGCCTACCATGCCAACAGGTCTGTGGACGGTGCAGTCAACCTGGGCCTCCACTCCATCCTGCAGCACCTGGACTCCCCGGGAACCTACGCCAGGATCCTGTTTGTGGACTTCAGCTCTGCATTCAACACCATCCGCCCTGCTCTGCTCCAGGACAAGCTGTCCCTGCTCGGCGTGCCTAACTCCCTCTGCAGATGGATCACCGACTTCCTGACGGACCGGAGGCAGCATGTGCGGCTGGGGAAGACTGTCTTAGACTCTGTTAGCATCAGCACCGGATCACCCCAGGGCTGTGTACTTTCCCCCCTACTCTTCTCCCTTTATACCAACTCCTGCACCTCCAGCCACCAGTCTGTTAAGCTGATCAAGTTTGCAGACGACACCACCCTCATCAGGCTCATCTCCAACGGTGACGAGTCCGTTTACAGGAAAGAGGTGGCCCAGCTGGCGTCCTGGTGCAGCCGCAACAACTTGCAGCTGAACGCTCTGAAGACAGTGGAGATGATTGTGGACTTCAGGAAAGTCACAACCCCTCTGCCCCCCCTCACCATCACAGGCTCTCCCATCACCACTGCAGATTCCTTCCAATTCTTGGGCACCACCATCACCCGGGACCTCAAATGGGAGCCAACCATCAGCTCACTCATCAAAAAGGCCCAACAGAGGATGTTCTTTCTGCGGCAGCTGAGGAAGCTCAAGCTACCCACCAAGATGTTGGTGCAGTTCTCCACAGCCATCATCGAGTCCATCCTCACCACCTCCATAACCGTGTGGTATGCAGGAGCCACTGCCAGGGACAGACTAAGGCTGCAGCGCGTCGTGCGCACTGCTGAGAAGGTGATCGGCTGCAAGCTCCCATCTCTCCAGGACCTGTACATCTCCAGGACCCGGAGGCATGCAGGCCGGATCATAGCCGATCCCTCACACCCTGGTCACGTACTGTTTGCCCCCCTCCCCTCAGGTAGAAGACTTTGGTCCATTCAGACTAAAACCTCCCGGCACATGAACAGCTTCTTCCCCTCTGCCATCAGACTGCTGAACACTAAGTGACTTATTGACTCTCGTGCACTACGTACAGCAGCTCAACCAGACTCATGTCAATCATCACTGTTTTCTTCTTGCATTACCGACTGCACTATATGGTTCTCCACAGTATCTGCTGCTCGCTAATATATTTAAAACTGCTTGACTAGTATTACTCATTCTTGTTCTACACTTATTGCATGTTTTAGTTTTTTTTAGTTTTTATCTCTTTTATCTTATCATGTTTAATGTTGCAGCATTGCACCGAGACAAATTCCTAGTTTGTGTACTACATGAACAATGGCAATAAATCTGATTCTGATTCTGATTCTGATTCTGATTCTGACCTAATGGAACTGTGGAGAAAGGATTGATTGTTCACAAATCTATGTTTGTTCATCATCAACGTTGTTACAGCTGTTGCTTCATTTTAGTGGAAAAATCAGATGAAGTTTGAATTTCTTTGATTTTCCTTCCATCAGCATTAAGAGTTCATGGAGAATTTAAAGGGTTAATCATGGATCAGATTTTGTCAATCATCAAAAGACCTTTAAATATTCAAAGTTTTTATAATAAAAAGAAGAATTTATTTCAACATTTTCCTGTTTCTTTCCTCAAGCCATCACTCTGATGAACTCCTAACATTCACCTAGTCCTACCTGTTGCTGTACTCATGACTTTTCATCCATTCTTTCATTGCACATAACTCTCGCACTGCTTTTTACTTCATTCACATTATATCACTGAATCTGAGTTCACATTGAAATACTGTGTGACTGTATATTTTTTCATTTGTTTCTGCAAGTGTGGTTAGTCTGAGTAAATAACTGCATATATTCCTGCATATATTTGCATCCTTTTATAGAAACGTGGAGAGACTGTAATTTACTGTACATACTTTGTTGTCATTGAATTCTTATTTAAATCTAATTTAAATCCTCCACCTGAACAACGAGAGCAAGTTTTTAGCCAAAGTCAAATTCCTTGTATGTGTTGTGCATACTTGGCCAATAAAGCTGATTCTGATTCTGATGATTCTGATTTATAAAGTAATAAATGTGTATTTTAAAAGGAAAATTGTGACTTTCTGTGTTTTTCTTGACTAAACCAGTCGTCCAAAGTTGAAGCAGATGTTTTGTTGGATCAACTTTCACATTAACAAGAGTCGTTGATTTCAAACTAATCAATTGTCAGCAGTAGGAGCAGCAGAGGATTAAAACCCTGAAGCAGTTTGACTTGGTTTCTGTGTTAGTCTGCAAATGTGGGTTGAACTGGCTGAACTGCTGTTTGTTCAGCAAGAACTGACTGACTGAGGGAAGAAAAATGAAAGTTCTCACAGTTTCTGTGGATTATTTTTCATCACTGAGTCTAAACTAGAACCACTTGAACACGACAAGCTGAGACTTTTCTGACATATTGTCGGCCTCCGTCGGTCTATGATGACCATGGAAGAGAATCCTAAACGTCTACTCTGCTGGAAGAGCACTGCCTGTGGCTGAACAGGCCGATGCGCGAATGGCAGTCCCTGTCACACAGGTCGCACTTGTGGGTGGTCTCCGTGCTGCTGGGTCTGTGGCGGTTCTTCCTGCGGGTCCTTTTTTCATCTGCTGCAGCAGTCAGTCTCTCTTCACCCGCCTTGAGCTGTCTGGTCAGGGTGCCTCTCCATTTGGAGCGGTCCGTTGCAAGGTCCTCCCAGCGCTCTGTGTTGATCTCCAGGGCCTTCATGTCTCTCTTGCAGACGTCTCTAAAGCGCAGCTGTGGGCGGCCAACGTCTCTCCTGCCAGTTGCCAGTTCTCCGTAGAGGACGTCTTTGGGGATTCTGCCATCTTCCATACGGTGAACGTGGCCTAGCCAGCGGAGCCTGCGCTGCCTGAGTAGAGAGAACATGGAGGGAAGGCCGGCGCGGGACAGAACTTCTGTGTTGGGCACTTTGTCCTGCCAGGATATGTCCAGGATGTGGCGAATGCAGTGCAAGTGGAAGGAGTTCAGTCTCTTTTCCTGCCGGGCGTATGTTGTCCACGTCTCACTCCCATAGAGCAGTGTGCTGATGACGCAGGCGTTGTACACTGCCATCTTCGTCTTGACAGAGAGTTTGGGATTATCCCACACTCGTGTGGTGAGGCGAGCGAGTGTGAAGGCTGATTTTCCAATCCTCTTGTTGATCTCTGTATCAAGGGAGAGGTTGTTGCTGATTGTGGACCCCAGGTACGTGAACTGATTCACGACCTCCAGCTCGTAGTCGTCGATGGTGATGGTTGGTGGTGCTTCCGTGCCTTGCGCCAAGACGTTAGTCTTCTTCAGGCTGATGGTAAGCCCGAAGTCATTGCATGCCTGGGAGAAGCGGTCCATCAGGGTCTGAAGCTCCTGCTGTGTGTGGGTTGCGACTGCAGCGTCGTCTGCGAACAGCATGTCTCTGACTAGAGCCTCGCGTACTTTGGTTCTGGCTTTCAGGCGGGCAAGGTCGAAAAGCCTGCCGTCAGATCTTGTGTGCAGGTAGATTCCCTCTGTTGCTGTGCTGAAGGCATGCCTCAGGAGCATAGCAAAGAAAATCCCAAAGAGGGTTGGCGCAAGTACACAGCCCTGTTTCACTCCGCTGCGTATGTTGAATGGCTCTGAGACGTTGCCATCATGCTGCACTATCCCCTGTATGTTGGTGTGAAACGATTCGATGAGGCTTTGCAACTTTGGTGGACGTCCTATCTTTGGCAGGATCTTGAAAAGGCCCTCTCTGCTGACCAGATCGAATGCTTTGGTGAGGTCGATGAAGGCGACGTACAGGGGCATGTTCTGTTCTCTGCATTTCTCCTGAAGTTGGCGGATGGAGAATATCATGTCTACCGTCGATCGCTCAGCGCGGAAGCCACATTGAGACTCGGGGTAGACACATTCGACAAGCTTCTGTAGACAAACAAGAACAACACATGCGTAGACTTTGCCAACAACGCTGAGGAGGGAGATGCCCCTGTAGTTGTTGCAGTCGCTTCTCTCCCCTTTGCCAGTGTTGGAAGGAAGGTGCCATACCACAGGACATGAGGGACGCCAAGATCATCACCCTCTACAAAAACAGAGGACGTCATGCAATGGCAGCAGTAGGGCGGTCTTGCAGTGCTTGATCAGGTCAGGGGGTATGCTGTCGTTGTCGGGTGCCTTGCCAGCGGCCAAGCTATCAATGGCCTTGCTGAGTTCGTCGATGGTTGGCTCGGCGTCAAGTTCGTCCATGGATGGCAGGCAGTCGATGGCATCAAGGGCTGATGGTGTCACGGTGTTCTTTCTGGAGTAGAGGTCGGAGTAGTGTTCCACCCATCTCTCCATCTGCTTGTTCTTTTCTGTGATAATCTCCCCAGTGGAGGATTTGAGGGGGGCCATCTTGCTCTGAGCCGGACCAAGTGCTTTCTTGATGCCATCGTACATACCACGGATGTTCCCTGTTATGGCAGCGGTTTGAATGTCTTTGCTGAGCTGAGTCCAGTACTCGTTGGCACAGCGCCGAGCAATCTGCTGAACTTTGCTTCTTGCAGCCCTGAGAATCTGGAGATTCTTCTCGTTTGGGTACTTCTTGTACTCAACAAGTGCTGAGCGCTTGGCTTCAATGACGGGGTTCATCTGGGTCAACTTGGCATCAAACCAGTCCTGTGACTTCGAGGTCTTCCTCCCAAAGGTAGCCAAGGCTGTGCGGTGGATGGTGTTTTGCAGCTGTTCCCATTTCTGCTTTGCAGATTCTCCTTCTTGTGGTACACCAAGTTCCTTCTCAAAGGTGGAGGCAAACTGCTCAACAAGTTCTGGTTGAGCCATCTTGCTGGTGTCAATCCGTGCCTTTCCAGGCTGTCTCGCATGATGGAATTTCTTCAGCTGCAGCTTGACCTTGCAACACACCAATGAATGGTCTGTGTCGCAATCTGCACTCTGGAACGAATTGGTGATTAGCACGTTCTTCAGTGAGGTGCGCCTGGTCAGGATCAAGTCCAGCTGGTGCCAGTGCTTTGAGCGTGGATGTTGCCAGGAAACCTTGTGTTGGGGCTTGGTTTGAAGAACGAGTTTGTGATGCACAGATCGTGATATGTGCAGAACTCGAGCAGCCGCTGTCCGTTGTCGTTCATTCTGCCCACGCCAAAAGGCCCAAGACAGGAGGGCCAGGAGTCATGGTCAGCACCCACTCTGGCATTGAAATCTCCAAGGAGAATGAGTTGTTCAGAGTTGGGGATGGTCCTGACAGTTGTTGCGAGGTTCTCGTAGAACTCGTCTTTTGCCTCTGGTGTGGCTGTCAGTGTTGGGGCATACACACTGATGAGGGTGACTGGGCCTTGAGTGGTGTTCAGGTGGAGGGTGAGGAGTCGTGCAGAGCCAGTGCTGCCCGGTTCCACCATCTTCAGCAAGGTGTTCTTCACTGCGAAGCCCACTCCGTGCTCCCTGTGTTCGTCACTGCCCTTTCCCTGCCAGTAGAATGTGTAGTCCTTCTCTCTCAGTGTGCCTGCGTCAGCCAACCGTGTTTCCTGGAGAGTGGCGATATCCACTCCCAGTCTCTTCAGCTCTTTATTGATGATGGCAGTCTTCCTGGTGTCGTTGATGTCCTTGAGGTTAGCAGCGAGTCCTGTCATCATAGTGCGGACGTTCCAAGTTCCCAGTTTTAGAGTTGGTCTCTTTTGTTTTATTGTCTTGCCTGGTGCGAAGGTTCTCAGCCTGCTGTTCGGATTTCTCCTCATCCCCATGCACCCAATGAGGAAAGCAAGCTGTGGCGGGACAACACCTTTTTGGCTGGGGGCTGCCCAGCTTGAGGCGGGCGGTAGCTGTCCAGTGAGATCCGATGATCCCTCCCACCATCGGGAAAAATCCCTGGTGCCGCGCTCTACGCCAATTGAGCGGTGGCTTATAACCGGTAACTGTCATTCCCCGTGTTTTGTCTATGCCAAAGGCGAAGCTGGAGTGTCCTCTCCAGTGATCCGGTGTTCTACCTTCCAGCGTTGGGTGTTGGTAGGATTCAAGCCTGGGCAGGAAGATATGGAGGACAAGATGTTGCCCATGCAGCATGTTCCCCCTCTCCACGTCACTGATGAATCCAAAGGAAAAGCAGGGCTGCTACAGTTTGGCACCAGCGCCGTTGCAGGAGCTGCCAGAACGATGTTGAGCACAACAGATAACTGCCTTAGGAGCTCCGACTCCGGATTTTTCCTCAGGGTTGACTCCCGAAGCCTTTCCTGTGACCAGGTGTGCCGCAAGGCAGCGGAGGTTTGAAATCAGGGTTTACCTTCCCCTAGATGGGCTACCTTCCCAGGTTGACTGAGCCACCATCTACCCGAAGCATCTGGTTTTAAGGCGCCAGAGATCCGCCCTCACCCCTTCTCCTATTAGTAAAAGCAGTTCTGCAGGGCTTAGAGACTAAACCACAGGCAGGCTAGGAGTTGGACTTAGTTTTCAGAGCCTTTTCAAGACGCACGCCGTAAGGAGCATTTTATGAGCACTGGGACATATTAAATGATCACAATTATGCACTATTGAGCACAAACTGCTTCATGTCAGAGTTTGAAGCTGAAACATAATAAAGGTCAATGTCTTTAATAACCTCTCCATCTTTGAACTATGAATGTGATTAATAAGCTAAAGTGTGTGTGATTATTGCAGTAATTATTTCTCATCAGGAACCTCCACACTGACAGCATCCAGTTAACCACACTGGTCACGTGACACACATGAAACCTTGATGAAATGATTGACAGCAAAGTGTCAATAATTCCACTTGTCTTGTGTTGTCAGATGAACACAATGATTTAGTTCATCTTCTCAGTCCTCTCTGCCTTCTCTACCACAGTAGATGTGTTGGAAAAATGAATGTAGAGCATAATGGGCTGCTGTGAGACTGGCTGACAGATGAACAAGTCTTTGCTCATCACTGAAGCTCAGCAGCTCAACTTTGTCCTCCCCACTTTTTTGCAAGATTGAATATTGTACAACAATATTATAATATATACTATTATACTGAAGGACTTAAAGACTTGATTCTATTAAAAAATCTGCTCAGCTCTGTGCAGATTGTCGTCACGGAGCTAAATCTCACTTTGTTTTTCTTTTTATGATTATTAATATACTTGGGCTATGTTTGTTTTGTTAAATAAGTATTTACATACATTTATATCTGTTCTTTCTTGCATATAATCAGGTTTTTCCAAGTTTTCTTCATTGGGATTATGTTCCAATGAGAACCTCTTAAATGATTGATATTAGTTCAGGTTCCTTTGAACATTTTTCTCAGACTGTTCCAGGCATTATTTTTGACTTCTTTGAACTGATTATTATGATCATTATTATCATCATCAGAGCCTTATTGCTCTCATTTTCAGTGCTGCTCTGCAGGCTTCTATCTGCTAGTTTTAGTTCTGCTTGCATATAGCTGTCAGTCTGATTTCTGAGACGACTCCTATTGGAGTCAGCACTGCTGTTCCATCGTTTGGGGATGGACACAGACTAAGTTCACCTGGGGGATGGATCTGGACTTTAGTTTCCCCCACTTCTTTTTTCCCTTATTTTTTCCTTTTTTTATGGGGGGGGGGATTTCTTATTCA
This sequence comes from Pholidichthys leucotaenia, assembly GCA_020510985.1. Classification (NCBI taxonomy): domain Eukaryota; kingdom Metazoa; phylum Chordata; class Actinopteri; order Cichliformes; family Pholidichthyidae; genus Pholidichthys; species Pholidichthys leucotaenia. The sequence goes on along the minus strand of CM035850.1, from coordinate 180,548,627 downwards.
GCTTCTCTCCAAATCTTTCATTAGATGTCTGTTAGTTCACAGAAGTTAGAAGGTGGTTCCACCATGCTCCCCCCTCACTCAGTCCTCCATGGCTAAATCAATATCTGAGTTGATGCACCAACATGGGTTTGTCGACCCCTGGAGGTTTTTCAACCCACAAACCAGGGAAGATTCCTTCTTTTCTCAGCTGCATCAAACCTAAACTTCCACCAGTTTCACCAATCAAATTTGTCAATGGAATGGACACATAATGGAACACATCTGTAAACAGAGTGTGTGATTTAAAAAAAAAAAAAAAAACTCACCCGTGAGGTTTTCACCACCATCCCTTCCTCCATCTCCCCCAGCCTGCCCGTGGACGCCTCACCACGTCTCCGTCCTGACCGCGTGTGTGAAGCACTGGGTTTGTGTTGAAAAACATGCACCTGTTCCAAAAGCAGCCCATGGCGGGAGCGCGCGTTACGAGAGTAGACGACATTACAGTGAGAGTTTGAACATCTTTCTGTTCCGTGTGGCCCTCGTGAGCCACACAATGAGAGCCGAGGGCGAGCCAGTGAGTTGCGATGTTTTATTAATAATAAGGGACAGGGGGTAAGGAACATGGCCTCGTGGGCCAAAAGGCACAAATACTCAAACAGGGTACACTTACAAGTAATGCAGCAAGACAAGTAGAGAGCTGGCGCCGGGCATACGGGTTCCAGCCTTCAGTGTGCTAAGTCGCAGCCCCGAATGATCGGAGCTGCTCCTCTTTATCCTCATTAGCAGCGCCCCAGCTGATGAGGATTAATTGGGCCCCAGCCGTCCCGTAACACTGACAGCTGGGAGCCTGCAGAGACGCTGCCAATGAGAGAACAGAGATGAGGAGCAATATGGTCTTAGCGCCAGATCACACGGCGTCTCATCCCACTGTGACAGAGCCTCCCCCTCACGGTTGGACTCCGAACGACCAGTAACATCCGAGACACCCCCCCCCCCACCTAGGGTGGGCGGATGGGGCGCAGGACCGGAGGGAGAGAATCAGATAAAGAAGAAAAAAGAAAAAAGGACAAATCGACAATTAACCAGTACAGAGTACCAGGGAACCCAAACACAATACTCCGTAAAATAAGAGAAAAAAAACCCAGAGAAAGGGAAAAAGAACAGACAATAAACCAATATCAAGTACAAGTGAAAAAATCCCAACAATACTCCATAAAATACAACAGGAAAAAAAAAAAAACAGAGAAGGGAAAGAAAACAGGCAATAAACCAATATAGAGAACAAGGGAAAACCTAAACAATATACTCCATAAAAAAACAACAAGAAAAAAAAAACCAGAGAAGGGAAAGAAAACAGGCAGTAACCAATATAGAGTACAAAGGGAAACCTAAACACAATACTCCATAAGGTACCACATAAGAGAAAAACCCATACAGGCAGAGAATAATTGCGGAAATAATAGCCCAACACACAGGGAAGAAACAAAACCACAATACCCCCATAAACCATGTACAGGTCAACCAACGAAAATCAACCCCGGGGCCCCGAAAATAAAAGGAGAACTCCCAAGGGCGAAAATTAACCATATGGCCATCCCTCACACAGGAGGGGAAACCCACACACACACACACACACAAAAAAAATCACGCTAAATGCAGAACAAAAAATGCGGTAAATGCGGAACGCTAAATGCGCTAAATGCGGAACACGCTAAATGCGGAACAAAAACTTAGCTGTACCCACCCAAATATAAGCACAGCACAAGACATTCAGTTCGGCAGGTCTCCCCGAACCCAGCGTCCATACCGCCAACAGGGGTGAAGGGAAAAGTTCCGGCGGCCTACCCAAACTCCAGGCCAGAAAACATAGTTCTTCAGGAAGCCTAAACCAGATCGCCGAACAGAAAGTCTAGCGGGTCGGGCGGCCGCATCGGCGAGCCGAAAGGGCACGGCAAATCCTCCGGCGGCCGACCCACATCGCTCAACCACCAGGCCCGTGGGGGGGAGGGAGAGGTCCCAACGGACCCTAGTAGAAGGGGCTTGGGAAAAAGCCGATGAATGAATGAAAAGGTTTATTGTCAATACTACCATACGTGCAATACATACAGGAGAATTGAAATTTGACTTGACATTGGGCGCGCTCTATAAGCGCATCCCAGAGCCGCGGCAGCCCGAAGGCGCCAGTCGAACAGTGGGGGTAAAGAGGGAAGGGGTAGGATGACACAGTAGGCGAGAGAAAAAACATAGTTATCAGAATAGCGCTCAGTGAGCGAGATTATGATTACAAGAAAAAAAAAAACCTCAATGCACATTTAGCATACAAACAATTCACACATTAACAAAGCAGAGCAGAGAGAGACAGTGTGTGTGTATCAGTTTGTGATATCAGTGTGTGTGCAGTGTGGGTGTATCAGTTACTGGAGTATAACAAAAATAGTCTCCTAGGCAACGGCGGATGTTATATTCATGTATTATAAACACAGATAGTCATGTCCCAGAGTTAATCTCTTCTTCATGCCAGGTGGTAATTCCATGTTAGTCTCATGACAACGCTATCCTTGGAGAGTTCTGATTATTGCACAGCAGCAGCAGTGTTTGGGTTAAGCAGAGCCAGCTCTCGCATCCGCTTATCTCCACTCTGGAGGAGTGAATTGTCCAGGGGCGCCAATCAAGGCCGAATCTGCACACACACTTAGAGTGTAGAATTTTCTTCTCTCATGCTGTTCTGTGCTTCACAATTCAAATTAACACAGGCTTTAAAATCATTCCCTGGAGAGCACCAGTGACTCCAGATGTATACCATCTTCTGAATCAGCCATCATTCAGTTCACCATTGCCGCTATCAGTGCACTCCCCAACTGATCGAATTTGTTGTTGAAGGAGCATTGCCGGGTCCGCTTTGATCAGCTCTCCCAACTTCATTAATTTTTGATACATCAGGAACTCCAGAGCCAAAATAGAAATCCTGTGATCAAGCCAAACAAATAAAGATGTCTTCCGCATCTCAGTCGAATCACACAGACACATGAATTCCCAATTGTCCATGAGTCCTGGGCTCCCCCTAGCCCGATCTTCTTTTAAAGTGGTGTCAATTGCGTTTAAACCCCAACTTACAAGATCCATTTTTCCGTTTTGGTTGAGATCAGCGAGAAGGAGAATGGCACAGACACTCACTCAGACGCAGCAAGCTGGGATCAGTTGGGTCGGGAAGGCAGGAGAAGAGGAGGAGGGAGAGAAAATGCGACTGCTCTCTCTGAAGGCTGGAAGAAGAAAAGGTGGTCCAACGAGGTGGTCCAACGTCCGACGGCAGGGAATCTGCCGCTCCCTCACCGGACCTGGACGCCGCTGGTGCAGAACCCACATCGGACCCGATTGGGTCTCTGTCGAACCTAGGTCGGACCCCGATTGGGCCTCGGACGAACCCACGTCGGACCCCGATTGGGTCTCGGGCAAACCCACGTCGGACCCCGATTGGGTCTCTGTTGCCGCACCAGAACCGACCCCCAACGTCAAACCTGGACCCTCCAGCAGAACGAGTGATGACAGCTCCTTGCCGGTGACCCTGGGAGAAGGCTCAGGAGAGAAAACAGAACCGGGATCAGGATCACCGGCAGTGCCAGAGCCCGGCGAGATAAGCTCAGACGCAGCGGACGGCTGCACCCGGCTCATCTCCCCTAGAGACAGGCTAAAGTGCTCAAAGATAAGGAGAAGAAAGATAAAGTAGAGCACTTGCCTGATCTCGGGTTCTGACGCCGTCCAGGACTGCGAAGATCCGGGATCCGGCATCAGGAGGTCATTGTCAGGCTCCCACTCAGCTGCGTCGGGCCCCGCAGCCGGCAAGATGGACAGCGCAGCTTGTGATTCCTCCGGCACCGGTAACCACGCCGACAGCCCACACGGCGTGGTGGCAGGAGAACCTCGTCCCGCTGGACTGGACCGCTCCTCCGTGGAGACCCGGGGACGCTTGGTTGTCGGTGCAGACTCCACGTAGCAATCAGTCTTCCTCCTCCATCCACGGCGTAGCTCCGGAACCAGGCTGACCAGAACATCAGGCCCGCTCCTCATCCCACGACGTTGGCCTGGCGCTGGGGACCGCTCAGCGGAGGGAGACACAGAGGGTGCAGGATTAATGACACAGACTACAGCAGGTGGTGGGAGTTCGGGGAGCTGCGAACCCCGAACTCCACCTCCAGGAGTTTGACAGAGCAAATCACTAAGTAGATGTGAACAAACTGGGACTTGCCTGTCTCCTGGAGGCTGGATGGTGCCTGCTGCAGTGGATGTTGCTTCCCCCTTTCCCTGCCAGGCGATAATGGAGGACCCCCTGAGAAGACGTCGGGGAGCCACTCGTGTTAATTCCAGGAGAGGGCTCGCCAGGTCGGGATTCCGGGCGCACACAGCAGTCGGGGAGCGCGTCGAGGAGGAGGGGGTGACAGCCATGATGAGCCGGTCCTGAAGTGCTGGCGTGACAGCGGAGGGGAGTGGCTCAGTAGACGAGGCTGTGGAATCTCCTCTCAGACGAGGCGTAGGAGTGACAGCTGCGTGGGAGGAAGAGACCTTACAGCAGCCCGGAACTGGATCCGGACGGGGTTCATGCTGAGACGGAGCAGCAATGTGACAACAGCTATTCCCAGGGGGCGAGGCGAAGGAGAGACCCGAGAATCGTTGCTCCTGAGCGGAGACCGAGACGAGGAGGGCGTTGAACTCGGGGTAGTCTCGCAGCCCTGGACTCCTCTCCAGCAATCTTACTGCCGCCGCCACATGCTTCATGATGGTAGACGGGTGCACAGCGGAGCTAGCAGCAGCCACTCGGTCCTGGACCTTAACAGCTGTCAGCTGCAGAACTTCCGGGGGAATCCCGAGTGATATCGTGCAGAACGGGGAAAGCCCTCTGGATTGCGTGAACTCCCGGGCTGAAGTAGAGGCAGGAGCGGGATCCCGAAGCGAAGGGCAACATCTCCTCCTCTTCAGCTTTCTGCCGAGATTTCCTTCCAACCCACAGAGCTCCTCTCGCTGTGCAGCAATGGCATCCCTCCTGGCCCAGACCTCAGGATGGTTGGAATAGCGAGGGAGGCTGTCCAGGAGATTCTCAGCATAGTCCAGATGCCAGCATCTTTCGTTGGTGGTGTCGTACAGGGTGGCGGTGAAGAGCGTCCTGTCGACATCCTCCAAGATGGTCGTCAGCTCATCGCCCTGGTGCCGAACGTGACTCCTGGGAGACAGCATGGTAAAAGAGCTGACACCTGGACTGGAAGTTACAAGTCCAATAGCAAACTCACGGCCGCCGGCAACTCATTCGGCTGCGACTTACTGTTCCGTGTGGCCCTCGCGAGCCACACAATGAGAGCCGAGGGCGAGCCAGTGAGTTGCGATGTTTTATTAATAATAAGGGACAGGGGGTAAGGAACATGGCCTCGTGGGCCAAAAGGCACAAATACTCAAACAGGGTACACTTACAAGTAATGCAGCAAGATGAGTAGAGAGCTGGCGCCGGGCATAGGGGTTCCAGCCTTCAGTGTGCTAAGTCGCAGCCCCGAATGATCGGAGCTGCTCCTCTTTATACTCATTAGCAGCGCCCCAGCTGATGAGGATTAATTGGGCCCCAGCCGTCCCATAACACTGACAGCTGGGAGCCTGCAGAGACGCTGTCAAAGAGAGAACAGAGATGAGGAGCAATATGGTCTGAGCGCCGGATCACACGGCGTCTCGTCCCACTGTGACACTTTAGAAGTAAAATCATTACTACATCTGGTCAGTGAGCTTTAAAACTGAATCTCCATTGTGGACAGAGAAACGCACCCATCCATCCATCCATCCATCCATCCACCCATCCATCCATCCATCCATCCATCCATCCATCCATCCATCCCGTTGTAAATGAAAGATGTGTGTGTGTGTGTGTGTGTGTGTGTGTGTGTGTGTGTGTGTGTGTGTGTGCAGCAGACAGGTCGGCATGGAAACATTTAACATTTTCCATCATCATACCAGCGCTGCTAATTTATGAGAAAAAAAGTTTGACATTTAGGAAAAAACTTGAAAATTCATGATGGAAAAGCAGAGAATTTAAAAGAAAAATGTTGCAAACTAACAAGAAAAGTCACAGAAAAAGCTGCAAATTTAAGAGAAAAAAGTTGAAAAATTTATATGGAAAAAAATCCACACTTATGGAGAAAATAGTCTCAGAAATATGAGTAAAGCTGCAAATTTATGAGGAAAAAGACTGACAAATTTACCCCAAAAAGCAGCAAATTTCAGAGGAACAGTTTCCTATTTCAGTGGGAAACTCTGGCTGTTTCTCCTTCTTTTTAAGACTCAAATGTGTTTTGTGGCTCTGCAGCATTTTAAGGCTAAAATTGGCTCTGATGTAAAGTTTAGAGTTTTTCTGCTAAATTCACTTTTGTTTCTGACACATTTTCTTCATCACAGTTTTGAGAGGCTTTTACTCTGAAATGTGCAACTTTTTTTTTTTTGGACTTATTTTGTACCCATAGGTAGATTTGTTCTGCAGTCTGGTGACAAGCCACCAGCTGCCAGTCGCTGCTTGCGTAAGCGCCCCTTAACTCCCTAACCTGCATGTTGTGGCATGGGGGAGGAAACCGGAGAAATCCCGGAGTAAACCCACGCAAACACGGGGAGAACATGCAAACTCCACACAGATCACTGTTGGTCGGGGGCAGGGATCGAACCCACGATCTCATGATCCCCGCAATCCCCCGGCCGAGGGTAAAACTGTGCTGCCGCGGTGCTAACCACTGCGCCACCGTGTTCTTGTCACTTTGCACCATTTCTCCCTTTAAATTTGCTCATCTACCAATTTGCATTTTTATACATTTTCTTGTAAATTTGAAAGAAAAATATCCTTAAATTTGAACGAAATTTAAATGGGGAAAAGTGTTTTCTTTCCCTCTACAACTTCAGATTTCATTCTCATGAAATTTGAGATTATTCTACATATTTGAAAAAAAATATTTGTAATTGTAAAATTTTACTTAGATTTTTTCCTATAAATTTGTACAAAGTTCTTATAAATGTGTTTTGTTTTAAACCTTTTTTCTTTAATTTGCAGCATTTCTTCTTAATTTGTAACTTTTTAATGTAAATTTAAAACATTTCTCATAAATTTGCAACTTTATTCCAGTAAATTTCAATCATTTTTCAAATAAATTTATGATTTTGTTTTCTTGCAAATTTGCAGTTTTTTCCTCACAATTCGCAACTTTTTTCCTCAAACTGATCTTTTTTTCCTCATAATTTTTTAAAGTTATTCTCATAAATTTGCATTTTTTTTCTCATGATTTATTTCCATACATTTGTAAAAAAAATATTCTGATGAATTTCTAACTTTTTCTCATAAATTTGCAAATTTATTCCCATAAATTTTGATCATTTTTCAAATATATTTGATTTTGTTTTCTTGTAAATTTGCAAAATTATTCTTGTAAAGTTGTATTTTTTTCCTTGCAAATTTGTAAAAATTTCCCTGCAAATTGATCTTTTTTCTCATAAATTTTTTAAGTTATTCTCATAAATTTACAGTATTTTCTAGTGATTTAATTCCATAAATTTGTTTAAAAAAAAAAAAATCTCATGAATTTGTACCTTTTTACCTCCGCCAAGGAGGTTCTGTTTTTACTGGGGTTTGTCTGTCTGTCTGTCTGTTACCAACATAACTCAAAAAGTTATGAACGGATTTTGACAAAATTTTCAGGAAAAGTCTGAAATGGGACAAAGAAGAACTGATTAGATTTTGGGAGTGATCCGGATCACCGTCTGGATCCAGGAATGTTTAAAGGATTCTTTATCATTGTGAGATAGGGCCATTTTTAGCATATGTGTATAGAACTCCACAATAAATGGTCAGGACACTTGCCAAAAAAATACAGGATAAGATCCCAATAGGTTCTAGAAAATATCAAAGACTGATCTGGATCCTGCAAAAAAATCCAGATACTGTGACCCAGGACAGCAAATAATAGGAGATCTTTGGAATTTTCATCATTGTAAGGTAACAAATTTGACATAATGTCTGGCCCAGGAAACACGCACGCAGGCTCAGGATAGATTTAACAACTTTATTCAACAAGCAGGTGTGTCTGAATGGATGTATGTGGTATGTGTATGTGCTGGGGTGAACACCGATGCGCAGGCAGCAGAGCAGCGCGCCGTTCAGCTGGACAACCCTATGGAGACAAAGCAGAGGACAGGGGTAACAGGCACCACACCGAGACAGGGATAATAGTCAGAGTGTTGCTTACTTGCAGGGACAGGTGGCTGGCGTTGGCAAGTGATGAGCCCGGGAGACAGCGTCCTGCAGGGCCTGCGTGGATGGTGGAGATGAGTCGGCGATGACGGGGGAAATCCGCCGCCGGGGAGTCCACCTGTGCACAGGGGAGAAGAACTTTGGAGACAAGGTAAGGGATGCTTACGTGTCGTAGTAATCTTGCTGGTGATCTGAGGTTGATTCACGAGCTTTGGAAGTACCGACGAGAACAGATGGCTCCAGACCGCAGCACTGGGCCGAGTGGGCTAAATAGCCCGCTGCTGACGAGGCGCAGGTGTGCACGCAGCTGAAGCCACTGATGAGCGGCGAGTCGTGACAGTACTCCCCCCCCTAGCAGCGCCTCCTGGCGCTGGTTTGTCCTGATGCGCCCAATGGAACTCCGTGATGAGACTTTTGTCTAACACCCAAGAAGAGGGCACCCAGGACCTCCATTCCGGACCGAATCCCTCCCAGTCCACCAAGTACTGCAGCTCGCGCCCTCGGCACCGGGAGTCCAGGAAGGAGGCGACTCTCCAGGCCGGGTGGCCGTCGATCATCATAGACGCGGGCGGCGCTGCGGGCGGGGGGCAGAGGGGGTCGGAGACATAGGGCTTGATTTTAGAAACATGGAAGGTAGGGCAAATGTGAAGGGAGGGGGGAGGGCCAGACGCACAGCCACCGGGTTAACAATTTTAGAAATGGTGTGGGGGCCAACAAAGCGTGGGGCCAACTTCCTCTTCTCTCCCTTGAGGTGGATATCCTGAGTGGCCAACCAGACCTGTTGACCCACATAGACAGGGGCCGGTTTCCTGCAACGGTTAGCCGTGGTGCTGTTGCGCGCTGCCGTGCGTAAGAGCACGTCGCGTGTCTTGGACCACAGAGCCCGACAATGTCTCAGGTGCACCTGGATGGAAGGGACCGCCAGCTCCGCCTCCTGCTCCGGGAACAAAGGTGGATCATAGCCCAGGGACGCCTTGAAGGGAGACATCCCTATAGCAGAAGACCGAGCGGTGTTGTGGGCGTACTCTACCCAAGTCAGGTGCATGCTCCAGGAGGACGGGTTAGAGGAAGTGATGCAGTGCAGGGTAGCTTCCAGCTCCTGGTTGGTCTGCTCATACTGCCCATTGGATTGCGGGTGATGACCGGAGGAGAGGCTAACTGTGGCCCCCAGGGCGTTGCAAAAACACCTCCAACCCTCAGAGATAAACTGGGGACCCCGATCCGAAACGACGTCCGCCGGTATCCCATGTAGTCTGACCACGTGCTGAACCAAGAGGTCCACTGTCTCCTGCACCGTTGGAAGACCCCGAAGTGGCACGAAGTGGACGGCCTTGGAGAATCGGTCCACGATGGTCAGCACAGCATTATTGGAGTTAGAAGTGGGGAGACCAGTGACAAAGTCCAGGGCTATATGGGACCAGGGTCTGCCAGGGGTCGGCAGAGGCTGGAGCAAACCCGTGGGAGGAGAATTACCTGACTTGGCAGTGGCACACACAGGGCACGCCCGGATGTAGTTGGGCGTGCCCTGCACGTGCGTGCAGAAGGGCTTGCCTTCTGCAGACCCGGCCACCAGAAGGAGCGCTGGAGGAGATCCACAAGCCGAGATACACCAGGGTGACAGGCGAGCTTGAAGGTGTGGACCCAATGGATGACCTCCCCCCTGACAGAAGATGGAACGAACAAGCTTCCCTCCGGTCCTCCGCCAGGGTCCGGTTCAGTCTCCTGCGCCCTCTGGATCTTGTCCCTGATGGACCAGGAAATCGCTCCCACCACACACGAACTGGGCAGGATGGGGTGGCCCAGCTCCTCCGATGTCTCAGGTGCAAACTGCCTGGAGAGGGCATCGGGTAGGCCGTTCTTAGAGCCGGGGTGATAGGTTATGGTGAAGCGGAACCGGGCAAAGAAAAGGGACCAGCGCGTCTGGCGGGCATTCAGACGTCTAGCAGATCGACGATACTCCAAGTTCTTATGGTCCGTCAGCACCACGAATGGTAAAGCTGCCCCCTCCAGCCAGTGGCACCACTCCTGCAGGGCGAGCTTGATGGCGAGAAGCTCCCTGTCTCCGACGTCGTAATTCCACTAGGCTGGGGACAGGCGCCGTGAGAAGAAGGCGCAGGGTCGGTTGACCCCATCGGTGGGTGATCGCTGGGACAGCACCGCCCCCACCCCCGTATCAGACGCGTCGACCTCCACCAGACACTGCAGTGCAAGGTCAACCTGGGTCAGGACCCGGGAGGAGGAGAACTCCGTCTTCAGTGCCTGGAACGCTGCAGCGACCTCTTCAGTCCAGCGGAAGGTGTTCTTAGGGGATGTGAGATGGGTCAGCGGGGCAACGATGGCACCAAAGTTGGGTACAAAACAGCGGTAGAAATTGGCGAACCCAATGAATTGCTGGACCTGCTTCCTGGAGGTCGGCGTGGGCCATTCCACCACCGCTTTAACCTTAGCAGGGTCAGGTAGGACCTGGTTGTGTGAGATAACAAAGCCTAAGAAGGAGGTGGTCTTGGCGTAAAACTCACACTTTTCAGCCTTTACATAAAACCTGTTCTCCAGCAGCCGCTGCAGGACCCGCCTCACATGCACCTGATGTTCTTCTCATGACCTGGAGAAGATGAGGATGTTATCCAGGTACACAAACACGAAGAGGCCCAGGAAATCACGCAGGACATCATTGATAAGGTGCTGAAAAACAGCAGGGGCGTTGGTCAGACCAAAGGGCATTACCAGGTATTCAAAATGCCCAGTTGGCGTTCTAAATGCTGTCTTCCACTCATCCCCCTCCCTGATCCGGACGAGATGGTATGCACTGTGGAGATCCAATTTGGTGAACCAGGTCGCCCCCTGCAGGGAGTGGAAGGCAGTGTCCATCAGCGGCAGGGTATAACAGTCCTTCTCCGTGATGTCATTCAATGCCCGGAAGTCGATACACGGGCGGAGGGACCCATCCTTCTTCAACATGAAGAAGAACCCAGTACCGAGTGGAGACGAGGAGGGGCGGATGATACCTGCGCTGAGAGACTCCTTGATGTAGCTGTCCATCGCTTCCCGCTCCGGCGCTGACAGGCTGTAAAGACGACCCGACGGCAGAGGAGCCCCCGGGCGGAGGTTGATGGCACAGTCGTAGGGCCGATGAGGAGGAAGGGACATCGCCCTGGACTTCCTGAAAACGAGGCCCAGATCGTGGAACTCTGAGGGCACCAAGGTGAGATCCGGAGGCGCGGCGTCCATAACCGGGGGAGGAGAAGACGGGGCGCAGGCTGCAGACTGTAAGCAGGTGCCCATGCAGAATGAACTCCAGGCGGCGATCTTTCCTGTCCGCCAATCCAGCACCGGGTTGTGCAGGCACAACCAGGGATACCCAAGGATGACAGGCATCACAGAGGAAGACAGGACGTAAAGGGTGAGTTCCCCTCGGTGGTTACCCGAAATTATAACTGGGACTGGTTGCGTGCGATGAGTCACTTGCCCGAGGGGCGCATGGGAAAGGGTGATCAGCCTGAGAGGAGCGGCCAGAGGGTGGCAGGGGATGCCCAATTGGGTTGCCAGGCTCTTAGAAATGAAGTTCTGCTCTGCTCCTGAGTCCACCAGTGCATGTGTGAGATGCCCCGTGGCATTGTGACAAAATCGGATGGGCAAGGACAGACTTGTGAGGGGATTAGACCCGTTAGAGTCCGCGAGGCCCCCTACAGTGACTCGCGGACCTCCCCGTTTGGCTTCTCCGGGCAATGCTCCGCGGAATGTTGGACTCCTCCGCAATACATGCAGAGACCCAACTTCCGGCGGCGCTGTTTCTCCGCTAGGGGGAGCTTTGACCGGCCTACCACCATCGCCTCCGATTCCTCGGAGGACTCCGGTGGAGGTAACGCCAGGGGGCGGTCTTGAGGCGTGCGGATGGAGCCTCCACGCGAGCGGCTGCTAAACTTCCGCTCGGTGGACCGTTCACGCAGCCTATTGTCTAAACTAATGGCGGTGGAAATCAACTCCGCCAGTGTCTCCGGAAGATCCCGACCGGCCAGTTCATCCCTCAGGCCCGAGCTGAGGCTGCGGACGAAGATGGCACAGAGTGTGGCCTCACCCCAGCCAACCTCCTCCGCTGCAACCCGGAAGTCAATAGCATAGTCCGCCGCTGACCGGCTTCCCTGCTGAAGAGCAAGGAGCAGGTCAGTTAGGACGCTATCGTGCCGGGAATGATCGAAGACCTCGAGAAAGCTCTGCACGAACTGGCTATAGGAGAGGTTCGCGTAACTGGGCTTCACCATTACGGCGTAAGCCCAGGTTAGCGCTCGCCCCTCCAAGAGATTACCAATGTAGCCAATTCGGCTATGGTCTGAGGGAAAATCCCCGGGAACACACCGAAACACTGACTCACACTGCATGATAAACCCCCGCGCCCCGCCGAGCTTTCTGCTGAAGCGGGCGGGGGTTGGGATCGGTGTGAGTCGGGTTGGCGTTCCCGAGGTAGACTGACGGGGCACCGGAGCGGCAGGAGCTAGCCCACCCTGGCGAGCCGAGGGGAACGCCTGCTGGGGGTCCAGGCGGTCTAACCGGTGAGTAATGTTTACCAACTGGTTTAGGATCACCTGCTGTTGATGGGCTATTAAATCCACCCAAGCCTCGAGGGTGGAAAGATGGCGTGCGAGCCCGCTGTCAGCTGGGCCGCTTTGCTGGAGCCGTACAGACATAATGTCTGGCCCAGGAAACACGCACGCAGGCTCAGGATAGATTTAACAGCTTTATTCAACAAGCAGGTGTGTCTGAATGGATGTATGCGGTATGTGTATGTGCTGGGGTGAACGTCGATGCGCAGGCAGCAGAGCAATGCGCCGTTCAGCCGGACAACCCTATGGAGAGAAAGCAGAGGACAGGGGTAATGGGCACCACACTGAGACAGGGATAATAGTCAGAGTGTTGCTTACTTGCAGGGACAGGTGGCTGGCGTTGGCAAGTGATGAGCCCGGGAGTTAGCGTCCTGCAGGGCCTGTGTGGATGGTGGAGATGAGTCAGCGATGACGGGGGGAATCCGCCGCTGGGGAGTCCACCTGTGCACAGGGGTGAAGAACTTTGGAGACAAGGTAAGGGATGCTTACGTGTCGTAGTAATCTTGCTGGTGATCTGAGGTTGATTCACGAGCTTTGGAAGTACTGACGAGAACAGACGGCTCCAGACCGCAGCACTGGGCCGAGTGGGCTAAATAGCCCGCTGCTAACGAGGCGCAGGTGTGTGCGCAGCTGAAGCCGCTGATGAGCAGTGAGTCGTGATAAAATTAAGCTATAAACATACAACAATATACAACACCGTGGCTGCACGGTGGCGCAGTGGTTAGCACTGCGGCAGCACAGTTTTACCCTCGGCCGGGGGATCGTGGAGATCTTGGGTTCTATCCTTGCCCCCGGCCAACAGTGATCTGTGTGGAGTTTGCATGTTCTCCCCGTGTTTGCGTGGGTTTACTCCGGGATTTCTCCGGTTTCCTCCCACATGCTAAAAACATGCAGGTTAGGGATACGGGGCACTTGCACACGCAGCGACCGGCAGCTGGTGGCTTGTCACCAGACTGCAAAACAAATTTACCTATGGGTACAAAATAAGTTAAAAACAAAACACCACAATCTAGCCAAGACCCTGAGGAATCAGTAGCGTACCAAAGGATTTGTTGTATCTTCAAAAGCTATGGAGCTACAGTATAGCCAGAAGAAAACCACCATTACCAAAAAAGTGGTCAAGGAATCTGAAAATATAGATAAAATAAATGTAGGACTTTTCTAAGTCCAGCAATTACATTTTTGAGTAGATCACAGTATGGGGGACTGAGCTGCCCTGGCGGAGGTCTGTGCTCTCCGGGAGCTTTTCTACTTCATTCATCTTCATCCACTTAATCCTTTTCCAGTCATGGGGGGGCTGGAGCCTATCCCAGCATCTTTGGGTGAGAGGCAGGGTCCACCCTGGACAGATCGCCAGTCCATCGCAGGGCAACACAGAGAGACAGACAACCATTCACTCTCACAGTCAGACCTAAGGATAATTTAGAATCCCCAGTTTGATGCCAGTTAACCTAACCAGTGTGGTGACATGGAATAATAAGCGGCGAACTGAGGAGTTTAAAGTGCCTTTATTAAATCACATCGCCAACACGAGCTCATTCTGGTGCTGTGCAGAGCGGCCCAGAGTGAGCCCTGAAGGCTCTCAGTAGCGTGGAGACAAATGCAGTCAGTTGAGCAGTAGCAGAGAGGGTGAGTTACAGGATATGTGTGGTATTTATACCAGTTACAGACAATGCATGAAAGAGCACGGGCATTTGCATATGAGAGAGACATACATATCAAATAGGCAGATTACCAGCACCTGCTCCAGCTTGCAGGACAAAGAGGTGACAAGTCACATCTACATATTGATGTGTCTCTAGGTCACAGTGAGGACAGGACGTGTGAACACAAAGCATGAACGGCACATTAACACTAGTGCTGCGGAAAATAACCAGGAGTAGCGAGCTGTCTGTCCTTAGTCTGTGGGGGTTGTCCCACACCTGCATGTTTTTGGCATGTGGGAGGAAACTGGAGAAATCCCGGAGTAAACCCACACAGACACGGGGAGAACATGCAAACTCCACACAGATCACTGTTGGTCGGGGGCTGGGATCGAACCAGGATCCCCCGACCAAGGGTGAGTTGCTGTGCTGCTGCAGTGCTAACCACTCCACCACCGTGCTGCCCCACTTTTTCATGTAAATTTTAAATTTCTTTTACAGAAATATTCAACTTTATATAAATTTGCAACTTTTCATGTAAATCTGCAACTTTTTTACATAAATCTACAACCTTTGATGTAATTTGCAGCTTATTTTACATAAATTTGCAACTTTTTCATGGAAATTTGAAACTTATTGTACATAAAATCTTCAACTGCCAACTTTTTTAGATTTATTACTATCTTGTCAAAAAGCAGAAAGTTTGTGTCTCATAAATATGATCTTGTGGTGAACACATACACAGTGTTTGGGGGTTTCCTCACACCAGGAAGCAGGGTGAAGAGGACAATAATGGCTGAAGGAGGAAGTGTCTCCGGGAGGTTTCAAAGAGGACAGTTAGTTCTGTACACCCCCCGGGGAGAGGAAGAGGAACCTGGAGTAGAGTCCTCAGTCTCTCTCCTTGGTATGAGGACCAAAGAGGGACGTCTTTCAAGCCAGCAGAAGGAGAGCTGGAGGACAAAGGCAGAAGAAATGGGGCGTTTACCAGAATAATTGGAAGACATCCTGATCAGCCAACAACAGGGACGACACAGAAGATTATCCCTAAACCAGAGGGAGTGTCTCTAAATGAAAACTGTTGATGCTTTTTCTTAAAGACAGCCAGCCATTCATCACCATTCAGATCTGAGGTAAGAGTCGTTTAAGGCGCTTTTCCACTTGGAACCCAAAGGCCCCGTTTGGCCCCGATCGGCCTCCATTGTCTGGTTTCCCACTCGGAACCCAAAGGCCTCACAGTTCCCTTTTTCGGAACAGTTCCAGTTTAACCAACACTTTTTTTGGCACCATAAAAAGCAGGTCCGAAGGGTACCGGCCCCGTTTCGTCACGCCACTGCTGGCCATTCATTGGTCTGTGCGTAGCGTCATGAGAGTGGGCGTTACATTGGCGTTACACTGACTTTCCTGAATCGCTTGCTGGTCGCCATTTGCAATTTTTCTTCAGCAGTTGAAGCCGTGATATTGTGATATACAGGACAGTGAGTGATGTGATATTCATGCTTTATGTTATTTTTTCCAACAGTGGAAAGTTCACTGAGGACAGACGAAAACTTAATCGTGTTTAAACGATGACCTAGCTTAATGCTTTGTCCGTCCTTGTATGTTGCTTTTTTGTGCTGACAATATCTGATGAAATAAGCTAGTTGTAATCCTGGTTAAAAGTTTATTTTATTTATTTTTTTACATGTTGCACTTTGGTGCTGTGCATGAACTTAATTTGTGTGTATTTCATTGTAGAGTCCAGACAGGATCTGCTCAGAATGGCGACGTTTTGACACCAATGTATAGTGACAGGTAAACAACACGTCATATTTATAGTCAAATCTTTTGCTTTTTAAAGCGAGGTAGTCGGATACGCCAAAGCCGATGGTGTATAGAACACGTATATTAGGATGTGAAATGTCGGCATCGAAACTGCTCCCATTTAGCTGTAATTAATATTCAAAAATTATATTTTCGGGAGGAATGAATTCAATTTAAACAGCCACGGACCAAAAAACGTACATTTGCTCATGGAAGAGGTCATTCACACTCGCAGACAATCGCGCGATATGTGTCTGTAGGATTTTCTTTCCATGCACGCAAAAAAAGCATTTTTTTCCCGGATCCGACTACCTCGCTTTAAGTTAAAGTTTAGGTAAAGTGACAAATTTAAAGGAGCACAATTTCCACTTAATATGAAAGGGACTGAACTGAGATTTATGTGTGTGAATATTAATTACAGAGTAATTGAAAATGAATGGCACATCCAATAATAGCCACCATAAAATAAACCGCTGGTTTATTTATTGTTATCAGATCATTTCTGTGATCCTTTATGAGTTCTAGTCATAATAGTGGATCTTGCACCTTGGGGAATGGAAGATGTTCAGTCACCATTAGAATTTAGTTTATATGTCTATAGTATTTCATCTTTAAACTCATTCAGTAATAGAACACATTACAAATATTTTAGACCCACTGTAGTGCTTCCTTTTATATTTTAGCAACACAATCACAAAACACCAGCCACACCTGAACCCAGGGCCACACAGTGGTGACTAAACTTTATTGATAACGTTATTTCACACCATCACAACAACTCAGTATTTAAACTCAGTATAAATGGTGTAGAGATTGAAAGGGTCTCCAAAATTAAAATCGTTGATAATCCGCCTGATAATAAACTGTGTTGGAAGTCACATATTAATTATATTAAAGCTAAAATAAGCAAATCAGTCACAATACTGCGCAGAGTGAAATATTTTGCTGAATCAACCCACACTATAGACTTTATCATTCATTAATGCTCCCATACATGACATCCATCCATCCATCTTCTACCACTTTTCCAGAGGTCCGGGTCGCAGAGGCAGCAGTTCAAGCAGAGAAGCCCAGACTTCCCTCTCCTCAGCCACCTGCTCCAGATCTTCAGAGAGGATACCAAGGTGTTCCCAGACCAACTGGGAGATGTTGTCTCTCCAGTGAGTTCTGGGTCTGAGAACTACCACCAAGCAACACTGTGTTTCAGTGCAAGGAGTCAGACTGTGGAACGCTTTTGGACCTGAATTAAAATCATGTACAAAGCTTGGACAATTTAAACCAAAACTAAAGGAATAAATACTCCAAACACACACATGGACAAAATGGTTGGTACCCCTCTGTTAATGAAAGAAAAACCCACAATGGTCACAGCACAGTGACTGCTTGTCACCCTTTAAATAGGCCGATTGATTCCAAGTTTGTAGACACCTGTGATGTTAATTAGAGGACACATCTTGGTTGGACATGTCCCTATGGTCATGTTCATGTCCCTATGGCCTATTTTCAATCTTTTCTAGGGGTGCCATCATTTTTGTCCAGGTCTGTTTCATGAGTTTGTTTTTTAAAATAATTCTGTTGAACCACAATTCAAAAGCATTGTCTGATTTTCATTGGTTAATTTTCACAGAATTTTTATTTATTACCACTTTTGTCAGATTCAAGTTATTTCTGTGACCATTGTGGGTTTTTCTTTCATTAACAGAGGGGTACCAACAATTTTGTCCACGGCTGTATATACAAAACGACATGTAAAAATCACACCAGGATTATCATATCCAGTCTGTGTTGTGCTGTTGCTTAGTTTTTGTCACGTTTTGTCTTTTTTTTACAGTTTGAATTTTGCACATTCTAAATAATCTGTAATTTGCTGCTGATTGGAATAAACAATTTAGTGATTTATTTGTTTGCATCATGATTTTCTATTTTGTCTCTTCAGACACTGGTGGGAAAAGAGTCAACAGTACGAACCATTTATCAGTGACTTTGAAAATAATGGCTCATTTTAAGAAAAGTAACCAACACAATTATTTGCTGAAGACTGTAAAACAAAATAGAGACATCTGCAAAAGTACAAAGGTTTATTGTCAAAATTCCCAGGGCAATACTACATGAATACAAGTATAGTTCACTGTTGATGCAGAGAATATATATTTATACAGTATCTACATGTAGTCAGCAATATTCAATACGATATATTTTCAGTTAATCCACGTATTTCTCCATGTAACCTTGGGACTGCTTTATTTTAATTACTTCTAATCCTAGATCCATTTGTTTTGGCTTAAAATGCATCATAATTGCTAAATATATCTTATGCCCAACTCAGTACTGTTTACCTGTTGAAATATATATTTAACGGCTCATATGGCCCCTGATCCATGTTTTGCCACGACACCACTGGCTGGAGCAGATAAATTCCATGACGTCTCAACAGTCTCTCCATGATTTTGACATAGATCATGTATTTTTACCTAACCATCTATTTGTCGAGAAAAGTAATTTTTGATATTCATGCGCTGTGAGCCAATAAATGATTAAAATCTAACAATACTTCAGTCTGATTAATGATTCTGTATATGGGCCTCACTTTCTGACATGAGTGTCCAAATATATTTAACTTTTGCATTATTTTTGGAGATGTATTGCTACATGTTTTGATGTTGATTTTACTGAACAGGAATATGGCGCCGCCTCATGGGGAGTGTAGCACCGCCTCCAACTCCCTCCTTCTCCCACCCATGCTACAATGAGCCTTGTGCTGTGGAAAACCATGGGTGCCGAATGGTACTGTTCGGTTCCAGGCCAAAGGAGGCCTTTGGGTTCCAAGTGGAAAAGCGCCTTTACAGTCCAGTGAGGATAAGTGATTGCACCTTTGTGGTGTCCCAGTGTTAATATGGTGAAAATCCTTCAAGTAGCTGGAAGGTGACTTTATCAGTCTCACAACAACAGAATATGCGTCAGATAATCTAATGGAGCTCAGCAGCAGCAGCAGCAGTGACAGGTCTGGTTTAATTGGCAAGGGGTCTAGACCAGAGGTGGGGTCAGTTTACAGGAAGGGAACTGGAGATCATCTTTTTTTTTTTTTTTTTTTTCCCAGCAGGACAAACTGAGATGGTCCTAGACCAGAAAACTGGAGAGTTCTTCCGTTTCCAGAAGGTAAAAGAGGAAACAAAACTTCAAAAGGTCACATACTGGAACAAGGTTTTGGGAACTTGTTTGTTTCAAGCTAAACAAATGGGATATTCTTCAAGTCCAGGATATTAGTTTGGACATATTCTAAATCACATTTAAAAGGAAAGTGTGAGCAGATTTAAATGAACTTGCTTAGTTTTGAATCTAGACCAGATCTGACTAAACTTGTTTGTTTCCTAGGTGAACAAATGGGATGCAGTCAAGACCTTGTCCAGATTCTTCCTTGGTACTGACTTGATGAAAGGCCACATGCTTTATCCTGCAGTTAGTAAAGGTCAAGGGCATCATTGCGGTGTATTCTAAGTCTGATTTAAAGAAATTTGTTTGGTTAACTGTCGACAAAAGGCAATGTGTCTTGGGTGACATTTGAGAGATCTTGTTTTGTATAACAAGCTTTTAAATGTTAGAAATTATCTAAGAGAAAAAAAAATAATGTTGTATTCTGACTAGATTTGACATTTGTCTGTATTTCTTGATAAACTTTGATTGAATCTGGCTCTTGGCAGAATTACTCCACATAATAATGGTGCTTGTTTGGCATATAGACCATTTTGATCAATCTAAAAGGAGTAAAGCAGTGTGGTTTTCAGAAACCTACAACCAGTTGGGCCAGCTTCAGAAAGTTGAAATGGAACATTCCTAAGAACAATGACTGACGTGTTTGGTATCTGGCTGTTTTGACAGGAAGTCTGAGATTAAGCAATGGTGAACCTGTTTGGTTTCTAGAAGATGAAAAACAGATTCTATCAAATACTGGATGATATAGGGCTTTGCAGCTTTCATAAAATAGACCACTTTGTAAAAGAAAAGTTCTACGCGTTCTAGATGAGCAATTATCTGCTGCCAGTCGCAGCAGATGACTGCCCCTCCCTGAGCCTGGTTCTGCTGGAGGTTTCTTCCTGTTAAAAGGGAGTTTTTCCTCTCCACCGTCGCCAAGTGCTGCTCACAGGGGATCGCCTGATTGCTGGGGACTTTCTGCAACTGTGGGGGTTCCCCCCTACAGTTGATAGTGCTATGAGATGACTGTTGTTGTGAAATGGCGCTATATAAATAAAGTTGAAATGAATTGAATTGAATTGAATTAGTATGCTTTCTGGATTTCCAGTAAACCACACCTACAAGTTGATGCAATGGAGCATGTTCTAGACCAGAGGCGAGGGAACCTGTTTAGTTTCAACTAGAAAAGCACTCGGAGAGCGCAGACCTCCGCCAAGTGCAACAGTTCTGCCCATACAGTGTTTGTGTGTACGTTTTCAGAGTCCTTGAGCATGAAAACATATGACTAGCAATTGGATTCACAATGATTATTTGTTTATTTGACAGGGACAGTGCAATAAACAGACAATTAATCAATGACAATCAATCTGATAGTGATAGCATTCGTGGTTCAGTAGTAAAAGCATTGCCTCCTTGGCGGAGGTAATAAACTGAAGTGTTGCTGTCGTGTCCATCTCCTCCACTGACGGATGCAGATTGGGTAGACAGGTTGGCGTGGGTTTTATATTATATTATTGGGGTTGCGCTCCGCGGTAAAACAGAATTTAGAAGCCTCCCTGGCAGAGAGCTCGTTTTTGCGCAGCGCCTATGGCTGGCCGGTGAATTTCTGGCAAATAATCCGGAGGCGGACAGCTGGCCGTGTCAGGTTTTGCAGCTGCGCGCAAACACAGGCACGCTGGCGGGCCCAGGCCACCAGTGTTTTCCGCATGCTTTTGTGGCTAAAACGTTGAAGAACGCGGAGTTTGTGTTGGTCAGACACAACGACCAGCGCCCTCCATTGCGCCTGCGCACATGTTGAAAATGGCCGTATGTCACAGTGTTAAAAAATGCTTTAAAAAATTCCTGTATCCAGACGGTGATGCGGATCATCCCCAAAATTTAATCATTTCTTCCTTGTACCATTTCCAACAACGCCTGAAAGTTTCATGGAAATCCGTCCAAAAGTTTTTGAGTTATCTTGCTAACCAACAGACAAACAGACAGACAGACAGACAAACCCCGGCAAAAACATAACCTCCTCCTGGCCTTTTCGGCCTGGCGGAGGTAACTAGTAGAGGCCCTTTTCCACTAGCACGCTTTAGCGCGACACGGGACGGCTCAGCACGCAACCACTGTTGGCGGTTTCTTTTCAGTGTATTGCTGTGCTATTTTCATTTATTCTCTATCAAAAATGGCTTCGCGTAATAAGGGTGTTCCATGGACCAATAAGGAGGTGCAGTGTCTGCTCATTGCATTGTCAGACGAATGTATCCAGCGCGAGACGGAGCCACCCGGAATGAAAAAATATACCGGGAGGTCTCGACATCGGAGTCCTTTAACGGTGAGTTTTAATTTATTTTTATTGTGCGTTTTTTCACAAATATATTCGGTAATACACTCAGTTTATTTATGCAATAAAAAAGCTGTTCATTTGTGGATGATGATCACTGCTTTATCGCAGCACACTGCGGACTCGCTTTTCTTTTAGTTATTCATGTGAACAATACGCTGAAATAAGCTTATGTAATCTTGTTAAAAACTATTGTCTTTTCTGTATATCTTGCACTTCCGTGCTGTATTTTATTGTGTGCATTTTCCTTGTAGAATCCACGCGTCCACCGCGCCAGCACGCCCGGATTAATGTGAATCTGTCCCGCCTCCAGGCGCAAAATGTATTCAATGATAAATATTTGCAGCATTTAAATGAGGTTGCAGAAAACGCGAGGGTATCCCAGGACCTGGCAGAGACGGCTTCATTCAACCGAGCCTTCCTGACCCAGTTTGGGAAGCTGGTGTAGAGGCACTCAGTGGTCGGCGTGTATAAAATGTCGATTAACCTTCATGTTGTGTTGCAAAGTTTTTTTTTTTTTTAATTTTAATATTTTGTATATAATAAAATGGAATTGTTTTGGAAAGTGTGGTTTGTCTGTTATAACATTGAATTATAAAACTGTATAATTACATAGAAATTCCATTGCCTAGTCTGATGAAAATGATGCTGATCATCCTGTCAGGGGTCAACCATTGTAAAGGTAATGTAATTTTTAACTAGACCAAAAAACAAATGTTTTTGTAAGCTTTCTGTTCTTTTTATTGAAATATCATAAAAAATTAGCACCACATGATCCAGTTCTAAACTTTGGGTAATTTTTTTATGTTAACTTATAAGAAGTTGCACAGTTGGACTTTAAAATGCAGCAGGAGAGACTGATCAAGCTTACAAGTCAAAGTAGGTAAAAAAGTAAGTATATGTAAAGTGAATGTTCTATCGGCATTCCAAATTCAGAGATTTACAATACTTTAGAAGGAGTGTAGCATCATCTAAACGGAAAATAATAATACTGTTGTTCCAAACGTTGACCTGAAGGTGAAAAACATGAATTTGTTTTTATTCAGTACATCCAAAATGCCCTAGGATGTAAAAAATAATACAATTTGGTGTTGGCCAGTGTGCCACTGTCTCATTATTTAATACGAATAAAAACAAGTTTCAGCTCATTATTTCTAGGTCATTTGGCAGTTAATTCAAACCAAAAGTGACTTGTGTTGTTGCAGTTTTTTATCAGAGAGTTTCTCCAGTTTTGGAGCATATAACCATCCGTCCCTTAACTGTTAAACATTAAATAACAGCAGACAGATTGGCAAAGGATACACAATTGTGTTGCTGTTGCCCAAAACCGCTGTGACCCACTGCTTGTGGTGCTACCTTTCATGTGTGTGCTTTTTATGAATATTCACACGTTTTTGTAAGTACAAGTGGGATAGTATTAAATTGAAATATTCATTCATATTTCATCTCGCTGCCTGTACCCTTGTCTGGCGGTCCTTTTTGGCGTTTATGGTGAAAAAAGCCACAGACCGAGGAGTGGCCTTGTACAGCTATGTGTTATGTTTTGCTTAGGTCTTCTCAATAAAGTTTTGGAAAAAAAAAATGTTTTGCTTGGGTCGCGTGCGTTACGTCACGGGAGTGTGGCACCGCCTCGCTGTTATAAACCCACCCACCCCAGCACAACACCCATGCCAAACACCGTGCTAATGGAGACAGAAGCATTCCGAGCCGTACTGAAGTGAATCAAGCCGTACCGAGGTGTGCTGGGCTAGTGGAAAAGAGGCTTTGCTATGCCTCAGTTCCTGTGGCATGATAGCATGGGCGGCTGTAAAATAGAGGCACTCTGACCTCTAGTGGCCTGGGATAGTTATTACAATATCTTTTTTCCCTGAAGCATTGACAGAAATGGTGAGTTAAATTTGTGTTTATTTCAAAAACAAAATGTTATTTTGAAATTCTAGCAAATGGAAAGTCGAGAAAATATGGTCATACAATGATACAAGCCTTTAGTTCCACTTAATTTTGACCGGGCGAGCTGAGAGAGGCAGATGGACGGACAGACAGACAGACAGACAGACAGACAGACAGACAGACAGACGGACGGACGGCCAGATACACACAGCCACAAAAAGAGGCACTAATCAATTACTGTATGCCTCTGTTTCAACAAGGCATAATAAGCAGATCAATGGCTAATAATAATGATAGAAAATCAGACCGTCAATGGTGGAGCAGCTGATAGAATCACCCCAAGAGTACTCAGATTTCCTGACCATTGACCTTGAACAAAGCGTAGATACAGACCAATGTGAGGATCATTGTGCATGAGTTTGGCGAACATTGGGGCAATTGCCTTGGAGGAGTAACAATTTTTGTGAAACCATAAATGCCCAGATCCCCTGACCTTTGACAATGATCTTGACCTTGATTCAGACTCACCAGACGATCTTTGTGTGTGAATGTGTTGAGAATTAGAGCAATTGGTACCTAGGAAGAGTAACAATTTTCATAAAATCATTTCAGCGCCAAGATCTCCTGACCTCTAACACCACCTTGATGCAGAACCACCTGATCATTTGGAATGAATCTGGTGACAATTAGGGCAATTGCTTAGGAGGAGAATTGATTTCTCTGAAATCACTTAAGTGCCCAGATCTGCTGACCTTTGACCTTGGATGCAGACTCATCTGAGGATCATTGTGAGTTTTGTTGAGCATCAAGGCAATTGTCAAGGAGAAGTAGTGATTCCAGTAAAAGGTGAACGGGCGGATGGATGCTGTCTCATTGCATTAGCTTCACACCCTTGGCCGGGGGATCCTGGGTTCAATCCCAGCCCCCAATCAACAGTGATCTGTGTGGAGTTTGCATTTTCTCCACGTGGCTGCGTGGGTTTACTCTGGGATTTTTCTCCGGTTTCCTCCCACATGCCAAAAACATGCAAGTTGGGTTAATTGGCATCAAACTGGGGATTCTAAATTGTCCTTAAGTATTGACATTGACATTGATTTTTATTTGAACATTCTTAAAGAAAGAAAGAAGAGAGTTCAAAACACAACAAAAAAAACAAACCAAAAATAAAATGTTCAAAAGGAGTGGGAAGAAGCCAACGCTTATACAGTCTCACCCCTTCTCCACACCAAACAAATTACAGTATTACTCATAATCATCATTATCCCACAACCACATTCACCATAATACACCCATAGTCAAATTATACAACAAAAATGACACGACAATGACAGTCCATATTGACAACAATACCAACATCCAACAATATTACAACAACAACTAGAAAAGCACTCGGAGAGTGCAGACCTCCGCCAAGCGCCACAGTTCCCCCCATACAGTCTTCAGATTCCTTGATCATGAAAACATATGACAAGCAGTGGTTCAGTAGTTATTCACGAAAATGGCATTTTCCGTAATGGCGGCTACAGTTCCTCCCATACAGTTTTTGTGTGTACGTTTTCAGATTCCTTGACCATGAAAGCATATGACTAGCAATTGGATTGACAATGATAGGATTAGTGGTTCAGTAGTTATTGAGGAAAATGGCATTTTCCGTAATGGCGGCCACAGTTCCCCCCATACAGTGTTTGTGTGTACGTTTTCAGATTCCTTGACCATGAAAGCATATAAGATAAGATAAGATAAGATAAGCCTTTATTAGTCCCACAACGGGGAAATTCCAGGATTGCAACAGCACAGGGATAGCAACACTCAGAGCAACAATCAGAAGGCAAGAAAAAAAACAAGCAAGCAAGAGCAGCTAATATACATATGTACATATTACTATAAAATATATATATACACACACACACACACAGACACACAGTGCAGAGCATTGTAGCTGGATGGAATAAATATATGAATATATGAACACACAGTGCAGAGCATTGTAGCTAGATGGAATAAATATGTAAATATATAAATATATAAACACCCACAGTACGGAGCATTGCAGCTAGGTGGAATAAATATGCAAGTATATAAACACACACAGTGCGGAGCAATGTAGCTAGATGGAATAATATGTAGATATATAAAAACACAGTGCGGAGCATTGTAGCTAGATGGAATAAATATATAGATATATAAATATAAACACACCCAGTGCTGAGCATTGTAGCTAGATGGAATAAATATATAGATATATAAATATAAACACACCCAGTGCAGAGCATATGACTAGCAATTGGATTCACAATGATAGGATTAGTGGTTCAGTAGTTATTCACGAAAATGGCATTTTCCGTAATGGCGGTTTAGCGCCACCGTTCCCCCCATACAGTGTTTGTGTGTACGTTTTCAGATTCCTTGACCGTGAAAACATATGACTAGCATTTGGATTCACAACAATTGGATTGACAATGATAGGATTAGTGGTTTAGTAGTTATTCACGAAAATGGCATTTTGCGTAATGGCGGTTTTCTTGTGGACGGTGATCCGGATCACCACCAAAATGTAATCATCTGTAGGATACCCCATTTCTGACAATCTGTGAAAATTTCATGAAAATCCGTCTATAACTTTTTGAGTTATCTTGCTAACAGACAAACAAACAGACAAACAGACAAACCAATGCCGATCATTACATAACCTCCCCCTTTGGTGGAGGTAATAAACATACACTTCTGACATGTTTAATGCAAACACAAACAACAGCATCACCTTCACAATCACCATAACACACAACAACCTTCCCTCACTGAAGACACAATGGAACATCACTGCCCTTCATTCTCATACTGCTCAAAAATCATTTCTTTATATGTTGATTTAAATATATGGATGTTTGGACATTGCCTGTGTTTCTCCCCCAACCCATTCCACAATTTTACCCCACACACAGACACACAAAAACTCTTCCGTGTAGATCTTACTAAGTGCATTTTAAATTTTGTATTCCCCCGTAAATTATATTTCCCTTCTCTCTCCCTGAAGAGATTTTGTATATTGTGTGGCAAGAGGTTTTTACTGACTTTAAACATTAATTGTGCTGTGTAATAATGAACCAGATCCCATGATTTCAATAACTTCGAATGTAAAAACAATAAATTAGTATGTTCGAGGTACCCGACTTTGTGTATAACACGGACTGCCCTTTTTTGTAATATTAACAATGAATTAAGTTTACTTTTATAACTGTTACCCCAAACCTCTAGACCACAGGTGTCAAACTCATTCCATGGAGGGCCAAGACCCTGCAGGTTTTACCTCCACCCAGTGTCTTCAACAGGTGATTTCTCTGAATTTCTTCCTACTGATTGCTGATCAGTGAAAACACCTGCTGAAGAGACTGGGTGGAAGTAAAACCTGCAGGGTCTTGGCCGTCCATGGAATAATACAAAATATGAGTATGACTGTGAGAGTGAATGGTTGTCTATCTCTCTGTGTTGGCCCTGCGACAGACTGGCGATCTGTCCAGGGTGTACCTTGCCTCTCGGCCAAAGATACTAGGATAGGCTCCAGACAAAGTGGTAGCAGCCATCAGGCAATGATGGAGCCACATGATAATGTCATGTTTGGACTTCTTTTAAAATGGGCAACGGACATTACAATCAAGAACATTAAGCAGAAACAAGGTATTATTATAAATATATATACTACTTATTGTGTCTGAAATGTATTCATAAAATTATAATATATATTGCTAGTTATTACATGTAAAATTTATTTACATTAGTAACTCTTTTTGCAGAATACGATAAGATCTCATAAGATAAGATAAGATAAGATAAGATAAGCCTTTATTAGTCACACAGTGGGGAAATTCCAGGATTGCAACAGCACAGGGATAGCAACACTCAGAGCAACAATCAGAAGGCAAGAAAAAACAGGAGCAGCTAGTATACATATGTACATATAAATATAAATATATAAACACACAGTGCGGAGCATTGTAGCTAGATGGAATGAAACAGCATAACCGTCTACTTAGTTATCCTACATGGTATGATTATGTACCCATACATATTGTCACCCTCCATAGCGACCAGTATTTTCCTAGTTGTATACCGGAGGGAACCATTGTGTACTATTGCCTCTTAAGGAAAAAAGTTCAACAATTCATTCCTAGAGTCTCCAAAATTGCAATAGGAGGTGAAGCTTTAAGTTATCAGGCTGATCAGTTCAGTGGATGGACTTCCTTTTTTCTTACCATTGAAATAATCTTCAGATTATCTAGAGTAAGATTTCTCACATAATCAAATACTTTAAAACCGTTTTAATTTAATATTTAAAATCTAAAATACAGGATATAGTTTATTGTGTCTTAATCCATGTGGTCAAACTGCAGGTCACAAAATGATTTCTAAATTCACTGTTTAAACTTCATTTATTTTAAGCTTTAATGTTCTACATGTGTTTTCCAGTGTAGCTCATCCCATCCTTGTTAGATATACTTTAAATACAATCAAGTGGACTAATGTTTGTATTTGTAGATTCCAAAATAAAAGCCCAATTTCTGCTCAAAGGTTCCTGTCAGCTGTCATGAACCGAGGGCTGGAGATTTCCTCCAGACTTGCTTTCATGGCTTTTTTCCTCTTTATCACTCATCTGTTGAATTTTGTGCCTTTGGGTTCATGTATTTATGTTCTGATTGTCATTTTTCTGTTTGCTGCTGTTATATTTTTATTTTCCTGTACTTATTTATAATTATACTGGGGTGTGATATTTTATTCCTTTATATCTCTATATTGTGCCCTTTCCTGCTGACAGCTGTCAGGAGGCGTGTAGCCTCATGTGGGCGTATCCTGTCAGTTGTCAGTTTTAGATCTGTCTCCCTCCCACTCGCCAGCTAATGTCAGTCACTAGTTTTTGTTGCCTTCTCCTGCTCACCGATGATCACTCACGCTAACTGGTACAGTGCTGTTTAAGGACCGCCTCTTTGTGCAGGCATCATGACTGCACTATTGAATGTCAACGTGGACTCGTATCTGCATTCTCCCTGTTAACTCCTGCCTTCGCTGGGCCATGTGGCCCAGGGACGCCAGCTCTAAGTTTTTTCATTCCTTGTCTATTTGCACTGTTTTGGACTTGTGTTTTGTTCTGTTAATAAATGTCATGAGTGTGATCCAGCGCCTGAGTCTGTCCTTCTGCCCCCAAGGGTCCAGCACATGACGATGAGCAGCAGGTAGTTTGTCATTTTTAACTAGGGGGACGGGCGGTTTTGACCAGTTTAGCATGAGGCACAAATGTGTAAATTATGCACAAATTTACAAGAATAAAGATGCAACGTTGTGCAAAAAGATGCAAAGTTAAAAAGGCACAAATTACAATGTAATTACACAAAATAAAAATGTAACTATAGCATCCAGATGAGCGACACAAATTTACGAGATAAAAGTTGAAACATTTACAGAAAAAAATTGCAAATTTTTGAGATAAAAGTTACAAATTTAAGACAAAAAAATGACGTTTTTCATGGTGCCAAAGACGGTGGTTTGGGACCAGCAAACCCAGGTTCATGACAGATGTTGGGATGTTGTGTAAAATGTAAATGAAAACAAAATCCAACCTCTAATCAGCTGATAACACGACTAAGACCAGATATTTAGCCTCGTAGTCCTTCCAGGAGAAGGATTAAATATGAAACGATTGTCAGTTTAATGCTCCACTCTCAAACCCTCAGCTCAACAAAATCTAAAAACCAGAACAATGATGGTTCTGACCTTGAGGCTGCATCTGGTTCCCGGGATGGTGGGGGATGGACTGGACCTGGACCACTTCCTAGCTAACTGGGATCCTGAACTTTCACTGACTGGTTAAAAATGGGCAGAAACAATATTACTGGCAAATAAAAAAAGGTGCATTTTTGTGACTTTTTGCTTGTAAATAGTGAATAAAACCCTGTAGTGAATCTGCAGTTAAAGCTGGTGAATGGCGTTGACTTCTATGGGGCTTTTTCTGCTGCCTGGATGAGCAAAGAGCTTCACAGATGCTGCTGTCCACACACACATTCACACACTGATGGAGGCACAGCTGCCACACACACACAGGCGCTGGCCTGGACACCAGCACCAACTATTAACTGCTTGCTAATTAACTTTAAATTAAGGACAACGTTTTACACATGCATTTTTTTTACATTTGTCAAACTTTATGAGTTTTCTTTTTCTGGCTCACAGTTGCAAGGAGCCGCAGGTTGTAGACCCCTTGTGTAACTATTGTAAGTGTTCAGTTCTTCTTCATCCCTGGTCCTGGTGACTTGGTCCTGGTCGGGGCTTTGGGTGGGGTCTTGGTGGTTCTCTGAGGAGCAGCAGAGCGGGACGCCTTGGCCCGGCACTCTGCACACACAATGAAGGATTCAGGCACTTTGATCATCTTTAAAGCTTCAGTTGTGGAAAGGAACCAAACGTTTCACCAAGTTCAGAACTGAACCTGTCCAGGCAAGTTTAGCATTGAGAAGATTGAGGAAGATTTTCTCATTTAAAAACAACTGACACATTTCCAATAAAAACTCTGAGGTTTATTTTTAAAACTGAACAGTTGCTCACATCTTAGCACAAAAAAACAAAGCTAAGAGTAGAAAATACATGGACACAGAAATGCACCAATTAAAAAAAATCATAAATTTAGGAGGAAAAAACGTAGTAAAACCTGCAGAACTATGAAAACACACAAAGTGATCCATGAGGAAAAAGACTGAAAAATTTCTTTAAAAAAATCTTGCAAAATTAAGGAAAAAAGTAAATTTGAGCAAAGAAGTTCAGTAATGGGGAAAAATCCTGAAATTTAGTAGAAAAAAGGCACCAGTACAAAAAAATTGACAATTATAGGAGAAAAAACTAAATTAAAGGAAAGACTGTGGGACAACCCCCACAGACTAAGGACAGACAGCTCGCTACTCCTGGTTATTTTCCGCAGCACTAGTGTTAATGTGCCGTTCATGCTTTGTGTTCACACGTCCTGTCCTCACTGTGACCTAGAGACACATCAATATGTAGATGTGACTTGTCACCTCTTTGTCCTGCAAGCTGGAGCAGGGGCTGGTAATCTGCCTATTGATATGTATGTCTCTCTCATATGCAAATGCCCGTGCTCTTTCATGCATTGTCTGTAACTGGTATAAATACCACACATATGCTGTAACTCATTCTCTCTCTGCTACTGCTCAACTGACTGCATTTGTCTCCACGCTACTGAGAGCCTTCAGGGCTCACTCTGGGCCGCTCTGCACAGCACCAGAATGAGCTCGTGTTGGCGATGTGATTTAATAAAGGCACTTTAAACTCCTCAGTTTGCCGCTTATTATTCTATGTCGCCACAAGACAAATGTTTAAGAAAAAATATGACAAAAATATGTAAGTAAGTTAATTTAGGCAAAACTTGAGGAAAAAAAGGGAAAAAAAGCCACAAATTTAGCAGAAAGAATATTGGAAAATTAAGGGAAAAAAACCACAAAAGTATGATAAAAAAAATATGTCCAGTTATGGGGAAAAACCACAAATTTGATGGAAAAAAATGTACCAATACAAAGCAAATTTGCAAATACAGGAGAAAGAACGAAACTAAAAACCCCACAAATATATGAGAAATAACAGGAAAAATGATCAATTAAATACAAATTAATGAGAATTTTTTGAACTCTTAAATTCATTAAAAAAAAACTTTGAAAAATATTTAGCAGATTTTTGTTGCCAAATTGGGAAAATAAAAAAGACAAATTCATGAAGAAAAAAATGCATAAATTAAAAAAAAAATCCACAACTTTATAACGAAAGAAAATTTTTTAAATTTTTAACTGTATGAGGAAAAAAAATAAAACAGCACAAGTTTCTGATGAAACAATTGTGGTAAATATTAATGGGGAAAAAACCTACAAAATAAGAAAGAATAATGGAAAATCGTGAAGAAAAATTCATACAGTCACAAAAAAAAAAATCAGTAATGGACAAATACTGAATGATGTTGGCATCCAGTGTGACTATACATTAATATATATAACTGTTATTCTAAATCAGAAACAGTGGATATAAAAAGTCTACACACCCCTGTTCTAATTCCAGGTTTTGTGATGTAAAAAAAATGAGACCAAGATAAATCATTTCAAAACTTTTTCCACCATTAATGTGACCTAAAACCTGAACAACCCAATTGAAAAACAAACTGAAATCTTTTAAGGGGAAAAATAAAAAATAAAAAACCTACAATTAGCTGGTTGCATAAATATGCACACCCTGTTATAACTGAGGATGTGGCTGTGCTCATAATTAAAAAGTCTGATCTAAAACTATTGGCTCCGGGACTTCCGGTTATAGCGGCCACATAGGAAGACGTGTTTCATTCTGCTTTGCTCCTAAAAATAAAAAGTTGGCAAATAACTCTCTCAATTGGAACAAAATCTATCCCAGCGTTTGGGCGCGGATATGGTAAAGCCTAAGGCTGGGAAATTAGGTGGAGGAAAAACTGAATCATCGAAACAGTCCAAGCTAACAGACTTCCACGCTCGTGATGAAGCAGAAAAATCTCCAGAGACTATGGCTGAGGAAGCTAGCGGCGGAGCCATTAGCTCAATGAGAGCAGACTTTTCCTCTAAATTTGATGGGATTATAGCAGCGATAGAAGGAATGAGAAAGGAAATAAGCAACTGTATGGAGCGAGTATCACAGGTGGAGCTCCGAATTTCCAGCGCTGAGGATGACGTCACCAGCCTACAATTAAAGGTGAGCACATTGGAATTAAAAAATAAACATCTGGAAGAAAATGTCCTGGACTTAGAATCCCGGTCAAGACGGAACAATCTGAGGCTGGTGGGCCTCCCGGAGGGAATGGAGGGACAGGACACATGTTCCTTTTTGGAAAAGTGGATTCCAGAAGCGCTGAACAACACGGAGCTGCAGTCATCGGTCATCTTAGAGAGCGCCCACCGAATCGGCCCACCAAGAGAAAATAAGGCACCACCGAGGACGCTGATTATGAAGTTCCTCAGCTACAGAGAGGATGACGATCTCCAACGCGGTGCGAGGTAAAGGAGAAATTAAATACCAGGATCAACAGGTGCGGTTCTACCCAGATTTGGCCACAGGAATCCAACAATTAAGGAAACAGTTTGACCCCGCCCGTAAAGAGCTGCACAGCCTCGGGATTCATCACGGAGTGATTCATCCGGCAAGACTGCTGGTCACATATAAAGGGAGAACCCACACCTTCAAGACCCCTCAGGAGACGCAGGAGCTTATCAAGCAGATCCAAGGAGAGACTGGTGGGAGCTAAGCATGAACAAGATATAAAGGTAGAATATTTAAGCATTTGCACAGGCATCTGACTGATCTGAAGCATATGTAGCATATATATGCTTCAGATTGCTATATATAGCAATCTATATATCTATATATTCTATATATCTGTATGTATCTATATATTGCTATATATAGCATATATAGCAAGTTTACAAAATATAGATTGTATTATATATATATATATATATAAAAACTATGATGTACAAAGTTGCTATAAAATTTTGGAGTTAAGTTGAAAAACTACAGAAGAGAGTTAATGTTATGTCATTAAAAGCAGTAGAGTCAGGGTGATTGAGAGGAGAAAGAAAGAGTGGTTTGACTGATCCTCGCGGGTGTGGAGCAGTCAATGGCTATAGCGGGAGAAGGAATTTTTTTTTTTTTGATTTTGAGGGGATTACCACAAATGTGGGGAGGGGGAATTTGTTTGTGTGTAGTTTGTAGGATGAATGTTCAACCACTCATGTTTTTGCTTTTCTGTATAAGCATGTTTATATTGCGAGGTAATCTCAAACTCCTCATTGATCATAGACCAAAGCGTTAATCTTAATTTAACTTCATGGAATTGCAGAGGTCTACAAAATTTAAAAAAACTTAAACAAGTTATGAATAAAATAAAAGACATAGGTTCAAAAATTGTGTTTTTACAAGAAACTCATCTAATAGAGGAGGATGTAAAAAGAATCAGGAGTAGATGGCAAGGAAGTGTTTTCACCTCATCATTTTCATCCCGAGCCAGGGGAGTTATGACTCTCATACATAAATCAGTCCCATTTCAAGTGAAAAATGTAATTGGAGACAAATTAGGAAGATATCTAATCATCCAAGGATCTTTGTTATTAGAAAATATAAATCTGGTGAACTTATACGGTACCAGTATAGATGATCAAAACTTCTTCACTACTTTATTTCTTATTTTATCATCACTTACAGGGCAACATATAATAGCAGGGGATTTTAATTGTACATTGAATCCCGGTATAGATAGATCAACAGGACTGGACTGTACGCACAATGGATGCAGGATGATCATTAATCATTTTATGAAAGAATTGAGATTGCTAGATATATGGAGAGAAATGAAACCACAAGTTAAAGCCTACGCTTGTTATTCTAATACCTACAAGACATTCTAACGTATTGACTATTTTTTGATCTTCACAGAATTAAGGTCCAAGATTCAAAACTCTTTCTATGATAACACTGTGATCTCTGATCATGCACCCTGCTGTCTAATATATGTAGATAAGAAATTGACAAAGGATCCAGGTAGATGGCAATTTCAGTATAAATGGCTTCAGGATGAGGAATTTGTTAAGTACATAGAAAAACAGATAGATAGATAGATAGATAGATAGATAGATAGATAGATAGATAGATAGATAGATAGATAGATAGATAGATAGATAGATAGATAGATAGATAGATAGATAGATAGATTAGTTTATTTGACAGGGACAGTGCAATAAACATAGACAATTAATCAATGACAATCAATCTGATGTGTTGCACATAGAGTGTATAGCTATTAGCTAATTTGCAACTCTTGTCCCAGGATGGGCTTTAGAAAAGAGAATCAAGTAAAGAAAAGAAAAGAAATTAAAAAAAAATACACAATAACCACATACATCAATGCAAAAAGATTATAAATACACAATTATAAATATTATAAATATTATAAATATTCATTTGGCATTGTGTTCCAGATGTGACTGTCCTTTATAGAGAAAGCTGTTTGTCCAAATGTGGTTCTGCGGTGGAATATTTTACAGTTATTGTTAACAGAACTCCTGGTGGCTCTGCTGCTGTCCTGTCTTTGGATGAAACCAGCAAGTGGCTCAGGTGCTGATTTATGGAAACATTTGAACGTTAATTTCAGAAAACAGAGGTCAATGAAACTCTCAAAACTCAATAGGTTGTATTTTTTTAAAACATTACAGTGATGCCACCTAATGGGCTTTTTGTCCAAGATTTTTAGGGTTTGATTATATAATGAACCTATATGCCTTATTGTGGAAGGGGCTGTTTGAGCCCAGACTGTCAAACAGTATGATATATGTGAAAAAAAAAACATAGAATGCATATACAGTACAGCTGCTTCGTAAGGTATGTAATATCTAATTAATTTAAAGCAGTTCAGATTTTTTTTTACTGTTTTTGAGATTTTCTTTATATGAAGATTAAATTTGAGTTGAGGATCTAGTACAATGCCAAGGTATTTGAATTCTGTAGCTAAACTGATGTCATGATCATGTATATTAACTTTAAAACGTTGCAGGTTACATTTTTTGATTGAAAAGCACATTGAGACTGTTTTCTGAAGGTTCAGCAATAGATGGTTCTGGAGGAACCACTCTTGGACATCAGCCATACTTGCAGACAGTACATCTGCAGCCTGTGCTGGAGTCTTGGCAGTTGTGTAAATAACTGCATCATCTGCATAAAGTTGGCATGTTGCAGCTGAGCAGTGTAACGGCAAGTCATTAATAAAAATGCTGAAAAGTAAAGGACCAAGAATGGACCATTTTGGGATACCCATGCGGTTGTTTAAAAATGAGGATTTATCCTGGTGAACTGGAGAACACTGTTCTCTATTCTGGAGATAAGATGCAAACCATTCTAATGTATCTGGGGAGAAGTTAAAAGATACCATTTTGGATAAAAGCAAACTGTGGTTTACAGTATCAAAAGCCTTTTTGAGATCTAGAAAAACAGCTCCTACCACATTTCCCCTGTCCAAGGACTGTTTGACGTTTTCAATAAGGCAACAATTTGCTGTTTCTGTTGAGTATCCTGGTCTAAAACCAAATTGATGTGGATGAAGAAGTTGACTGTCTTGTAAGTAGTCTATCAGATGTGTAGCTACAACTTTTTCAAGAACGTTAGACAGGACTGGTAAGATAGAGATTGGGCGGTAATTGCATATATCATCTTTACTGCCTGATTTATGAACTGGTATGACAACAGCTTTTTTCCAGCCAGATGGAAATGTACTAGACCCAATGGAGAGATTAATGAGATGAGTCAGTGGTTTGATTAATATTTTGCTGTGCATTTTGAGAAAGGAGGTGCTCATATTGTAGATATTAGTTTTTGAGTTTGACAGTGTTTTAACAATACCAGCAATTAACTCCTCATTTACCTCATCGATGTGAAAATAATCTGTTGGAAGTATGGAATTTGTGTTGTTGAGCACATTTGGCAGCACAAAATTTTTTGTTAAGTCTTCCACAGAGCCCACAAAGTATGAATTAAATTCATTTGCCAAAGTAGCCTTGTCACTGACGGTCTTGCCATTGATTCTAAGTTCCTTTAGCCCCTTCTGATCATTTTTTTTATTAGTTAAGTTATTTAAATGCCTCCATAGGGAACTGTTGTTACCCTTTGCATGATCTATCAGTTTATTGTAATAAGATACTTTTGATTTTCGCAGCTCATGTACCACTTTATTTCTTAAACTTTTGTACACAAGGTGATCATTTTGTAGTTTAGAGGTTAATGATGTTTTCAATGCATGGTCTCGCCTCTTCATAAGTTTTCTTATTTCATTATTTAACCATGGTAGGCTAATCTTCTGTTGTCTACTTTTAATTTGCTTTGTAAATTTTTCTATAGACTTTGTGATTGTTGCAGTTATAAAATTACAACAATCATCTACTTCATATATTGACATGAGCTGCTCCCAATTTTGATTCTCTAAGTAATGTTCAAACTCCTCATTTTTTGATTTGGGAATAATAAAATTTGATTTGTCAATATTGACTCCCCCAAAATACTGTAGTCGCTTTTTAGTAAGTTTTCTGACAGCAAGAACCATGTTATGATCTGAGAGACCAGTTACAAGATTATAGGTTCTGGTTATTCGTTCTGGTTTATTAGTAAATACCATGTCAGTAAGTGTTCTGGATTGTTTGGTTATCCTGGTGGGTCCTTTGATCATTTGTTGGTAATTAAATTTAGTCATGAGGCTTTTCAGTTTCTGTTTGTCCTTTTTATCAGACCAGTTAATATTAAAGTCACCATGAATTATTGTTTCTCTGTTCTTCTCAAGTTGTTTAACCAGATCACTTAATTCATTATAAAAGGAAGAATTGTGTGACGGTGGGTTGTACACTACTGCAATGTTGAAATTCATTACCGGAGAGAGACATACATTAACAGCTAAACATTCGAGTGAAGTATTCAAATCAACCAGTTGACATTTATATTTCTCTTTGATGTAAATTAAAACACCTCCTCCCCTCCCTACCTGCCTGTCTTTTCTAAAACACTGATAGCCCACAATATCGATCATATTAGTGTCTATGTTCCTGTGTAGCCAGCTTTCTGAGAGACAAAGGCAGTCCAGATTTGAGTCCAACAGCAACACCGAAATCTCATCTCTTTTGGGGATTATGCTCCGTATGTTTAAATGTCTGCCGAGGATCCCCTTAGGTTTAGCCTTGGTGTCCCAAAGAACTCGTGCATGATTAACAGTTTGGAAAAATAAATGTTTTTGCTTTTCTACAGCTCGGTTTTGTGCTAACCCAGTGGTCTGCTGTTTAATAGTGGCAGGTCCAGGGTTAAGGTGAATATCTCCTGCCAGAAGTAGCAGAAATAACAGTACTTTAAATGCATACCCTCTGCCATATTGTGATTTTTGCTTAACAGCCATGTTTGCCTTATTTTGAAAGCTTTTTCTCAGGGCTTTTAAAGACCACATAGAGTACAGGGTGAGATGTCCATGTCCAAATCCATATAAATAAAACTTTTTAACTTCACCTTTAGTTGAGTTTGCCGGAAAATCCTTCTTGTAGCAGGTCCAGACACACAAAGACATAACGAAGAGGAAATAGATAAGTAGAGAAGGCTTAGGAGTGATGCCCATCAGCCCACTTTTTAATCCGGTGGCAGCCATCTTCAGTCTTTTTTGGAAAGAAAAGGAAAAAGAAAAATCTGTGTATAGTAAAATAAATTCTGCTTATGTCGCCAGTATCCGATCGTCCTTGAAACCAGCTGGGCCTCAGCTAGCCAACTAGCCCCTTCCGCTGCTGGTCCTGTTGCTCATGGCCGCTGAAACCGAGCTCCTGTCCCGCTCCTCCAACCGAGTCTCGTCGCACACCACCGCTGCCACCGAGCTCCGCTGGGGTCACGGTAAGTCCTCCGCTGGGCACCGCCGCCTACCGCCGTCTGCCTGGGTGAAATCTCTGCTGAGCCCCGTCAACAAATAGCCACCTGCCTGGTAGTATCTCCGCTGGGCCTCGCAACTGGGCTCCAATTCAGGATGGTGTTAGGTAGAATGACTGGCGCCAGCGCTGGAGTGGATGAGTTCTTTGATATCAATACTACACAAACATCAGCATGTATAAAGTGGGAGGCTTTCAAATCTTTTATTAGGGGGCATATTATTAGTTATACAGGTTCAAAATCTAAGAAGACTCAAGAGGAGAGAGTCCAATTGGAACATTAAATAAAAATTCTTCAAGAAAAAGTGTATGCAGGAAGGGATCCAAAGTTAGAGAACGAATTACTGATTCTGAGAGCTGAATATGACAAAAAATCAGCGAATAGAGCTGCCTCGAGTCTTCTAAGATTGAAGCAATCTTTTTATGAACAAGGTGAAAAATCAGGGAAATTATTGGCATGGCAGATTAAACAATTAGAATTTAAAACACCAATCACCAGTATTATAAGTAATGGACAGCCAGTTGTAGATCCTTTAGAAATTAACAGTGCCTTTACAGATTATTATGAAAAACTATATGATACAAAAAAATGAAACTGACTTAACAAAACTAAATGGGTTTTTTGATGGACTATCTATACCATGTATTCCAAATGAAAACAGGGTGATACTGGAGTCTAAAATTAGTCAAGAAGAAGTTGGGCTAGCCATCGATAATATGAAATCAGGAAAAAGTGCAGGACCAGATGGTCTTCCAGTTGACCTTTATAAAAACATTAAGAATAAATTAATAAAACCATTTTTGGAAATGGTTTTAGAAGCATTTCAAAATAGTAATTTACCACCACACATGAATAATGCCTTAATTATACTGTTGCCAAAACCAGGTAAACCCCTAATAAATGTGAAAATATGAGACCAATAAGCCTATTAAATGCTGACCTTAAGATAATCTGTAAAATTTTAGCAAGACGACTACAAGAAATATTACCAAATATTATTAACCGAGATCAGAATGGCTTTATAAT
This sequence comes from Pholidichthys leucotaenia, assembly GCA_020510985.1. Lineage (NCBI taxonomy): Eukaryota > Metazoa > Chordata > Actinopteri > Cichliformes > Pholidichthyidae > Pholidichthys > Pholidichthys leucotaenia. Next base: position 180,509,417 of record CM035850.1, on the reverse strand, counting down.
GGGAAGACAAGGCTTCCATAATGTAAGAAGACTATTTAATATTATTTATTCTAATAAAGAAGCACCGGATACAGCTCTCCTATCATTGGACGCCGAAAAGACCTTTGATAGGCTCGAATGGCCCTTTCTTTTTGAAGTCCTACAAAGGTTTGGACTTGGAAATAATTTCATAAAATGGGTTCAGATAATATATAATAATGCTACAGCAGAAATCCTAACAAACAGCAATATCTCAAAATCAATAAATATCAATAGAGGATGTCGACAAGGCTGTCCACTTTCACCTTTACTGTTTACTATGTCAATTGAACCTTTAGCGATGGCAGTACGTTTACATCCACAAATATATGGAATTAAAGTAGGACCAACAGGACATAAAATCTCCCTGTATGCTGATGACATAATTTGGTTTATGTCGAATCTTAAAAAATCAATTCCAACCTTGAAATTTAATAAAGAATTTTGGGGAAATATCAGGATATAAAATAAATAAAAAATCTTCAATATTAATGCTAAATGAGACCCAGAGAAATCACTCAGCTCCTGAGGTAAATCAATTCAATGTTGTAAATCAGTTTAAATATTTAGGAATTCAAATTGTGCCTAAGCTAGAATCAGTCATCAGTGTCAACTATGAAGCCTTAATGACAGATATTAATGAGTTACTTCAGAGGTGGATGCCACTACCAATGTCGATGATTGGGAGAATTAATATACTTAAAAGTAATATCTTACCAAAAATACTTTATTTATTTCAATACATTCATTTACCACCACCTTCAGATCTATTCTCAAGAATTAAAAAAAAGTTAGTGGAATTTATATGGGACAATAGGAAGGCTAGATTACGTCTGCCCTTACTATATTTACCATTTGATCGTGGAGGTCTGAAATGTCCAAACTTTATGTTGTATTACTGGTCAGCACAACTGTGGTCTATGACATATTATTTTTCATCAAATGATCTCCCTCACTGGACTGAAATGGAATCATACAATTTACCTTTACCTCTTCCCTTATTCATATACTCAGACTCGGCTAAAAAATTACAGAAACAAGTTAAAAATCCAATTGTAAAGCATATGATCAAAATATGGTGTGAAACCAAAAAATATTTAAAAGAACCACACTTACTGTCACAATTTAGCCCAATATGGGGTAATCAATATTTTACACCAGGGAGAGCGGATGCTGTATTTAAAGTATGGAATTTAAAAGGGATTCAAAAGATTCAAGACTTATATTTGTCACGTTCAGATAACATAATGTCTTTTGAAGAACTGAGGATCAAATTTAATCTTAATAGAACACATTTTTTTTAAATATCTTCAGCTTAGGAACTTTATTTTATTTTTTTATTTTTTTTCCCGGTTCCGGTTCCGCTGGACCAGTGGCGCCACATGAGTCGGCTGCCCATTGCAACAGCCTTTTTTTTATCTTCCTTCTTCTTTCTACACCTTTCACTCTGTAGATATATCACGGACGCACGGATCGCCCCGGGGATCTCCCGGGTCGGCGGACGGAGCCACTGTTTGCAGCGGGAGACGTTGCAGCGGGGAGGAGCTGGTGCTAGCTAGCACTTGGCCGCCGCCCGGTGCTAATGGGAAACTCGACATACCGGGAGCTGTAGCGAAAACGACGCGGGTGGCGGGCTGAAGTTTAGGCGGCGTGCAAGAAATATAAGACAGAATAATAAAGAGCGATGGCAAGAACCAAGCAGACCGCCCGTAACATCTACTGGAGGAAGAAGCCCCCCAGGAGGCAGCTAGCCACCAGGGCTGTTCGGAGAGGCGCTCCGGCCACCGGTGGAGTGAAAAGGCCTCAGCGTTACAGGCCCGTGGCTCTGAGAGAGATCCGTCACTACCAGAAATCCACGGAGCTGCTCATCCGTAAGCTGCCCGTCCAGCGCCTGGTGAGGGAGATCGCTCAGGACTTCAAGACCGTCCTGCGCTTCCTGAGCTTCGCCGTCATGGCTCTGCAGGAGACCAGAGAGGCCTACCTGGTGGGTCTCTTCTTCGCTAAGAGGGTCACCATCATGCCCAAAGACTTCCAGCTGGCCCGCCGCATCAGCAGAGAGAGAACTTAGACTTTCTGCTGCACATTCACCAACCATAATGCTCCGCACTGTGTGTCTATATATATATATATTTATAGTAATATGTACATATGTTTACTAGATGTTCTTGTTTTTTTTTCTTGCCTTCTGATTATTGCGTTGAGTGTTGCTATCGCTGTGCTGCTGCAATCCTGGAATTTCCCCATTGTGGGACTAATAAAGGCTTATCTTATCTTATCTTATCTTATTCGATCAAATCAAAATAATGTTCTCATCTGACCTACTTATTCATCCTTGGAAAAAATTTTGACGAAAGATAGTAAGAGAAAGGGTATTATTTCAGAGTTTTATAACTCATTGACACTATCCTCAAGTGAAAACTCACAGAAAAGACTGAATTATTGGAAAGAAGACCTGCAAACTGAAATTTCAGAGGAACAATGGGAATTGGCTTGTACAGAAGCTCAAACCAAATCAATAAATGTACATCTTAAATTGATACATTTTAAATGGTTAATGTGGATGTATGTTACACTGGTGGAGTTAAATAGATATAACAAAAACATACCAGATACGTGCACAAAATGCACGGAAAGTAAAGGAACCCTATTTCATTGTTTATGGGAATGTAGAAAAATTACAATGTTTTGGGAAGAGGTGAGGGTAACAATTGAAAAAATAATTTCAAAACAAATCATATTGAATCCTAAATTGTTTTTGTTGGGTCTGTACCCAGAAAAACATAACTTTAATAAGAGTGAAAGAGCATTCATAGACCTCAGTTTGCTTAATGCCAAAAAATGTATTGCACTACTGTGGAAAAAGACTCATAGACCAGATGTGACTCAGTGGTTAAGACAGATGTTAACAAACCTAGGGGTACAAATAAGTAACAAAAAAAAAACAAAAAAAAACCTTCCACTAGAAAGAATAACATACATACTGAAATCAAAGGAAACTGTGTTTGAGAATATATGGAGACCTTTCATTGATTATGTAAAGAATTTAAACATAACTTTTGAAGAAGAAGGTGAATGATGTGTGTGGACCTTGTAAATTCCAAACTGGTGGATGTATAATATGTATACTTATGTAATGGATTGCCTAGACTAAACAGAGGAGCATTGTTGAAGACCTGCCTTTGTTAGTGGTTGTTGGTGTTTTTAGTACCTTTTTTTTAAATTACTTTATTGTTAGTGTTTGATTGTTTGTGTTGTGTTTGTAAAAAAAAAAAAAAAAAAGGTTCAATAAAAAATATTGTGGAAAAAAAACAACTATTGGCTCCCCTACATTTCTGTTAGATAACACAGCAGTTCAGCCAGATAATTGCTGTAATTACAAATGTGTTGCTCTGTTCATGTTGATTTCTGTTGTTAATATTGGAACAAGATTTTTTTTTTTTTTTTTTTTTCTTGCCTTCTGATTGTTGCTCTGAGTGTTGCTATCCCTGTGCTGTTGCAATCCTGGAATTTCCCCATTGTGGGACTAATAAAGGCTTATCTTATCTTATCTTATCTTAAGATGGAAAATTAGAGGAATAAAAAGTCAAATGTGAGACATTCCCCACACAAGTCTAACAATGGTCTGGACACAATTCTTGACCCTCTCAGCTGAACATCTGGTAGCACACATGTGTTGGAAGAAACTCCTGAATGAGTCACTTCCTGTAACCATCACTGAGTTTCTGACTCCTCTCTGCTGGAGTTGATCTCAGGATACAAATACGATCAAATCAGTCAACACAAAGTGAGAGAATTTGGGTTGTGAGCAACAACAAAGAAACTAAAAATCTTCTATTTATTGCTGATTTAGTAGCAGCTGATTATATCTGTAGATCTTCTTCATTACTTTGCTCAGTTAAAGTTGTTTTAAATGTGATGCAGAGATTTGGCCTTAAAATACATTTACAAGTTTAAGAGTGTTTAACAGTATAAACATTGTAGATGTAAAAAACTGATAAAAATGAATGAAAAATTGATTCTTCTTTCAGTGAGTTTCAAACTAATGACAATTTAGGATTTTTTTCTATTTTTATCTGCTGACAAAGCTGCTTTTCTTTTGTATTTCCTTTGATTGTTTCACAATAAAAGCCTCCCTGTGGTGTTCAGTTTTACTGTGAAACAATAAAGGAAACAGACTGGTTTCTGGACCATTTGCTGCAGTGCAAGGAGAAGGAAGCAGCGCTGAAAAGTGGAGACAGGGACTGCTACAGGGAGGTTAAATACCGGTTTAACAGAGAGCTGAAGAGGGCTAAATCTGTGTACTCAGAGAGACTCCAGCAGCAGTTCACTGCTAATGATTCGGCTTCCGTGTGGAGAGGACTGAGGCAAATCACCAACTATCGGCCTCAGGCTCCTAAAGGTCAGGATGACAAAGCCCTTTGTCAGAGACTGTCCCAACACTATGCCCGTTTTGACACCTCGTCATCTGTGTCCAACTCCCCCCCTCCCTCCAGCTCCACAGCCTCCACATTCCCTACTTCATTTAAGGCACCCCCCCCCTCCTCCCCCCCTCCCCTTATCATCAGTGAGCAGGATGTGCTCAAACAGTTCTCCAGACTGAACCCGCGCAAGGCCCCCGGCCCAGACGGCGTGTCTCCCTCCACCCTGAGACTCTGTGCGAAACAGCTGGCTCCTGTATTCACAGACATTTTTAACACCTCCCTTAAGTTATGCCACGTGCCGTCCTGCCTCAAATCCTCCACCATCATCCCTGTCCCCAAGAAGCCACGGATCACTGGACTTAATGACTACAGACCTGTAGCGCTCACCTCTGTAGTCATGAAGTCCTTTGAGCGCCTGGTCCTGTCCCACCTCAAGTCCATCACCACCCCTCTCCTGGACCCGCTGCAGTTTGCCTACCGAGCCAACAGGTCTGTAGACGATGCAGTCAACCTGGCCCTCCACTCCATCCTGCAGCACCTGGACTCCCCGGGAACCTACGCCAGGATCCTGTTTGTGGACTTCAGCTCCGCATTCAACACCATCCGCCCAGCTCTGCTCCGGGACAAGCTGTCCCTGCTCAACGTGCCTGACTCCCTCTGCAGGTGGATCATCGACTTCCTGACGGACCGGAGGCAGCATGTGCGGCTGGGAAAGACTGTCTCAGACTATACTAGCATCAGCACCGGATCACCCCAGGGCTGTGTACTTTCCCCCCTACTCTTCTCCCTTTACACCAACTCCTGCACCTCCAGCCACCAGTCTGTCAAGTTGATCAAGTTTGCGGACGACACCACCCTCATCGGGCTCATCTCCAACGGCGACGAGTCCGCCTACAGGAGAGAGGTGGCCCAGCTGGCGTCCTGGTGCAGCAATAACAACCTGCAGCTGAACGCTCTGAAGACAGTGGAGATGATTGTAGACTTCAGGAAAGTCACTACTCCTCTGCCCCCCCTCACCCTCTCAGGCTCTCCCATCACCACTGCTGATTCCTTCCGCTTCCTAGGCACTACCATCACCAGGGACCTCAAATGGGAGCTGACCATCAGCTCACTCATCAAAAAAGCCCAGCAGAGGATGTTCTTCCTGCGGCAGCTGAGGAAGCTCAAGCTACCCACCAAGATGTTAGTGCAGTTCTACACAGCCATCATCGAGTCCATCCTCACCACCTCCATAACCGTGTGGTACGCAGAAGCCACTGCCAGGGACAGACTAAGGCTGCAGCGTGTCGTGCGCACTGCTGAGAAGGTGATCGGCTGCAAGCTCCCATCTCTCCAGGATCTGTACATCTCCAGGACCCGGAGGCGTGCTGGCCGGATCATAGCCGATCCCTCACACCCTGGTCACGTACTGTTTGCCCCCCTCCCCTCTGGTAGAAGACTTCGGTCCATCCAGACTAAAACCTCCCGTCACATGAACAGCTTCTTCCCCTCTGCCATTAGACTGCTGAACACTAAGTGACTCTCGTGCACCATGTACAGCAGCTCAACCAGACTCATGTCAATCATCACTGTTTTCTTCCTGCATTACCGACTGCACTATATAGTTCTCCACAGTATCTGCTGCTGGCTAATATATATTTTAACTGTTGACCAGTATCACTTAATCTTATCCTACACTTTATTACATGTATAGTTTATTTCTCTTATCTTATCATGTTTAATGTTGCAGCATTGTACCGAGACAAATTCCTAGTTTGTGTACTACATGAACAATGGCAATAAACCTGATTCTGATTCTGATTCTGATTCTGAGTCTGTTTCTGACATGAGGAAGGCTGAATTCTGACTAAAGTCCAACAATCATGGAGGTTTGCAGAGATTTTCAAAGTGCTGAGAAGTGACCCAGAGAGACGGTTTCAAACAGCAGCTCCATGTTTCCACAGTGGATCCGTGGCCCAGTGACCATATTTCTACTGGGACCAGTGTGACTGTGCTGAGTCAGCATGAAGAGAGTGAAGTGTAGAAACAGGAGATGTTGGACTCACCAGTGTTTGGAGAGAAAAACCTGATGGACTCGGCTGAATCTTCTCTCACAGACAAACAGGACGTCTGAGCTGCTGCTCTCACACACTTGAACTCTGGTTTCTGGAAAGTGACGCAGAAAACTGGTGTTTCTGGTTTGATCCGCCTCCTTGCTGCAGCTCTGTCTGTCAGAGTTTGATTCCTCCCTCTGAGGGAGGTTATAAAAGTCTCCAGGTCTAAGATCAACAGAGGTAATAAAGTGAGGGATGAGGACAAAGTTCATGACTACATAAAACTTGTGCATTGATCACAGGGTGAGGTATAGTGATTGTTTAGCTGCTGCTTTCACACACTTTAACCTTCATTTCTATAAAGTGACGCAGAAAACTGGTGTTTCTGGTTTGATCCGCCTCCTTGCTGCAGCTCTGTCTGTCAGAGTTTGATTCCTCCTCTGAGGAACGTTAAACTGCTCTGATGAAAATCAAACCTGTTTAACAGAGGTAATAAAGTGGTGAGATCAGCTTGATAGAATCCCACTGGAGTTCAGAAGCCCTAAAGTCCTGAATAGAAACAAAGTTCACATTAATGATGTTGAATATACAGGGGCGGTCCTGGGTCACATGGTGCCCTAGGGTCAAGAAAACATTTGGTGCCTCCCTCTACATTGTAACATCTCTGATAACAAAGTAGAAATCAACCAAAGCAGATCTAGAGCTTTAATGATGCTGTGACCTTTGACCTTTGAAGCCGAAAGCCACAGCCACAGGTGCTAGTCCCAAGGTCAACCTGTGGACCAAGTTTGGTGAGCCGAGCTTCATGGGTTCTCCAGTTAGAGTTCAGACAGTCAGACAGACGCAGACGACCTCCGTAATTAGCCAGTTACAATAAAGAGAGTAATCTATTACCTCATGGAACTGTGGAGAAAGGATTGATTGTTCACAAATCTGAGTTTGTTCATCATCAACGTTGTTACAGCTGTTGTTTCTTTTTAGTGGAAAAATCACATGAAGTTTGAATTTCTTTGATTTTCTTTCCATCAGCATTAAGAGTTCATGGAGAATTTAGAGGGTTAATCATGGATCAGATTTTGTCAGTCATCAAAAGACCTTTAAATATTCAAAGTTTTTACAATAAAAAGAAGAATTTATTTCAACATTTCCCTGTTTCTAAAGTAATAAATGTGTATTTGAAAGGAAAATTGTGACTTTCTGTGTTTTTCTTGACTAAACCAGTCGTCCAAAGTTGAAGCAGATGTTTTGTTGGATCAACTTTCACATTAACAAGAGTCACTGATTTCAAACTAATCAATTGTCAGCAGTAGGAGCAGCAGAGGATTAAAACCCTGAAGCAGTTTGACTTGGTTTCTGTGTTAGTCTGCAAATGTGGGCTGAACTGGCTGAACTGCTGTTGGTTCAGCAAGAACTGACTGACTGAGGGAAGAAAAATGAAAGTTCTCACAGTTTCTGTGGATTATTTTTCATCACTGAGTCTAAACTGGAACCACTTGAACACGACAAGCTGAGACTTTTCTCACACATTAAATGAGAACAATTATTCACTATATATATTTTATTTATTTATTTATATCTGTTCTTTCTTGCATATAATCAGGTTTTTCCAAGTTGTTTTCTTCACTGGGATTATGTTCCAATGAGAACCTCTTAAATGATTGATGTTACTTCAGGTTCCTTTTAACATTTTTCTCAGACTGTTCCAGACATTATTTTTGACTTCTTTGAACTGATTATTATGATCATTATTATTATCATCAGAGCCTTATTGTTCTCATTTTCAGTGCTGCTCTGCAGGCTTCTATCTGCTAGTTTTAGTTCTGCTTGCATATAGCTGTCAGTCTGATTTCTGAGACGACTCCTATTGGAGTCAGCACTGCTATTCCATCGTTTGGGGATGGACACAGACTAAGTTCACCTGGGGGATGGGGGGCGGCTCACCTGGCTGATGGATCTGGACTTTATTTATTTTCCCCCACTTCTTTTTTCCTTTATTTCTTCCTTTTTTTTGGGGGGGGGGGATTTCTTATTCAGCTTCTCTCCAAATATTTCATTACATGTCTGTTAGTTCACAGAAGTTAGAAGGTGGTTCCTCAGATTTTTCAGTTGGAATGTTAAAGGACTGAATAATGCGGTCAAGCGGTCAAAGGTGTTTTCCCATCTTCAGCGCTTCAAAGCTGATCTACTGTTTCTTCAGGAAACTCATCTCCATGACCAAGATCATTGGAGACTTCAATGCTCATGGGTAGCTGATATTTTTCATTCTTTTTTCAACTCAAAAGCCAGAGGAGTAGCTAATTTAATTCATAAAAAATTCCTTCTCAACTTCTAAAATAACAATTGATAAAATGTCAGATAGCTGATTATTGCAGGGAGCTTATTTCACCTCCTGTTTTATTGGTTAACATTTACACTCCTAATGTGGACAGTCCGGACTTTATGAATAGATTATTTAGTCCTCTCCCTTTCTTAGATATACATTTTCTAATTATAGCTGGAGATCTTGTGTTCTAAACTTGTCTTTAGACCCTTCTTCTTCTCGCTTCCTCACTCAATCCTCGATGGCTAAATCAATATCTGAGTTGATGCACCAACATGGGTTTGTCGACCCCTGGAGGTTTTTCAACCCACAAACCAGGGCAGATTCCTTCTCTTCTCAGGTGCATCAAACCTAAACTTCCACCAGTTTCATCAATCAAATTTGTCAAACTGGTGCTGAAACGCTCAGTCTAACCAGTCAAATGCATCGTTGCACCGCGTTCACTTCAGTGTTTACAGCGAGTAACGGAACACATCTGTAAACAGAGTGTGTGATTTAAAAAAAAAAACTCACCCGTGAGGTTTTCACCACCGTCCCTTCCTCTGTCTCCCCCAGCCTGCCCGTGGACGCCTCACCACGTCTCCGTCCTGACCGCGTGTGTGAAGCGCTGGGTTTGTGTTGAAAAACATGCGCCTGTTCCAAAAGCGGCCCATGGCGGGAGCGCGCGTTACGAGAGTAGACGACATTACAATGAGTGTTTGAACATCTTTAGAGGTAAAATCATTACTACATCTGGTCAGTGAGCTTTTAGATGGCGTATTAGAGAGTGATAATACGTATTAGTGAGCATATTAGATGGCGGCAGCGCGCTCGGACGCAGCGGCCCCTCTTGGCATCAGCAAGTGTGAGAGTTTTGAGTGTTGTGATCACGCCACACGTACATTCTGTAAAACTTACAACCGTGAGACCTTATTAAACATCAAGGTACTGCATGCTGCAAGAATCGCGGCGATCGGTTGTGATTTGGACATCCTACGCCAGCACGGAATTCTGGCGGAGTCCCCGCTGGAAGCTACCCGTGAGAGGAGGAAGTGGAAGTGGAGGGAACGCAGGAAAAAGCGAGGAAAAAGGGCCGGGATCCATGCTAGGCTAAAGGCTAACCCCTCCAGACCAGCGGTACCGTCGCTTCTTCTCTCAAACGTCCGCGCCCTCGAAAACAAGGTGGACGAACTGCGTCTGCTGAGAGAAACCCGGAGAGAGTGGAGGGACTGCTGTGTGTTTGTTTTCACCGAGACATGGCTCGACGACAACATTCCTGACGAGGCCATTCAACTGGAAGATATGGCGATGTTCCTTGCCGACAGGGAAACGGCGAGCTCCGGTAAGAGCCGGGGGGGTGGGCTATGCATTTATGTTAACAAGAACTGGTGCGTTAATGCCACGTTAGTGTCTAAACACTGCTCTCCGTTGGCGGAGTTCCTTATTGTAAATTGTCGGCCTTATTATCTGCCGAGGGAATTCAGCAACGTGTTTGTAGTCGGTGTTTACATAGCGCCGAGCGCTAACGCTAAAGCTAATGCTAAGAAGGCACTCGGGGTACTGCACAATGCAATCAGTGAAATCCAAACTTCACACCCAGACAGTTTTGTGGTGGTTGCGGGGGATTTTAACCACACCAGCCTAAAGACTGTGCTCCCCAAGTTTAAACAATGTGTAGACTTTAAGACCAGAGGAGAGAATATGTTGGACTTAGTGTACACAAACACAGATGCATATAAGGCGATACCCCGCCCCCAACTTGGCCTTTCTGATCACATATCTGTGATGCTGCTGCCTGCCTACAAACCTTTATTGAAGCGCAGCAGGCCAGCAGTGAAACAAATCAGGATTTGGCCAGAGAGTGCAACCCCTGCACTGAAAGACTGTTTTCAGCACACAGACTGGAAGGTCTTCAAAATAGCAGCCTCCCAGGAAGACAGGACAGATCTGGAGGAGTATGCTGATTCGGTCACCAGCTATATCGCGAAGTGCACAGAGGATTTCACTACAGTGAAGACCATCACTATGCGGGGTAATCATAAGCCCTGGATGACTGCAGAGGTGCGCTCGCTGCTCACAGCCAGAGATGCAGCGTTCAGAGCGAAGGACAGGATCGCCCTCCGCTCAGCCAGGTCTGCGCTTTCAAAGGGAATTAAGGCGGCAAAGCGCGCCTATGCGGAGAAAATCCAGGGACACCTCTGTGACACTAGGAACACCAAGCACATGTGGCAGGGAGTTCGGACACTGACGGGCTATAAGCCTAGGCAGGGGGTCGATGATGACGACGCGTTGCTTCCAGACAGGCTTAACGACTTCTTTGCATGTTTTGAAGCATCAAACTCGACAATCAGAGGGAGGGCTGGCCCTCCCCCACCATCGGTCAGACCAGCTTTTACCATCAACACAGCGGACACACGGAGGCCCCTAACCAGAGTCAACCCACGCAAAGCTGCAGGTCCAGACAACATTCCGGGACGTGTGCTCCGAGACTGCGAGAGCGAGTTGGCGGATGTCCTGACTGACATTTATAACATCTCCCTGAGTCAGGCCATCGTTCCCAGATGCTTCAAGACCTCTATCATTGTACCGGTGGCAAAGAAACCAGTTGTGTCCTGTTTGAATGACTATCGTCCTGTTGCACTGACACCAATTGTGATGAAGTGTTTTGAACGGCTTGTCAAACCACACATTACAGCCTGCCTCCCTGCATCACACGACCCGCTCCAGTTTGCATATCGTTCAAACCACTCCACGGAGGATGCTTTAGTCACCACCCTACACTCTGTCATCACCCACCTGGACCAGAAAGACACCTACGCCAGACTCCTGTACATTGATTTCAGTTCAGCATTCAACACCATTATTCCCCAGAGACTGATGGAGAAATTATTCCTTCTCGGTCTGAATACCGCCACATGTCTCTGGATCCTGGATTTCCTGACTGAGAGACCTCAGTCTGTCCGGGTTGGAAACAACATCTCCAAGTCTGTCACGCTGAGTACCGGATCCCCTCAAGGCTGTGTACTCAGTCCACTGTTGTTTACACTTCTAACACATGACTGTGTATCCAGACACGAGGAGAACCAGATTATTAAGTTTGCAGATGACACCACAGTGGTGGGACTTATCCAGAGGGATGAGGAATCAATGTACAGGGAAGAAGTGAGAGACCTGGAGGGCTGGTCCAGGGAGAACAATCTGGTGCTCAACGTGGACAAAACAAAGGAGATGATTATCGACTTCCGGCAGTCGCAGCCTGAGCACGCCCCCCTCAGCATTGGCGGCCGTTTAGTGGAGAGAGTAGAAAACATCAAGTTCCTCGGAGTGCAGATCTCGCAGGACCTGATCTGGAGCAAGAATTCCTTGGGGATCAGGAAGCGGGCTCAGCAGAGACTGCACTTCTTGAGGAAACTCAAACAGGCCTCTCTCCCCATCTGCATCCTCAGGACCTTCTACAGAGGTGTGGTGGAGAGTGTTCTGACGTACTGCATTGCTACATGGTACTCCAGCTGCAGTATGTCAGACAAAAAAGCCCTGCAGAGGATAGTCAAGGGGGCGGAGAGGGTAATTGGAGTCTCCCTCCCCTCTGTCCAAGAACTTTTTCAGAACCGTTGTAGGAGCAGGGCACTAAACATTGTCAAGGACCGTTCTCACCCTCTGTATAAACACTTTGAACTTCTTCCATCTGGTAAATGATTCCGGAGCATCAGAGGCAGAACCACCAGACTGATCAACAGCTTCCTTCCACAAGCTGTCAGGATGCTGAACAGCTGACCCGGAATCTCTCATACACACTACTGCACCTATGGACATTTTGTATATTATAGTTAGTTATTCTTTTTTTTCCCCAAGTATGTCTCAGGGATGTGTGAATGGATGGGGGGTGGGGGTGGGGGGTGGAGCTATGTGGGAATGTGTCTTAAATCATGCTGCTTCTTATATGGATGCCGAGAGAAACGCAATTTCATCTTGCCTGCACTACAGTTGTATGTACAGCAATATGACAATAAAGTTTGATTTGATTTGATTTAAAACTGAATCTCCATCGTGGACAGAGAAATGCACCCATCTATCCATCCATCCATCCATCCATCCATCCATCCACCTATCCACCCATCCATCCATCCATCCATCCCCCCCCCTCGCCGTCCCGTTGTAAATCTAAATCTAAATCTCTAAATCTAAAAAAAACCCAAAGATTATGTTGTTTGGAAATTATAAAATAAATCATGAAATAATGGTAACGATAGATGATACCAGAATAGAAACAGTACAGGAAAATAAGTTTCTGGGGACACTAGACAATAAAATCTGCTGGAAACCTCACATCAGTCACATCCGGGCCAAGTTAGCAAAATGTATAGGCATACTGGGGAAGACTAGACACATCTTGGACTATAAATCATTGGTCTTACTGTACAATTCACTGTTTCTACCTTATCTTAACTACTGTGTAGAAGTCTGGGGAAACACCTACAAGACCAACCTACAGGCAATATGCACATCACAAAAAAGAGCTATAAGGATAATAAACAATGCAGGATATAGAGACCATACCAATTCATTGTTCTTAAAGTCACATGTCATAAAGTTCATGGATTTAGTTAAATATAAGACAGCACAAGTAATGTACAGGGCAATTAATAATCAACTCCCAACTAATATACAAAAAATATTTAAAAAAAGAGACAACGATCATAATTTGAGAGGAGACTTAAACTTTACAAAACCCAAGATACGAACAACCAAGAAAAGTCTGTGCATATCTGTCTGTGGGGTGGATTTGTGGAACAGTCTGGAGCCGGAACTGAAACTATGTACAAACAGAAATCAATTCAAAAAGAGGTATAAACATTATTTGCTGAAAGGATATATGTTAGAAGGGTAGTATTTATATGTACGATTCATTATGTTCACTCTGGGACATTATGGGACACTATGGAATGGTGGGTGGGACAGCACTGTGTATATCTGTGTTGTTTGAGGCTGGTTTTGATGTATGGACTTCATTGTATGTTAGAATGGATGGATGTTAATGTTGATTTGTAAAAAATACAGTAAATTGTTTACTTGGGGTCTTAAAGGTGGTAATTTTTATAAAATTCACATGGGTGTATTTATGGAAAAGAGGAGATGGAATTAATAAATGTTCACTTCTTCATTCTCCCTTTCAAACAGTGTATACTGTTACTTTATTGCATTTGCCATTTGCTTGTATTTGTTATATTTTTGTGTTCGAAATAAACATCTATCTATCTTTTTTAAATAAATTTATAATTTTGTTTTCTTGCAAATTTGCATTTTTTTTCCTCACAAATTTGCAACATTTTTCCTCAAATTGATCTTTTTTCCTCATAATTTTTTAAAGTTATTCTCATAAATTTGCATTTTTTCTAGTGATTTATTTCCATATATTTGTAAAAAAAATATTCTGGTGAATTTCTTTTTCTCATAAATTTGCAACTTTATTCACATAAATTTTGATCATTTTTCAAATATATTTGATTTTGTTTTCTTGTAAATTTGCAAAATTATTCTTGTAAAGTTGTATTTTTTTCTTTGCAAATTTGTAAAAATTTCCCTGCAAATTGGTCTTTTTTCTCATAATTTTTTTAAGTTATTCTCATAACTTAACTGGGGTGACCGAGCCTTTTCTGTTGCTGCCCCCAGGCTCTGGAATAATCTCCCCCCTGACCTACGTGCTATCTCTGACCTGACCCTTTTTAAATCTGAACTTAAGACATATTTGTTTAGGATGGCTTTTAATACCCAGTAGTGGTGATATTTGTCTTGGCATTTGTTTTTATTTTATTTTTAGGTTGTTTTTGTTTATGTTATTTGTTTTTAATGCTCTGTGTGTTTTTAATGCTGTTTATTTTTTGTAAAGCACTTTGGTCACCTATGGGTTGTTTTAAAGGGCTATATAAATAAAGTACATTACATTACATTACATTACATATGTTTACTAGATGTTGTTTTTTCTTGCCTTCTGATTGTTGCTCTGAGTGTTGCTATCCCTATGCTGTTGCAATCCTGGAATTTCCCCATTGTGGGACTAATAAAGGCTTATCTTATCTTATCTTATCTTATTACATAAATTTACAGTATTTTCTAGTGATTTAATTATATAAATTTGTAAAAAAAAATAATAATAAAAAAAAAATCTCATGAATTTGTACCTTTTTACCTCCACCAAGGAGGTTCTGTTTTTACTGGGGTTTGTCTGTCTGTCTGTCTGTTACCAACATAACTCAAAAAGTTATGAACGGATTTTGACAAAATTTTCAGGAAAAGTCAGAAATGGGACAAAGAAGAACTGATTAGATTTTGGGAGTGATCCGGATCACCATCTGGATCCAGGAATGTTTAAAGGATTCTTTATCATTGTGAGATAGGGCCATTTTTAGCATATGTGTATAGAACTCCACAATAAATGGTCAGGACACTTGCCAAAAAAATACAGGATAAGATCCCAATAGGTTCTAGGAAATATCAAAGACTGATCCAGATCCTGCAAAGAATCCAGATACTGTGACCCAGAACAGCAAATAATAGGAGATCTTTGAAATTTTCATCACTGTAAATCAAATCATCCTTTATTGTCATTCAACTGTACAACCAATCATGTACAGTAGAACCAGATTGTGTTTTTTCTATCTACTGTGTTAATCACACACACTCCAAGTGCAGAATCAGAGCGTTGCTGCCATGCAAGGCGCCGCCACAAATTTCCCTCCTCCATTCCCTTATTGCTGAGCACCAAGCTGGACAGCAGGAAGTTTCACTTTTATATGGTCTTCGTCATGACCCGACCAGGATTTGAACCCCTGCCTCCCGGGTGTGGGGCGGATGCTTAAGGTAACAAATTAAGATATAAACATACAACAAACACCAAAATATAGCCAAGACCCTGAGGAATCAGTAGTGTACCAATGGATCTGTTGGATCTTCAAAAGCTATGGAGCTACAGTATATCCAGAAGAAAACCACCATTACTGAAAAAGTGATTTTGGTCAATAACTACTGAACTAATAAAGATATCAACGTGAATCCAGTTGCTAAAGGTATGTTTTGATGGTCAAGGAATCTGAAAATATAGATAACATAAATGTAGGACTTTTCTAAGTCCAGCAATTACATTTTTCAGTAGATCACAGCATGGGGGACTGAGCTGCCTTGGCAGAGGTCTGCGCTCTCTGGGAGCTTTTCTAGTTCATTCATCTTCTTCCACTTAATCCTTTTCAGGTGGCGGGGGGGCTGGAGCCTATCCCAGCATCTTTGGGCGAGAGGCAGGGTCCACCCTGGACAGATCGCCAGTCCATTGCAGGGCCAACACAGAGAGACAGACAACCATTCACTCTCACAGTCACACCTAAGGACAATCTAGAATCCCCAGTTTGATGCCAACTAACCTAACTTGCATGTTTTTGGCATGTGGGAGGAAACCGGAGAAATCCCGGAGTAAACCCACACAGACACGAGGAGAACATGCAAACTCCACACAGATCACTGTTGGTCGGGGGCTGGGATCGAACCCAGGATCCCCCACCAAGGGTGAGTTGCTGTGCTGCTGCAGTGCTAACCACTCCGCCACCGTGCTGCCCCACTTTTTCATGTAAATTTTTAAATTTCTTTTACAGAAATATTCAACTTTATATAAATTTACAACTTTTCATGTAAATCTGCAACTTTTTTACATAAATCTACAACCTTTCATGTAATTTGCAGCTTATTTTACATAAATTTGCAACTTTTCATCTAAATTTGCAACTTTTTCATGGAAATTTGAAACTTATTGTACATAAAACCTTCAACTGGCAACTTTTGTAGATTTATTACTATCTTGTCATAAAGTAGAAAGTTTTTGTCTCATAAATATGATCTTGTGGTGAACACATACACAGTGTTTGGGGGTTTCCTCACACCAGGAAGCAGGGTGAAGAGGACAATAATGGCTGAAGGAGGAAGTGTCTCCGGGAGGTTTCAAAGGGGACAGTTAGTTCTATACACCCCCCCGGGGAGAGGAAGAGGAACCTGGAGTCAACCAGACAAAGGGCTGCCTTCCGCCCCCTGCCTCACCAAGCTGGCATGTGAAGATACAGGGATGTAAATGTATTGTAACGTATGTTTCAAGTTATGTTATGATAATTGCACCACACATTGTCTTTGTCCATGTAACATGTACAGACATGGACAAAATTGTTGGTACCCCTCTGTTAATGAATGAATGAATGAATCTTTATTTCGGATAGTACAGGTTAAAAGGAACTGAATAGTATAGCAAAAGGGGGAATACAATCCAACAAGGTCAAATTAGACAGTAACTCCTCTGATTATAAAGTTCAACAAAAGTTGAACTGTTTTTCTTAATGAAAGAAAAAGCCACAATGGTCACAGAAATAACTTGAATCTGACAAAAGTGGTAATAAATAAAAATTCTATGAAAATTAACCAATGAAAATCAGACAATGCTTTTGAATTGTGGTTCAACAGAATTATTTTAAAAAACAAACTCATGAAACAGGCCCGGACAAAAATGATGGTACCCCTAGAAAAGATTGAAAATAATGTGACCATAGGGACATGTTCAACCAAGATGTGTCCTCTAATTAACATCACAGGTGTCTACAAACTTGTAATCAGTCAGTCGGCCTATTTAAAGGGTGACAAGTAGTCACTGTGCTGTTTGGTGACATGGTGTGTACCACACTAAGCATGGACCAGAGGAAGCAAAGGAAAGAGTTGTCTCAGGAGATTAGAAAGAAAATTATAGACAAGAATGTTAAAGGTAGAGGCTAAAAGACCATCTCCAAGCAGCTTGATGTTCCTGTGACTACAGTTGCACATATTATTCAGAAATTTAAGATCCACGGGACTGTAGCCAACCTCCCTGGACGTGGCTGCAGGAGGAGACGGATAAGATAAGATAAGATAAGCCTTTATTAGTCCCACAACGGGGAAATTCCAGGATTGCAACAGCACAGGGATAGCAACACTCAGAGCAACAATCAGAAGGCACGAAAAAAAACAAAAACAAACAAAAAAAAAACCAAGCAAGCAAGAGCAGCTAATATACATATGTACATATTACTATAAAATATATATATACACACACACACACAGACACACAGTGCAGAGCATTGTAGCTGGATGGAATAAATATATGAATATATGAACACACAGTGCAGAGCATTGTAGCTAGATGGAATAAATATGTAAATATATAAATATATAAACACCCACAGTACGGAGCATTGCAGCTAGGTGGAATAAATATGCAAGTATATAAACACACACAGTGCGGAGCAATGTAGCTAGATGGAATAATATGTAGATATATAAAAACACAGTGCGGAGCATTGTAGCTAGATAATACGAATGGTAACAAGAGCCCAGAACAACCTCTAAACACATTCATGGTGAACTCCAAGGTCAAGGTGCATCAGTGTCAGATCACACCATCCGTCGTTGTTTGAGCCAAAGTGGACTTCATGGGAAATGACCAAGGAGGACACCACTGTTGAAAACAAATCAAAAAAAGCCAGACTTGAATTTGCCAAACTGCATGTTGACAAGCCACAAAGCTTCTGGGAGAATGTCGTATGGACAGACGAGACAAAAGTGGAACTTTTTGGCACGGCACATCAGCTCTGTGTTCACAGATGCAAAAATGAAGCATACCAAGAAAAGAACACTGTCCCTACTGTGAAACATGGAGGAGGTTCTGTTATGTTCTGGGGCTGCTTTGCTGCATCTGGCACAGGGTGTCTTGAATCTGTGCAGGATACAATGAAATCTCAAGACTATTAAGGTATTCTAGAGAGAAATGTGCTGCCCAGTGTCAGACAGCTTAGTCTTAGTCGCAAGTCATGGGTCTTGCAACAGGATAATGACCCAAAACACACAGCTAAAATCATCCAAGAAAGGCTAAGAGCGAAACATTGGTCTATTCTAAAGTGGCCTTCTATGAGCCCTGATCTACGTAAATCCTTTTGAACATCAGTGGAAGGAGCTGAAACATGCCATCTGGAGAAGGCACCCTTCAAACCTGAGACAACTGGCACAGTTTGCTCATGAGGAGTGGGCCAAAATACCTGCTGAGAGGTGCAGAAGTCTCATTGACAGTTACAGAAATCGTTTGATTGCAGTGATTGCCTTAAAAGGTTGTGCAACAAAATATTAAGTTAAGGGTACCATCATTTTTGTCCAGGCCTGTTTCACGAGTTTGCTTTTTAAAATAATTCTGTTGATTCACAATTCAAAATCATTGTCTGATTTTCATTGTTAATTTTCATAGAATTTTTATTTTTAAGTGATTGCACCTTCATGGTGTCCCAGTGTTGATATGGTGAAAATCCTTCAAGTAGCTGGAAGGTGACTTTATCAGAGTCTCACAACAACAGAATATGCATCAGATAATCTAATGGAGCTCAGCAGCAGCAGCAGTGACAGGTCTGGTTTAATTGGCACAGGGCCTAGACCAGAGGTGGGGTCATTTTACTGGAGAGGAACTTGAGAAGAATACTGGAGATCATCTTTTTTTTTTTTTCCCAGCAGGACAAACTGAGATGGTCCTAGACCAGAAAACAGGAGAGTTCTTCCGTTTCGAGAAGGTAAAAGAGGAAACAAAGCTTCAAAAAGTCAAATACTGGAACAAGGTTTTGGGAACTTGTTTATTTCAAGCTAAAGAAATGAGATATTCTTCAAGTCCAGGACATTAGTTTGGACATATTCTAAATCACATTTAAAAGCAAAGTGTGAGCAGATTTAAATGAACTTGCTTAGTTTTGAATCTAGGCCAGATCTGACTAAACTTGTTTGTTTCCGAGGTGAACAAATGGGATGCAGCCAAGACCTTGTCCAGATTTGTCCTTGGTACTGACTTGATGAAAAGCCACATGCTTTATCCTGCAGTTAGTAAAGGTCAAGGGCATCATTGCGGTGTATTCTAAGTCTGATTTAAAGAAATTTGTTTGGTTAACTGTTGATAAAAGACAATGTGTCTTGGGTGACATTTGAGAGATCTTGTTTGGTATAACAAGCTTTTAAATGTTAGAAATTATCTAAGAGAAAAAAAAATATGTTGTATTCTGACTAGATTTGACATTTGGCTGTATTTCTTGATAAACTTTGATTGAATCTGGTTCTTGGCAGAATTTCTCCACATAATAATGGTGCTTGTTTGGCATATAGACCATTTTGATCAATCTAAAAAGAGTAAAGCAGTGTGGTTTTCAGAAACCTACAACCAGTTGGGCCAGCTTCAGAAAGTTGAAATGGAACATTCCTAAGAACAATGACTGACGTGTTTGGTATCTGGCTGTTTTGACAGGAAGTCTGAGATTAAGCAATGGTGAACCTGTTTGGTTTCTAGAAGATGAAAAAAAAAAAAGATTCTATTGAATACTGGATGATATAGGGCTTTGCAGTTTTCATAAAATAGACCACTTTGTATAAACAAAGTTCTACGTGTTCTAGATGAGCAATTAGTAGGCTTTCTGGATTTCCAGTAAACCACATCTACAAGTTGATGTAATGGAGCTTGTTCTAGACCAGAGGCGAGGGAACCTGTTTGGTTTCAGCTAGCTATGCCTCAGTGCCTGTGGCATGGTAGCATGGGCGGCTGTAAAATAGTAGCACTCCGACCTCTAGTGGCCCGGTATAGTTATTACAATACCTTTTTTCCCCTGCAGCATTGACAGAAATGGTGAGTTAAATTTGTGTTTATTTCAAAAACAAAATGTTATTTTGAAATTCTAGCAAATGGAAAGTCAAGAAAATGTGGTCATTCAATGATACAAGCCTTTAGTTCCACTTAATTTTGACCGGGCAAGCTGAGAGAAGCAGATGGACAGACAGACGGACGGACGGACGGACAGACACACACAGCCACAAAAAGAGGCACTAACCAATTACTGTATGCCTCTGTTTCAACGAGGCATAATAAGCAGATCAATGGCTTATAATAATGATTCAAAATCAGACCGTCAATGGTGGAACAGCTTATAGAATCAGCCCAAGAGTACTCAGATTTCCTGACCATTGACCTTGAACAAAGTGTAGATAGATAGATAGATAGAAAGATTAGTTTATTTGACAGGGACAGTGCAATAAACATAGACAATTAATCAATGACAATCAATCTGATGTGTTGCACATAGAGTGTATAGCTATTAGCTAATTTCAGAATCAGAATCAGAATCAGAATCAGAATCAGGTTTATTGCCATTGTTCATGTAGTACACAAACTAGGAATTTGTCTCGGTACAATGCTGCAACATTAAACATGATAAGATAAGAGAAATAAACTATACATGTAATAAAGTGTAGGATAAGATTAAGTGATACTGGTCAACAGTTAAAATATATATTAGCCAGCAGCAGATACTGTGGAGAACTATATAGTGCAGTCGGTAATGCAGGAAGAAAACAGTGATGATTGACATGAGTCTGGTTGAGCTGCTGTACATGGTGCACGAGAGTCACTTAGTGTTCAGCAGTCTAATGGCAGAGGGGAAGAAGCTGTTCATGTGACGGGAGGTTTTAGTCTGGATGGACCGAAGTCTTCTACCAGAGGGGAGGGGGGCAAACAGTACATGACCAGGGTGTGAGGGATCGGCTATGATCCGGCCAGCACGCCTCCGGGTCCTGGAGATGTACAGATCCTGGAGAGATGGGAGCTTGCAGCCGATCACCTTCTCAGCAGTGCGCACGATGCGCTGCAGCCTTAGTCTGTCCCTGGCAGTGGCTCCTGCGTACCACACGGTTATGGAGGTGGTGAGGATGGACTCGATGATGGCTGTGTAGAACTGCACTAACATCTTGGTGGGTAGCTTGAGCTTCCTCAGCTGCCGCAGGAAGAACATCCTCTGCTGGGCTTTTTTGATGAGTGAGCTGATGGTCAGCTCCCATTTGAGGTCCCTGGTGATGGTAGTGCCTAGGAAGCGGAAGGAATCAGCAGTGGTGATGGGAGAGCCTGAGAGGGTGAGGGGGGGCAGAGGAGTAGTGACTTTCCTGAAGTCTACAATCATCTCCACTGTCTTCAGAGCGTTCAGCTGCAGGTTGTTATTGCTGCACCAGGACGCCAGCTGGGCCACCTCTCTCCTGTAGGCGGACTCGTCGCCGTTGGAGATGAGCCCGATGAGGGTGGTGTCGTCCGCAAACTTGATCAACTTGACAGACTGGTGGCTGGAGGTGCAGGAGTTGGTGTAAAGGGAGAAGAGTAGGGGGGAAAGTACACAGCCCTGGGGTGATCCGGTGCTGATGCTAGTATAGTCTGAGACAGTCTTTCCCAGCCGCACATGCTGCCTCCGGTCCGTCAGGAAGTCGATGATCCACCTGCAGAGGGAGTCAGGCACGTTGAGCAGGGACAGCTTGTCCCGGAGCAGAGCGGGGCGGATGGTGTTGAATGCGGAGCTGAAGTCCACAAACAGGATCCTGGCGTAGGTTCCCGGGGAGTCCAGGTGCTGCAGGATGGAGTGGAGGGCCAGGTTGACTGCATCGTCTACAGACCTGTTGGCTCGGTAGGCAAACTGCAGCGGGTCCAGGAGAGGGGTGGTGATGGACTTGAGGTGGGACAGGACCAGGCGCTCAAAGGACTTCATGACTACAGAGGTGAGCGCTACAGGTCTGTAGTCATTAAGTCCAGTGATCCGTGGCTTCTTGGGGACAGGGATGATGGTGGAGGATTTGAGGCAGGACGGCACGTGGCATAACTTAAGGGAGGTGTTAAAAATGTCTGTGAATACAGGAGCCAGCTGTTTCGCACAGAGTCTCAGGGTGGAGGGAGACACGCCGTCTGGGCCGGGGGCCTTGCGCGGGTTCAGTCTGGAGAACTGTTTGAGCACATCCTGCTCACTGATGATAAGGGGAGGGGGGGAGGTGGGGGGGGGTGCCTTAAATGAAGTAGGGAATGTGGAGGCTGTGGAGCTGGAGGGAGGGGGGGAGTTGGACACAGATGACGAGGTGTCAAAACGGGCATAGTGTTGGGACAGTCTCTGACAAAGGGCTTTGTCATCCTGACCTTTAGGAGCCTGAGGCCGATAGTTGGTGATCTGCCTCAGTCCTCTCCACACGGAAGCCGAATCATTAGCAGTGAACTGCTGCTGGAGTCTCTCTGAGTACACAGATTTAGCCCTCTTCAGCTCTCTGTTAAACCGGTATTTAACCTCCCTGTAGCAGTCCCTGTCTCCACTTTTCAGCGCTGCTTCCTTCTCCTTCCTGATCTGTCTGAGCTTAGCTGTGAACCAGGGTTTGTCATTAGAGTAACTCACCCTGGTGCGTGATGGAAGAATGTTCTCTTCACAAAAGTGGATATATGAGTTCACAGTGTCCGTGTACTCATCCAGATCATGCGTGGCTCCTTTAAGCATGCCCCAGTCAGATATTTCCATGCACGTTTCCAGCTTCTCCTCAGCATCACTGGTCCGTATCTTCGTAGTGCTCACAACAGGTTTAGTGAGCTTCAATCTCTGTCTGTATGTGGGAATGAGGTGAACCATCACGTGATCAGATAATCCCAGCGCAGCTCGAGGGACAGCGCGATATGCGTCTTTCACTGTGGTGTAACAGTGATCCAGTGTGTTTAATCCTCTGGTGGGGCATTTAATAAACTGTTTGTAGCGGGGGAGATCGTGGCTCAGATTGCACTGATTAAAGTCGCCAGCCACAATAATCAGCGAGTCTGGAAAACTCCGCTCTGTGTGTTGAATGTGATCCGCGAGCACGCGCTGAGCTTCGCGCGTGTCCGCGTCGGGAGGGGCGTACACAGCGATCAGTATAAAAGAAGCAAACTCCCGTGGGGAATAAAAAGGCTTGCAGTTGATAACAAGAAATTCCAAGGCAGGAGAACAGTGTTTGGAAATTTCCGTTACATCAGAGCACCAGTTGCAGTTGATGTAGAAGCAGACTCCGCCTCCTGTGGTCTTGCCGGAAAGCTCTGTGTCACGATCAGCACGGAAGAGCTGGAAGCCGTCGAGGCGCAGCGCGCTGTCCGGTATATTTTCCCGGAGCCAGGTCTCAGTAAAGCAGAGGACAGCTGAGGAGGCGAGGTCCTTAAAACGCATCAGCAGTCTCAGTTCATCCACCTTGTTAGAGAGAGAGTTGGTATTGGACAGAAATATGCCAGGCAGCGCCGTTCGCGAGCCTCTCCTGCGAAGTCGTACGAGAGCGCCCGCTCGTCTTCCTCTCTTCCGCCGTCTCACTTTCCGAGCCAAACAATAAACCAGATCGGCGGCAGGGGCTAGAAAAACTGGGAGGAGGTCCGTGGGGGTCAAAGTCCTGATATTTAAAAGTTCTTCACGGGTATAAGTGCAAGCAGACACACAATTGACAAACAAAAACAAACAAAGAGCGCAGCGAAGCACCATGTCGACCGCTGTGGGCGCCATCTTGGATTTTTAATTTGCAACTCTTGTCCCTGGATGGGCTTTAGAAAAGAGAATCAAGTAAAGAAAAGAAAAGAAATAAAAAAAATACACAATAACCACATACATCAATGCAAAAAGATTATAAATACACAATTATAAATATTATAAATATTATAAATATTATAAATACACAAATATAACAACCTGACTCACATTTGCCTTTTTCAGGCCTCCCTCCCTTCGTCACTCACTATAAACAAACACATTCATTCCTTCCCTTCATTCACTCTCACCTTGTAGACAATCAATTCATACATGAGTACATTCTTGTTTACTTTTCAGCCATTTTTTAACCTTTTTAGTGAATGTTTTAAAGTCCGTTATTATTTTAATTTCATTTGGCATTGTGTTCCAGATGTGACTGCCCTTTATAGAGACAGATGTTTGTCCAAATGTGGTTCTGCGGTGGGATATTTTACAGTTATTGGTAACAGAACTCCTGGAGGCTCTGCTGCTGTCCTGTCTTTGGATGAAACCAGCAAGTGGCTCGGGTGCTGATTTATGGAAACATTTGAACGTTAATTTCAGAAAACAGAGGTCAATGAAACTCTCAAAACTCAATAGGTTGTATTTTTTTAAAACATTACAGTGATGCCACCTAATGGGCTTTTTGTCCAAGATTTTTAGGGTTTGATTATATAATGAACCTATATGCCTTATTGTGGAAGGGGCTGTTTGAGCCCAGACTGTCAAACAGTATGATATATGAGAAAAAACCATAGAATGCATATACAGTACAGCTGCTTCGTAAGGTATGTAATATCTAATTAATTTAAAGCAGTTCAGATTTTTTTTTACTGTTTTTGAGATTTTCTTTATATGAAGATTAAATTTGAGTTGAGGATCTAGTACAATGCCAAGGTATTTGAATTCTGTAGCTAAACTGATGTCATGATCATGTATATTAACTTCAAAACATTGCAGGTCACATTTTTTGATTGAAAAGCACATTGAGACTGTTTTCTGAAGGTTCAGCAATAGATGGTTCTGGAGGAGCCACTCTTGGACATCAACCATACTTGTAGACAGTACATCTGCAGCCTGTGCTGGAGTCTTGGCAGTTGTGTAAATAACTGCATCATCTGCATAAAGTTGGCATGTTGCAGCTGAGCAGTGTAACGGCAAGTCATTAATAAAAACGCTGAAAAGTAAAGGACCAAGAATGGACCCTTGTGGGATACCCATGCGGTTGTTTAACAATGAGGATTCATCCTGGTGAACTTTTACACACTGTTCTCTATTCTGGAGATAAGATGCAAACCATTCTAATGTATCTGGGGAGAAGTTAAAAGATACCATTTTGGATAAAAGCAAACTGTGGTTTACAGTATCAAAAGCCTTTTTGAGATCTAGAAAAACAGCTCCTACCACATTTCCCCTGTCCAAGGACTGTTTGACGTTTTCAATAAGGCAACAATTTGCTGTTTCTGTTGAGTATCCTGGTCTAAAACCAAATTGATGTGGATGAAGAAGTTGACTGTCTTGTAAGTAGTCTATCAGATGTGTAGCTACAACTTTTTCAAGAACGTTAGACAGGACTGGTAAGATAGAGATTGGGCGGTAATTGCATATATCATCTTTACTGCCTGATTTATGAACTGGTATGACAACAGCTTTTTTCCAGCCAGATGGAAATGTACTAGACCCAATGGAGAGATTAATGAGATGAGTCAGTGGTTTGATTAATATTTTGCTGTGCATTTTGAGAAAGGAGGTGCTCATATTGTAGATATCATTAGTTTTTGAGTTTGACAGTGTTTTAACAATACCAGCAATTAACTCCTCATTTACCTCATCGATGTGAAAAGAATCTGTTGGAAGTATGGAATTTGTGTTGTTGAGCACATTTGGCAGCACAAAATTTTTTGTTAAGTCTTCCACAGAGCCCACAAAGTATGAATTAAATTCATTTGCCAAAGTAGCCTTGTCACTGACGGTCTTGCCATTGATTCTAAGTTCCTTCAGCCCCTTCTGATCGTTTTTTTATTAGTTAAGTTATTTAAATGCCTCCATAGGGAACTGTTGTTACCCTTTGCATGATCTAGCAGTTTATTGTAATAAGATACTTTTGATTTTCGCAGCTCATGTACCACTTTATTTCTTAAACTTTTGTACACAAGGTGATCATTTTGTAGTTTAGAGGTTAATGATGTTTTCAATGCATAGTCTCGCCTCTTCATAAGTTTTCTTATTTCATTATTTAACCATGGTAGGCTAATCTTCTGTTGTCTACTTTTAATTTGCTTTGTAAATTTTTCTATAGACTTTGTGATTGTTGCAGTTATAAAATTACAACAATCATCTACTTCATATATTGACATGAGCTGCTCCCAATTTTGATTCTCTAAGTAATGTTCAAACTCCTCATTTTTTGATTTGGGAATAATAAAATTTGATTTGTCAATATTGACTCCCCCAAAATACTGTAGTCGCTTTTTAGTAAGTTTTCTGACAGCAAGAACCATGTTATGATCTGAGAGACCAGTTACAAGATTATAGGTTCTGGTTATTCGTTCTGGTTTATTAGTAAATACCATGTCAATAAGTGTTCTGGATTGTTTGGTTATCCTGGTGGGTCCTTTGATCCTTTGTTGGTAATTAAATTTAGTCATGAGGCTTTTCAGTTTCTGTTTGTCCTTTTTATCAGACCAGTTAATATTAAGGTCACCATGAATTATTGTTTCTCTATTCTTCTCAAGTTGTTTAACCAGATCACTTAATTCATTATAAAAGGAAGAATTGTGTGACGGTGGGTTGTACACTACTGCAATGTTGAAATTCATTACCGAAGAGAGACATACATTAACAGCTAAACATTCGAGTGAAGTATTCAAATCACCCAGTTGACATTTATATTTCTCTTTGATGTAAATTAAAACACCTCCTCCCCTCCCTACCTGCCTGTCTTTTCTAAAACACTGATTGCCCGCAATATCAATCATATTAGTGTCTATGTTCCTGTGTAGCCAGCTTTCTGAGAGACAAAGGTAGTCCAGATTTGAGTCCAACAGCAACACTGAAATCTCATCTCTTTTGGGGATTATGCTCCGTATATTTAAATGTCTGCCGAGGATCCCCTTAGGTTTAGCCTTTGTGTCCCAAAGAACTCGTGCATGATTAACAGTTTGGAAAAATAAATGTTGTTTTTGCTTTTGCACAGCTCGGTTTTGTGCTAACCCAGTGGTCTGCTGTTTAATAGTGGCAGGTCCAGGGTTAAGGTCAATATCTCCTGCCAGAAGTAGCAGAACTAATAGAACTTTAATTGTATATCCTCTGCCATATTGTGATTTTTGCTTAACAGCCATGTTTGCCTTATTTTGGGAGCTTTTCCTCAGGGCTTTTAAAGACCACATAGAGTACAGGGTGAGATGTCCATGCCCAAATCCATAAAAATAAATCTTTTTAACTTCACCTTTAGTTGAGTTTGCCGGAAAATCCATCTTGTTGTAGGTTCAGACACACAAAGACATAACGAAGAGGAAGTAGATAAGCAGAGAAAGCTTAGAAGTGGTGCCTATCAGCCCACTTTTTAATCCAGTGGCAGCCATCTTCAGTCTTTCTTGGGAAGAAAAAGTGAAAGAAATAAATTCTGCTTATGTCGCCAATATCCGATCCGATCGTTCTCGAATCCAGCTGGGCCTCAGCTAGCCAACTAGCCCTTTCCGCTGCTCATGGCCGCCGTAAATCGAGCTCCTGTCCCGCTCCTCCAACCGAGTCTCGTCGCACACCGCCGCTGCCACCGAGCTCCGCTGGGGTCACGGTAAGTCCTCCGATGGGCACCGCCGCCTACCGACGTCTGCCTGGGTGAAATCTCTGCTGAGCCTCTTCAACAAATAGCCGCCTGCCTGGTAGTATCTCCGCTGGGCCTCGCTACTGGGCTCCGATTCAGGCTGGTGTTAGGTGGAATGACTAGCGCCAGCATTAAGCTAACTAGCGTTAGCTTAGCAATCGCTTCAGGTATAGCGCATCAGTGAATCACAAAGAAACGCTGGAAACGCTGGTCAGGTTACTCACAGTGGCCGGAGAAGGCGATCAAATGGGTAATCCAACGGAGGTAGAAATTCAGCCCGTTTGTGTCCGTCACGAGCGCCGATCGCTGTAGGTTAGCTATTTAGCGACTGGCGCCGGCATTAAGCTAACTAGCATTAGCTTAGCAAATCGCTTCGGGAAGGGCGCATTAGTGAACCACAAAGAAACGCTGGAAACGTCTGCCTGGGTGAAATCTCCGCTGAGCCCCGTCAACAAATAGCCGCCTGCCTGGTAGTATCTCCGCTGGGCCTCGCAACTGGGCTCCGATTCAGGCTGGTATAAGGTGGAATGACTGGCACCAGCATTAAGCTAACTAGTGTTAGCTTAGCAATCGCTCCAGGTATGGCGCATCAGTGAATCACAAAGAAACGCTGGTCAGTTTTCACACAGTGGCCGGAGAAAGGCGATTAAAGGGGCAATCCGTCACGAGCGCCGATCGCTGTAGGTTAGTCATTTTTAATGGCAAAATCAGTGACTTCGTCTCAGCACTGAAAAAGTGTGACCATCCCGGTCGCCATCTTGGTCAGTCCAATGTGAGGATCATTGTGCATGAGTTTGGCGAACACTGGGGCAATTGCCTAGGAGGAGTAACGATTTTTGTAAAACCATAAATGCCCAGATCCCCTGACCTTTGACAATGATCTTGACCTTGATTCAGACTCACCAGACGATCTTGGTGTGTGAATGTGTTAAGAATTAGAGCAATTGGTACTTACGAAGAGTAACAATTTTCATAAAATCATTTCAGCGCCAAGATCTGCTGACCTCTAACACCACCTTGACGCAGACCCAGATCATTTGGAATGAATCTGGTGACAATTAGGGCAATTGCTTAGGAGGAGTATTGATTTTTCTGAAATCACTTAAGTGCCCAGATCTGCTGACCTCTGACCTTGGATGCAGACCCATCTGAGGATCATTGTGAGTTTTGTTGAGCATCAAGGCAATTGTCAAGGAGAAGTAGCGATTCCAGTAAAAGGTGAACGGGCGGATGGCGCTGTCTCATTGTATTAGCTCCATACGCTTGGCCGGGGGATCCTGGGTTCGATTCCAGCCCCAATCAACAGTGATCTGTGTGGAGTTTGCATTTTCTCCACGTGGCTGCGTGGGTTTACTCCGGGATTTTCTCCGGTTTCCTCCCACATGCCAAAAACATGCAAGTTAGGTTAATTGGCATCAAATTGAGGATTCTAACTTGTCCTTAGGTCTGACTGTGAGAGTGAATGGTTGTCTGTCTCTCTGTGTTGGCCCTGCAATGGACTGGCGATCTGTCCAGGGTGTACCCTGCCTCTCGCCCAAAGATGCTGGGATAGGCTCCAGCCCCCCCGCAACCTAACAAGGATTAAGTGGAAGAAGATGGATGAACTTCACCAGAATGAGCTAAAAATCCACTTGATGAAATCAATATTTATTTTTGTACTTTTTGGAGTCCTTCTCAGAAATGAATGAGGTGAATGAGGCTACAGTTCACTTCTTGACCACAGGGTGTCATTAAAACCAGAATTTCCAAAAGGTTCTCAAAGTAAGTTCACATGAATAATTTAACACTTCCTTTTTAACTCTTGTAATCAGAATGAAATCACGCAGTTATAGCAATTTCAAATCACAAATGCTTTGATTTGTCAGTTAAAAGATGAAAAATAAAGATGTGGAAAACAGTTATGAGCTGCAGTTCACCCAAATGACCACAGGTGTCAGTAAAAGCAGGTTTTCCACTTTAAGACCTTAATTTTCTTCAGCACTGTGACAGGGTTTCTGATGTATTATTGGCTATGTGGGGTACTCAAGAACATTGAATGAATGAGCATGACAAAGTGGTAGTAACCATCACGCAATGATGGAGCCACATGATAATGTCATGTTTGGACTTCTTTTAAAATGGACAACGGACATTACAAACAAGAACATTAAGGAGAAACAAGGTATTATTATAAATATATATACTACTTATTGTGTCTGAAATGTATTCATAAAATTATAATACATATTATTGGTAATTACATATACAATGTATTTACAATAGTTACTCTTTTGCAGAATAATTATTGCCTCTTATGGGAAAAAGTTCAACACTTCATTCAAAGAGTCTCCAAAATTACAATAGGAGGTGAAGCTT
Organism: Pholidichthys leucotaenia; assembly: GCA_020510985.1. NCBI lineage: Eukaryota > Metazoa > Chordata > Actinopteri > Cichliformes > Pholidichthyidae > Pholidichthys > Pholidichthys leucotaenia. The sequence goes on along the minus strand of CM035850.1, from coordinate 180,479,073 downwards.
TAAGTTATCAGGCTGATCAGTTCAGTGGATGGACTTCCTTTTTTCTTACCATTGAAATAATCTTCAGATTATCTAGAGTAAGATTTCTCACGTAATTGAATACTTTAAAACAGTTTTAATTTAATATTTAAAATCTAAAATACAGGATATAGTTTATTGTGTTTTAATCCATGTGGTCAAATTGTAGGTCACAAAATGATTTCTAAACTCACCGTTTAAACTTCATTTATTTTAAGCTTTAATGTTCTACATGTGTTTTCCAGTGTAGTTTGTCCCATCCTTGTTAGATATACTTTAAATACAATCAAGTGGACTAATGTTTGTATTCGTAGATTCCAAAATAAAAGCCCAATTTCTGCTCAAAGGTTCCTGTCAGCTGTCATGAACCGAGGGCGGGAGTTTTCCTCCAGACTCGCTTTCATGGCTTTTTTCCTCTTTATCACTCATCTGTTGAATTTTGTGCCTTTGGGTTCATGTATTTATGTTCTGCTTGTCATTTTTCTGTTTGCTACTGTTATATTTTTATTTTCCTGTACTTATCTATAATTATACTGGGGTGTGATATTTTATTCCTTTATATCTCTATATTGTGCCCTTTCCTGCAGACAGCTGTCAGGAGGCGTGTAGCCTCATGTGGGCGTATCCTGTCAGTTGTCAGTTTTAGATCTGTCTCCCTCCCACTCGCCAGCTAATGTCAGTCACTAGTTTTTGTTGCCTTCTCCTGCTCACCGGTGATCACTCACGCTAACTGGCGCAGTGCTGTTTAAGGACCGCCTCTTTGTGCAGTCATCACTGCGCTATTGAATGTCAACGTGGACTCGTATCTGCTTTCTCCCTGTTAACTCCTGCCTTCGCTGGGCCATGTGGCCCAGGGACGCCAGCTCTAAGTTTTTTTCGTTCCTTGTCTATTTGCACTGTTTTGGACTTGTGTTTTGTTCTGTTAATAAATGTCATGAGTGTGATCCAGCGCCTGAGACTGTCCTTCTGCTCCGAAGGGGCCAGCACATGACAATGAGCAGCAGGTAGTTTGTAATTTTTAACTAGGGGGACGGGCGGTTTTGACCAGTTTAGCATGAGGCACAAATGTGTAAATTAGGCACAAATTTACAAGAATAAAGATGTAACGTTGTGGTAAAAGATGCAAAGTTAAAAAGGCACAAATTACAATGTAATTACACAAAATAAAAGTGTAACTATAGATAGATAGATAGATAGATAGATAGATAGATAGATAGATAGATAGATAGATAGATAGTTTATTTCGAACAAAAAATATAACAAAAACAAGCAAATGGCAAATGCAATAAAGTAACAGTATACAGTGTTCGAAAGGGAGAAGGAAGAAGTGAACACTTATTAATTCCATCTCCTCTCTTCCATAGATACACCCATGTGAATTTTAATTCAATTCAATTCAATTCAACTTTATTTATATAGCGCCATTTCACAACAACAGTCATCTCATAGCACTATCAACTGTAGGGGGAACCCCCACAGTTGCAGAAAGACCCCAGCAATCAGGCGATCCCCTGTGAGCAGCACTTGGCGACGGTGGAGAGGAAAAACTCCCTTTTAACAGGAAGAAACCTCCAGCAGAACCAGGCTCAGGAAGGGGCAGTCATCTGCTGTGACTGGCTGGGGGGTGAGGGGATAGAGAAGAAGAAAAGAACAGACATGTAGAGAACAAACAGCACGATGGGGACTGCATGCAGTAATCCTGCATTTTGGGAGTGTAGTGCTCTGTTAGGATAATACGGTAGTATCAGATCTTTTAAATAAAAAGGAGCTTGATTGTTTAGAGCTTTGTAAGTAAGAAGAAGGATTTTAAACTTAATTCTAAACTCTATGGGAAGCCAATGAAGGGAGGCCAGAATCGGAGAGATATGATCTCTCTTTCTAGTACCTGTTAAAACTCTTGCTGCAGCATTTTGGATCAGCTGAAGCCTTTTTAAAGATGTTTTAGGACAGCCTGATAATAAAGAATTACAATAATCTAATCTCGAGCTAACAAAAGCGTGGATCAGTTTCTCAGCATCACTCTGAGACAAGATGCTCCTAATCTTGGCAATATTACGCAAATGATAGAAGGCAGTCTTAGAAACAAATTTAATATGTGAATTGAAGGACAAATCCTGATCAAAAATAACTCCAAGGTTCCTCACAGAGCTATTAAGAGAAAGAGTAACCGCATCCAAACTGAAAGTTTGATTTGGAAAGGAATTTCTAAGGTTTTTTGGACCAACAAGAATGACTTCAGTCTTATCTGAATTTAATAGCAGGAAATTATAAGTCATCCAAGCTTTGATTTCCTTAAGACAGGCTTCCAACTTGGCTAATTGATTACTGTCATCTGGCTTCATTGACAGGTATAATTGTGTGTCATCTGCATAACAGTGAAAATGTATACAGTGCTTTCTAATAATGTTGCCTAACGGAAGCATATATAAACTAAAAAGAGTAGGGCCAAGCACAGATCCCTGTGGAACTCCATGACTAAGCTTTGAGCTGAGAGAAAACTCATCATTTACATGAACAAACTGGAACCTATCAGATAAATAAGATCTAAACCACTGCAACGAAGTTCCATTAAGTCCAACATAGTGTTCTAATCTATCAAGTAGAATATTATGATCAATAGTATCACAAGCTGCACTAAGATCTAAAAGGACAAGTACAGAAACTAGTCTATTATCAGATGCAATGAGGAGGTCGTTAGTGACCTTCGCTAAGGCTGTTTCAGTGCTATGATGGATTCTAAACCCAGATTGAAACTCCTCAAATAAACCATTTCCCTGCAGGTGGTCAAATAATTGCGTAGCAACAACTCTTTCTAAGATTTTTGAAATGAAAGGGAGATTAGAGATTGGTCTATAGTTAGCTAAAGCTCCTGGATCTAGCGTTGGCTTTTTGAGTAAGGGTTTAATTACAGCCGTTTTAAAACCCTGCGGTACATGGCCTAAAGTTAATGAAGAATTGATTATATGAAGAATAAAGCTACCAATAAGTGGGAAGACTTCTTTAAATAACCTGGTAGGAATAGGGTCTAAAAGACAAGTTGAAGGTTTGGATGAGGAAACTATTTTGTCTAACTCACAAAGGTCGATTGGAGTAAACTCATCAAGACAGACATCAATAGAAGGAGTTGTAATAGTTACAGTATTTAAGTTAACTGTGGGAAGAATCTGATTGATTTTATCTCTGATGGATGAAATTTTATTATTGAAAAAGTTCATAAAGTCCTGACTAGTAAGCTCTAAGGGGATGCTAGGATTGACAGAGTCCTGACTCTTTGTCAACCTGGCTACAGTACTGAAAAGAAACCTGGGATTATTCTTGTTCTCTTCTATTAATGCAGAGTAATAACTCGTTCTAGCTTTTCTAAGAGATTTTTTATAAATTAAAAGATGATTTCTCCAAGCTAAATAGATTTCATCTAAATTAGTAGAGCGCCATTTTCTTTCTAATTGACGAGTCTTCTGTTTTAAGATACGAGTTTCTGTGTTGAACCAAGGAGTTAAAAATCTCTGATTAGACTTTTTCTTTTTTAAGGGGGCCACCAAGTCTAGAGCCTGATGCAGAGAAGCTGAAACACTATCCACCATGTTATCAATTACAGAAGGAGCAAGCTGTCTATAGCTTATTTCCGTTGTGTTGACACATGGCATAGAGGAAACAATCTGCATAAATTTGGAAACAGCATCATCTGAGAGGCATCTACTGTGATAATATTTTTCTTTAGGAGCCAAATAGTCAGAAATAGTAAAATCAAAGGTTAACAGACAATGGTCTGACAGTACAGGGTTATGAGGAGACACTACAAGATTTTCTATTTCTATGCCATATGTCAGAACAAGGTCCAATGTATGGTGGAGGTAATGAGTAGAATTTCCTACTTTCTGAGAAAACCCAATCGAGTCTAATATTGAATTAAAAGCCACATTAAGGCAGTCACTATCTACATCCACATGTATATTAAAGTCCCCTACTATAATTATTCTATCAGATTTCAGCACTAAATTAGCTAAGAAATCAGGAAATTCGGATAAAAATTCTGAATAGGTTGATGGGGGACGATAAACTATGGCAAATAAAATTGGGTTTAACCTGGAATTGCTAAAGTGCCCAACACTGAGGACCAGGCCCTCAAAGGAATTATAACATGTTTTTTGCTTTACATTAACTAGTAATTTGGAATGGTAAATTGATGCTACTCCTCCTCCACGACCAGAACTTCTGGGATTTTGACAGTTTAAATAACCACAGGGAGTTGATTCATTTAAACCAACATAATCCTCTTGTCCTAACCAAGTCTCTGTAAGGGAAATTAAATCAATCTGATGATCAATTAACAGATCATGGACTAACAGAGACTTGGGAGTTAGAGACCTAATATTTAATAAACCACATTTAATTTTTAAATTATGAGGAGGAACAGAGGTCAAATCATTCAATTTAGAGGCTTTATGTTTAATTTGAGTTTTACCAATATTTTGCTTTATCACTTTGGGATGCTTATACATTATATTTTTATTTACTTTGGAGGGAGCAGACAACGATTCTCTGATGGGGAAGACAGGGGCTAAGCTGAGGGGTGGCGGATGAAGAGGAGCTGCAGAGAGGCGTGTAAGACTGCGACTCTTCTTCCTGGTCCCAACTCTGAGTAGTCATGGTTTTGGAAATTTGGATAAAAAAGATGCCAGATTGTTAGATAAATGAGAAGCACCATCCAAAGTGGGATGAATGCTGTCTCGTCTCATAAGACCAGGTTTTCCCCAAAAAGAGCTCCAATTGTCAATGTAGCCCACATCATTTTTAGGACACCACACAGACAGCCAGCGGTTCAAGGATGACGAGCGACTAAACATGTCATCACTGGTCAGATTGGGGAGGGGCCCAGAGAATACTACAGTGGCAGACATCGTTTTGGCAAACTCACACACCGATTCTATATTAAGTTTCGTGACTTCCGACTGCCGGAGACGGATGTCATTAATGCCGGCGTGAATAACAATTGTGGAATATTTACAGTTACTTTTAGCCAGCATTTTCAAATTTGACTCGATGTCGCCTGCTCTGGTCCCAGGAATGCATTTGACTATGGCCGCTGGAGTCTCTAGGTTCACGTTTCTGACTACAGAGTCGCCAATGATCAGAGTTTTTTCCTCAGCGGGTGTGTCGCTGAGCGGGGAAAAACGATTAGAAACGTGAACAGGTTGGTGGTGAACCGGGGCTTTGCGACTAGGCTTCCTTCTCACCGTCACCCACCCAGTCTCCTCGCTGCAGAGGAGAGCCGGGGAACCGCTGACAGGGGGGCCTAAGCTAGCTAGCTCCGCTGCAGCTAAGGGGCGTCCGTCGAGATTAACTGGCGCAGACGGTGTTTCAGTGCAGCGGAGCCGGGATTCCAAATCAGACAACCTCGCCTCGAGCGCCTCAAAAAGACAACATTTATTACATTTACCGTTATCACTAAAAGAGGCAGAGGTGTAGCTAAACATCTGACAGAGAGAGCACACCAGAGGAGGAGAGGAAAGAGAGCTAGTAGCCATAGCTAGTGGCTCGAGAGCTGGAGAGCAAACCACACAGGCAGACAGCAAAACAGGAAGTGACGATACGTTACCACAAGGAAGTGACGATCAATGTGACAATCAGGTTACAGATATACGTCAGTGGTTTCACTATGCATTCGATAACAGTTTTGTCTAGTAGCATATCAATACCATCGCAGTCAGTAGATGTTTTACTTTTGAACGATTTAACAATTTCAATGACCTCTCTTTCATCTGTGTTCTTTATGAAGATGGTGTCTTTTACAGCAGTGTTATTGCATATTGTATCACCTGTAGGCGCCGTAGTGGGTATTTCTCGGGCCAGTTTAGGTCCAATGTTAACAAAAAAATTATTAAAATTCATCTGCAGGTGAAGCTATATTCACATTCGGAGTCGATTTATTATTTTTTGGAATATTAGTTGGGTAGCTGGTATTTCTGCTTTTATTTCCAAGGATACTGTTGATTATTGTCCATGTATTTTTAATATTGTCTTTGTTTTTTTCCAGTTCTTTACAGTAATAGTCTCTTTTACTACATCTTATTATATATGTTAACTTATTTTTGTATGTTTTATACCGCTGCTCTGCTTCTTTTGTCCTTTTCTTTATGAAAGCTTTATATAATAATTTTTTCTTTTTACACGCCTTTTGTAGTCCTTTGGTTAACCATGGTTTGTCAGTAAATTTGTGTTTAAGCTTTTTTTTAACTAATGGGCAGTTTTTTTCATAAAGAGTGGTTACAATGTTTATAAATGTGTCATAGGCTTCATTTACATCTGATACAGAGACTTCTGTCCAGTCTTGCTTCAGCAAGTCCTCTTTAAAAGAACTGATTGCGTTTGGTGATTTGTGTCTGAACGATTTTGAGATTTTTTCTGGGTTGGGCCCCGTGTGGCCATGGATAAGTGCAAAGATTGGCAAGTGGTCGCTTATATCATTTAGCTTATATCATTTATCAATAATCCACTTTCTATTTTCTTGTCGAGAACATTGACAAACAGGTTGTCAATAAGTGTAGCAGAGTGAGCTGTGATTCTACTGGGATGTGTTATTGTGGGATATAGACTCATGCTGTACATAGAGTTCATGAACTCTGTAACTACATTTTGTTGATGTGGATTAAGTAGATCAATATTGAAATCTCCACAAATTGCTACCATTTTCTTACTAGTAATATTATTGTACAGCTCGACTAATTTATCTCTGAATGTCTCAATGCAAGTTCCCGGCGTTCTGTATATGCAGCTTATGATTAGATTTTTTTGTTTTGTCTAGGTCAATCTCAACAGTAACACATTCCAAAATCCCTGGTAGTGCTGAGGACATTTCATTTACAAGCTTACATCTATATAGGTCATCAATATACAGTGCAACACCACCACCCTTTTTTTGAGATCTGTTAATGTTAAACATCTGATATCCCTCTATTGCCATCAGGGGAGCCTGCTCTTCATTAAGCCAGGTTTCAGAGACTGCTATAGCCGTGAATTTTCTGTTTAGCTGTTTTAAATAGTCCTGAATCTGTGAGAAGTTTTTGTTAAGACTTCTGCTATTGAAGTGTATTATTGACAGTTTACCATCTAATTGCACTTGACTTTTGAATTGCTTTTCAGTGTAATATTCACAGTGGTTATGAATATTATTGAAAAAGTGGTTATCAGGATCAATATCATTCTCCATCTCTTGTGGTTTATGTTCAGCATAGTAGCATATTTTTAGAGTTTGAGTTTCCTCACTCTGTGTTTCATAGTCAGTGTTCATCTGTATTTATCTAAGTCAGTAGCATCTCTGATCATTATACTTTTTGCTTGCTCAGGTGTTCCATTTAGTTTAATCCAAATTCTACAATTTCTTGTCCAGGTTGTCTGTATCTTATTATGTTTCTTTAGCATCCGTGCCTGCCGTGCTAATTCAGCGGGTTTTTTTGTCAGGTGTTCATTTAGGTAAACTTGAGTTTCCTTTAGTTTTTTGGCCTGCCTCAGTATGTCATTTTTCACCCTCCTGTTCACAAAGCGCATCACAATTGATTTCTTTGTTTTGTTATCTTTCTTCGGTAAAGCATAACAGGCTGAGATCGCATTGGCTTCTACCTTAATGTCTTTATCATTAAGGAACTGAAGCACTTGGTTTTCTAAGGACATTGATTCACTTATGGAAGCATGTTCACCACTCAGTCCTGTAGCGGCATGGGCGTACGACTGATATCTGATGTCTAGTCCACTTATAACTATGTCATCAATGCGAGAACCTTGTTCAAGATCCTCGACGCGTTGCTCCAAAAGACGCCCGTGTTGCTCCAGGTCCATAATTTTTTTGTCTTTTTCTTTTATTATTGAATGTAGGGCGTAGATGAATGTAGACATGTTACTTTAAAAACAATGAATTGGTATGGTCTCTATATTCTACATTATTTATTATCCTTATAGCTCTTTTTTGTAATGTGCATATTGACGGTAGGTTGGTCTTGTAGGTGTTTCCCCAGACTTCTACACAGTAGTTAAGATAAGGTCGAAACAGTGAATTGTACAATAAGAGCAATGATTTATAGTCCAAGATGTGTCTTGTCTTCCCCAGTATGCCTATACATTTTGCTAACTTGGCCCGGATGTGACTGATGTGAGGTTTCCAGCAGATTTTATTGTCTAGCGTCACCCCCAGAAACTTATTTTCCTGTACTGTTTCTATTCTGGTATCATCTATCGTATAGCATCCAGATGAGCGACACAAATTTACGAGAAAAAAGTTTAAACATTTACAGAAAAAAAATTGCAAATTTTTGAGATAAGTTGCAAATTTAATACAAAAAGTTGCAAATTTAAGACAAAAAATGACATTTTTCATGATGCCAAAGACAGTGGTTTGGGACCAGCAAACCCAGGTTCATGACAGATGTTGGGATGTTGTGTAAAATGTAAATGAAAACAAAATCCAACCTCTAATCAGCTGATAACACGACTAAGACCAGATATTTAGCCTCGTAGTCCTTCCAGGAGAAGGATTAAATATGAAACGATTGTCAGTTTAATGCTCCACTCTCAAACCCTCAGCTCAACAAAATCTAAAAACCAGAACAATGATGGTTCTGACCTTGAGGCTGCGTCTGGTTCCTGGGCTGGTGGGGGATGGACTGGACCTGGACCACTTCCTAGCTAACTGGGATCCTGAACTTTCACTGACTGGTTAAAAATGGGCAGAAACAATATTACTGGCAAATAAAAAAGGTGCATTTTTGTGACTTTTTGCTTGTAAATAGTCAATAAAAACCTGTAGTGAATCTGCAGTTAAAGCTGGTGAATGGCGTTGACTTCTATGGGGCTTTTTCTGCTGCCTGGATGAGCAAAGAGCTTCACAGATGCTGCTGTCCACACACACATTCACACACTGATGGAGGCACAGCTGCCACACACACACAGGCGCTGTCCTAGACACCAGCACCAACTATTAACTGCTTGCAAATTAACTTTAAATTAAGGACAACGTTTTACACATGCATTTTTTTTTACATTTGTCAAACTTTATGAGTTTTGTTTTTCTGGCTCACAGTTGCATGGAGCCGCAGGTTGTAGACCCCTTGTGTAACTATTGTAAGTGTTCAGTTCTTCTTCATTCCTGGTCCTGGTGGCTTGGTCCTGGTCGGGGCTTTTGGTGGGGTCTTGGTGGTTCTCTGAGGAGCAGCAGAGCGGGACGCCTTTGCCCAGCACTCTGCACACACAATGAAGGATTCAGGCACTTTGATCATCTTTAAAGCTTCAGTTGTGGAAAGGAACAAAACGTTTCACCAAGTTAAGAACTGAACCTGTCCAGGCAAGTTTAGCATTGAGAAGATTGATGAAGATTTTCTCATTTAAAAACAACTGACACATTTCCAATAAAAACTCTGAGGTTTATTTTTAAAACTGAACAGTTGCTCACATCTTCACAAGGAAGGGATCGTCACTTCCATGTGGTAACGTATCGTCACTTCCTGTTTTGCTGTCTGCCTGTGTGGTTTGCTTTGTGGTTTGCTCTCTAGCCACTAGCTATGGCTACTAGCTCGCTTTCCTCTCCTCCTCTGGTGTGCTCTCTCTGTCAGATGTTTAGCTACACCTCTGCCTCTTTTAGTGATAACGGTAAATGTAATAAATGTTGTCTTTTTGAGGCGCTCGAGGCGAGGTTGTCTGATTTGGAATCCCGGCTCCGCTGCATTGAAACACCGTCTGCGCCAGTTAATCTTGACGGACGCCCCTTAGCTGCAGCGGAGCTAGCTAGCTTAGGCCCCACTGTCAGCGGTTCCCCGGCTCTCGTCAGCAGCGAGGAGACTGGGTGGGTGACGGTGAGAAGGAAGCCTAGTCGCAAAGCCCCGGTACACCACCAACCTGTTCACGTTTCTAATCGTTTTTCCCCGCTCAGCGACACACCCGCTGAGGAAAAAACTCTGATCATTGGCGACTCTGTAGTCAGAAACGTGAACCTAGAGACTCCAGCGGCCATAGTCAAATGCATTCCTGGGACCAGAGCAGGCGACATCGAGTCAAATTTGAAAATGCTGGCTAAAAGTAACTGTAAATATTCCACAATTGTTATTCACGCTGGCATTAATAACATCCGTCTCTGGCAGTCAGAAGTCACGAAACTTAATGTAGAATCGGTGTGTGACTTTGCAAAAACGATGTCTGCCACTGTAGTATTCTCTGGGCCCCTCCCCAATCTGACCAGTGATGACATGTTTAGCCGCTCGTCATCCTTGAACCGCTGGCTGTCTGTGTGGTGTCCTAAAAATGACGTGGGCTGCATTGACAATTGGAGCTCTTTTTGGGGAAAACCTGGTCTTATGAGACGAGACAGCATTCATCCCACTTTGGATGGTGCTTCTCATTTATCTAACAATCTGGCATCTTTTTTATCCAAATTTCCAAAACCCTGACTACTCAGAGTTGGGACCAGGAAGAAGAGTTGCAGTCTTACACGCCTCTCTGCAGCTCCTCTTCATCCGCCACCCCTCAGCTTAGCCCCTGTCTTCCCCATCAGAGAATCGTTGTCTGCTCCCTCCAAAGTGAATAAAAATATAATGTATAAGCATCCCAAAGTGATAAAGCAAAATATTGGTAAAATATTGGTAAAACTCAAATTAAACATAAAGCCTCTAAATTGAATGATTTGGCCTCTGTTCCTCCAAATAATTTAAAAATTAAATGTGGTTTATTAAATATTAGGTCTCTAACTCCCAAGTCTCTGTTAGTCCATGATTTGTTAATTGATCATCAGATTGATTTAATTTCCCTTACAGAGACTTGGTTAGGACAAGAGGATTATGTTGGTTTAAATGAATCAACTCCCTGTGGTTATTTAAACTGTCAAAATCCCAGAAGTTCTGGTCGTGGAGGAGGAGTAGCAACAATTTACCATTCCAAATTACTAATTAATATAAAGCAAAAAACATGTTATAATTCCTTTGAGGGCCTGGTCCTCAGTATTGGGCACTTTAACAATTTTATGTTAAACCCAATTTTATTTGCCATAGTTTATCGTCCTCCATCAACCTACTCAGAATTTTTATCCGAATTTGCTGATTTCTTAGCTGATTTAGTGCTGAAATCTGATAGAATAATTATAGTAGGGGACTTTAATATACATGTGGATGTAGATAGTGACTGCCTTAATGTGGCTTTTAATTCAATATTAGACTCGATTGGGTTTTCTCAGAAAGTAGGAAATTCTACTCATTACCTCCACCATATATTGGACCTTGTTCTGACATATGGCATAGAAATAGAAAATCTTGTAGTGTCTCCTCATAACCCTGTACTGTCAGACCATTGTCTGTTAACCTTTGATTTTACTATTTCTGACTGTTTGGCTCCTAAAGAAAAATATTACTACAGTAGATGCCTCTCAGATGATGCTGTTTCCAAATTTATGCAGATTGTTTCCTCTATGCCATGTGTCAACACAACGGAAATAAGCTATAGACAGCTTGCTCCTTCTGTAATTGATAACATGGTGGATAGTGTTTCAGCTTCTCTGCATCAGGCTCTAGACTTGGTGGCCCCCTTAAAAAAGAAAAAGTCTAATCAGAGATTTCTAACTCCTTGGTTCAACACAGAAACTCGTATCTTAAAACAGAAGACTCGTCAATTAGAAAGAAAATGGCGCTCTACTAATTTAGATGAAATCTATTTAGCTTGGAGAAATCATCTTTTAATTTATAAAAAATCTCTTAGAAAAGCTAGAACGAGTTATTACTCTGCATTAATAGAAGAGAACAAGAATAATCCCAGGTTTCTTTTCAGTACTGTAACCAGGTTGACAAAGAGTCAGGACTCTGTCAATCCTAGCATTCCCTTAGAGCTTACTAGTCAGGACTTTATGAAATTTTTCAATAATAAAATTTCATCCATCAGAGATAAAATCAATCAGATTCTTCCCACAGTTAACTTAAATACTGTAACTACTACAACTCCTTCTATTGATGTCTGTCTTGATGAGTTTACTCCAATCGACCTTTGTGAGTTAGACAAAATAGTTTCCTCATCCAAACCTTCAACTTGTCTTTTAGACCCTATTCCTACCAGGTTATTTAAAGAAGTCTTCCCACTTATTGGTAGCTTTATTCTTCATATAATCAATTCTTCATTAACTTTAGGCCATGTACCGCAGGGTTTTAAAACGGCTGTAATTAAACCCTTACTCAAAAAGCCAACGCTAGATCCAGGAGCTTTAGCTAACTATAGACCAATCTCTAATCTCCCTTTCATTTCAAAAATCTTAGAAAGAGTTGTTGCTATGCAATTATTTGACCACCTGCAGGGAAATGGTTTACTTGAAGAGTTTCAATCTGGGTTTAGAATCCATCATAGTACTGAAACAGCCTTAGCGAAGGTCACTAACGACCTCCTCATTGCATCTGATAATGGACTAGTTTCTGTACTTGTCCTTTTAGACCTTAGTGCAGCTTTTGATACTATCGATCATAATATTCTACTTGATAGATTAGAACACTATGTTGGATTTAATGGAACTTCGTTGCAATGGTTTAAATCTTATTTATCTGATAGGTTCCAGTTTGTTCATGTAAATAATGAGTTTTCTTTCAACTCAAAGCTTAGTCATGGAGTTCCACAGGGATCTGTGCTAGGCCCTACTCTTTTTAGTTTATATATGCTTCCCTTAGGCAACATTATTAGAAAGCACTGTATACATTTTCATTGTTATGCAGATGACACACAATTATACCTGTCAATGAAGCCAGATGATAGTAATCAATTAGCCAAGTTAGAAGCCTGTCTTAAGGAAATCAAAGCTCGGATGACTTGTAATTTCCTGCTATTAAATTCAGATAAGACTGAAGTCATTCTTGTTGGTCCAAAAAACCTTAGAAATTCCTTTCCAAATCAAACTTTCAGTTTGGATGCGGTTACTCTTTCTCTTAATAGCTCTGTGAGGAACCTTGGAGTTATTTTTGACCAGGATTTGTCCTTCAATTCACATATTAAATTTGTTTCTAAGACTGCCTTCTATCATTTGCGTAATATTGCCAAGATTAGGAGCATCTTGTCTCAGAATGATGCTGAGAAACTGATCCACACTTTTGTTAGCTCGAGATTAGATTATTGTAATTCTTTATTATCAGGTTGTCCTAAAACATCTTTAAAAAGTCTTCAGCTGATCCAAAATGCTGCAGCAAGAGTTTTAACAGGTACTAGAAAGAGAGATCATATCTCTCCGGTTCTGGCCTCCCTTCATTGGCTTCCCATAGAGTTTAGAATTAAGTTTAAAATCCTTCTTCTTACTTACAAAGCTCTAAACAATCAGGCTCCTTTTTATTTAAAAGATCTGATACTACCGTATTATCCTAACAGAGCACTACGCTCCCAAAATGCAGGACTACTTGTAATACCTAGAATCTCCAAAAGTACAATGGGAGGCAGAGCCTTCAGTTATCAAGCTCCTCTCCTGTGGAATCAGCTGCCAATCTGGATTCGGGAGTCAGACTCGATTTCTGTTTTTAAGAATAGTGACATAACGTTCGGCTCAGGAGACGCACACACACAGGCTCAGAGTAGTTCAAACTGTTTATTAACAACAGGGATGTTTGGGTGCGTGTCTGCGGAATGTTAATGTGTTGGTGGTGGCGTCTGCTTCGGACCCAGAGGCAGGAGACCGTTCAGCCGGCAACCCTATGGGAGAAATTGGACACAGGGTGATGAGCACACACCAACACAGGAGGAGAATAGGCGAGGGAGAGAAGCTTACTTGTTTGGGCAGATGACTGGCGCTTCAAGGATGGAAGCCCGGGAGACAGCCACCTGCAGGGCTCGGTGCAGCAGCGAGGAGAGACGAGGGACGGGGTTGTCCGCCGCCGAGGAATCCACCTGTGCACAGGGGAGCAGACTGGAGAGATGAGGTAAGTGAACTTCTTACCGGTAAAGAGGATGCTGAAGAGAGTGTGGTAGAAGTCCATGCAAGGAAAATGAAGTCTACGGCTTCAGGCCGACGCTCAGGGCGAGGCGGCTTTTATCCTTCGCCGCTGACGAGTAGCAGGTGCGTGAGCAGGTGGCGCCGCTGATGAATGGCGCGGCGTGACAGTACTCCCCCCTCTAGCAGCGCCTCCTGGCGATGGCTTATCCGGGTGCGCTCGGTGGAAGTCCGCGATGAGCGACGGGTCCAACACAAACGACGGGGGCACCCACTGTCGATGCTCGGGCCCATAGCCCTCCCAGTCCACCAAGTATTGCAACCCACGACCCCGGCGCCGGGAGTCCAGGATGGAGGAGGCGGACCAGGCCGGATGGCCACCAATCATCCGGGGCGCGGGTTGTGCTGCAGGAGGAGGGCAAAGGGGGTCAGTAACCGCCAGTTTCACCTTCGACACGTGGAAAGTAGGATGAATGCGGAGGGAGGGGGGAATAGCCACGCGCACAGCCACCGGGTTGATGATCCGGGTGATGGGGTAGGGACCCATGAAGCGCTGTGCCAGCTTTCTCCTCTCGCCCTTTAGAGTGACGTCCTGGGTGGAAATGTAAACAAGCTGCCCAACTCTGTACGCCGGGGCAGGTCTCCTACGCCGGTCCGCCACAGTCCTGTTGCGCTCCGCTGTGCGCAATAGCGCATGGCGCGCGGCAGCCCAGGTGGAGCGGAACTGCCTGAGATGGGCCCTAACTGACGGGACAGTTACCTCACTCTCCTGCTCCGGAAACAGCGGGGGGTCGTAACCCAGGGACGCTTTGAAGGGGGACATCCCTGTAGCAGAAGAGCGAGCGGTGTTGTGGGCATATTCAACCCAGGCAAGATGGTTGCTCCAGGACGCGGGTTTGGATCTGGACACACAGCGGAGCGCAGCCTCCAGCTCCTGGTTGGTCCTCTCACACTGCCCGTTGGATTGGGGGTGATGGCCAGAGGAGAGGCTCACCTTGGCTCCGATGGCGTTGCAGAAAGACCTCCAAACCTCAGATGAAAACTGGGGGCCCCGGTCCGAGACCACGTCCACCGGAATCCCATGCAGCCTGACCACGTGTTGGACGAGGAGGTCCGCCGTCTCCAGGGCAGTAGGGAGGCCTCGCAGGGGGACGAAGTGCACGGCCTTGGAGAAGCGGTCCACGATGGTCAGGATGGTGTCATAGGAATTGGAGATGGGGAGTCCGGTGACAAAATCCAGAGCGATGTGCGACCAGGGCCTGCCAGGGACGGGCAGGGGCTGGAGCAGACCCGCTGGAGGGGCATTTCCCGACTTGCAGGTGGCACAGATTGGGCAAGCCCGGGCGTAGCGGGCTGCATCCCTCCGCAGGCCTGGCCACCAAAAGGACCGTTGGAGGAGATCTATCATCCGGGAGGTGCCAGGGTGACAGGTGAGCTTGGAGGTGTGGAGCCAGTGGATGACCTCTCCTCGGACCGCGGATGGCACGAACAGCCTCCCCTCCGGTCCGCCGCCAGGGTCAGGTTCCACCTCCTGTGCCTTCCGGATCTTGCTCTCAATGTCCCACGAGATGGCTCCCACGACGCACGACCTGGGCAGGATGGAGTGGGGCGCCTCCTCCGACTCCACGGGGGCGAACTGCCTGGAGAGGGCGTCAGGCAGGACGTTCTTAGAGCCAGGCCTGAAGGTGATGGAAAATTGGAACCTGGCGAAGAACAGGGACCAGCGCGCCTGGCGGGCGTTCAGGCGCTTGGCAGACCGTAAGTATTCCAGGTTCTTGTGGTCCGTGAGGACCACAAACGGCAGGCTTGCCCCCTCCAACCAGTGGCGCCACTCCTGCAGGGCGAGCTTGATGGCCAAGAGCTCTCTGTCCCCCACATCATAGTTTCTCTCCGCCGGGGACAAGCGCCGGGAGAAGAAGGCGCACGGTCGCTTGGCGCCATCGTCCGGTGACCGCTGGGACAGCACTGCTCCCACTCCCGTGTCCGAGGCGTCTACCTCTACTATGCACTGCAGCGCGGGGTCGACCTGGCGAAGGACCCGGGAGGAGGAGAATTCCGCCTTCAGCGCCTCAAAGGCGGCAGCGACCTCTTCGGTCCACCGGAACGGGACCTTCGGGGACGTGAGGCGGGTCAGTGGTCCCACGATGGCACTGAAGTTGGGAACAAAGCGGCGGTAGAAATTGGCGAAGCCAACAAATTGCTGCACCTGCTTCCGGGATGCAGGTGTAGGCCATTCCACCACCGCCTTTACCTTCTCTGGGTCGGGGAGCACCTTATCGTGGGCGATGATGAACCCCAGGAAGGACGTACTCCTGGCGTAAAATTCACACTTTTCCGCCTTAACGTACAGACGGTTCTCCAGCAGCCTTTGGAGGACCCGCCTCACGTGGACCTGGTGCTCATCCCTGGACTTGGAGAAGATGAGGATATCGTCCAGGTAGACGAACACGAAAAGGCCAATGAAGTCCCGGAGGACGTCATTAATGAGGCGCTGGAAGACTGCAGGAGCGTTGGTCAACCCGAACGGCATCACCAGATATTCAAAGTGGCCGTTCGGGGTACGGAAGGCCGTTTTCCACTCATCTCCCTCCCGGATCCGGACGAGGTGGTAAGCGCTGCGTAGGTCCAGCTTGGTGAACCAGGTCGCCCCCTGGAGGGAGTGGAAAGCAGTGTCCATGAGAGGCAGGGTGTAACGGTCCCTCTCCGTGATATTGTTGAGGGCCCGGTAGTCGATACAAGGGCGGAGGGACCCATCCTTTTTCCCCACGAAGAAGAACCCTGCCCCCACGGGTGACGATGATGGGCGGATAATCCCAGCACTTAATGATTCCTTCAGGTAGGCGTTCATCGTCTCCTTCTCCGGCGCAGACAGGCTGTAAAGGCGACCAGAAGGTAAGGGAGCCCCCTGGCGGAGGTTGATGGCGCAGTCATAGGGCCGATGAGGGGGAAGAGACATAGCTTTCGCTTTGCTGAACACCATGCCCAGGTCGTGAAATTCTGGGGGCACCAGAGACAGGTCCGGGGGTGCAGCGTCCGTCGCAGGGGGAGGAGCGGACGGAGAGCAGGCAGCGGACTGAAGGCAGGTGCCCATACAGAACGTACTCCATGCCGAGATCCCAGCTGATTTCCAATCCAGGACCGGATTGTGAAGGCGGAGCCAGGGATACCCCAGGATGACGGGCGACACAGAGTTGGGAAGGACGTAAAAGGTCATCTCCTCCCGGTGGTTTCCCGAGATGATGACCGGTAGGGGAACAGTTTGATGTGTCACTCTCCCGAGGGTGGCACGGGAGAGGTGGATCAGGGAGAGGGGAGTGTTGAGTGCCTGGCAGCGGATGCCCAATCGGGTTGCCAGGCTTTGTGAAATGAAGCTGCCTTCTGCGCCCGAATCCACCAGTGCGTGGGTGAGGTGCCCAGTAGAGTTATGGCAGAAACGGATGGGCAGCTTCAATTGAGAAAGTGATCCTAACCGATTGACATCCGCGAGGCTTCCAACAGTGACTCGCGGACCCCACCGACTGGCTTTCCGTGGACAACGCTCCACGGTGTGTTGGTCGCCTCCGCAATACATGCAGAGGCCCAACTCACGGCGGCGTTGTTTCTCCACAGGGGAAAGTTTAGTCCAGGCCGTCACCATCGGCTCCGACTCCTCGGGGCGCGATGCTGGCGGCGCCGCCAGGGGGCGAGCTTGGAACAGGTGCGGCGAGGCTCCACGAGGGCGAGAAGAAGAAGACCTCCGCCCCGAGGAGCGCTCGCGCAGCCTGTTATCCAAACTTATCGCTAAGGATGTCAGCTCCGCTAGCGTCCCAGGGATATCCCGACCAGCCAGTTCATCCCTCAGATCACTATTGAGACTGCGGAGGAACAGGCCACAGAGGGAGCGTTCCTCCCAGCCCAATTCCTCCGCCGCTACCCGGAAGTCGACCGAGTGGTCCGCTGCCGACCGGCTTCCCTGCTGGAGAGCGAGAAGCCGATCGACCTGGACCGTTTCGGTTTGTGAGTGGTCAAAGACCTCCAGAAAGCGCCTCACGAATTGGTCATAGGTGAGGGTGGCATAACTGGGCCTCGCCATTACGGCGTAGGTCCAAGTTAACGCACGCCCCTCCAGAAGATTCCCTATGTAACCAATTCGGCTGTGATCCGAGGGAAAATCTCCGGGCACACGGTGGAACACGGACTCACACTGCATAATAAACCCCCGCGCTCCGCCGAGCTTACCGCTAAAGCGGGCGGGGGTCGGAATCGGCGTGAGCCGAACCGGTGCCACTGGAGCCGGCTGGACGGCCGCTGGAACAGCAGGAGCCGCGCCACCCTGGTGAGTCGGGAGGAACGGCTGTTGGGGGTCCAAGCGGTTCAATCGGTTAGTCAGTTCTAATAATTGATGAAGAACCACCTGTTGCTGATAAACAATCTGATCCACCCGAGCCTCGAGGATGGTAAACCGGTGTGCGAGCCCGCCGTCTGCCGAGCCGCTCTGCTGAAGCCGTACTGACATAACGTTCGGCTCAGGAGACGCACACACACAGGCTCAGAGTAGTTCAAACTGTTTATTAACAACAGGGATGTTTGGGTGCGTGTCTGCGGAATGTTAATGTGTTGGTGGTGGCGTCTGCTTCGGACCCAGAGGCAGGAGACCGTTCAGCCGGCAACCCTATGGGAGAAATTGGACACAGGGTGATGAGCACACACCAACACAGGAGGAGAATAGGCGAGGGAGAGAAGCTTACTTGTTTGGGCAGATGACTGGCGCTTCAAGGATGGAAGCCCGGGAGACAGCCACCTGCAGGGCTCGGTGCAGCAGCGAGGAGAGACGAGGGACGGGGTTGTCCGCCGCCGAGGAATCCACCTGTGCACAGGGGAGCAGACTGGAGAGATGAGGTAAGTGAACTTCTTACCGGTAAAGAGGATGCTGAAGAGAGTGTGGTAGAAGTCCATGCAAGGAAAATGAAGTCTACGGCTTCAGGCCGACGCTCAGGGCGAGGCGGCTTTTATCCTTCGCCGCTGACGAGTAGCAGGTGCGTGAGCAGGTGGCGCCGCTGATGAATGGCGCGGCGTGACAAATAGGGCTAAAACCTACCTTTTTGATATAGCCTACAATTAGGGAGGGATCATGTGTTTCTGAACCCTCCCTTAGTTATGCTGCTAATAGGTTTAGTCAGCCGGGGGACCTCCAGTAATGCACTGGGCCTCACTCCTTTCCTCACTCTCTATGAAATATTTTTTTTTGCTGGTCATTAACATTTGTTTGTTCTCTCCCATAGATTGAGTCCCCATCGTGCTGTTTGCTCTCTACATGTCTGTTCTTTTCTTCTTCTCTATCCCCTCACCCCCCAGCCAGTCGCAGCAGATGACTGCCCCTCCCTGAGCCTGGTTCTGCTGGAGGTTTCTTCCTTTTTAAAGGGAGTTTTTCCTCTCCACCATCGCCAAGTGCTTGCTCACAGGGGATCACCTGATTGCTGGGGTCTTTCTGCAACTGTGGGGTTCCCCCCTACAGTTGATAGTGCAAATCTCCAGAGACTATGGCTGAGGAAGCTAGCGGCGGAGCGGTGACTGCTGGGGAAGGCACGGGTGCGGTGCTCGCTGCCATTAGCTCAATGAGAGCACACTTTTCCTCTAAATTTGATGGGATTATAGCAGCGATAGAAGGAATGAGAAAGGAAATAAGCGACTGTATGGAGCGAGTATCACAGGTTGAGCTCCGAATTTCCAGCGCTGAGGATGACGTCACCAGCCTATAATTAAAGGTGCGCACATTGGAATTAAAAAATAAACATCTGGAAGATAATGTCCTGGACTTAGAATCCCGGTCGAGACGGAACAATCTGAGGCTGGTGGGCCTCCCGGAGGGAACAGAGGGACAGGACACATGTTCCTTTTTGGAAAAGTGGATTCCAGAAGCGCTGAACAATGCAGAGCTGCAGTCATTGGTCATCTTAGAGAGCGCCCACCGAATCGGCCCACGGAGAGAAAATAAGGCACCACCGAGGACGCTGATTATGAAGTTCCTCAGCTACAGAGACAAGATGACGATCTCCAACATGGCGGGAGCTAAAGGAGAAATTAAATACCAAGATCAACAGGTGCGGTTCTACCCAGATTTGGCCACAGGAATCCAACAATTAAGGAAACAGTTTGACTCCACCCATAAAGAGCTGCACACCCTCGGGATTCGTCATGGAGTGATTCATCCGGCAAGACTGCTGGTCACATATAAAGGGAGAACCCACACCTTCAAGACCCCTCAGGAGGCGCAGGAGCTTATCAAGCAGATCCAAGGAGAGACTGGTGGGAGCTAAGCATGAAGCATGAATAAGATATAAAGGTAGAATATTTAAGCATTTGCACAGGCATCTGACTGATCTGAAGCATATGTAGCATATACAGTGGGGTAAAAAAGTATTTAGTCAGCCACCAATTGTGCAAGTTCTCCCACTTAAAAGATGAGAGAGGTCTCCAATTTTCATCATAGGTATGCCTCAACTATGAGAGACAAAATAAGAAAAAAAAATCAGAAAATCACATTGAAGGATTTTTAATGAATTAATTGGTAAATTCCTCAGTAAAATAAGTATTTGGTCAATAACAAAAGTTCATGTCAATACTTTGTTATATACCCTTTGTTGGCAATGACAGAGGTCAAACGTTTTCTGTAAGTCTTCACAAGGTTTTCACACACTGTTGCTGGTATTTTGGCCCATTTCTCCATGCAGATCTCCTCTAGAGCAGTGATGTTTTGGGGCTGTCGCTGGGCAACACGGACTTTCAACTCCCTCCAAAGATTTTCTATGGGGTTGAGATCTGGAGACTGGCTAGGCCACTCCAGGACCTTGAAATGCTTCTTACGAAGCCACTCCTTCATTGCCCAGGCGGTGTGTTTGGGATCATTGTCATGCTGAAAGACCCAGCCACGTTTCATCTTCAGTGCCCTTGCTGATGGAACGAGGTTTTCACTCAAAATCTCACGATACATGGCCCCATTCATTCTTTCCTTTACACAGATCAGTCGCCCTGGTCCCTTTGCAGAAAAACAGCCCCAAAGTATGATGCTTCCACTCCCATGCTTCACAGTAGGTATGGTGTTCTTTCTCCTCCAAACACGACAAGTTGAGTTTTTACCAAAAAGTTCTATTTTGGTTTCATCTGACCATATGACATTCTCCCAATCCTCTTCTGGATCATCCAAATGCTCTCTAGCAAACTTCAGACAGGCCTGGACATGTACTGGCTTAAGCAGGGGGACACATCTGGCACGGCAGGATTTGAGTCCCTGGCGGTGTAGTGTGTTTCTGATGTAGCCTTTGTTACTTTGGTCCCAGCTCTCTGCAGGTCATTCACTAAGTCCCCCCATGTGGTTCTGGGATTTTTGCTCACCGTTCTTGTGATAATTTTGACCCCACGAGGTGAGATCTTGCGTGGAGCCCCAGATCGAGGGAGATTATCAGTGGTCTTGTATGTCTTCCATTTTCTAATAATTGCTTCCACAGTTGATTTCTTCACACTAAGGTGCTTACCTATTGCAGATTCAGTCTTCCCAGCCTGGTGCAGGTCTACAATTTTGTTTCTGGTGTCCTTTGACAGCTCTTTGGTCTTGAAAATAGTGGAGTTTGGAGTCTGACTGTTTGAGGTTATGGACAGGTGTCTTTTATACTGATAACAAGTTCAAACAGGTGCCATTAATACAGGTAACGAGTGGAGGACAGAGGAGCCTCTTAAAGAAGAAGTTACAGGTCTGTGAGAGCCAGAAATCTTGCTTGTTTGTAGGTGACCAAATACTAATTTTACTGAGGAATTTACCAATTAATTCATTAAAAATCCTTCAATGTGATTTTCTGCATTTTTTTTTTCTCATTTTGTCTCTCATAGTTGAGGTATACCTATGACGAAAATTGGAGACCTCTCTCATCTTTTAAGTGGGAGAACTTGCACAATTGGTGGCTGACTAAATACTTTTTTGCCCCACTGTATATGCTTCAGATTGTTATATATAGCAATCTATATATCTATATATTCTATATATCTATATGTATCTATATATAGCAATCTATATATTGCTATATATAGCATATATAGCAAGTTTACAAAATATAGATTGTAGTATATATATATATATATATATATATATATATATATATATATATATATAAAACCTATGATGTACAAAGTTGCTATAAAATTTTGGAGTTAAGTTGAAAAACTACAGAAGAGAGTTAATGTTTTGTCATTAAAAGCAGTAGAGTCAGGGTGATTGAGAGGAGAAAGAAAGAGTGGTTTGACTGGTCCTCGCGGGTGTGGAGCAGTCAATGGCTATAGCGGGAGACAGATTTTTTTTTTTTTGATTTTGGGGGGATTACCACAAATGTGGGGAGGGGGAATTTCTTTGTGTGTAGTTTGTGGGACGAATGTTCAACCATCCATGTTTTTGCTTCTCTGTATGAGCATGTTTACGTTGTGAGATAATCTCAAACTCCTTATTGATCATAAACCAAAGCGTTAATCTTAATTTAACTTCATGGAATTGCAGAGGTCTACAAAATTTAAAAAAACTTAAACAAGTTATGACCACTACTGCTGATTATCGAAAGAAAGAAATTATGGAATTATTAAGCTGGGCTTTGAACGCAATTGACACTATCTTTTCAACGAGGAAAAGTGCTCCGGGGGAAGCTGTTTGCCCCGCAGGGACGGCTCCAGCGGGCTATTTACGGGAGACAAGTAATTGGAAAATCTTGTGCCTGACTAATCTCTCTATCGAAGATGTAGAAGATTTGTATGTCTTCGTATTAATGGTGACTGGGATCGTTCTGATTGGATCTGGGATTGTCCTGGTGTACTGCAAATTGCTGAAGATGGATACAACCTATCAAAATGCTGGCCAGGCGAGGTGCATCCATCAAATTGAAAAAATGGAGAAGACCCTGATAGGGACAAATGGAGAACTGTCTCGGAAGGTGGATTACATCATGATTACGCTTAGGTCTATCCACGATGGACTCAACGCCCAGCAATGAAGGATTATTGTACTGAATCTGCAGAAGAATATAAAGCTCTTTCTCTGTGATCAGTTCTATTTGGCTCAATTTCCCTTATAAAAATCCTCCTGATCATCTGCAGTCTTTGTTTTTCAAAACACTGAGCACATGGCCTTCGGACAGCAGCTACATGGACAATTGCCAAGGACAATTGCCAGTAGCCAGACAAAACATCTCCTGCCAAAGTGTCCTTGTTGTTCTACTGATACAACACTTGCTTCAACATTACATTCATACTGATCCATAAACTGACAACAAGATGACTCACTCACTGCTCTCTTTGTGTCCTGTGAACTGTTTTGGTCTGCTGATTGTGCATTGAGGGCTTTTTTTTCCTTTGTAATCATAATATTGATCATTCATGACCACTATTCTGAAACCAATGATTTTTTTGCTCCTTCCTATTGTATGATTTCTTACCTGTACCCTTCTGTTTGCAGGCGCATTTCAGATGCATGCCGTGTCACCGGAAATGCAGGTTCATTTTCTGTGTCAAGTCAAATCCCTCGTATGTTACCAGCGAGCTGTTATCAGGGTCCTGTTATCAGTATCTGTTAATGTACTTGGCAATAAATCTTTTCTGATTCTGATTCGGATTCTGATTCTGAATAAAATAAAAGACATAGGTTCAAAAATTGTGTTTTTACAAGAAACTCATCTAATAGAGGAGGATGTAAAAAGAATTAGGAGAAGATGGCAGGGAAGTGTGTTCACCTCATCATTTTCATCCCGAGCCAGGGGAGTTATGACTCTCATACATAAATCAGTCCCATTTCAAGTGAAAAATGTAATTGGAGACAAATTAGGAAGATATCTAATCATCCAAGGATCTTTGTTATTAGAAAATATAAATCTGGTGAACTTATACGGTACCAGTATAGATGATCAAAACTTCTTTGCTAATTTATTTCTTATTTTATCATCACTCACAGGGCAACATATAATAGCAGGGGATTTTAACTGTACATTGAATCCCGGTATAGATAGATCAACAGGACTGGACTGTACGCACAATGGATGCAGGATGACCATTAATCATTTTATGAAAGAATTGAGATTGCTAGATATATGGAGAGAAATGAAACCACAAGTTAAAGCCTACTCTTGTTATTCTAATACCTACAAGACATTCTCACATATTGACTATTTTTTGATCTCCACAGAATTAAGATCCAAGATTCAAAACTGTTTCTATGATAACATCTGGATCTCTGATCATGCACCCTGCTGTCTAATATATGTAGATAAGAAATTGACAAAGGAACCGGGTAGGTGGCAATTTCAGCATGAATGGCTTCAGGATGAGGAATTTGTTAAGTACATAGAAAAACAGATAGATGAGTTCTTTGATATCAATACTACACAGACATCAGCATGTATAAAGTGGGAAGCTTTCAAAGCTTTTATTAGGGGGCATATTATTAGTTATACAGGTTCAAAATCTAAGAAGACTCGAGAGGAGAGAGTCCAATTGGAACATAAAATAAAAATTCTTCAAGAAAAAGTGTATGCAGGAAGTGATCCAAAGTTAGAGAACGAATTACTGATTCTGAGAGCTGAATATGACAAAAAATCAGCGAATAGAGCTGCCTCGAGTCTTCTAAGATTGAAGCAATCTTTTTATGAACAAGGTGAAAAATCAGGGAAATTATTGGCATGGCAGATTAAACAATTAGAATTTAAAACACCAATTACCAGTATTATAAGTAACGGACAGGCAGTTGTAGATCCTTTAGAAATTAACAGTGCCTTTAGAGATTACTATGAAAAATTATATAATACAAAAAATGAAACTGACTTAACAAAACTAAATGGGTTTTTGGATGGATTATCTATACCGTGTATTCCAAATGAAAACAGGGAGATACTGGAGTCTAAAATTAGTCAAGAAGAAGTTTGGCTAGCCATTGATAATATGAAATCAGGAAAAAGTGCAGGACCAGATGGTCTTCCAGTTGACCTCTATAAAAAAATTTAAGAATAAATTAATAAAACCATTTTTGGAAATGGTTTTCGAAGCATTTCAAAATAGTAATTTACCACTATACATGAATAATGCCTTAATTATACTGTTGCCAAAACCAGGTAAACCCCTAATAAATGTGAAAACATGAGACCAATAAGCCTATTAAATGCTGACCTTAAGATAATCTGTAAAATTTTAGCAAGACGACTACAAGAAATATTACCAAATATTATTAACCGAGATCAGAATGGCTTTATAATGGGAAGACAAGGCTTCCATAATGTAAGAAGACTATTTAATATTATTTATTCTAACAAAGAAGCACCGGATACAGCTCTCCTATCATTGGACGCCGAAAAGGCCTTTGATAGGGTTGAATGGCCCTTTCTTTTTGAAGTCCTACAAAGGTTTGGACTTGGAAATAATTTCATAAAATGGGTTCAGATAATATACAATAATGCTACAGCAGAAATTCTAACAAACAGCAATATCTCAAAATCAATAAATATCAATAGAGGATGTTGACAAGGCTGCCCACTTTCACCTTTACTGTTTACTATGGCAATTGAACCTTTAGCGATGACAGTACGTTTACATCCACAAATATATGGAATTAAAGTAGGACCAACAGAACATAAAATCTCCCTGTATGCCGATGACATAATTTTGTTTATGTCGAATCTTAAAAAATCAATTCCAACCTTGTTGAATTTAATAAAGAACTTTGGGGAAATATCAGAATATAAAATAAATAAAACTAAATCTTCAATATTAATGCTAAATGAGACCCAGAGAAATCACCCAGCTCCTGAGGTAAATCAATTTAATGTTGTAAATCAGTTTAAATATTTAGGAATTCAAATTTTGCCTAAGCTAGAATCAGTCGTCAGTGCCAATTATGAAGCCTTAATGACAGACATTAATGAGTTACTTCAGAGGTGGATGTCACTACAAATGTTGATGATTGGGAGAATTAATATACTTAAAAGTAATATCTTACCAAAAATACTTTATTTATTTCAATACATTCCTTTACTACCACCTTCAGATCTATTCTCAAGAATGAAAAAAAGTAGTGGAATTTATATGGAACAATAGGAAGGCTAGATTACGTCTGTCCTTACTATATTTACCATTTGATTGTGGAGGTCTGAAATGTCCAAACTTTATGTTGTATTACTGGTCAGCACAATTGAGGTCTATGACATATTATTTTTCATCAAATGATCTCCCTCACTGGACTGAAATGGAATCATACAATTTATCTTTACCTCTTCCCATATTCATATACTCAGACTCGGCTAAAAAATTACAGAAACAAGTTAAAAATCCATTTGTAAAGCATATGATCAAAATATGGTGTGAAACCAAAAAATATTTAAAAGAACCACACTTATTGTCACAATTTAGCCCAATATGGGGTAATCAATATTTTAAACCAGGGAGAGTGGATGCTGTATTTAAAGTATGGAAATTAAAAGGGATTCAAAAGATTCAAGACTTATATCTGTCATGTTCAGATAACATAATGCCTTTTGAAGAACTGAGGGTCAAATTTAATCTTAATAGAACACATTTTTTAAAATATCTTCAGCTTAGGAATTTTATTCGACCAAATCAAAATAATGTTCTCACCCGACCTATTTATTCATCCTTGGAAAAAAATTTGACGAAAGATAATAAGAGAAAGGGTATTATTTCAGAGTTTTATAACTCATTGACATTATCTTCAAGTGAAAACTCACAGAAAAGACTGAATTATTGGAAAGAAGACCTGCAAACCGAAATTTCAGAGGAACAATGAGAATTGGTTTGTACAGAAGCTCAAACCAAATCAATAAATGTACATCTTAAATTGATACATTTTAAATGGTTAATGCAGATGTATGTTACACTGGTGGAGTTAAATAGATATAACAAAAACATACCAGATACATGCACAAAATGCATGGAAAGTAAAGGAACCCTATTTCATTGTTTATGGGAATGTAGAAAAATTAGAATGTTTTGGGAAGAGGTGAGGGTAACAATTGAAAAAATAATTTCAAAACAAATCATATTGAATCCTAAATTGTTTTTGTTGGGTCTGTATCCAGAAAAGCATAACTTTAATAAGAGTGAGAGAGCATTCATAGACCTCAGTTTGCTTAACGCCAAAAAATGTATTGCACTACTGTGGAAAAAGACTCATAGACCAGATGTGACTCAGTGGTTAAGACAGATGTTAACAAACCTTCAATTCAATTCAATTCAATTCAATTCAATTCAATTCAACTTTATTTATATAGCGCCATTTCACAACAACAGTCATCTCATAGCACTATCAACTGTAGGGGGGAACCCCCACAGTTGCAGAAAGACCCCAGCAATCAGGTGATCCCCTGTGAGCAAGCACTTGGTGACGGTGGAGAGGAAAAACTCCCTTTTAACAGGAAGAAACCTCCAGCAGAACCAGGCTCAGGGAGGGGCAGTCATCTGCTGCGACTGGCTGGGGGGTGAGGGGACAGAGAAGATGAAAAGAACAGACATGTAGAGAGCAAACAGCACGATGGGGACTCAATCTATGGGAGAGAACAAACAAATGTTAATGACCAGCAAAAAAAAATATTTCATAGAGAGTGAGGAAAGGAGTGAGGCCCAGTGCATTACTGGAGGTCCCCCGGCTGACTAAACCTATTAGCAGCATAACTAAGGGAGGGTTCAGAAACACATGATCCCTCCCTAATTGTAGGCTATATCAAAAAGGTAGGTTTTAACCCTAATCTTAAAAACAGAGATTGAGTCTGACTCCCGAATCCAGATTGGCAGCTGATTCCACAGGAGAGGAGCTTGATAACTGAAGGCTCTGCCTCCCATTGTACTTTTGGAGATTCTAGGTATTACAAGTAGTCCTGCATTTTGGGAGCGTAGTGCTCTGTTAGGATAATACGATAGTATCAGATCTTTTAAATAAAAAGGAGCCTGATTGTTTAGAGCTTTGTAAGTAAGAAGAAAGACCTTCCACTAGAAAGAATAACATACATACTGAAATCAAAGGAAATGTGTTTGAGAATATATGGAGACCTTTTATTGATTATGTAAAGAATTTAAACATAACTTTTGAAGAAGAAGGTGAATGATGTGTGTGGACCTTGTAAATTCCAAACTGGTGAATGTATAATATGTATACTTATGTAATGGATTGCCTAGACTAAACAGAGGAGCATTGTTGAAGACCTGTTCTTGTTAGTGGTTGTTGGTGTTTTTAGCACTTTTTTTTTTTTAATTACTTTAGTGTTAGTGTTTGATTGTTTGTGTTGTGTTTGTAAAAAAAAAAAAAAAGGTTCCAAGGTTGTCATAGCCAGGAGCGTCACTGGGGTTAAGCTCCCAGTGCTCATAAAATGCTCCTTACGGCGTGCGTCTCGAAAAGCCTCTGACAACTAAGTCCAACTCCTAGCCTGCCCATGTGGTTTAGTCTCTAAGCCCGGCGGAACTGCTTTTACTAATAGGAGAAGGGGCGAGGGCAGATCTCTGGCGCCTAAAAACCAGATGCTTCGGGTAGATGGTGGCTCGTCAACCTGGGAAGGTAGCCCATCTAGGGGAAGGTAAACCCTGATTTCAAACCTCCGCTGCCTTGTGGCACACCCGGTCACGGGAAAGGCTTCGGGAGTCATTCCTGAGGAAAAATCCGGAGTCGGAGCCCCTAAGGCAGTTCTCTGTTGTGCTCAACATCGTTCTGGCAGCTCCTGCGACGGCGCTGGTGCCAAACTATAGCAGCCCTGCTGTTCCTTTGGATTCATCAGTGACGTGGAGAGGGGGGACATGCTACATGGGTAACAGCTTGTCCTCCATATCTTCCTGCCCAGGTTTGAATCCTACCAATGCCCAACGCTGGAAGGTAGAACACTGGTGCGCATCGGCCTGTTCCAGCAGAGTAGACGTTTAGGATTCTCTTCCATGGTCATCATAGACCGACGGAGGCCATCGCCACCGTTTGTAAAAAAAAAAAAAAAAAAAAAAGGTTCAATAAAAAATATTGTGGAAAAAAAAAAACAACTATTGGCTCCCCTACATTTCTGTTAGATAACACAGCAGTTCAGCCAGATAATTGCTGTAATTACAAATGTGTTGCTCTGTTCATGTTGATTTCTGTTGTTAATATTGGAACAAGATGGAAAATTAGAGGAATAAAAAGTCAAATGTGAGACATTCCCCACACAAGTCTAAAAATGGTCTGGACACAATTCTTGACCCTCTCAGCTGAACATCTGGTAGCTCACATGTGTTGGAAGAAACTCCTGAATGAGTCACTTCCTGTAACCATCACTGAGTTTCTGACTCCTCTCTGCTGGAGTTGATCTCAGGATACAAATACGATCAAATCAGTCAACACAAAGTGAGAGAATTTGGGTTGTGAGCAACAACAAAGAAACTAAAAATCTTCTATTTATTGCTGATTTAGTAGCAGCTGATTATATCTGTAGATCTTCTTCATTACTTTGCTCAGTTAAAGTTGTTTTAAATGTGATGCAGAGATTTGGCCTTAAAATACATTTACAAGTTTAAGAGTGTTTAACAGTATAAACATTGTAGATGTAAAAAACTGATAAAAATGAATGAAAAATTGATTCTTCTTTCAGTGAGTTTCAAACTAATGACAATTTAGGATTTTTTTCTATTTTTATCTGCTGACAAAGCTGCTTTTCTTTTGTATTTCCTTTGATTGTTTCACAATAAAAGCCTCCCTGTGGTGTTCAGTTTTACTGTGAAACAATAAAGGAAACAGACTGGTTTCTGGACCATTTGCTGCAGTCTGTTTCTGACATGAGGAAGGCTGAATTCTGACTAAAGTCCAACAATCATGGAGGTTTGCAGAGATTTTCAAAGTGCTGAGAAGTGACCCAGAGAGACGGTTTCAAACAGCAGCTCCATGTTTCCACAGTGGATCTGTGGCCCAGTGACCATATTTCTACTGGGACCAGTGTGACTGTGCTGAGTCAGCATGAAGAGAGTGAAGTGTAGAAACAGGAGATGTTGGACTCACCAGTGTTTGGAGAGAAAAACCTGATGGACTCGGCTGAATCTTCTCTCACAGACAAACAGGACGTCTGAGCTGCTGCTCTCACACACTTGAACTCTGGTTTCTGGAAAGTGACGCAGAAAACTGGTGTTTCTGGTTTGATCCGCCTCCTTGCTGCAGCTCTGTCTGTCAGAGTTTGATTCCTCCTCTGAGGAACGTTAAACTGCTCTGATGAAAATCAAACCTGTTTAACAGAGGTAATAAAGTGGTGAGATCAGCTTGATAGAATCCCACTGGAGTTCAGAAGCCCTAAAGTCCTGAATAGAAACAAAGTTCACATTAATGATGTTAAATATACAGGGGCGGTCCTGGGTCACATGGTGCCCTAGGGTCAAGAAAACATTTGGTGCCTCCCTCTACATTGAAACATCTCTGATAACAAAGTAGAAATCAACCAAAGCAGATCTAGAGCTTTAATGATGCTGTGACCTTTGACCTTTGAAGCCCAAAGCCACAGCCACAGGTGCTAGTCCCAAGGTCAACCTGTGGACCAAGTTTGGTGAGCCGAGCTTCATGGGTTCTCCAGTTAGAGTGCAGACAGTCAGACAGACGCAGACGACCTCCGTAATTAGCCAGTTACAATAAAGAGAGTAATCTATTACCTCATGGAACTGTGGAGAAAGGATTGATTGTTCACAAATCTGAGTTTGTTCATCATCAACGTTGTTACAGCTGTTGTTTCTTTTTAGTGGAAAAATCACATGAAGTTTGAATTTCTTTGATTTTCCTTCCATCAGCATTAAGAGTTCATGGAGAATTTAAAGGGTTAATCATGGATCAGATTTTGTCAATCATCAAAAGACCTTTAAATAGTCAAAGTTTTTAGAATAAAAAGAAGAATTTATTTCAACATTTCCCTGTTTCTAAAGTAATAAATGTGTATTTTAAAGGAAAATTGTGACTTTCTGTGTTTTTCTTGACTAAACCAGTCGTCCAAAGTTGAAGCAGATGTTTTGTTGGATCAACTTTCACATTAACAAGAGTCGCTGATTTCAAACTAATCAATTGTCAGCAGTAGGAGCAGCAGAGGATTAAAACCCTGAAGCAGTTTGACTTGGTTTCTGTGTTAGTCTGCAAATGTGGGTTGAACTGGCTGAACTGCTGTTGGTTCAGCAAGAACTGACTGACTCAGGTGTGGCAACCCCCACAACAGTTTGGGACAGACAGCTCGCTACTCCTGGTTTTTTCCGCTGCACTGCTGTGAAGTGATGTGCCATTCATGCATTGTTTCACTGCTGTGATGTTAATGTCCCATTCATGCATTGTGTTCATGGATCCTGTCCTGTCTGTGCCTCTCATATGCAAATGCCCAGATCGACTGCTGTGAATGTCTTTGATGTATTGTCTGAGTTGGGTATATATTGATGTATGTGGTTATTGTGTATTTTCTTTATTTCTTTTCTTTTCTTTACTTGATTCTCTTTTCTAAAGCCCATCCAGGGACAAGAGTTGCAAATTAGCTAATAGCTATACACTCCATGTGCAACACATCAGATTGATTGTCATTGATTAATTGTCTATGTTTATTGCACTGTCCCTGTCAAATAAACTAATCTATCTATCTATATATGCTGCACTGTTCTGTAAATCTCTCTCTCACTCTCATTCTCTCATTGCTCTGATTCCTTCAACTGCTGCTGACACAGAGAGCCTGAGGAACGCCGCTCCAGTCTGCTCATACTTGGGCTGGGGCAGAGTTTCCGTGACGGCGGCGTGATTTAATAAACCTGCTTAAAACCAACACCAACGCTGCCCTATTTTATCGTCCGCCGCACAGGGAAGAAAAATGAAAGTTCTCACAGTTTCTGTGGATTATTTTTCATCACTGAGTCTAAACTGGAACCACTTGAACACGACAAGCTGAGACTTTTCTCACACATTAAATGAGAACAATTATTCACTATATATATTTTATTTATTTATTTATATCTGTTCTTTCTTGCATATAATCAGGTTTTTCCAAGTTGTTTTCTTCATTGGGATTATGTTCCAATGAGAACCTCTTAAATGATTGATATTAGTTCAGGTTCCTTTGAACATTTTTCTCAGACTGTTCCAGGCATTATTTTTGACTTCTTTGAACTGATTATTATGATCATTATTATCATCATCAGAGCCTTATTGCTCTCATTTTCAGTGCTGCTCTGCAGGCTTCTATCTGCTAGTTTTAGTTCTGCTTGCATATAAGATAAGATAAGATAAGATAAGATAAGCCTTTATTAGTCCCACAACGGGGAAATTCCAGGATTGCAACAGCACAGGGATAGCAACACTCAGAGCAACAATCAGAAGGCAAGAAAAAACAAGCAAGCAAGAGCAGCTAATATACATATGTACATATTACTATAAAATATATATATACACACACACACACACAGACACACAGTGCAGAGCATTGTAGCTGGATGGAATAAATATATGAATATATGAACACACAGTGCAGAGCATTGTAGCTAGATGGAATAAATATGTAAATATATAAACACCCACAGTATGGAGCATTGCAGCTAGGTGGAATAAATATGCAAGTATATAAACACACACAGTGCGGAGCAATGTAGCTAGATGGAATAATATGTAGATATATAAAAACACAGTGCGGAGCATTGTAGCTAGATGGAATAAATATATAGATATATAAATATAAACACACCCAGTGCAGAGCATTGTAGCTAGATGGAATAAATATGTAAATATATAAACACACACAGTGCAGAGCATTGTTGCTAGGTGGGATGAAACAGCATAACCGTCTATTTAGTTATCCTACATGGTATGATTATGTGCCCATACATATTCTCACCCTCCATAGCGACCGGTATGTTCCTAGTTGTATGCCGGAGAGGACCATTGTGTAAGTCTATTGCATCTTTTGCATTCAAAAAAAAAAAAACAAAAAAAAAAACAAAAAAAAAAACTATTAGTTTGTTACGTCTTTTTGCTATCTCTGCGAGCAGCCCTGCTTAGGTTGTACAGTCTGACAGCCGTTGGTAGGAAGGACCTACGAAACCTCTCGGTTGTGCACCTGGGATGATGTAGTCTGCTGCTAAATGAGCTCCTCAGTGCATCCAGTATGTCCTGCATAGGGTGGAACTCGGACTCCAGCAGAGATGACAGTTTAGCCACCGTCCTTCTCTCTCCTATCTCCTCCATCGGATCAAGGCGTTGCCCCAGGACAGAGCTAGCTTTCTTAATCAGTTTGTTCAGTCTCTTCCTATCGGCTGCAGTAATGCCACTGCCCCAGCAGACCACTCCAAAAGTGATGGCTGATGCCACCACCGTGTCATAGAATGACTTCAGCAGCGCCCCTTGTACACCAAAAGACCTGAGTCTCCTCAGCAGGAACAGCCTGCGCTGTCCCTTCTTGTAGAGTGCGTCAGTATTGTGTGACCAGTCTAGTTTATTGTTCAGATGAATACCCAGGTACTTGTAGGATGTCACCATCTCGATGTCTGTTCCCTGTATATTTACTGGTGCTGTGAGGGGCTGCCCATGCCTGCGGCAGTCCACCACCAGCTCCTTAGTTTTCCTCGCGTTGATCTGGAGGCAGTTCCGATGGCACCAGTCCACAAAGTCCTGGATAAGCCCTCTGTACTCAGCTTCATCTCCGCTGGAGATGAGACCAACGATCGCAGAGTCATCAGAGAACTTCTGTAGATGGCAATGTGTTGTGTTGTGTGAGAAGTCCGCAGTATAAAGAGTGAACAAGAAGGGAGCCAGCACCGTTCCCTGGGGGGCCCCCGTGCTACTGATGATCGTGTCGGAAACACAGTCCCGGGTTCTCACAAACTGAGGCCGGTTCGTGAGGTAGTCCAGGATCCATGATGACAGGTGCTGGTCCACCCCTGCGCGCAGCAGCTTGTCCTTCAGGATCATCGGTTGGATGGTGTTGAAAGCACTGGAGAAGTCAAAGAACATGATCCTCACCATATTCCCGGGCTTCTCCAGGTGGGACAGAGAACGGTGAAGGAGGAAGATCACCGCATCCTCCACCCCAATGCCATGCTGGTAGGCGAACTGGAGTGGATCCATCGCTGGTTCCACCAGGGGGCGGAGATGAGCAAGGAGCAGTCTCTCCAGGGTCTTCATCAAGTGGGACGTCAAGGCCACCGGTCTGAAGCTGTTCAGGTCTTTGGGGTGGGAAGTTTTTGGTACAGGTACCACACAAGATGTTTTTCACAGCTGTGGTACCCTCCCCAGTTTCAGGCTCATGTTGAAGATATACGTCACAATCCCACACAGCTGGTCTGCACAGGACTTGAGGAGCTTTGCGCTGATGCCGTCCGGTCCCGACGCCTTCCTCGCCTTGATCTTCCTCAGCTCCGTCCTCACCTGGGTCTTGGTCAGGGTCAGGATGGGGGGCTGTGTGTTGGGAGTGGGGGGGGTGTCGGTGGAGTGGGGAGTGGGTAGCAGGACTTGATTTCTTAGAGGCAGCAGTGGTTGTTGTGCAGACAGGGGGGAGGGCGGTTGGTCAAATCTATTGAAAAACAGATTCAGGTTGTTCGCCCACTCCCTGCCCCCCGTGGCCTGGGGGGAGGTATTCTGGAGCCCCGAGATGGTTTTGAGGTTTCTCCAGACCCCGCTGATGTCGCTCTGTTGCAGCTTGTCCTCCATCTTCTTCCTGAAGCTGTCCTTGCCTTCTCTGATCTTTCTCCTCAGCTCCCTCTGTACGGACTTCAGCATCTCCCTGTTCCCCGACCTGAAGATCCTCTTCTTCTCTCTCAGAAGTGTTTTTATCTCAGGGTTGATCCAGGGTTTGTTGTTTGAGTGACGCCGTATGGTCTTGGTGGGAACGGATTTGTCCACACAGAAGCTGAGGTAGCCCGTGAAGGTGTGAATGAGGCCATCGATGTCCTCACCATGTGGATCGCAGAGCTGCTTCCAGGCAGTGGCTTCAAAACAGTCCTTTAGAGTGTCCATTGTCTCCTCAGACCATAACTCCACAGTGTGCATGGCCGGAGGTTGTCTGTGCACTAGGGGTTTGTACACCGGTCGGAGATGAACAAAGTTGTGATCCGATCTCCCAAGTGGGGGGAGTTGTGATGAGGTGTACGCCTCCTTAGTGTTTGCGTAGAACAAATCCAGTGTTTTATTGTCTCTAGTGTGGCATGTAACATACTGGGTGAAAGTGGGCAGAATGGGAGACAGTGAAACGTGGTTGAAATCGCCTGAGATGAGGAGAAGAGCATCTGGGTGTTCTGTCTGCAGCCTGCTGGTTACTGAATGGATGACGTCACGCGCTGTCCCAGCGTTCGCCGTCGGATTTGCATAAACAACAATGCAGATCACGTGTGAGTGTTCTCTCGGGAGATATGTAGGCCTCATGCTAACAGCTAGCAACTCAATGTTACTTGCATATTTATTCCACCTAGCTGCAATGCTCCATACTGTGGGTGTTTATATATTTACATATTTATTCCATCTAGCTACAATGCTCTGCACTGTGTGTTCATATATTCATATATTTATTCCATCCAGCTACAATGCTCTGCACTGTGTGTCTGTGTGTGTGTGTGTGTATATATATAAATATATATATATAGCAATATATAGCAATATATATAGCATATATAGCTGTATATATATAGCAACTCATATAGCTGTCAGTCTGATTTCTGAGACGACTCCTATTGGAGTCAGCACTGCTGTTCCATCGTTTGGGGATGGACACAGACTAAGTTCACCTGGGGGATGGGGGGCGGCTCACCTGGCTGATGGATCTGGACTTTAGTTTCCCCCACTTCTTTTTGCCCTTATTTCTTCCTTTTTTTATGGGGGGGGGGGGATTTCTTATTTAGCTTCTCTCCAAATATTTCCTTAGATGTCTGTTAGTTCACAGAAGTTAGAAGGTGGTTCCTCAGATTTTTTAGTTGAAATGTTAAAGGACTGAATAATGCGGTCAAGTGGTCAAAGGTGTTTTCCCATCTTCAGCGCTTCAAAGCTGATCTAGTGTTTCTTCAGGAAACTCATCTCTGTGACCAAGATCATTGGAGACTTCAATGCTCATGGGTAGCTGATATTTTTCATTCTTTTTTCAACTCAAAAGCCAGAGGAGTAGCTACTTTAATTCATAAAAAATTCCTTCTCAACTTCTAAAATAACAACTGATAAAATGGCAGATAGCTGATTATTGCAGGGAGCTTATTTCACCTCCTGTTTTATTGATTAACATTTACACTCCTAATGTGGACAGTCTGGACTTTATGAATAGATTATTTAGTCCTCTCCCTTTCTTAGACACACATTTCCTATTTCTTGCTGGAGATCTTAATTGTGTTCTAAACTCGTCTTTAGACCCTTCTTCTTCTCGCTTCCTCACTCAATCCTCGATGGCTAAATCAATATGTGAGTTTATGCAGCAAAATGGGTTTGTCGACCCCTGGAGGTTTTTCAACTCACAAACCAGGGCAGATTCTTTCTTTTCTCAGGTGCATCAAACCTAAACTTCCACCAGTTTCCAAACTGAAACTTCCACCAGTTTCACCAATCAAATTTGTCAAACTGGCACCGAAACGCTCAGTCTAACCAATCAAATGCATCGTTGCACTGCGTTCACTTCCGTGTTTACAGTGAGTAATGGAACATTACGGAATGGAATGATAGAAAACCAGACCGTCAATGGTGGAACAGCTGATAGTATCACCCCAAGAGTACTCAGATTTCCTGACCATTGACCTTGAACAAAACGTAGATACAGACCAATGTGAGGATCATTGTGCATGAGTTTGCCGAACATTGGGGAAATTGCCCCGGAAGAGTAACAATTTTTGTGAAACCTTAAATGCCCAGATCCCCTGATCTTTGACAATGATCTTGACCTTGAGCTCAGCCTGGATACAGACTCACCAGACAATCTTTGTGTGTGAATGTGTTGAGAATTAGTGCAATTGGTACCTAGGAAGAGTAACAGTTTTCATGTAATCATTTAAGCGCCAAGATCTCCTGACCTCTAACCCCACCTTGATGCACACCCACCTGATCATTTGGAATGAATCTAGTGACAATTAGGGCAATTGCTTAGGAGGAGTATTGATTTCTCTGAAATCACTTAAGTGCCCATATCTGCTGACCTCTGACCTTGGATGCAGACCCATCTGAGGATCATTGTGAGTTTTGTTGAGCATCAAGGCAATAGCAAAGGAGAAGTAGCGATTCCGGTGAAAGGTGAACGGGCGGATGGACGCTGTCTCATTGCATTAGCTCCTATCAACTTCACCAGAATGAGCTAAAAATCCACAAGATGAAATCAATATTTATTTTATATTTTTTTGGAGTCCTTCTCAGAAATGAACGAGGTGAATGAGGCTGCAGTTCACTTCTTGACCACAGGGTGAATGAATGACTGAATGACTGAATGAATGAATGACTTAATGAATGAATGAATGAATGAATCTTTATTTCAGATAGATTAGATTAAAATATTGAAAGAAGACTTCCGGTTATGGCTGCCACGTAGGACGGACGTGTCTCGCTCTGCTCTGCTCCTGGAGAAAAAAAATCGGCAAATAACTCTCTCATTTGGGACAGAACGTATCCCAGCATTTGGGCGAGGATATGTCGGCGAAGCCTAAGGCTGGAAAACCAGGAAAAGGAAAAAGCGAGCCGCCGAAACAGTCCAAATTAACGGACTTTCAGGTCTGTGACGCAGCAAACAAAACTCCATATATGGCAGAGGAGGCTGGCGGCGGTGCGATGTCTGCGGGGAATGGCGCAGATGCGCTGATGGCTGCCATGAGTTCAATGAGAGCGGACTTTTCCTCTAGATTTGATGGGATTATGACAGCGTTGGAAGGAATAAGAAAGGAATTGGGTGACTGTGTAGAACGAACGGCGCAGATGGAGCTCCGTCTCGCTAGTGCTGAAGATGACGTCACCCGTCTTCAATTAAAGGTGCGCACTTTGGAAAAAAAAAAATAAATCTCTGGAAGATAATATTTTGGATTTGGAATCTCGGTCGAGACAGAATAATTTGAGGCTGGTGGGTCTTCCAGAGGAATCAGAAGGTCGGGACGTATGTTCCTTTCTGGAAAAGTGGATTCCGGAGGTGCTGGGCAGCGAGGAGTTGCAATCAGCAGTGGTTCTGGAAAAAGCACATCGTATTGGCCCACGGAGAGACAAGGGACCGCCGAGGACCTTAATTATGAAGTTTCTTAGCAACAGAGACAGGATGAAGATCTTCAACGCTGCACGTGCTAAAGGAGAGATTAAACACCAGGACCAGCAGGTGCGGTTCTACCCAGATTTGGCCACAGGAATCCAGCAATTGAGGAAGCAGTTTGATCCCATACGTAAGGAGCTGCGCAACCTTGGGATTCGTCATGGTGTAATCTATCCTGCGAGACTGCTGACCACGTATGAGGGCAG
This sequence comes from Pholidichthys leucotaenia, assembly GCA_020510985.1. Classification (NCBI taxonomy): domain Eukaryota; kingdom Metazoa; phylum Chordata; class Actinopteri; order Cichliformes; family Pholidichthyidae; genus Pholidichthys; species Pholidichthys leucotaenia. The sequence continues at coordinate 180,440,713 of CM035850.1, read as the reverse complement.
AACCCACATCTTCAAGACCCCAGAGGAGGCGCAGGAGTTCATCAAGAAGATCAAAGAAGAAGAAGAGACTGGTGGGAGCTAAGCATGAACAAAATATAAGGTAGAATAATTAAGCATTTGCACAGGCATCTGACTGACTTGAAGTAAATAGTAAGTTTACAAAATATAGATTGTATTATACAGTATATTAAAAAAACAAAACAAAAACAAAACAAACAAAAAAAAAAAACTATGATGTACAAAGTTGTTAAAAATTTTGGAGTTAAGTTGGAAAACTACAGAGGAGAGTTAATGTTACGTCATTAAAAGCAGTAGAGTTAGGGTGATTGGGGGGATGAAGAAGGAGTGGCTTAGGCTGTTCCCCGTGGGTGTGGAACGGTCGATGGCTATATCGGGAGACAGAATTTTTCTTTTGATTTTGGGGGGTTTGCCACAAGTGTGGGAAGGGGAAATTTGTTTGTGTGTAGTTTGTAGGATGAATGTTCAACCACTCATGTTTTTGCTTCTCTGTATGAGCATGTTTACACTGCAAGGTAATCCCAAACTCTCTATTGATCATGGACCAAAGTGTTAATCTTAATTTAACTTCATGGAATTGCAGAGGTCTACAAAATTTAAAAAAACTTAAACAAGTTATGAATAAAATAAAGGACATGGGTTCAAGAATTGTGTTTTTACAAGAAACTCATCTGATAGAGGAGGATGTTAAAAGAATTAGGAGTAGATGGCAGGGAAGTGTATTCACCTCTTCATTTTCATCCCGAGCCAGGGGAGTTATGACTCTCATACATAAATCAGTTCCTTTTCAGGTGAAAAATGTAATTGGAGACAAATTTGGAAGATATGTAATCATTCAAGGTTCTTTGCTATTAGAAAATATAAATCTTGTGAACTTATATGGTCCCAATATAGATGATCAGAAGTTCTTTGCTAATTTATTTCTCATCTTTTCATCACTTACAGGGCAACATATAATAGCAGGGGATTTTAATTGTACATTGAATCCAGGTGTGGATAGATCAACAGGACTGGATTGTACGCACATTGGATGTAGGATGACTATTAATCATTTTATGAAAGAATTGAGATTGCTAGATATATGGAGAGAAATGAAACCACAAGTTAAAGCCTATTCTTGTTATTCCAGTACCTACAAGACATTCTCACGTATTGATTATTTTTTGATTTCCACAGAATTAAGGTCCAAGATTCAAAACTGCTTTTATGATAACATCGTGATTTCTGATCATGCACCCTGTTGTCTAATATATGTAGATAAAAAATTGACAAAGGAATCAGGTAGATGGCAATTTCAGCATAAATGGCTTCAGGATGAGGAATTTGTCAAGTATATAGAAAAACAGATAGACGAGTTCTTTGACATCAATACTACACAAACATCAGCATGTGTAAAGTGGGAGGCTTTCAAAGCTTTTATTAGGGGACATATTATTAGTTATACAGGATCAAAATCTAAGAAGACTCGAGAGGAGAGAGCTAAATTGGAACATAAAATAAAAAGTCTTCAGGAAAAAGTGTATGCAGGAAGTGTCCCAAGGTTGGAGAATGAATTACTGATTTTGAGAGCTGAATACGACAAAAAATCAGCGAATAGAGCTGCCTCGAGTCTTCTAAGATTGAAACAATCTTTTTATGAACAAGGTGAAAAATCAGGAAAATTATTAGCATGGCAGATTAAACAATTGGAAATTAAAACACCAATTACCAGTATTATAAGTAATGGACAGGTAGTTATAGATCCTTTAGAAATTAATAGAGCCTTTAGAGATTACTATGAAAAATTATATGATACCAAAAATGAACCTGATTTAACAAAACTAAATGGGTTTTTGAACGAACTATCTATACCGTGTATTCCAAATGAAAACAGGGAGATATTGGAGTCTAAAATTAGTCAAGAAGAAGTTGGGCTAGCCATTGATAATATGAAATCAGGAAAAAGTGCAGGACCAGATGGTCTTCCAGTTGACCTTTATAAAAAATTCAAGAATAAATTAATAAAACCTTTTTTGGAAATGGTTTTAGAAGCATTTCAAAATAATAATTTACCATCATACATAAATAATGCCTTAATTATACTGCTGCCAAAACCAGGTAAGCCCTCTAATAAATGTGAAAATATGAGACCAATAAGCCTATTAAACGCCGACCTTAAGATAATCTGTAAAATTTTAGCAAGACGAATACAAGAAATTTTACCAAATATTATTAATCGAGATCAGAATGGCTTTATAAAGGGTAGACAAGGCTTCCATAATGTAAAAAGACTATTTAATATTATTTATTTTAATAAAGAAGCACCGGATACAGCTCTCCTATCATTGGACGCCGAAAAGGCCTTTGATAGAGTTGAATGGCCCTTTCTTTTTGAAGTCCTACAAAGGTTTGGACTTGGAAATAATTTCATAAAATGGGTTCAAATAATATACAATAATGCTACAGCAGAAATCCTAACAAATAACAATATTTCAAAACCAATAAAAATCAATAGAGGATGTCGACAAGGCTGTCCACTTTCACCTTTACTGTTTACTATGGCAATTGAACCTTTAGCGATAGCGATACGTTTACATTCACAAATATATGGAATTAAAGTTGGACCAACAGAACATAAAATCTCCCTGTACGCCGATGATATAATTTTGTTTATGTCGAATCTAAAAAAATCAATTCCAACCTTGTTGAATTTAATAAAGAATTTTGGGGAAATATCAGGATATAAAATAAATAAAACTAAATCTTCAATATTAATGCTAAATGAGACCCAGAGAAATTACCCAGCCCCTGAGGTAAATCAATTCAATGTTGTAAATCAGTTTAAATATTTAGGAATCCAAATTATGCCTAAGCTAGAATTAGTCGCCAGTGTCAACTATGAAGCCTTAATGTCAGATATCAATGAGTTAACTCAGAGATGGATGTCACTACCAATGTCGATGATCGGGAGAATCAATATACTTAAAAGTAATATTTTACCTAAAATACTTTATTTATTTCAATACATTCCCTTATCACCACCTTTAGATCTATTCTCAAGAATAAAAAAAAAGTTAGTGGAATTTATATGGAACAACAGGAGGGCTAGATTACGTTTGTCTTTATTATATTTACCATTTGATCGTGGAGGTCTGAAATGTCCAATTTTTATGTTGTATTATTGGTCGGCACAACTGAGGTCTATGACATATTATTTTTCATCAAATGATCTCCCTCACTGGACTGAAATGGAATCATACAATTTACCTTTACCTCTTCCCATATTCATATACTCAGATTCGGCAAAAAAATTACAAAAACAAGTTAAAAATCCATTTGTAAAGCATATGATCAAAATATGGTGTGAAGCTAAAAACTATTTAAAAGAACCACAGTTATTGTCACAATTTAGTCCAATATGGGGTAATCAATATTTTAAACCAGGGAGAGCGGACGCTGTATTTAAAGTATGGAATTTAAAAGGGATACAAAAGATTCAGGATTTATATTTGCCATGTGCAGACAACATAATGTCTTTTGAAGAGCTGAGGATCAAATTTAATCTCAATAGAACACATTTTTTTAAATATCTTCAACTTAGAAACTTTATTCGATCAATTCAAAATAAAGCTCTCACTCGACCTATTTATTCATCCTTGGAAAAAATGATGATGAAAGATAGTAAAAGAAAGGGTATTATTTCAGAGTTTTATAACTCATTGACACTATCTTCAAGTGAAAATTCACTGAAAAGATTAAACTACTGGAAAGAAGATCTGCAAATTGAAATTTCAGAGGAACAATGGGAATTGGCTTGTACAGAAGCTCAAACCAAATCAATAAATGCACGCCTTAAATTGATACATTTCAAATGGTTAATGCGGATGTATGTTACACCGGAGGAGTTAAATAGATATAACAAAAATATACCAGATACATGCACAAAATGCATGGAAAGTAAAGGAACCCTATTTCATTGTTTATGGGAATGTAGATTAATAAGAATGTTTTGGGAGGAGGTGAGGGTAACAATTGAAAAAATAATCTCAAAACAAATCATATTGAATCCTAAACTGTTTTTGTTGGGTCTGTACCCAGAAAAGCATAATTTCAATAAAAGTGAAAGAACATTCATAGACCTCAGTTTGCTTAATGCCAAAAAATGTATTGCACTATTATGGAAAAAGACTCATAGACCAGATGTGACTCAGTGGTTAAGACAGATGTTAACAAACCTTCCATTAGAAAGAATAACATATATACTGAAATCAAAGGAAATTGTGTTTGAGAATATATGGAGACCTTTTATTGATTATGTAAAAAATTTAAACATAACTCTTGAAGAAGAAGGTGAATGATGTGTGTGGACCTTGTAAATTCCAAACTGGTGAACATAATATGTATACTAATATATTGGATTGTCTAGACTAAACAGAGGAGCATTGTTGAAGACTTGATTTTGTTGGTGGTTGTTGGTGTTTTTAGGGCATTTTTTTTTTTTTTTTTTTTGTAGTACTTTAGTGTTAGTGTTTGATTGTTTGTATCATGTTTGTTAAAAAAAAAAAAAAGGTTCAATAAAGATATTGTGGAAAAAAAAAATATTGAAAGAAAGGAACAGAATAATATAACAAGTGGACAAAAGCCAACAAGGTCAAATTAAACAAAAACTCCTCTGATTATACAGTTCAACATAAGTTATCTGAAATGGGTGATGGTTGAAGCTGCAGCTTATATTGCCCACCCATATTCCATCCAAGAATCAAACATAAAATTAAATAAAAGTGATTGCAAATCACTAAAACCAGCTGGGTAACTGGGTGTCACTAAAACCAGATTTTCCAAATGGTTCTTACAGTAAGTTCACATGAATAGTTTAACTCTTACTTTTTAATACTTGTAATCAGAGTGAAAACACACAGTTATAGCAATTTCAAATCACAAATGTTTTGATTTGTCAGTTAAAAGATGAAAAATAAAGATGTGCAAAACACAGTTATGAGCTGCAGTTCACCCTTTTGGCCACAGGTATCAGTAAAAACAGGTTTTCCACTTTTTTTTTCATTTATCTTCTTTCGCTTAATCCTTTTTGGGTCGCAGGGGGTGGGGGTGGGGGTGGGGGGGCTGGAGCCTATCCCAGCATCTTTGGGTGAGAGGCAGGGTCCACCCTGGACAGATCGCCAGTCCATCGCAGGGCCACAGAGAAACAGACAACCATTCACTCTCACAGTCACACCTAAGGACAATTTAGAATCCCCAGTTTGATGCCAATTAACCTAACTTGCATGTTTTTGGCATGTGGGAGGAAACCGGAGAAATCCCGGAGTAAACCCACACAGACACGGGGAGAACATGCAAACTCCACACAGATCACTGTTGGTTGGGGGCTGGGATTGAACCCAGGATCCCCCGGCCAAGGGTGAGTTGCTGTGCTGCTGCAGTGCTAACCACTCCACCACCGCGCCGCCCGTTATATGGAGTACTTAATGAAAAAAATTATTAATAATAATTATAATAATTATTAATCTGATGTATATTTGAGGTGAGAATATGTGAATGTGCAGAATATGATGCGGATCCAGATTTGTGGATGGGCTGGAAACGGGTTGGTGGAGGTACGAGATCTCTGAGCACTTTCCATCACTCTCTCTTACCCAGTCCCAGCGATGATCTCTGGAGCCACGTAAGTTGGCGTCCCACACAGTGTACAGCGGTCCTTCTACAACAGTTGCCAAGCCAAAGTCCCCCAACTTCAAGAACTTTGTGCCACCTGGATGCTCACAGACCTGCAGAACACAAATAGTTAAAATCAAGTACTCAAGAACACGGAACGAATGAGGATGACAAAGTGGTAGCAGCCATCACGCAATGATAGAGCCACATGATAATGTCATGTTTGGACTTCTTTTAAAATGGACAACGGACATTACAATCAAGAACATTAAGCAGAAACAAGGTATTATTATAAATATATATACTGTGGGAACACAGATGGGACCTGTTGGACCAGTTTTGTGACTCACATTTTAGGTCAGAACAAAGGCAGGAATCTTAGCCTTGGTATGCAAGGCTGGAGACTGTGGGGGGTCAATTAAGGGATTAAGGAAAGGATGCATGGGAGACAGTGGAAGTGATATCATGGAGTAGAGATGCATTGTGACTGTCTTTATTATGCAAGGTGGTCTGTGTGACATGTGATCTATGAGGTGTGAAGTCCCTGATATTTAAGGACGAGAGTTTACTGTTTCACTCTCTTTTTTCTCTGCTTTGAAATGATGGAGATGTGAATAAAGCTGACTCTGAGAAAGAACTCTGCCTCGTCATTTTCACATCCTCCACACTGGTGACCCGAGACGTATCATGGAAGAAGAAAATTCCCCCGGGCCAGCCGCGTCAGGAGCCCCCAGCCAAGCGAATACCGCTGCAGTCCAGCTACCGGACTTCTGGCAGAGCAATCCGCGCTCCTGGTTCAACGCGGTTGAGGCGCAGTTCAACCTCCGGGGGATATCGGTAGATGCCACGAAATTCTACCACGTAGTCGCTAAGCTGGACAACAACACGGCCCAGCATGTGGAGAGCCTGATCGACCAGCCGCCGGAGAGCGACAAATATGGCACGTTGAAGGCTGCACTCATCCAGCAATTCGCCCCCTCGGCGGAGGAGCGAGCAGAGAGGCTCCTGGCGCTGACGGAGGGGGAAAACGACATGCCTGCGAGCCTGATGGAGAAGTTGTTGAGGTTGAAAGACTTTGACGACGATCACTTCATTTTCACCCACCTCTTCTTCAGGACTTTACTGTCAGCAGCAAGAGCGGTTCTGGCCAGTTCGCTGCTGTTGGCCCTATGGGACCACCGCGCGCTGGGCTGAGAGGTGCAGCGGATTGTCAATGCCACCAAGCGGCACGCAGCCACGGCCGCTGCAGCGGAACTCAGTGCGACGACCGGAGACGACAGGAGGCCAGAGGCAGCGGTGCCAGACTCACCGACGACGGCGGCGGCAAAGGCCAGGGAGCGTGGACCGGACGTCTTTTGTTTCTACCATCGCCGCTTCACAAAGAGGGCACGTAAGTGTGTACTGCCGTGCCAGTTTGGGCGTTCGGGTAACGCCAAGACCGGGGGACGGTAGCAGCCGCGGCCCTCGGGGAAGAGAACAAGCTGCTCTACTTGTCGGACGCACGCTCCGGGAGGCAGTTCCTCGTCAACACAGGCTCCCAGTCGAGTTTCATCACACCTTCCTACGCGGACAGACTGGCTGGTTGCGGAGGCCCCGGGTGACAGCGGTGAACGGCTCGGCGATTAAGACCTTTGGTGAGAAGACTCTTTTTTTTTTTTGTTACTTATTTGTACCCGTAGGTAGACTTGGTTTGCAGTCTGGTGACAAGCCACTGGCTGCTGGTCGCTGCGTGCGCGAGCACCCTAAACCTACATGTTTTTGGTGTGCGGGAGGAAACCGGAGAAATCCCGGAGTAAACCCGCACAACACGGGGAGAACATGCAAACTCCACACAGCTCACTGTTGGTCGGGGACTGGGATCGAACCCATGATCTCATGATCCCCGCGATCCCCCGGCCGAGGGTAAAACTGTGCTGCCACAGTGCTAAACCACTGCGCGACTCTGCTTCTGTCTCTACACGGCCGTGCATATGAGTGGAGTTTTGTTGTAGCAACAGTAAATTTCAATATGCTGGGGGCTGATTTTTTGTGCTCACATGGGTTGTTGGTTGAGCTCGCTAACAGGCGCCTGGTTAATGCACTTTCTTTTGATTCTATCCCCTGTACAGCGCGAGTGGCCCTGCCAACAGCACAAGCCAACGTCACAGCAGCAGGTGGTAAGTTCCACACTCTGCTCACTCAGTTCCCAGCACTCACTGTCCCCACTTTTTCGGCAACAGTCGCTAAGCACGGGGTGGAGCATTTTATTACCACTACCGGACCGCCCATTTTTGCAAAAGCTCGGCTCTTGGACACAGTTAAACTAGCCACAGTGTGCGAGGAGTTTGCCAACCTGGACAGGTTGGGCATTATCCGACGTTGAAACAGTCTGTGAGCTTCCCCCCTACACATGGTCCCGAAAGCTGACGGATCATGGCGCCCTTGCGGGGATTTCCGCAGGTTAAACAACGCTACAGCGCATGACCACTACCCAATCCCACATATCCAAGATTTTTCGGTTCATTTGGCAGGGGCGCGCATTTTTTCTAAAATAGACTTGGTCCGCGGTTACCACCAAGTCCCAGTGCACGCTGAGGACATACCCAAAACAGCGGTAATAACTTCGTTTGGTTTATTCGAATTTTTACGCATGCCATTCAGACTTAAAGGGGCTGCTCAGACGTTCCAACGCATGATGGACGCGGTGCTTTGCGATCTCCCTTTCGTGTTCATCTACCTGAACGATAGCCAGCGCGTCCGAATACAAACACGAAAAACACCTGGCCACAGTTTTCCGAAGGTTGGGAGATCATGGGTTAATAATCAACCCAGCGAAGTGTCAGTTCAGTGTGGCGCAGATCGATTTTTTGGGACACAGCGTCTCCCCCGAAGGAGCAGTTCCGCTGCCTGACAAAGTGCGCGCTGTGGCAGATATTTCCCCGGCCGCAGACGGTCAGGGTGTTGCAGGAGTTTTTGGGAATGGTGAATTTTTATAACCATTTTCTCCCCCGCGCGGCGCAACTCATGCAGCCGCTGTATGCAGCGCTCAAAAAAAAGAAACCCGCAGATAAGGTCGAGTGGTCCCCAAAGCGGGACCAAGCGTTCTTGGAGGTGAAAGCGGCCTTGGCAAAGGCTGCGTTGTTGGCACACCCAGACCCAACAGCCCGCAGAGCGCTCACCACTGACGCATCAGAGGTGGCCATAGGGGTGGTCATGGAGCAACATGTGGCTGGGGTTTGGCAGCCCCTCGCCTTTTTCAGCAGGACCTTGCGCGATAGCGAACGTAAATACAGCACGTTCGACAGGGAGCTGCTCGCTCTCCATTTGGTCATCCACCACTTTCAGTTCTGGCTGGAAGGACGCGCTTTCACCGCGTTCGTTGATCACAAACCGCTAACATTCACGATGGCTAAGGTCTCGTAACCGTGGTCAGGTCGGCAGCAGAGACAGCTGGCCGCAATATCAGAGTTTACCACTGATATTCAGCATGTGGCGGGCAAACTCAATGTAGTGGCAGATTGCCTCTCACGCGCCGTGGTGGCCCCAGTCAGCGTAGGGTTAGATTATGCAGCCTTGGCTGCGGAGCAGGTTAATGACACGGACGTGCGCGCGCTCCAGTCTGGACCAACAGGGTTAAGGCTGAAGAGCAGGGTGCTGCAAGACGGTATGTGCCCTCTAATCTGCGATGTCTCCACTGGACGGCCGCGTCCAGTAGTACCGGCCGCGTGGTGCCGCCGCGTTTTTGACTCGGTTCATTCTTTGGTGCACCCTGGAGTGTGCGCATCGGTCAAAATGGTGGGAGAGAAATTTGTGTGGCCGAGCCTCCGCAAACCGGTCAAAGAGTGGGCAGCAGCCTACACTGCGTGTCAATGAGCCAAAGTACACAGGCACACGAGGGCTCCTTTGGAACAGTTTCACATTCCGGCCAAAAGTTTCGATCACTTTCATGTGGACCTCGTTGGACCCCTCCCGCTGTCACAGGGGTGCGCACATCTTCTGACAATGGTGGACCACACCACGCGCTGGCCTGAAGTGGTCCCGCTGGCATCAACCACGACCGAGGAAGTGGCGCGTGCGTTTTTAACAGCTTGGGTGGCGCGCTTCGGAGTTCTGTCGGACATTACGTCCGACAGAGGCCCTCAATTTGTTTCCGAGCTTTGGTCAACAATGGCCCGCAGCCTAGGTGTCACAATTCACCACACAACTGCGTACAATCCGCAGGCTAACGGGTTATGCGAACGTTTTCATAGGTCATTGAAAGCAGCTCTCAGAGCGTCACTGACGGATACAAATGGGGTTGACAAGTTACCATGGGTGTTATTGGGGTTGCGTTCTGCACCTAAAGAGGATCTAGAAGCCTCACCAGCGGAGCTCGTGTTTGCGCAGCCACTCCGGCTGCCTGGGGAGTTTCTCCCAGATAACCCTGCGCCAAACACCCCCCCCATCTCAGCTGTTCAGAATCAGAATCAGAATCAGAATCAGGTTTATTGCCATTGTTCATGTAGTACACAAACTAGGAATTTGTCTCGGTACAATGCTGCAACATTAAACATGATAAGATAAGAGAAATAAACTATACATGTAATAAAGTGTAGGATAAGATTAAGTGATACTGGTCAACAGTTAAAATATATATTAGCCAGCAGCAGATACTGTGGAGAACTATATAGTGCAGTCGGTAATGCAGGAAGAAAACAGTGATGATTGACATGAGTCTGGTTGAGCTGCTGTACATGGTGCACGAGAGTCACTTAGTGTTCAGCAGTCTAATGGCAGAGGGGAAGAAGCTGTTCATGTGACGGGAGGTTTTAGTCTGGATGGACCGAAGTCTTCTACCAGAGGGGAGGGGGGCAAACAGTACGTGACCAGGGTGTGAGGGATCGGCTATGATCCGGCCAGCACGCCTCCGGGTCCTGGAGATGTACAGATCCTGGAGAGATGGGAGCTTGCAGCCGATCACCTTCTCAGCAGTGCGCACGACGCGCTGCAGCCTTAGCTGTTGCGGATTAACATAGAATCAAGCACGCTGCCCGGCCCCGCGCACCACAGTTTTCCGCATGTTTTTGTGCCTAAAACTTTGAAGAACGCAGAGTTTGTTTTTGTTAGACATGATGCGCATCGAACCCCGTTGCAGCCGCCTTATGACAGACTATTCAGAGTGCTAGAAACAGGGGACAAGCAGTTTTTGCTAGATTTGGGGGGTAGGAAAGAGAAAATTGGCATAAACAGACTTAAACCCGCTTTTGTGGTGGCAGATGAAGAAGTGCTGTTGGCAAAGGCCCCGCGGCGAGGTAGACTACCACGGAGGGTTTCACACAGTAATGTTTCTCAAAGTGATGTTTCCCCAGAACACCCGCAGAGACTGACAAAGGGTTTCCGCTCCCAGACGGCAAACCCCCAGCGTGACAGCGCCGCAGAGACGGTGAACCCCAGCTACAGCAGATTCGGCAGGAGGCTGAAGCCTATCCAGCATGTGGACTGATGTGTATTGATGCTATCACGACATGCATGTGGTTATCTTCTGGTTGTTCTGTGTTTCTAAAATGCTGCGGGGGGCTTGTGTGGGAACACAGATGGGACCTGTTGGATCGGTTTTGTGACTCACATTTTAGGTCAGAACAAAGGCAGGAATCTTAGCCTTGGTATGCAAGGCTGGAGACTGTGGGGGGTCAATTAAGGGATTAAGGAAAGGATGCATGGGAGACAGTGGAAGTGATGTCATGGTGAGAGATGCATTGTGACTGTCTTCATTATGCAAGGTGGTCTGTGTGACATGTGATCTATGAGGTGTGAAGTCCCTGATATTTAAGGACGAGAGTTTACTGTTTCACTCTCTTTTTTCTCTGCTTTGAAATGATGGAGATGTGAATAAAGCTGACTCTGAGAAAGAACTCTGCCTCGTCATTTTCACATCTTCCACAATACTACTTATTATTGTGTTTAAAAATGTATTCATGTAATTATAATACATATTGCTAGTTATTACATATACAATGTATTTACATTAGTTACTCTTTTGCAGAATAACTATTGCCTCTTCAGGAAAAAAGTTAAACACTCTTCATTCCTAGAGTCTCTAAAATTACAATAGAAGGTGAAGCTTTAAGTTATCAGGCTGATCAGTTCAGTGGATGAACTTCCTTTATTTTTACCATTGAAATAATCTTCAGATTATCTAGAATAAGATTTCTCACATAATCGAATACTTTAAAACATTTTTGAATTTAATATTTAAATGTAAAATACAAGATATACTTTATTAATGTGTCTTAATCCATGTGGTCAAACTTAGGTCACAAAATGATTTCTAAATTCACCGTTTAAACTTCATTTATTTTAAGCTTTAATGTTCTACATGTGTTTTCCAGTGTAGCTCATCCCATCCTTGTTAGATATACTTTAAATACAATCAAGAGGACTATTGTTTGTATTCGTAGATTCCAAAATAAAAGCCCAATTTCTGCTCAAAGGTTCCTGTCAGCTGTCATGAACTGAGGGCTGGAGATTTCCTCCAGACTTGCTTTCATGGCTTTTTTCCTCTTTATCACTCATCTGTTGAATTTTGTGCCTTTGGGTTCATGTATTTATGTTCTGATTGTCATTTTTCTGTTTCAGAATCAGAATCAGAATCAGGTTTATTGCCATTGTTCATGTAGTACACAAACTAGGAATTTGTCTCGGTACAATGCTGCAACATTAAACATGATAAGATAAGAGAAATAAACTATACATGTAATAAAGTGTAGGATAAGATTAAGTGATTTCTGTTTGCTGCTGTTATATTATTAGTTTCCTGTACTTATTTATAATTATACTGGGGTGTGATATTTTATTCCTTTATATCTCTATATTGTGCCCTTTCCTGCTGACAGCTGTCAGGAGGCGTGTAGCCTCATGTGGGTGTATCCTGTCAGTTGTCAGTTTTAGATCTGTCTCTCTCCCACTCGCCAGCTAATGTCAGTCACTAGTTTTTGTTGCCTTCTCCTGCTCACCGGTGATCACTCACGCTAACTGGCGCAGTGCTGTTTAAGGACCGCCTCTTTGTGCAGTCATCACTGTGTGGGGAGCGTGAAATGAAAACGCTGAATGGTTTCATAAGTCAGGTTTTATTCTTGCAGTGACATCCCCATCAAATCTCTCAGTAGAAATCAGAGGCCGAGCACAGTCAGGTGCTCCCTATTTATACCAGTGACAGCAAAGGCTTAATACACATCCTAGTTACATTTCCCTCTAGACACTAAACCCCCCTCAGTGTCCTTCATCTCCCACCTGGCCCCAGGGGGTCAGGAAGTCCTTTCACGCTTCTGCCGCCGTGTCTGCATGTCCAGGTGTTCTCCACAGGCGGTCCAGACCCATTGTCCTCTTCCAAGGCGTGAGGTCAGCACACATGTAATCTCAAACTTTTCTTTGGCTTATACAATATGCAGGTATGAATATATAAGCCACAGCCCCCCCCAAAAGCCGAAGAATGGACCATACATTCGGGTTTCCCCCAAAAAAATTAATACAGGATGGTTTTAATGGTACAACTGTACTACATGCTCACATCACAAGGGAAATTCAGGCCCACATCAACAGTACAGCCTACACAGCATGATCACATTAGCATTTCAGTGATAACTCTCACAGCATAGTCTATACAACTTGATTAAAAACTCAGTGATGACACCAACAGCATAGTTTATACCACATTAATCCATCACATATAAGTCTGCACGTCGTCTGGGTTTCAACCGTCTTCCGAATCTGCTGAACGCAGGTTTCGCCGTCTCAGCGGCACTGTCCTGTAAGGAATCTGCAGTCTGAGGAAGAGAATGGTTTATTTGACCCCTGTGGGGGGGCCGAGCCTTGGCCCTTGGGGGGGTCTACCCCGCCGAGGTGCTCTCGCCACCCGTACAGACTCATCGTCAATCACAAAAGCAGGCTTAAGTCTGTCAATACTGACTGTCTCTTTCCTGTCTCCTAAACCTAGCACAAACTGCTTATCACCAGTTTCCAGCACTCTATATGGTCCATCATATGGTGGGCGGAGAGTTGGTTTTACAGCATCGTGTCTAACAAAAACAAACTCAGCATTCTGTAAAGCCTGGGGGACAAAAACCCGCAGAAAAGTGTGATGAACGGGGCCCGGGAGCACGTCTGCTTCCGTGCCGCTTAGTGGCCTCAGAGCTGGGAGGCGCTCCGGCCCTGGATGCTCTGGTAAGAACTCACCGGGCAGCCTGAGAGGTTGTGCAAACACTAACTCTGCTGTGGAGGCATTCATATCCTCCTTAGGTGCAGAACGCAACCCCAATAAGACCCAAGGTAGTTTGTTTACCCAATCTCCATCCGTAAGCGACGCTCTGAGGGCTGCCTTTAAAGACCTGTGAAAACGCTCGCATAAACCATTAGCCTGTGGGTGATACGCGGTGGTGCGATGGATTGTTGTCCCCAAGCTGCTGGCCATCACCAACCACAGCTCAGAGACAAACTGGGGACCTCTGTCTGACGTAATGTCTGACAGAACCCCGAAACGCGCTACCCAGGCTGTTAAAAAAACTCGAGCCACCTCTGCAGCCGTGGTTGTAGTTAAAGGGACTGCTTCCGGCCAACGCGTGGTTTGGTCCACCATTGTCAAAAGATGTGTGAACCCGTGCAACGACGGTAGGGGGCCCACGAGGTCGACATGCACGTGGTCGAACCTCCTGGCCGGGATTTGGAACGGTTCTAACAGAGCTTTCGTGTGTTTATGGATTTTGGCCCGCTGGCAGGCCATGCAGGTCTTTGCCCACTCTTTCACGTGCTTGTGCAGGCTCGGCCAAACAAACTTCTCTGCGACCATTTTTACAGATGCGCGCGCTCCCGGGTGCGCGAGAGAGTGAACCGAGTCAAAAACGCCGCGGTGCCACGCAGTGGGGACTACTGGGCGTGGTCGCCCAGTTGATACGTCGCAGATTAAGGGGGGCATACCGGTTTGCAAACACCTGCTCTCCAGCTTTAACCCTGTTGGTCCAGACTGGAGCGCGCGCACGTCCGCACCTGTACCCTGCTCTGCCGCCATAGCTGCATAATCGATCCCCACGTGAACTGTCATTTTGCGGTAGTGAGGTGTTTTTCGTGTTCCTCCTCTGAAGAACTAGCGACCAAAATGTCGTCGAGATAGACAAACACGAAATTTAGGTCGTGCAGCACAGCATCCATCATGCGCTGGAATGTTTGTGCGGCGCCTTTAAGGCCAAAAGGCATCCGCAAAAATTCAAAAAGTCCAAAAGGAGTTATTACCGCTGTTTTAGGGATATCTTCGGGCCGGACCGGAACCTGATGGTAGCCGCGGACCAGGTCTATCTTAGAAAAAATGCGCTCCCCCGCCAAATGCACCGAAAAATCTTGGATGTGCGGAATTGGGTAGCGGTCATGCGCCGTGGCGTTATTTATACTGCGGTAGTCGCCGCACGGTCTCCAGGAGCCATCAGCTTTAGGGACCATATGTAACGGCGAAGCCCATGGGCTCTTCGACCGGCGAATAATGCCCAGTTTCTCCAGGCTGGCAAACTCTTCGCGTGCAATGGAGAGTTTAGCCGCATCCAAACACCGAGCTTTTGCGAAGACGGGGGGCCCACTGTAGTGATGAAATGCTCCACCCCGTGTTTTGCAACTGTTGCCGAAAAAGTAGGGATGGTGAGCATTGGAAACTGGGTGAGGAGTGTATTAAACTTACCCCCTGCTGTGGTGATGCTGGCCTGCACTGGTGGCAGAGACACTCGAGCTGCACAGGGAACAGAATCAAAAGACAGTGCATTTACTAAGCGTCTGTTGGCCAGATCAACTAACAAACCATGTGAGCACAGAAAATCAGCACCTAACATATTGAAGCTCACTGCCGCTATGATGAAGGTCCACTCATAAGCGCGGCCGTGTAAGGACAGAGACAAGGTCCTCTCTCCGTAGGTTTTGATGCTCGAGCCATTCGCGGCCGTTGCCCCGTCGCCGCGGGGGCCAGCCACCCGGTCAGTGTAGGTCGGGGTGATGAAGCTCACCTGAGCCCCGGTGTCGAAAAGGAAATGCCGCCCAGAGCTCTCATCCTTGATGTAAAGCAGCTTATTCGCCTCGCCGAGAGCCGAAGCTGCTACCGGGTCTCGGCTTTGCGGTTTCCCAAGCTCTTGTAACCGCACGGCGGCACACACCTGCGTGCCTTCTCCGCGAAACGCCGGTGATAGAAGCAGAGGCTATCTCCCCCACTGTGTCGTGGCCGCGCCGCTGCCATGGGTACAGCTCTGCCGTCTCCAGCTCCTGGTTGCCCGGGGTTGCCGCACTGAGGTCTGCTGCTGCAGCTGTGGTCATCTGCTCGCCGCAGGAGTTGAGTAGCCGCTGCACCTCCCGGGCCATCGCACGGAAATCTCGCTGCGTCTCACCCCGCATGCTGGACAGGGTCCCTCTCATATGCGTCGGGAGGGTGCTGAGGAAGATTTGTTTAAAAAGGAAGTTGTCGTTGTCTGACTCCCTCAGATGAATCATGTCCTCCATCAGGGCGATCGGTCTGCGCCCTTCTTGGCCGTAAATAGCGATGAGCCTCTTGGCCCTCTCTTCGGCTGCGGGCGTGAAACACTCGATGAGGGCAGCCTTCAACTCGTCGTATTTGTCGTGTGCGGGCGGCTGCTGTACCACGCTCCGCACCATCCCATTGTGCGGGGGTCGAGCTTGGCGACAACGTGGTAGAACTTGGTGTTATCTGCCATTATTCCTGCAAGCGTGAACTGCGCCTCGGCATGGAGGAACCACAAGTTCGGGTCATTCTGCCGGAACTCTGGCAGTTTGATGGTGACGGCGCTCGCTCGGGCCGTCCCTGACGAGTCTGCTTCGAGGCTCTCCCTCTCGTCCATTATTTTCACGTAACTTGGTTACGTGTGGGGAGCGTGAAATGAAAACGCTGAATGGTTTCATAAGTCAGGTTTTATTCTTGCAGTGACATCCCCACCAAATCTCTCAGTAGAAATCAGAGGCTTAATCAAAGGCTTAATACACATCCTAGTTACATTTCCCTCTAGACGATAAACCCCCCTCAGTGTCCTTCATCTCCCACCTGGCCCCAGGGGGTCAGGAAGTCCTTTCACGCTTCTGCCGCCGTGTCTGCATGTCCAGGTGTTCTCCACAGGCGGTCCAGACCCATTGTCCTCTTCCAAGGCGTGAGGTCAGCACATATGTAATCTCAAACTTTTCTTTGGCTTATACAATATGCAGGTATGAATATATAAGCCACGACTGCGCTATTGAATGTCAACGTGGACTCGTATCTGCATTCTCCCTGTTAACTCCTGCCTTCGCTGGGCCATGCGGCCCAGGGACGCCAGCTCTAAGTTTTTTCATTCCTTGTCTATTTGCACTGTTTTGGACTTGTGTTTTGTTCTGTTAATAAATGTCATGAGTGTGATCCAGCGCCTGAGTCTGTCCTTCTGCCCCCAAGGGTCCAGCACATGACGATGAGCAGCAGGTAGTTTGTAATTTTTAACTAGGGGGACGGGTGTTTTTGACCAGTTTAGCATGAGGCACAAATGTGTAAATTAGGCACAAATTTACAAGAATAAAGATGCAACGTTGTGGTAAAAGATGCAAAGTTAAAAAGGCACAAATTACAATGTAATTACACAAAACAAAAGTGTAACTATAGCATCCAGATGAGCGACATAAATTTATGAGAAAAAAGTTGAAACATTTGCAGAAAAAAATTGCATATTTTTGAGATAAGTTGCAAATTTAATACAAAAAAATGACATTTTTCAGGAAAAAAGCAACGGATTTATGAGAAAAATTTGAATATTTATGAGAAAGTTAAAAATTTTAAACTTTTTTCCTGTATATTTTTTTTAGAAAAAGTAAAATATTTTTGAGAAAAAAGTTTCAAATTTAAAAGAAAAAAGTTTCAAATTTATCAAAAAAAATTGAAAATTTAACGTAAAAAAATGCAATCTTACAAGGAAAAAAGTTGAAATTTATGAGGAAAAAAGTTACAAATTCGTGACAAAAAAGTTGAACATTTACAGGAAAGAAGTTACAGATTTATGAAAAAAATAGTCACAAATTTTTGAGAAACAAAGTTGAAAATTTACAGAAAAAATAGCAATTTTACTAAAAAGTTGAAAATGCAGGAGAAATAGATTTTTTCTTGCATTTCATCTTAGAATTGGTTGTTCAAAGTCTTGTTACTCAGTGGTGAAACATCATATAGAAAAGGTTTCTGGTGACACTGGGGGGAAGAGTTCTCTCTTCTGTCCAGCTGGGGGAGGACAGTGTCCCCCTGTCCCCCCTTGATTTAATCACATGGTCCCACGTGTGGTTTTACACCAGCTGGTTCTCTGGTTTGAGGTCCCGGTGGACCATGTTCATGCAGTGCAGCTACTTTATGGCCCCGGCCAGGTTGAACACCGTGGCGCTGGCGTCGTCCTCGCTGTGCTCCGTGGACGAGGTGATGGCGTGGAAAAGATCACCGTCCTGAAGAAGAAAAGGCAAGAAAATGAGAACTATATAGAAGCACAAATGTGTCAGAATGCTATATGGGGGAACTGATATTGTCAAAAGAAGATGAAGGAACCTGAACAAGCTCCATGACCAGGAACAGCTGAGTCGGCGTCTCGTCCACCTCCATTACCTGCATGATGCTCGGGTGTTGGACCCTCCTCAGGACCGCCACCTGGTTCTCTATCAGGTGTTGCTGTCAAACACAGAGGGGGGAGTTTGGATCACTTTAGAGGACGTTTCACGGATGTTCATTCATTTTAACGACAAGACCATCTCACAGTTTCTATTATAATTACTAGACTTTATCATCAACCATGGGGGCATGTTTCACTTCACTGGTGGGAAGACAATAAACGGAACATTTTCTCAAGACTAAATATTGTAGTCAGGGCTGTTTCCAGAGGGGTTTTTTTTGGGGGGGGGAGGGGGTATATTTGTAATACGGAAAAGATCAAACTCTTTAAAATTTAGGAGTAAAAAGCTGCAAATCTTTCATTATAAAAGTTGCAAATTCACAAGAGATGAGTCACAAATATATGAGAAGAAAAAAATGAAATTTTACAAGGAAAGGCAGGAAAAAACAGCAAAGTTAAGAGAAAAACTAGGGTGACCAAATTTTTGCACTTTATTTCTTTATTTATGGGGCAAAAGAAAATAAACTAGAAGATGGTGCAACAAAACTAAGAATTACTGTATTATTGTTATTGTATACAGTAGTGTAGAGACTGTAGTTTTGGGGTTTTTAGAGCCTCGTCTATGATGTTCAGAGTGAACTCCTTGTTGTGTCCTTAGTTGGGTCAAAGCAACACACAAGTAATGTAGTTTACGCAGCTTTATTACAGTCACAGTCATATACATTAAAACGTTTACGGCACTCGCCTGCTGGCCAGGTGGCTCCTGCGACAAAAGAGGCGGAGCCTCTTCCTCCCACTTCCTTTATACCTCGGGCGGCGTCACCACCAGAAACCGGTAGTAAGCCACCCCGGTCTAGCCCAAGACCAACCCGGCCGCCATCTTGATAATACAGCCAGTTTACATACACAACACCCCCCCCCCCCGTCAAAAATCCCAAGCGCACAGACAGCCCTCCCAAATTTGCTTCCTGACTCACACTGTAAAACAAAACAATTACAGAAACCAAACCTGCTATCCGTGCAGACAACTAAGGCTGGGGGCCAGGTAGACTAGCAGCACCCCCACATGGCTGGACGGATTATTCTGCTGCCAAACATTCAAAACAAAATAAAGCCGTGTTTCTAAAATAATCCCGGAACATCTCCACATAAAAGACATACAAAACTACAAAATACATAATAACTACTGCCCCCCCAACACTCACCCCCACAATGGGTACATGACAATACTTTAAACGCTGGGTCTGTAAATTCACATGAATAAACATCTCAAACAGAGTAAACACCCCCCACCACCCAAAACTTGGGCATAAAACTAGCACATGAATAAAAGTCAATTCCAGTATATCCATTAAATTATTGTCTTTGAGCCAATAAAATCCCACAATCACAATCCAGGTCCCTGAAAACAAAACTCAACTCCCAGGTGTCACAGAACCCCCCACTTCTTACTTTCACACTTCAATGTCTTCTGACCTTTGCTTTTTTTATTTAAATCGGGGAACCAAACCAGCAGTAAAACACACATATCAGGACAAGGGCAAAAACACACAAAGAGAAAATAAAGACGTCACAACACCCTCAGTTCTTAGACGGTCCTTCTCCAGCCGCCTCCGTCTCTTGACCTCAGGGCTCCCATTGTGCCGCTTAGGGCTAAAACCTACCTTTTTGATATAGCCTACAATTAGGGAGGGATCATGTGTTTCTGAACCCTCCCTTAGTTATGCTGCTAATAGGTTTAGTCAGCCGGGGGACCTCCAGTAATGCACTGGGCCTCACTCCTTTCCTCACTCTCTATGAAATATTTTTTTTTTTTTTTGCTGGTCATTAACATCTGTTTGTTCTCTCCTATAGATTGAGTCCCCATTGTGCTGTTTGCTCTCTACATGTCTGTTCTTTTCTTCTTCTCTATCCCCTCACCCCCCAGCCAGTCGCAGCAGATGACTGCCCCTCCCTGAGCCTGGTTCTGCTGGAGGTTTCTTCCTGTTAAAAGGGAGTTTTTCCTCTCCACCGTCGCCAAGTGCTGCTCACAGGGGATCGCCTGATTGCTGGGGTCTTTCTGCAACTGTGGGGTTCCCCCCTACAGTTGATAGTGCTATGAGATGACTGTTGTTGTGAAATGGTGCTATATAAATAAAGTTGAATTGAATTGAATTGAATTGTATTGAATTGAATTGAATTGAATTGAATTCTTCTCCTCCACTCGCCGTAACTCGTTCGGATGCCTCCAGGTCTGGTCAGACAAGCGCAGATACCCGTCACTCTGAGCAGCCTCCACTCTGAACCGTCCTCTCTCATCACACCGCTCGCGTGAACCACCATCACCTTTCATCTGGGCCTCAACCCTGGGCCACACCATGTTGCCGACCCAAAGGGAAGCCTGTGTCTTCTTTTCCCGGTGAATTTGGGTCTGACTGGTCTCCACCAATGATCCGGTCAACTCGTAGGCCCGGTCCGTGTTATCCATGGTAGACTGTCTTCCTGAGCCATGTATCAACATGCTCTCAGGTCCCGCCCCTTATGGATCCAGCGTGGGCGCCTCGTCCTTACAGGCCACCTCTGGGGTCCCGTTGTGCCATCCTGCACCATCATCCAGGGTAACAGGCAGACTTGCATCGGGTCCAACCTGCAGCAGCATCGCGCAACACCGAACGTGCGCTCGCTCATTACACACGTCCAGCCAGTCCGATTCCCTCACCCCCACACCATCAACCAGCAGAATCGGTCGGCTCCACAGTCTGCAGCCCGACCACTCCTCCCCCGACATGCTGGCGATGGAAAAACCCATGCTATAAAAGAGATTACACCCCATGATGTTAACCCCCGCAGCGGTGATGTGAATGTGGGACCAGGGCACAACAACAGACTTGTAACGGGCTTCAACTTCCACAAACCCCAAAACTGCCAGTCTGTTCCATCCATAGCCATAATAATCTCTTCCTTGTTTAATCTGCCGGTGGGGAAACAAGCTGCTCACGGTCGCCAGGTTCAACACTGAGATAACAGCTCCAGTGTCCACCAACAGTGGAACCACGACACCGTCAAGCATGACATCACACCCTATCCTCCCTGTTGTCTCTGGGGAGACCATGTGTACTATAGTCGGAGTCTTCTGCGCAGCACCTGGTTCTTTTCTACGGCTCCTGCATTTGAAGTTAGTGCACGCCCTGGCAAAATGGTCCCGCAAACCACACTTCCCACAATGCTTTCCTTTCCCTGGCCACACACTGGCCTTATATCAGTGAACAGGGAACTCACAACCGTAACAACGTGGCGCACCTTGGGGCGGACCTTATCTTTACCAAGGAGGCATACACATCCTCTCTGACATCACCATCACCAGGGTCCCATAACAGTGCCTAAGCGTGAGACTCATCCTCACCCAGAAAAGCCCCTTCAGGAAGACCTGTCACCATGGTCTCTGCTGCCTCCAACCGTTGGGCGAGTTTGATAGCCGTGGCCAATGTCAACTCTCCTGGATACTCCAACAGTGTGGACCGGACCACTTCACTGTGAACATGCTCCGCTAGTTGGTCCCCAATCACTTCCTCTTCCAGGCGTCTGAAATCGCACCCCCTCACCAGCCTTTGGAGCTCGCCAACAAACGTCATCACTGGTTCTCCTAAATACTTGCGGCGCTGTTGAAACTGGATGTGCTGGACTGTGACACTCTCCTGAGCGTGAAAATGGCGCACCATCAACTAAACCACACAATCGAAGCTATCACCCCCCCCCCCCCCCCCCCAGGCTCTCCAACACTCTCTGCCCCTCAGTACCCAACTTATGGACTACCACAGCCCTCGCACAAAGCCTCTCACGCTCGCCGAGGTTCAAAACCACGAGGTAGTTGGTAAAAGCAATGAGCCAACGAGGGCATGACTCAGCAGCACACTTTTCCATTCCCGCTTTTACCTCGTCACCAAATGTTGTGTCCACAGTTGGGTCAAAGCAACACACAAGTAATGGAGTTTACGCAGCTTTATTACAGTCAGAGTCATGTGCATAAAAAGGCTGACGGCACCTGCCTGCTGGCCAGGTGGCTCCTGTGACAAAAGAGGTGGAGCCTCTTCCTTCCACTTCCTTTATACCTCGGGTGGCGTCACCACTGGAAACCAGTAGTAAGCCACCCCGGTCTAACCCATGACCAACCCGGCCGCCATCTTGGTAATATAGCCAGTTTACATCCACAACACCTCCCAGGTCCAACCGTGTGGGCGAACCATGGTGCTCCAGTATGTCTGCTGCTCCCAGTTGTCTTTCATTACACTGGTCAACAGCATATTTATTCTCTAAGGTTTTTTTAGCTGATTTAGGACAATTTGAAAAATCCCATTGGTTTTGCTCAATCAGGTCAACTTTTAGAACTATGGTTGAACTATGAACATGCTTTCTTACGGTTCTGTTTACATTTACAGGTATTTTCACTTTCTATGATGTAAAATTCTTTTTTATTTTTTGAAATTCTCTGAATTTTGAACAATGATGATGTTGTGGAGGAAAAAGATCAGGTGAGATGTGACGAGCTGGAAGGTTGCTGACATAATGCATGGTTCAGGAGACACACACGCAGGCTCAGGGTAGATTTAACAGCTTTATTGACAACAGGGATGTGTGGCTGCGTGTCTGTGGAATAAGAATGTGTTGGTGGTGGTGTCTGCGTCAGGCACGGGAGCAGGAGGCCGTTCAGCCGGACAACCCTATGGGAGGAAGCAGAGGGAGAAGGGTAACGGGCACCACACCAACACAGAGGATAATAATAGTCTTGCTGGCTTACTTGGTTACGACAGGTGGCTGGCGTTGACAAGGGCGGAGCCCGGGAGACAGCGACCTGCAGTGCCTGTAGCAGCAGCGTAGAGACAGCGGCGAGATGAGGAAGTCCGCCGCCGGGGAAGTCCACCTGTGCACAGGGGAAAAGGCTGGAGGAAAAGAGGTAAGGGGAGCTTACCCAGATAATCTTGCTAGAAGGCTTGAGTACTGTTGTAGCAAACAATGCCGAAGTAGAGAGACGGCTTCAGGCCGAAGCCCAGGGCAGAGTGGATTAAGTACCTCGCCGCTGACGAGGAGCAGGTGTGCGCGCAGCTGGCGCCACTGATGAGCGGCGAGTCATGACAGTACTCCCCCTCTAGCAGCGCCTCCTGGCGATGGTTTCTCTGGGTGCGCTCGATGGAACTCAGTGATGAGGGACCGGTCCAACACCAGCGAGGAAGGCACCCATTGTCTCCATTCAGGTCCATAGCCCTCCCAGTCCACCAAATACTGCAACCCGCGACCCCGGCGCCGGGCGTCCAAGATCTCAGAGACAGTCCAGGCCGGATGGTCACCAATCATCCGGGGAGCGGGGTGCGCTGCAGGTGGAGGGCAGAGGAGGTCAGAGACCACCGGTTTGACTTTGGAGACGTGGAAGGTGGGATGGATGTGGAGAGAGGAGGGAATAGCCACACGCACAGCCACCGGGTTGATAATCCTAGTTATGGGAAATGGGCCGATGAATCGTTGGGCCAGCTTCCTCCTCTCACCCTTTAGGTTGACATCCTGTGTGGATACCCAGACTTGTTGTCCCACCTGGTAGGCAGGGGCAGGTCTCCTGTGCCGGTCCGCCATGGATTTATTGCTCTCCGCCGTGCGTAAAAGCGCATTGCGCGCCGTAGTCCAAAGGGAGCGGCACCGCCTGAAGTGCGCCTGGGCAGAGGGGACAGCCAATTCGCCCTCCTGCGTGGGGAATAGAGGTGGATCATAACCCAGGGATGCCTTGAAGGGAGACATCCCGATGGCAGACGAGCGAGAGGTGTTGTTGGCGTACTCCACCCAGGCGAGGTGAGAGCTTCAGGACGTGGGCTTGGATGTGGTAATGCAGCGGAGTGCAGCCTCCAGCTCCTGATTGGTCCGTTCACACTGCCCATTGGACTGGGGGTGATGGCCGGAGGTGAGGCTTACTTTAGCTCCCAGGGCGTTGCAAAAAGACCTCCAGACGTCCGAAGAAAACTGGGGGCCACGATCGGAGACCACGTCGACCGGTATTCCGTGCAGTCTGACCACGTGTTGGATAAGGAGGTCCGCCGTCTACAAGGCTGAGGGGAGTCCATGTAGGGGCACAAAGTGGGCGGCCTTGGAAAAACGGTCAACGATGGTCAGAACTGTGTCGAAGTTGTTGGAGACAGGAAGCCCGGTGACGAAGTCTAGGGCGATGTGCGACCAGGGCCTGCCAGGGACGGGCAGGGGCTGGAGCAGGCCCGCAGGGGGAGCGTTATCTGACTTGCTGGTGGCGCAGACGGGGCAGGCCCGGGCGTAACAGGCGGCATCCTTCCGCAGACCTGGCCACCAAAAGGATCGCTGGAGGAGGTCGATCATCCGTGAAGCTCCAGGATGGCAGGTGAGCTTAGAGGTGTGGAGCCAGTGAATAACGTCCCCCCGGATGGCAGATGGCACGAAGAGCCTCCCCTCCGGTCCGCCGCCAGGGTCCGGTTCCGACTCCTGTGCCCTCCGGATCTTATCCTCTATGTCCCAGGAAACAGCCCCCACGACGCACGACCTGGGCAGGATGGTGTGAACAGCGTCTTCCGTGGCCTCCGGGGCAAATTGCCTGGAGAGGGCGTCGGGCAGGCCGTTCTTGGAGCCAGGCCTGTAGGTGATGTTAAATTTTAACCTTGCGAAGAACAGGGACCAGCGCGCCTGGCGGGCGTTCAGACGCTTGGCAGATCTTAGGTATTCCAAGTTCTTGTGGTCAGTTAGGACCACGAAAGGCAAGGCAGCCCCCTCCAGCCAGTGACTCCACTCCTGAAGCGCAAGCTTGATGGCCAGAAGCTCTCTGTCCCCCACGTCATAATTACGCTCCGCCGGGGACAGGCGTCGAGAGAAGAAGGCGCAGGGTCGCTTGACTCCGTTGGCTGGAGACCGCTGGGACAGCACCGCCCCCACCCCCGTGTCCGAAGCATCCACCTCCACTGTGCCCTGCAGCGCGGGATTGACCTGGCTGAGGACCCGGGAGGAGGAAAACTCTGTCTTCAGTGCCTGGAAGGCCATTGCGGCCTCTTCAGTCCACCGGAATGGGGTCTTAGGGGAGGTGAGGCGGGTCAGAGGCCCGACGATGGCTCCAAAGTTTGGGACGAAGCGGCGGTAGAAATTGGCGAACCCGACGAACTGCTGAACCTGTTTCCTAGAGGTAGGTGTGGGCCAATCCACCACCGCTTTAATCTTCGCTGGGTCCGGGAGCACCTGGTCATGGGAGATGACGAACCCCAGGAAGGAAGTTGTCTTGGCGTAGAACTCACACTTCTCCGCCTTGACATATAGGCGATTCTCCAACAGCCTCTGCAGGACCCGCCTCACGTGGACCCGGTGCTCATCCCTGGACCTGGAGAAGATGAGGATGTCGTCCAGGTAGACGAACACAAACAGGCCGATGAAATCCCGGAGGACGTCATTAATGAGGCGCTGGAAGATGGCTGGAGCGTTGGTCAACCCAAACGGCATCACTAGATATTCAAAATGACCGTTAGGGGTGCGGAAGGCTGTCTTCCACTCATCTCCCTCCCGGATCCGGACGAGGTGGTAAGCGCTGCGGAGATCCAGCTTGGTAAACCAGGTCATCCCCTGGAGGAAGTGGAAGGCGGTGTCCATGAGGGGCAGAGTGTACCAGTCCTTCTCCGTGATGTCATTGAGAGCTCGATAATCTATGGAAGGACGAAGGGAGCCATCCTTCTTTCCCACAAAGAAGAACCCTGCGCCTACTGGTGAGGAAGATGGTCGGATAATCCCAGCGCTGAGCGACTCCTTCAAGTAGGTGTTCATGGCCTCCTTCTCTGGCGCTGACAGGCTATAGAGGCGTCCTGAGGGTAGGGGCGCCCCCTGACGGATGTTGATATCACTGTCGTAGGGCTGGTGAGGAGGCAGAGACATCGCCTTGGACTTGCTGAAGACTGCACCCAGGTCGTGGAACTCTGAGGGCAAAAGGGTGAGATC
Organism: Pholidichthys leucotaenia; assembly: GCA_020510985.1. Lineage (NCBI taxonomy): Eukaryota > Metazoa > Chordata > Actinopteri > Cichliformes > Pholidichthyidae > Pholidichthys > Pholidichthys leucotaenia. The sequence continues at coordinate 180,414,482 of CM035850.1, read as the reverse complement.
CGGGGACGCGGTGTCCTTGGCTGTGGGAGGCGAGGACGGGGCGCAGGCAGCGGATTGGAGACAGGTGCCCATACAGAAGGTGCTCCAAGCTGACACTTTTCCGGTCTTCCAGTCCAAGGCGGGGTTGTGGAGGCGGAGCCAGGGGTATCCGAGAATGACAGGAGTGACCGAGGTGGGCAGAACGTAGAAGGAGATATCCTCCCGGTGGTTTCCTGAGATGATCACCGGAATGGGAGATGTCCGGTGGGTCACCTTTCTCAGTGAGACACGGGAGAGATTAACCAGGGCGAGAGGAGGGTTGAGGGGGTGACAACGGATGCCCAATCAGGTTGCCAGGCTCTGTGAAATAAAGCTACCCTCCGCGCCTGAATCCACCAGTGCATGTGTGAGGTGCCCTGTGAGGTTGTGACAAAAGCGGATGGGCAGCGTCAAATGTGTGAGGGGATTTAACCGATTAGCGTCTGCGAGGCCCCCTACAGTGACTCGCGGACCTCCTCGTTTGGCTTCTCCGGACAATGCTCCACCATGTGCTGGCTACCCCCGCAATACATGCAAAGGCCCAGATCACAGCAGCGTTGTTTCTCCGCCAGGGGGAGCTTTGTCCGGCCCGTCACCATCGGCTCTGACTCCTCGGAGACCTCCGGCGGCGGCAACGCCAGGTGGTGAGCTTGGGACAAGCGCGCAGAGGCGCCCCGCGAGCGAGAAGGGTGCTTCCGCTCTGAGGCGCGCTCACGCAGCCTGTTATCCAAGCTGATGGCAAGAGAGATCAGCTCCGCTAGAGTCTCCGGGATATCCCGGCCGGCCAGCTCATCTCTCAGACCAGAGTTTAGGCTGCGGAGGAAGATGCCGCAGAGCGCACGCTCTTCCCAGCCAACTTCCTCCGCGGTAACCCGGAAGTCGATCGCTATTTCGGCCGCCGATCGGCTCCCCTGTTGGAGGCCGAGAAGGCGGTCGACCTGGACACTGTCCAAACGCGAATCATCGAACACTTCCAGAAATTGTCGCACGAATTGGCCATAGGTGAGGGTGGCTTAGCTGGGCTTCGCCATGATGGCGTAAGCCCAGGTAAGAGCATGACCCTCAAGGAGATTACCAATATAGCCAATCCTGCTGTGGTCTGAGGGGAAGTCTCCGGGAACGCGAAGGAACACGGACTCACACTGCATGATGATGCATGCAGGTTTCTTTTCAGTACTGTAGCCAGGTTGACAAAGAGTCAGGACTCTGTCAATCCTAGCATTCCCTTAGAGCTTACTAGTCAGGACTTTATGAACTTTTTCAATAGTAAAATTTCATCCATCAGAGATAAAATCAATCAGATTCTTCCCACAGTTAACTTAAATACTGTAACTACTACAACTCCTTCTATTGATGTCTGTCTTGATGAGTTTACCCAATCGACCTTTGTGAGTTAGACAAAATAGTTTCCTCATTCAAACCTTCAACTTGTCTTTTAGACCCTATTCCTACCAGGTTATTTAAAGAAGTCTTCCCACTTATTGGTAGCCTTATTCTTCATATAATCAATTCTTCATTAACTTTAGGCCATGTACCGCAGGCTTTTAAAACGGCTGTAATTAAACCCTTACTGAAAAAGCCAACGCTAGATCCAGGAGCTTTAGCTAACTATAGACCAATCTCTAATCTCCCTTTCATTTCAAAAATCTTAAAAAGAGTTGTTGCTACGCAATTATTTGACCACCTACAGGGAAATGGTTTACTTGAAGAGTTTCAGTCTGGGTTTAGAATCCGTCATAGTACTGAAACAGCCTTAGCGAAGGTCATGAACGACCTCCTCATTGCATCTGATAATGGACTAGTTTCTGTACTTGTCCTTTTAGACCTTAGTGCAGCTTTTGATACTATCGATCATAATATTCTACTTGATAGATTAGAACACTATGTTGGACTTAATGGAACTTCGTTGCAGTGGTTTAGATCTTATTTATCTGATAGGTTCCAGTTTGTTCATGTAAATCACAGGTGTCAAACTCATTCCATGGAGGGCCAAGACCCTGCAGGTTTTACTTCCACCCAGTGTCATCAACAGGTGATTTTTCTGAATTTCTTCCTACTGATTGCTGATCAGTGAAAACACCTGCTGAAGAGATTGGGTGGAAGTAAAACCTGCAGGGTCTTGGCCCTCCATGGAATGAGTTTGACACCCCTGATGTAAATAATGAGTTTTCTTTCAACTCAAAGCTCAGTCATGGAGTTCCACAGGGATCTGTGCTAGGCCCTACTCTTTTTAGTTTATATATGCTTCCGTTAGGCAACATTATTAGAAAGCACTGTATACATTTTCATTGTTATGCAGATGACACACAATTATACCTGTCAATGAAGCCAGATGATAGTAATCAATTAGCCAAGTTAGAAGCCTGTCTTAAGGAAATCAAAACTTGGATGACTTGTAATTTCCTGCTATTAAATTGAGATAAGACTGAAGACATTCTTTGTTCTCTCCCATAGATTGAGTCCCCATCGTGCTGTTTGCTCTCTACATGTCTGTTCTTTTCTTCTTCTCTGTCCCCTCACCCCCCAGCCAGTCGCAGCAGATGACTGCCCCTCCCTGAGCCTGGTTCTGCTGGAGGTTTCTTCCTGTTAAAAGGGAGTTTTTCCTCTCCACCGTCGCCAAGTGCTTGCTCACAGGGGATCGCCTGATTGCTGGGGTCTTTCTGCAACTGTGGGGGTCCCCCCTACAGTTGATAGTGCTATGAGATGACTGTTGTTGTGAAATGGCGCTATATAAATAAAGTTGAATTGAATTGAATTGAATGATAAAACCCCGAGCTCCACCAAGCTTACCGCTAAAGCGAGCAGGAGTGGGGATTGGTGTGAGCCGTGCTGGTGCACCCGGAGCAAGCTGGACAGCCGCCGGAGCAGCGGGAGCTGCGCCACCCAGACGAACCCAGGGGAACGGCTGCTGGGGGTCCAAGCGGTCTAATCGGTTAGTAATGACAGTCAATTGGTTTAATATCACCTGTTGTTGGTGGGCTATTAAATCCACCCGAGCCTCGAGGGTGGAAAGACGGCGTGCGAGCCTGCTGTCTGCCGAGCCGCTCTGCTGAAGCCGTACTGACATAATGCACAGCTCAGGAGACACACACGCAGGCTCAGGGTAGATTTAACAGCTTTATTGACAACAGGGATGTGTGGCTGCGTGTCTGTGGAATAAGAATGTGTTGGTGGTGGTGTCTGCATCAGGCACAGGGGCAGGAGGCCGTTCAGCCGGACAACCCTATGGGAGGAAGCAGAGGGAGAAGGGTAACGGGCACCACACCAACACAGAGGATAATAATAGTCTTGCTGGCTTACTTGGTTACGACAGGTGGCTGGCGTTGACAATGGCGGAGCCCGGGAGACAGCGACCTGCAGTGCCTGTAGCAGCAGCGTAGAGACAGCGGCGAGATGAGGAAGTCCGCCGCCGGGGAAGTCCACCTGTGCACAGGGGAAAAGGCTGGAGGAAAAGAGGTAAGGGGAGCTTACCCAGATAATCTTGCTAGAAGGCTTGAGTACCGTTGTAGCAAACAATGCCGAAGTAGAGAGACGGCTTCAGGCCGAAGCCCAGGGCAGAGTGGATTAAGTACCTCGCCGCTGACGAGGAGCAGGTGTGCGCGCAGCTGGCGCCGCTGATGAGCGGCGAGTCATGACAGTTGCAAGGTTTTATTTCCTCCAACATAATGAGACACACTTTAGCTCAGTGCGCTACTGTGCTGCTGAGACGTGTCACACAAGCTCTTTTATACAGTGATACAGACAGAGAGAATGCATGGAACATTGGCATATCAGCCAATACCAACTGGCGCCCAGACGTCCTCTCCATCATCCAAGGATGTAGACACAACAGTCCATTGATCTGGTTGCCCCCAGGGGCTCTCTGTCCATCTGTGAATTGTCCTCTGGATGTAAATTGTCCTCTGCTTCCTCCACACCTGCTGAGTGTGAGAAATGCCCATGCAGAGTGTGGTGGGTCACGACAAGGGAACATTAAATTTACATGTACTGACCTTTATCATGTAAATTTAATGTTATCATGCTTAATTTAAATTTACATGTACTGACCTTTATCACCCCCTCATGGATCGTCACCTTATCGTGGTGGGGGGTTTTGCGTGCCCCAGTGATCCCAGGAGCTATGTTGTCCGGGGCAATTTGCCTCTGATAGGGTCTCCCAAGACAAACTGGTCCTGGGTGAAGGGCCAGACTTAGAACGATCCAACAGACTCTCATGATAAATTGTATATCAAGGATTCAGCGTACCCCGCCCGGTATGGGGTTACCGGGGCCCCACCCTGGAGCCAGGCCTGGGGGAGGGGCTCGAAAGCTAGCATCTGGTGGTCGGGTTTCCACCCATGGGACCCGGCTCAGCCCGAAGGAGTTACATGGGTCCGCCCTCCAGTGGGCTCACCACCTGCAGGAGGGATCATGGGGGTCCGGTGCTATGTGGATTAGGTGGTGGTCAAAGGCGGAGACCTTGGCGGACTGATCCCAAGCTTTCTAAACTGGCTTTTGGTACGTGGAATGTCACCTCTCTGGTGGGGAAGGAGCCTGAGTTGGTGTACGAGGTTGAGAGATATCGGCTAGATATAGTCGGCCTCACCTCAACACACAGCTCTGGTTCCGGAACCAGTCTCCTGGAGAGGGGCTGGAGCTTGGCCTTTTCTGGAGTTGCCCCAGGCGAGAAGCGACGAGCAGGGGTGGGTATTCTTGTATCGCCCCACCTTGCTGCCTCTATATTGGAGTTTTCCCCGGTGGATGAAAGGGTTGCTTCCCTGCGCCTTTGGGTTGGGAAACGGGTCCTGACCATCATTTGTGCCTATGCACCAAATGATGTTTCAGAGTACCCACCCTTTTTGGAGTCTGTGACTGGGGTGCTGGAGGGTGCTCCTCTTGGAGACTCCATTGTCCTACTGGGGGACTTTAATGCGCATGTGGGCAACGACAGTGAAACCTGGAGGGGGGTGATTGGAAGGAATGGCCTGCCCGATCTGAACCCGAGTGGTGTTCAGTTATTGGACTTCTGTGCTAACCACAGTCTGTCCATAACGAACACCATGTTCAAGCATAAGGGTGTCCATATGTGCACCTGGCACCAGGACACCCTAGGTCGCAGGTCGATGATCGATTTTGTTATCGTATCATCAGACCTGCGACCGTATATCTTGGACACCCGAGTAAAGAGAGGTGCAGAGCTGTCAACTGATCACCAACCTGGTGGTGAGTTGCATCCGATGGCAGGGGAGGAAGCCATTCAGACCTGGTAGACCCAAACGTATAGTGAGGGTGTGCTGGGAGCGTCTGGCTGAGGCCCCTGTCTGGGAGATCTTCAACTCCATCCTCCAGAAGAACTTCAACCACATTCCAAGGGAGTCTGGAGACATGGAGTCTGAATGGGCCATGTTATCCACCTCTGTTGTTGAAGCGGCAGCCCAGAGCTGCGGCCACAAGGTGGTCGGTGCATCTCGTGGTGGCAACCCCCGAACCAAGTGGTGGACACCAGTGGTGAGGGGGGCCATTAAGCTGAAGAAGGAGTCCTATCAAGCTTGGTTGGCTTGTGGGACTCCCGAAGCAGCTGAGGTGTACCGGCAGGCAAAGCGGAGTGCAGCTCGGGTTGTTGCTGAAGCAAAAACCCGGGTATGGGAGGAGTTCGGTGAGGCCATGGAACAAGACTTTCAGTCGGCCTCAAAAAGATTCTGGCAAACTGTCCGGCGGCTCAGGAGGGGAAAGCAGCTCCCCGTCCACACTGTGTATGGTGCGGATGGGACACTGTTGACTTTGACTGGGGATATCGTCGGGCGATGGAAGGAATGCTTCGAGGATCTCCTCAATCCCACTGACACGCCTTCCACAGAGGAAGCAGGGTTTGGGGACGAGGGGGATGACTCTCCTATCACAGGGGCTGAGGTCACCAAGGTGGTTAAAAATCAACTTGGTGGCCGGGCCCCGGGGGTGGACGAGATTCGCCCTGAGTACCTCAAGGCCCTGGATGTTGTTGGGTTGTCATGGTTGACACGCCTCTGCAACATTGCGTGGAGGTTGGGGGCAGTGCCTTTGGCATGGCAAACTGGGGTGGTGGTTCCTCTCTTCAAAAAAGGGGACCGGAGGGTGTGCTCCAACTTTAGAGGGATCACACTCCTCAGCCTCCCTGGGAAGGTCTATGCCAAGGTACTGGAGAGGAGAGTCCGGCCGTTGGTCGAACTTCGGATTCAAGAGGAGCAATGTGGTTTTCGTCCTGGCCGTGGCACATCGGACCAGCTCTTTACCCTCTCGAGAATTCTTGAGGGTTCGTGGGAGTTTGCCCAACCAGTTTACATGTGTTTTGTGGACTTGGAGAAGGCATTTGACCGCGTCCCTCGTGGATTTTTGTGGGGGGTGCTTCGGGAGTATGGGATATCGGGCTTGTTGTTACGAGCTATTCGGTCTCTATACGACCGTTGTGAGAGTTTGGTTTGTATTGCCAACACTCGGTCGGAGTCATTCCCAGTGAGAGTTGGACTCCGCCAGGGCTGTCCTTTGTCACCGATCCTGTTCATAATTTTTATGGACAGGATTTCTAGGCGCAGCCAGGGAATGGAGGGTGTCATGCTTGGTGACCACAGGATCTAATCTCTGTTGTTTGCAGATGATGTTGTCCTGTTGGCTTCATCCAGCAATGACCTACAGCTCTTGCTGGGACGGTTTGCCGCTGAGTGTGAAGCGGCTGGGATGAGAATCAGCACCTCCAAGTCCGAGTCCATGGTCCTCAGCCGGAAAAAGGTGGATTGTCTTCTCCGGGTTGGGGACAGGCTCCTGCCCCAAATGGAGGAGTTTAAGTATCTTGGGGTCTTGTTCACTAGTGAGGGGAAAATGGAGCAAGAGATCGGCAGACGGATTGGAGCAGCATCTGCAGTGATACGGACGTTGTACCGGTCTGTTGTGGTGAAGAGGGAGCTTAGTTCTAAGGCAAAGCTGTCGATTTACCAGTCAATCTACGTTCCTACTCTCACCTATGGTCACGAGCTTTGGGTAATGACCGAAAGAACGAGATCGCGGATACAAGCGGCTGAAATGAGCTTTCTCTGTAGGATTGCTGGACTCACCCTCAGAGATAGGGTGAGGAGCTCAGTCATCCGGGAGAGGCTCAGAATAGAACTGCTGCTCCTCCACATTGAAAGGAGTCAGTTGAGGTGGTATGGGCATCTGATTAGGATGCCTCCTGGACACCTCCCACTTGAGGTGTTTCAGGCACGTCCCACTGGGAGGAGACCCCGGGGCAGACCCAGGACTCGGTGGAGAGACTATGTCTCCCAGCTGGTCTGGGAACGCCTTGGTATCCTCTCTGAAGAGCTGGAGCAGGTGGCTGGGGAGAGGGAAGTCTGGGCTTCTCTGCTTGAACTGCTGCCTCCACGACCCGGACCTCGGGAAAAGCGGTAGAAGATGGATGGATGGATGGATGACCTTTATCAATGTCTACTATTCAATTTACAGTACAACTGTACAACTGCTTACAGCTTAGCATAAAAACCTGACCTGATCCATACAAACTGACGTCATTTTCGGATTCAGCAGTGCAAAATTTTCTTAAATCAGTTGAAAAAACACAGACAACTTACAAAAAAATGATTTTTGTTATGTTGTGTTAGCAGTCTGATGCTGCTGTCATGGAAACGGTTGTTTTTGCTTTAGGTGATCAGCGGCTCGTTTTTAGCGGCCGCCACTCGCTGCCAGAACTGCTGTCTTGTCTCCACTTCCACACCGCTGCTTTGTTCTATGTGACAGCTCGTCTATTGTGGCAGCTGGTCTGGTTTCATCTGTCTTGGTCCATCTTGTCCGTCTTCACCTGCCTGTCTTTGGACATTCTTGTTGTCCTTCTTTTAAAAATCTATTTAAAACTTTACAAGGACACAAGAAAACCAGAACACTAAGCAGTGCTTTGTTTTATCCCATTAATTGGGTTTATTTTGTTCTTAAATTTGCTTCTTCTTATATATTCGTCTTTTTAATGATCAACATGTTTGCTTTTCTTGCCCTGAGTTTTAGTCTTGATGGTGGAACATTGAATAAATGTCTTTGGTTGCAGGACAGCAGCTGTGGGCCTGAGGTGTGGCGGCTGGCGCCCCCTGGTGGTTCCACTTCACACTGCCTCTGCAGTGCAGCAGCTGCTGGTCTGGTTGCTCTTCAGTCACTGGTGTCCAGTTGAAAACCCTTTTTTGGCCCCTGTTCCAGCTAGACTCCCGGTCAGCACCAGTCCTGGTCCTTGGCAGTTTGGTTTGCTTAGTAGAAATTGATTTGAAGTTAAAACTCATTGTCGGCAACAAGCTGCTGTTATGGTCTTAATTAACTTAGGATTGCTTTCTTTTTTAATTGTTTCATCAACATGATTGTTATTAATGGAATCACGTCTACGGCTCCGTGTGGGTAACGAACCTGTGGGACCTTTTAGGTCTTGGGTCGTGGAAACTATTTCCTGGGGCCAATTTGCCCAGGTGGCGCTGTGGTGCTTTTTGTTCCAACCCACCTTCCTGCCACAGTAACATCTGCACAGATGCTCACATCTGCTGGATATTAGTGACGACCACCATACGGTCCATTTCAACCATCATCTCCGTCTGTATTTTCCTTCCCTCAGGTCGCTCATCCTTCCATCCGCTCCCGCTGCTCGGCGACATCGACAACAGTTTCCTCCTGCCTGCACTTGCTCCCGCTCTCCACAAGGTGTCGCGATTTATCACCGTTGGCTGCTACTTCCTGTAGGTCAGGGGTCGGTCATCTCTGCTGAGCAAAATCCGCAGTCAACTGAAACATTACTGATAAATTTGCTCTTTATTTCTGATGAATTTGAAGCTTATTACTGGCCTGTGAATGTTAGTAATAGGAGAGGTTTGATATCTTAAATATGCAGATTTTTTGGTCAAAAACTTCCCAGTTTTCCAGTGAATTTGCAGCAGTTTCTTTCTACATTTATGGGATTTATTTAATATCTGCTATAATCAGGCCTGACAACATGCAGCTTCACCTTTTTCTGCTAAATTTGCTGCTGTTTATGCAAAGCTTTTGTCACTTCATGTGTAAGTGTGCAAAGTTAATTTATTTTCACAAATCTTTGATTTTTTTTTAACTTAAGATTTCTATTTTGTGGCAAATGGGCTTTTTTTTCTCTTAAATTTTCAACTTTTTCATATAATTGTGTGACCAATTGATATTTTTTTGAGTTATTCATAATTAAAGAATTTTTTCCTGTAAATTTGTAGATTTATTATAGTAAATACATTTATTTTTCTTTTCTTCAGTTTGCAGCTTTTTAATTTTAAATGAGATTTGCTCTTTTAGTTTTTAACTTTTCCTGTAAATTAGTGATTTTTGTCATGCAGATTTGCAAGTTTTTACATTTCATATTTTTGTGTTTAAAAACTTTTAATGTAAATTAGTGATGTTACAGTAAATTTAGCGTCTCAGATTTGCCAACTTTTTCCTTGTAATGTGGTGGATTTCCTCATAAAATTGTAACTTCATTCTTGTAAATGTGTGACGTCATTTTCCTGAGTTTCCTCCACTGATCGCCACCTTGCAAATTATAATTTAATTATACAGAATAAAAATTTAAACAGCATCCAGATCAAAGTTCTAGATTTACTCAAAAAGGCTGCACATTTTTCAGGAAAAGGTTGGAAATTTACAGGAAAAAAGTTGCAGATTTTTAAGAAAAAAGTTGCAATTTTTTTCAGGAAAAAGTTAAGATTTATGAGGAAAAGTTAAGATAATTACAGGACAAAAATAAGAAAATTATAAGAAACAAGTTCCAAATTTTCAAGAAAAAGCTGCAAATATACAAGAAAAATTTGCAAATTTATAGGAGAAAAATCACAAATGAGAAAAAATTTTAATGAGAAAAAAGTTGCTAATTAACAGAAAAAAGTTGCAAATTTTTGAGAAGTTCCAAATCTGCAAGAAAAAACTTTAAAATTTACAAATAAAATTTGCAAACTTAAAAGAAAAATCACAAATGAGAAAAAAGTTGGAAAATTTTTGAGAAGAAATCTGCAAATCTCAGAGAAAAACAGCTGAAAATTTAAAGAGAAAAAATGGCAAATTTATAAGGAACAAAATTAATTTAGGAGAAAAAGTTGCAAATATATCAGGAAAAAGTTTCAATTTTGCCAGAAGAAAGTGTCAGATTTGTGAGGAAAAAGTTGCGTGAGAAATTGCTGCTCCTAGCATCGTCAAAGCTTCGCTGATCTGCGTTTCTAAACATTCATGTGTCTGTGTGCAGCTGACGGTGGAGGAGGTGACCACCACCATGGCGTACCTGCACCTGTTCCCGCGCTCCGTCTCTGAGCCGGCCCTCCTCCACGCCTTCCCGTCCTTCATCCCGCCGCACACGCACCACAACGTGCACATCCTGGACCCACTGGTCAGCAGGGTCAACACAGCCTTCCGGGGATCAGACCCCGCTCCACGTTGTTATTGAGCCAAGCTTCTACTGCAGTGTGCAGAACTATCTGCTCATGGCGTAGGGAGGCCAGCATATGGGACCAGCATTTGTCACTCATGAGGACATCAGCAGGCCGTCTCCGTAGACCGAGTCACTGTAGTTCTCTACCATCAACTCAGGACCTCAGTGTGGCGGCTTGACCGGCTCCAGGAACAGTCGTCCTCATCGCTGGACAATCCACATTTAATGTGATTTTTCTCTGTCTTTCTGTCAGTTGGGTACGGGGTCTTTGGCTCTGTTCAGGACTCTGATTGGCCTCTTCTGTGAAGACGTCATGCTGCAGCTGGTCTTCAGGTCCGTTTTTACAGCTTCATGTTTCAATATGCAGGACAGAAGCAGTTCAGGAGGCTTGATTCACACCTGAGCAGCTGGAAACTTTTTTCTCAGTAATTTGAAACTTTTTCTTAAAAATTTGCAACTTTTTCTCAGTAATTTCCATCTTTTCCTGAAAAATTTGCAACTTTTTTCTCATTAATCTGCAATTTTTTTTCTGTAAATCCGAAGCATTTTTCTCGTTAATTTGCAACTGTGTCTTTTAAATTATTAGCTTTTTTTCTCATTAATTTGTAACTTTTTCTAATACATTTGCAACCTTTTAAAATTAATCTGCAACTTTTTCTTATAAATTTGCAACTTTTCTCATTTATTTACAACTTTTTCTGAAACATTTGCAACCTTTTCAAATTAATCTGCAATTTTTTCTTTTAAATTTGAAACTTTTTTACATTAATGTGAAACTTTTTCTCATTAATTTGCAATTTTTTTCTAGAAAATCTGCAACTTTTTCTCATTTTTAAATTTGTAACTTTTCTTGAAGATGCCGATTTATCAAAAAAAAGTTGGATATTTACATGACAAAAATCATAAATTCATGAGAAAATTTTCTAAGTCTGAAAGTAACGACATTGTGGTTTCATCCATCACTTTCCTTGCGGTCTGGAACCCCTCCTCCTCCTCCTGTATCTGATTCCTTGCAGCCACCTGAGCAGGAAGCAGCGCTGCTTCTTAACCCAGAAGGACTGCTGCTCCTCCTGCGCCTCCTCTTTCCTGCTCCTCTTGCCTTCCTGGTGCCCCGGAGATCTCCACAACACTCAGTCGGAGCTCCTCCACTGGCCCAAAGGAGCAGGTGGCTGTAACAACCAGATACAGTAGTAAATACCCTGTAAAAAAGACAATAATCAGTAGAATTCTCTCTCTCGTGTGTCAGGTGTGTCAGTGTCAGACAGCGTTGGTTCCTGTGGTGGTTCAGACTTTCTGATGGACGTAAACTACCTCCATTACCTCTGCGATGGCCGCCAAGCATCTCCGTCTCCACCAGGTGAGTTTCTGACCGTTGCTCAGCCTCTTCACCACTGCTGACCTGGAGGACAGGTCATGGTAGGGCCAGCAGTTGAGGGTCCAAAACTGCAACACTGTAAACCACCGTGGGAATGAGGCTTGAAAATGGTTGTATTGTGTTGTAGTGCCATCTTCTGGTCAACAGCCAGTACTGCATGTATAATCAGGGGAAGAATGCGTGATAATTTCCCATCTTCTTCACAAATAAATCTATATGTTATCATGAGATCTCATTTCACTGCTGGGGGGGGGCAGTAAACAGACTACATCTCTGGAGTAAATATTTATGGGTCCACTGTAAGTTTTACTGCAGAAGAAACCTGCATTTCCTTTGTATTGACTGCATAATGTGAGGAAATAACTTCAGGAAATATTGTGCCAGTGTGTCCTACGCTCCATAGATCACAGATACATCTATAATTATTGCAACAAACAAAACTGCAGGAAAATTTACTTTTTTCCTGGAAATTTTCAACATTTTTCCTCATAAATTTTCAACTTTTTTCTTATAAAATTCATTTTTTCCTGTAAATTTTCATATTTATCTCATATATTTGAATCTTTTTTCTTGTAAATTTCAAACTTTTTTTAAGAGTTGAGTTTTTTTCTCACAAATTTGCCAAATTTTTCTTGAAAATTTGCAGTTTTTTCAATAAATTTGTAATTTTTCTATGTCAATTTGCATTTTCTTTCCTGCATTTATTTTTTTTTTATTTTTTATTGAGAGATTGAAGGAGTGATCCATGGTTGGATGCAGCAGAACTCTGATATTTTTGTTTCTACAACCAGAACAGAACAGCGTCTCTGGATAAAGAAAGAACTAAAATATACAAGAAAAGGGAAAAGAAAATTGGTTCTAAATAAACAGACTCATATACAAGCACATGGAAGCTACTTATTTTATATACCCATATATATGTACCCATATTCCTCCATTCCTTGGGGATCAGGAAGCGGGCTCAGCAGAGACTACACTTCTTGAGGAAACTCAAACAGGCCTCTCTCCCCATCTGCATCCTCAGGACCTTCTACAGAGGTGTGGTGGAGAGTGTTCTGACGTACTGCATTGCTACATGGTACTCCAGCTGCAGTATGTCAGACAAAAAAGCCCTGCAGAGGATAGTCAAGGGGGCTGAGAGGGTAATTGGAGTCTCCCTCCCCTCTGTCCAAGAACTTTTTCAGAACCATTGTAGGAGCAGGGCACTGAACATTGTCAAGGACCGTTCTCACCCTCTGCATAAACACTTTGAACTTCTGCCATCTGGTAAACGATTCCGGAGCATCAGAGGCAGAACCACCAGACTGATTAACAGCTTCCTCCCACAAGCTGTCAGGATGCTGAACAGCTGACCCGGAATCTCTCATACACACTACTGCACCTACGGACATTTTGTATATTATAGTTATTCTTTTTCCCCAAGTATGTCTCAGGGATGTGTGAATGGATGGGGTGGGGGGTGGGGGGTGGAGCTATGTGGGAGTGTGTCTTAATCATGCTGCTTCTTATATGGATGCCGAGAGAAACGCAATTTCATCTAGCCTGCACTACAGTTGTATGTACAGCAATATGACAATAAAGTTTAATTTGATATGTAAACAGAGGGCCAATAGAAGAAATGTCATGGGGGGTGAAATGGGGGAGGGAATTAGTAAATGAAAAAATATTTGCAAATAGAGCTCAATGAAAAGATGGGTTTTAAAGAGTAAAAGTAATTGAAAGGGTTCCAGTTTCCAACAAACTTAGCTGAGGAGCCTTTTACTGTCAGATTTATCTTTTCCACCTTAAGAAAGGACAGAACATCCTTAAGCCACAAAGAGCTGGATGGAGGTTTAGGCGACTTCCAAAGGAGCAGGATAGACGTCTAGCTAGAAGGGAGGTAAAAGCAAGTAATTGTAATTGAGATGATGTTAATGGAACTGGAGCATGTGGGACTCCAAATGTGGCAATCAAAGGGTCCATCTTAACTTTAATTGCTAGAACCTTGGACAGAGTCATGAAGAAGTCGCTCCACTATTGATCCAATCTGGAACAAAAGAACATGTGACTCAAATTCCAGGGTGAGGCTTGACATCTGTCACATTGGTCCCTGATATCAGGATCGATTCTTGATAGTGGAGACTTGGAGAGATGGACTCTATTCAACATCTTAAACTGTAGAAGCTGAAGCCGAGCACAAGGTGGAACTGAGCGTCTACCAAGGACGACTTTATCCCACCACTGATCAGACAAAACGGTACCAAGCTCCTGCTCCCATGCAGGTTGATTTTTGACAACCAACTGAGTATCAAATGCCATAAGTGCATCATAAATTTTAGAAATAAGTGATTTTTGATTAAGTTCAAGGGTCAAAAGGTCATGCCAAGGTTGATTAGCCGGGAGGCGAGGATAGCAGGAAAAAAGAGTTGAGGCACAGTGCCTAATGTGGAAATAGAGGAATAAGTGGGATGGAGGTAAATTGAAATTGGAAGCTAAAAGCTGGCAAATAAACCATCCTTTTAAAGATCTCTGAAGGTTTTAATACCATGATTATGCCATTGATGAAAAGAGAAGATGGTAAGTGAGGGTAAAAATAGATTTTTAAGTCTGGGTATCAAACTAGAGGCTGATAAAACCTTGAAATGATGTCTAAACTAGAACCAGATTCTCAGAGAAGACAGAACCATTGGGTTCTTTGTGAAATTGGAGAGGTTGATGGTTCACCTACCCATGAGCATTGAAGTCTCCAATGATCTTGGTCACGGAAATGAGTTTCCTGAAGAAACACTAGATCAGCTTTGAAGTGCTGAAGATGGGAAAACACCTTTGACCGCATTATTCAGTCCTTTAACATTCCAACTGAAAAATCTGAGGAACCACCTTCTAACTTTTGTGAACTAACAGACATCTAATGAAATATCACTTTTTCACACAGGCCCATGTAGGTTCGGATTTTTTTTACCCTTAATAATAAACTCCTTCATTTAAAAACTGCATTTTGTGTTTCCTTGTGTGATCTTTGTCTAATATTTAAATTTGATGATCTGAAACATTTAAGTGTGACATAGAAAAAATGAGGAATCAGGAAGGGGGCAAACACTTTTTCCCACCACTCTATTCTGCTCTATCAAATGTGAAACTTTTCAAAGTCTGAATGTGTCCTTGTGAACTTCAAACGTCTGCAGCGTCTTTCTGAATATTTAGCCAATCTACAGCCACTGTTGAAGAATGCATTACTGGAAAAAGGAGGCTGGAACTTTCTGCTTCTAGATCCAAATGGTTCTACTCTTTAGTCTGGTTCTGTCATCTTGATTTTTCTTCCACTTTTCTCCCTGGAACTCCTTGAGCAGCACATGGATCAGATGAGATTTAGTCAGACACAGAAGTTGTGAAAAGAATTCATGATCACTAATAAACCATTTTGATCATATTTCACATGATGAGTGTGGCTCATGTATTTTTGCCTACATATGTATAAGCACAAGGTGAGATGCTTAGGATTGCATGTGTTGACTGACCTCACGTCTTGGATGGGACAATATGTCTGGACCGCCTGTGGATAACGGCAGGAGGACGGAGGTGCCGTGATAAGACGCTGAAAGGACTGAAAGGGCTGCACGGTGGCGCAGTGGTTTAGCACTGTGGCAGCACAGTTTTACCCTTGGCCGGGGGATCGCGGGGATCATGAGGTCGTGGGTTCGATCCCAGCCCCTGACCAACAGTGAGCTGTGTGGAGTTTGCATGTTCTCCCCATGTTGCGTGGGTTTACTCCGGGATTTCTCCGGTTTCCTCCCGCATACCAAAAACATGTAGGTTTAGGGCGCTCGCGCACGCAGCGACCAGCAGCCGGTGGCTTGTCACCAGACTGCAAACCAAATCTACCTACGGGTACAAATAAGTAACAAAAAAAAAAAAAAAAAAAAAAAAAAAAAAAGGACTTCCTGACCTCCTGGGGAAGGCAGAGGATTAAGGGACTCGGGGGGAGAGTTATTGTCAATGGGGGGTTTGACAGCGATGTGTGACTCTTCCTTTGATGTTGGATGTATAAATGTGGGGGTTCTGATGCAGCTCACTCTCTTCTGCTCTTGAGAGATAGCTGGGGATGTGAAATCTGCAATAAACCCTGAATTGAGAAATAATTCAGTCTCGTTATTTCACGCTCCCCACATTGGTGACCAATGACGTGAAAATGCCTAGAAGCGATTCCCCCGAACCAGACTCGTCGGAGACCGCCCGAGCAAGCGCCGTCTCCATCAAGCTTCCAGACTTCTGGCAGGACAACCCGGACTCGTGGTTCCTTCAGGCCGAAGCACAGTTCACACTCGGGGGAATAACCGCGGATGACACAAAATTCTACCACGTCATCGCAAAGCTCGACAACCGCACAGCTCGATGCGTGCAGAGCCTGGTACAGCAGCCGCCTGCTCATGACAAATACAGCGAGCTGAAGGCTGCCCTCATCCAGTGTTTCACGCCCTCAGCCGAGGAGAGAGCTAGGAGGCTCCTGGCTCTGCACAACCGGGGAGGACGCAGGCCAGTCGACCTGAAGGAAGACATGCTGCAGCTGAGGGACACAGACAATGATGATTTCCTCTTCAAAAACATCTTCCTGAGAAACCTCCCGATGCACATGAGGGGGACCCTGTCCAGCATGCGTTGTGTGACCCAGCGGGACTTCTGTGCGCTGGCCGGAGAGGCGCAGCGGATCCTCGACTCCTGCGGTGAGCAGACGGCCACCGCGTCAGTGGCAGACCTCGGGGCGGCGACCGAGAGCAGTGAGGGGCTAGAGACAGTGAAAAAAATCCCACCAACAATGGCAGCGGCGCGGGCCCGATGCAGCGGAGGAGATGACTTCTGCTTTTACCATCGGCATTTCGCAGAGAAGGCGCGCAGATGTGTGCCGCCGTGCCACTTCAAGAGCTCGGGAAAACACCAAGACCCGGAGTTGTTAGCAGCTTCGGCCCTCGGCGAACAAAAAAACCTGCTCTACCTCACGAATACGCACTCTGGGCGGCATTTCCTCGTGGACACCGGACCCCAAGTGAGTTTCATCACCCCAACCTTTGCTGACCGGTTGGCAGGCCCCCGCGGTGACGGGGCAATGGCATCGAACGACTCGAGCATCAAGACCTTCGGAGAAAGGACTTTACTTCTGTCCTTGCACGGCCGCACTTATGAATGGACTTTTATTATGGCGGCGGTGAGTTTCAACATGTTAGGTGCTGATTTTCTGTGCTCACATGGTTTGTTAGTTGATCTTGCCAATAGACGGCTGGTTAATGCACTCTCTTTTTATTCCATCCTTTGTGCAGCTTGAGTGTCCCCGCCACCAGTGCAGACCAACATCGCCACAGCAGGCGGTAAGTTTCACACACTCCTCACCCAGATTCCAGCACTCACAGTTCCCTCATTTTCGGCAACAGTTGCGAAACATGGGGTGGAGCACTTTATCACCACAGCTGGCCCACTCGTCTTCGCGAAAGCTCGGCGCTTGGATGCAGCTAAACTCTCCATAGCGCGCGAGGAGTTCGCTAACTTGGAAAGGCTGAGCATTATTCGCCGTTCGAACAGCCCATGGGCCTCCCCACTGCATATGGTCCCTAAAGCTGACGGCTCGTGGAGACCTTGTGGTGATTACCGCAGGTTGAACAACGCCACAGCGCATGACCGCTACCCGATCCCACACATCCAGGATTTTTTGGTGCATCTGGCGGGGGTGCGCATTTTTTCTAAAATAGACCTGGTCCGCGGCTATCATCAGGTCCCAGTCCGAGCCGAGGACATTCCCAAAACAGCGGTAATAACCCCATTCGGACTTTTTGAGTTTTTATGCATGCCATTTGGCCTCAAAGGCGCCGCGCAAACCTTCCAACGCATGATGGATGCCGTGTTACGCGATCTCCCTTTTGTGTTCGTCTACCTCGACGACATTTTAGTTGCCAGCACTTCCGAGGAGGAACACGAAAAACACCTCACGGAAGTTTTTCGGAGGTTGGGAGAGCAGGGGTTAATAATTAATCCAGTCAAGTGCCAGTTCGGTGTGGCACAGATCGATTTTTTGGGGCACCACGTTTCACCAGAAGGGGCGGTTCTGCTACCGGACAAGATACGCTGAATTGAGAAATAATTCAGTCTCGTTATTTCACGCTCCCCACAATGAGGCCTAATTAACCCCTTGCACTCTGGTCAATTTCCCTAAAAATGACAAAAAATAACGTACCAAAAGTAAATCGAAAGCTGTTCTTCAACCCTTTGCAGCATCTTCATGGGGTTGGTCTCATTTAAAAGAAAACACTTTGAATTTTTTGGCAAAATAGTCATAATCTCTCTAAGTGCTCCGGCCACTGAGTTACAGTCATCTAAACATAGTGAACTTGAAGAAAATAAATTTGGCCTGGGTGTTTTTTTGGATACAAATGCTTGCAAATAACACACAGCTTCAGATCTGGGCTGGAAAATGCAACAGAAATGTAGAACCAAGTGTTATCCAGCTGAGGTCCAAATTTTGTAACAATACCACAAAAAATGAATATTTTACACAGTGTAGCTAATGTATTTTTACCTACATATGTATAAGCACAAGGGGATGCTTGAGATTGCATGTGTGGTCTGACTTCACGTCTTAGATGAGACAATAGGCCTGGACCACCTGTGGATGACAGCTGGAGGACGGAGGTACTGCGATAAGGAGCGGAAAGGACTTCCCGACCTCCTGGGGTCCAGGTGGAGGACTGAAGGACTTGGGGGGAGAGTTATTGTCAATAGGGGGTTTTGACGGTGACATGTGACTCTTCCTTTGGTGTAGCATGTATAAATGAGAGGGTTTTGACTCAGCTCATTCTCTTCTGTTCTTGAGAGACAGCTGGGGATGTGAGAGCAACAATAAAACCTGAATTAAGAAAAAATTCAGCTTCGTTATTTCTTGCACCCCACACACAGCTTTGTTCTCAGGCTGTTCCCAGGTGTTTGTGAACTGTGCCAAATTGTGCCGAATGGCACAGTTTGGAAAAATGTCTGTAACTTTTGAATGATTCAATGTAGAAGCTTCATCTTGGGCTCTAATGAAAGGTGACATTCAGTGCTGTGTGTGTGTGTGTGTGTGGGGGGGGGGTTGTTTATTCATGAATGAATGAATGAATGAATGAACAAACAAGCCCCCACACACAAAGAAGCATGCCACGTAAAAAATGTGTGGCTTTTTTTCACAAGAAAAAATAACCTACAGTGCACTAAAAATTATTCTAAAATATTTGTAATGTAGAAGATAACAACTCCCACCCCACACCCCCGCTACACAGGACGCACATCGCCCATCACTACATGAATGTGGCGACTGTGGCACACAGTCCCCGCGGGGGACCCCCCCCTCGCTACAGAAGAGTAGCGGGGGGGGGCGTTTACGGTCCGGACTCGGTGCATGAACCGTGTACCACGGCACACGGACTTTGGACTTCGTGCGCCTCACAGTTGTAATTTACCGATCGGTCAAAAGTCATTTTTGATTACAATTTTCAGGGATAAAGAATAATTTAGCTTATAACACCTTACCTCTTCACAGCAGCATGAGGACGGTCTATGATGACCATGGAAGAGAATCCTAAACGTCTACTCTGCTGGAACAGCACCGCCGGTGGCTGAACAGGCCGATGTGCGAATGACAGTCCCTGTCACACAGGACGCACTTGTGGGTGGTCTCTGTGCTGCTGGGTCTGTGGTGGTTCTTCCTGCGGGTCCTTTTTTCATCTGCTGCAGCAGTCAGTCTCTCTTCACCCAGCCTTACACAAAACAGCTTTGAACTTCTGTGCTTCAATTGGCTCACTGCATTCACAGTGTTGGTAGGCGGGTCCTTCTTGCTAGGTTTTCAGTCATTGGTTCTTCAAGGTTTCAGAAACCCAATTCAAGGCTCTTATTAGTCGAATGAGAGGTCAATCAGATCTAATCTGTTCAGGGCTGTGTCTGTAGTGGAAGAACGGAAATGCAGCTTTTTTTTTTCAGTGCACTCTTGGACGCAGTGCCCTTGTGCGCTCTCGTGCGCTCTCGTGTGCTCTCGTGCGCTCTAGGACACAGAGACGTGCCCGTCCATGGTACACTGGAGTGCAAGAGGCTAAAGGCAGTGTTCCAGCAGTTCAGAAGGAGCTTCATCACACATCTACATGGGATTCAAAGAACTCTGGAGTCATGTGGGGCGGCAGTGGCTCAGGAGGTAGAGCAGGTCGTCTAATAACCCGATGGTTGGCGGTTCAAATCCCGCTCTCCCCAGATATCCTGCCGTTGTGTCCCTGGGCAAGACACTTCACCCACATTGCCTCCAGTGCCCATAACACTGGGTATGAATGTGTATAAATGTATAAATGTTTGGTGGTGGCCGGAGAGGCTGTTGGTCCGGACTGGCTGCCACGTTTCAGTCAGCCTGCCCCAGGGCAGCTGTGGCTACAGCAGTAGCTTACCACTACCACTGTCTGTCTGGAGTGAATGAATAATGTATCTACTTGTAAAGCGTCTTTGAGTGTCTATGATGAAGCGCTATATAAATCTGATGCATTATTATTATTATGTTTTCATCCATTTTATTGCTCAGTTCCATCATTGTAGAAAATCAGAGTTTCACACAGTGATGAACCAGATTAAAGTCCAACAGGGAACCAGACACCAGCTGATCTTTGACTCCTTCAAAAACTTGAAAGTCAAACAGAAAAATCGTTTTCTTCAAAGTCTGGCAACTTTCTGGCAGAAAACAGTGAAAAGAAAAGTTTAAATGACTGAAATTCTAATGATTAATTTGTTTCTCCCAACAGTCCAGACTGACCAAAAACTGCATCAACTCTTTTGTTCTTGTTAACTACATTCAGTCAGATTTGCAGAAGATCAGCAGCTCCATAAATGCAACATTAGTGAGAACAGCTGAGAAAACCAGCAGCATTTTTGAACAGATTTTTATTATTCTTAAAAAGTAAATCAATGAACAAAATGTCATCTTTGTTTGTGATGGTTAAACTGTTAAAATCAGTGTTTGTCCACATTTATGACCTTAGTTCCTCTGAAGGATTCTTGATTGTGAACAAATGTGTTTCCTCTGTTTTTATTATTAAAATGAGTTCAGAGAAAATCAGAATAAATGTTCCCTTCCTGCTGTAAATCAGTGGTTGTACAGATTAATGTCACTTTAGAAGAAAAAGCTTCACATTTATGAGAAAAAAAATGAAGCTGAAGAAAAAGTTTAAAGTCACAAATTTAAAAGAGGCTCAAATTTATGAGACAGAAATTTCAAAGAAAGAAGGTGGTGATTTAAGAGTAAAATAAACACATTTATGAGTCAAAAAGTTGTAGAAGAAAATGATGAGTTTCAACAGGAAAAAAGAGCAGGTCCTTTTAGCTTTATAGTGAGGCTGAAATATGTTGGAAGAGATAAAAAGACCGACTTCACTGAATGTTTCCACTTTTGATTTCATGTCACATCATTTTACACCGCCTGTGATTGATGGGAGTGATCACTAGAGGAGCAGAGTTTTGACCTCCATCATTAAGACCAGGATTGAAGAGTGGGAGGAGTTTGTGGTTGAAGGAGCAGCCAGTGAAGGAGTAGATCAGAGCTGCAGCATCTACATCATAAAAGGAGACCAGACCCTCCTCATAGTCCACAAACACCCCCACCTTCTCAGGACCAGAATGGAGATGGAGACGGACTGGAGGGGAATCACAGGCTTTGTACTCATTTCCATTTCTCATGATTACAGTCCAGAATCCATTCTGAGGAGTCAGTGTGTTTATTGCCTTCCTGTTGATCGACTCTCTGGCCACTCCTAAATCCCACTTAGTCTTTCCTTTAACCTGAACCTCAAAGTAAAATCTGCCTGAAGAGAAACTCTGATTTCCTAAAACACAGGGGCACGAAGAAAATCTCTCTGGATTGTCTGGTAGTTTCTTCCTCTCATCACCATGTTTCACTTGTTTTCCATCCTCAGACAGGATGAGTTTAGGATTTGCTGTATCAGGATCCAGAGTCACATCCACTGCATACTGCTGGACCCTCTTCAGCTTAGCCTTCATCAGCTTCTTCATCTCTTTTCTGATTGTCTCCTCCAGCTGAGCCACAGCTCTCACCACAGTCCCCTCATATGATGGAGGACAGACTCTGACCTCTGTCCAGTCCTTGGTGGGTGGAGCAGCTTTCAGGGAGGAGAAGCTTTGGAGGAGGTGGAGGTGGTCTTCAGACTTTAGGAGCTGCTCCACTTCAGAGCTCCTCTTCATCAGCTCAGAGATTTCCTGTTCCAGATCTTTGATGGAGTCTTCAGCCTGTTTCTCCATTCTTTTCTGTTTGTCTTCTATCTCCTTGATGAGCTCGTTCAGGCGTCTCTCAACAGACTCCTTTAGAGCAGTGAAGACCTGAACACCTTCTGCTTTCTCTCCGTCTGCAGCATCTTTACTCTTCTTCACCGACTCTTTGATCTCCTCAATCTTCAGTCGTCTCTTCTGGATCATCTGCTGCATTTCAGCCTCTGTCTTCCCCAGCTCTGCCTTCTTTCCTTCACATTCTTCTCTCAGAGGAACAACATCATGGGTCTTGTGGAGTGAGAAGAAGCAGAGCATGCAGATACATGTCTGCTCGGTCTTACAGAACAGCTCCAGAGGTTTATCATGCTTCATACACATCTTCCCTTCCAGGTTCTCCACAGGATCCATCAGCTGATGTCTTTTCAACCCTTTCACTGTGAGATGAGGCTCCAGGTGAGTCTCACAGTAGGAGATCAGACACACCAGGCAGGACTTCAGGGCCTTCAGTTTGGTTCCAGTGCAGATGTCACAGAGAACTTCTCCTGGTTTGGCAGCTTGTTGATCTGAGCTGCTGCTGCTGCTGGATTTCTGTTGAGATTCACGTCTGAACTGAGAAACCGTCTCAGAGATGAAGGTGTTGATCTTTAACTGAGGCTTATTCTTAAAAGTCTCATCACAATTGGGACATTTGAATATTGTTGACTGGTTCCAGTGTCCATCAATGCAGTTTTTACAGAAGTTGTGTCCACATGGTATGGAGACTGGATCAGTGAAGACATGCAGACAGATGGAGCACAGGAAGTGATCTTCAGATGGCAGATTGGTGGCAGCAGACATGACTGAACTCTGAGGGAGAAACAGAATAATTTGATGTAGAATCAAAGCATCAACTAAAGTTCTAGTATTGTTTTCCTGTCATATCCATCCTGTTCTTATCAAACCTGTTTCTAATAATCAGGTCAGTGTATGTACAGTAATCCACATGAGACCAAAGATCACATTCACACTTTAACATCTTTGTTTCTGACAGATTTTAACAGCATCTCTTTGAAATTTTCATTAAAAAGTCTGATCTAAAACTATTGGCTCCCCTACATTTCTGTTAGATAACACAGCAGTTCAGCCATATAATTGCTGTAATTACAAATGTGTTGCTCTGTTCATGTTGATTTCTGTTGTTAATATTGGAACAAGATGGAAAATTAGAGGAATAAAAAGTCAAATGTGAGACATTCCCCACACAAGTCTAACAATGGTCTGGACACAATTCTTGACCCTCTCAGCTGAACATCTGGTAGCTCACACGTGTTGGAAGAAACTCCTGAATGAGTCACTTCCTGTAACCATCACTGAGTTTCTGACTCCTCTCTGCTGGAGTTGATCTCAGGATACAAATACGATCAAATCAGTCAACACAAAGTGAGAGAATTTGGGTTGTGAGCAACAACAAAGAAACTAAAAATCTTCTTCTATTTATTGCTGATTTAGTAGCAGCTGATTATATCTGTAGATCTTCTTCATTACTTTGCTCAGTTAAAGTTGTTTTAAATGTGATGCAGAGATTTGGCCTTAAAATACATTTACAAGTTTAAGAGTGTTTAACAGTATAAACATTGTAGATGTAAAAAACTGATAAAAATGAATGAAAAACTGATTCTTCTTTCAGTGAGTTTCAAACTAATGACATTTTAGGATTTTTTCTAATTTTATCTGCTGACAAAGCTGCTTTTCTTTTGTATTTCCTTTGATTGTTTCACAATAAAAGCCTCCCTGTGGTGTTCAGTTTTACTGTGAAACAATAAAGGAAACAGACTGGTTTCTGGACCATTTGCTGCAGTCTGTTTCTGACATGAGGAAGGCTGAATTCTGACTAAAGTCCAACAATCATGGAGGTTTGCAGAGATTTTCAAAGTGCTGAGAAGTGACCCAGAGAGACGGTTTCAAACAGCAGCTCCATGTTTCCACAGTGGATCTGTGG